>JADMNL010000035.1:41157500-42407500 GCA_016271365.2 Neoceratodus forsteri
TGACGGTCAAGGATTTTGTTACCTCACAAATGAGGATCGAGTGGTGGACTAAGATTTTGACAGCTTGCAGACAGTGATTTTGTTATTTTACAAAAGAGGATTCAAAAAATCAATCTCCTTTTGTGAGCTGACAAAATCCCAGTCCATCACCCGATCCCATTTCGCGAGCATAGCAAAATCCTTGTCAGGCAACTCAATCCTCATCCACGTGAAGGGCCACCTGGTCCTTAAGTGACAGTCAAGAATTTTGCTACTTTGCAAAAGAGGATTGGCTCGCGGACTGGGATTTTGTCAGCTCGTGAAGATGATTGTAAGCGAGTCGTGGACAAAGAATTTGTAGATTTGAAATGGCCAGTATTTGGAAAAAACAAAGCAAACCAAAGGTATATGTTTGTAGAGGGTGTCACCCTGAACAAAACCCATTCCTTATTACAACAAGAGGTCACCTGTGTAAGAAGCTACAACATTTTGTTTGGGAGAAAAATGAAAACAAGATGGCGGATTGTGGACAAGGAATTTTTCTGACTGACAAGGTTTTTTAAAATTCTCATTCATGAGCTGACAAAATCCTTGACCGTGAGCCTAATCCTCTTTCACAAAACATACATATAAATCTTGGAGTGAACTGAGCACGCTCAGAACCCAAAAATGAAAAATTAAATAACTTTGGAATGGATTAATATTTTTATAACCAAACCAATGCTGGATTGTTTTGTGACCCAAATGCTTTCTATGTTCCAAATTGCAGACCAAAACATCAAATGTTGTGGTCACAGCACCTTGGGCAAAAAATGTGTCAAATGTGGTGCAAAACATGATTTTCAGTGCTTCGCTGCACAAAAACTATAAGTCCAACTGAAATGCAACTTGGTAAGTACGAGATCTACCATATTAGACTGTGTGTTCCAAATTCTGTGCAAATCTGTTGAACGGTTGCAAAGTTATTAATGCACAAAAATTGGGGTTTAACATTAAAGTACCTACTCAACCCTAACTGTAGGGCACCCCTATAATCATATATACTGTATATGGTGAGAGATTATTTGATTCCACTACAGCCTATTTTATTGGCACCTTTAATCTCATTGGGAAACATTTTGAACTCCCTTAATCTTCACTGCATCTGCAGGGTATGATTCCAAAAGCATTAGAGGATACAAACCAAAATAATCTTTTCAGCTGCTTGAAACAAATGGAAATGAAAGGATATCATTACTTTTGCAACCACTTTTCTTCTTAAGGCAAGATTAGTGCTCTTCTAAGTTTTTAAGCAATCCTGTCTCCTTGCTTGGCCCACCTTGAAAACGCTGAGATGGTGGAGGCAGTACCACGCTGTCAGTCATTGTAAACATGCACTTATTCCACCTAGGCATACCTGCAGCCTGAATACTGCTTTGGCAGTTGACGATACCTCAGGGAACCAGATTTTAAGAACCTCTGGGGGCTGCCATCTTTATTGTGGACCCACACTACTGTGGAATATGTCTAATGAGGATCTGTTTCGGACCAAAAGTTTCTGTCCTTATTATTTATTTGTCCTTGCACATTAAGTTCCAATCAGGACTAAAAGAAATTATCTTAATACCACAAAATTGGTAATATTTATTTATTTATTCATTACATATCGAGTTTACAACCTTTGAGTCAGAGACTCATTTACAAAGGCACCTCATCGCGGGGGGGGGCAGACATCAAGACAGTTATTACAGTGCAGATCAAAACAGAGGATAACGTTACAGGTGCAGTAAAAGGAACATTTAACATAGATACACTTAGGTTACATAATGTAGTAGTTTGTATGTTACTTAGGTTACATGATGTTACAAAATTGTGAGTTACACTCATGGATATAGTAGATCATCAGAGAAGACAACGGGTTACATCCCTGTTCGGACTTAGTAGGGAAGGAGTGGGTCTGGGGGAAGGAGAGGCTGTCCAGTGGATGTTGTTGAGCCAGGGGCAAGGCAGGCAGGTACCACAGGTTACAACAGGGGATTAGTTGCACCTACAACAGCAGGTATTAAAGATATGGTTCCGAAGAGCTGTTTTGAAGGAGCCAATTTTTGGCAAGTTGGAGATGCAGCTAGGGAGGGAGTTGAACCAGGTGGGGGCTCCGTAGAGGAAGGATCTCTGGGCAAGAGATGTCTTGGTTCTGGGCACCTTGAAAGTGGCCTTAACAGAGCTACAGGTGGTGACAGACAATGATAACTGTTGTAGGGAGGTGGCGACCCCTGTGGGGGGGAGTCCTAACAGTGATTTCTTAGCAAGAATTCAGGTCTGGTAGAGCAGTCGCTCCTCAAAGTTAAACAGATTGGTGGTAGTATAGAGAAGGCAGGTGTGAGTTCGGCTGGTGGCACCGGTCAGGAGCCTACAGGCCTTATTGATGGAGAGTTGGATTTTGGAGAGGTCAGTGTTGTCAGCTGCGGCATTGATGGGCAAGCCATAGTCCACGAGGGTCAAGACGGAGCAGGTGATGGCCAGCTTAAGGGCAACCAGAGGCAGGCAGTCCCTGTGCCGGTGTAGCAGGCCAATCCGAGAGTTAATGGTGGCTGACAGGGCATTAATGTGGGTGTGGAAGGAGAGGGCAGGATCTAACGTGATGCCTAGGTACTTGTATGTGGTTACTTGTTCTAATGAGTGTAGAGTGCTGGGGATAATCAAGAGGGGATATTTTTATCTTTATTTTGGTGGTGGGAGAAGAGCATTGATTTGGTTTTCTTTTGGTTAATGACCAGTCTGCGGTCGCTGAACCACCTTTTGGCTTGGTTGTAAGCTTGCTGGAGGGATAATTGGAGGGAGGTGGGATTGGAATGAGAGGCAATGAGGACTGCATCATCGGTGTAGAGGAGCATTTTACCAGTACATGAACTGGGGAGGGTGTTAAGGTAGAGACTAAAAAGTATTGGACCCAGAATGGAGCCCTGAGGGACCCCGGAGCGAATGGGAAGAGTGCTGAAGAGGGAGCCGCTGATCTTGACACACTGGGATCTAGCAGACAGGTAGCTAGAGAACCAGGAAATGGGACTGCCAGAGAAGCCAAGTTGGTGGAGAGGGTCGAGTAGAAGGGGATGACAGACAGTGTCAAAGGCCTTGGAGAGGTCAAGGAACACTGCTCCTGCAAGGCTGCCAGAGTCGAGAGCAGCATGCAGGTGTTGGGAGAATTCCAGGAGAGCCGTGGTTGTACTGTGTCCTGGGTGGAAACTGTGCTGCTCTGGACACATAATGTTGTACCTAGTTAGGTATTCAGACAGCTGGATCGACACCACTTTTTCAAGGGCTTAAGAGAGAGTGGGGAGGATGGAGATCGGCCGGTAATTGTTGGGGGTGGACCGGTCCCCACTCTTATGTATGGGTGTGATTTCAGCAGTTTTCCAAGCACTTGAGAATTGACCCAGGCATAGAGACCGGTTTAGAGGGTCAGTCAGGGGGACTAGGATTTAGTCCAAGACCATACGGAGGATCCTGGAGTCGAGGGGGTCACTGCTGGGGCTATTTCTGCCTAAGGCTTTTAGCAGGTGTGGCCTGGCTTCTTGGGGGGATAGGGTGTGCAGGTAGAATGGTGGGCAATGCAGGACTGGAGGGAGAGAGGTGGGGATTGGGTCAAAGAAGCTGCTGGGGAGGACCGAGCTTATGTCAGAGAAGGCGGTGTTAAGGCAATCAGCTATAAGGAGTGGATCTGTGGTGGGGTGCCATTGATGGAGAGCTGAGATGGTGGAGGGAGCGGGACTTCTGATTTAGTTCTTTCATATTATCCCAGAAGGTCCGGGCTGAACCGTAAGTTGAAGTGAGGGTAGTCTGGTAGTGCTCTTCCTTGGCCCACCTAATGGCCCAAGTGCACTTATTGCGTTCTGCTTTGTAGGCCTGTCTATCAGATGCCTTTCCAGATTCTACAGCAATGTGCCAGAGATTATCTCTGTTTTTGAGTCTCTGGAGGAGGGGGTGGGGTGATCCATGGGGCACTGCATTTTTTGGAGCTGATCCTGGTGAGGGGGGCGAAAAGGTCACAAGTCTTACAGAAGGCATTTGTGAAGTGGTCAAGAGCTGAGTCAATGTCAGGGGCACGCTGGATAGGGGACCAGTCTAGCTGGGCTAGGTATTGTTTTAATTTTCTGAGGCCGCCAGGATGTAAATGGCAGCGTAGAGTGGCCTAGGACCTGGCTTCAGAGTGGAGGATGACCAGAGACAGAGGACTGGGGAGTGATCACTAAGAGAGTCGGGGAGGACAGTGACATCCTGGATTTTGTAGGGGTGGTTAGATATAACAACATCTAGGAGAGTGCTGCTGCCAGTAGAGTGGTTGAATCTGGTGGGCTGAATGACTAACTGGGACATATGCAGGGCAGTAAAGGAGTCCCTTATATGGGAGGCAGTGGAGGCAAGCCAGTTAACATTGAGATCACCTAGGATGACTTGCTCCACTTTGTGAGGGAGAGATGTGAAGTACTCAATGAGGGACTGGACTGCTTGGTTTTGATTCCTCGTGGGTATGTAGGAGACCATGAGGAAGAGAGGGCCTCGGGTGAGGTCAGGAGTGATTTTTAAGGTGAGGGCTTAGGCTCCATAATCAAGTTTAGGAGCTGGGAGTGCCTGACCTACAAGGGAGTCCCATACAAGTAGTGCGCAACCACCACCGTGTTTGCCTACTCAGTCTTCCCTGTAGATGGTATATCCATGGAGGGTGATAGCAGAGTCTGGGGTGGATTTAGAGATCCTTGTCTCCACCAGTGCAATTATGTCAGGTTGATGTTGAACGACCCAGCACTGGAGGGCAGCAGATTTCTTTAGGAGACTGCAAATGTTTAAGGATGCAAAGCAGAGGCCAGTTGCAGTACAGGGTTTAGAAGGGCTGGAAGCCATAGGTCCTGGGTTTGGGTGTACATTATCAGATAATAATAATAGCAGTGTAATTATTCTGATTAATGGCCAGTGGTGATGGAGACCCTTAGGTCAACACCCAGCTGAGGACTTTGCAATCAGGGTGCATGGGATAGATAACGTGCGAAGGATGGGAATGGCTGGAGAGAGCTGGGTCCAGGTCAGGCCTTGGAGGGTGGAGGGAGTGGGGGAGTTGGCAGGGTGGGGGTGTTAGGGGGTCACGGGTGTGTCAAGGTGGAGGGCCGAGTGACTGTGAGATAGTCTGGGGATGAGGTGCCTGGTGTGGAGGAAAGATGCTCCAGTCAGTGTGAGGTCTCAACCAAGAGGGTGAAGGACAGCAGACTTAGTAATGGAGTGTTGGTACCCATAGCAGCTGAGCATTAAAAAAGAGTGTCCAGGAGTAGTAGAGAGTAAGGAGATGACACAGATGTAGAGCAGCTTTGGCGCAGTTGGGGGAAAACCCCTCTGGTGGGAGAAGAGTATAAGCTGCAAATGGGAAAAATCAGTATCAATCAGTAGAAGAGGGAGGGGGCAAAGACTGATGAATAGTGATAGACTGACCACACAATAAGTGAAGTGAGACAGGAACTGTATTGTGTTGGATTGGGTAAGTGTGCTTATAACTGGGCTGTCTAGTGGCTAAAAGATATAATCTGCTAATGGGAAATTCAGGCAGGGGGCTTCTGAAGCAAGTTTTTTTTTGGGGGGGGCGCTGCAGCAGTCTCAGTTGGACACAGAGGTCAAGGGTGCAGCCCACAGACTTACAGCTCTATATGCAGTGTCCTTAAAGGAGAACTGGGTTGAACTTTTATGTCATTTTTCCTAATAGAACTGATTCTTCAGTGCTGGTTCCAAATGTTATTATTGTTTCATCTATATAAAATTTACAGTAACCTCAGTGGGTGTTTCTGGTTTCTACTCTGGTGGTAAGCACACTTTAGAACTGTCTAATGTAGTTCATGTTCCTTTCAACCTCAGAGTTCAGTAGTAGACCACAGCTGCATTGTGACAACAATGAGCAAGCTTAATAAGGACACAAACTACATGACAGAGTTCTGAAGGGACTTTACCATGAATCTGTAGATCAGAAACTCCCATTGGAATAATTAAAAAGCCTTGGTAGACAGAACAATTCCAGAATTGGAACCACTATTTAAAATAAGTTTCTACTTGGAAAAAAATGACCTACAGGTTCAGTGCAGTTCTACTGTAATAGGCAAATAGTATGATGATTATGAAACTAATAAAAACAATAATCTTTAAAATGCTTAAACGGACCAAACATATTGCAGAAGAGAATCTAAAAATCTGCCAGGAATACAGAGCTACCAAAGAAAGGTATGATGCAAACATTGACCCCAGCTTATATGAACCTGCTACTTTAAAGCAGCAGTGCAAAAAGAAATGCTTTTCCCAAAAAAGCTACTTTCAGCTGTAGTTAAAAGCAATACTTGCGTACCTGTCAAATTACATTTTCTAGGTACCTCCTATACAGTGCGCCATGATTTTTTTTTCTTTTTTTTTCAAATCCTAATCCTTGCCAGGTCTGCAATGATATTTCCAAGCCAAAAGTGTCAGACACCTTTTTTTCTTGAGGGAAAAAAACAATATCACAACATTCATAAAATACTCACATTTTGGTGGAACTAGAAAATGCTGTAACCAAGTAAAACTGGAAGATGCCTGGAACCTTTTATGGTGAACAAAAGGTAGGGTCAAATGTTTTGCCCAGGTTTGTTGCACTTCTGCTTTAGGTTATAACACCTACAGCTCAGAAAGGCTGCTCCCAGAGCTTTGTCAGTTCCACAGCATAATACAGCAACAGTACTTGCAGATAGCTAGTCACGTGTTGACAGACATTATCCTACATGTCGTTTGTGTGAGCTCTTTATAGCAAGGAAGGCGACTAACTATCTGTAAATTATTACACCACCAGTTGGAATCATTCAAGTTTTTGTCAGCCCTCACAATGCAAGAGTCTAGTCTTTCATTATAAAATGGGTAAGAAAAAAAAGCATGTGATTGGCCTGATGTGATCATATGCCCATGTGTTATGTCAGCACAACATAAAAGGTCAGAAATGCTTAACTTTCTGAACCTTTCTTATCAAAGGAACCATTTTATAATTGCAATAAAGCACTCCAGAGTGTGCGTAACTGTGGGATAACTGCACTTCTCAGGTGTATAAGGCCTTCCGTTATCATACAATAACAAACACCCTATCATGCCTTATTACTTGAATCTAGTGAAAAATAAATAAATGGCCTGAACATAATTCAGGCTATAATGATAGAATGAGGGGGATGGAAAAAAGCTTGAAAAATGGTCAGAAAATTGTTTACTGGGTTTCAACATGAAAAAGTGCAAAATAATGCATATGGGGGCACAAAAATCCAAGGGCAACATACAAAATTGGGGGTTGGCTGCACTGCCAGACACAAATCCGGAAAGGGACCTGGGGGTGATCATCACAGATGACCTAAAAGTTACAAAACAGTTGACAAGGCAGTGGGGAAGGATGGCAGTTACGATGCATTGGCAGGGGCATCACCAGCAGAAGGAAGGAGGTAATAATACCGCTGTACAGATCACTGGTGAGATCACACCTGGAATACTATGTCAGTTATGGGTCTTATTTTCAAAGGACATAGCCAAGGTGAAGGTGATTATGAGGAGGGCAACCAAAAATGGTACAGAGAATGCATCTGAAGACCTATGAGGAACGGCTTAGGGAATCAAGCATGTACTCCTAAGGATAGAAGGAGAGGATATGATAGAAATGTACAAATACCTCACAGGGAAAAATAAAGTTCAGGAAGGCAGCATTTTCAAATTAAAATGTGCTAAAGGATGAGGGTCACACCATGAAATTAGAAGGAGCGAGTTCAGAGGAAATGTGATGAAGCACTTCTTCACTGAAAGAGTGGTATATGAGTGGAACAACTTATCGGCAGTGGTGATGGGGTTGGAAAGAGTTACAGGATTAAAGAAAGAGAACAGAGGGAACCTGGAACTAAAAGGAGTGGTAGGGGGAGGAACTGGAGGCAGAGTAGGGCCTTGTTAGTTGACCAGTGCCCACGTTTCATTGCCAAGTGGTCACTATATCATTGAAAATACATAGATAAACTGCTGCCCGTTGCAAATAATGGAGTGTGCCTCTGCGCTCTCACTGGCATCTTATAATCATGCTAGTATTAGTAGAGTGAGCTAAGTGACAGCAAACAACCAGAAAGTGCTTGGGACCAGGTTTTCAAATTTTTTTAGGTGATTCAACTTTTAATTACTTTAAACTTTGCCGACAGTCTTACTTTATTGTGATCCTTTGGCAGCAAGGAACTGATAGGTATGGTGCAGGGGCTGACTGCGTTAGCTTGGTGAGTCTCTTCAATTAATTGCTGTACGAATTTAGTGATGGAAGGGACCACATTTTGGCTCCATGGAGCCAAGAACCCAATCACATCCACTTCCCTATTCAGAGACACTCCCACCCCCACGGTCTCACATTTTGTGATGCAAGTACTGTCTAGGAGGAGAGCGCAGAGGTGTGTTCCATAAAATACAATGTGGACTTTTTTAAGAGCTGTTTAGTATACTGAACTTTAGATTTCAAATTATGATAAATCGAGGCCACCGCTCAACTAACAAGGTCCTTGTTAGTTAGATATGTAATCTTGATTGTCATAATTAATCTAAAGTTACTAAACAACTAAAAAGTCCCCATTATACCCGTGGACTGTGTCTCTGTGTTTTCTCTATACTTGTATCATACAACATGAGATTGTGGGGACGTGTCTCTGGGAAAAGGGAAGTGCAAAGGATTGGGCTCTTGGCTCCATAGATCCAAAATAAGATCCTACCCTCCCTAAATACCAGCAGCAGTGAATTAAAATTTACAGTGCTCTAGACTTGAGGCCAGATAAACTTCCTTATATGATTTTGGAGGAAGCACAAGGAAATGTTTCTATAACTTATAAACTGGAAAGAAGAAGAGTCTTGTGGACAGTGTTTTGTTTTTTTTTATCATTTGGGCTATCTCAAGAAAATGCATTTTGAAGAAATACCTGATATTTTATTATTTATTTTTTGCCTGGCCATACATTATATATACACTGACCTTTGGGTCATTATCAATGACTCTCTAAAACAATCAAGCCAATGTTACAATGCCTGCAGTAAGTCAAACATGATGCTGAGGTATATAGGAAGGAGTACTGACAGTAGAAGGAAAAAAGAGGCATTACTACCTCTCTACAGATCACTGGTGAAGCTTCACTCGGAGTACTGTGCCTAGTTCTGGAATCCTCACCTAAGGAAAGATAAGGATTGGTTGCAGACAGTGCAATGTTGGGTGACCAAAATGATTCTGGGCCAGCAAAGCAAATCTTGTGAGAATCGTCTCAAGGCAGTGAACATGTACTTGCTGGAGGCCAGATGAAAGAGGGGAGAAATGATAGAGACCTTCCAGTTCATGAAAGGAATGCACAAAGTAAATTGTGAAGAATTATTTAGCATAAATAGAGGATTAAGAACATGGGCATGAGTGGAAACTAATGGGGAGGTTCAAGAGAGAAACATAGAAACATAGAATTTGACGGCAGATAAGGACCTCTTGGCCCACCTAGTCTGCCCATTTTCCTATCTAACAGATAAGCTGCAGATCCTAGTTAACCAACAGCTTACTTCCTCCTACCCCCCACTAGGACTGCCTTATGCCTGTCCCATGCATTCTTGAAGTCCCCCACTGTTCTTGACTCCACGACCTCCTCAGGGAGGCTGTTCCATGCATCCACCACCCTCTCAGTGAAAAAATACTTCCTCACATTACCTCTGAGCCATCCCCCTCAATCTTCAAATTGTGCCCCCTTGTTCTTGCACATCTCTTTTTCTGGAAGATGCTACCCTCTAGGACTTTGTTAATTCCCTTGAGGTACTTGAAAGTTTCTATCATGTCCCCTCTCTCCCTTCTTTCCTCAAGGGTATACATATCAAGCTCCTTTAGTCTTTCTTCATATGTCTTCTGGTGCAGACCCTGCACCATTTTGGTTGCCCTCCTCTGGACAGCCTCTACTCTGTCTATGTCTTTGCGGAGATGGGGTCTCCAGAACTGCACATACTCCAGATGGGGTCTCACCAACTGTCTGTATAGAGGATAACAACTTCCTGTTTTCTACTATTGATGCCTCTTCCTATGCATCCCAGTATCCCCAGCCTTCCTTACTGCCTTCTCACATTGCTTGCCCACCTTTAGGTCATCTGATATAATTACCCCAGGTCCTTTCTATTTTACTGTTGTCAGTATCTCACCCCCATTATACGCTTCCCCTGGGTTTTTGTTTCCCATGTGCCTTACATTGCACTTCTTTGCATTGAATCTGAGCTGCCATACATTTGACCATTCCTCCAACCTTGCCAAGTCCCTTCTCATTCTTTCCACTCCATCTTGTGTATCAACTCTGTTGCAGATCTTTGTGTCATCTGCAAAGAGACATACTTTTTCTTCCAGTTCCTCTGCAATGTCACTTATAAAGACATTAAAAAGGACCAGTCCCAGTACTGAACCCTGCGGTACACGCTAATAACCCTCCTTTCTTCACTGTACTCCATTTACTACTACCCTTTGTGTCCTGTTGTCTAGCAATTTTTTATCCAGGCTACCACCTTGGGACCCACTCCAAGGCTGGCTATCTTGTGTATTAATCTTTTGTGTGGGACTGTATCAAATGCCTTGCTAAAATCTAGGTAGGCCATGTCCACAGCCCCTCCCTCGTCTACTACTTTGGTCACCCAGTCAAAGAAATCTATTAGATTCGTCTGACACGATCTTCCCATCGTGAATCCATGCTGCCTTGGGTCCTGTGCCCCACTGGCCTCTAGGTACTCAACAATTCTTTCCTTCAGAAGTGATTCCATCATTTTCCCTACCACTGAGGTCAAACTAACTGGTCTGTAGTTTCCTGCCTCTGTCCTGCTCCACTTTTGAGAGAGGAATCACATTTGCCCTCCTCCAGTCCTCGGTACCACCCCATCCTCCCATGATTTGTTAAACAGAGTAGTCAGCGGTGTCACTAATTCTACCCTTAGTTCTTTTAGAATTCTTGGGTGAATCTCATCAGGCCCCATTGCTTTGTCCACCTTCAATTTTATTAGTTCTTTCAGAACTCTTTCTTCTGTAAATGGACTGGTATCGACCCCCGTCTTCAGAGTGTTTCTCTTGTTTGGTTTAGGTAACTCCCCCTCCTCTTCCTTTGTGAATACTGAACAGAAATATTCATTCAGTATCCCGGCTTTTTCACTGTCACCCTCTACCCACACTCCCTCCCCTTTATTAAGCTTCAGTATCCCTCCTTTGGTCTTTCTTCGCTCCCTAATGTACCTATAAAAGGTCTTATCCCCCTTCTTAACAGAATTGGCTATCCTTTCCTCGCTTTGGGCCTTTGCTATTCTGACTGCCTTCCCAGCCTCTTTCTGCTTTAACTGATAACATTCTCTGTCCTGCTCCTTCTGTGTTTCCTTATATTTCCTGAATGCTGTCCTTTTCTCCTTAACCTTCCCTGCCACCTCTTTTGAGAACCATAGCAGTGTTTTCCTTCGTTGTGTTTTATTGATTTGCTTTAGACAAAGGCTTGTTGCCTCTGTGATGGCTGTTTTGATCACTCCCCATTGTTCCTCCACCCTTCCTTCTTGCCTGTTTGCTAGTGCTTTTCTGAGGCACTCTCATCTTTCCCAAAGTCAGCCCTCCTAAAGTCCAGTACTCTTGCTTTGTATGGCTTGATTGTATGGCTGTGTTTATAGTGAACCACACTGTTTGGTGGTTGCTTGTTCCCAGATGGCTACCCACTTCTAAATCTGAGATTCTTTCTCCATCCCATTTGAGAGTACCAGGTCTAAGATTGCTCCCTCAGAGTGGGTTCCAATACTAGCTGTCTGAGGCATGCCCCTGTGGGGCATCAATAATGACCCTGCTCTTGATATGTGCCTGCAGCAAGGTGCTCCAGTTAACATCTGGCATATTCAGGTCCCCATCAACAATATCTCCCTTTTTCTGCCATTCTAGAAAGCCTTCTATCATTTTCTTGTCCATTCCCTCCCCTGAGATGGGGTCTGTATACAACCCCCTGGATTGTGGTGCCATTTCCTGTCTCCAGGGTGACCCAAAGTGCCTCATCTGCTCCCTGTTTACTCTTTAGTTCTGTTGCTTTGATCCCTTCCTTTACATAGAGAGCTACTCCTCCTCCTCCTCTTTTACCCTCCCTGTCCCTCCTGTAGATTGTGTATCCTGGTATGTTGACATCCCAGTCATGGTTCTCTGTGTACCATGTTTCTGTGACTGCCACAATATCCAGACAACCCTCTTCCATCAAGGCCACTAGTTCAGGGAACTTGTTACACAGACTATGGGCATTGGTACTCATCACCCTCCACTTTTTGATAGCCTTACCCCTTTTAGCCCCATTTCTGTCCTTACTGCCTTTGCCTTTTTTTACATGTAAATCGGTTCTGCTCCCTAATAACTTCTGTACCTTAGTGTTTACCTCAGTAATCACCATGTTTTGTGGGAGGATACTCGGATATCTGTGCTCCTTTTCAGTGCCTCCCCCCTTGGCTAGTTTAAATGCTTGCCAATGAAGCATTTAAACCTCTCGCCTAGGATCCTGGCTCTCCCCCTGGACAGATGCAGACCATCGCACCAGTATAGGTCTGCATCCCTTCAGGTGGCTCCCCAGTCCCCAATGAAGCCAAAACCCTGAGCTCCACACCAGTTTTTCAACCACTCATTGAATTCCCTGGTGAGGAGTGCCCTAGCATGTCCCTTGCCATAGACAGGCAGCACCTCCGAGAAGGTTACCGTATGCGCTACTTGTCTAAGGCCCCTTCCCAACTCTACAAACTCCTCTTGCACTGCTCTAATCCCATTCCTAGCCAGGTCAATTGTTCCTAGGTGGACAGTGACATCCAGCTCCCTCCCTCGTGCAGCTCCTCCCACAATCCTGAGGATTCGCTTCCTGTCCCTCCAAGCCGTGGCGCCAGGAAGGCACCTTACCTCCCTCTCCCCTTCCTCCCCCATTTCTACCCCCCTAATGATTGGGTCCCCCACCAGGGTTGTTTCCTTCCCTGTGGGGTCCCATGCCACCCTCCTGTGGGTCTCCTTTGTGAAGGTTCCCAGCATCCTCCTTGGTCTCCACTGCAGGTGCCTCCATAGAGGAACCACTATCCACCAGAAGAGCGAATGAATTGTGGAGAGGTACAGCTGGAAGGAGGTGACTCTGTTCCACCACCCTCTCCCTCCTTGAGCCCACCCTGGTCCAGCCACTCCTCATTCTTGGCAGCCTCTGAGGTAGTGGCATTGGCCCTGGTGGTCCCTGGGTGGGAGAGGAGGTTTCATGAATCCTAGCCAGGTCAGCCTGGAGACAGGTAACCTTCTCTCTCAGACCAGAGAGGTGCCTGCAAAAAGGGCAGCATTGCAGCCTCCAGAATGTCTCCTGGAACACTGCTGCCCCACAGCCATTGCATTGCACCACTCCTATCATGTCTTATTTTGTGTCCTCTCTACTGTTTCTCTGGATGCATAACTCTCCTCTCCTTACAACTCTCACCCTTCCTGTTCTGGGACAGCAACTTCCTATCTTCTTCAGTAGCCTCCTTCTTTCTTGCTCAATATCAGACCACCAGCAGCTAGGGGGGAGAGTGAGCTACTTTTTTCCCTTTAGGGTTGACAAAACCAATGTTTCTCTATGATCCTTTCCTTCCTACTGCCAAACAAGAAGTTCCTGTTGACAGTCAAATCCAGTGGCTATAAAAGTAGAACTGGCTTTGGGTGGGTGGGATGGAGGGCAATTAGTAAGAAAAAAGTCTAGCAACAGGAAGTTGTAATTTGACTCACCTGCTTTTATAGTGTCTAAACCACACCCCCAGGTAAGCTCTCTTTCCTCCTACTGGTTTAGCAAAATCAGCTGATACAGTACCCTTCCCTGCACACACACTGACTTTCTTTCTTTTCTTTCTTTTTTTAACCCTAAATAAGACCCTTCTACTGCTAATAAAGTTATCTGTCTACTTAATCTTAACAGACACTGACTCTTACTGAGATATAAGTTTTAAATGATTAAGAAAATGTAGCTTCTTTTAGTTAGCTGCTTTCTGCTCTACAAGCAAGGCTAGCAGCTAGAAGTTGTAATTTGACTCACCTGCTTTTATAGTGTCTAAACCACACCCCCAGGTAAGCTCTCTTTCCTCCTACTGGTTTAGCAAAGTCAGCTGACACAGTACCCTTCCCTGCACAGAACACACACTGACTTTCTTTCTTTTTTTAACCCTAAATAAGACCCCTTTTACTTCTAATAAAGTTATCTGTCTACTTAATCTTAACAGACACTGACTCCTACTGAGATATAAGTTTTAAATGATTAAGAAAATGTAGCTTCTTTTAGTTAGCTGCTTTCTGCTCTACAAGCAAGGCTAGCAACAGGAAGTTGTAATTTGACTCACCTGCTTTTATAGTGTCTAAACCACACCCTCAGGTAAGCTCTCTTTCCTCCTACTGGTTTAGCAAAGTCAGCTAATACAGTACCCTTCCCTGCACAGAACACACACTGACTTTCTTTCTTTTCTTTCTTTTTTTAACCTAAATAAGACTCCTTCTACTTCTAATAAAGTTATCTGTCTACTTAATCTTAACAGACACTGACTCCTACTGAGATATAAGTTTTAAATAATT
The DNA here is from genome assembly GCA_016271365.2 of Neoceratodus forsteri. Taxonomy (NCBI): domain Eukaryota; kingdom Metazoa; phylum Chordata; order Ceratodontiformes; family Ceratodontidae; genus Neoceratodus; species Neoceratodus forsteri. Next base: position 41,172,091 of record JADMNL010000035.1, read on the forward strand.
AAGAAAATGTAGCTTCTTTTAGTTAGCTGCTTTCTGCTCTACAAGCAAGGCTAGCAACCTAGAAGTGATGAAGGTTTATTTTACAGAAAGAGTGGTGGAGCTGTGGAATAATCTGCCAGCTGATGTGGTGGGTGCCAGAACTATCAGTGGTTTCAGAGACGGCTGGGACAGAGTGAAGAGTGTTGTGGTTGCTCTGGGTGACAGCGGTAATGGTAGGGAGCATGGGGTGGATAGTGTGGGTTAGAACCCTGCATGGACAATAGGTCCTGGGTTTGTGTGGGTACAACGGGTAGATTGGATGAACCAGTGGTCTTTTTCGTCTGTCATTTTCTATGTTTCTATAGCACTGCTGAAGTTTGTGAACAAAACAAAGTCGGAATACGATACCTGTTTTAAAATTGCCTTGTTAACAGCAGGGTCATTAAGATTTAACTCTTCTGAGGATGAAACTGCTATTCTCAATATGACATGTCCTGCAAAGAATTCAATAATTCAGTTTTTGGTTTTCATGTTCAAAATGTGCTTTACTGATGGTGCCTTTATTTATTTACTACAAAAACCTGCGTATGGTTTATAACTGTGCTGTACTTATATTATCAAGGCCATTGTTTTAAAGTGATTAAAATAATGACATTCTGTTTTCAGGACTTTAAATTCTAGGAATTGCTCTGGTGGTTGTTAGTCTAATTTCTGGATTTTACTGGGATTCTGCTGTCATGCTTTGAGTATGCATATAAATAATCAGAACAAAAGAAGGCTTAATGTACAGAATGAAACAAATTGAAAATAGTACAGGAATCAATTATAAGAAAACTACAAGTCTTGCAGATTTACTGATCTGGTCTAAAATGCCAAATTCCTTAAAATTATTTGTTTTTACCAGTCTGCAGTCAGTCCAGATTCTATAATTTTGCTAGCTTTTTAAGTGAAAAAACAAAAAAACAGTTGCTTTGCTTATAGTATACTGTATGTGCTACAAATCTTCTAATAAAATACATGCTCCATTGTAAGCACACTTAACATTAGGGTGACATGTATTCAGGTCTTGATCCAGGAAAGCTACTGTAAATATCAGGCAATTGAGACAACTAAAAGAAACCAAGTTGGATGCCCTCTTGGACCAACTAGAAGGCTCCTGCATGACAGCCTTCATTGGCCAAAGACAACAGGAATGAAGGAGGCATCAATAACTAGGCTTTAATGTAGAAATTACCAGTGACTCTAACAACAGTGGAGCCCTTGAGCCATGATAATCGTCAAGTAGTCTGCACTAGGAAAATGATGAATGTGTCACTAAAAGCAGCAGTATTTGTGAATAACCATATAGTTTTCTTTTTCAGCAGCAATGTTAATTTGGCAAAAACATCAAGATACACATTTTTCTGATTTTCATTCATTCATGAACCAAGATATGAGATTTTGATTTTTTTTTAAATTCCCACTCCCACGCCATGCCCACCATAAAATATTACACACCTTGGTACAGTGTTGTGCTGCTACTGTCAGAAACATGTGGTAGCACCATCCTAATACATCGAGTATAAACCTAGCACATGCATTCAACAGATAACCTCAGCGGAAGAGAATTTTAAAATCTGCAAGTGATGGACGTCTTTGAGGACCCGAGTTATTAATTACAAAATTAAGTGTAAAAGCTGTATTAGCAATATCTGAGAAAACTTAGGATACACAAAGCATGAATCTTAGGATGTCAGAAATACATTTTTGCTGAAAATGAAAGATGAAATATTCTGCCGACTAACAAATATTGCAGCTTTAAAGGTGTATCTAAATGTCATCTCAGTTTTAACCTATTAGAAGTAGCAGGATGCATTTGTGAGTGTTAGAGGCTGCCATTATTCATTCTTGCAAAAGAAGGTAACATATACTATGGACCAGATATTCAAAACTTTGCGCTTGGCGCAAACCGTTTGCCCAGGTTTAGCACCAGGTTAGCGTGGGTCCACTGTATTCTAAAGGTCAAATAGCACATGCAAATTGCATTAGCGCTGGGCAAAATTATAATGTATGCAAGGGGCAAACTGAGGGGGTGTGTCAGCACAATGCTATATTCAACGAATAGCACCGCATAAAGTGGCTTTGCACAATGCTAGCATAACATTTTGTGCAGTGCAAATTACCGCCCAGGAAAAGGTAGTCTTAACTCAGAGCAAATAAGCTTTGCGTGACTTTCTGGCTTTTGCATGGCCTTTACATGGCTTTGTGTGACCCTAACCAATCTGTATGACGCATAGAAAAAAAAAAAAACAGACTTCGAGGAAACGTGCTGCTTACTGATGGCATCACTATGATTCCATCATCTGCCACCAGTCCACGGTGTGCCAGGCAGTAAGTGGTGACCCAGCTCCCAGTGGACTCCATGGCAGTGTGGCCATGCAGCACACACCTGCAGACCACCCTTCTGTGGACACCAACAGATGCCAGCACACACATGCAGCACTTCTGGCATGGAGGGTGTTGAGGGGAGAGGGTGTACAAGTGGCCAAGCTGCACCACAGACTGGGTGTGGCCACAAGGCTGGGAAGCATCATGCAGTACACATGGGCGAGTGCTGGGAATACCCCTACATCAGTGTGACTGTCTGATAGTCTGTGCCCCCCCAGCCACATACCGCACATCTGTACCGACACCACAGCACACACAGCCACTGTGTATATGTCACTGTGAGCATCCCATGCCAGTGATGCAGCATCTGTGGGTTGCACAACAGCATAACAGTAATGTCCACTGTCAGTAAACACCTGCAAGTTGGGTCTGTCACTGTGTACAGTGCAGTGGTCATCACTGCCCTACACACCATAGGCATTGCTGTGCCCCCTCAAACTACCGGACCCCTTGCTACTGTAGTAGGCATGACTCTTGAAGAGTTAGAGTATGCAGATTTGCATCTGCCTCAGGGGGTTCTGGATAGTCTCAAAGCCTCTTGAAAACCTACCACCAGAAAAACTTATAACTCCAAATGGAAAATATTTAGTATTTGGTGTTCCAAGAAGCATATATCTCCAGACACTGCTGAATTGTCTACAGTTCTGGATTATATGGTTTATCTTAATGGCCTAGGCCTCAGACCAGCTACCCTCAGGGTACACTTGGCAGCTGTTTCTGCTTTTCTGTCAGTGGGAAATCCCAACTCACTGGCATCCCATCCTGTTTTCTGTAAAATTTTTCAAGGGATTGCTTCATACCAATCCCCCTTTAGAGATCCTACTCCTGCTTGGGACCTTAATGTTTGCAATGCTCCGCTTATGCAATCTCCCTTTGAGCCTTTGTCTTCAGCAGAACTTAAGTACTGGACTTGGAAAACTGTGTTCCTGGTAGCTATTACATCTGCCAGGCATATCAGTGAATTACAAGCTCTGTCAGTGGAGCCTGATTTCATTTCATTGCACAGAGATAAGGTGAACCTTAGAACCAATAGGAGGTTCTTACCCAAAGTAGTTTCAGATTTTCATTTGAACCAATACATGTCTCTCCCTGTCTTCTTCACTGACCATTCTTCTTCAGGAGAGAGAGAAGATTACACAGTTTAGATGTTAAGAGGGCCCTTAGTTACTACATTGAGTGTACTAAAGCACACAGGTTTGACTCCCTCCAGTTGTTCCTCACTTATGGGAGGTGGGAAAGGGCAAACCTGCCACTAAGATAACTTTTGCCAGGTGGATTGTCTCTTGTATACAATTCTGCTATGAGAAGCTAGGCAAAATACCACCCTCAGGCCTGAGGGCTCATTCGACTAGAGGTACAGCTATTTCCCTGGCTGCTGCCAGGGATATTCTCTTAATAGAGATTTGTAAAGCAGCCACCTGGAAAACAGTCCATACATTCACCAAGCATTACTCTCTGGATATCCAGGCTAGGAGTGATGCTAGGTTTGGTACAGCAGAATTGCAAAGCCTATTCCCAAAATAGGTTTGAATCCCTCCTCCATGGAGGTACTGCTTAGCAGTCTGCAATAAGTCAGAATACAGCAAGACTTCATGTTGTTTGAAGAAAAAATTACTCACCTTAGTAATTGTGTTTCTTCTAATTGAGTCTTGCTGTATTCTGACCTCCCTCTCTGCCTCCCCTCTTAGAACCTGGTTTTGGGAAGTGGGCTGGCAGGCGCAGTGTTGAATCTCAGGGGTGCATTTGGGCACTCCTTCCCTTTAGAGAGGGGGAATGGTTTATGTTTGTTATTTTTTAAGTCACAAGTGTTCACTACCTGGTTTTTCATTTTGGATTTCTCAACTTGAGTCTTTTGTGGGATCCAAAATATTTGGTTGCCATGTGGCTAGTAAAAATGTTACAATTTCCACATAGTGGGTTTTAGTTAGTTAGTATTAACTCATAAGAATCTGACAGTTACAATTTGAAGTGCAGCAGACAGAGGTTTGAACTGAGCTCGAGCTCAACGTTCTATGCTCTGCATAGAATTTAACTCTTTCCTCTCCAGAGCAGTTCAAATGCTGGGGCTAACTGCAATAAGTCAGAATACAGCAAGACTTTATTAGAAGAAACACAATTACAAAGGTGAGTCATTTTTTCTTCTGTGTTATTTCATGTGTTTTTCGCTCCATGAATTCAGACTGAATCAACACCACATGAAGGCCATAATCACGGCCTCGTACTCCCTTGTAAAAGTGGCATCTCACACTTTATTGTTAAACTATCTGCATCTGTGTATTTAAAACCTTTTTAAATTTCTGTAAGTACATTGAAATGACAATATTGTAGATCAGTAACACTGAATTGAATTGACATGAAGGCTATTCCAGTGGCTGAGATATAACACTCGGTCCGAGATCCTTCTGCTCAAATATAAAAAAAAAAAGTCACTTATTTTGTTGCAGACTTTAACTTCTCAAATAGGGTCTTTTGGGCTCCTCATAAGTGATCAAACTTCCATGTGGCAACTTAAAACAGTGATTAAGACACAAAGAAGAAAGTGTAGCTAAAATATGCATATCAATCCCTGGAAAAGGGAAGAGTTTAACATTTTTGTTGACGTAAACATCCTGTATACTTTTGTGTTATTAGTAACTAGTGCAAAATAACCCACCTTTTTTGTGTGTTTAGGATGAAGAAGGCAATAGTCTGTCAGATGAAGCTATCAAAGCCGAGGTGGACACCTTCATGTTTGAGGGTATGGAGCACAGCTTCAGGAAAATGTTTTCGTACTGTCTAGTGGGGGCATAAAGTCCTATTTACTGTTATTTTCCATAGTGAGCATGGTTTAATAACTTTCTAACCAGATATGGTAGCCTGGAGGTTGTAGACTGAAGAGAGTGAGGCTGAAACTATTGGTTCCTCAGTGGTCTTTTGCCCAATCACAATGTACTTACAACTTACACATGCTTAAAAACATGCTAAACTTGTGTTATAAAAAGTAAAGAAAGCATGCAAGAGTGAAGAACTCACTGGTTCTCACATCTTAAAGGTACTGTGATGTTATATGAACACTCAAGCTTCGATCTCCTATTCTAGGATGTCACAGTACCTACAAGATTGTTTGTCCCACTTGAGTGTTGTGTATTCTCTACATACTTTCTACAATAAATCAAGATTTCCAGTTTTTGGTCCATGCCCCTATTGTGTGCAGGTCCCTATGTAGTGCATCAACTATTCTCTTACTCTGCACTTCTTGCCAGTTTAGTGTCATCAGCAAACATCTGCAACTTGCTACTGACTCCTTCCTCCAGTTCATAAATGAATATGTTAAAGAACAGCAGACCCAGCACCAGCACTGACCCTTTGGGCAGTCCACTGAAAACCTATCATCTCTCTGAATGATGACCATCCACCACCACTCTCTGCTTCCTACCTGTCAGACAACCTGCTTTTTACTGTACCTCCTATACACTCTATGGACTTCATACTGTGTTACTAGAGATGTTGCAAAGTTGTACTTCACTGGCAAAGTTCTGGCAACATTTAGTGGTGGGCAAAGTGGCCCCAATTCGCTCCGAAAAGTGATCTGCGGGTGAAAGTAATTGTGGAGTGCTCCACAGCAGTGGAGTACTGCGTTATTAATGGGTAACGCAAAGTCCATTGAAACCAATGACTTCGCGTTACTCCGCCTTCCAAAACCACTACTCCACCAATTCTTAAGGTGAAGCACATTGAAAACAATGTACTCCGCCTCACTTTGCCTTGTTTTTAAGATCCAAAGGCGAATTTTGCAGTGATTCATGGGATTTCAGGTCACATAGGCTCTAGAATGTTCCGCACAGCCTCAGTTTGGGGTAGTGTGTGTATGAAGCTGTAGGAGACAATCTGCTCTGAGAGCTCTTCGATTGGAACCTTCTAAAAGCTGTTAAAAAAGCCTTTTGGGGTCATTTGTTTTGCTGAAACTTTAGTTCATCGATTATAGGAAACCCTCCTGTGCTCATGTCATCGAGCATTTATTGTTTGTATGTGGATTTTGAATGTTAATGTACGATATTTAGTCTGTGTACTGAGAGACAGTGGAAGTGTGCCTTGGGGGAGGGGCGTATCTGTGGTGTAGGTAGATTAACTTGGAGAAAAAGGCAGTGCTTTCTGTTTTGGTGATATTTTTCTTGTATAACTGCTAATGTACACACAGTAATATTTTCAATAATTCTTGCCATTTTTTTGCTGACTGTTGTGGTGCAGCAGTTCATAATTTTAGTGTGTTTAAAATATGTGGTTATATTACTGAAGTTTTCAATTTGCTATGCATTACTTAGTGTGTGTGAGTATTTGTGTGATGCGTGTCATCAAACCAGACACCTTTTATTGTGCCACATAATTTCAGCAATGTGAACCTGCTATTTACTGCAGCTGTGTAATTTTTGTACTTCTTTGTGGTATCTTTACTGGTACTAGTGACTGTTACTGCAGCAGTGCAGTACACTGCCCCCCCATGGCCCACCCCAACCGGCAGAGGAATTCTTTTCCACTTTTGAATTTCTGATGGTGAGCACTGGTTAGGTGTTGTGCCTTTGCATCTGCATCTCTTCAGTGCACAGTGCAATCTTAATCTGTGCATTTGCATCTCTTTAGGGCCCAATCTCCATCTCTAACTTAAGTCACAGTTGTTTCTTTGGCTTCCCTTCAGAGTACTGGACAGGTGTGGTGCATAATTATGCATGAACATTGTACTCATTAATATGCCTTTTTAAGTCAGGACCATCATCACGAGTCACTTGTGATACAAATCATGTTCTTCATCATCATGGTTACAAATGCAGTCACAAATTACGATTTATGATCACGTCACGAATTACAACATTTTTTTTTTTGGGGGGGGTATTTTCTCTCCTCCAGAGCTCCGGCTATGACCCTCGCTCTCCGTTGTTCCCCCCAGCGCCATCCCCGGACATCAGACCCCCTCCCTTATGCACCCCGTGACTTACCCTTCACAGCAGGGTGGTGGGGAGCGACTCAACCCACCCCAACGGATCTATGCCAGGGAGGCACCCTTCCAGGAATGGCACCGCGGGGGAACAACTTCATGCTGCCAGGCTCGCTTTTTCCACTGTTTTCCTCCTGGCGGGTCATGGCATGCAATGACGCCAGCGACTGGGTGCACGCACACTCCCGTGCGTGCCCCAATCAAGCATCTGCCACGACCCGCCCCCCCCAAGCTTGCAGCTACATGCTGTCGACCCCCAGCCTCCGCTGAGTCAGGCAAGCCCGGCCACCAAATCCCTCCCGGAGATGGAGAGCAGTCCCTTGGACACTCAATCCATCTCCTCCCCGCTAACCCACGGCAACCCATGCCCATTCCTGAACACGGGTTGCCGGCGTGGCGTGAGGTGTGGCGACCAGCGCCTCAAGCCTCAGCGCCACCGGGCCGGCTCAAATTACAACATTAATCTTTTTTAATAGTTGCTTGGCGGTATTGTAAGCCTGTTTTGTAGTATCTCTCCATGCTTCACCACCCCACCATTGTACTCATTAATGAGTGTGTTTAAGTCAGGGAATTTTGTGCCACACCTCATCGGGGCCCAGGGAAGTACAGCCATAGGCATTCGTGTTTCTTCATCATCACGGTCACAAATGCAGTCACAAATCACTATTTACAATCATGTCATGAATCACATTAATTTTTTTTAATAGTGACTTGGATGTATTTTAAGACTGTTTTGTAGTATCTCTTCATTCTTCACCACCCCACCATTGTACTCATTAATAAGTGTTTTTTAAGTTGGGATGTTTTGTGCCACACCTCATTGGGGCCCGGGGAAGTACAGCCATAGGCATTCGCATTTCTTCATCATCACGGTCACAAATGCAGTTACAAATCACGATTTACAATTACGTCATGAATCACAACATTCATTTTTTTACTAGTTACTTGGATGTATTGTAAGCCTGTTTTGTAGTATCTCTCAGGGCTTCACTATCCCACCATTGTACTCATTAATACGTGTTTTTAAGTCAGGGATTTGGACAGTGTCTGCAGTACATATGCAGACTGGAAAGAAGACTGCACAAATTGCAGTTTAGCACTTGCACTGCTCAGAATACAAAGTGTCATGCATATGGAAGACAATAAAAAAGGGCATAATTACAAACAAGGGTCGGGGATGGTGGAGGAATACATTTTATAACACAGCAAGGAAGGTGTGGGAGGCACATGGTGTGAGGAAAAAAAAAAATCATGTGGGATCCCATGGTGATCCAGCAGCAGTTCCAGCACTGATATAATTTGCAACTGATGTCCCCCTATGCGATTCTGGTGGAGCAGCAGGTACTGCTGTGGCCCTCCTCTTCTTAGGGGTGCTGCCATGCACAGCTGCACCCTCTACCACAGAACAGCCAGTAGGTGCAGGCATGGTCCATTCTGTGGCAGCCTGCCAATACAACTGGTGGTGATTGCGCATATGGGTGTACTGGCCCCCAGTCCCCAGGTGAGTCCCCCAGGGGCCACGGTGCACCTCCACCTCACATAGACAGCACCTGACCACACTGCTGTCCTCCCCCAGCACAGTCAAAAAACTGCCAAACAATGGAAGAACCAGGCACAGGCAGGGGAGGGCTAGATGAACTAGCAGCTGACTGGTCACGGTGCTGAACAGGGATGGGATCCACACCTGAGCCTGGGGGAGCAGGCACATCCTGCTCCAGAGGACCTGGTGTTGGACTTTGTGGTGGTGGTTCAGCTGCCTCAGAGTCAGGACAGGAGGCATTGCTGGTCCTGCTTCCAGGGTGGAGGGACAAACAACTAACTACTTATAAAGATAAGAAAAATAAAATTTACAGAAAAAACAAATTAAGTAAAAAAGAGTACAGAAAAGACAAAAAAATGTAGCTTTTAAAAAAGCTGTTTGGTCTAAACCAAAGTTTAAATCTCCTCGCTCTGATCTCAAAGTATCAGAAGTCACAAAACACACTCCTCTCTCTCCGTCTGCACAGGAGACAGTAAAAGTGTCTGCTTGTATGACTCACTTCCTTCCTGCCTAGCTAAAGAGCATGTGACTTACAATACTATAAGCCACGTGATGTGTGGAGGGGCTGCCAAATCTGAAACACCAAGTGGATCACTTAGAATCATAATGAGGAACACGAAGTCCTTTAAAAACAATGACTTCGCCTTACTTCTCGTTGCCATTCTGCCTTAACACGAAGTGGTAATGACAAGGTGGAGTGAGCCCTTTGCATTGCTCACTCCACATAGTGGATTGGCAATGCGAAGTGCCCACTTCGCGTTCACTTCGCCAGCGGAATTTAAATTCGCTGCATCTCGACATTGCATAAATTGCCTTTGTGAGTTACTTTGCCAACTGCCCACTTTGCCACTTTCCTACGTCACATTGAGTTTTCATTGGGAAATGGCACTTTTTGAAGTGACGTCAGGTGACGTTAAAGCAAAGTTGCAACTTTGTTTTAAATTTGCCTGAAATAGTGCCACTCCGCCTGCCAAAAATTTGACAAAGTCAGCACTTTGCACTTCTTAGGTTTGGCAAACTTTGCAAATTACTTCACGGAGCAATTTACCAACTTCATGCATCTCTGTGTTACATTCTCTGGCCCAGATATTCAAAAGGGTTGCGCCATGCGCAACAGGGTTGCGCATGATGCGCAAGTCCAAAATGCGCCATTCTGCGATATTCAGCAGGAGGCAGTTGCTCCACTGGCAACAGGTTGCGCAAAAGAGCAATGCAAATGAATGCATGCTCAACAGGAGGGAGAACCATACGCCAACCTGCTCAGCCCGATATTCAGTCGGGTTGTGCGGAAGTTAATGCATCATAACCAACTGCGCCTACACAACCTTGAGTCAAAAAAAAGGATCAAGTTGAGGCCACCCACAGGTGAGCTGCTGTGTTGCAGGCGCAACACAGCAGCTGCCACTAGCTGGCTCCAACTGGAGTCCCTCTGCCCCCCACCAGCCCGATCGCGGGCAGTACAGGTACATGAACCCCCACACATCTCCCACAGCCCGATCGCGGGCAGAACCTGTATGAACCCCACACACATCTCCCACAGCCCGATCGCGGGCAGTACATACATGAACCCCCACACACATCTCCCACAGCCCGATCGCGGGCAGTACATGTACATGAACCCCCCACACACACATCTCCCACAGCCCGATCGCGGGCAGAACCTGTATGAACCCCCAGTGCCCGATCAGCGGGCAGAACCTGTATGAACCCCAGTGCCCGATCGCGGGCAGAGATAACCCTCCCCAACCCGAATAACTCCTGGTGGTCAGTGGACTGTAAAAGCACAATCACGGGCAGAATGTCACAGCACAACCCCCAAACATCTCCTGGTGTCTAGTGTCCCCCCACCCACCACGAAGCCCCTCCACCCCACTCCCCGCAGGCCGGTGGGCGACAGCATCCACCGCCTGCCACCCGCCGCCCGCCGACGGCTGACTTCCGGTAGGGCTGCCGCCAGTGGTGCAGACTACAGCCAATGGGCATGCAGCCCGTACCGTATGACAGTCAGCAATCGCGCCTGAAGGTTCATACAGGTTCTGCCAGCGATCGGACGCGAGGTTCATACAGGGTTCTGCCAGCGATCGGGCTATCGGAATATTGGGGGTTCATGTACATGTACTGCCCACGATTGGGCTGTGGGATATGTGGGGGGTTTTAACTGTGATGCCCGCGATCGGTGCTGCATTAGGCGTCGGTCCTCGACGGCTGCTGCCTGGCAGGTGGCCAGGAGCAAGTCCTCGGGGATCGGCGCACCTACATGCAAATGGCATGCAAATGGGGCCATAAATAGATTCAAATGACCCCCCTGCACCTTGCATAAATTATGGATCCATTTGCATGTCACCTTTTGAATATCGGAAATTTGAGCATGGCGCAATGGTACTTGCGCCACCGCAAGTTTAATGCTCAACTCTGGCAACTTGCGGTGGCGCAAGTTCCACTGCGCCATGCGCAAGTGCTGTGGCTGGGGGGTGATATTCAAAGGAGTTGCTCAACAGCACAACTCCTTTGAATATCACCCCGGCCACACCCCTGCGCAACTATTTTGAGCAGCGCAGGGGCTTGCGCCTCAGAATGGCGCAGTTTGAAAATCTGGGCCTCTGTGTTTTCCAGTGTCAAAAGCTATGTCATTTCTGAAGTGCAGAAAGGCTACATCAACCAAATAGCCCCTATTTAACAACATAGTTACCTCTTGAAAGACAATAATGAGGTGGATTTTACAGGATTTACCTTAATTAGTTATTCATTCCAAAGGGCTTCATAATTGTGTTAGTAAAGTCTCAATAAAAGCATTTAGCAGATCAATGTGGGCCCTGCTTTGCAAGGATAACATTAATAATAAGATTTTTTTTTTTAATGTATACATTTAAATTAATTACTGACTGATAGTGGCCCCATAATGTTACCCTGTGTGGCTGTTGACTCAGATTTCTCCATTGTTTTTCAGGGCATGACACTACAGCAAGTGGCATCTCGTGGGTGTTCTATAACCTGGCTCGTCACCCAGAATACCAGGAGAAGTGCAGAGAGGAGATCAAAGAGTTAATGAAAGGGAAGGAGACTGAGGAGCTGGAATGGTCAGTGATGCTATGTCACTCTAACATTGTTCAGTCTGTGTTTATGTTGGAAAATGAATGTAATATTTTTTTTATTGGTATTATTAGGACTACAGTATAACTTACACTGTTTGTATTTCCTTGTTTTCCACCTCAGGATTTAAGGTGATGACATGTTTATAATATGGAATGTGCAGGTTACATAGAAACCTAGTAAGTTAAGGCTGGAAGAGAGTTTGGATCAATTATGTCTGCCCCCACCCAACCTGCTTCATAAGCATGGATGAAATAAGTATGCTGTGCAAACACAAACCATTTTTTGGGGGGACAGGGGTTCACTATCCACTCAGCTACCAACAGTACTCAATGATTCCCATGGTAAGCAGAAATATCGCTAGGCTTGCCTTAAATGCCTCTGTCTCCACTGGTAGGGTGTTCCATAGGTTCACCACCCTATGGGAAAAAATATACCTCCTAATGTTACATATGAAATAAAGCTTATTGAGTCAGAAAATTAAACAGCCAGCACTTGGAGGGGTAGAACAACACTCCAGTACATTGCATCAATGCATGTATTGTGAGAGGGGCATGATTTACCTGGTTCAGTCACATTTAAAACATCAATGTTTAAACATACAATGCAAAAATAATAAAAGGCAGGATTTCCTTTACTGTGTCACCATTATCATGGCATACCAAGTTACATATCTTGTGGGGCTCAAAACATTGCTGATGTGGAGCACAAAATATAATAAATTATTTTTTTAACTCTGTTTTTTCCCCCGCTGCCCTCCATCATCCTCTACTATTCCCCCCGGGTCTCCCCTGACACCTCTTGATCCCCTCCTGCCTCCCAGTTCCTGGGCACCTACTTCCATGTAGCTTTGGTTTGCCCCCTAGGTGGGGTCAGGGGGGTTGGGTCCCTCCAGACATCGAGTTGAGTCAGGTAGGTGTATCCCGGTGCTGTGAGAGGTGGAGGAATCTTGATATTTTGGGGGTCGTCATTGTCGCAGAGCTGCTGGGGGCCATAGTAGTTTTCCTCTCCTGTGTTGCTCCCTCAGAGATGTTGTATACTATGACATCCAAAGTGCATCCACATGCACTTGTGTGTGCATCCACACACCAGCATCTATGGTATCCCTCCCTCCCTCCTTCCTTCTCTTGTTGCACTGCCACCTGTGGTTTCCAGGTGTCAGTATAGCAGCAGAGCTTGGAAGCCTCCCTCCCCAAGGGGGGACAGCATCCTCTGGGACACTCAGTCACCCCCCCCTTGGCCAGCCCTCAGCTATCGAGCGTACTCCTGAATTTGTGTCACCGGCATTGTGAGCAGCAGCGCTCCCACTGCACCAACTGGCCAGCTAAAATATAATGCATTCTAAAACCTCAGAGTACTACTAATAGTATGCACACAAGTCTGGAGGTCAAAGATCATGACTTCAAAAAAGTAACATTTAATTTAACCATGTGACTTATTTCCATTGCCACTGATTGTTGGGAAGCAGACTTAGTGCATGAAGTGACAAGTCATTATTAGGTACCCAAACAGTAACATGGACCAAAGATAAAAATAAAGAAATAAAAAAAAAATCTCTGAGAAAAATTGTAGGAAACATAGTGGATTCATAACTTACCACTGTGAAGGAGAAAGTCATTTAAATACATGGCTACTGCAGCTGAAATTCCATTGTTAGAGAGTTATATACTGTGTAAAGGCCAACACTGACTTTGTTTTTTTTTTTCTAATATTTATTTTACTTTGTTTCTTCTTGCTGAGCCATCAGAGCTTCGCCCTGGTCATGGTGCCACTGCGGCTTCCACCGCCTGTTGAGCCCCTCGCTCTCCCTGTCACTCCTGGCTTACCCCCTAGGAGGCGGGGAGTGGCACCATAGTGGGCACTGGTGCCGTGTAACCGTATCTGGTTGGTAGAGCCCTCGGCTAGGCGGCTAATTGATGTCCGGGAGCAGGGCATCATAGAGACGGCCAGCATGGCGGGATTTTAATCCCTATAGGCTGGGGTGGAAACATGCAATGATGCCTGCATCTGTCCCGCCCCAGAGATCCCCTTGACCATTCATCGGTGCATAGGGTGATGCTCCTAGCTTCCACTAGATGTCACTCCTGCACCAAGTGCATGAACCCCCCACCCCCCCCGGAGAAGGAGTGCTGTCCAGAGGATGCTCGAGCCTTCTCCCCCCAGCTGACCCTCTAATAACCTAGGCTCATTCCTGAACCCAGTTTGCCAGCGTTGTGAGTGGAAATCCGACCGCTGCACCTGTGGGCTGGCTAACACTGACTTTTAAGTGGTTGAAGAGTACAGAAGTTATAAATCTAAATAGCACCCAGGAAATTTTTATGAATTAAAAAACCAAATGCCCCCCAGGTGGAAGTAGAATGAAAATGAAAAAGGGTATGGGGTTGCCAGGGTTAGTATGAGGAGGTAGGGGGATAAGAATAAGGAAATAGGAAACAAAATAGAGCAAGGAAACATAATGAAGTGTAGGAACCAAAGGGACATGCTGCAGTGCTGGGATTTCTTCACAGTGCTGGACAGAAAATATCTCCAAAATGGAACCTGCCCTAAAAAGGAAAAAGGAAAAAAAGAGAAAAACAAATATGATGTTATATAAATGCAGTAGCTTTACAGAACATTATGCAGTATTTTACAAACATGGCACAATATCCAAATAATCATTCAGTTCTGTTCATTACAGGGCCTGGAGATAAAAGATCCACCGGGCCTCATGTTGTGGTTGAGTTTTCATCCTTTCCACTCCTCTGGAGTGTGGGGTCACATGATCAGTTGCCAAAAAGTGTACCTCTTTATGATCACCCTCATGGTAGTCACTAATTATGACACAGCAAAGGAACACCTGACTTTTTCTGTGCTGTATCTATTGCTTATTGATGTATTTTTAGTGTGCCTGCACCAGGTAAGCCAGTCCCCGCTGAGAAAGTGTCTCTTATCTTGAAGTGCTGGGGTGTTGGTCTACAGTTCCAAGTACTGGCTCTTCATTTTTGGGCTCAATAAACTTTAC
Organism: Neoceratodus forsteri; assembly: GCA_016271365.2. Lineage (NCBI taxonomy): Eukaryota > Metazoa > Chordata > Ceratodontiformes > Ceratodontidae > Neoceratodus > Neoceratodus forsteri. The sequence continues at coordinate 41,187,097 of JADMNL010000035.1, forward strand.
TTTTGTGGCACTTCTGGTCTTTGTGCAGGTCAGTGGGGTGCTTTAAGCAGACACTGAAGACCTTTCTGTGGGGTAAAGCTTACCCGTAACTTCGATGATTTTGTGACTTTATTGTATTTATTGTATTTTGATTTTATCTGATTGTGCAGCGCCTTGATTTTTGAAAGGTGCTATATTAAATAAAATGTATTATTATTATTATTTGTTATTGTCTTGTGAGTGTGCCTCTGGAGTTTGTTTTTGAACACAAGCCTTTGCTCATTTAGGTGGCACCTGAGGACAATCTTAACATGGCCTCTTCTGTGTTACTCCAGAATTTACAAACACTGGCCTCTGGTTTAATTAGGGAGCTTTTTTTTGTTTTTTTTTGTTATTTGGTAACAGATACATACTTTGTTTACAGTAATTGTATTTAAATATTTTTTTTAATCAAACATTTGTGATGTGCATCTCTCACCCTAGTGTCAAATGTAATAAAGACTTTGCCTGATCGGATTATATTCCAGAGGAAATATGGATTGATAAAATGTAATTTAGTGTTCCAAATGCCTCTTTGCACCTGTACCCCTTTCCCTCACATTATAACTTTCGGCTAGGAAGGTGACATGCAGCAGTCTTTACTGTCCACAAAAATGCTACTCCGTAGTTGGCCAGTGGATAGATGCTGAGTGGTCAGAACACTCCCTCCCAAAGAGGCAAGTATCCCATCTGTATAATGACACCAGTTCTCTACTGGTCTGTGGATGGGGAACCAACATCTGCACTTCAATTCTATTCTCCCTGTAGCAGCAAGAAGCATTCGTGGTGCAAACTAGGCCGGCCCTCCAGTTTCTTTGGAATCGTAACTGACACAGGATTTCCCAAAATATTTTTTATTCTTTTTTTTTAATTATCATTTTGTTTAAGTTCTTGTTATGCTTGTAATAATTTTAAATGCACATTTTCATTAAGAACAATAATGGCCTATTTATTATAAATGAAGGCAAACTACTGTTTCTTTTTAATATAGCAAATCACAACATATTAGGGAATTTTCCAGTGGCTGGAGCATAGACTTGTAAGCCTGGCTAGAGTTTCAGATACCACCAGTGCCACCCATATTTTCATACAGGATGAACTTAGGCAAGTCAGTTAATCTTCCTGTGCACCAGTTCCTCCAGTTGCAAGCATGAAGGTCCCCACTCAAAAGATGCTTCATCTCAGATGAGTTATCATGGGGTAATGAATTGTAACCAAATGGCCTGGGTAATACTTGGAATAACTCAGTAAAGTGTGAACCACAAAGAAAGAACTGGATACTGTGGTATTTTTGTAGGAATCTGTGTTAATAATAAGGCCATTCTTTTTTACATTACAATGCATCGTGAGTCTGTATTTCTTACCAGTGCCATGACCTCAAAAGTCCTTCCCATCCTACCTCCATTTCAGTCTGTTCTGTTTTTCCTTGATAGTCTTTCCTTAGATATAGATGTGCAACCAGTTTGACATTTTTTGTAAAGCCAGCATTATCAGCCTCCTGGACCAGTTTCTGCCATTGCTAATGCTAACAGCAACAGATGTGATTCCCTGATCAAAGTTCTGTGAGGAAGTTGTCTGAGTTCTCACTGGCTAGCAATGCCCCACCTCTAGATCGGATCATGCCCTGATCCAGTTGCTCAAGGCAGGGTTGGGTACATGGGAACTGATCTTTGCTGGGATTGCCAAGGCTCCTTGAGTGAATCTGTCTTCTCCTCCCCCTTGAAATAGGTGGTGGTGTGGCCCTTGCTTAAGTAACCTTCATTAGATCCTGACTACCTAGCAAATTATACACTAGTTTCTGACCTGCCATTGTAGCCAAGGTTGTGGAAAAGTGGTTGCTAAGCAGCTGATACCATAAGTCATACCGAAGAACATAACATCTTTAAGACATTGTAGTCTGGTGTTCACTAGAGTAACAGCACTGGTCAGAATGTGAAATGATTTATGCCTAGCGAGGATTGAAGGGAAGTGTTGGTCCTTATTCTCCTTGAGCTTACACTTGCTTTTGGCACTGTAGACCCCTAGCAGCTGTTGGGCACATTTCATGAGGATGGGGGACTGTCTTGCAATGGATGTAGTTGTTCCTCACAGGAAGGAGGCAATCCATCTTGGTTGATTTGTGCCAGTAGGGTCCAATAGCCCTAGACTACGGAGTACCTCAAGAGTCTGTCTTCTTTCCTGTGCTGTTTGCAGTGTATATGTTTCCATTGGGTGAAATCATGTGCCGATACAGCATGTGGTTTCCATATGATACACAGCTGTATATGTCCTTTGTGACTGATCAGTGTTTATAGATCCTTAGATTAGAATGGTGTCTGGAGGAAATCAGATTCTGGATAACCTCCAGTTGGTTTGTTCTCATCCTTGGTGAGACAGCCATGCTGCTGGTTGGGACAGAGAGACAGGTATCTGCATTTAAGTGTGACCTCAGTTTTCCCAGTTGTATTTCATTTTATTTTCTTATTTTTATTTATGAGATAAACCATTGAGTCAAAGCTCATTTACATTGATTTCCACAGGGTAATAAGGAAGTTTGGATGGAGTTGGACTTGAGGCAGTGAGGAAAGTTTTCAGCCTAGAAGTAGGTCATAATGACCAATTTGAATTTGAGTCCCAAATGTCAGCTGCCATAAATAACTGGTTTTACTATCTTAGAAACTCTTCTATGAGCCCTCTGATTTCCTGATGCTGAGGCATGCCCTGCATTTGTCAAGCTGGACTACTTCAATGAACTCTGCAGAAGCTTACATTGGGGTCTAATGACTGACCTGCAGCTCGTCCTCAGTGCAGCAAGGCTTCTAATATCTGTCCAGAAGTCTAATCACATAACTTCTCTACTGACTCTGCTCTGCTTGCCAGTTAGCTGGCATGATGACTACAAGTTCCATTTGTTGAACTACTGTGTAATGCCTTATATGAATTAGGTCCCTAGTACCTCATTAAGCTTCTGACTCCTTAGCTTTTGGTAGCACTAAATATCCATGGGTCAAAGGCTGTTCTGGGTCCCTTAATCTCAGCTGAAATCATCAGGGGATAGGGACTTTGTTGTACTCGCCTGGGTCAAAGACTGCTCAGCACCTCTTCATCTCAGTTGAAGTCATCAGTGGATAGGGCCTTTGCTGTAATGGCTCCATCCTATTGAAGGCCTTAAGAAAGCAAATACATCTGATTGTGGTTGTTTTAAAAAACAACATAATAGGTGTAAACATCTTATAAATTAAGCAAAAAGAACATAGTATAAAACCAAAAGACTATTGGAACATAATAAAGGACCTTGACATCCCAATAAAGTCAGGCTCTAAGATAAAACTAATGGCTGAAAATGGAGAAACCTTAGAAACATAGAACATTGAAACACAGCATTTGATGGCAGATAAGGACCGCATGGCCCACCTAGTCTGCCCATTTTCCCTACCTGTTTCATGTACCGCAGATCCTAAATGATCTGTTGCTCACCCTCTCTTTCCTGTCATTAGAGTTCCTTTATGTCTATACCATGTGTTTTTGAATTCCCCTATCGTTTTTGCCTCTAAAAACTCTGCCGGGAGGCTGTTCCATGGATCCACCACCCTTTCTGTGCAAAAATACTTTCTCACCAATTTAGCTCTTCATAGAGTTGAGATAGCCATAAACAAATCCTATAGGCTGATCCTAGGTGCATACAAACTAATGCACACCTGTAAACTCTACTCATGGACAGGATTGCTCAACCTAGATAACAGGATTCAGTACCAGGTCTGCCTACAGTACTTGCCAAGAAGGCCATCCTAGGCCTTGCTACCCCTGGGGTACTTGATCTTCTCCTAAACAGCAACAGCATCAGGAATACAAGAAACATTAATTGTCAGACTCTAAAAATTCCATTTCGACAGACCTCCGCAGGTCAACGGTCCATAGCCTATAGAGCTCCTAAATGGCTGAACTCCCTCTGCACTGACCCCATGCCCAATACCAAACTTGGGCAATTTAAAAACTATCTGAGAGCCCACCTAGCAGCTAACAATTCAAAGTGTGATTGCAGGCACTAAACCTTCTCCTCACCCCCCCATACTACCTGGTGCTTCCAATGAATTCCCCTTCTAAATCCTCTAAGTTACTGTTAGCACTTAACCCCTCCCAACACCTGTTTCCCTACCCTCCCACTCCACCTCTCCCAACTTTACCCCAGACAAGGCTTTGAGCTGCTTATCCCCCTCCATCAACTGCCCCTCACCCTATCCTACCTTCATCCCAGAAAAGCCCCTTGTACCGCTATCTTCCCCCCACCTCAATCTCTTCCTCCAACTTTCTGTTTTACTACCCTCCTCCCCACCCTCTCCTAACTTTACCCCTGACATGGCTCTATTACTTTTTTCTCTCTCTAATTCCCCCACATCCCCACCCCAACTCCCATCTATGTACTCTTCAAGGTCACCATTCTGCCTGGGTATTCCTAGTTGTTCTCATTACTTTATGTGTATCTCATGTTACCCAAATGTGCTATATGGACTGTGTTTGTGAAAAATAAAAAAAGGACAACAGCCTAATGTAAAACGTAAAGGTCTACCTAATTGTACTGTGTTGTCTGTATTTGCCAAATTCCTGTTGTATGCACACTGTAAATTTACTGTGTCTGTATTTGTCTCTGATGTGGAACCTATGTAAATGAGCTTATATTTCATAGGTATTAATTTACAAGTAATAATAAATAAATAAAATGAAGTCTACCCACCTCTATCTTCCAATCATGGCCCCTTGTTCTTGAAAATCTTTTTTTTTTTGAAAGATGCTACCGTCTTGTAACTTATTTACACCCTTGATGTATTTGAAAGTCTCTATCATATCTCCCCTCTCTCTCGTCTCCTCCTGGTAATAAATATTGAGATCCTCCAGTCTCCCCTTATATGACTTTTGGTGCAGCTCCTGCACCATTTTTGTTGCCCTTCTCTGAACTGCTTCTACTCTATGTCCTTTTGGAGATGTGGCCTCCAGAACTGGACACAGTACTCTACATGAGATCTCACCAATGTTCTATACAGAGGCATCGTCACCTTCTTTCTTTTGCTAGAGATACCTCTCCCTATACACCCCAACATTCCACTGGCTCTCCCCATAGCCCTCTCACATTGTTTGGTAACCTTTAGATTATTAGATATGATTACTTCCAGGTCCCTTTCCTGTTTGGTGGCCGTCACACCCCCCCCACCATCATGTTCTCCTCACCTTCATTTCTGTGCCCCAAGTGCATGATATTGCAGTTCTTTGCATTGAATCTTAGCTGCCACACCCTTGACCATTCCTCAAGCTTGCTTAGGTTCCTTCTCATTTTCTGTACCCCTCCTGGAGTGTCAGTCCCGTTGCAGATCTTCATGTTGTCTGCAAAGAGATGTACCTTCCCTTCTAGCCCCTCTGCAATGTCACTTATGAAGACACTAAAGAGGACTGGTCCAAGCACTGATCCCTGTGGGACCCCCTGATCATCTCCCCCTCTTTGGACTGAACTCTGTTCACCACCATCCTCTGTGTCCTATCTCTCAGCCAGTTTTTGACCCAGTTTACCACCCTGGGACCAACTCCCAGGATGCCTAGTTTATTTACTAGCCTCCCATGTGCAACAATGTCAAAGGCCTTGCTGAAATCTAGGTAGGCCACATCCACTGCCCCTCCCTGATCCACCTCCCTAATCACCCAGTCAAAGAAATGTATCAGATTTGTTTGACAAGATCTTCCTGCTGTGAATCCATGCTGCATTGGATCCTGTGCTCTGATGGATTAGAGATATATCACAGACCTTTCTTTTAGTAGTGATTCCATTAGTTTCCCCACCACTGAGGTCAGGCTGATTGGCCTGTAATTGCCAGCCTCCTCTCTGCTCCTACTTTTGTGGAGAGGGGCTACATTCACCCTCCTCCAAGCCTTTGGTACCACACCTGTTTCCAGCAAACTGTTGAACAGGGCTATCAGTGGTGCTGCCAGCACCTCCCTGAGTTCTCTTAATACTCTGGGATATATGCCATCTGGCCTCATTGCCTTGTCTACATTCAGATTAGTGAGTTCCTTTAAGGCTCTCTCTTCCTTAAAAGGACTGATGTCCACCTCCCTCCCAGTGGTGCTTCCATCGCCTAACTTTGGTCACTCCCCTTCCTCTTCTTCTGTGAATACTAAACAAAAATACTTGTTCAGAATTTCTGCTTTTTCTTGGCCCCCCTCTGCACACTTCCCTCCTTCCCTTTTTAGTCTCACAATCCCACTCTTAGTCTTTTTTTTTTCATTAACGTACCTGAACAAGTTCTTGTCCCTTTTTGTTATTGCATGGGTTATTTTTTACTTCTATTTGTGTCTTTGCCCTCCTGTCTGCTTTTCCAGATACAGTTTCCTGTTTTTTTCCTTCTCTGTTTCCATGAACCTCCTGAATGCCATCCATTTTGCCCTTATCTTCTCAGCCACCTTAGGCCCCCCAAAAAACTGCTGATACAGTAAACACATATTTTTAAATTTACCGGACATTACTATTTTAGATTTGACAAATGAAATTTCAGACTGTAATGAGGACTTCACCCCTGATTATTCTTCACCACCATTTATTTCAGGAAGATAAAGCTAAAGAAGTGGCCCTGGAAATCAAATAATGTAATGCCAGGAAAGCTCATGGTTTGGATAGTACTGAAATAAAATTCTTAAGAGATGCTGTGAGTGTAGTAACACTCGTGTTAACCCAGCTATTTAACAACAGCACAGTAGAGAGTGTTTTCCTGAACAGCTAGAAATGTGCAGTGGTAGTGCCTATATTTAAAACACATGAACTAAATACACTTTCAAATTATAGACCAATAGCACTCCTATCTGTATTATCCAAACTCTTGGAGTGGATGGTTTATAAATAATTGTATGAGTACTTAGAGGGTGTACTCAAAGCTGGCAAAATGTAATTCTGGTTTCAGGGCAGGTTATTCGATGAGCACTGCATTTGTGGTCTTCATTGACAATATGGCTCACGCACTGGATGGGGGCAGTAAACAAGTGTGGTGTTTATTGACCTGTCTAAGGTTTTTGACCTTGTAGATCACAACATTCCGATTGCTATGTTAATAAGATGGGTCTGGCTTCTCATCCTATAGATTTTTTTTTCCTTTTTAAGTCAAAGGAGGTAACAGGTTTTCATAGATGGTCAACTCTCAGAATTAGGATACATAATAAAAGATGCTCCCCAAGGCTCAATATTGGGACCAGTACTATTTTTGATTTATAGAAACAGGCTCCCAAACCAGATTCAAAATACACAAACTAGGCTTTATGCTGATGATACTGTACTATTAGCAACAGCATCTGATCACCAATCTATGGTAAATAAACTGCAAATAGATTTTTACATTTTGCAAATTTGGTTTCATGAAAGAAAATTGGTTTTTAGTCCCCAAACAGCATGAGTTATGGTATTTTGAAATAAACAGGCCAAAAACTTGTTTAATTAACACTTGTGATCCTGAGATCTTGACTTTGAAGGGAGTAAAATTAACAGTAACAAATCAATATAAGTATTTGGAAGTTATACTAGCTAACTCCTTGACACTAACAGTAAAGTAAATTCCAGAACTATGGCTTTACAAATATTGTCCACATCTTTAATTTCACATAAAATGTGAAACACTTTTGCAACACAGTTGACTGTCCTAGAATATGGGACCCTGTTCTATCCTGTTCTATGGAAGTGCAAATCAGAAGCTGCTTGATACAATAAAATTAACATACAAAAGATTGGCTAGATTTGTTCTACAATGCCCTCACATAACACATCACTGTCTCATATACCAAAAATTACAAACTCTGATCAGAGCCAATATGGCTGTGGAGAGCTTTTAGGATGTTTTACCCATTATTTCTAATGAATTTGCACAATGCATATCTGCTGAGAGGCAGTGCCAATGTGGTCTTCCTTTTACACATTTTTGCAATCTATTTTCCTAGAATATGCCTGCTGATTGCTGTATTTTTAGCCTGGATAGTTCACAGAAGAAATGGCACCTTATGTTCAGGTGGCAGAGCACTGCAGTAGGATGCTGGAATGTGTCATACATAGGCACAAGCTGTGTGCAGGTGATAAGGCCCAGTGGCCATACACCTCAGGTGCTCACATGCGGATCCATCTTCCCAATGCTGTTGCACTGCTTAGTGCGGGTGACAACCAATGCTGTACTCATTCACAGGTCCCTGAACAGGCATGTTACAGCCAACCTCCCATTTGTTTGCACAACTGGGGAACCGAAGATGCACTATTCATAGCCTGGAGCATACACTGCAAATGGCATTGCAGGATACCACACCCCATAGCATCCAGGATACCTCAGTAATCTAGAAGGTGGCATGTTACACAGGGAAATGGGGGAAAGTGTGGGCCTGCAGTGGTATATGACAGCAGGTAGTTACAGCATCAACACGGCATACATTGGAGGTATGTCAATTCCCTATAGTTTGCCAGGGACATACACACTTCTGCATACCCTGTTGGGTCTGTAGCTTGTGTAGTGCCCCAATGCAATGCACAGCCACTTGGGTCATTCCAGAGCACAGGTCCCTGACCCAGGTCTAGTGCAATCAGTGACTGGCCATGGCAGAGAGCGGAGGGCAGTGCCAGTCTCCACAACAGGTGGGGGGAGTGGGGGTGCCTACATACCAAGGTGGTGGGTGGGGGTCCTCTGTGTTATGGATATGGATATGGACTGTGATTTCCTCTGGTGTGATTGAGTCTAGGGGGGCCCTACACTGTGGAGCTCTTTGGGGATGGAGTTGGATTGATCGGGGGTGGGAGAGGGTACCTATAGTCTGCCAGGCTGCTGTGCACCTGGGTGAACTTCCACAGCCTGCCTGTGGGTGGCTGGCCAGGTTAGGCAAACTATTCATGGCCTAACTGTGGGCTGCACTGCTCTGGACTGCAAGGGGTACTGTCCCGCTGAGTATGTCACAGCATGGCTTATGAATGGGAACACATCCTCAACTTGCACAGCATACTATTTGCGTGCACCCTGGCCCATTCCCTTGTGGCTGGTGCATTCCACATGTTTGAATATCACGCTGTGGCACATTGTTGGAGCTGCACTGCACATCTCCTGTTTCCGTCGGGATGCGCCACACATCTCCTTTGAATATGGGGGCCCTGGACTAGGCTACCCTGAAGAAGTACATTATCAAAATGGGAAAATCATGACCCCACTGAAAACAAGATATTGCATCTAATCTGGGACAGCCTGAGTAAATACAGTGCAAAAAATGTGTAAATGAAGATCCCTATGACAATGAGATGTAGCATCTCCCCTGTGTATCCAGAATACAAAATATAGGGTAAGAAATATTTAAAGGAAATCTACTCTAAAGTGAACTTCACTGTCTTCACTGACATAAACAAGCAATTTCTTTATAGTTTTATAACATTAGAATGCAGTATTTATTTTGAATATTGTGGCCATGAGGATGGTGTGTGTGTGTGTGTGTGTGTGTGTGTGTGTGTGTGTGTGTGTGTTGCTGCAGCTCAATATATTTTTTCCCAAAAAGCATAGCAGAAAATGCCTGCTACATATTAATTCTGGGTAGTTCACTGAAGACCTGGCATATGTCCTGAGAGAGTGCTTATCAGATAGTGTCTTTAGATGTTAAAAACAACAGTGTAAATTATAGATTTGCTGGGAAAGGGATGACATTTATAAGGTATGAATCTTTCTTGAAAGACAATACATTTCCAAGAGAAACTAGTAGAAACACATTTTTTAAATGCTAAGTATTTAAATGTGCAAGTTGTTGCATTCCAAAGAGGGTAAACAAATCTCCAGTTTAATAGGCAACCAATATTTAACGAGCTGCTTCAGTTTCCAGCTACAGATAGCAAGATGGCTGTGGGCTCTGCCCACAGCCATAAAAATGGGATAGTGTGACAGTGCGATGTAAAAAACAATGGTTAGCATTGATCTTTAAGATTAAAAATGGTCTGATCAAATGAAACTTGAACTGTGAAAATGAAAAAAGGATCACAAATACCCCTTAAGGGATGTGGTCCATAGAGGAGTAATGATTCCAAAAATATGAAGCAAATATGGACAAATGACATCATGTTATAACATTGCTAAAGTATGGAATGAAGTACCTCCAACCATGAGACATTTGCTTAATTTGAGCACTTTTGTTCATGCTGTAAGTATGGATTTAACTAAGATCTATACACGTGTGAAATGATTGTATGGGTCTGCTTGTTTTCATATTATATTTTCATAAGATATGATTACTTCTGCTTGTTTGTTCCTGAGAGTGGTAAAGTATTCTTCACCACATATATGTCTAGATTATCCTCGTATTGTTCCATTCTGCTTTAGATATGATGGGTAGATTGCTGTGAATTTTCATACTGCTGCTGTAACTGTCTTCAATCTATGTCTGCTTCTTGTAAATAAGGCAATTTGTCATTTAATCGTATTTCAGGATTATATGTACTGCAACTATCTTGTTGAAATTTATCATCTTTAGGATTGTTTTTTGATCATGCAGGACAACTTTGTAAAACTGGTCCTCATGGACCTAAAGTTTATAGCCTGTCGAAAAAAAACATTTTTACTGATACTACTTTCTTAAAGAAATCCACTTCACCCAGGTTGTGACATTCTTTAAGGCAGAAGTTGAGAAACATCTGTGTATTCAAGTCTGTGATATTTGGATTTATGCTGTTGTCTGCTTGCACTTTATTATACTGTATGTTTGTATCATTCCTTTGTATTGTTTTATAAGTATTTTGGTGTATTTATTTTGTATTTTGCATTAAGAGTTCTCTGAGTTTTTGGAAGAGCATGATATAAATAAAAGCTGCTACTGCTGCACAGTATTTCCTTAGCTGCAGGATCCGTTCTCTGCCCCATAAATGCAGGGCTCAGGATCATTCTCTACCCCATGACTTTCAAATCTTCATTCCCTTTCTCCTCTCCCAACTGCTTTTCGCTGTGTTTTGTCCTCCCCAGTCTTCTTTCTCTGTCCTTCTATACCAAAGCCTTCTATCTCTGCCCTTTCTTTTCTCCCCAACCTTCTTTCTGTGTTTTTTGCAACTCCCTAGCTTCTTTATCTGTTCTATTGTCCTCTTACAGTCTTCTTAAATTGTCATTTTTTGTCTCCCATTCTTTTTTCTGTGTTTGTTCTCTACCCCAGACTTCTTTCGAGGTCAGCTCTTATCAGGGACATATAGTAAGCTCTGAGACATTTTGCTGTAATTATCAGAACCTTGTACCACTTGAGCACTATTGGTGAAACCCTGGACCAGTCTATTATGTCTTCGAGGAAAATATTAATTCAGAGACAATGGTCTTGACACGCGCATGTTCTGAAATTAGCCTAGTTGGTTGTCAAAAACTTCATAGCTTGTGCTAATGATTCTTCTGCTTGGCCCTTCCAGGGATGACCTCTCTCTGCTACCCTTCACCACCATGTGCATAAAGGAAAGTTTGCGGTTACACCCTCCTGTCACTGCCGTGGCACGTCGCTGCACTGAAGATGTCAAACTGCCAGATAAAAGAGTTATTCCCAAAGGTACTCCACTCTTTATACTCTGTAATGACTGGAGGTTTTTGGGGACCTACAGCAAGCTCAGCCCTTGGGGTCAGAAGACAGCCTACTTTTGATTGGCTTACACATAGAAGAGTGACATCATGATGTTACATGTGAAGTCTCTATCTTGCTCAGAGATACCACTGTTGTACTGTTTCAATAAGACTGCAAATGGAATCATTAAAAAAAAGATGGTGCCTAAGACTGGTTTTGTTTATACAGTACAGTTATTATGCAATAACACTAAATGATGTGGCTAATCTCCTGGGGAATTAACTGTCTGTCATCAGGCCCTTAACCAAGTTGGTTGTTAAATTCATGCTATTGTCTATGTTTAGTAGTGACAGTTAAATGTTCAGTGTTTGCCTTGAGCTACTGTCACACATCACTACTGTAATAGTGTTTATTTACGGCCTGCTACTATAGCCGTGTACGTTACCTTGCTCAGTAAAATATGTTAAAAAGCCCTTTAGAGAATGCACACAGCAGAGAACATTATTGATGTTTTTTAAGACACAGAAATGTTGCTTCCAGTTATGCTTCATTTTACAAATATTCTACTACCTGTGGCAACTGTTTGACATCAGGAACACAGGTGTTCCATTTACATGAATGCCAAATTCATATTGAAACCTCAATTTCAATGGAATTGAAGCTGGAATGCTCTATTAGAAAATAGAAACATAGAAAATGTCAGTAGAAAAACTATTGTTCCCTCCAGTCTGCCCTGTTTCACCCTATACTGCCCTGGGACCTGTTGTCTAGTGTTTTTTTTGCCAGCTCAAGTAAATCAATTCAGAGTTGTGTTCCTATTTGATTTGAAACAGAATGAAATGCATCAGTTGACTGTTTAGAATCCAATTTTACTTTGTGCATGCAAATCTGACTGGGATTTCATTTTGCTATGTTCCCTATTGAAATGGCAACAAAAAGAATGCAATTAAAAATCCTTGATTGATGAGTGTTTACAAGTAGTAATAATTAATTGCTTTGGAATTTATTCAGTTAATTCTTGTTAATCAAATAGTATGTGTAAACCAAAAAAGCAGCGAAGTCTGAAGTTACTGAATTACTTGCACAGCAATCCATTCAGGCCCCATGTAAATATAACACTTGAGGTGACAGTTGCCATTTCCTTACAGGATTGCTATCACTACTGTAGATTAACACATATGAAACAATTTGCAGTCCAGTGTTCCACAAGGCTTATCACGGGATTTTGTAGCCCCGCTGTACAGTGTTGGTACAGTGTGTTATTAAACTGCATTTTTAGTTGCACTTTATTAAAAGGGAAAGGCACAGTGTGCTGAGATTCATTTCCTGGTGTGACCGGGGAGGGGGGGGTATGAAAAAGAGAGAAAATGCAACAGAAGAGTAACAAACTCTGGCCAGAGCCAATAGGGCTGTGAAGCGCTATCAAGTGATGAAAGTTACACATGTGTGTAGAAATTATTCAACGCTTAAGTGTAACTTGGCCATATGTTGGAAGTGTTGCACCAAATTTTCAACATGGCCTTTTTCGGACCCCTCTTCATGAAGAGTGCCAGTGTCATTTTGTTTAATTGTTCTGAAAGGTGATTGCGCAGACCAAACACGCTATTCTGCACCACAGGTGTGAAAACACATTTCTGGCAGGTTGTGGAAAATGAAAGCTATACTGTTGTGAAGGAGGTGTATAAAAATGGTAATGTTAAAAATGTGAAGTGAAAATATTACACATTAGTGATGCTAGGAGTATACGTAGGAACTGTGCAATGTATGCTCGTAATGCAGTCATTGTTTGGAATTTGTTCACCAAATTTTCAACATGGCCTTTTTTGGATCCCTCCTCATAAACAGTGCCAGTGTTATTTTGTTTAATTGTCCCGGAAGGTGATTGCACAGAGTAAACCCGCTATTCTGTGCCACAGGTACGAAAACATATTTCGGGCAGGTTGTGGAAAATGTCAGCTGTACTGTTGTGAAGGAGGTGTGTAAAAATGGTAATGTTAAAAATGTGGAGTGAAAATATTAAAAATTAGCAACATTAGGAGCATGTGTAGAAATTGCGTAACGCAGTCATTTTTTTGGAATTTATTTACCAAATTTGCAACATGGGCTATTTGGGACCCCACCTCATGAACAGTGGCACTGTCATTTCATGAATTAGTCCCAAAAGGTGATTCCATGCAGTGACCACGAAATCAACTTTCTGGACCAAGTAACAAATGACAGTGACAGTTTTCATGAGGTGGGGTCCCAAAAACCCCATGTTGAAAATTTGGTACAAAAATTCAAAAGAAATGACTGAGATATGAGCTTAAGTTGATAATTCTATTGAATGGCTGTATAGCATGTTAGCATGCTTACCTTTAATTCTTCAGTTTGCAGTTGGGCTTTGAAGAGTCCAGACATGTCCCGGTCCAGAGAAGATGACAGCACTGACCTCCAGAGCTAAGTATGTGGTAAGGGGAGTGTATGGGGAGGTGGGTGCTCAGTGGCAGAGGGGGGAGGGGGACCACAGCAATGATGAGGGACCGTGTTCAGTTTCACAGGGAAAACAAATTGACAATGAGTGACCGTTTTCTAATTTACAGCAAAACTAACATTTAGACACACTGGCATGAGCTCCCAGTGTGCCACATGAATGCTGACATGGGGATTGGGCACCCTGATGTTTGGCAAGGCGTGGGTAGGGGGCACCAGGAACAAAGGAATGCAACGAGGAACCGTTTTCTGATTTACAGAGAAAAACACATTTCGCACACTGGGGTGGACTCCCAGTGTTGCGATATAACATATCGGGAATGACTTGGTGAGGGGGGCACAAAATAGTGAATAGCATTGTGTCATTCGCAACATGCTGGCACTGCAGCACTGCGCATGCGCGAGACTCATGCGCATGTGCAGTGCACGCATCGGAATGCGGAAGCAACAGCCGAAATAGTGCAGCATTTTAATCCGTATGACGATCATGGCAGAGGGGTTTCAGCTCTGTTGGGCTTTTGGAAGGATACCTCCAAAAGTCCAATGGAAGGGGTTCTGAGATCGGCCATTTTCAAAGCTACAGAGCTCTCATAAAACAGCTGTAGGCTCTGCCCACAGCCCTAAAAATTGGTACAGTGAAGTGAAAAAAGAACAAATAAGAATTATTCAGACTTATCAGTGCACAATGAAGATATAGTATTATAAGGTCAGGGTAGAGACTCGTAATACTGTAAATTAGAATTCAAGGTGCAAATTAAAAAAGTGTAAAGTAAACAAAAATGCAACTACCCAAAAATAGTACAATGTGGTATGACAAAATACCAAAAAGATGCAAATGCTGAGGTAGTCTCACCTAGGTTAGACAGAATTAACATGAGAGGATGATAAAAATATTTGTAGCTGCCTAGGATAGACAGGGAGCTATAAATGGGGTAGAAAGGAGAGAAGTAAATGGGGTGGGCAGTAGGGGGCTAAGTTTCAAGATAAGCAGAGTGCTTAAAGGTCACTGGTAAACCAAAGATACAATAGTATCTGTTTTCCATCTTCTTAAATGACCTCCTTTTAGTCTGTGTTGCCTCACATGTTCAAATATACAGATGACACACTACAAAATCAAACAGATTTATTGCAATATACTACACCAGGGAGGTCATTCTCAAAGGCATGGTGCAGGTCACACCAGAGATGACTGTCACCAAATGCTGATCCACTGGGGACCCTATGTTTGATTCTTGATCGGGCAAGGTCACAGCAGCTAAGTCCCATGATTTGCGGCAACCGCAGCTATGCATCAAATGGAGGGCACACCTGAACAGGTTGTCACAAGCCCATGAATTGCACAGAAAAGGGCACAAGTGCCCCCTTGCCCTGAACTCAGATGTTTACAGGAAAGAGCCCTAGTGGCCCCCCGGCCCAATGCCCAATAGTAAATGTGATAAAGCCCCACTGTGGTATCAGACCCCGCCAGTCCTGATTATTAATTCATTAATGACAACAGCTGTCAGTCACTGAGCACATGGTATTTACAGTACTCGCTCATACAGAGCTCAGTCAGTGGCTGGCCACAGTGGTGAGAGGTGGGCTGTGCCAGTCACTGGCTGAGTACGGGTCAGGGAGAACAGGGTGGTAGGGCACTGCTGGGTGGGGGTGTGGGGGACACTAGGCTACCAGGGCTACATTTTAAAGCAGACAGAAATATCAATATACAGAAATAATAAGATAACTATTTTGGGGATTGGGGCTTGGGGGGTCTGCTAGCCCATTAGGGCTGAATGAAATAATTATATTGGGGATTGGGCTGGGTGGTCAGATAGCCCAGTGGGGCTTTATCACAGCAGGGGGGATCCTCTAGCCCACATGTAAATAATTCTATCAGGGATCGGGGCTGGGGGGTGTCCGATAGCCCAGCTGGGCTTTATCATTTCTATTACTGGAGATCAGGGCTTGGGGGGTGATAGCCCAGTGGGGTTTAATCATATTTACTATTGGTGATTGGGGCTGGGGGGCTGTCTGACCTATGGGGGATCAGATGGGGCACATTGACACAATCCCGGTGGATTGATAAGTACACTTACACCAATTCCTAGTTAGTGTAAATGTTCTTTGACAATTGTTCTCTGGAGTTGTTTTGAGAATTATAAATTAGGGGATGTGGCAGATGCCCTTTGAGAATGGGATGCTGTGGCTGCTGCAAACCCCCTTGTGCCATATTGCAGTCCAGTTTTTGGCACAAGAATGGCGCAAGTTCCCTTTGGCACATGCAGCCTGTGTGTTGCTGCATGCTGCTTTTGAGAATGGCTCTGGGTGCAATTAGTGGCACAAGGTGCTACTTGCATCATTCATGTTGGATGCAAGTCACCTTGTGTCATGTGGATCCTTTTGAAAATAGGCCCCTAAGTTTTGTGAAGGAAATTTTTATGGATGCATTCAGGGCACTGAAAGAGTAGATGGAAAATGAAAAGCAGAAAACAAGAGGGAGGATTTTCCAAAGGAAGTGGAAGGCAGTAGAAGGCAGTTTTCCCAAAGGAGGTGTTACATTCTAGGGATGAAAAAGGAAAAAGGACCAGAGTGAGTAAAGTGAGGAGACAGAAGGGGAGAGTGGTGAGGTAATACAGAAGGGAGATGAACCAGAATTTGGAAAGTAATATGGCACAGAAGGAGGGAAGGGAAGGGAGAGGCTAGAGTACAAGTAGAAATGATGCATACAGGGAGGACAGCTGAGAGGGAAATGACACAAGGGGAGTGAATAGTTAGTGCAGTCTGGCCAACACAGATTAAAGGAAAGCACTATATTTAACATCCTTGCAGTCAGACACTTGGGGAATCATCTTGAAGACAATCTCTCAGTAGTCTGGGAGTGGGAGGCATGATTTATTGTTCTATAGTGCAGCACATTTGGAAGAAGCTGTTCATGGATGCATCAATGGAGTTGAACAATCAAGGTTTTGATCTAGTCATACATTAAGTTACTTGAAATGGGGACCTTCTTCAAATAAATGAGTCATCCAGTGCCTAGTGAGTCTCTGCTTACTGACAGAGGTTATGGAGACTGTGTTTTTTTGGCATTAAGTCAGAGTTGGTTCAGGCAGAGCCAGGATTTAGTGTTATCAGTCGCACTGTTATGATATTTTTTTCTAGCTCTGGGACTGAGGCACTTAAGACATAAAGTACTGTGTCCTCTGTGTATATATAAACATGTGAGGTGACACAGACTAAGAAGTTATTTAGGAAGATGTAAAACAAGATTGTGCCTAGGATGGGGCCCTGGAGTACACCTGAGAGGATAGGGAGGAGGAAGAGAGCATTACTTACATGGACTGATATAAGGCTTTCCAACAGGTAGGATAGCAACAAACTAAGCTAGATGTCAGAAAAACCTGCTTCTGAGCTTTATCAAGTAGGATGGTGTAGGGCATAATGCCAAAAGCCTCAGTGAGGTCAACAAGATGGCAAAGGTGCACTGGTACTGATCCATCCCTGTCTGGACTGAATCTCTAAACTGTGAGAGAGACAAGACTTTTGGATGGGATTTGTGGAAACCCAGCCTAGTACAGGCAGAGAAAGAATATGGAGTCAAGAATAGAGTAAAGATGACATAGGAGACGTTTTTCCTGCACTTTGGCAAGAGACGAGGGAGTAGAAGAAAGAGAGAGAACTAAGATGGCACAGGAAGTAAAGTAGTTATTAAAAAAGAGACATCAGTGATCAGAGAGCTACCCAGGTTGAGGACTAAAAAATAGACTTTGGTGGGAGGATCAAAATGGACTGGACAATTTTTCAGAATTTAGATGGGGACATGAGGTTTTTCTGGGGGTTTGTGGACAAATAATTTAATTTGTCTTCCTGACAGACTTGGTGTTAATGTCATGGAGTTGTTAATACCCCAATAAGTTCTTCAGGATTTGGAATTCTTATAGAGGTGCCAAGCAGAATACCAGGCTTTTAGGGAAAAGGTTTGTTAACATACAGAGAAGATGACAGCCTTGGACAAATGACCACCAAGGGGTGCATGTTTGTCTCAATTGGCTATACATTTGGAGTGGAAGAGGGAAAGTCATTGGACCAGTCTGTTTTGTGAAGATCATGGATCAGAAAGGAATGGTCAAGAAACCAGAACAACCTGTACCAGACATATCAGGGAAGCATTGGGACAGCAGATCTTTCTGACACAGTAGACCACTCTGTGGTCACTGAGAGTGTTAGGGAGGATGTCAACTTCCACAATAGATTGTGGGTAAGACAAAAGGACCCAGTCAATGAGGGAGTGGTTATCAGAATTATGATTAAGATGGGTGGGTTCCCCTTCCTCTTTTTGCCTGAGTTTAATTTTATTGCACCTAACTCAGAAAGGAGGTTGGCATTCCAGAAGGGTCAAGTGTATTATTAAACCTAGAATTAATTAATGCTAGGAAATGCATATTTTTGAATTAGGAGTTCCATGCGCCACCTAAAATATGCAATTTGCTTAATTTAATTATTGAATTAATGTCAATAGAAAATGCCCATCATATATTGTGGGAGGAATGTCCCACATTTACTTCTGTTTGGTAATCTTTTTCAGATAGTGTTTGAAACATAATATATAGGGTAAGATAATTTACTAGTCTTAATGGCAAAGGATTTATATTACTGATTTTGATTATTAATAGATTGAGAACATTTTTGTAGACAATCTGAAGTCTAGTTAAAAGGCTAAAAAAATAAGAGTTTTGATTGTTTTCTTCTGTTCAGTAGTGGTGGGCAAAGCTGGAAAACTTTGCTTTGCTGATTATTTTGTAAATTTTGTGGAATTCGTGAAATTAATTCTCAAGGCGAAGTTGCACTTCACCTGAAAGGCAGAATTTGCAAGTGCAGAAAATGGCAACTTCACCTTATGAATAATGGGCCTAAGGTGAAGTTAGTAAGGATTCATGGGCTAGGAGATGACATGGGCTCTGTTTCGATGCAAATTCTAACTTCTATGCAGTGCATGAAAGAGAGAGCAGGAGTCAGTTGTGTTCTAAGAGCTGTTCCAGAAAAACCTTTTCAAAATCCCCAAACTGCAGAGTTTG
This sequence comes from Neoceratodus forsteri, assembly GCA_016271365.2. Classification (NCBI taxonomy): domain Eukaryota; kingdom Metazoa; phylum Chordata; order Ceratodontiformes; family Ceratodontidae; genus Neoceratodus; species Neoceratodus forsteri. Next base: position 41,206,185 of record JADMNL010000035.1, read on the forward strand.
TTTTCTAGAATCAATCTATTAAGGGAGTGCTGTGCTTTGTGCCTGTGGATTATTGACTATTTACTGATTGGTCAGTTTCCTACTTTAATTAGTACTTTCAGTTTCTGTATTGCAGACAGTGCAGTAGTGAGCTTTGGGGAGTGGAGTTTCTGTAGGTCCAGTCCTGAAGCAGCAAAAGGCAGGCTTGCCTTATACAGTGGTAGTTATGCAAAAGTTGATCGGTAGCATTGTATAGCAAGTGGTGCGCAAGCACGGCACCCATTGAATAACACGTATAGTGCTACAGTGCAATGATGTATGGTGTGCAGTACCAGTCAACTTTTGTGCGATTACTACTGTAAGTGTCTCTGATTGTGTAGTGCTGTTTTTTACTTAGTGTTTTCCCCTGTTTTCTGTGCATTGCTAATTTAGTTGTGTAGAATAGTGTGGTTTGTTTTACTGAATTGTTTCTAAGTATACTTAGTTCAATTATTGTTTCTCTTGCTTAGAAGGTAGCTTTATTTTGTGTACATGTAGTGTCTTGCATGTGTCCGAGTCTGACCCCTAGAAATCCCTGTTGTGTACTGTTTTTCTTAAAATCACACACGCAAAATACATACTGTATCTGGTGTTTGACCAAAGTGTTGTGTTCTTCTCACTTGTGTGTGTGTGTGTGTGTGTCCCTATTCCCAATAGTTGCTCTTGAGTATTGTTTTGTGTTAAAACCCCAAACAGAAAAAAAAGTAAAACATAAAAACATTTCTGGCATATTGTTTGTGTAAAGTCTTGTGCAGTCTTCGCCCCCAGTTCCAACCTTAAATTCCTCTTGTGTATTGACTTGTTAATCCCCAAAAAAGGAAAAATATCTTTCTGTTGTTGTTCTACTGTCTGTGTAAAGTGTTTTAAATGTTGTGCATCGTTACCTAATCCTTAGTACCTTAAATAATCCCTGTTGTGTAGTGTATCGTACAAACCCAAAAAAGGAAAAAAGATTCTGACTTATTGGTTTGTGAAAAATCTTGTAAATTATTGTGCTGTCTTGCATGGGTACCCCTAATTCTTGCCTTAAATCCTTTTGTGTATTCTCTTGTAAACCCCATCCCCAAATTAGGAGGAAAAATATTCTGGTGCTGTTGTTCTTGTTACAAGTAGCATATAAGAATGACCGGGAAGAGACATTGTACTAAAGGGACAGGTGCCAGGGAGGCAGCAAAGAAGTGTTCAAGATCTGTTGGGTAGAATAGTGCTGCAGTTAAAAACAAACTACTGTATGTCTGTGGCAGCATGTTCTGTGGGATCCGGGACTGGTAGCAGCAAAGGAGGTGGCATTAGTGTAGCCAAATATTTCTCTGCCACATCTGTGGCAGCCATGCTGGTGGGGGATGTGGGAGGTGACAAGAGAAGCAGCAGTAAGCATCCCAGGGTTCATGTTTATTGCATAGGTTGCAAGTGACAACACTAACCCTAATGTCACATAGAGTAACACTGCAATCTTAACAAGCCATAAACTCACCAGTCTTTGGAGTTAAGGGGCACTCTATACATCCAAACAAGGTCCTCAGTGTGTACTACAATAGTAACAAATAATACCCCTTGAAAAATTAAAGGGGTGCACAACACCCCAAAATTACCTCCTACCTTGATCATGGCAACAAATCCACAATTTACATCTGATAATCATCATAAATGCATTTTATTTATTTTTTGTCAATACTGTAACATTTATTGAAACATATTGGAATTTACAATCAGAGACTCCTTTAAAAAAGGCTCCACATCAGAGTATTACAGAGTACAGACTCAGACTGGACAACAGGTTAGCAAATGGTTAACAATGCACACAAAAGGTGAATAAAGCAAACTATCAGTGTATACAGTAGAAATTTAAAGACATGCATAATAGGCAAACACTATTTTACATCAATTGTTACTAGTTCTAAACAGATTTGCATAATCATAGGCAACCAGTGCAAACAGTAGGGCCTAGGTGAACATAGATCTGACAGTGGGACTTCTGAAGCAGAACCAGCAAAGCAGAAGGTCCTTTGTCATAATTTGGCCTGACAGGCCAGCTGGGGGTCAGAAACAATCACAGGCAGCCTTCTGCTGGATATGTTCTCGAAGGAGAGATTTGAATTGGCCTAGATTGGATTCAGTGAGTAAGGTCCTGGGGACTGTGTAGACCAGAGAGGAGCCCAATAACAAAACATTCTTTGCCCCATTGTGGTTTTGCAGAGAAGGATATGGAAAGGTGATTTTTCAGAGTTGCATGTGTGTTTGGCATATTGAGCTGGTTGCAGTAGAGATGTAAGACCTGTGGGGGTAAAGCCAGTCTTGATTTTTTTTGGCGAAGAGACAGGTCTGGTACTTCAGTTGCCCATCAAAATTGAGCCAACTTGTGCGGGACTAAAGTGTTCATGTGTGGGTCAGATGGTTGCAGCCTGTGGCCACCCTACAGGCCTTATTCAGGGCAATCCTGATTTATTAAGGGCTATACTGTCAGCTGTGCCACAGATCAAGATTCCATAATCAATTAGTAAGAGGACAGATGAGGAGATTGCTAGTTGAAGAGCATCAGGTGGGAGGCAGTGTTTGTAGCGGTGTGGTAGCCCAATTCGTATGTTGACTGCTGAGCTTAGGAGGTGGATGTGTTCATGATAGGTAAGCTCTGAGTCCAGGGTGACTCCCAGGTACTTAAATGAGTTGACTTGGTCCAGAGTTTCATTACAGACATTTTTATGAACAGGGGTGTCCACTGTGCTTCTTCTGGGCATGAGTGAACAACATTGATTTTTTTTTGTAGTTTAGTACTAGTCTGTGGTCAATGAACATTACTTAACCTCTGTGAAGGATTTTTGAAGGGTCAGCTGGAGAGTTGCAGGGTCAGGGTGGGTGTTGAACGGTACCGCATCATCAGCATAAAGTAGGAGTTTTCTGGAGCATACGTTCAGAAAGGAGTTGAGAAATAAGCTAAATAAAAGGGGTCTGAGAATCAATCCCTGTTGGACTCAAGACATGGCTGGGAGGGGAGAGGACAAGGTGTTGGTTATTCTTACTTGTTGAGATCTGCCAGAAAGATAATCATTGAACCAGCCGAGGGTGTCTTATGACCAACTCAGTTGGGCAAGGGAGGATAGCAGCAATGAATGGTGAACAGTGTCAAACGCTTTTGACAGGTCTACAAATACTGCTTCTGCAATATGTCCAGCATCTAGTGATGTGTGCAATGCATTAGTAAATTCCAAAAGAGCAGTCATGGTACTGTGGCTCTTGTGGAAGCCATGTTGTTCATGATATAGCAGGTTGTATTGGTAAGGTGGTCTGAGAGTTGGGTGGTGATTATTTTTTCTAGGGCTTTTGAGAGTGGTGGGAGTATTGATATGGGTGATAGTTCCCTGGTGTGGTGTGGTCACCACTCTTATGAATAGGCTGGGAAATTACCTAAGGATAGGGAGCAGTTCAGGAGAGCTGCGAGCAGGTAGCGTACCTCATCAAAAGTTAATCTCAGTAATTTAAGGTCCAGGGAATAGTTGCTAAATCTAGACTTGCTTATCACCTTTTGAAGGAACGGGGCAGCCTCTCATTAGGAGATAGCCCTGAGATAAAGGGGTACTTCTGTTGGGGCAGAGGAGGTTGTGGCAAAGAAATTGGTTGGGAGCACCAAGCTGAGATCAGAGAACAAGGAATTCAGTGTGTTGGCTATGAACTCGGGATCAGTTGTGACACACCCATTTATGCTCATTTGAGAGGGTGGGGCCGTTACAGTTTTATCAGTAAGCTTTTTTAGGTTTTCCCAGAACTTATGCCCTGAGCCCCAGGAGGAGGTGAGGGTAGACTGATACTAGTCATCCTTAGCCTTGCGGTTGTTCCAGGTGTATTTGTTCCTGGCCATCTGGTAATGCTGCCTATCAATTGGTAATGCAGTCTCCAAGGCTGTGTGCCAGAGAGTATCCCTTTCTTGCTTTAATCTAGCAGTGATTGAGAGATCCAGGGGGTGTCAGTGCCTTTGATGACACATTTGCTAAGAGGGGCAAAGAGGTCACAGGCAGCATTGAAAGAGTGGATAAAATACTCCAAGGCAGAGTCTATATCCAGAGCAGTAGCTAAGGGGGACCAATCCCAGTTAGATAGGTATTGTTTGAGATGCCTCAGTTTACCAGGTTTGAGATGCAGTTGAAGTATAATTTTGGGTGGGGCTTTTTTAGCTGTGTAGGTCCAGTGACAAAGGACAGGTGAATGGTCACTCAGTGAGTTAGGTAATACAGTAACTTTCATGAATTTGTTAGTGCGGTTAGTAAGTACAAGCTCAAGGAGGGTCGAGGTGCTAGTTCTCGGGTTATGGTGGGTGGCAGTGGGTACTATTTGAGTGAGATAAGTGGCTGCTATTGCATCTTTTTGGGGTGCAGTAGTGTCAGAGGACCAGTTAACATTGAAATCACCCAGTGCGATGATTTCAGTCTTGTCAGGAAGTTGGGAGAGGTAGGTAATGACTGACTGGAATGCAACTTTTTGGTTCTGGAGGGGAATGTAAACCAAGGAGACGAATAATGACACCCTTGCAGTGGTGGCAGTTGCATTCATTGAGAGTGCTTGTGCACCATGTTTTAGGACTGGAGGGGTTGGGGACTTGCCCTTGCAGGGAGTTGCGGAGGTAAATGGCACAACCCCCCAACATTTACCCTGCCTATCCACACAATATATCTTGTACTCTGTTAGTGAGACTGCCGAATCAGGGGTGCTTTTGTTGAGCCATATTTCAACTATGGAGATGATGTCAGGTTGTTGTTGGGCTACCCAGTCCTGCAGATTGTAATATTTTTTAGCAGACTGCAGATGTTGATGGATGCAATACAAAGCTCACCAGCTGCAGTTTGCTTAGTAATGGGGGAGTGACAGGGGCCAGGGTTGGGGTGAATATTCCTAGAGAGTAGCAGGAGGAGGAGTAGAAGGGCTCACCAGGCTGTCAGCATGAGTATTTTGTAGGGTCTCTTATTCAGCCATCCAAGTCTGGTGGAGTGGGGGTTGAGGACAGGAATGGGTATGTCTCGAATAAGAGGAATGACATGGCAAAGTTGGGTCCATGGTGGTGAGGGGCGGTAAGGGGCTATTGCCATGAGTAGCATCACATATGCACCTCCTCTTGGACTAAAATCATACCAAGTTTCAGACAAATTCGACAAAATTTGACAAAGATACACCTAAGAAAACAAAAGGAGTAGTTGGTGGAGGTCATTTTGTCCCAACTTCACTTTTGTGCACTCCAAGGAGAAGTTACAGGCGAAGTTGCAAGACAAAGTTACTGCTGGGGAATTTCTTATTAAACAGAAAAACTTAATGAAATGATCCATGGAGGCAAATTTGGTGACTTCACAGGTGAATTAAAACTTCACAATATCTCTGCTGTTCAGTTTACTTTTGTAATAGTAAAACATACGTCTTTGTTGTCACAGTGGTTCTAATAAAAGACATATTTGAGATAAATATGGGTGGGTTCAGAGATGAGTTACATGATGTGAGGTTGAGCGACTGGATTTGGTGGGTATTTGTTAGTCATGGGGTGAGTCAGTTAACATTTAGATTTGCCAAGAACCAGGAGATCACTGGAAGTGGAGAGGGAATATAAGGAGATCAGATTGCTGCTCAGTTATTATATAACAAACTTCAGCAATTGTTTCTGATGTCTTTGAAGATGTTAGGGAATTAGTTGTGGGGCAGAACTCAGAGGATGGTAATTAATGACAAATTCTTCAGGGTTGGGAAAGTCACAAGTGGGGTGTTGCAGGGATCGGTTCCATGACCGGTGTTATTCTTTATTTTCATCTGTGACATAGGGGATGGCATCCAAATAATAGCTGTCTCTTTGCAGATGGCACTAAGATCTGTGGCAGAGTAGACACAGAAAAGGGAGGAATAGACATAAAAAGGGCTCTAAAAAGCTGCAGAGATGGTCCAATATAGAGCAGCTTAAATGTAATGCCAGGAAGTGTAAGGCTATGCATAGTGGCAATAAAATCCCTAGAACAGACTACAGGATGGGGAGGACTGAGGATGGTTCAAACCTCTGAGAAAAGGGACTTAAGGGTCATTATCAGTGACAACCTCAAGTACATGGTCCAGTGTAGTAAAGCATATGGAAAGCAGGGGTATATAGGTAGGCCATTCAGTAGTAGAATGAAAGGGGAGATACTGCCACTGTACAGGTCCCTAGTGAGGCCACAGCTGGAATACTGTGTGCACTTCTGGAGTGCCTACATAAAGAGAGACCTGGACCACTTGGAGAGGGTCCAAAGGAAGGCTAGCAGAATGATCCAGGGTCAGTAAGGGAAAATGTATGAAGAGAGACTTGAGTGCCTACATATGTTCTCTCTGAGACCGAGAGAGAGGAGGGATATAATAGTGACTTACAAGTTTTTGAGGAGAATAAACAGGGTAAACTGCAGTGATTAATTTCTGAGGTGAAACACCACCATAAACAATGGGATGGAGGTTGTTGGTGGTGGGAGATTTCAAAAGGGATGCATAGAAGTTCTTTTCATGGAAGATGTGGTGGATGAATGGAATTGTTTACCCAAGCTGTGAATTGAAGCTGCATCAGAGGTGGGGTTCAAGTATGGTTGGAAAAGACACCAGGGATAGTGAGGTCGGTGGGAAGGGGGGGAGTATAGAAAGCCTGGGGAAGGGGCTACCAAGACATCTTTAGGTCAATAAGATCAGTTAATCTGGTCTGGTATTAGGTCAGACATGGAGTCAAACAGGTAATGAGCAGACTGAATGAAATGCTGGGTCTTTATCTGCTGAAAAGTTCTACATAACTATGGAAAGAGTTGCCATATACTGTAACACAACAAGATATGTAAAGTTGAAGTCTCATCATTGTCTCTGACATCCACATGTATATATTATTTTTCTTTGTAATTTTTGACCAGGAAAAGCAGAATGAGCTGTGACAGCTGATTTCCAGGTGTAAATTGACGTTTCAACCTGTTTTTTTTTTTCAGGAAATATCTAAAAGAGGAAAAAGCAAAGTCACCTTTGAGTTTTCCTCTTTTAGATATTTCCTGAAGAAGACCTATGGTCAAAACATCGATTTTAACTCTATTTTTAGCGTGCATTTAATATTACCATTTTGTTTTGTTTTCAGACCACATGCTGACACAGCACCTTGGTTTTGTTTTTGTTTTAACATTTACAGGTGTATCTTAGAAGTGGGTTTCATGAACTTGATTTATTAATAGGGGAAAGACACATTGGGTTAAAGGGGACATGAAATTTGTGCTAATTAGCAGCAGTTAGTAATGTTCCTGTTTACAGCAATGAAACCCATACTTCCAAATAGTTCATATTTAAAGGGAAATGTCTAACATGTACAGGCTGTCACTTGACTGCCAGTCTATACTTGGTCTAAGTATCTCACCAGGACATGTAGTTTGGAAACTGGAGCTGTTAATAGCTCCATTTATATAGGCTCTCATCAGTGGGCGTGCCCCCAGCTGCTCCCTGTATGAAATGTCATATTAAGACAACAGCGGGTGGTTGTGGGCATGCCACATAGTTCTGAAATGCTGGTGGCACAGAGTCAGGATCAACCAGATACAAGTGAAATATTTAAATTCCAGTAAATTAGAAAAAAAACATTAATTTTGCAAAACAGCAAATTGGGCCATGCCTTACACCCAAGCATGGCCTGATTTGTGATGGACATTTCCCTTTAACTTTACCTGAACGAACACTGATGTAAAAAACTGTTTTCAGTTCTTTTCATGGACAACATGCTGTACGGTTCTTTTAATGGAATTGGTACTTTGGGTTTATTACTATGTCATGGTGTGTGTACAGAATGCTATTTATGAGCTGTTGACCTATCAGAACTTTGCTCAGAATTCTGTGCTCAAACTGTGATATAGTTAAAACTCCAGGGGCCAACTATTCAAAAGTTTGAGTGGGTGCTAACCGGTCTTTGCCCACGTAAACTGGTGTTTGCTCTGGAACCCCTTATTCAAAAGGGGCATTTGCGTGGGCAAAGAAGGTTGGTGCCAGAGCAAAACACATAATGTATGTGTGCGGGCAAAGGGATAGGCATGGCCATGAATATGCATGCTACCCAATAATTAGAAGTTTTGTACTGCACAAAAGGGTATAGCATGGCCCTTATGCACAACACAGATACCACAGAACAAAATCTTGACTTACTCCAGGCAACCCAGGCAGCTGCCAGAGATAATGCATCCACCTAGGCAGTTGGCTGCTGGGGGAGCACACCAACCAGCTGTGGTCCCTGGCACCCCTCTTCCGCTAATCACCAGCCTGTTGTGTAATATAGATAGCATCCCAGGTGCTAGTGGTACTCCCCCCTCTGCTGATTGCCAGCCCATTTTGTAATAGACAGCACTCATGGTGCTAGTGGAAACCCCTGTCTCCCCCCCACTGATAGCTGGCCTGTTTAGTGATAGATTGCATCCCTGGTACTAGTGCCCCACTCGATCAGCAGGAGAGGGTTCCAGTGATCGCTGGGAATGGGGTTCCATTAGCACTAGGGATGCTATCTATTACAAAATGGGTCAGCAATCAGCGGGGGGGGGTCCACTAGCACCAGAGATAGGTATATATTGGAGGGGGGAGGCAGGATGCTAACCTGCCTTTGTCCCTATGGAAATGAACCTTTAATGGGCATGCAAATGGCACTTAGCATCTTGCATGCCTTATGTGCTCATTTGCATTGGTCCATTTGAATATCAGAAATTTAGTGTGGGCACAAGCCATTGTGGCAGCCCATTTTAGAAGCCATGTCTGCATGGTGCTAAGTGACTTAGTGCTGGGCCAGCATGGCCCTATATTTAGTTGCATAGCACCAGTGTACTATTCCACTGAATACAGCATCTTTGGCACCTGAGCTATCACAAGGCACAGCAAAAATATTTGAGCTCCGTTTTGCGCATTTTTGAATATCTGGCCCCAGATCACAGCTTCCATGAAGAGAACTGCAACAGAATGCAGCCCATGAAAACAAAATAACACAAAATAAAGTTTTACTAGTACATTTTTGTACTAGTAAAGTTGCATATGGATAATTTAGGAGAATGAATATAATTTCTGAAAATAAAAACTTTATAAACAGCTGTCAGTTATAAATGATTTCTTGTCCTCTTTAAATCCCCTTCTTTTTCAATAAGTGTTACGGGATCTTTAGTTTCCAACAGGACAGTCAACAAAGATAAGAGGAAGGGATCTTGGTTTATTGTCTCATGTTAGGGGCTGCACATCAGAAGAGCAGAAACCCCATAATGTGGCACCACAGTGTCATGGGAGTTGGTTCCTGATGAGAAACTACTGTCTATGACCTTTCAGTCTTCTGCCCAAGAAGCAAGAGTACAGCCTAATGAGTCACTGACAACTGCTCTATTATAGACAGTATTCATCTGCAGAATATCGCATTTAATAGTAGCACCATGACCCAGCTTGTTTACATCCCCAAGTCCTCTCAGAATACTTCTTTCTGTTTAGTTTCTAATCCAGAATTCAGCACAATGTGAGTATAAAAGTCCGATCTATGTGCTGTAGTGTAATAAGGAAATTCTGGGACTACAGAAGCATTTTGGCTTGAAATTAACAATGAAAATGGATTGAACTGGGGAAATCAAAGGTATTCAGTAAAAAATGCAATTTTTTTTTTGTTGCTGGGCAAGTGCTTTCCCTATAAATACTGTATGCAACCCACGATAGTGGTTTGTATAATGGGGGCATCTCTGCCACCTGAATTGCCACGTCACCCACTACTAAGGTGCCCATTTTGGAAAATCGTTCTTTCTTTATTTCACATTTGAGACTATCGGGTAGAGATTACAATTAAAAATAACCCCTAGGGAGTCACACCAAAGCTCACAGTAAAATAGGAACATAACAATTTAAGGCCAGAAGGGACTCTAGGTCCATTAATTCTTCACCTAACCCTGGCCTCATAAGCAGGGATAGGCATGTATGTTCTGCAAGCATGTACTTATTTATTGGGCTCTAAAACAAATAATAGAGATCTGAAATCTTGTTTAACCAAAAAACAATATTGTTGGGATCACAGACTATTAAAGTGAACAGCACTGAGACCCCTAGAGGATCCAGCTGAGCAGCCAAGTACCACCCACCACTCCCTTTGGACTAATCAACAGCAACTGTTTCAGTCAAAACTACATTTTCCAACGGAAAATGCTATGTAGCCAAGATCATCATGGCATTCTGGAATGGAAAGGGGAAGAAAGATGTATAGAGCAGCGTGGACCAGAAGTGCAGTAGCAGCACATTGTGTGCCACCAGGTAGATCAGCGGTCATCTGTAGCCTCTGAAATTTATTTATTTATAGAACATATCAAAATTGCAAATCTTTGAGTCAGAGACTCCTTTACAAAGGTTCCATGTTGTAAGACAAACAGTTGTACAGTAAAGACGTACATTAGGAATGCATAGCTGGTTACAAGCATGAGTTATACGATATAGGATGCAAATTAAGGATAACAGTGGGTTACCTAGACAGGCAAAATAAAAGGTAGAGTGCAGGCACAATGTGAGTCCATTGTAAAGAGGGTAGAGTGTAGGCAGTATGTGAGTCCATTGTCAAGAGGGTAGGGTGACTGGTGGAAGGGCACCTCCTTAGATAACGTGGGGGGCCCATTCGGTTAGAAGTAGTCACAGGTGCTAGTGGAATGAAGATGTTCCCTAAGGAGCATTTTGAAAAGGCCTAGCCTACTTTCAGTTGTTATTGCACTGGGAAGAACATTCATCAAGTGGGGGGCCCTGTAGCTGAAGGTTCTTTGGCAAAGTGTAGTTCTGCACAGAGGGATCAAGAAGGGAGATTTGGAGGAACTGCAGGTGGTTTTTAGCAATGGCACAGGTTGCAGGAGGGTGGAGAGACCTGGGGGAGTAAGCTCAGAGGAGATCTTTTTGGTGAGTAGGCAAGTTTGATACTTAAGCCTTTCATCAAAGTTGAGCCAGCTGAAGCTACTATACAGGGAGCAGGTGTGTGTAGTCTGGTCACAGCTTGTGACTAGGTGGCAGGCTTTGTTGAGGGACACTCTAATTCTGTGTAGGGAGATGTTATCAGCAGCCCCCTAGACCAGTATCCCATAATCAACTAGGGACAGTATAGAGGCAGAGACAACTATTCGGAGGGCCTCGTGGGTGAGACAGTGCTTGTAACAATGAAGCAGGCCAATTCTGGTGTTGACAGCAGAGCTTAGTTGGTGGATATATTCATGATAGTTAAGCACTGAGTTGAAGGTGATACTGAGATATTTCAAAGTAACAGCCTGGTCAAGGTGTTGATTGTGGGAGTTATAGATATGCAGTGGAAGGCCCTTGTGTTTTCTCTGGTGGTGTGTGAACACCATGACTTTGGTTTTCTTATCATTTAACACCAACTGGTGGTCAGCAAACCAGGATTCAGCTGAATTGAAGGATGGAGCATGTGGGAATCAGGGTGGGAGGAGTAAAGGACTGCATCGATGGCTCATAGAAGCAGTTGCGCAGAGCAGGATTTTGGGAGGGTGTTGAGAAATGTGCTGAAAAGAAGAGGCCCTACTATGGACCTCTGGGGCACTCCTGATTTAACCTGTAGACTGGTGGAGAGCATTTTATTTTGACTTGCTGAGACTTACCTGTATGGTAGTCAGCAAACCAGTTAGTGGTGTCCTGGGAGAGAGACCAGAGAGGGTGAGGGTAGATAGGAAGAGGGAGTGGTTTACAGTGTCAAAGGCTTTTGACAGGTCAATAAAGACAGCTCCAGCCAGACATCCTTTGTCAAGGGCAGAGTGGATAGCATTGGAGAACTCCTGCAGCGCAGATGTGGTGCTGTGTCTTTTACCAAAGCTGTGTTGGTCCCTACACAGAAGGTCATATTTAGTGAGGTGTTCAGCGAGTTGTTCTGAGATAATTCTCTCCAGTGCCTTGGGGGTATGGGGATATGTTGGTAGTTTCCCAGAGCAACAGGGTCACAACCTTTGTGAATGGGTATGATGGCTGCGGCTTTCCATATGGCTGAGACTTTACCAAGGCAAAGCTAGTGATTAAGAATACTGGTTAGGGGGACAAGAACAACGTCTAGGGTGAGGCGCAGAAGTTTAAGGTCCAGAGTGTCACTGCCGAACCGGGAATTCCTTTGGGCTTTCAATAGGTAGGGCTTAGCCTCCTAGGGTGCAAGGGTTTTGAAACGAAAGGAGAGTGTGGAGTGGGGGGTAGGAGTGTAGCTGTGGGATCGAATTAGAAGAGAAGGGAGAAAAACTGCTGAGGTCTGAGAAGGAGGAGTTTAGGGTGTCAGCAATGAGTTTAGGGTCTGTGGAGATATTGCTGTCAGTGTAAATTTGGGTGGGGGGTGCAGACACTGATTTCCCATTAAGCTCCTTTAGATTATCTCAGAACTTTCTGCCCGAGCCCCAGAAGGAGGTGAGGGAAGCCCTGTAGTGCTCGGCCTTGGCTTTTCGTACATCCCATGTACACTTATTTCTTGCCACCTGATAACATTGTCTGTCGGCAGGTTTGCCCATTTCAAGGGCTAGCTGCCAAAGGGACTCATGATGATGCATCTGGTCTAAGAGAGAGATTGTGTGATCCAAGGGGTGGAGGGGCCTTTAACAATGCATTTAGCAAGAGGGGCAAATATGCTTCATGCTGAGTTAATGGAGCTGATGAAATATTCGCGAGCGGAGTCTGTGTCAGGGGCATAGTTAATGGGGGACCAGTCCAAGTGAGTAAGGTGGTGTTTTAATTGTTTTAGTTTACCAGGTTTAATTCAGCATTGATAAATAATTTTAGGTGGTAGTTTATTTACTTTACAAGACAAGGTGCAGAGCACAGGTGAATGGTCACTCAGAGTGTTAGGGAGCACTGTGACTCCTGTAATTCTGGAGGGACGATTGGTTAGTACCAGGTCAAGCAGGGTAGCAGAACCAGTCTTATGGTTTATTCTAGTGGGGGAAGGGACTGCTTGTGATAGGTCCAAGGCAGCTATGGCATCTTTATATGGTACAACAGAGTTAGATTGCCAGTTGATGTTAAAGTCCCCAAGTGCTATGCATTCTGTCTTTGGAGGCAGGAGAGAGAGGTAGTTAAGCACAGAGTGAAATGCTGGTTTTTGGTCTCAAGGAGGGATGTAAACCGAGGTGATGAAGAGGGGCCGTGGTTTTGCCCACACTGATTTTCAGGGTGAGAGCTTGGGCGCCATGTTCCAGTTGGGCAGGAGGGAGGGCTTGGGTGGCCTGAAAGGAGTCACAGAAATAAATGGCACTGCCCCCCCAATGCTTACCCCATCTGTCTGCACGAAGTGTCGATGGGCTAACACCCTCTCTAAAACTGCTGCAGGAGAAGGGACAAATTACCTTTAGGAGCTCTTTGTCCCTCGCTATCCCCACTGTGTGTGCTTATGAAGTGAGCATCTAGAGTGAAGGGTATGGGGTTCCAGGGCAGCCTAAAGTAGGGAAAAACACAAAGGGAACAGACTAGTATGCAGCGAGAGATGGGGGAAGGGATCACTTCATGTCACAGACTCAGAAGATGAGGCTGAACTGCACATGAGCGGGCAAATGCTGCAGCACAGGGGGCCAAGATGGAGCTCAGCTGAAGACTAAGGAGAAAATGCTACACCCATGTGGTATGCCTCACACAGGTCCTGGGAGTCAGGTTCAAAATCACTTTACAAATACTGGCTAGTGAAGAGCAGTTCTACGAATCAGCAGTTAACTTAGAAGGAGAGAAGAATCTAAGAAATACAGTGTACACGGTAAAAGCAGTGCTGCAATTAAAGCTGTAAAGGCAGTTTCAAAGGTTCTTAAAAAGTTCTTAAGGCTTTGGTATAACAGCAGGCAGATCCCGGTCCTTGAATCCGAATCCCAATGGAGAAAAAACAATCTGTCCAGTTCGGAGGGCAGAAATGCCCTTAACACCCTCTTTAAAACTGCTGCAGGAGAAGGGGTGAATTACCTTTGGGGCTCCTTGTCTGTCGTATTCCTGGTGTGTGCGCTTGTGAAGCGGGCAGTTAGAGTGAAGGGGATGGGGTTCAAGGGGAGCCTGTAGGGGGCTCCTTCTCCCTTGCTATCCCCGCTGTGTGTGCTTGTGAAGCAGACGTTTAGAGAACTCTATCCTGTATGCTGTTCTCAGCTCTCAGAGGCCACCTGGCCTTCACAGGCTCCCTGGGAACTGATCAAAGAGTGGAACTGACTTTGGCTATGAAGGCAAGCAACAGTGAGAACAGAAAAGGGGAATGAAGGGGTTGTGGAAATAAAAACAATAAACAAAATGGTGCCTACTCAGGTGGTAGTACTATGCACTATATGTAGAACACCTGGGTTCACAGTATGATCTGGATTGCCATCGCCAGTTAGGGAGATTCTTGTAGAGGCAGCACATTGTTACTTCAGGACAACAACCCAGAAACCTAACTACTTCCTTTAGTGGGGATTGTTACCAGAATTTATGTCATAGATGACCTCCTTCACTCCCTCCATAAAGAACCATTATGATCTGGGTGGTCACAAGCAAATGCTGGAGGAACTGGCCTTGCAGGTAGGGGTGCAGTCATAGCAGCATTATATATGTTGCCTACCCTCCACAATGCCCAGTCAGTGACCCGCCGCAACTCTTTTCAAAGTGTTTTGCAGTACTCCCAGTGCTCCTCAGAAAGTCGGGATTCCAGGTCTTCCCATATTTGGATAACTGGCTAATTTCAAGCCCGTCCAAACAGGAGATGGAACCGGCAGGAGCCACTGCCTCCCAGTTCCTAATGTCCATGGGAGTCCTGCTGAACCCCTCGAAGTCTCAGTTAGAACCCTCCAAGGAGTTCTTCTGGACATAACCCAGACTCAGGCCTTTCTCCCAGAAAGCAGACTTCAGTATGAGCAATCCTGCAGATGACATGCTACATCATAGAATGCAAGATTGTGCAAGCCCACTCCATGCAGCACATGCTGGGTTTGATAGTATCTCAGTGTTCACAGTGCCCTAGGCATGCCTACACATGAAGACAACCCTGTGAATGCTCAGTGCACAATGGTCACAAGCATAATACCCTTAGAGTTTTACATTTAGCTGAACAAAACCCTGGTGAGGTCCCTGACATAGTGGTCAGTGAAAGATAACCTCCTCCAGGGCTTCCCCTTCTCCCCACTGGATCCGGAGGTGGTTCTTACCATGGATGCCTCCCTGTTGGTGTGGGTAGCCCACTACCAGGGCCTTCAGACACAAAGTGTCTGGGACCCTTCAGAGACTCATCTCCACATCAGTGTGTTGGAGATGTGAGCAGTACTGTATGGTCTGAAACCCTTAGTGGACTTGGCCAGCTACAAAACAGTCACCCTCCAGACAGACAAGAAGTCTCGAGTATGACATCACCAAGTAGGGATGAGCACACCTTATGTGCAGGGAGGCAATGAGATTGTAGGAATGGTGCTGGAGCACGGGATACTACTCCAAATAATCTATCTGCCTGGAGTCCAGAACACACTGGCAGATAGAAACATAGAATCTGATGGCAGATAGGACCGCTTGGCCCACCTAGTCTGCCATTTTCCTACCTAACAGATAAGCTGCAGATCCTAGTTAACCAACAGCTTGCTTCCTCCTACCCCCCACTAGGACTGCCTTATGTCTGTCCCATGCATTCTTGAATTCCCCCACTGTTCTTGATTCCACAACCTCCTCAGTGAGGCTGTTCCATGCATCCACAACCCTCTCCATGAAAAAATACTTCATCACATTACCTCTGAGCCATCCCCTCTCTATCTTCAAATTGTGCCCCCTTGTTCTTGCACATCTCTTTTTCTGAAAGATGCTACCCTCTTGGACTTTGTTGATTCCCTTGAGGTACTTGAACATTTCTATCATGTCCCCCCTCTCCCTTCGTTCCTCAAGGGTATACATATTAAGCTCCTTTAGTCTTTCTTCGTATGTCTTCTGGTGCAGACACTGCACCATTTTGGTTGCCCTCCTCTGGACAGCCACCACTCTGTCTATGTCTTTGTGGAGATGGGGTATCCAGAACTGCACACAGTACTCCAGATGGGGTCTTACCAACTGTCTGTACAGAGGGATAACAACTTCCTATTTTCTACTGTTGATGCCTCTCCCTATGTATTCCAGTATCCCCTCAGTCTTCCTTAATGCCTTCTCACATTGCTTGCCCACATTTAGGTCATCTGATATAATTACCCCCCAGGTCCCTTCCAATTTTACTGTTGTCAGTATCTCACCCCCATTGTGTACTCTTCCCCTGGGTTTTTGTTTCCCAGGTGCATTACCTTACACTTCTTTGCATTGAATCTGAGCTGCCATACATTTGATCATTCCTCCGACCTTGCCAAGTCCCTTCTCATCCTTTCCACTCCATCTTGTGTATCAACCCTGTTGCAGGTCTTTGTGTCATCTGCAAAGAGACATACTTTTCCTTCCTGTTCCTCTGCAATGTCACTTACAAAGACATTAAAAAGGACCGGTCCCAGTACTGAACCCTGCGGTACCCCACTAGTAACCCTCCTTTCTTCACTGTGAACTCTGTTTACTACTACCCTTTGCGTTCTGTTGTCTAGCCAATTTTTTATCCAGGCTATCACCATGGGACCCACTCCAAGGCTGGCTAACTTGTGTATTAATCTTTTGTGTGGGACTGTATCAAATGCCTTGCTAAAATCTAAGTAGGCCATGTCCACAGCCCTCCCTGGTCTACTACTTTGGTCACCCAGTCAAAGAAATCTATTAGATTCATCTGACATGACCTTCCCATCTCAAATCCATGCTGCCTTGGGCCCTGTGCCCACTGGCCTCTAGGTACTCAACAATTCTTTTCTTCAGAAGTGATTCCATCATTTTTCCTACCACTAAGGTCAAACTAACTGGTCTGTAGTTTCCTGCCTCTGTCCTGCTCCCTCTTTTGTGAAGAGGAATCACATCCACCCTACTCCAGTCCTCAGGTACCACCCCATCCTCCCATGATTTGTTAGAGAGATTAGTCAGTGGTGTCACTAGTTCTATCTTTAGTTCTTTTAGAATTCTTGGGTGAATCCCATCAGGCCCCATTGCTTTGTCTACCTTCAATTTTATTAATTCTTTCAGAACCCTTTCTTCTGTAAATAGACTGGTATTGACCCCCGTCTTCAGAGTGTTTTTCTGGTTTGGTTTAGGTTCCTCCCCCTCCACTTCCTTTGTGAATACTGAGCAGAAATAATCATTCAGTATCCCTGTACCTATAAAAGGTCTTAACCCTCTTCTTAACATAGTTGGCTGTCCTTTTCTCGGTTTGGGCCTTAGCTATTCTGACTGCCTTCTCTGCCTCTTTCGGTTTTAACTGAAACAGTTCTCTGTTCTGCTCCATCTGTGTTTCCTTATATTTCCTGAATGCTATCCTTTTCTCCTTAACCTTCTCTGCCACCTCTTTTTAGAACCGTAGCGTTTTTTTCCTTCGTTGTGTTTTGTTGATTTGCTTTACACAAAGGCTTGCTGCCTCTGTGATGGCTGTTTTGATTACTCCCCTTTGTTCCTTCACCCCTCCTTCTTGCCTGTTTGCTAGTGCTTTTCTGAGGCACTCTCTCATTTTCCCAAAGTTAGCCCTCCTGAAGTCCAATACTCTTGCTTTTGTATGGCTTGGTTGTGTGGCTGTGTTTATCATGAACCACACTGTTTGGTGGTCGCTTGTTCCCAGATGGCTACCCACTTCTAACTCTGAGATTCTTTCTTCGTCCCCATTTGAGAGTACCAGGTCTAAGATTGCTCCCTCATGAGTGGGTTCCAATACTAGCTGTCTGAGGCATGCCCCTTGTAGGGCATCAGGAATGACCTTGCTCTAAGATGTGCCTGCAGCAAAGGTGCTCCAGTTAACATCTGTCATAATCCGGTCCCACAACAACAATAGCTCCTCTTTTTCTGCCCTTCTAAGGATGTCTTCTATCATTTGCTTGTCCATTTCCTCCCCATGAGATGGGGGTCTGTATACAATCCCCATGTGGATTGTGGTGCCATTTCCTGTCTCCAGGGTGACCAGAGTGGCTCATCTGCTCCCTGTTTACTCTTTAGTTCTGTTGCTTTGATCCCTTTCTTTACATAGAGAGCTACTTCTCCTCCTCTTTTACCCTCCCTGTCCCTCCTGTAGATTGTATATCCTGGTATGTTGGCATCCCAGTTATGGTTCTCTGTGTACCATGTTTCTGTGACTGCCACAATATCCAGGCAATGCTCTTCCATCAAGGCCACTAGTTCAGGGAGCATGTTACGCAGGCATTGGTACTCATCACCCTCCACTTTTTGATGGCCTTACCCCTTTTAACCCTATCCCTGTCCTTACTGCCTTTGCCTTTTTTTACATTTACCTCTGTCCTGCTCCCTAATGACTTCTCTAACTTGGTGTTTACCTCACTAATTAATACATTTTGTGAGTGGAGGCTGGGATTTCCCTGCTCCTTTTTAGTGCCCCTCCCTTGGCTAGTTTAAATGCTTGCCAATGAAGCATTTAAACCTTTCACCTAGGATCCAGGTTCCCCCCTGGACAGATGTTGACCATCACACCAGTATAGGTCTGCATCCCTTCAGGTGGCTCCCCAGTCCCCAGTGAAGCCAAAACCCTGAGCTCCACACCAGTTTTTCAACCATTCATTGAATTCCCTGGTGAGGAGTACCCTAGCATCACCCTTGCCATAGAAAGGCAGCACCTCTGAGAAGGTTACTGTATGTGCTACTTGTCTAAGGCCCCTTCCCAAATCTACAAACTCCTCTTGCACTGCTCTGATCCCATTCCTAGCCAGGGCACTTGTCCCTAGGTGGACAATGACATCCATCTCCCTATCTCGTGCAGCTTCTCCCATGATCCTGAGGATTTGCTTCCTGTCCATCCAAGCCGTGGTGCCAGGCAGGCACCATACCTCCCTCTCCCCTTCCTTGCCCACTTCCACCCCCTAATGATTGAGTCCCCCACCAGAAGTTGTTTCCTTCCCCTGTGGGTTCCCATGCCACCCTGCTGTGGGTCTCCTTTATGAAGGTTCCCAGCATCCTCCTTGATCTCCACTGCAGGTGCCTCCATAGAGGAACCACTATCCACCAGAAGAGTGTATGAATTGTGGAGAGGAACAGATGGAGGGATGCATCTCTGTTCCACCACCCTCTCCCTCTCTGAGCCCACCCTGGTCCAGCCTCTCCTCTCTCTTGGCAACCTCTGAGGTAGTGGCATTGACCCTGGTGGTCCCTGGGTGGGGGAGGAGGTTTCACTAATCCTAGCCAGGTCAGCCTGGAGATGGGCAACCTCCTCCCTGAAACCAGAGAGGTACCTGCAAATAGGGCAGCATCACAGCCTCCAGAATGTCTCCCAGAACACTGCCACCCCATAGCCATTTCACTGCACCATTCCTATCATCTCTTATTTTGTGCCCCCTCTCCTGTTTCTCTGAATGCTTACTCTCTCTCCTCTGCTTACAACTCTCACCCTTCCTGTTCTGGGACAGCAACTTCTTATATTCTTCAATATCCTCCTTCTTCCTTGCTCAGTGTCAGACCAACAGCAGCTGGGGGGGAGAGCGAGCTACTTTTTTCCTTCAGGGTTGACAAAACTAATGTTTCTCTATGATTCTTCCCTTCCTACTGCCAAACAGAAAGTTCCTGTTTTCAGGCAAATCCAGTGGCTATAAAAGTAGAACTGGCTTAGGTTGGGTGGGTGGAGGGGTGGGATGGAGGGAAATTAGTAAGAAAAAAAGCTAGCAACAGGAAGTTGTAATTGGAGTCACCTGCTTCTATATTGTCTAAGCCACGCCCCCAATTAAGCTCTCTCTCTCTCTCTCCTCCTACATATTTAGCAAAGCAAGTTTATACAGTGCCCTTCCCAGCACAGAACACACACTAACTTTCATTCTTTTCTTTTTTAACCTAAATAAGATCCCTTCTACTTCTAATGAAGTATCTGCCCGCTTCATCTCAACAGACACTGATTCCTGCTGAGATAGAAGTGTTCAATTAGCAATAAAATGGCAGCTTATTTTAGTTAGCTACTTTCTGCTCTACAGGCTAGCAACAGGAAGTTATAATTGAAGTCACCTGCTTTTACATTGTCTAAGCCACACCCCAATTAAGCTCGCTCTCTCTCTCTCTTCTCCTACTGATTTAGCAAAGTAAGTTGATATAGTACCCTTCCCAGCACAGAACACACACTAACCTTCTTTCTTTTCTTTTTTAACCCTAAATAAGACCCCTTTTACTTCTCATAAACTATCTATCTGCTTAATCTCAACAGACACTGAGATAGAAGTGTTAAATTAGCAATAAAATGGTAGCTTCTTTTAGTTAGCTGCTTTCTGCTCTATAGCATAACAACAGGAAGTTGTAATTGTAGTCATCTGCTTTTATATTGTCTAAGCCACACCCTAATTAAGCTCTCTCTCTCCTCCTACTGATTTAGCAAAGTAAGTTGATACAGTACCCTTCCCAGCACAGAACACACACTAACCTTCTTTCTTTTCTTTTTTAACCCCAAATAAAAGCCCTTCTACTTCTAATAAAGTATCTGTCTTCTTAATCTCAGCAGATACTGATTCCTGCTGAGCTAGAAGTGGTAAATTACTTATACAATGGTAGCTTCTTTTAGTTAGCTGCTTTCTGCTCTACAGGCTAGCAACAGGAAGTTGTAATTGGAGTCACCTGCTTTTATATTGTCTAATATTTCTGCATTAAAGAAAGATTTGGACAAATTAACACTTTGGGCAAATGAAAATCATATGCAGTTTAATCAAGACAAATGTTTAGTAGTGCATTTCAGAGTAAATAATCCAAAAACGATATATTATATAAATGGACTACCACTTCACTCATCAAATTGTGAAAAAGATTTTGGGATATATGTTAATAATAAACTTACATCAAATGAGCACTGTGTTAGAACTGCTTGCATGACCAACAGACTTTTGAGGCAAATAAAATGCACTTTTGTTAATCGCACTGAACAATGCCTTATTCCATTATATAGAGCACACATTAGACCGTATCTAGATTATGGCTCCCCTTTCTGGAATCCAAACCAAAAAAAAGACATAGCAATTCTTGAACAGGTTCAAAGGTGAGTAACTAGAATGATTCCAAGATTAACAAATGTGGATTATCAGAACAGATTAAAAGCTACTGGTCCCTTCTCTCTTCAAACTAGAAGATTAAGAGGTGATATGCTTATGGTTTTTAATTTTTAAAAAAATCACCATATCTAATGGAAAAATGTGCTCTAACACTCTCCAAAAGGAGACATGTTCCGAGACTGCCTAATTAACAGCTTGAAGTAAAAACTTATAAAACCAGAAAAAGGGGAAACTTTTTTTCAATAAGAGCATCCATTGTATGGAACACCTTGCCACAAGAATTGGTAGAGGCAACTAGTGCCACTGTCTTTAAAAACAAATTAGATGTTTGTTTGAGGGATAATAGATAAATAATGTCCCACATAGTGTGGAGAACAGTCTTGATGGGCTCTGGCCTTCTTCTGTTCTTTCATACCAAGTAATAGCAAGTAATAAGCCACACCCCAATTAAGCTCTCGCTCTCCCTCCTCCCACAGATTTAGCAAAGTAAGTTTATACAGTATCCTTCCCAGCACAGAACACACACTAACTTTCTATTTTCTTTTTCTTAACCCTAAATATGACCCCTTCTACTTCTAATAAAGTGTCTGTCTGCTTAATCTCAACAGACACTGACTCCTGCTGAGATAGAAGTATTAAATTAGTAATGAAATGGTAGCTTCTTTTAGTTAGCTGCTTTCTGCTCTACAGGCTAGGAACAGGAATTTGGAATTGGTGTTACCTGCTTTTATATTGTCTAACCCATATCGCCAATTAAGCTCTCTCTCTCTCCTACTGATTTAGCAAAGTAAGTTAATACAGTACCCTTCCAAGCACAGAACACACACTAACTTTCTTCCTTTTCTTAACCCTAAATAAGACCCCTTCTACTTCTAATAAAGGATCTGCCTGCTTAATCTCAACAGACACTGATTCCAGCAGAGAAAGAAGTGTTAAATTAGTAATAAAATGGTAGCTTCTTTTAGTTAGCTGCTCTCTGCTGTACAGGCTAGCAACAGGAAGTTGTAATTGGAGTCACCTGCTTTTATATTGTCTAAGCCCATGCCAATTAAGCTGTCTCTCCTCCTACTAGTTTAGCAAAGTAAGTTGATACAGTACCCTATCCCAGCACTGAACACACATTAACATTCTTTCTTTTCTTTTTTAACCCTAAATAAAACCCTTTCTACTTCTAATAAAGTATCTGTCTTCTTAATCTCAACAAACACTGATTCCTGCTGAGATAGAAATGTTAAATTAGTAACAAAATGGTTGCTTCTTTTAATTAGCTGCTTTCTGCTCTACAGGCTAGAAACAGGAAGTTGTAATTGAGTCACCTACTTTTATATTGTCTAAGCCACACCCCCAATTAATATCTCTCTCTCTCTCTCCTCTGTCTGATTTAGCAAAGTAAGTAGACACAGTACTCTTCTCAGTACAGAATACACACTAACCTTCATTCTTTTCTTTTTTCTAACCCTAAATAACACCACTTCTCCTCCTAATAAAGTGTATGTCTGCCAAATCTTAACAGGCACTGATTCTTGCTGAGCTAGAAGTGTTAAATTAGTAAAAAATGGTAGCTTATTTTAGTTAGCAGCTTTCTGCTCTGCAGGCTAGCAACAGGAATTTGTAATTGAAGTCTCCTACTTCTATATTGTCTAAGCCACATCCAAATTAAGCACTCTCTCTCCTCCTACATGTTTAGCAAAGTAAGTTGATACAGTGCCTTTCCCAGCAGAGAACTCACATTAACGTCCTTTCTTTTCTTTTTTTAACCCTAAATAAGACCCCTTCTACTTCTAATAAAGTATATGTCTGTTTAATCTTAACAGACACTGATTCCTGCTGATGTAGAAGTGTTAAATTATTAATAAAATGGTAAATCATTTAGTTGACTACTTTCTGCTCTACAGGCTAGCAGCAGGAAGTTGAAATTGGAGTCACCTGCTTTTACATTGTCTAAGCCACACCCCAATTAAGCTATCTCTCTCTCATCCTACTGGTTTAGCAAAGTAAGTTTATACAGTAACCTTCCCAGCACAGAACACACACTAACTTTCTTTTTTCCTTTTTAACCCTAAAAATGACCCCATCTACTTTTAATAAAGTATCTCTCTGCTTAATCTCAACAGACACTGACTCCTGCTGAGCTCGAAGTATTAAATTAGTAATAGTATGGTAGCTTCATTTAGTTAGCTGCTTTCTGCTCTACAGCCTAGCAACAGGAAGTTGTAATTTGAGTCACCTGCTTTCATATTGTCTAAGTCACACCTCCAATTAAGCTCTCTCTCGCTCTCTCTCTCTCTCTCCCCTACTGATTTTGCAAACTAAGTTGATACAGTATCCTTCCCAGCAAAGAACACACACTAACTTACTTTCATTTGTTTCTTAACCCTAAATAAGTCCCCCTTCTACTTCTAATAAAGTATCTGTCTGCGTAATCTCAACAGACACTGATTCCTGCTGAGATAGAAGTGTTCAGTTATTAATACAATGGTAACTTCTTTGAGTTAGCTACTTTCTGCTCTACAGGCTAGCAATAGGAAGTTGTAATTGGAGTCACCTGCTTTTATATTGTCTAACCCACATCCCAATTAATCTCTCTCTCTCCTTCTACTGATTTAGCAAAGTAAGTTGATACTGTATCCTTCCCTGCACAGAACACACACTTTCTTTTTTCTTTTTTCCTTTTTATTAACCCTAAATATGACCCCTTCTACTTCTAATGAAGTATCTCTGTCTGCTTAATCTCAACAGACACCGACTCCTGCTGAGATAGAAGTATTAAATTAGTAATGAAATGGTAGCTTTCCTTTTAGTTAGGTGCTTTCTGCTCTATAGGCTAGCAACAGGAAGTTGGAATTGGAGTCACCTGCTTTTATATTGTCTAAGCCACACCCCAATTAAACTTTCTCTCTCTCCTCCTACAGATTTAGCAAAGTAAGTTGATACAGTACCCTTCCAAGCACAGAACACACACTATCTTTCTTTCTTTTCTTTTTTAACCCTAAATAAGAACCCTTCTACTTCTAATAAAGTATCTGTCTGCTTAATCTCAACAAGACACTGACTACTGCTGAGCTAGAAGTATTAAATTAGTAATGAAATGGTAGCTTCTCTTAGTTAGCTGCTTTCTGCTGTACAGGCTAGCAACAGGAAGTTGGAATTGGAGTCACCTGCTTTTATATTGTCTAACCCACATCGCCAATTAAGCTCTCTCTCTCCTACTGATTTAGCAAAGTAAGTTAATACAGTACCCTTCCAAGCACAGAACACACACTAACTTTCTTCCTTTTCTTAACCCTAAATAAGACCCCTTCTACTTCTAATAAAGTATCTGCCTGCTTAATCTCAACAGACACTGATTCCTGCAGAGAAAGAAGTGTTAAATTAGTAATAAAATGGTAGCTTCTTTTAGTTAGCTGCTCTCTGCTGTACAGGCTAGCAACAGGAAGTTGTAATTGGAGTCACCTGCTTTTATATTGTCTAAGCCCATGCCAATTAAGCTGTCTCTCCTCCTACTGATTTAGCAAAGTAAGTTGATACAGTACCCTATCCCAGCACTGAACACACATTAACATTCTTTCTTTTCTTTTTTAACCCTAAATAAAACCCTTTCTACTTCTAATAAAGTATCTGTCTTCTTAATCTCAACAAACACTGATTCCTGCTGAGATAGAAATGTTAAATTAGTAACAAAATGGTTGCTTCTTTTAATTAGCTGCTTTCTGCTCTACAGGCTAGAAACAGGAAGTTGTAATTGAATTACCTGCTTTTATATTGTCTAAGCCACACCCCCAATTAATCTCTCTCTCTCTCTCCTCCATCTGATTTAGCAAAGTAGACACAGTACTCTTCTCAGTACAGAATACACACTAACCTTCTTTCTTTTCTTTTTTAACCCTAAATAACACCACTTCTCCTCCTAATAAAGTGTATGTCTGCTAATTCTTAACAGACACTGATTCCTGCTGAGCTAGAAATGTTAAATTAGTCAAAAAATGATAGCTTATTTTAGTTAGCTGCTTTCTGACTTACAGGCTAGCAACAGGAAGTTGTTATTGGAGTCACCTGCTTTTATATCGTCTTAGCCACAACCCCAATTAAGCTCTGTCTCTCCTGTTACTGATTTACTCAAGTAAGTTGATACAGTACCCTTGCCAGCAGAGAACACACACTAACTTCCTTTCTTTTTTTAACCCTAAATAAGACCCCTTCTACTCCTGATAAAGTGTCTGTCTGCTTAATCTCAACAGGCATTGATTCCTGCTGAGATAGAAGTGTTAAATGAATAATTAACTGGTAGCTTCCTTTAGTTAGCTGCTTTCTGCTCTACAGGCTAGCAACAGGAAGTTGTAATTGGAGTCACCTGATTTTATATTATCTAAGCCACACCCCCAATTAATCTCTGTCTCTCTTCCTACTGATTAACAAAGTTGATACAGTACCCTTCCCAGCACAGAACACACACTAACTTTCTTTTGTTTATTTTTTAATCCTAAATAAGTCCCCTTCTACTTCTATTAAAGTATCTGTCTGCTTAATCTCAACAGACACTGATTCCTGCTGAGATGGAAGTGCTAAATTAGTAATAAAATGGTAGCTTATTTTAGTTAGCTTCTTTCTGCTCTACAGGCTAGCAACATGCTCTGAGCTCTGTTGAACAGAGGCCGATCCTCACAAGTGGTTGCTAGCTCCAGATGTCATGATATCACTATTTGATGATTTGGTTTTGGTTTGGTAACCTTTTTATGCCCCCACTCTATGCCAGTTGCCTTAGTTCTGCTCCAGAAATCTAGGACATGTCATTTTCTATCAGGATGCATTCAGACTGCATTGGCAAAATCTGTTTCTGTATACATTCCCTCCAGTCCCTCTAATCCAGAGAGTGTTGTTCATGTTGGTGGTGCATGATGGCAAGATGATACTAGTGGCCCCCTACTGGCCTTAGCAGACATGGTTTCCTCTATTGAACAGACTTTCATTCAACAAACAGAAGTTTCTGCAACTGAAGACAGGCTTACTGATGCAGAGTCAGCTGGCCCATCCCAACCTGTGCTTCCTTCACCTTCAGGCCTGGCTCCTAAAGAGATATGTGAACAGGTATAACGTAGCACAGGGTGTCAGAAATACTTTGGCTGCACAAAAACCCTTCACTAGGAAGCCATGCACATTCAAGTGGAAAATATTTTCCATCTGGTGCTCCAAAACCCCATATAGACCCTTTTCAGTGTCCACCCAACAAGGTTCTAGAGTACTTGCTGGAGCTTTTTGATGCTAACCTGCAGTATTCCACAGTAAAGGTCCACTTGTGTCCTATTTCAGCATACCACAAGCCCATTAGTATTCTCTACATAGCACAGCTGCCACTATTTAAGAGGTTCTTCAAGTGCATGTTACACTTAAGGCCTCCCATCAGGAAGATATCAACCTTGTTTTGCACATGCTCACTCACAAACTATTTGAGCCTTTTGTGATATGTGACAAAGTTTCTGACTTGGAAAGCAACATTTCTGGTGGTTATTGTCATAAACCCACTCAGCAGGTAAGGCCCTCTACTCCCAAAGTGCCAACCTCCAAGTGCAGTCTTGTGAACAGTGTAACAGACAAGGTAACCCTCTTGTCTGTTTTTGTGAGTTCATATCAACCTTTGGTCTCAAGTTCTAGAGGGATTCAAACTGTAAACCTCATGCTAGTGTACCCAGTGCACAGGCTCAGATATTTCTGTCTTTGGGGGGGCCAGATATCTTTGCCTATGGGCACCTAACCAGGTATACAGAGGTGAACCCTTAAAAACTTTACTAAAGACCTCAGATTTAAAATGCTTCTCTTTCCAGTTTGGTACCACCATTCAAGCTTATGTTTAGTATCTGCAATAACCATATACTTTTCTTACAACTAAAAAGAAGTCAAAGACAGACCAAGTAAGTTCTAAAAAGAATTTTACTAAAATAGTTAAAAATATGTAAAACACAAACTACAGAACTCTTATATCACCAGACATACAAATCTTTTAAAAGAAACAAGGTTTAACAGTGCAAATTCCTACTTACAGTACTTAGATTTGAACTCTTTCTAAATATCTGTTTACAAGTGCTCCAGAGATCTTTCCTCAGTCAGAGTCTAGGTAAAAGTGTGTGCAAGTAAAACAGTATTCCTTAAACAACTGTATGGGACAACCCATTTTGGAGTGAGGTCAGCTAGCTCCTCCTCTGTCAGATTATGTATAAAAAAATATATGTCTTATACAAAAGTATTACATTCTGCAACTTCAGCATAATTCATGTCCTTCAAATGACACTTCTTTTGATCTCATAATAAGCTTCCTCGTTCCAGGACATGACAGCTTCTTTATGATTTTTGCACTTCTGTGTATTAACCTGGGTTTTCCTTCCAACATCATAAAATGGATATGTTATACCAACTATGGTTTTAATTAACTCAGACAGACAGGATCCTTAATTAAGTCCTTACATGTAATACATTGTCTCTAAAAACTGAGTGTGTGAACTCACATGCTGTCAGCATTTTTCTTATGGCTTGCATCTTTCAGCTGAAACCTGGGGTGCGGGGTTGATAAGTGAGATCATTCTAAGCGCATCAGATCTTTTTTTTGTCAGAGACATATAGTCATACATTTTATATTAAAAAAATGATACAGCACTCAGAGCTGGCTGTCTACATCACATCCCTCCTCACCTAGACTGAATTGGGGGGATCTATCCCCTACTTGGGATGAGCTTCCAAAATCAGTTCACTCCTCATAGACCCTAGACAGCCCATCTGAGTTCTGGTTCTTCTCTCCAGCCCTATGTACGATTTTTAGATCATACCCTTGTAAAGCAATATTCCATCTTAGTAATCTGCCATTGTTCTTTCCCAGCTGTGTGACCCAAACCTGGGGGTTGTGGTCAGTGTGCACCACAAAATGCTGCCCATACAAATATGGCTCTAGCTTCTTTAGGGCCCACACTATGGCAAGACACTCCTTTTCCACTGTGGAGTATGCTTGCTCCATGGGAAGCAACTTTCTGCTCAGGTACACTACTGGGTGGTCTGTCCCTTGGCTGGATGTCTGGCTCAGTACTGCCCCAATACCCACATCTGAGGCATCCATCTGAGCTATAAAGATTTTGCTATAGTCATGTCTTGTCAAAACAGGAGCACTGCACAGTGCCTCCTTCAGTCTGGTAAAGGCTTCTTCATAGGCTGGGCCCCAGGTAATTTTCTTTGGCATCTTTTTTCTTTGTCAGGTCAGATAGAGGAGCAGCCAGGGCACTGTAATTGGGTACAAATTTTCTGTAGTACCCTGCTGTCCCTAGAAAGCTCCTGACCTGCTTCTGGGTTTCTGGTCTGGGCCACATCTGGATCACCTCTATCTTTATTTGGTTAGCGTGGAGCTGTCCCCGGCCTAGCACATGCCTGAGGTTGCCACTTCTCCCATGGCCACCTGGCACTTCTCGGCTTTGACAGTGAGCCCGGCCCTCTGTATCCTTCCCAGAACTTCCCTATGGTGGGATAGGTGTTCCTCCCAGCTGGTACTAAAGATGGCAGTGTCATCCAGGTACGCCACGGTGTACTCCTCAGCACCATTTAACACCTGGTTCACCAACCTTTTGAAAGTGGCCAGGGCATTCTTCATTCCGCAAGGCATTACTTTAAACTCAAATAAGCCTATTGGAGTGATGAAGGCTGACCTCTCCCTAGCTCTGTCTGTCAATTCTACCTGCCAATACCCCTTGGTCAGGTCAATAGTTGTAAGGTAGGTCACCCCCCTTCCAACTTGTCTAGGAGTTTGTCCGTCCGGGGCATCGGGTGGGCATCAGACTTTGTGACTGCATTCAGTCCATGATAGTCCACACAGAAATGAGTTGAGCCATCTGGCTTGGGCACAAGGACTATGGGTGAGGCCCAGGGGCTGTGGGATCTCTGGATTACCCCTAAATCCAGCATCTCCTTCACTTTCCTCCTAATGTCCTTTTGGATAGCATCTGACACCCGATATGCTGTTCGCCATATGGGTGTCTGTGTCCCTGTCTCCACATCGTGTGTCGCTAAGGGGGTTAGTCCAGGCTTGGCATGAAACAAGGGGGCAAAGTCTGCTACAACCTCCCTTACTTTCTGGACCTGGTACGGGTTCAGCTGGGGAGACAATTTTACTGCCTCCACAGAGGACTCCTGCTTATTCTCTTCCAGCAAGTCCAGAAGGGGGTCTTCTTCATTCGTCCCCTCCCCATGACTACACACTGCAAACACCATGTCAGCCCTATTTGCATATGGCTTCATCATGTTAACATGGTACATCCTTTCAGTCTGTCTTCTGTCAGGTAACTTCACTATGTAGTTCACGTCATTTACCTTCCTAACCACTTTGTACGGTCCTGCCCACCCTCATCTTGCAGCTTGTCTTTCCAGACTGGAATAAGGACCATGACTTCCTGACCCACCATGTATGAGCAAGCTCTGGCTCTGCGGTCATACCACAACTTTTGTTTCTGTTGGGCAGGTGCCAGGTTGCTCTGGGCTGTCCCCATAAGCTCCTTCAGCCTTTTCCTAAACCTAAGGACATAATCCACAATGGGAGTTCCCAGGGTGGTGTGCTTGCCTTCCCAGTCCTCCTGGATCAAGTCTAGGGGCTCATGTACCCGATGTCCATATAAGAGTTCGAAGGGGGAAAATCCTTTCAACTCTTGGGGCACCTCCTTGTATGCAAACAACAGGTGGGGAAGGTATTTCTCCCAGTCCCTCCCATGCTGTTCAGCAAATGCCCATAGCATTGACTTTAGGGCACCATTGAATCATTCCACAAGTCCATTGACTTGTGGGTGATATGGTGTCATGCATCTCTGCACCACTCCACACTTTTCCCATAAACATTTCATCAGGTCTGACATGAAGGAACCCCCTCGATTGGTGATTACCTCCTGCCGAAACCCAACATAGGAGAAAATCCCAAGTAAGGCATCTGCCACTTTGTCCATCCTCAGTGAGGATAGGGCGATTGCCTCCGGGTACCGGGTGGCATAATCCACCACAGTCAGGATGAATCTCTTCCCTGAGGAGCTGGGGGTATTTAAAGGCCCCACAATATCCATTCCCACCCTCTGGAATGGCTACTCTACTATGGGCAATGGAATCAGGGCTGCTTGGGTTTTCTTGCCCACTTTCC
Source organism: Neoceratodus forsteri (assembly GCA_016271365.2). NCBI lineage: Eukaryota > Metazoa > Chordata > Ceratodontiformes > Ceratodontidae > Neoceratodus > Neoceratodus forsteri. The sequence goes on from JADMNL010000035.1 coordinate 41,236,386, forward strand.
CTATTTCTTGACACTGGTGGCAAGACCTGCAATACTCCTTCACCTGCTGGGTGAAGTTAGGCCAGTAGAAATTCTGGGACAACCGCTGCATTGTGCGTGCGATTCCCAGATGACCAGACAAGGGAATATCATATGCAATCTTGAGCAACTTCTCATGATACCCCTGGGGAACGACAAGCTGCCTGCCTAGCATCCCTCCCTCTGTCTGTACTGCCTGAGTATACATAAGTCCATTTTCCCAATAAACCTTATGTCTGCCGTCACCTCCCCTGTGTGCTGTCTGAGTCTGCCAAAGCCCTCAGCTTCTCTAAATTAGGGTCACTCCTCTGAGCAGCTGCAAACCCCTCACACACTCCCAAGGCATGGGACAAGTCCCCTTCAGTCACTAAACTAGGGTACCTAGCAGTAGCATCAGGGCCTTCAGGATCACTGTCAATCCCAACCCTCAGACAATGGGTCACCCCTCCCTCCCTCTTCAGAGTAACCTTCCATAGCTGTGTGGTCACTTACTACCAGGGAAATTTCTACCCTCTTTTTATCAGTCTCCCCATCTGAGACACAGTCTGGGGAACCAGCCTCTCAGTGGTTTCCACAATGGCTTCTGTGGGGGTTCAGGGAACTACAGTTTTCCCTTGCCGCTTGGCTACGGGTAACTGCACATGCCATCCCCTGTTGGAGATTGTTACCCAGGATCACATCCACTGCTAATGTTTTGGCTACAGTCACCTGTTGCACAGTTCTCCCTGTTTCACCCCAGTCTGAGAACACTAGTGAGGGGCAATGTTTTCTCTTCACCAGTGAACCCCTTGGACAGTAATGTATTTATTGGGTATAAGCTGACCTGGTTGAACTAGATCCCATTTCACCAATGTCAGGGATGCCCCTGTGTCCCTTAACCCCTGCATCTGTACACCATTTACCGTGACTGGGTGCATGTGTTCCCTCATGTTCACTGGCATGCTCCCAGGAACACACAAACAACCCACTTCTTTTCTAGCACCCTGTTGTGCATTATTGTTCACCTTTTTGGGACACTGTCTGGCAATATGCCCAGTCTCTTTACACAGCCAACAGGCACTTCTTACTTCAGAGAAATCTTTTCTTTGAAACCTGGGGCTAACTGGTTTCAGTGGAGACAGTGAGGGTTTTAGCTGCCCTGAAGGTGCACTTTTGCCTTTCTGCACTGCCACGCCTGCCCCATTCACTCTCAGAGCAGGTCTGCTCTTAGCATAGTGGTCCAAGAGTTTAGCAGCCTCTTGCACTGTTTTTGGATCTCAGTCCTGTAACCAGGTTTTTACCTCTGCTGGGCATGCCCAATAAAACTGTTCTAATAAAATCACATTTTCAATTTTATCAACAGAGTTTACCTCAATTCCTTCCCACCAACATTTTTAAAACTGACATTGTTTCATGGCTAGCTCCTCATAGCTCATATCAGGGCTTCTCCTGAGCTTATGGAATTTAGCTCTGTATGATTCAGCGGTTAATTCAAACTTTTTTAACAGTGCAGCTTTTAGCATGCCATTGTCATTGCTGTCCTCATTGTCCATTTGACCCAATTCATCCTGAGCTTTCCCAGTAAGTAGCAAGGATAGCTGGAAGCTTGAGAACTCTCTATGAATCTTAGCCTGAATACAAACTTTTTCAAAATAATTTAAAAAGGCATCCATGTCCTCCCTTCCTTAAACTTGGCTATTAATTTGGAGTTCAATTTGTAACCCAGTCCTGCAGTCCCAGTTAAACCCAAGCCACCTACCTGCTCTGGTGCCACTGGTTAGAGTCATAGCTTCTCTAGTTCATGTTGCCACTGGTGCTCCTCTCTCTTCTCCTCTGCCTCTCACTTCTCTCGCTCCCTCTTCTCCTCTGCAGCTTGCTGGTGCTCATGGTCCTCATGGTCTGCCTCCCTCTGTTGTCACTCTGCCTCTTGCTGTTCCCTCTCTGCCTCTCTGTGTTCTCACTTTTTCCTTCTCTTCTGCAGCTCACTGGCACTCACGCTCTTCATGGTCTGCCTTCCTCTGTTCTCACTCTGCCTCCAGTTCTATCCTGTGCAACTCAATTTTCAGTCTGAGTACCTCTGGATTCAGGATACTGGTGACCTTCTCCTGCTGCTGTGGCCCTTCACTGACAGTGGCTCTGCTGTCCTTTTCAGTCACGGTCAGTGACTCACTGCTCTGGGTATCTGCTACCATCAGGGCATCTATGAGGTTCTGCTTTTTGGCTGTCACCTCGAACAGGACTCCCCTGTCCCCGCACAACTGCTTCAAGTAATCTACAGTGTGCCTGCTGTAGTCGGAAGTCATCTTCTTCTTCCCTGCCTATGGCTACTCTGACTTGCACTTTAGAGAAAAAAAATAAAATGGGTAGGAACTGGACTGCATGCCAAGTGATATATGGTTCTGTTTCTTTTTTAAAATAAAACTCTGCCTTTTTCTCTTCCTTTGCAAGAGAGCTTACAGTCTCAGCTGACACAGAACCATACAATCTTGTGATACCAAAATTATGCCACCGCTGCCAACCAATCTGTCACAAACCCATTCAGCAGGTCAGGCCCTCTGCTCCCAAAGTGACAACCTCTGAGCACAGTCTTGTGAACAGTGTAACAGACAAGGTAACCCTCTTGTCTGTTTTTGTGAGTTCAGATCAACCTTTGGACTCAAGTTCTGGAGGGATTCAAACTGTGAAACTCTTGCTAGCATACCCAATGCACAGGCTCAGATATTTCTGTCTTCAGTGGGCCAGATATCTTTGCCTATGGGCACCCAACCATGTATACAGAGATGAACCCTTAAAATCTTTAATAAAGACCTCAGATTTAAAATGCTTCTCTTTCCAGTTTGGTACCACCATTCAAGTTTATGTTTAGTATCTGCAATAACCATATACTTTTCTTACAACTAAAAAGAAGTCAAAGACAGACCAAGTAAGTTCTAAAAAGAATTTTACTAAAATAGTTTAAAATATGTTAAACGCAAAATACAGAACTCTTAGATCACCAGACAAACAAATCTTTTAAAAGAAACAAGGTTTCAACAGTGCAAATTCCTGCTTACAGTACTTAGATTTGAACTCTTTCTAAATATCTGTTTACAAGTTCTCCCAAGATCTTTCCTCAGTCAGAGTCTAGGTAAAAGTGTGTGTAAGTAAAACAGAGTATTCCTTAAACAACTGTATGGGACAACCCATTTTGGAGTGAGGTCAGCTAGCTCCTCCTCTGTCAGATTATGTATAAAAAAATATATATTTTATACAAAAGTATTACATTCTGCTACTTCAGCATAATTCATGTCCTTCAAATGACACGTCTTTTGATCTCATAATAAGCTTCCTCGTTCCAGGACATGGCAGCATCTTTATGATTTTTGCACTTCTGTGTAATAACCTGGGTTTTCCTTTCAATGTCATAAAATGGATATGTTATACCAACTATGGTTTTAATTAACTCAGACAGACAGGATCCTTAATTAAGGCCTTACATGTAACACATTGTCTCTAAAAACTGAGTGTGTGTGAACTCACATGCTGTCAGCATTTTCTTATGGCTTGCATCTTTCAGCTGAAACCTGGGAGCTGGTTGATGAGTGAGGTCATTCTAAGAGCATCCAATCTTTTTTTTAGCAGAGACAGTAAGTCATACATTTTATATTTAAAAAAATGATACAGCACTCAGAGCTGGCTGTCTACATCAGTTATCACCTCTGCTCAGAATGTATCTGAAATCCATGTTTTGGTCAAAGACCTTCCTTACATTGTTTTCCACAGAGACAAGATAGTACACACACCCTCCAAGTTTTTACCTCAGGTGGTGTTGGATTTCCATCTTAATCAGGCCATAGTCCTTCTAGAATGAGGGAGAAAGGACTCTCCACTCACTGAATGTTAAGAGGGACAATAGGTTTTATCTGGACAGAACTAAGGACTTCAGACAATCCAAATGGCTCTTTCTCTCCTTTGATCCTAATTGAAAAGGATAGGCTGTTATAATCAAGTGCATTTCTCCCTGGATTGTAAATTGCCTTTGCCATTGTTATACTATGGCTCAGGTTAAATTGGAGGGCAGTGTACACACCCACTCCACCAGAGTGGTTGCCATGTTCTTGGCAGAAATACACTCTCTGCCTATTGGAGAAATTTGCAGAGCTGCAGCTTGGAGCACAGTGTACACATTTACCAAGCACTGTGCTCTGGATGTCAGTACCGGGCAGTATGCCACTTCTGGGAAGACAGTTCTGAATGTATTACTATCCTGAGTAAGCCCTGAGCTCCAGCTGCCCTAGTGCGGGGGACTGTCTCTGAGTTTGGTACTTTGACCCACTAATGTGACTCAATGGTGAAGAGTGATTCTTGAAAGGTGTTAAAATTATGTACTTATTGTAACCAGTCTTCTGGAATATCTTCACAGTTGATTCATATGCCCATCCACCATCCCCCGGACTTATTCCAGTGTTGTTGTGTTGGTCTTCACTCCTTTATACATGGTTTGGACTGTGAAGATGCTATGTTACTGGGTTTGGTGGTCCTCCTTGTATGGGTTATCAGTGCTATATTTTGCCCTTAGGTTAATGCACAGGTTTCTTGTTAGGTTATGCTGCTCACCTCCTCGGTAAAAAGCTAGTGAGGTGGTTTGCGGCTGCTGCCACTGTATACCTGTGAGTAAGGACATCATTGTGCGACACTCCATATGTAATGCCTACCCATCACCAGTCCTCTGAAAGGTTTTGGCTCCTGTAGGGTCCTAGCATCAGACCCACTGGTGTGAATCAGTGGTGAAGATATTCTGGAAGATCAACAGTTACAGTAAATACATAATTTTAATTTCCTGCTCATAACCAATAACACACTTCATCACCACCAGATTTCCAATGGTTTTATGAATTAAGTAAATAACTCTTGGTGTGACAGTCCCAGTGGGTACCTTTAGGACCTTAAAAATATTTGGATAGAATACATTTACCTAGTCTAACTGACTTTTGTAAACCATAACTTTAAGGGAAACTACATGCAAAAATGATAAAAAAAATGCACATGTTTTGCACTGGGTTTTTATTTCTCCAGTTGGTTCTGGTATTCTATTCCCTGTGTCTGTTGAAATACTTTTTTTTCTTTATTTTTAACTTTTTCCAGCCAGTTTTATCACCCCGGGGGTGGCCATGCAGGCTTCCTTTATTGCCTTTGATCTTTTGGAATTTTCCCCGAAATGTCTCTTGGGATGATGTCAAACCGAAGACCTTCAATGGTGTATTGGCTTTATTATTACCCAGTGACAGCAGTTTACAAAGAAAATTGCCACAAATCTATAATAACAACAGTCACCACATAGAGAAATCCAGCTGGGGAGGGAGGCAAGCACTTTTTCAAAGTGGTTAACTTTCACAAGCAGTTGTAGTTAGATGTGACTAGAATAAAACTAGGATCCTGGCTCTTAGTTCTAGTCCTAGGTCTAACTTACATAATTCCCAGAGGCATTCTTGGAAAATTCCAACAGATCAGAGGCAATAAAAGAATCCTTCATGGCCACCCCCAAGGGTCATAAAACTGGCAGGGAAAATAAAACAAACAAAAAAAAAGCAATGGGACAGACACAAGGAGCATCAGACTCAATCAGAGAAACAAAAACTCAGTGCAATACAGAAAGTTCAGGATGTCACCACATGGCGTCCACAATTTATGAAAGTTTGAACAGAACCGTCCCCCCAAACCCATGGTAGGCATTTATTTACAGTTCTACCTGAGTTTAATTTCAGTCCCACAGTAAGTAATGAATAAAACCTTATTTATATATAAAGTTGTATTGCCCCCCTCCCCACCCAGCACAAACCCAACAATCATTCTGTAGAGTCTCATGGTGTCTGTATCAATGCTCTTGAAAGTTCACATATCTGGAATCTTTAAGCGTCATATTTCTTCATCAGATTTGACCTGCTTCCAGGTCCCAGCCACTTCAAATTTTCTTTCTTTATTAGTTCCATTCTTTTGCCTTCTTTGAGAGCATTAATGAATTGATAAGTCTGACCCCATAGACTATTTAGAGTCATGCTGGCATTAATAATGAGTTATCCCAAAACGTATGAGCTGCACCCATACTGCATCAAATTTCTTGCATCTGAAGTGGATCCCATAGGAGAGATCTGGGAAAAGATGCAGAGTGGACCCATTAAAGTTTAGTTAACTTATGTTTGCACCTGGAATTGCTGGTAAGAACAGAAAATGCTGAGCTGAAAGCAACTTGTGTCCAGCTGTATCCTAGAAGAATGGTGCAATGGAGAGAAAAACATAAAATACAGCACTTCAAGGCATGGCCATTGCAGGCTGCCATACAGATCATTGCAGTGCCTATGGAGAAGACAGTTAAGGGTGAAAAGGCAGACTGAAAAGGGGCTGGCAGTATAGCCTACAGGTTAAAGTAACAAGCTGCAAATTAGTTTAGATGTGGGTTTGATTCTCACAACCTCTGTTTGCATACTGTGTGACTCTAAGCAAGTCACTTAACCTCCCCAGTGCTCCTGGGTCATCCCTAAAAACAGGCACTTGTGCCTAGTGGGGCTTAGTTATCAAAAAATGAAAACAAAAAAGTGTGTGTGTGTGTGGGGGGCAGGAAAACTAAAAAGAATGTGGGTGCTGCATTACAGACAATGCTGTCTGTCATTGGACCAAAATATGCCTTGTACAAAGATAATATAGTACACAAGCGTTTGAAGTCCAGCAAGTCCCTTCATCTGGTGCAAAAACAAACTAACCAAAAGAACCTGAAATTATATATAAACATACAAACATATGAAGAAGCCAGCAGAAGAAGGCCATTTGGTCTATCAATTCTGCTTGTATTGCAGGGTCCACAGCTTGAGCTAATGTTCCTGCCCTCCCTCCCCACTCCTCCCATCTTCCCTATCTTTGATCTTTACCTTCCCTATGCCTATCCCAGCCTCTCATAAAGCTTCCCACTGTCTTCAATGAGATGACCTCTTCTGACAGTGCATTCCAAATATCCACCACCCTTTCTATGAAGAAGTGCTTCCTGACCTCCCTCATAAGCCTCCCACCCTCCAGCTTAAGACTGTGCCCCCTCATGTTATGGTTGCCACTCAGCTTAAAGAGACTCTGCTTATCAACCTTATTTATCCCTTTCTAGTACTTGAAGGTCCCAATCATGTCCCTTCTCTCTCTCTCTCTCTCTCTCTCCTGTCTTCCAGGGAGTACATGTTCAGTGCCCTCAGCCTCTCCTCGTATGCCTTATCCAGCTGATCCATTATCATCTTTGTAGCCCTCCTCTGGACCTTCTCCAGCAGGCTAATGTCCTTTTCAAGGTGTGGACACCAGTACTGAATTCCATACTCTAGATGCAGCCTTACCAGTGACCTGTACAAAGGCAGTATATCCTCCTCCTCTCTCCTACTGCTGATCCCTCTAGATATGCATCCCAGCCTCTTGTTTGCCATTGCGGCTGCTTTTTTGCACTGTGTGGAGTGCTTCAGGTCACTTGTGATCATGACTCCCAGGTCCTCCTCTGATGCAGATATTCAGACTCCACCCAGGTAGTTCTCTGTCCTGGGATTCTTGGCTCCAATATGCATAACTTTGCATTTCTTGGCATTGAAGCCAAGCTGCCAGATCCTGGACCACCTCCCCAGCTTTTCCAGATACTCCTGTAGGTCCTGTAGCCCTTTAGCTGTGTCCGCTTTCCCTCAGAGCTTGGTGTCATCTACAGATAGGCACATTTTGCCCTTAATGCATCCCCAATGTCATTGATGAAGACATTGAACAACACCGGCCCCAGCACTGAGCCCTGTGAGGCCCCACTGGTTACCTCTCTGGTGCCAGATATTTCTCACCCCACAACCATCCTCTGGGTTCTGTCCCTCAGCCAGTTTTTCACCCATCTGGCCATCTATTCCCCAACCCCAAGATTCACTAACTTCCTGATCAACCTTTTGTGGGGCACAGAGTCAAAGTCCTTGCCAAACTCAAGACCGAGGATGTCTTCCGCTTGGCCCCTGTCTACTGCCTTAGTGACACAGTCAAAGAAATCAATCTGATTTGTTTGACATAATATTCACCCCATGAACCCATGCTACCTTGCATCCTGGAGATCATGCTCCTCTATCCCACCAACCTTTCCTTTAGTATGGTCTCCATGAGCTTGCCCACAATGGAGGTCAGACTGACTGGTCTGTAATTCCCTGGGTCATCCTTGTGACCGCTTTTGTGGAGGGGCACTACATGTGCTGTTCTCCAGTCCTGTGGTACCACACCTGACTCTAGTGAACTATTAAATAGGTCTGCCAGTGTCCCTGCCAGCTCCTCAGTCAGTCCCTTTGGTACCCTTGTATGTAGTCTGTCCAGCCCTGGTGATTCATCCACCTTCAATGCCAGCATATATACAGTGAGATGCATTGTTTGAATCCAGTGACTCCTGTTTTCCAAAGACCAATATGGCTAAAATCTCTTTACTAAGACAAGGTTATCATTGTATTGCCATAAAAGCTGGGTGAGCCCTTTTGTGAATGATTTCCTGTCTGGAGCAGGAGTGAGGCAGGATTTGCACCAGTGGCAGGCACCATGCTTGGGAAGACATTTTTTAAGGTTTTGGAGTCAATACGGTGGAGAGGTTTAAGCACCTGCCAGCCAGACCCCTAGGTATTCAAATAACATAACATTATGGCAAGAGCATTGTGAGTCTTAAGAAAGGGGTACTGTAGGTGGTGAGTTTTGCCAGATTGGACTTCGAGCCAAAGTCCATGGAAACTATTTTCTTTGTGTTCTGGATCAATTTGTTTGTGCTAAATCATATCTGAATAATGTCAAGGCCAGACTGAATTTGCAATGCAAGAGACATGATAGCTGGAGCACTGGTAACAATTGCTGTCTCATCAGCATGCATCTGGCTAGGGGATAAGATGCTGGCTGTAGGCAGGTTATGTAGAATGTTGATAGGTAGAGTGGTGCACTCAAGAATGGCACAGCGGTGCTGAGAAGGGCTGCTGTCCCATACTCTAAATACACAGGAAAACACAGCACTCTGGAACAGAGGCACAAACTCCAGTTTCATGTGCAAGTTGCAATCATTTATTGTGGTAAGGAGTGTTCAGAACAGCACCCTACATCCCCAGAACTTCAACCCAACACAAGGTCTTTGTCATGGGGTGGGAGATCCCTAGGCAGCATGGATTCACAGCGGGAAGGTCATGCCAGATGAATCTGATAGATTTCTTTGACTGGGTGACCAAAGTAGTAGATCAGGGAGGGGCTGTGGACATGGCCTACCTAGACTTTAGCAAGGCATTTGACACAGTCCCACACAAAAGATTAATATACAAGTTAGCCAGCCTGGGAGTGGGTCCCAAGATGACAGCCTGGGTAAAGAATTGGCTGGAGAATAGGACACAGAGAGTAATAGTAAATGGAGTCCACTCAGAAGAAAGGAGGGTTACTAGTGGGGTACCGCAGGGTTCAGTATTAGGACCGGTCCTCTTCGATGTCTTTATAAGTGACATTGCAGAAGGATTGGAAGGAAAAGTATGTCTCTTTGCAGATGACACTAAGATCTGCAACAGAGTTGATGCACAGGGTGGGGTGGAAAGGATGAGAAGGGACTTGGCAAGGTTAGAGGAATGGTCAAATGTATGGCAGCTTAGATTCAATGCTAAGAAGTGCAAGGTAATGCACCTGGGAAACAAAAACCCAGGGGAAGAGTACACAATGGGGGGTGAGATACTAACAACAACAAAAATGGAGAGGGACCTGGGGGTAGTCATATCAGATGACCTAAAGATGGGCAAGCAATGTGAGAGGGCAGCAAGGAGGGCTGGGGGATACTGGGATGCATAGGGAGAGGCATCACCAGTAGAAAACAGGAAGTTATTATCCCTCTGTACAGACAGCTGGTGAGACCCCATCTGGAGTACTGTGCGCAGTTCTGGAGACCCAATCTCCACAAAGACATAGACAGGATGGAAGCTGTCCAGAGGAGGGCAACTAAAATGTTGCAGGGTCTGCACCAGAAGACATATGAAGAGAGACTTAAGGAGCTTAATATGTATAGCCTTGAGGAAAGGAGGGAGAGGGGGGACATGATAGAAACTTTCAAGTACCTCAAGGGAATCAACAAAGTCCAAGAGGGTAGCATCTTTCAAAAAAGAGGTGTGCAAGAACAAGAGGGCACAATTTGAAGATAGAGGGGGTAAATTAAGAAGTATTTTTTCACAGAGAGGGTTGTGGATGCATGGAACGGCCTTCCGGAGGAGGTTGTGGAGTCAAAATCAGTGGTGGAATTCAAGCATGCATGGGATAGTCATAAGGCAGTTCTGGGGGGTGGGGGTAGGAAGAAGTAGGCTGCTGGTTAACTAGGATCTGCAGCTTATCCAGTAGGTAGGGAAATGGGCAGACTGGGTGGGCCAAGCGGTCCTTATCTGCCATCAAATTCTATGTTTCTATGTTTCTATGACCCTGTGTTGGGTTGAAGCACTGGGGATGTAGGGTGCTATCCTAGGCACTCCTTGCCACAAAAAAATTGTAGCTTGCACATGAAACTGGAGTTTGTGCCTTTGTTCCAGATTGCTGAGTTTTCCTGTTTGATTAGGTTCTGTAGGATAATGGTTAATAATGTGGGAGTAAGGACTGAGCCTTGAGGAAGAACCTTATCAATCAGGAGGGGGAAAGGAAGTTGACCCTCTAATGCAAACTGATTGTGCACGATTTGACAGATAGGATCTGAATATGCTAGTAGCCAGCCTGTTCACACTGCCCAAACTGATGAGTTTCTTCAGAAGGGGGGGATGGAAGACCATGTCAAAAGCTTTGCCAAGATCAATAAATATGGCCAATGTGAGGAGACCCTGATCTAGGCAAACAAGAAAGAAGACTGTGAGCCTTAGCAAGGAGGTAACAATAGAATTACTTTTCCAAAAGCCAGCCTGGAAAGGGGTTAGGGTAAGAAAGTCAGATAGGAAGGTAAACACTTAGGAATGAATAAAATGCTCTTGTATCTTTGCAATGGCAGGAAGGAGAGGGATAGGCTGCTAGCCACCAGGGAACAATTTTTTCCCACCCTTGTGAAGATGATATCATGGTCCATGCCCAGGAAACTTTGTAGGTGAGGACAGTGAGGTTAAGCAGGGCAAAGGCAGGAAAAACAATGTTAACCTATATGTTAATCTCTGTTACTGACACAGTACTATTGCATCCTCTATTGACCTCTGTCATTGACTCAGTGTAAGCTGCTCTGCACTATGGTATCCATTATACTTGTCCCATATGTCATGTTATCCACTGTATTGCTTGTGCTATCACTGCTGTAAATTTTCCTGATGTGGAACCTTTGCAACAGCGTGCCTGTCCTCAAATGTTTTTCCTAGTAATAATAAAGTAAAATAAAAAATAAAGAAGAAATCAGGAGAGTGTCTGGAAAGGGAAGAAGAGAGATAGGTGAGGAGAGTGGAAGGTTGCAGTGCTAACAGTCCAGTGATGAAGTACGTGGTGCATTAGCTGAGTTCAGTACAGACTGCATTTATGTAATTTTGCAATTCAAGACCAGTACCAAATACATTCCCAGCCTGCAGAGGCAAGTTGTCTTAAAATGGTCTTCTTAGAAAGATCAGTTTAATTGAAAAGCATTGCTATACAAGTCACAAGTGGGGTACCTCAGGGATCAGTCCTGGGGTCAGTCCTCTTCAATATCTTCATCAGTGACATTGCAGATGGACTGGAGGGTAAAGTTTGTATGTTTGCAGATGACACCAAGATCTGCAACAGAGTAAATGATCCAGATGAGGTGGGCAGAATGAGAAGATATCTGGATAAACTAGCAAAATGGTTGGAAGAGTGGCAACTGGGGTTTAATGCAAAGAAGTGCAAGATCACGTACATAGGGAAGAGAAACCCTGATGCCACCTATAGGCTGGGAGGGGACTTGCTGACAGTCACGAGGGAAGAAAGAGACTTGGGCATCATCATCACCGATGACCTAAAACCATCCAAGCAGATCACTAAAGCAGTAGGTAAGGCTAGGGGGATGTTGGTGTGTATTAGTAGGGGTATCACAAGTCGAAAGAGGGAGGTAATAATCCCTCTTTACAAGACACTGGTTAGGCCCCATCTGGAGTACTGCATGCAGTACTGGAGGTCACACCTGCACAAGGACATTAGCCAAATTGAGGAAGCCCAGAGAAGGGCAACCAAAATGGTGCAGGGACTGCATCAGAAGACATGAGGACAGATTAACGGAGCTCCATATGTATACCCTGGGGCAAAGGAGGGAGATAGGTGATATGATTGAAACATTCAAACACCTTAAGGGCATTAACAAGGTGAAAGAGTCTAACATGTTTCAATATAAGAAAAATATCAGGACAAGAAGACACAGCATGAGATTAGAGGGAGGCCGATTAAGGGGTACTACGAGGAAGTTCTTTTTCACAGAAAGTGTTTGTGGATGCATGGAACAGCCTATCTCAGGAAGTGGTGGATACGAATACCGTGCAGGGCTTCAAACAGGCATGGGATAGGCATAAGGGAGCAATACAGATGAGTATGAATAGATAGGCCATTGACAGAGCAAAGGCCAATGGCACATTTATAAGGTAGAAAAAGAAATGGGCAGACTGGATGGGTCTTGCGGTCCTTATCTGCCATCAACTTCTATGTTTTTATGCACTGCCTTTAAAGATACTTGCAAAATGCAATATGCAATTCATTGACACATCCTTTTAAACTGCGTGCTGTTCCTGCATGTCAGTGCATTTGCAGTTGAAATTGCAGCTAATTTCCAGCCAAATACAAATGTACTCTAATGCAGTCAATATTGTAGATATTTAAGATGCTAGTAAGGGGTCAGAGAAAAGGGTGTAAGCACTCCATAATAGGAAGAAATCTGGGGGATGAGTTAAAAAGATTGCTGACCACATTCCCAAATGTAGATGGAATACTTAAGTTTAAATGGAATGTGGTTTCCAAATGATTAGCTTTTGCTGCCAAGAGAAGTTTGCAGCATGCATTGCAGAGTTGTTTGTGCTGTAGCTGAAAATATCAGCAGAGGGCCTGAAGCCTTGTGAGAGCATCAGGCTGCATCTCTGACCGTCCCAAGGGCTGCTTGTGCTGCTTGAGATCAGCAGGAGATGAGAACCTGAGATTTGTGAAAGGAAGTGTGATTATCCCACAGACAACAATACACTGGATATCGAAAGAGAGAACCCAGTCAATAAACAAGTGGTTGGAGGACCTTGGGCTGATGAGGGTAGCTTCATCTGTATGATTTGTGAGGAGTTTGACTCGGATGTTTTAGATGAGCCTTTTTGGAGGAGGGAAAAGTGTGTTATTGTTCAGTGGCAGCAAATCCAGCTTTGCCTAATTTCTTAGGGAAACCAAAAAGTCCTTTCCCTGAGAGACTCTTCAAGTCCCTCAACTTTACTTCAACAGAAAAAAAAGTACAAGACTCTGTTTTGTTGTACTAACCTCTTTATTACTGAAAAATGGAGCTGGCTGATTATTTCAGCTAAAAACAAGCATTTGTCAATGCCGAATGTTGTCTCCCTGGCATTGGCACTGGTAGTGCAGGGGTTAGAGATGCATAGTAGGAATGACAGTGAAGTACTGAAGTGATGCTAACCCTACCCCCATCCTGAAGAGACTGACAGGAGTTGGGGTGCGCCTTTGGGTCGTCAGCTATAACGCTCATGCCATTTTACCTCATCCTATCCTGTAGACACTGACAAGTGTTGTGGTGTGCTTTGGGGTCTTTGGGCATTATACTTACCCCATTCCATAAGTAAATACACTGAGGTGGGTGCACTATAGGAGAATGGGGTGAACTTTGTGACTGAACACTCCAAGGCACACCACGATGCCTGTCACTGGCTGCAGGGTGGGGGTGGAGGTGGAATGGCATGAGCATTACATCCGATGATCCCAAGTCACACCCCTGACACATGTCAGTCTGTACAGGGTGGGGTGTTACAGTTGGAAACCCTAAAGCCATAGGCATGTGTTAGTATTTTCACTCCAAATTTTCCACATGGGCTTTTTGTGACCCCACCTCATGAACAGTGGCACTATTAGTTTGTTAGCTGAAAAGTGGTTTTTCACAGTGCTTATGCCATTTAGCAACACAGAGATGAAAACATATTTTGGGCAGTGTGTGAAAAATGTATGTGTTCATGAGGAGGTGTATAAAAATGGCAACGATGAAAATCTGGAGTGAAAATATTAAAAATCGGTGAAGTCATGAGCATGCATAGAAAGTGTGCAACACACGTCTGTAACCTAATTATTTTTGGGATTTATTTAACCACGTTTTCAATGTAGGCATTTTGGGTTCTCCCCTCATGAACAGTGGCATTATAATTTTGTTCATTTGTCCCAAAAGTTGATTTCCCACAGCGACCATGCCATTGTGTGCCACAGGTGCGAAAACACATTTTGGGCAGGATGTGAAAAATGACAGCTGTACTGTTCATAAGGAGGTGAGAAAAAATGCCTGTGTTGGAAATGTGGCATGAAAATATTGCAAATTTGCAAAGTTACAAGGGTGTGTGGAAACTGTGCAATGCATGCTTGTAACACAGTAATTTAATGGACTTTCGTTTCAACATAGGCATTTTAGGACCCCTGCTCATGAACAGTGTCACCGTCATTTCCTCAAACAGTCCCAAAAACTGGTTTCGCATAGCGACCATGCTATTCTGGGCCGGATGTGTGAAAACACATTTCAGCCAGGGTATGTAAAATGACAACTGTACTGTTCATGAGGAGTTGTTGAAAAATGCCAATTTTGAAAATCTGGAGTGAAAATATTACAAATTCTTGAAGTTACGAGCTTTCGTGGAAACTGCACAGTGCACGCCTGTAAAACAGCCATTTTGAGGATTTTTTCCACCAAATGTGCAATATAGGCTTTTTGAGAGCCCACCTCATGAACAGTGGCACTGTCATTTTGTTAATCAGTCCCAAAAGGTGATTCCACACAGTGACCACAAAATCACCTTTTGAGACCGAATAACGCCATGACAGTGACTGAATGCTTGAGGAGGGGTTCCAATAACCCCATGTTAAAAATTTGGTGTTAAAATTCCCAAAAATGCCCGAGATAGGCACCAAAGTTGAAAAAACCCTATTTATGCCATTATACAGCTTACCGGCATTTCTTCAGTTTGCGGTCATCTTTGAAGAGTGCAGATGTGTTCCTGGTCCACCTAAGATTGTCACGCTGGACTCCGGAGGTAAGTATGGGGTGAGGGGGGGTGTGGGGAGGCAGGGTACGCATTGTGTAGGCATGGGTTGTGAGAGGGAGCAGGGAGGCTGCAGAGGGACCATTTTCTTTTTTACAGGGTAAAAAGAAAAAGGGAACATCATGAGATGGTTTTTGATTTTTCAGGCACATTTGTCACGCTGGCGTGGGCTCCCAGTGTGTCACCTGATTGTTTTTGGGGGGCTGTAGCAGACGGGGAATTGGGCACCCCCTTCGGCACACAACAGATGGGGGGAGACATTATGCTGATGGGAGGGGGCTCCCCTGTTGGCTACATTAACAGGGATGGGGACTGTAGCCAACTGGAATTGGGCCCCCCGTTGGCAAAGGAAGACTGCTGGGGAGGAGAGCATGATGCTGAGAGGGATTAGCATCCCCTTGGCACACACTTGAGGGGTCATTATGCTGATGGGGGGTCAGCTCCCCCGTTGGCAAATGAAGTGAGTCGGGGAATGCGACAGGGGGATGGGGCATCCCTTTCACCATGTTTACGTGGGGAGGCTGTGCCACTGCAGTGAGAAGTTTGCTTCTCACTGCAGTGGATGTTTTCTTAGATGTGGTAGCCACATTACATCTTGCTGGTGTGGCACCTCCATGCTGTCTTACTGGGGAATGAGGGACGCACCTTCTGATGCATGCTCTGCATTCACCCAGTGACCGCACCTAAAAATCTGCTCCTAATTCAATATGTTGGCTAGTGCGCAAACATGAGCCAACATAAAAAAAAAGAAAAGAGAGAGTGGTACACTGCACTGAGGTAGTCTTGTCCTGTTTTTTTGTCTAGTCATTGTTTAGGTCAGCTAGATGGAGTTCACCTGAGGCTAATGGGGAACTGGAGACATTAATAATACCAGTAGTACATCAGCTGCTATACCAGGGCAGTGTTGCATATCACTGATGTAAATTGGAAGGGAATGTGGAAATGACATGTTTCCAGTTAGGTATTTGTGTGATTCTGGACAACAGGAGGGGCGAACAACTTCAGAGGAGGGTTTGAGCCACTATATATGTACATAGCCTTGATTCCCCCAAGTTTGTCCCAGTCTTGCCATTGCCTTGTGTAGCCAGGGTGTGAGATAACATCACTCATCTTTTGGAATAACCATGTTTCAGAGATATGAAACATGTCTGGCCTAATCTGCAAGATCCAGAGTCTGATGTGACATATCTTTGGGATCAGGTTTTAGGCATTTAATTAAACCCCCGTTCAGATCTTTGGGGAGTGTTGGTGGTCCACTAGAGGGGAATGAGGGAGGGACCAGGATTTGGTTCAGTATCATCAGATAACAGTTAGCCCAAAAGTGCCTCACCTTGGGCTTTAGGAGTATCAGTTTGTCATAACTCCAGTCTCTTGTGATGGCGATCTTGCAGCAAGAACATTGGTACTGCTCTCTAATTGTTATGTGAAGTATCTTTTCTTTCCACAGGGATCATCTGCTTAATTAGCATCTATGGAACCCACCACAATCCGTTAGTCTGGCCTGAACCTGAGGTATGTACTGCAGTTTTACTTTATTTAGAATTGTGCCGACTGGAATATCTACATTTTGGCATCATGCCTAATTTTCTACAGGGTCCCAGGGTGACTGTTACAGCAGCAGAGGTTTCTAAGAGTTGAGGCCTCAGACAATAATACATGTATATAAGTGTAACATTTATAAAAAACATATTTACACATATATCCAGTGCCTAATTTCATAAGATTAGAAGTAGCAAATGTTAAAGGAGATAAGAGTTAATAGGTGGGTAGGGCATATATACAGTCAGGACAGGGAGCTTAGTGTTTCAGTCAATAGAAGAGATTTGTAGGCAGCTGCAGGGTGTGAGAAGATGGTTGTGTATGATGTGCTTCAAGATTTGTATAGTAGCTGAGTCTCTTGCAGTAGTGGGTAGATAATCCAAGATGCCTCTGACATATATGGAGAAGGTCTTCTGTCCAATGGTCTTGTTGGCTCTGGGGACATAGTAGAGGTTATTGGTTTGTAACCCAAGTGTTGTAGGACTGTCAGAGTGTGATTAATAATTTATTCAGGTTAGTTGGGTATTGTGCACACATTTATAAACCACGGTATTCCACCTAAGGTCCTAATTCAGTTCAGTTAAAAGAAGGTCTAGAGTGTTGTATAGCAAGCATTAGTGGGAGCCTCTGTAACAGATGCGGTCAAAACCACATAGGTTGCTGAAGGCAACTATGACCTTCTGGAGTGCTGCAACTGGTGCCATCATTCAAATCGCACTACCATATATCAGGACTAACTGAAGGGATTACACCAGTATCGGTCTCCTGGTATTGTGAGCTAAGCAGCTCCTGACCAAATAGAAAACAATAAGATCTTCATCGAGGAAATATCTTGAAGCAGGTCACACCAATAGAAATATCCCAGCTGTAGGTGTGGTTGTCAGCTGGAGGATTTTTTTAGCAGTCGACCTGGGATCACCAACGATGACACCACATGTTTTGCCCTGGTAAGTATAAAAGTGGGCAGTGTCAGATGCTCCTCAGCAGTTTTCCCACCACGACCTGCATGCTATATGTCCTGTGTTCGGAGTATAGCTTCAGTTGATAATCAAAAAAGATACCAGAAATTAAGTTTTTGGTGTGGCATTCAGAGTTTCGTTGCTCCTTTTGCCCATGTCATCTTCAGAACCCTTTATTTCATAAGTGCACCTGTGGCCAGAAGATCACTACAGAGGACCTCCATGAAGTCTGTGTCAGGTACTTGGGCCCAGCTCAAGAAACTCGTGTTTGTGTCCTGTGTCAGCGCTTCAATAAAGCCACTAAGAGACGAAGACTCCAACAGCTTAGAAAGCACCTTATGGAGCAAAAGGTTGCCCTCCTGGTGTGGGAGCATCTTTTCAAGATGCCCCGTGAGTCTTCATCATCATCCTCTAGTTCCCACCATTCTGGTAGGGAATGCTTGTCAATGGAGAGATCAGGCAAAGCAAAGCAAGAAGAAACACAAACACTCCAGCAGGAGTCAGCATTCTCCCCTCTCCATCTCCTCCCTATTGACATCCTCACCATCTGCAACTACAGTTTCACAGGCAGTGCCTAATACTAGAGCTATTTTGGCCGATCTTTCAGAGGCTGTAGCTAAGTCATCTTCTGCTCTGTCGATAACCGCTGGCCCTTCTTCCACCCACTCATCAATGAAGCCCTCTTTGACAGACTCTCTCGGTGTGATTAAATTACAGCTTTCACCACTGCTGTCTCCATCACAGTGGTCTCTTTATCAATCCTTGATGAGCCCCTCTGGGTCTTCAATGGCCCTAAACACTGGGACAGGACAGTATACGGTGAGCTCTCTCTCGTTCCTGTCTACATACTGTCTGTTGATGATAGCGACATAATTCTTCCCCCCCACCATTGATGGCTCAATTGGTGCCCCAACTAACACCAATTTCCTTCATCATACCTATACAATCTGTTTGCAGGAATCCTGTGACCACTTCAGCCTCTCAATTAGTTATGGTGGATGTTCAGGCATTTGTCAATACTATTCTTGACTTGACTAAGGACAGTCCTCCTTCTCACACAGGAGTGACTTCTACCCCTGTTCCGGTACCTTCTAGGTCCTCTTGTGCCTCTGGAATGACCAGCGCCTGTACGGCATCCCCAGAACCTCACAGACATAGAAATGGAGGATCCATTTTTGCAAGATTGGAAATAAGAGGACCAGGAGGAGGATATTGATCAAGGGAATTATTCCCTCTTTTCGGGTTCCTCCAGTTCTTTCATGACTGAGGAGCCTATTCCATATCTTCCATGTTCCCCTCTAGATGATCCAAGTTTCTTGGATATTATGCAACACCTCCAGAAAACCTTTGGTTTTCAGGAGATGGAACAGGTTGCCTCTAGGTGTAAACTGGCCAGCTACTTAGGCCTACCTGACAGTTCTACACTGGTCATCCCTCCCTTACTAGAGGCCCATGAAGATGCGATTTTGACTGCATGGCAGCAACCTTGTTCTATCCCTTCGGCACCTAGGAAGGCTGACAGAACTTATCAGGCCCTGGCAGAACACCCTTACTTCATTTCTTTGCCACAAGTGGATTCTGTGGTGATTAATGCGACCCATGATAGGTTAGTTAGACCTAAGCATCTTAGTGCCCAGCCTGCAGATAAGGTGTCCCATAAGCTGGATGCCATGGGGAAGAGAATGTTTTCATCTTCCATGATGGCACTTAGAATTCTGAACTACATGGGTCACGTCCTCAAATACCAAGAAGAGTTGTGAAAGGTGGCACAAGCCTCGGTACAAACCCTCCCTGCTACCTCCCCTAAGGAGGAGCTTGTCACCACTTTACAAACTTTTTCAGTGGTAGATTGCCATCTTTTACATGTGGCCTATGATGTTGTTGACTGCATGACCCGTGCTTCCACTGCCAGAATCTGTCTAAGACTTCATTCCTGGCTCCGGGTGTCTGGGTTTGCTCTAGATGTACAGCATTCTATCCTAATTGCACCTTTTAAGGGTGATACGATTTTTGGATCTCAGACTCAGGATATCTTGACATCTCTGCAGACTTCAGGTTGTACTCTACAATCATTACACTCCCTATATCACACTCAATCAAAACCCTACTGTGAAAATAATTTTCATAGACCTACCATTAGACAGTGATCTGCTAACAAGCAACCCAACAAGTGAGAAGCCCAAGTTTCCTTGCTAGGTCCTCATCCTAACCCCAAGGCTTCTCATTACAACTCTTCTGTTCCCCAGCAGGGACACCCTACTGTCTGAGGGTCCCCCAAGCCTGTGGATTAGAGGCCCTTCCCAAGGCAGTAGGGAGCAGATTCCCCTATACTGACAGGCTTGGCAAAGTATAACAACAGATGCTTGGGTGCTTCAACTGATACAGGCAGGACACACTCTAGAATTGGTGGCAGTGCCACCTAATATGACCCCAAGGGCCTCTTACTATACCCCCTCCCCACCTCGATCACGAATCGGTATTGGCTACAGAGATACAAGCCCTTGTAATAAAAAAACACAATAGAACCAGTCCTCTTTCTTCAATGGGATTGGGAATTTTACTCGCATTTCTTTCTGGTCCCAAAATGAATGGGAGAGCTAGGACCTATTCTAGATCTCAGGAAACTGAATATCTTTATAGAATACAAGAAATTCAAGTTGGTCACTCTTCAAACACTCCTACCCCTTCTAAACAAGGGAGAGTGGCCTAGTCGTTGGGTATGAAGGATGTATACCTGCACATAATGATCCACCCTGCACACAGATGGTATCTCCCCTTTTATTTCCAAAACAATCATTACCAGTTCAGGGCCCTGCCTTTCCATTTGGCATCTGCACCCTGGGTGTCCACAAAGTGCTTTGCAGTGGTAGCGGCTGCCCTCAGGAGAGCGGGCCACTATGTCGTTCCTTACATAGATGACTGGCTTCTCAAAGCCTTGTCAAAACAACAATTAGCAATCACTCTGTCAGAAAACACTTCAGATTTTTGCTTCTTTGGGAATAATAGTCAACATACCAAAATCCAAGTTTTATTAAACTTAGTGTCTTCATTACATTGGAGTCATATTGGATTCCTCAGTGGGCTCAGCCTTTCTCCCCCACGATCGGGTGGAGAAACTGATTGCTCTGGCATCCTGGTTGGCTTGACAGCAGGTTCATCTCTGTCTAGGACCACTTGAGGTTAGCGGGACATATTGGCAGCGGCAATCCCAACTGTACCTCATGCTCGTTATACCTGAAAATATTACAATGGGCCCTAAGAGTGCAATGGAACTAAAGAGCAAACAATTTCAAGGCAGAAGTGATGATCTCCACCTTTGCACTTCGAGAGCATCAGTGGTGGCTGTCTCTGGACAACATATTACGCAGTTTCCCATTTCAGGCTCCCATCCCTCTCTGCACTCTGACCACTGATGCCTCTTCCCATGATTGGGGAGCTTATCTGGATGATCTTCAAACCTAGGGGGTGTGTAATCAAAGAGAAGCACGTCTCCATATCAATATTTTGGAAATGAGAGCGGTCTCATAAGTCCTATAGGCTTTCAAGGACCTGCTATGGACAGGCTGTCTTCAGAGTCACATGGACAGCTCTATGGTTCTACATTATCTCAACCAAACACTGCACCCCAAACTTGGTGCCCTGTAGTTGCATTTTTCCTATGGCTAGGCGTGAACTTGTTCAGAAGATGATACTGCCCATTTTCGACTACTGTGTTGTAGTCTATGGTGCTGCCACTAAGTCCTCCCTAGCCAGACTGGACAACCTCTTCAATTCATTCTGCCACTTTGCCCTGGATGCGCCCCCCTCACACCCATCACTGCAATCTTTATTGTACCTTATCCTTCCCCTCTCTTACAAATAAGTGACTCTTACACTGTGCTAAATTCACCTCCAAGCACTGATTGAGTGAGCTCCCTTCCTACCTCACCTCCTCCTCCTTTATAACACCCCCCACCCTCCCATTCCCTTGGATCAACTGACTCCCTTACCCTGGTTGTCCCCTGCAGATCCACCCAAATTGGCCAGTCTGGTTACTCTCACCACCTCCCAAAAATGTGGAACCCCTCAAATCTGGCACTCATCCTCTGCCTACTCCATCAGCTCTGCCCTCAGTAATTATCTTGCACCTAGCTACTCCTGCCATGTCCCTCCCTAATTCCCTCCTCTAAGCCCTGGACAAACCCTACCCCCTACTCTTACCTTCATTTTACCCTGTGCACACCCACCCCCAAATCTCTAGCCCTCCTCCCCTTCCCACTAATTGCTCCCCCTTACTGGCCTCTCTTGATCTCACACAGAATGTAAGGGACACTGAATGCTCTCCATGGGTCCTTCTCCTACCCCCAAGGGGCTTGTATCTGTCATCTACACCCTTCCCCCACCATCTTAAAGTGGTCTCTCTTGG
Organism: Neoceratodus forsteri; assembly: GCA_016271365.2. Lineage (NCBI taxonomy): Eukaryota > Metazoa > Chordata > Ceratodontiformes > Ceratodontidae > Neoceratodus > Neoceratodus forsteri. The sequence goes on from JADMNL010000035.1 coordinate 41,258,504, forward strand.
ACACTGCCTTATCCCCTTCTTTCTGGTGCCCCCAGACCCCTTGCAAAGTTCCTCACATCCTGAAGGGGTCTCCAGGGAAATGACTCTTTCCTCTCCCCACCTCACCCCTCCCTTCCCCCCTTTCTTTCATGTAAGCACTTGTTTACTTATTAACCCAGCAATTATTATTGTCCACCCTTTCTACATGTTATGTGCAACACTGTTTGTAACACCTGTCTTACAACTGTATGTTAGTGAGGATCTTGTAATTTGAATGTTTAATGTCTCACTCCTATTATACCCCTTCCCCCCAGATCGCACTGGGAGACGAGCGACTTATTACTCAGTGTGCCTTCCTGGTGAAACATTTCAATAAATAACTAAAGAAGGAGGAACCTATTCTTACCCCTTGTGTCTGGAGGTAAGGAGAGTGTGGTATTGGGCAATTCAACACAAGGTACACTTAATTGCAGTACATGTCCCAGGCAACAAGAACACCCTAGCAGACGCGCTCAGCCAATCCAGGGTTCAGAAACATGAATGGGAGATCTTCCGGGAGGTGGTCAAAGACATCTTCCTTCAATGGGGTCGACCCGATCTAAACCTATTCACCTCTCTCGACCTGTTCACCTCTCTGTGAAAATGGCAAACTGCCTCACTATTGCTCGCTAGAGCCAGGTCCTGGAACTGTGTGGCTGGACATGTTATCTCTTCCTTGAACAGGCAAATTTATTTACATCTTTCTTCCTTTCCCTCTCATACAGAGGGTTCTACTCAAACTAATCAGAGACCAGGCCTCCATGATTGTTATTGTGCCCCTATGGCCACGACAAATATGGTTTCCATTGGTACAACAAGTAACCATCCAGGAACCTCTTCCCCTTCCTATTTGCCCCACCCTTGTCACTCCAGCACAGGGAACCCTTCTCTGTCCCAACCTTTGCTCCCTGCATTTGCATGCTTGACTCCTTAGGAGGTAGTCCTTTCCAGGTTCCAAGTCTCTCCTGAAGTAGGGGAGGTATTATGAGCAGCTCATAAGACTTCCACCTGGGTGAATTATTCCATGAAGTGGAAACATTTTACTACCTGGGCCAAGGACCAAGGTTTGGGCCCATACACATGTCCGCCTGAATGAATTCTAGACTATTTACTCTCTCTATCAGATGGTGGACTAAAGTACTCTTCAATAAAAGTATATTTGTCTGCAATATCTGCCTTTCACGTCCAAGTACGCGACAAACCTTTAACTCAGTTAGAGGTTTTGAAGACTTTATTGAGAGGTATCGTTCACCTTAAGTTTCCGATACGGAACCCCCTACCTCCATGGGCCCCAAAGTTTGTTCTAGAAAAAATCACTTTGCCCACATTTGAACCTGCAGCCACATGTGAGCTGCAGTTCCTCTCCTGGAAAGCTCTTTTTCTGGTGGTGATTACATCAATTAGACGTGTTTCTGAGTTACAAGCTCTTATGTGCAGGGAACCCTACCTGAATTTGCAGAAAGATAGGGTATCATTATGCACCAATCCTAATTTTCTCCCTAAAGTGATGTCAATAATCACTTTGAATAAATCTGTACACTTACCAGCGTACTTTGCCGAGCCTACTAATCCAAGAAAAGCTTTGCTCCATATGATAGAAGGACATATAATTTTGTGTTACTATTTTCTACGTACCAAAGCACAGCGCACAACAGCACAATTTCTTTGTTTCTTTCACCCCAGGAAAAGAGGGCAATTCTGTTTCTAAGCAGTGCTTGTCCACATGGTTGGCCAACTGCATTACATTTTGTAAAAAAACTATAATAAGCAACTCCCAGGCACAGTGAAACTTTAATCCACATGAAGAATGGCCACCTCAGTGGCATGCTTTAGAAGTGTTTCAGCAACTGAAATTTATGAAGCAGCAACATGGTCAAATTTCCATACCTTAACCAAGCATTATAGTTTGGACACTGCATCCAAAAGAAGGATCACTTTTGATTGGGCGGTCCTACAAGGCCCGCTGTCTTGATTTCTTACTTTTTGTCTCCACTGTCCTTTTTCTCCTCAACTACTGGGGACTCATTCCCATTGATGTGACCTGCTGTAAGAGATTTCCTCGATGAAGATAGTACCTTTTTGTAAGAACTTACTATAACAGTAGATCTTCAACACAATCTCTTGCAGCTGGTCATGCTGCCCCTTCCTCCCTTCGGCCCCCTTGCTTCTCACTCTAGGAAGGAGAGTTGCTCCTGCTCTCTGGAAAACATCAGGGTACTCTTACTTCCCCTCAGCTTCCCTCAGAGGTCTCATCAGACATATAATCATACAAGATTGCGCAGGTGGAAAAGAACCGAGGAGCATCTGGGACTGCTTACTTTTATATGTATCAGAACACAACACATTGTGTTGTCATGGGTGGTCCCAGGTCAACTGCTAACAAAATTCTCTGGCTGGAAATTACACCTGTGGCTGGGATATTCCTATTGGTGTGATGTGCTGCAAGAGATTCTCTTGAACAGCTACTGTTATGGTAAGCTACAATACAACTGTACTTTTCTGGTGAGTTCTCCTAATGTGGTCATTGACATTCAGATTTGTGTCCAGCCACAAACTAAGGTACTTGAATTACTTTACTCATTTGAGTAGTTAACCAGCATGTTGGACAGTCTACAGAGTGTGAGAAGGGATTCCTTTCCATTTGATGTTCAGTAGCAGGTTATTTGTATACATCTAATCTTGTACTTTCTTGAAAATTGTTTGAAGTGTTTCCTTAAGGTCACTGACAGTCTTAGACTTTTATACAGAGTAAATGATAGTGCTATCTCCATAGCGGTGGATGCTGCCATCCAACTTGAAATCTCCACTAGCCAATCAGTAGACACTGATACAGCATCATACATCTGTACACATGTATTGCTTGATGCTCTCTTATATGCTTCACACTCACACCTGTATAGCATTCCCAAAGCACATCTGTAATATTCCTGGCTATATCCTTGATTAGATAGACTGCATTTCAGAAAGGTGTATGTACAGTACATGCCCTAGAAAATGCAACTACCCCTACTGAAATGGACTTCTTTGAAATTCATGCTTTAGATGTGTAAGTACGCATTAATCGATGCTCATTAAATATGTAGTAAGCTTATCATAACAGACGCAAGTTTGGAACATTCCTAACCACATCGGAGGAGCGATCTATTGATACCTGTAATTCCATTGTCTTGAATGGTCCTATCACTATAATGAACACATAAGCCATGAAAGCTACATTTTTACATTTTAGTCAAACACTGTATTCAACACCTGACTCATCAATTTCTATTCACAATGATATGCAGGTAATGCATGGGATTAATCTTTCTCTACAGGCTCTTTGTCAGTCAATTAGATTGCTCGGTAATTGCAGTCCATTTTATAACTGATGTCTTGTTTCATTTACTAGGAAGGACTGTGAGCAATGAAGTGGTAATTTTCACAGTCAATCTAATTCATCACACATTACAAAACACACTAGTTGTACAAAAGTCCATTGCCATATAAATCAGTTCAAATAATCAATAAAAATGTTATATATTGTAAAAAAAATATTCAATCAACTATTCAAGTCAAGTTGCAATCGTTAAAACAGTAGGTAATGGAAACAATCAACAGACGTAACATTTTAACTTAATAAACAACACTCGCATAATAATTACAGTTTAGGAATCTATTCATTTGCATTACTTGTAATTTATAATACAGCATGTCCGAAAAATGTTACACTTTCATTCACTATTGGAGGCAACCTATTCCACAACTTTGATGCTCACAAAGAAAAGGATTTCTGACATGATAGGAAGTGAGTTCTGAAAGTGAAAAGTGAAAGTTAACCCAAGTATACATAGGCACAGATGGATGGATGAATGGACAGGCAGGAAGTATACCAAACTGAATGGTTTCAGTAAATAACATGACTAATGCACATGTTGTAATTTGGATAACACCTACTATTTGTATTTTTATATTCAGTGAAAATAAAACACTTAAAAAAGACAAAAGTCTGACCCCCCCTTACATGGTGGCCAGAGTTAGTCCCATGACACCCACGCCCCGTGGTTTCCCAACTACACACACATACACACAAAATCTCCCTTCCTCTTAAAAATAAATGTATATTTTTGTTTTAAATGGAGCTCATGCCATGCTTATAGAAGCACTTTAGACTGAATTACCTCCTAGATCAATTTTGCCTGAACCCCAAAGGGCCATATTTATCACAAACACTCCCTCCCTCCCCCACAAATGTTGCATTGCAGTTTCAGTATTAGAAATTATCCCAAGTTCCCTTGTGTGAGACAAGTATTTACAATCCTCTGAGCTTCAGGACTCAAGGTGAGTGGGCTTCCTACTTAGTCACTGACACTGCTATATATTCTAGTGGCACAGTAGCAACACTAGAGTTAGGGCTGAGTAGGCACTTTAATGTTAAACCCAGTTTTTGCACTTTAATAACTTTGAAACCATTCAACGGATTTGTAACGACACTTTGCATGCATGGGCTCATGGGTAGATCTCTTGACATGACAAGTTTTATTCTGGTTGGATGTGCAGATTCCGAGATGTGGATAGCAAAAAAATCCAGAAAATCATCATATTTTGCTGTTTTTTTTACCTACGCATAATGCTCAGATGGTTTGGAATTTTGGTCTGAAATTTTCAGGGTAGAAAAGGTTTGACCCACAGAAGTGACTTTGGCTGGTTTGGAGAAAAAAATATTAATCCATTCCAAAGTTATTGAATTTTAAAAATTCGGATTCTGAGCATGCTCAGTTAGAACTTCAGAATTGCTGAATAATGTTTTATATGGTATTTTGTATCATATTTTATATGGTATTTCATGTGGTATTTTGTATGGTATTTCATATGGGAGGTTTTTATTATGCCGCCATCTTGTTTTTTGGTTTGATCAAAAAAAAAAATTAAAACACACAAAAATGGCATCATAGGGGGAGACCAAAACATGTATGTTGGTTATTAGGACCCCGTTGGGTAGAATCTGCAGTTCACTGTTGGGGAAAAAGGATCCCAAATGGTGTTTTTTTTCTATTTTTAATTCTTTTTTTCTTGACTCCCTTCTTGTTTTGTATTCCTTTGATGCAAACAATGTCAGCTGAACAGTGTTACTATTTTTTGTCATTGGCATGTGGCCAGAAGGATTGGAATTTTGATCTGAAATGTTCAGAGTAGAAAGGGCTTGCCAACAGTTGTGCCTTTTGCTGGTTTGGTAAAAAAATCTGATTCCATTCAGAAGTTAATAAATTTGAAAAATTCAACTTCTAAGCATGCTCAGTAAGAATTTGTGTATCAATTGTCATTTGCCGCTTATACATTTCCCTGGTGTCTAGTGGCTCCTCCCACCCTCTGATCCCCATACCCTTAACTAAATATTTCCCTGGTGTCTACTGTCACCCCCATCCTCTGATTTTTGTCCCCATAACAGTTATACAGTTCCCTGGTATCTAGCAGTACCTCCTCCCCTGATCACTGTCCTCGTAATATAGTAATTATACATTTTCCTGGTGTCTAGTGGCACCCTTCACCCACCCATCCAAGTCTCTGTTATTTTATACATTTCATACATTTCCCTGGTGTTTAGTGGCACCCCTCACCCTATGACCACATGCAAATAAGTATATGATTACACTATCTCAAAAAGTAAGGAAATTCATTACAAAAAACTTTGTTAATGCATAAGTTAGGGTTAAAGTGACAAAATAAAGGAAATGTGGTGTTAGGGTCTTCAGCTCTAACACTCCACCCCACCCTATAGGCAGCAACAGGTGTAGAGTGAGCCTTGGGGTTGTCAGCTCTAACACTCACCCCATTCTCATGTACTGTACCCATCTCAGCTTACTCTTACTCATGGAATGGGGTGAGCATTAGGGTTGACAACCTCATCTGGGGCCACTCACCTGGCCTCAGTACAGAGGGGTAGCTGTTGTCTTGCACCATTACAGTAGATATGCTTACTAGGTTTATTTTCAACCTGGCCCCCAAGTGCCATCCCTTCTGTGGCCAGTGCCTCCTCTTCATCAGTGTCCTCCTCTGAGGGCACCGAAGCTTCACAGCATATGTCCTCAGCCTCTGAGTATTCCTTGTAGCAGACATTCCTGGTGGACATACTGCAGGCACTGGATGTGAGCTCCATTACCAGTCACAGTATCATATCCTTGCAGTTGGTATTCCTAGGAAATTTCAGCGATGCAACTTTTGTCATCCCTCCTTCACCCATAGCCTTTGATGAAAGTTCAAGGGCAGTGTGGTGACATCCCTTCTCATGCCCTACAGCCTCCAAGGACGTCCAGCTATGGCACTGTGCACCCATGGGTTCTGCAGGGCAATGATTCACCACGCCTCAGGACTGAGATTATGCAGACCCTGATAGGGCCTCAACACCTGGTGCATGACTGACCTCCTGAGATGATTCTGGTCAGGCAGATGCCCAAGGAAGTAAGGAAGGAAGGTTTTTATCTCAGCTTGCATTGTGGCACATCAGGCAGCCTATGACAGGCACCTGCGAGTGCAGCTAGATTAGCAGCTAACTGCTGTGTTGCATAGTAAGTTGGGCAAGCCATTTGCCTTTCTGCTAAGCACCTGGAATTAGCGAGCCACCAGTTAAGGTCATCATACAATGCCAGTGAGGTGGCCTGCAAGCTGGTGAGAACTACAGTCTGCATTTGGTAGATGTCATGGCTTCACCTTTCAAGACTGGCACCTCTGGCCTGGCAAAAGGTGTTTAGCTCACAGTTCCAAGGGGCTCTCTCTCAGGGGCAGGCAAGATCTTTTGGGGTGCCCTCCTGCTCCTGCATCACAGGAGCCTCCACCTGACCCTGATCAGTCTCTAGTCTCACCAGACCCATAAGGAGCCCCTGCCCTCAGGTGTTCTCCCCCATGCAGAGGGCGGAAGGTAGCTTTTATCTTCAGGAAGAGCAGCTCCTCCCTAACACTTGGGAAGCTTGGTATTCAGACCCGTCAATGTGAATCAATGGTGAAGACTGATTCTTGGAAGATATAATACTTACGTACTTACCATAATTTCTGATCTTCCAAAATATCTAAACCATTGATTCACAAGCCTCCCACCATCCCCCACTCAGGCAGAGTCAGGCCTCTGAGCAGCTCACCCTGAGGGTACTGGCAGCACCCTTTTCTCTGTTGGTGAGTTCACTCCTCTGCCATGCCCTTGCAAGGGTGGGTTACTGTTTTTTCATATGCAAAAAAAAAAAGAGAAAGAGTTGGGCACTTCAGTGCAAACCTCACTAAAAACAAACAAACTGAAGAAAGGAGCGAGAGTCCTTTGTGGCCCTCCTGCCAACCCCCCAAAAAACAAAACAAAAACAAGTCAACCTGATGGCACTGAGGGTTGAGGCTCTGGATGCCACACCTTGCACCATGCTGGTGACTGGAGTTCAGAAGCAGACTCTTGGAGCCAGGGGTCGGCAGGGGGAGGAGAGGATTTAAAGTCTGGAGGACTGCTCCCCTATCCTGGGGTGGGGTATCAGGGATGCCTCACACTGTAGTGGCTCTCACTGCAGACTGGGAGCACTAAAAGAAGCGGGGCTGCTGAGAGGGGAGGTGATGACAGACATCAGTGGAAGGGGGTGGGACTGCATCCTCCATGTAGACATCATTGCATGTCCATGCCTTGGGAGAGGAACTAAAGAGGGAAAACCCTGACTGCTGTGAAGGTGACAGCAGAACTCCAGGGGCCAAACCCACATGCCCAATGCTGGTTCTGACCTTGACTTGACTCTCTGTGGTCCTACCATATAGGTCAGTGGGAGAGGGGGGACCCAGCACCAAATTCCACAGTCAGGGAATGGGTTCAGGTGGGTAGTGGAGGTGAGATCTATTGGATCTCCACCAGAGAGATGCCCCTGTAGCCAGTGACCAGGAGGGAAACAAAGTTCACAAAAAAAAGCAAAAACAAAAAAAATGGTTTTCTGTGGAGAAGGTAGGTAGATCCTACTCTCCATTTTTTGTCTTTTCATCCTCTTTCTACTTTCCTAGTGTATATTCACCCAAAGGTATATCCCTATTAGTTGCTAAATGCAACATATGCCCTGGGCACTATCCAGTGTAACTCCACCAAGCAGCTGCTGTTTGTCCCAGGCCCTCTTGAATGCCCCCACTGTCTTTGCTGATACCACCTCTTCTGGCAGCTCATTCCAGGTGGTCACCACCTTCTCTGTATAGAAATATTTCCTTATATCCCTTCTGAATCTCCCTCATCAATTTTAGGCTGTGCACCCTAGTGATGGTGTTTTCACTCATTTTGAAGAGACCCTCCTTTTGCACTTTGTTAATTTACTTCATGTACTTGAAGGTCTCTGTCATATCTCCCTTCTGCCTCCTCCCTCCAGGAAGTACATCCCAGGGCTCCCAGCATCTCCTCATGGGACTAATCCTGTAGCCCCTCTAGCTTCTTGGCTGCTCTCCTCTGGACCCCTTCCAGCATGCTGATGTCCCTGTTAAGGTATGGATGCCAGTACCTCACCCCATATTCTATGTGGTCTCTCCAATTGTTGCCCTGGAGGCCAGCTCTAGAGACAAATAAATCAGATTCTTGCATGTCTACAGTGTGACCCAAAGAATACACACCAAACAAGCAGTAGAAGTAATAAAAATTAGATTTATTACAATACTCACACCAAAACATGTGACAGAGAAAATCATAAGGGAGGTGATTTCTCACCAGTCCTATAGGAAAGTACAAGTCTCCTAGAGGAACTGGCTTAGAGAAGGTTATATATCATAGATAACAGCATGGTTATGGATATGAGAAACATAATGCATGGGTGTATAGAATGTAAACAAGGTATCTCCCTTGGGTATTGACTTAGGTACCAGAATTGCTAATGAGTGTAATGCATGACAAATGATTTGTCTCTGTCAGCATGAAACCTAGACAAAGAGAAATGCTGAATAACCAGAAATATACGTGGTGTGCTAACTAAGTATGAAACACATACTACATATGATTATATGAGAATATAAGTACATAAAGGTATACAATCATCACTGATGATCCATAAGAATCATCTTATCAGTGATTAGGTAGATATTATATAGAATATATATAAAATACATAAGAGACAAATGTAACCTAGGTACATGCATTATAGTGAGGTATAATGAATCATGCATGATATAATCCTATAACGATGTAAACATTAGCATATATTAACAGAAAAGCACATTCCTGGCACCCATGCTTGTATGATGGGTACCTAAAGCTATATGTTAGTGCAAAATAGCAGTATCACAGTATAAGAGACCAGGAATACAGTGTGAGGTGCATGTGGGATGATAGAGGTGCATAACCCAGGTGTAACAGACCCCTCTTTGTTGCCCTAATAGCAAAACTGGCAACACAATGAAAAGAAAATGGCTAGGTACTATTCATTTACAGACCCAAGGCAAGAGCGTGGAAAGGAAGTTTGAACAGGTCATGGTGGTGTTTTAGGGTTTTCCTCAAACAACAAATTGTAACTATAAGAGAAAATTTTAGTAAATCTTGTATTACTAAAAAAATTTGAAATGTAAACTTCACAGTGGGGTTTTCCAATATCAGAACAATGCCATCACTGATATATATTGGGTGTGTGTCTGTCCTATTGAGAAGAGATTTGAGAGACAAACTCTAGTTGCCAGTATGGATATTAAAAATAGGTAAAAACTGAGACAGAGCATCAAGATAGTTAGGACTAGACTCAATGGATGCAATCTGATTCCAGGATGGGAACAGATGTGATCACAGTATAACCTATAACCTGTTTAGGGAGTAAAAAAAGTTAGAAAAGTTCACTTTGCATAACTGTAGTCTATTTCAGAAGAATTTAAAGTTGGTCACCACACAGCATTCTCCATCAGCAGAATATACCACCTTGGAGGCTGGCATTTTTCAGTTGCTAAGTTGAACAGGACACAAAATATTCATGTCTACAAGCCATGAACCACGAACAATTCCAGGGATAAATCCAATGTTTATTCAAGTGTTAGATGAAGATTCATAGTTCAAATTAGATGCATTTAGATTTTCCAAAGGTAGATCCAAATGTTCAGGAGGCTGCAGTATTTGCAGAGGCCTCGACAGGGGGTACATTAAATTGTTCATTGAGTCTCACACTGGAATAGCAACAGTGTTGTGGAAGTTGATCACACCCCCACACAAAGTTTAAAAGTCCATAAGCATACTCAGTTTGCATGAGGTGCCAGCCAGGCTTGGAAAACAAACAGTGGAGAAAATGGATGTCTTGCTTGAAGATCAACTGAAGAAGAGTCATCTTGCTGAAGTTAGGGGATTGACCCCAACCCAGGCTCGGCTTCATAGTATGCATAACAATGAGCTTGATTGTAGAATCTGAATGGGCTGAACCTTTTACAGTTTATTCGAGAGTTCACAAGAGGAAGCCTCATTTCAATTATTAGGTCAGTATCCACACATTGGTAAGACAAGTTTGAAGATGTCACATTTGCATTAAAGGTGATAATCCTTCCAGGTATGACAATCACAATTCAGAGTTAGTCATGATTCCAGAACTTTATGGTAAACAAAGTAGGTAGTTCTAACCTTTCATGATAAAAGTTCCCATCAAGATGACCAATTGAATGGACAGTTGCCAGATGATCAGAGATGGATGTTGCTGGATCAAACTGCGGCAATGACACTGTAAGAGTCACAAACATGGCTTCCTTGATTGTGCAGGAAGAAGTTTTGAAACATGGAGCAATACTAGAGTGTATGGTGACATACCCAAGGTTCCTTGCCATTAACAAGAGAATAGTGTTAGATTCAAATAAACATTTAACACACGCAATAGAATTGCATTTGGGGCAATACCACTGACCCATACATCTCTCATGTATGAGATCAGGTACACGTCCTAATTCCAGATTCTGGAAGAGATTACCAATGGATGTAAAAGCATAAGAGCTGTAGGCAGTGCAAAGGACTTCCCTAGCTATGTGATGCTCATCTGCTTCCTTATTGTAAGCAGAAATTAATTCATTAATATTAACCTTTGTCAGGTCAAATCCCCTCACAATATTCTTCATACTGTTAATTGTAAATCGCTCTTCATGAGCAAGATCATGTACACCAGGCAATAGGGGAGGTATATTTCATACTATCCTGAACCTTTAACATGTGTGCTTGAAAGATGGCTATATTAGCCCTATTCCAAATAGATATGTCAGAGCCAAATAGGCCTGAAGCTAAACCTGTGAAAAAAATGCCTAGTGCATTTGGATAGGTTTACAGTTATTAGATGTACCACTAGGGGTTAGGATGTAAAAATCCTCTATGTGTGGTGCTATTAGTCCTTGTATAGGGGTCATTATTGAGTTCCTGTTATGCTGCCAGGGTATCCAATAACATAATTACTTCCCATGATGGTTTTGAGGATTTTGCTACTATAGCAAAAGACACACAGGATCCACAGGATACTGTGACAGCTTTCTTTAATCAATATGTTGATTTAAAGTATGGTACCAGGCAAAATATTCCTGAAGAATGGCTAGTTGCAATACGTTTCGCTTGCTTAGAATCTTCTATAAAGAAGTGTAGTGCTTTGAGATCAGATTTCACTGCCTACAGGCAGGAGATAGCTGTAGTAAAGGCTGAGGCTGCTGAATGTGTAGACAGCTGGTATCTCAAAACCAGACCTTGTGTCTGAAATGTAAAAGGGCTTCTTTTGACCCGTACAGTGGTAAAATGACTAGAGCAGGGCAAAGTAGACAAAATTCACTCTGCGAAGCAATTTGTGGAGCAATGCGGAATTCACGAAGTAATTCGCAGTACAAAGTGGAGTACTTTGCATTATAATGAGGAACACAAAGTCAATTGATAACAATGACTTTGCATTACTCCGCTTTCCCCCAACCACTTCTAAGTCAATTTTAGTGTGAAGTACATAGAAAGCAATGCACTTTGCATCACTTTGCCTCGTTATTGAGCTCCAAGGTGAATTTTGCAGTGATTCATTGAATTGCAGGTCACATGAGCTCTAGATTGTTCTGCACAGCCTCAGTTCTTTGTAGTGTGTGTGTAGTGGTAGCTGGAGATGGTTTGCTCTCAGAGCTGTGCGAATCAAACCCTCTAAAAGCTGTTAAAAAATCCTTTTTGAGACATTTTTGTTTTCTCAAAATTTAGTACATCGATTGTAGGAAATGCTTCTGTGCTCATATCATTGAGTGTTTGTTTTTGTGTGGATTTTGAATGTGAATTTGGAACATTCAGTCTGTGTACTGACAGACACTTGAAGTGTGCTTTGGGGAGGGGCGTATCTGTGGTGGAGGTAGATTAACTGGGAGAAAAAGGCAGTCTTTCTGTTTTGGTTATATTTTTATTGTATAACTGTGTTAATGTACACACAGTAATATTTGAATTAATTTTTTTAATTTTTTTTGTTGATCGTTGTGGTGTAGCAGTGCATTAATTTCAGTGTGTTTAAAAGATTTGGCTATATTAATGAAGTTTTCAATTTGCTGCACATCATTACTTGTGTGTGTGTGTGTGTGTGTGTGTGTGTGTGTGTGTGTGTGTGTGTGACTGTGTGCGATGTGTGCCATCAAATCAGACACAGTTTATTGTGCCACACAGTAATTGCAGCTGTGTGAACCTGCTATTCACTGCACCTGCACAATTTTTTTGTACTGCTTTGTGGTATCTTTACTGGTAGTGGACTGTTCTGCAGTGCACTGCCCCCCCCCCAGCCAGCAAAATGTATTCATTTCCAGATTTGGATTTGTGACTTGTGAACACTGGTTAGGTGGTGGTGTGCCTTTGCATCTGCATCTCTTGAGTGCGCAGCACAATCTTAATCTGTCTGTGCATTTGCATCTCTTTAGGGCCCAATCTCCATCTGTAACGTAAGTCACAGTTGTTTGTTTGGCTTCCCTTTGGAGTACTGGTGTGGTGCATATCTATGCATGAACATTGTACTCATTAAAGTGTTTTTTTAAGTCAGGGCGATCATCACGAGTCACTCACAATACAAATTGTGTTCTCCACCTACACAGTCATGATTCATGAATCACAAAACAGTACGTTTTTTTTGTAGCTAGTTGCATGTAAGCCTTTTTCGTAGTATCTCGGGTCTCGGCATCACCATTGTACTCATTGATATGAGATTTCATATCTGGTACTTTTGTGTGATACAGGTCAGGGAAGTATAGCCATAGGTATTTGCGTTCCTGCATGGTTTTTTATCATTGGTATATATAGCAAAAATATAATATAGATAGATACATGGATAGAGAGACAGATAACATATAACATTTTATATATATATACACACACACACATACATATATATATATATATATATATATATATATAGATATATGGATATGAACATTTAAGGTCAGGTTCTGTGGAATACCATAATGGTGGCAGGTACATTAACTTACCAAGGGTTACTACCCTTGATAAGTTAATGTACCTGGCACCATTAGTGTACACACAGAGGACATCCTTCCTATTGGGGATCAGTGCAGCAGACATTGGGCAGCCAATAACATTATCACATCATCATGGATGGTTAACTCAATGGTCGGGTCATCCTTCTAGCTTTTGGCAAGACACTGTGCATAAGCACAATCAGGTCAAGAAGGATTACATGAAATTCCAACAGCAGCAGTAGGGGACAGCAGTAGCTGCTCATGACTATCAGAATGGTCCCCCTAAAGATGGCCTATAATTGGTCTACTCCATGCCTTTTTCCATACTCTCCAGGTTTTCCCTTAATACCTCCCTTTTTATAAAAGTTGCCCTCTTAAAGTCCAGTGCTCTGATTTTGGTGGGGATGTCATCCATGCCCATGTCCAAACTGAACCACACTGTACTGTGGTCACTTCCACCCAAGGGTTCCCCTAACTTCTGGCTCTTGTACATGCTCACTATTGGTGAGCACTAGGTCCAGGATAGCCCCCTCCCTGGTAGCATCAGTCACACACTGAGTCATGAAGCCATCCTGTACTGCATTTAGGATTTCCTGACTTCTGGCACAGGATGTGGTGGGACTGGAAGTAGCCCAGTCCACTTTGGGCAGTTTAAAATCCCTACCACTACTATCTCCCCCTTTCCTGTTGCATTCCTCATCTGGGAACATAGCTCCCTGTCCCTGTCCTCAGTCTGGTTGGGTGTCTGTACACCACTCCCATCTTGATCTGTCTTACTCTGTCAGTTTGTAACTGGAGCCACAGTGTTTCTATGTTCACCTTTTCATTTTCCACTTCCCTGCTGCAAATGATTCCCTCCCTGATTTATGCTGCCACCCCCCCCTTTGCTTACCTGTATATATAGCGTGTAACCTGTGATTGAGAGATCCCAATCATGGTGTGCTGCAGCCCATGTCTTGGTGACTGTTACTATATTCACCTTACCCTCCACTAAGAGGGCATGCATTTCTGCCATCTTGTTGATGAGATTGCGGGCATTCAGTGACATCACCCTCCACTTTGTCCCTGTAATACCTTGGCTCTTCTGTTTGATAGCCTTTTCATGGGTTGCCCTCCTCCCCCCCCCTCTTCCTTATCTGACCCCCTCTCCCTCCTTCCCTTTTGTTGTCACTGCCTTTATGGGGGGGTCCACTGACCTCCCCTGTTTGATTTGTGTGGGTCCTCTGACCCTCTCCTCCCCCCTTAGACATTTAAGCCAAGTTCCTTTCCTATATATTCCCCCCAGCTTGCCCTTCAGTATTTTCCTTCCCTCACAATTAACATGCAGTCTAGTTGGGCAATAAAGATCCTTATTTGACCATGTGTGCCCCCAATTTCTAGCCCCCACATTTTCTGTAAGTGGCCTAGCCTAACCTAGCTATATGATGATGCTTTTCCTACCAGAAGTTTCTAACCTAGGGTTACCCTAGATAGGGTTTAGCTGCTTCCCCTTGCCTTTACCTTTGAGGGTACCTTGCTTAATTCCCTACTTCGTGATTACATTTGGTGGGGTTCCCCCATAGATAGGCTGTATGACTCCTTCACCTTGCTGGAGATTGATTACTTCTGGAGACTCTGTTATTGTATCTTACTTAATGCTAAACCCCCCTTTGATGCTCTTACTCCAGCTGCTCTGTGCAGCATTGCCTGCGGCCTGAAATCCTCACTGCGGATGCCCTGCTAATGCCCCAGATGCCACTTAGTCAGATGTCACACTCCTACTTCATGGCACTCATGCTTCGTAGTCACTCATGCAAGGGGTTGCTATGCCATCTGAGTATTGCATATGGACCCCAGACACCCTATAGGCTGCTCTGGGTCATGTGGCCTCCGGACTTCCAGCCCCTAACCAGTCCCTCCCTCACTCTCCCACTGTCAGCATCCTCCCAAGTCCCCAAGTCTCAAGAAGTCCTTTCTTTGTTTTTAAAACATGCCACCAAATCAATCCAGTACAGAAACTGGTACAGCTACCAAAGTAGAAGAAAAAAGTTAAATGCACTTCCCCTAGCAGGTCCACACCTCCGCTCCCCTCCCCTCTGCTTCTGAACACCATCTGAGACTGCTGTAAATGGCATCTGTTACAAACATGGACCCTGGCTGTCCTATAGGCTGGTCTGGAACATGTGATCCCTGATGTCCAGCCCCTAAGCAGTCCCTCCCTCACTCTCCCATTGTCAGCATCCTCCCACCTCCTAGAGTCCCGAGAAATCCTTTGTTTTTAAAACATTAATACATTATAAATTCTCTGTAGGTTATTGGAGTGTACTTTGGACTGTCATAACGAAGAGAAAGCTGAATAATGTGAACTAAAGCTGAATAGTATCACTACAAAAAAGTATTTAAAATAAAAAGAAAAATAGGCTGTCTTTGTTTTTCACAACAGCTGTGTCACTTCTTAAGCAACCACCTATTCACAGATAGTAGATGGGACCAGAAACTGTTAAAAGAGACTAGCAATTTAAACAATAGCACTAAGCAGAGTAAATTAATCTATTCTAAAACCAACTGCTGATCCTAACATGACAAATGACCCCAATCGTGATGTCCTAACCTTAACTCTAACTCCTATGTCTCCTATCTGTCATACAGTAGACAAGGATGTGAGTTTTACTCTCAGGTTCACTCTAATTATCAAAGGACATAGTTTATTAGGTTTGGGAGTTCACATGTCATTTTTCTATTGTTTGGCATTTTTGCCATCTCAGTTGAGGGGCATCCCAGTTCTGGACTCCTCTTTTTAGTTCTGGCAGCCCCATATGCTCAGGGCTCATGCCCTGTCTTTTTTCCCTATCATTACACACCTTCTGTCTGGCTAGTAATATTAGGCTCTATCTCTTTCAACCCAGCTACCCTTGTGCTACCTAGTAAGGCCAACCCTTCGGTTCTATGTTGGTAGTTGGGTTTTATTATAAGATATTTCCTAGATCTTTTCCCTGTCCCTTTGGGCTAGAAAGTATTTAGTCCTCTCTTTTATTTCTCTCCACTTTGTTTCTTTCCTGGAGAACAGAACTGAGGTGTGTGAGGAGGCTGGCAATGGTAACTGGCTGTGCACATGGCAACATGTGGGGTGCACAGGCACTGTCAGTAGCTGACGTTGGCTCCCCCCTGCAAAAAAATATGCTCCCGCATGGTCCTAGTGCCTGCTTCCCTAGATTCTTCAGTGTGAATCAATGGTGAAGACATGTGGAAGATTAACAAGTATGGTAAGTATATAATATCTATTTATTTCTCATATATAAGCAGTTTATAGTGTACCTTACTGGACACTCCATTTTTACACACTGTGTATTCTCATACCTTACTGAACAGTCCATCTACCATTCCCTGATACCAATATGGTTACACCTAGTGTATTCTCTCCTGTTCAGTATATACATTTGCTTTGGTATTGCTTTTCCCTTCTTTGAACCCTCCCCATGAGCACATCTGGAAACAAGCTGCTTACAACTAAGAGATTTTATTCTGGACAAACATTTTAAACAAATAAATACATAGTGTGAAGATTTGTCTTTTGTTCCCTCCTGAAACTGTAGAGCTCCATAATGAATACACAAATTCAGTTTAAAATTCAGTTGCAGAGTAACTGGTTAAGAAATATATCCCCAAACCTGAACTAGTGATCAGCCACTACTGTAGTTTGCTCTTTTTTTCTTTTCTTCTTCCTGGGATGGATATCTTACTTCTCCTTGTAATTAACTCTTCTTACTTCTGAATTTATTATTCATGTGATTTTTATAGTGGATTCTATTTTTCCACATTTGTGTATCTAGGTGTATGACCCCTATCGCTTCAGTCCAGAAAACTCCCAGGAGAGATCTTCGCATGCATTTGTGCCCTTCTCTGCCGGACCAAGGTAAAAGCTGAAAAACTATCATTAAATGATATATAGTATTCTTCCAAGTATCACTCCTCTGCTAAAAAAAGGTGATCAAGAGAAAATGCTTATGAAATAGATTGTCCAAAATAAATACATTGGGAAGAAAGGCATCTAAGAAAATAAAACCTGAAGTGCCTTACAGTACCTTGTACGTTTCTGAAATAAGACACAGCATAGACTGTGATGCAGTGTGCAGTATATTATGATAATGTAATGAAAGAAAAACAGAAAATATAATGATTTACCAATTTAAAATTAATTTCCAGTAGGATAACGGGATAGCCCCATGTGATGCAGTATTTTATTTTTATGGAAATCAGTATTTACATCTAAAATGTTATATAAGATGTACATATTACTCCAGTAGTTTCATTCTTGTAACCAGAAAGCCCAGAATTCCATGCATCTAACGTCACAGAAGGGTTGCAGCACTGAGAAATTCAAAATCCAGCAGTGCATAGTATAACTTTTATAAGCTCATATCAGATGCTTGCCAGTCCTTCTGTTCTCCTGGGGCTACATATAGTCCTCTGTGACTGTACATAGCTCCAGAAGGACAGCGGGGCCAACAAACAAAAGATCAGAGCTCATAAAAACTGTAACATACACTGCACACAAGTGCTGCAGTGCCCTGCTCTAACATCAGCTGCAGAAGATCCTGGGATTTATGGTTACAACAAATATTAGATTGCAAGTCAACAGAATCAGCCTGATACAGTCTACTACAGTGCAACAAGCAGTAAGTAAAGAAAATGTATTTTCAAGCAGACTGTAAATTGGGATTAGCCCTTCACTTGAATGTGAGGTTCTTAGTGCTGGCTGTTCACCTTCACAGTGAAAGGAAACTGTAGCAGTTGGTCCGGTCCCACTCTGCAAAACTACCAGGCTAATCAGTGTATACACAGTTAGTTGTCTGAGTAAATTTAATCTAGTTTGCTCTGCCATGCCCACTATAACAATAGTAGTTGTATAACACAAGCTGCCATGGCTGAGTTCATTGTTAAATTCAGCTGCTGGGGACTTCTATGGCATCCAGTCTCCAGATGGTGCCCCCACCTCATGCCCACCAATGAGAGATACAGGGGACTGTAGTAGCCAGGATGTCTTTTTCCTATCCCTCCTACATTCTGAGTCTGAGTAGCAGAGGGAGTGGGTTAGAAAGGTGTGCTATATTAGTTTTAAGATATTGCTAGGCTGGTAGGGACTGGCTGAGCAACTAAATCAGTGTATATGCTTGATGGGTATTTAACAGGTTTTAGTCTGCCTGTGACTCCACCCATCATATATTTGGGGTTAGTGGTGAGAACCTTAAAGGGGCCAGTTACCCTGTGTTTATTATGGGACTTGAGTTGCAGATTATAGAGATGGGGTTCATTTTAAAACTCCTTGTCTGGTCGAGAAGGAGCTGGCAGAATTCCAGATATAGAGTTAAGATATAGGAGACAAAGTGTGTGGGTGACAACTAGGAAGATAGATGGGTTTCCATGGGACTAACCCTGTACCCATGAGGTGGGCAAAGCTCGAATCTGAGTGCTGAATACCTCATACAAGACCTGATATGCCTTATTTGGATCTGAATAACAACTAACCTATTGTTCACGGTATTTGGAAGGAGTAGGCAGTGTCTCGACTGGCTGGAACCAGTGTGCTGTGGGAGCAAAATGCACAGGTAAAATGAGTCTTGCCAACCAGGACGTATTACAAAGAACAAATCATTATGCCAACTTGTCGAGTATTGAAAATTCAAATGGCAGCCGTGTTTTCTCAGTACATCTTGTTAGTTTGGAGTTAACATTTTATCTAAAAATTAAAAGCTAATAAAAATGATTTAACAATAGCACTGAGCCAGACATCTATATAAATTTTAAAGATGAGCTTTTCAAGGTGGGTCTTTTCAACTTTAAGGCCCTATTTGGACTGGGTCCTGGTTACCTGACAGAACTCCTGACACTGGTGACCTCTGCTCACTCCCTCCGCTTCTCTGTGAGGGGCCTCCTGGACATTCCCAGGGTTCGGCTCATGACCTTAGGAGATCATGCATTCAGTGTCTCTGGGATGACCCTATGGAATTCATTACCATCTTCTGTCTGGGAAGCTCCTTCAATTGAAGTGTTCAAGTGGAGGCTGGAGGCCCACCTCTTTGTCCTGGCTTTTCCAAATTTCTGAGTACATTCTGTCCTGGTCCCATCTGCATCTGACTGAAAACCTTTTAAGTCATTTTAAACTGTTATATTTATATTTATGAATTGTAATTGCTTCTTACTTATGCTGTTCTTATTATGTCTTGTTATAATTCCGGTTAGGTGCCCAGAGCCTCCGGGACTGGGCACCCTACAAATAAAAATTGCCTTGCCTTGCCTATTATACTCTCACTCTCATTAAAAATGATCTTGCTGACAGGACAGTATTAAAACTATTGTTGGACAGAGACAACATAGTTTGAATGGGTAGAGTAAAATAAACTGTAGATTTTGCTTGTCAACAACAAGCAGAGGGGCTATTTTAACTTCATTTGAAATGTTTTAATAGTTTTTCTATAATTTTTTGTCATATAAAAATTAGTTAAAACACTTTCACTAAAACACGTTTTATAAACAGATTAGAAAATGGGATTTTTTATTTGCTAGGCTCTGATTGGCTGGTACCCCACCACAAGGGTACATTAATCTTCAGTAAATGACCAGCAAATTTATTTATTTGCTTTTGTTAACCAGGTAAGTCACACTACTAGACAGCCAAGTGCCTATTTTCAGGTGAGATCCAGGAGGGTTACAAGTTAGATCACAGAGGAACAGTGTGGAAGTCAAGTTTACATACATACAATGTGATATCAGGCAATAACAGAGATTGACATCCAGAAAAATGACAAGCTTAACAGGGCTGGAGTAGGTACTTAACAGAAATAGAAATGATTAAGCATAATATAGGTATAGTGCACAAAAATTATATTACAGGTTCAGTCAATGTAAACAGAAGTAAGTGCAAGCAGGTAGAGTGACCAAATCAGGGAGGGGGGGAGGTAGGATTGGTGTAGGGGTGACATATAACAGTTGCTTGACCAGTTGCCAGGAGGATAAGTGCAGATGCCCCTGTGGGCAGAGAGGCCACCCCAGCATTTCTGGGTTAGTGTACTATGAGGTACATGGACAAGTGGAGGATCCCTTCAAGTAGTTCCAAAGGGAGGTTTTAAAGCCCAGATGAGAGTGGGAGGACCGAATAAGGGCAGGGAGTGAATTCCAAGTTTTTGGGGCATAGGTGGCGAAAGGCCGGTCCCCCGCTAGGGTGTGGGTTCTAGGAACTGAGCGGTCAAGTGTAGCTCTCGACCTAAGGTTGTAGGAGGAGTTGTCGGGGGTGGGGGAAGGGCGAGGGCAGCAGGTGTGGCCGATCTGATGATGTGTCAATGAAGTTCTCAACTACAAAGGAGCGGTGCTTCTTGGGAGGGAGCCATTCTAGGCGCATGTAGAGGTCGCAGCGGTGGGTTGGGGGAGACCAAAAGGGCAAAGCGGCAGATGTTATTGTAGGCCGTGTCCCATTTTGAAAGGCTGGATTTAGGCATAGGGGCAAAGGTTACTAACCCGTAGCATAGAGAAGGGAGGAGGACCCCCCCCTGGCTAGGGCCACACAGGCGGCCAGGGTTAGGCAGTTTTTGGATCTATAGGCGAGACCAAGGTTGCTATTCATGGCCTTGCAGACATTTCGGATATGTAGGGAGAGATCCAGCTGTGGGTCCAGAGTGACGCCCAGGTATTTGACAGCGTCCACCGTCTGCAGGGGTGTGCCATCGGCCCCATAGATTTGTAGCAGAGTAGGGCAGGATTTTGTTTTGCTCAGGGATCCAAAGAGCATGGCTTGGGTTTTCTTGAGGCTGGTGGTAAGCCTGTGTTCCACAAGCCAGGATTGGATCCGCTTGAAGTCAGAATTAAGTTGGGAATTGATGGTGGCAATCTCTCGTGTGCTAGCCAAGATGACCAGGTCATCCGCATAAAGGGTGGTATGCCCATGGGTTGGGATGGCCGGAAGTTCATTGATAAAAAGGGAGAAGAGAGTTGGGCCGAGGACCAACCCCTGAGGGACCCCGCACTAAACATCTGTGGGGTGGGAGAGGGTTCGATTAAAGTTGGTGTACTGCTTCCTGCCCGAGAGGTAGTTGAGGAACCAGGCATGGGCAAGGGGAGAGAGACCAAGGGAAAGAAGAGTGCAGCTGAGGAGAGAGTGGTCAACCCTGTCAAAGGCTTTGGAGAGATCCATGAAGATAGCATCGGTGAAGTTGCCCTGGTCGGTTGTGGTTCTGATCAGCGAGGTGACTACAGTGAGGGCAATAGCCATGCTGTGCCCCTTCCTAAACCCATACTGAGCTGGAGAGAGGAGGTTGTGTTTCTGTATATACTCTGTTAGCTGAGAGGCCACAACTTTCTCCAGAATCTTGGAGGTGGCAGACAGGATGGCAATGGGTCAATAGTTCAGTGGATCTTTGGGGCTACCTTGCTTAAGAACAGGGGTAACCTTGGCCTCTTTCCAAAGTTCTGGGATAACTCTGGTGGCTAGGGAGGAATTGAAAATATGCATTATTGGCCTGGCTAGGAGGTGGGTCCCAAGCCTAAGCATCTCCGGTTCTAGGCTACTATGCCCTGCCTCACTATGAGGGGAAAGGCAGGCAAGGAGCCTCTGGGTCTCAGTTACTGATACCAGGTGTAGGTAGAAGGGAGGGCAGGACTTGGGACCAGGAGGAGGGGTGCTAGGGGACTTGGGGGCAGTGGACGAGGAGGGAGGGGCAGACAGTTTGGAGAACATTGTGTTGAAGGTATTTGAGATTGTATGAGGGTTATTGCAAATGACCCCATCAATGAGCAGGTCCGTGACTTGCACTCTGGTGGAAACCCCAACTGTACTTCTTATGTTCTGCCAGAAACACCTCGGATTGCTGGCAGAGGAGAGCAGGGCTGAATGGCATGCCTCACTTTTTGCTGTGCGGATGGCTTTTTTGCAGGGGTTTGAGGTGACTATAGGCAAAGAGGTCATTGTTGCTTAGAGAGGCCTTGTAGGTTGTCCAGCATTTATCCCTGAGTTTCATCAGAGAGAGTAGGCCCCCATGAAGCCATTTGGTAGCAGCACCCCTTACCCTCCTCTTAGTGAGGGGGGGCATGCTTGTTCTGCACAGGGATTAACTTAGATAGGAATACATCCAGGGCCTGTGCCGGGTCCTTTGTGGCAGTGACCCCTGACCAGTCAATTAGTCTGAGGTCAGCGAGGAAGTCAGGTAGGGAAAATTTCGAGTAATCCCTCAACTGGATCACTTTACTGGGAACCTTAGTCTGAAAGATGCTCCATGTGCAGTAGGTTGGGGAGTGGTCAGAGATGGCATCAAGTAGAATGCCTGAGGACGTGATCCTGTCAGGTCTGTTGGTAAAGATCCAGTCAATTAGCGACCCTTTATCCCCCCCGGGGGGAGGGTCTTGTAGGCTCGGAGATGATTTGGCTGAGGGCAAGGCCCGAGAGCAGCGGCTCATATGATTTACAGTTGGAGCCCAACCAGTTAAGGTTGAAATCGCCTAAGATAATGACTTCACTGGGACCCACTTTTTCACTAATGCTGTGGAGTAGCAAGGAGAGTCCAGGCAGACCACTCTTGGGGGGGTTGTAGGAACAGATCAGGTGAATTTTCTTAGTGAGACCCAGCAGGAGAAGGGCATGCAGGAACTCACTAGATGGGGTGCCGGTCGGTGAGTGATCGATGGTAGTCACGTTGAGGTGCACTTTATAGTAGAGTAGCACTCTGCTGCCTCGTTTGTGCCCCATCTGATCACATCTGATGTGGCTGTACCCTGGTAAGATACACACTGCATCAGGAATGTGAGGTTTTAGCCATGTCTCCGAGATACCCATGTTATCAGGTTTGTAGTGGGCAACCCAGGCAGTAAGCTCTGCAAGGTTGTGTAAGAGGCTCCAGACATTTAGGTGGACAATTTTTAGCCCCTTGGAGGAGAACCATCCGGGGGGGACTTGAGGGAGGGCAGGGGGCAACCTGGATAGGACTGGTAGCAGCGCCCACAGTGTGCCCGGGGGGCTGGGTAGAGGGAACTGCCATGGTGGACAGGTTATTTACAGAAACTGTCAGAACCGAGATGGTAACAGATGAGATGGTGAAGTACAGGGCCAGGATAATGAGAGGATACCTGGAGGAGAGATGGCATCTAGGGTGTCACTGGAGGCAAAACAAGGGGGGTGGTGGCAGAAGCAGTGGATAAGAATCTGCAGAGTTGCCAGCCAGAAGCAGTGAAGGTAAACTAGCAGGGATTCAGGCCAAAAGGAAATTGCAGGAGCAGTGCTGTAAGGGTGGCCACTAGTGGCAGGATAATATAACCTGCAAATGGAAAACTGGGCTGATAGGATAATTTCAGCCCATGTGACCTCAGCCCAGCCTATATAAGTGAAAGCCGACCAAGGGTGGTGGTGGGGAGCCAAACGCAAAGCGTTCAGCGGGTCTCGAACTCCTGCGCCAACGGGAGAGGCAGAGCACCACCTTTTACCAGTGAGGCAAGCTGTAATTCAAGGCAAGCCAGAATTCGTCTGTTCAGGTTGAAGTCCTTTGTTTAAATGAAATAAAAAGGCGCCAAGAGTCAAACGGGCAGACTCGCTTAGGCGGCCCCCTGCGGTTGATATTGCAGGGCTGTTTACCTGGCGGTCTTTTTGGTCATTTCTTGTCCAGTCTAGCTGTGGGGGAGGGCTGAATGCACCCTTGCAACCTCTGCACCTCGGGGGTCTGGGGTCTGAGGAGGGAAACAAAGGTAGTTAATATAGCAGGAGGGCGGGGATAGGAGAGGCTAGAAGAAATAAAGTACTGTATTGCATTAGGCAGCTGGCAGGAGGATTCAGGTCTTGGTCATAGATGTTAGCAAGCATTAGTTTCCCTGCCCAAAGTGGTTTAAACTTTCCTGAAAGGGTAGCTGCACTACACTAAATTGTAGAAGTTAGAGATAATGACTATTTTAGCAGCTTATTTTAACTGTGTACAGCGCAGCTTCTGTTGGTAAATTTACCACCAGATACACCTCTACCAACAGCACTAAGTTCTCGGCCCCATGGAATTATTAGAAATCCCCAGCACTTGGCTGCTGCACCACAGTTACATATAGCAAATATAGCAATAGGTGAGATAAAATTATGCTACTACAGCCACCCTTACAGCAGTCTTTCAACAGTAAGCAAATAAAAAGTACCAATCTGGCATGCCTCACTCAGAAACTGGTATCCCTGTGCCAATTTCAGTTTTAAAACTGAATAGCCACCATTTTTTCCCCACTCGCTAAGCAAGATGAAACACCCAGTCAGACTCACCACATAAACGCAGCCCAATCCTGCCCACAACTGATCTGCCATTTTGTTTAGGAAAAAAACAAGCAAACATAAACAGCTTCATTTTTTTTCTCCTTACTACCTCGGTCAACCCATTCTTTGAAAATCTACAGACCTTCTGTCCATAGTAGACTGCTCCACAATGTCACAGCTTGCCTGCCACCACCGCACCACTGCCAATTCCCTGATGCATTTAATATTTTTAAAACTATAGTTGCTGTCATTACCACACTTCAAAATGGAGTTATGAAAAACAGAAACATACCTCTGCACAGTAAGCTCACTTTCTGTTTCCTTCCAGCTCACCATCAACTCTCTTCCACCAGACTCCCTTGCCTGCCACCACCGCTCCTCAGTCAGACTCCCTGAGAAATCAAGTAACAGAATAGTTTACCAAATAAATAAACTGAACTAATCAATGCATGTCCAGAAAGAAACATTTAATGAAAATAACTTCAAATCCATTCCAGTGACTGTACATGGTGGGGGTGTAGGGAGGCAAAAAAAAGAAGTCAACCAGCTCAAAAATCTCAGAAATATAGAGGCTCCATTAGGACATATATCTTCAGGTTAAAAAAAAATCAGCACCCCAATGCAGGTGGAGAAATGTTTTAATTAACAAAAAAATCAAAAGATTAATGGTGGGATTCACAAAAGAGATGCACCTAGCGCATCCGAGGTGCACCAGTGCATCCCCTACTTGCACCCACTCACAATTCTGGAAGGGCACTGATGCATTGCACACCACCCATCATGTTATGCAGCATATCTGGAGGGGTTGTGCAGGGGGTGTGCCCATACATATGGGGAGCAGCCCTATTCACAACCCAACTTGGAGGCATATCTCCGAAGCAAGTCCAGAGATGTGCCTCCAAAGATAAGTCTGCAAACAGTAGATGTAAGTTGCTAACCACCCACAGTCATGCTGCTGTACTGCAGATAGCAGCATGGCAGCCTACCTACCCTGGCAGTCCAGGCCCCTCCATCCCTGCCCATAGCCCTTAACATGATGTACGTTCCCCATAGATAGCCCTGGTGGTATAGTGGTATCCCCCTTCCTGGCCATATCCCCGATAATGAAATATAAGTCACTTTAATATACCTGGTGGTATAGTGGTACTTCCCCTGCCTCAACCCAATTGCATTGTGAAAGGAACTGCCAAAATATCCCTGCGCTCACAGTAGTACAGTGTGCTGTCATTCATGGACAGCACAGTTGACAGGTAGCCTTGGCAGTATGCGGGTGGGTTGAGCTGCCCACTGGCCTTCTGCCCATGCTGGGATGCGGGGAGTGGGGTAGGGTGGGGGTGCCTGAGTGGGTGGGGGATCCACTGGACCACCAGGGATAGTTTGGCAGTTCCTTTCACAATGCGGTCGGGGATATGGGCAAGGAGAGGGGGCCATTAGACTACCAGGGGTGTTGTATTAGTGGTTGTACTGCTGCAATTGCAGGGCATCTGGTGCATTCTGCTTGGTGTAACCCTGCAGGCCTCATGCAAATGGGGCCATAATGACATGCACATGGCCCCATTGCACCTTGCATACCTAATGGCCCCATTTGCATGTTTTGGGTTGTGAATGGCAACATTGGACACAGCGCATCTGGAGATGCGCTGCCCCATTGGTTTCCCAGCCCCAGTAGGGGGATGTGCTGGTGCTTCTCAGGTTGGGTGCAACTGTGGTATTCACAGAGGGAATGCACTGGGAGCATCTTCTGGTGCAGTTTCTGTGAATACCACAGATTGGGCTTGGCGCATCTCACTTGCTCCAGGGCAGTTGAGATGCACAAATGCTTTGAAAATCCCACCCTTAACACTTTTCACATATAAACATAAAAAAAAAAATACTGTCCCCATTTTCAAAGTGCAATAATACCCTCCAGGGTTGGAGGTATGGGCAATATAGCCCACCCTGTCAGGTATTATTGCTTACATAACACACTCTGGAGTTTGTAAATTGTGCTGTCACAATGCACATCCAGGGGCTGAATTCATATGGCCTGCAATGTTGTGCCTCACTACTTGCATTGTGACAGCACAATTCACACCCTGTCATGTCTTGTTGTTTATGTATAGGCACAGCCCTGTTAGGTATTGCTTTGCTCTCAAGGTTTAAGTGGCATCACATACCTTGCGTAAGTTTCATTTTTCATTGTTTTCATGTTTGGAAGACTTTTGAACACAGAACCCTTTTTTGAAGGTGTCTGAATCATGAAAGTATAATACAAAATACAGTACAATACTGTAAATAAGCAGTAGTGTACAGTGGTGTACAAAAGTCAACACAAAAAGACAACATAAAAACCTAAATAATATAAAACAGTTTAGGTAGTGCTCAAGTTAGTTGCACCTGCACAACATTCTGTCATCGAAGTAAGACCTCACAGGTTTTATAAAGGAAAATAAGGAATTAATTTCATACTCATTGGTAGGAGGGAATTCCATGCTTTGTAGACCCTGTAAAGAAAGGAATGCTGCCCTAAAACAGTTTTCTTCAGAAGTATTTGGAGCCTACTGTACCTCTGCACATTGCATGAGTAGTGTATCCATTGATTCAAAGGTAACAAATATTCACATGTCGATTGTCTTAAATCTTAGAACTGCCTTTTTACATAACTGGTGGAAGAAGAGTAACCAATTTTAAGTAATTTTCAGGTCACACATATGACCATCATGTTTAAGATCAAGTGCAAATTTACAAGCTTGATTAAATGTCAAGAAGACTTTCTAACTCAGCTTTGCTAGCAACAGAATAAACCACCTCATCATTGACAGTAACTGGTACTATTAGTGGACCAACATCAGTTTTGCCTCGTTTGTGAAGTTAAGCTTGTTCCTAAAAAACAGATTGAGCCGTTGCTTAATTTTTCTAACTGCAGCATCAATATGAGAAGAGAAAGATAGCAGTTGATAAAGAACCCCCCTCCAAATATTTAAACACCTTCACCTGTTTAGTAGAGTCTCAGAAGGGATGGAGATGCATAGACCAGTACTGTCCTTACGTCTGCATCTATCTCCTAACTGCATTGTTTTAGTTTTCCTCATGTTGCTTTCCAATTAGCAGAAAACCAATTGCAAAGTTTATTAAAGCTATGTAGTAGACATTGCTTAAGGACAGACAGATCCCCCTTAGTATAGAAAAAAAACATATCATCTGCATTCAACAATGTTCTGGTGCAATAACAGACATTAGAAATAATAGGAATCCCGGGACAGTGCCCTTGGGAACACCAGAATTAAATTACAGTCTCTTGGAGAGAGCATCACCCAACCTTGCCCATGATCTTTTTTCCAAGTAATCCAAGAACCATTCTGTAGTTTCATCTGACAGGCCCATTTCCAGATGTCTTTTTAATCAACATATTGTGGTCAACCGAATCGAAGACCTTAGAGAGGTCCAGAAAGGCTGCATCACAGAATTCCCCTCTGTTCAGGGCCACATGAAGATCTTCAGTCAATTTGATCAAAGCAACATCAGTATTCTGAGAAATACAAAATCACACATACCCCCATAATGCAAAGCATCATGAGCTGTATATGCAAATCACCACAAAATATTATGCTGGTTCAACTTTACGCAAAAATGCATGGTGCCGGAAGGCCTCTCACACAGTCTGCAAAGGTTGCCAACAGAAGACACAGACAAATGTTTCATCCTACAAGGAATCAACAGTGTGCCTCATCTGTATGCCACCCCAGTGGAATGAACCAGCTACCCTAAGTTGGTCTATCTGGGTTGGGGTGTGATGAGCCCAATAAAAACAAAAAACAAACTGAAAGACAAAGAACCTTCATGCACAAGCACTGAGGCAAGGGTTACTCCAAAGGGCATTGGCCAGGAAGCCAAGTTTCAAAGAAATACAAAATCACACATACCCCATAATGCAAAACATAATGGGCTGTATATTCAAATCACTGTGACAACCCACCTCTCCCTCTGGGCTGAAACAGCTTTTAGAGAGGTGTGTGTCCTCAGGTATTCGCTGCCACCAGCCAGACTTTCCTTCCGGCACCTCTTTCAAGTGTACAAACTTGAATAATCACACGTGCAATTGCACAAGTTAAAGTCTGGTAGTGTGTCTCTTTCAGGTGGCGGATGCTACACAGAGTTTACCTTAGCCAGTGAAAAACCAAATCTTACCTTAGAAAAATGACATCAGAGTCACAACTGTTGAGCAAATAAATAGCTTTTACTTAACAGAAAGTGCAATGAGCATTTACAGGAAATGTATTTACAACACAAGAGAATAACACTTATACAGGAAAAGTAAACAAATGTTTTTAAACAACAGATGGCAAAAGAAGAAGGCTATTACTGAAATATACTATCACTAAACTTACCCTTCCCTGTCCTTACAAGAGACACTGGACCCTGTTCTAACTGCCAGCTCCCACGGACATACCAGGTAGGCTCCAAGCTTATGTTTCCCCTCACAGCTTCCAGGGCAAGAGAGAGTTCTCTGTCTTACAGAAGCTTATATAGTCTATGGAGACTAGGTCATTCCTATTCTCCCCCTTAAATGCACCAACCACCTAACATGTATGTATTTAATTGTCCCAATCAGAGTGAACACCTATTGGTGACCAATTATATTCCCTTTTCACCTTAAGGTTATATTTGAATGATCCAATCCATTCAAACTGCCCTGTGTCCGTGTCTGCAAGGTCTGTGTGTGTCTGGAGATGTCCACTCGAGATTTATGACCCAGCTCTTATCTAGCAGCTAGGAATTCCACAAGCTGGTTGCTGCTGGAGGATTTCAGCCTCAGTGTATTTTTTCCACACTGCTAAAAAAATAAGGCATCTACAGAATCCAAACCATTAACTCTCTCCTTCCCATTTCTGTCACAATCACCACAAAATATTTTCCTGGTTCAACTTTAAACAAAAATGCATGGTGCCGAAAAGCCCCTCACACAGACTCCCAGGCTCACCACAACCCAACCAAGATAGACCAACTTAGGGTAGCTGGTCCATTCCACAGTGGTGGCATACAAATGAGGCACACTGATGAGTCCTGGTAGGATGAAACACATGTCCGTGTCTTCTGTTGGCATCCTTTGCAGACTGTGTGAGAGGTCTTTCAGCACCATCTATTTTTGCTTAAAGTTGAATCAGCATAATATTTTGTGGTGATTTTGCATTATGGTTATATGTGTGATTTTCTATTTCTTTGAAACTTGGCTTCTCAGTCATTTCCCTTTGGGGGTAATCCTTGCTTCAGTGCTTGTGCACCAAGATTCTTTGTCTTTTAGTTTGCTTTTTGTTTTTATTGGGCTCACCACAACCCAACCCAGAGTGGTTCATTCCACTGGGGTGGCATACAGATGAGGCACACTGATGAGTCCATGTAGGATGAAACACTTGTCTGCGTCTTCTGTTGGTACCCTTTGCAGACTGTGTGAGAGGCCTTTTGGTACCATGCAGTTTTGCTTAAAGTTGAACCAGCATAATATTTTGTGGTGATTTGCATATACCACCCATGATGCTTGGCATTATGGGGTATGTGTGATTTAGTATTTCTTTGAAACTTGGCTTCCTGGCCAATGCCCATTGGGGTAACCCTTGCATCAGTATTCTGACATTTATGAAAGCCATGTTGTTCCTTGGCCAGGATATCGTGCCTGGAAATATGTTTCAGCAATTGATCACAAATTATTTTCTCCAGAGTCTTGGACATAGGAAGATGAGCCTGCAGTTAGAGACAGTGGTGTGGTCACCAAATATGTGCACTTGCACAGCACGCTTCCAAATACCAGGTGAAAAGCCATACTGTAATGAGAAATTGGAAAACTGTAGAATCAGGACTCCAAATTCATCAATGGCCAACCTAAACAGTTTCATGTCTAGTTGGTCAGGAGCCCACTCTGTTTTTGTTAAGGGGTGTCAAAGGTCTGGCAGTTAAAATTCAATGGCAAAAAGTGCAAGGTAATGCACCTACTGTAGGGGGAAAAAGGAACCCCAAGACGGAGTACTGGATGGGTGGGGTGAGACTTAGCACTACAGAGGAGGAACAGGATCTAGGAGTTATCATCAACTCCCTTAAACAAACAAACTACAGGGAATTATTTACCCTGACTACCAACTCAAAGTCATGTGGTCGGCTAAGGTGATGGGTGTAAACACAGTCGGAGGATTGAAGCAGGCATGGGAAAGAATGAAGGGGATAGTGGTCACCTGGGGCGACAAGACCAGGAAGAAGAATGAGGCTAGGATGGGTTTAGTTATTACCCTGGAGGAACAATAGGTTCCAGGGAATATGGGCAGATTGGATTGACCTCTGGTCTTTTTCTGCTGTCATTGTCTGTGTTTCGATGTTAGTTTTACAGCAGTCATTTTTTGCTTTCCTGTTTAATTGTTTTTTTGCAGCAGTTTTTCAAGTTCCTTGTATTTTATGAGATGAAGTTGAGAGCCAGAGTTTGTATAGAATTTCCAGTACTTATCCCTTCTCTTACACTTAGCAAGCAGCTCAGAGGCCAGCCAATTATTCTGGTCACCTTTCATTGTTTTTTTTTTGGGGGGGGCAAATAGGTTTGCAGGCTCTAGATGTTATAGTCAAAAGCAAGATTAATATTTGGAGTGAAGTCTAGGACTTGCTAAATTTACAGTATCCAACTATTGTTTGAAAGTCAATAAACTGTCACCTTTTAAAGTACAGGTAAACATACACTTTGGTTGAGAACTACTGCTCCTGGCTGACTAGGAAGAGCAAATTGGGGAATGGTCATTAATAGGTCAAGTATAACCTCCGCTTTCTTTATTCAGTCAGGATGAGTCACCAGAATCCAATCATCGGGGACTCACTGAATTTTTATAATTCTAGTAGGGGTACTGATGATTTGGATAAGGGCAAGGCTCATTACTTTACATTTAAAGGGATATTTTTTTACAGGAGAGTCGATTTATATTAAAAAGTACAAGAATACATTTCTTTTGATTGTGATTTAAATGTGCAACATGATCCCAAAATGTTTGAAACACCAAGATCCACCAGGTATGGGGAAATAATAGACTCCAACAATGAGGTTTTTACAACCCTGTACCAGTTTAATGTTAACAGGCAGAAACTGACAATTCAGTGACTGCCATAACATCGGGGTTTTCTAATTAATACATGAGCAATAAATTCAGCAAGTTTCAGGAGCAAGTTCCTCACATCAGTGTACAGGCAGTCAGTGAATCCTTTTGTAGCATCCTGTGATCCAGGGGCATTAACACAAGAGGGGCCAAGGTTTGGGTGGCTAGTACTCAGTAAAAGAAGAATATCAATTGTATAGTGTTTCAGCATGCAATACGTCAATTGCAGACTGACTTTATGGTGCTGGTACCTTTTACACTTAAAGTTAAGATTAATATATTTCAGACATGGCTTAAAAATATCCCAAAGCCAATCACATTCAGGACCCTAGACCACAACATTATACCAGTTAGATGGTCCAGCAGATATAGGTACTGCTAGAAGAGGGGAAACCTCAGGCATGACACCACAGTTACAAAGAAGGTCCCAGTCAGGTTTAGTATTTAAGCAGATATTAGCTATACCAGGGAACAGAACAGTGCAGTCTAGCAACAACAGTGAATTTCATAGCAACATGGTGAGGAACAACTAAAATACCTGGCTGTGGCCTGTCTTCTCCAACTTACTTTAGCAGATTCAGTTCCTCCACTCCTGCAGTCCCACTCTCGCTGGATCCATGCACACTGACCTGCGTGGGAGAGGCGGCCCTTCAGATGGTTCTCAGTGTATAATAATGGCCACCACCTTTTGGATGAAATGGATGAACGAGCCTAATAAATTGTAAATTGGGAAGTGAACAGCCTCAGGCAGATTTCACAAATCCCAAGCATGTCAGGACTGTAATAATCCATGCTTCCTATTCAACTTTGTTATCAGAAGGCTTAGGAGACTGGGATGAGTTATTTTTAAGCCTTTTATGTTGTGTTATTTGGGTGTAATAGAGTAAAGGAAATAAGCAGACCAGGACTGTGCTCAGTATAATCAGAAAGATTAAGAAATAACACAAGGCACCAAAGGTAAGCAATCCCTACAGTTGGCAACTTAAGAATTGGAATAAACCAGGGACACCTTTTGAAATACTGGGCTCAATTTTCAAAGGTTGTAACTGGCACAAGGGGGGCTTGCAACAAGAAGTGGCAGAAGGGCTTCTTGTGCCATACGTTGTGCCAGTCCAAATTCCCTAAGGGGCCATGCACCACTAGGGGGACCTTCTGTGCCAACTGAGCTTGCCCTGTCCATGCAATGACCTCACCATTGCACCATGGGAGAAAGGGGCTTGCACTGGGGCAGGGCTGAAATATCTCCAACATTGAGGTTTTGCAAGCCCCCTAAAGGGTGCATGGACCCTGCAGTTTGACCAGCCTGGAGCTGATCAAAGCTGCCATGTACCACAGCCACACCCTTCACTTGGTGAGGGGTGACCCTGTGCCCCCCCTGAAGGAGGCACCCAGAAAGCCCCTGACACCTGTCCAATCATTGCTGGAGTGGCTGGTGGTCCCTGGCAGGTGGGAGCCTGTAACCCCCTCCCATGGTGCTGCTGATGTGTCTGCCCCCCCACAGACCAGCACCACCCTGCCATTCCCCATCAGGTAGTTGTCATGCCTCTTCCTCCAGCCACACCCATCCCATGTCCCCTGTGAGCCAGGTCATCCTCCAGCCAAGCTGCCAGCCACCAGGGCAAACATCCAGTGGGTCACCATTACAATTCCAGATGCTACAAGCTTATGCCACAGCTTGTGGCAGTCCCCCTCCATGCGCTGTTTGGTCAGCACATGGGTCAGCTTATGGAAAACTCGGGGACTTTGGTGCCAGGACCTTTGTTCTCTTAAAAATCTGGTGCAGGGTCCCCAGCACACTCAAGTTTGCCACAGCCAGCAGTTTGTCACAAAATGGGCTGACCTAAATTGACTTTTGAAAATGGAGCCTGCTGTGTTATGAACAATATGTCCTTAGAGTTCAATAACTATGTATCATTAATACCATTAGATTTACCAAGTAGTGAACTGGAAACAGTGTAATCCAACCATAGTTTATTTAAGGAGACCTCCAGGGTTGGAGAGCAACATGATAAAGTGCCACATATAATAGAACAAACCAATGGGGTGAGCCCTGTGAATAATAAACCTCTTGGAATGAGCATAGAAAAACCTTAACACAGAGAATGTACAAGAATTGAGTGTGGAATCATTACTTACATACAGAAGTAGAATGAGGGTAGCAGTGGTTTCTTAATGAGTGTCACACTTGTGCCTGTTGATAGTTCCTGTGTGATGCCCTTATCATTCTGCACTTGTTCTATAGCCCACTGCATGCAGAGCCATTTTGTTGCAACAGCCCTTAACAGGGGTAAGAGAGAGGCTAGCAGGCTCCTGGTGCAACTTGTTTGACTTCCAGGCCATGGGACCTGCTGCCCTGGAGGGCCTGTCAAAAGGGCACAAGATTTTAAAAGTTGGATACCTTTCCATTTTAAAGGGGTTCCCTATCCTTTTTACTGCATAAGTATCCAGTGATTCCCTTGGTAATCAGGGGCTGCTCAGGGTCATGATAGCTGCAGCTTTGTATCAGGGGCAGATGCAGCTCATGGTAAGGGTTAGGAGCAGCTCAGGTGCAATTGCAGCTGTGAGCAGAGGAACAGTATGTTGCAGCTCAGGTGCAATAGCAGCCGTGAGTAGGGGAACAGTATGTTGCAGCTCAGGTGCAATAGCAGCTGTGAGCAAGGGAACAGTATGTTGCAGCTCAGGTGCAATTGCAGCTGTGAGTAAGGCAACAGTATGTTGCAGCTCAGGTGCAATAGCAGCTGTGAGTAGGGGAGCAGCATGTTGCAGGTCAGGTGCAGTAACAGCTGTAAGTAAGGGAACAGTATGTTGCAGCTCGGGTGCAATAGCAGCTGTGAGTAAGGGAACAGTATGTTGCAGTTCAGGAGCAATAGCAGCTGTGAGTAAGAGAATGGTATGTTGCAGCTCAGGTGCAATAGCAGCTGTGAGTAAGGGAACCATATGTTGCAGCTCAGGTGCAATGGCAGCTGTGAGTAAGGGAACAGTATGTTGCAGCTCACATGCAATAACAGCTGTGAGTAAGGGATGGTATATTGCAGCTCAGGTGCAATAGCAGCTGTGAGTAAAGGAACAGTATGTTGCAGCTCAGGTGCAATAGCAGCTGTGAGTAAGGGAACAGTATGTTGCAGCTCAGGTGCAATAGCAACTGTGAGAAAGGAAACAGTATGTTGCAGCTTAAGTGCAATCACAACTGTGAGTAGGGGAACGGTATGTTACAGCTGTGGTGCAACAGCAGCTGTGAGTATGGGGACGGTATGTTGCAGCTCAGGTGCAATAGTAGCTATCAGTAGGAGAATGATATGTTGCAACTTGGGTGCAATAGCAGCTGTGAATAGGGGAACGGTATGTTGCAGCTCAGATGCAGTAGCAGCTGTGAGTAAGGGAACTGTGTTGCAGGTCAGACTGCACAAGCATACAGCAGCCAGTGATGGTTTAGCACCTTAATAACTGACTGTGCCCACTGATATTCAGAGGAAGATCATAAGCATTGTGACCTCCTCAATAACTGGAAGAAGAAGAGCTGGTGGAAAAGCAGTCAATAATCTATTTTACTACCTCTGTCAAAAGGTGGTCAGCATTGCATTGTTCCCATTCTGATATCATGGTGATGCCATGATATAGAGCAGGGCTAGAGCAAGGCCGACTTCAGGTGCTGCTCCTAAATTACCACCCACTGCTTTGGGAATACTTATTTAAAAATTGGCTACCTGGAGAGGCACACTGAGCCAAGGTTCATTTTCAGGTGTGACCTGGGAGAGGGGGAAGTGGAGAACACAATTACAAAGATTACAGCAAGTTAGATGATGTGGTTACGATGACAATAAAGTGCAATAGTACAGTGCAAAACAAATGAGAAAGCAA
Organism: Neoceratodus forsteri; assembly: GCA_016271365.2. NCBI lineage: Eukaryota > Metazoa > Chordata > Ceratodontiformes > Ceratodontidae > Neoceratodus > Neoceratodus forsteri. The sequence goes on from JADMNL010000035.1 coordinate 41,294,114, forward strand.
GATTGTTGCTTTCTTGCGGAAAGACAGCAAGATGCCAGTATGGTCTAGAGGTTAGAGTAATGAGCTGTGACTGAGTTTGGTAATTCTAGTAAATCTGGGTTGGATTCCCATAATCTCCACTTGCATACTGTGTGACTCTGAACAAGTCACATAACACCCCAGTGCTCCCGGGTCACCGCTAAAATCAGGCACTTGTACCTAGTGGGCCTTACCAGGTTAGCAACAAATAAAAAATAAAAGATTGTTTAATACAATAGAGGACAAATAAATTAGCATGCAAATCAGCTGTGGAATCTGACACAATCAAAAAATCCTCAGTGCCTCAGTGAACAGAGATTGACTAGTCTTTAGGGGAGTGGTGAAACAGGCTGATTAAACTACACATGATAGAACCAAAACCATGTGGTATGGGGAGGAAGAAAGGTAAGGGGAGGGCAGAATCTTATAGGGATGGTTAGGAAGGGTCACCAGAAATGCCAGCTAGTTGAGCAACCTGAACCAACCACCTCCAAGGCCAAACTGTACCAAGGCCAGCTGAGACTGAATATAGAGGTTCTTAAGATCTTGAAGCGCTGGGCTGTTTTGACTCACTGGTATGTTACCCTGTAATTGCTGATGTCAAATAAAAATTCATGAAGTTGAATATTTCTCATCAAGCCTGGGGTGTGGTTTTCATTTCATTTTTCCTGTTATTACATTTTTCCAGCACACAACTTTATTAAGAGCTCCCTCCTGATTTTTAATTTGCTGAATATAGTTACTGCCAGCTGGGGGCCACAGTTGAAAAATCAGGAAAAACTAGGGAAAAAAAAGTTGGCTTAACTTATAGGGAAGGATTGTAAGCCTCGCTGAGACAAGCTCCAAGGTTGTCTGTGGTGGGGTGACTTGGGTACTTCAGGAAAGGCACACTCTCTAAAGGCAGAGGCTGAGCTTAGTGATGGCTGACCCCTGGCCTATATCCTGGCAACTCCATGGTATGAAATGTGAAACAATACAGTTCTGTCCACTTCTTGGTAGGGGCAGTCAAAAACAGTAACAGTGAGTGTGAGCATATATAATGGAAACAAAACTATAAAAATGAGGGGCCACTGGTCACATCAGGATAGCTGGCACAAAATTAGTCTTACCAGTCTTGTGTATCAGAGTAACCAGTAGCACACCACTCTTATCCATACTGACTGAGCCAGAAAGAGACTTTCTGCTAGGCTGCCCTGGAATGATACAAAGTCAAAACCCATCCTTCTGCAGACCATCAAAGAGTATTCACTCTTACAAAGCAGCGATACTATACATGTTTGGATGAGAGCACTTGCAAATGTATGGCCATGGATGCCTTCAGCAATGGATGGGAGAACTACAATACAGGTCACATTAAACTGTACTACCAATGAGTTGGTTTAGCATTGTTTTATTACAGTTGGCAATGCATTGGCAACTCAAATTGCATTATTTTTTAGTGCTTTACCAGCTCAAGAGCAATGTTTGTAAAATGTTTTTGCAACTCATTTGGACTGCATCTGCAGTCCAGTCACAATGCAATGCAAAATTGAATTTTAGCTTTTGAGAAACAGTTTATGCAGGGCTTTATATAGGATCCAGAAACACTTATGCAACTCAGTCAGAAGTGCTAAACCAACTCATTGGAGGAACAGTTTAATGTGACTTGCACTGTAGTCAAAAGATAAACTTCAATATAAATGCAGAAGAACTGAATATAAGCATAATGCCAGTTGTCAATAATGTTTCTTATATAGGTTTATGGGTCCATTTGGAAGGCATCTTATGGATATGAGTATTGCCTTGTGCGTTCTTAGGACCAGAGGACTGCAAACCAAAGGTGTGCAGTTCTGTGGTCCTAAGGACACAAGAGGCAATACTCCTAGATCCATAAGAGGCCCTCCAAATAGACCCATAAAATTATTATAGATCACTAACTGTATTAAATTAAAAGACATGCTGATACATGAGCGATCAGTGAGAAACCCATTACAGTGACTAAGTGTGTGAGGTACTGCCACGGTAATAAGAGTACCTCATGGGCAACTGAAGGGAAGGCTGTGGTTGGTTGAGGAAGCTCCCATGATCTGTAATAAAGTATAAAATAACACTCATCACCTTTATGCAAAGAATCTTGAGTAATTCATTAAATCACCATTGAAAATCTGGGGCCTTGCACACAGTTGTAGTGGAGGGCTACTGGGGTGCACAGAGGATCCTCACACTGTAATCCCAGAAAACAGCCATACGCAAAAGCCTGGCACTGTTTACAGGAGGAGTGCCATCTGTGACCGTACACCTCAATCTCATTATGCACATCCCTAATCCAGATGTTGGTGGTCACACATAGACTGTGCACTACGACTTGTGACAGCCGCAGGGGTCAAATCATCACATGGCACTACGCATATGCCATGGATGGGCCCTCATGCACTTTGCACTGCAGTCTTCCCCCAACCCCTCATCACATACATTTCTGCCCCCATCATGGGAATGTTTGTGCTGAATTATCCTGTCCATCGATGGGCCCCCAGGTGGCCTAGTAACCATGAGCAGTTTCTGTGAAATTAACTGTTCCCTGGTGTGGAGTGGATCCCCTCTCCCCAGCTCCTTCACAATAACTTGTGGTGTTTGACAATGCAGTATGTTGTCTATTCCTTTCCACGGGTGGACTGGACTTTCTGGTTTGAATAATAGCACCTCCCTGGAGAACTGCATATAGTACATGGTATGGGCTTATTATCAAGGCCACTGTTTTACCGTAATTCCGTGATCACGGACAGAATCACGGAATTCCCATTGGCTGCTGGAATTTGAAACTTCCCGCGGAACTCACGCTGCATTCGGGAGTTTGCCCCTTTAAAAGCAGGCACGTAGCGCAGCTTCTCCCTATTTCCAGGAAAAACCAACCGGAAGAAGGAGGAGAGAACGCACTACTACAAACGCTGAAAACCACGCGGTTTAGATGCCAGAGAACCTCGCTGCTGCTAGTTTTTAGTTTAGTCGTTTTCGATCGCTACAGAGAACCAAAATTTTAAAAAAAGTGTTTATTGCTGCCGCACTTGCCGCAACAACATCACGACCACCTCAGCTGTGGAGAAGAGAAGAAAACACTGAAATTCATACACAGGTAGGCAAGGAGAGGGCCAGGGAAAGAGAGCACACGTTGTAATAGTTCCTCTGGTCCGGGTGCTCCCAAGGATTTTTTTGTGAGCAGGAGATCAAATTTACTCATTTAAGGCAACCGGGGACTAGGGTAGCTTAAACTAGTTAATTTAGGTCTTAAAATGCTGCTGTTAAACAATGTTTAAGGCTCCAGAGGCTACCAGTGACTGTAGAGGCTTAGAGGAACAATTGCAAGCTGTAGTAGGTTACTAAGAACTTTTAGGCACCTAATGGCAATGGAATCTGTGCAAACTTATGTAAACAGTAGTATGCAGTAGTTATATTGTTGGCTAAGGACATTTAATGTATCAGATTGCAGCAGAGTCTGTACTAGCTTGTTTAAACAGTAGCAGGCTGTGTTATTGCTAACTAAGTTCATTCAGGCACATAATGGCAAACAGAGTCTGTACTAGCTTGTTTAAATAGTAGCAGGGTGCCTCAGAGCTGTTATTTAATGTATAATTATAGCGCGCCCTAACTTTATCAGTCACCCCTCACACTTTAGCCATCCGATTGCCCTTTCCACGCAGATCGGTGACTATTTTCAGATGGACTATTAAAGCCATCCCAAGTTAGCCATGTTACATGTACTGTAGCAGTAGCAGATAGGGGCAGAATACAATATGCTGCCTTTCCAGTGGTCTCGATAGAGGATGGTTGGTGAGTTTGGTAGTGGGGTGCTGCTGCTTCTGCTGCTGCCTATTCCCCACTGAGAATCCCCTCCCATTCGGTACCCAGTTCCCTTCTGGCAGAGTCAAGTGCAGCTGTGTGCTCTTGCATGCCTCTCGTGCCTTTGGGCTTCACCGCAGACTGCTTGGGCAAGCGTCCGAATAAAGGCAACCGTCACAAGGGGGCAAGAGTGCAGTAGGGCAGCAGCAGCATCACGATCTAGTTGCCCTTTTTAAATGTTTGTCATTTTTACTTTAAACCATTAATTTTAACTTCCAGTGTAGATATTTGCCAGTATACACTATACACTGATGTCCTTAGAGTCAGTAGTACCCCACCTGCCTTAAACTTTGTTTCTGCTAACTTAGAGAGAGATAAGGAAATTCTGTAATTTGTGCAGCTATTTTAAAGCAGATTTCTCTGAATTCCTTTAATCTGAGCCAATTCAAGCCTCGAGAGGGAGGATTAAGTGGCTGGCAATGCTGTGTGAGCATTTGTGGTGTTCTGAAGGGAAAGGGTAAATGGAACTGGCAGTCGGGAGGATATGGTGGGTAGATATTTGCCATTATACACTATGCACTGACGTCCTTAGAGTCAGTAATACATGGCTAAAGTACCCAAAAGAGGAGCCGAATATATTATTGAATACAAAAAGCACCCCTCCTCCCCCGTCAACATACATTTCACATCCAAAGATGCTTTATTAAGCATCTTTGGATGTGAAACATACGTTGGGGGGTGCTTTTTGTATTGTTTTAAACGTGCTCTAGCATTGGGCTTTCTTGTGTGGTAGACTTGTAGCCGAAGGTTTCTATTTATGGAGAAGCTGTGGAATAACATAGAAACATAGATGTTGATGGACCGCTTGCCCACCTAATCTACCCATTTCCCTACCCACAGGATGTGCTGCAGTTCCTAGTTAACCAACGGCTTATTTCTTCCCACCCCCCTACAAGATTTGCCTTATGTCTGGCCCATGCATTCTTGAATTCTCCCACAGTTTTAGACCCCACAACCTCCTCAGAATGGCTGTTCCATGTGTCCACCACCCTCTCTCTGAAAAAATACTTCCTCACATTGCCCCTGAGCCGTCCCCCCTCTATCTTCAAACTGTGTCCCCTTGTTCTTGCATATCTCTTTTTCTGAAAGATGCTACCCTCTTGAACTTTATTGATTCCACTGAGGTACTTGATCTCAGAAATGTAAAGGCTAGCCCTTCCCTGTTAAGTAATACAACAGTTCCTACAGCTACCTATGTGTGGGTGTCATCAATTCCCAGTCCATTCTGAACTACCTATATAATGTGCTTTACTGGGTGCTGGGAGTGGGTCACTGTCCATTTTTGCATATTGCTACAGTGAGTGTTCCGGTGTAGAAGTGAGGGTTTTTTAACTGGAAGAAATCAAGTGCTGTACCAAGAAAGGGTATACAGTTATTTTAAAGTACCTCAGTGCAGTGCACCAGGGAGTTGTACACCCTTTTCGGGCACTTGGGCATATTAGCTTTTGGGGGGGGCTGAAGATTCCCAAGCAGCTACTGTGTTCCCCAGAGCATATGTGTGCATGTGTGTGGGAGGGGGAATGGCATATATGCTAATATAGGCATGGTTGGAGTAAGAGTTGGTGCATCTGTAACATCAGAGGGCCTGTGTGCCCCTGAACAAGTGTTGAGAGGGGTTTAGTGCCCTTGTCTGCCTGCTGTGTGCCTCAGAGAAGGTGGGGTGAGATGACGGAATGATGCAGCATGCTAACATGGGCATGCTTGATGGGTGAGAGTTAGTAGTGCTGCACCTTGGAGCACATCTGAAGGGGCAGTGTTGGTTGCTGTGCACCCAGAGCAAGTTTGGTGAGGGGTGTTGGGGTTAAACAAACTGTCCACCATCCAGCACTGACCCAAACTCCCAGGGCTTGTCCCCACTGGTGGGGCCAGTGGGGGTTCCCCAACCCCCACTGGGGACCGTATTCATTGGGCTAGTGCTGTGGCTAACTGGGAGCGGAGCCTGTGAGGCACCCTCCGCCAGTGTGCTCTTCCTTTTCCTGTTTTTGTCCTAGGCTGGCACCAATGAGTTTTTTTACCTTAGAGGTGTGTGTGTGGGGGGGCAAAGTTTCCCAACTCAAAGAGTGATCCAGAATAAGCTGATAAATAGGGCTTATATATCCCTTGCAAAATCCCACCTCACCCCTTCTGTATTGAGAAAGTAAGACATGCTCCCACACTAGTGCCTCCACCATGGCTACTACCAGTACTGGTTTAAAGGGCAATGCCAATGTTTGTCCATCAAGAACTGTTAGCTGTTTTGCAAAATTTATTTTTTTTCCTGACAAATCAACTCATTCTATCTTGTGTGGCCATTTTGGGTCAGGTAAGTAAATGTTGATGGTTTGGCACCATATGGCACTGGCAGCAAGAATGGGTTAAGTATCCCTCATATCTGGTTGATCCTGCCTGTGTCCTGCTGTTATTTCATGAGTTTATGCAGCATGCCCACAGCCACCCGTGGCATCTTAAGTGTGCGTCATTTCATACGGTGAGCAGCCGGGGGGGTGCATACCCACAGCCACCCGTGGCTATCTTAAGTGTGCGTCATTTCATACGGTGAGCAGCCAGGGGGTGCGTGCCCATAGACTGTCTAGGTAAAGGCAGCCATTAAAAGCTCCAGCTTTCAAACTACATGTCCCAGCTGTATACAAAGATGAGAGGTACAGACTGGCACTCAAGTGGCTATGGGTGTGTCGTGCAATCATGAAAAGCTGACGGGGGGGGAGATCAACCAGATATGAGGGATATATATTTACTGTGATTTGCAAGGTAAACAAAGATTGTTGCAGCTGATTAGGGCACCATGTGTCCATGCCTTACACCCAGACATGGCCCAACTTCTTGGTGGACCAACTGTGTTGCCTTTTGTGTGGCTCAGACAATATGTATGTGGTGATGGGAAGAGTCTGAACAGATAGGGGGTCTAGGTATTCTGTTGTCCTTTGTTTGCCCCAGCGAATGTGTGTTTGGGGGGGGTGCCTCAGAGAGGTGCAGGTTTATCTTGTTTGTGTCTCAGTTTATACACTTTGCACAGAGGAGGGGGTTCTAAAATATTGTACTGGTTTCTATGCTGCTGTGAAGTTTAAACCAAATAAGTGGTCACATTTCCCCAAGTTATGAAAAGGGTGTACAGCTCTGTTATGTGGGCATACATTCAAAGCCCTCAAGTGCAAGAAGTTGATGTGTTTAATAAAAAAAAGGGGGTCCATGTCTGTGGTGCTGTTGGGGTCAGAGTTGGCAGTGCTGGATCTAAGCATGTCTGAAGGGGCTCTGTTGGTTGCTGTGTCCCTCAGAGCAAGTCTGAGGACAAAATGTTTTCTAGATCTTCGGGGATATCTTTTGTAGGATGTCTCTCAAAAAGAACATGGTAGACTGACATGGCAAGACAGAGTTGCCCTGGGGATTGTGTGGGGGTGTCTCAGCCCTCACCAGCAGAAAAAAAACTTGCACCTGCCAGAGCAAAGTGCAAATAAAATCCTTATACCTAGGTTGACCTCAGAAGCATAGCAGGCAGGTGTGGAGACAGGGCCAAACCAGGCATCAAAACAAACACTCGTGAGAACTCACTGTGACCATAGATATTCAAGAGTCTCTTACAGCTGGCCACACCCCAGGAACCACAACCATCAGGCACCAGGACCACACAGAAACCCCCCTGCCAGCAGTCCATCTGAGGCCACGCACAGCACTGTCATGAGGTTGACATCCTCCCTGTGTAGCTGTGGGTGGCCCCAGATAGACCACTAGCAAAAATGTCTCCATGTGGTCCCGGCACCCAATGGTTGCAGTCCCAAACTGTGAGCCACTGCAAGAGACTGTCCTGAAGATCCACTGCTAATGGTAAGTTCTTATATAAGTGTTCCCTTTTTCGGGGAAGGGGGATGGAAAGCCCCCTGGATCCCCACAGTAACCTTGTGCTCCACACCTGCCTGCCACACCTCAGAGATCAGTGGTTTTTCATTACCACTCTATGCAGGCACAAGCCATCCCCACCAGGGACGTATATGGTAATACCCCTACTTCCCACTGCAACAATGCCTTGCCATACCTGCCCACAGTGTCTCGTTTTGAGAGGACCAGGTAATCTGAGCACAAACCCATTTTCAGACTGCAGAAAATCATGCAAAAGTGCAGCATGTTAAAAGTTCTGCACTTTTACATGATTTTCTACACTGCACCTGGAGAATGGTGGCTATATGCTGCCCCCACTGCCATCACACGAGGATGGGAGTCGTAGATTGCTGTTGCTGCCTTCACACCCAAAGGATGGGAGTTGTAGATTGCTGCTGCTGCCTTCACACCCGGAGAATGGGAGTCATAGATTGCTGCTGCTGCCTTCACACCCGGAGGATGGGAGTCGTAGTATGCTACTGCTGTTGTACCTGGAGGATGGGAGTTGTAGATGGTTGCTGCCATCTCACTTAGTGAATGGTGGTCACTGGCTACAACTGCCATCCCAGGAGAATGAGAGTCATAGGCTGCTGCTGCCATCGTACCTGGAGGATGGGAGTTGTAGAATGCTGCAGCTGTCATATCTGGATGATAGGAGTTGTAGACTGCTGCTGCTGCCTTCACACCCAGTGGATGGGAGTTGTAGATTGCTGCTGCTGCTGCTGCTGCCTTCACACCCGGAGGATGGGAGTTGTAGAATGCTGCTGCTGTCATATCTGGATGATGGGAGTTGTAGACTGCTGCTGCTGCCTTCACACCCGGTGGATGGGAGTTGTAGATTGCTGCTGCTGTTGCTGCCTTCACACCCAAAGGATGGGAGTTGTAAATTGCTGCTGCTGCCTTCACACCCAGAGAATGGGAGTCATAGATTGCTGCTGCCTTCACACCCGGAGGATGGGAGTCGTAGTATGCTACTGCTGTTGTACCTGGAGGATGGGAGTTGTAGATGGTTGCTACCATCTCACCTAGTGAATGGTGGTCACTGGCTACAACTGCCATCCCAGGAGAATGGGAGTCATAGGCTGCTGCTGCCATCGTACCTGGAGGATGGGAGTTGTAGAATGCTGCTGCTGTCATATCTGGATGATGGGAGTTGTAGACTGCTGCTGCTGCCTTCACACCCAGTGGATGGGAGTTGTAGATTGCTGCTGCCTTCACACCCAGAGGATGGGAGTTGTAGATTGCTGCTGCTGCCTTCACACCCGGAGGATGGGAGTTGTAGATTGCTGCTGCTGCCTTCACACCCGGAGGATGGGAGCCGTAGATTGCTGCCACTGCCTTCACACCTGGAAGATGGGAGTCGTAGAATGCTACTGCTGTTGTACCTGGAGGATGGGAGTTGTAGACGGTTGCTGCCATCTCACCTAGTGAATGGTGGTCACTGGCTACTACTGCCATCCCAGGAGGATGGGAGTCATAGGCTGCTGCTGCAATTATACCTGGAGGATGGGAGTTGCAGAATGCTGCTGCTGTCGTATCTGGATAATGGGAGTCGTAGATTGCTGCTGCTGCTGCCTTCACACCCGGAGGATGGGAGTCGTAGATTGCTACTGCTGCCTTCACACCCAGAGGATGGGAGTCATAGATTGCTGCTGCTGCCTTCACACCCGGAGGATGGGAGTCATAGATTTCTGCTGCTGCTGCTGCCTTCACACCTGGGAAGATGGGAGTCATAGAATGCTACTGCTGTTGTACCTGGAGGATGGGAGTTGTAGACAGTTGCTGCCATCTCACATAGTGAATGGTGGTCACTGGCTACTACTGCCATCCCAGGAGGATGGATGTCGTAGGCTGCTGCTGCCATCGTATCTGGAGGATGGAAGTCATAGCATAGGCTGTTGCTGCCATCGTACCTGGAGGATGGGTGCTTTATGCGGTGGCTGCTGCCACAATAGCCAGAGGATAAAAGTCATGGACTGCCCTATCCAGGGGATCTGAGACTCCCATTTTGTTGAATTTTTATCTTATCAAGCAGATTAGTGGAACACACTACTAATAATTTTTTTGGTTGTGATTTCAGTATTCATACTTCCTGCATGATGTCTGCTACACCAATGAATAAGAAAGCCAAGCTCTGCTACACATCGGCTAAGGAGCGAGCTCTTCAGTTTAAATCTGAAGGCCTCAATGAGGATGGAGGAAAACTTTTCTGTCCATACTGCAACCATGTCCTGGACCATACCAGAAAAGACACAGTCAAAGATCATCTGCTCAGCAAGAAACATGCTAGGAATAAGGAACGAGCTGCTAGCGAAGGAAGACCAGCAAGGCAGGTGACCCTGACCAGCAGTTTCAGAGCTGCAACAGAATCATCCATAGTAAGAAATGAGATGGTCATGGACACAGTTAAGGCATGGGGGGCTGCAAATATCCCATTGAGAAGCTGGACCATCCACAGCTGAGGGAATGGATGTGCAAGTATGTGAAGGGAGTGAGTGGTGCCAAAAGCAGACACCTGAGGCAGCTCTATCTACCCAAGGTAAGAGAGCAAATTGATGAAGACCTTAAAAGCAGCTGTGACTGGGAAATCATCTGTGATATGTGATGAGAGCACAGATGCACAGTCACGCTGCATTCTTAATGTCGTCTTTGTGTTGGAAGGGGTAGACATATCTTGGAAACAGCATAGAACTAGACTCTGTCAACCATTCCACAGTGGCTCAAGCTGTCTTGAAGACTCTCCAGGGTTGTGACATTGACTTTATGAATGTAGTTTCCTTTGTCAGCGACAGTGCTAGTTACATGATTAAATGTTTTAATAGCGCGCCATTGGGGTTTTAGGGGACCATGTTGTGCATGTGTGTTGCTGGGCACATGTCTTGTCCCTTGTTGGGGATACATGGCTGCACCATTTCAAAAAAGTTAATGAACTGGTTTCATTGGTAAAATATGCCTTTCAGCAGTCACCAAAACGCAAACGAGAATTCATCACGTTTTTGGAGGATCTGGAAGCTCCGGGGGAAATGATTGCTTTGCCACCAGTTCCTGTTTTAACTAGATGGAACACATGGTTTGTAGCTGTGGCATACCATTCAACACACCTGCAATACCCGAGGGACTTTTTCAGGATGGATTCAAGTGATGCCACCTCAATAAAACAATCTACGGGCATTACTGGACGAATGGTATGATGAGCTACAAGCACAACTGGCATTTATTACAGATAATTCAGGTGACATTACTGTTGCAATAGAACTTTTGCAGTCAAAGGAGAAACCTCTTGTGACATCCACGTATGACATGCTAATGTCAATCAAGAGCCGCTTTGAGGCTGGCACAACTAAAAATGATGGCTTTGGTGAGAAAGCAGAGATTTACCTCTCTAAACTGAGGAATAAAGTAAGAGATGAGAACATTAAACTGTTCAAAAATGCTTTCAAGGTCAGTTTGGAGAAACTGACAAAACACCTGCAGTCAAACCCATCTGTACAGTTTCTCATGGCCTGTCAAATTCTAAACCCACTCAACCTACCCAAACTCAATAAGGACTTCCAACTGTACTTGCCCTATATCCCAGTGTTCACTTTACACAAAAAGAATGCACTGATAAGGGACTGGGAGATCTACATATGGCAGGATGTGCGGGAACTACCAGAGATCGAATCATTTGATCTTCACCAGTACTGGATCTCTATGTCCTCACAGGTACCGACTCTGGCAAAGGCAGCTCTTCAGGCCATCTGGGTCCCTGTTTCTAGTGCAGAAGTGGAGCGGTCATTTTCTGCACATGGACAAATCCTGACTGACCAACGGAGAAGCCTGACTGTGGACAATTTAAAATTATTTTCAATGCTGCTATTCAATAAGTAGACCCAGAATCTCCCACCCTCATTTGTGTAATTGCAGATCTGATGCACTATTGCAGAAAAATGGTGCTCCTCTGTGCAATAAAGTTGCAGACATACAGTTCTAGTACAATGTTGTAGAAAACAGTGGTGCTTCACTATGCAATGAAGGAGATGTGTTCTGGTGCATTATTGCAGGGAAAAAATGGTGCTCCACTGTGCAATAAAGTGTCGATGTGCAATAGGTGGTATCTCTGCATTATATGTAGCTATGGGTTAGACTCTACTGTCCTTCACATAGTATGCTTTATTTCATGTTGTCTGGTTAGCGTATTTGTCTGGTTAGCGTATTTGTCTGGGTAGCGTATTTGTCTGGGTAGCGTATTTGTCGACCCATGTTCAGTAGTCAATACTTGAATTGTGTGTTTTACACGTTTATCTTTGTAAATCTTTTTAAAATAAAACACGAATTGCATTTTAGCTTTGAGAAGTTTTTATTATACATGTCACAGAACACATTGTCAACATTAAAACAAAGACTAGCTTTTATTGTCTTTAGTATTGAACAGTCTTCAGAATTGGTTACTCCTGTGAGAAAAATGTTACTGTTTACATGAGACCTTTTATTTTCACCGGCTGCACTGATCTGAGGGAATATTTATGCCAGTTTGGCCAGTGGAGTTCCACGGTCAACTCATTAGCCATGATAGTTGATAGATGCAAAACTTGGATAGCTAATATAACAGGCAACATGAGTAAATGTTCTTGTTTTCTGCTGATGTGACTTAAATCTGCATAAAAACATGATAAAACACTGATAGACAAATGTATTACTTAAAATGAGTGAATAATATAAAGTTTTGTATTACCGGAAAAATCCCGGAAATTGGATTCCCAAACACCGGTAAAATCCCGGAATCCAGGATGGTCAAAACCGAATTTACTTTTTCCAAGCACCGAAAAACGGTGGTCTTGCTTATTAAGTATGGAATTCACCCAATTCAAAAACCTTGTTGTGCACAGACCAAAAGTTGATGTGCACATTCTAAAACTGTTGTGCACATTCTATCATTAGTGCTTTCAGCTGGTACTGCCTTGCGCCCACTCCAGCCACTTTTGTTCTCGTAGCGCGGCTCTGCTCATGTTGCAGCAGTGAGAATGAGCATGATTGGAGCAGGAAATTTGGCTTGGTCAGTTTTTGTAGATTACCCACTGAGGCAAAAATCCATCTAGCTGGAAGAAATGATTCAATCTGGGCGGTGAGTCACTGATTGATTTTTTTGTAAGCAAAAAACAAACATTTCTGATTCAAGGGCATAGGGACAAAGCGCAGACCAACACTAAAACCTCTAGAATCAAAGTTAAAAGTTAAAATCATTTGCTATTAAAAAACATAAGGTATGGGTGACTTTATATAACTCACCCTGTGTTTCTGTCTCTTGGTTGATAACAGCATTGACCTCTTGAGCTTTGCTGTTGAGGTCCAAAATGCTATTATCGCAACCCCTCAACAGGACACAGGCTTGTTGTGTACGGTCCCCCATACATCGTTCCTTATGTAGTAGTTCTTCAGTGGCTGGGATTGTACACCTTGTGATCAGTGCCCTCATTAAAATGATGTCTCCCTACCTCTTTCCCTATATTGTTGTACTGAGCTGTGCAGTAACATAGGGAAAAAATATTGACCCCTTGTTGTAAGACACAAATTGACACAAAATAGAACTGTGCTGCAGCAAGACCCTTGTGACTATTTCCTAGCACTGAATTGTGACTGTATGGGACCCCAGGAGTTGGGTAGGCTTTAACTAAAACTGAAGTGTGTCTAAAGGCCTTAGAATTCCCTATGAGGCCATGTTCTCCTGAATGACAAACATTTTGTTGCTGAATCTAGAAACCATCCCTGTAACAGTTGTCCTTTACAGGCAGACTTTATTATCAATTCAGAAAGAACTTGGGATTTCACTTTTCCTCTTTTGTAAGCTTCATGAAACCACTTTGTTTATAAAAGTGATGCAAGTGGATACTCAGCTAGGCAGCTAATTATTTACTGAAATAGTTTAAGGGCTGAATATTCAAAAGGGCAGACATACGTTAATGTGTGTTGCACCTATGGCCGTGTCTGCCAATGATTTGGAGCATCCTTGCTGCTATTTCAACAACCCATCCATTTGTGACAAAGTCACAATTTCCTGTAAAAAATTATGCAATGCAGTTTTCCCAAATTTTTGATCAGCTGAATCTATTTTCATCACAAAGTTCAAACACTATTAGACCATCTAAAAGGTTGGGCACCCCTTTCCTTCCAGAATAGCACCAGACTTATCTGTGACTGATCATTTTGTAAAATGTTCTGTTGGTGTCTAAATTAGAACAGGAATATGTATATACGTGAGTCAGATTGATATAAGGAGGGAAGCCCTGGTAAAAAGACATAACGAGTGCCATACACAGTTTAGCAGATGAAGTCATCCCAACTGAATGAGCATGCAGAGGGGGTAGGTGGCTCTCCAAGTTGATGTGATATGCCTGTGTGTGTTGCAGTTCATGTGAACAGCCAAACCCATATCAGAACTCAACCATGTTGTACCTGGTAACTAGAGGGCTTTCTGTTTATGAACCATTAATCTCTCTTTTTCCATAAAAACTCACTAGGAGGGAAACGCGCATTAGAAATTTATGCTATCATGTAATGCATTTTATTTTCCATTCTAATTTACACAATTCCCTATTTGAAATCCCATAGTAAAACTGAATTCTTTGTGAATCAAATTTTGTGTCCTATACTGAAATTACTTTTGCAATCATTTTGCAGGAACTGCATCAGGCAGAATTTTGCAATGGCGGAACTAAAGGTTGCTGTGGCACTGACGCTGATGCACTTCAGGGTGAGGTTGGATGAGACAAGGACTCTCCGTCGGAAGCCAGAGCTAATCCTAAGGGCAGATAATGGACTCTGGCTCCAACTGGAAGCACTGGAATCATCACAATAAAATAGGATCCTTCCTTCACTGCTTACGTTATCCAAAATCATCCAACTGTGCATATATAGCAAAGATATCATGAGATTTCCTTGTCATTTCCTGGCAGAAACATTTCCTTCCAATTGAAATAATTATTGTCCAGAAATGTTGTTTTCTATATGGTACATTTGCTAATCCTACTCCAGGCTGCCATGTATCATCATAAGGTTTGTGTGGATGATATCCGTTCTGTTTCAAATTGTTTACATCGCAAGTTGCCCAGTGCCACAAAGTGGAGAAAAGTGGACAATTGTTAATCTGTCAATTTTCAATCCACTTTAGTCAGATTGAATTGGACAGTGGTCATCTCATCCATTTAGGGCTAAAACCCACAAGCCCCCCAAACTCTCACTGAAAGTGAATCCACCTCCATCTCTGAATACAACTGTAAAGCCATTATGCTCATGACCCAACTTTGGAAGGGCTTACACAAACCCTGGCTTTGAGGGGGTGGGGGTGGTAACCAGTCCCTTTCTGAGGACTACAGTATAATGTTCAGCTCCCCCCACCACCATCCTTCTCTGAGTCTGTGATAGCATTTCTCACCAAATAGCTGGTCATCCTGTTAACTCAACCAACTAGGCAGTTTCTCCCACCTACCTTAACAAGGGGCCCATCCCAGCCTTTCTTTGGGTACCCCTTGTCTGCTCTTTTGATGCCCACCCACCTGAAACAGAAGGTATGTTTGCACTTATATAGTATAGTATAGTATAACACTTGTATAGTGCACCTTAACTTTACAGATTACAGCATGGGAGCCAGGTAAAGTTATAGGGCAAGACCACAACTCCCAATAAATGAAGAAGGCTTGTGAGGGTGTCTGAAGCAGGGCCAGAATTAAGATATACAATGGAACTGATGCGCTGGTTGAGGGGAATGGCAGGATGGCCAAGTATACTGTTGTCACTCTTTCTTGAAATCAGCAAGTAAGGGAAGGGGAGTCAAATGTTATTTGGGGTGTGCAAAGCCCACACATTAATTCCTAAATACTACTTTTAATGAGCTACGTGGTGCTCTGGATTGATTACTGGATATTTTGCTCTATTCATTGATGAGCAGGAGAAATACTATGAAGAGCAAAGAAACTGAAAAAACCTAAACCTAGTCCCCCTCCTTTTCTACCCAGGTAATTTCCAGCCCTCCACCACCCTCTTCTCCCCATTATCCCTGGCCTTGTTTCAGAAGTCAACAATGTATTTTGAATCGCCCCTCTCCCTAATACAAATCCCTAGACCTCCAAATAATTTTAAGTGTTGACCTCCTTCCTGACCCTCAATCCATGATTTCCAAGGGGTCAAAAGTAGTTCAGATTCTGTCTACAGTAATGCAGCTTCCCCTCCATGGTGTACCCATCTGTTCCATAGTAAGTAGCGTTTGGCTAGGCAATAAAGAGAGTGGGTGCAACAAGGAGGGGACTGAGCTCTGTTCATCCTTGATGATGCTGGGCAAGCTGATTGGTCAGTCTGCCTAGTGTCATTAGTCACACAGACTGCTCTTCCCCCTCCTACTCGTGCACCAGCTTGCTTCAGTGCCTAGTCTAATACTACTTTCTGTGGAGCAGTGTGTTGTGGATGGTTGTGACTGTATTAACCACAGTGTGAGCTACTATTGCTCCCCTCCCACCAAAATCATTGATAGTGGGTCAGGAGGGTGACCAACACATATATACATGTATTCTGGAGATGGGACAGAGCCTATTGGCAAGGGAAAACAATTTAAAGATATTGCTTCGGTCAGCCCGGTGGCGTAGAGGGCTGAGGCGCGGGCGCCTTACCCCAAACCACGCCGGCAACCCAGGTTCAGGAACGGACTCGGGTCACTGGGGGCCGGCAGGGGACAGGAGAGGATTGAGCATCCTAAGGACTGCTCTTCTCCTCGGGGGTGGGTTAGGGGCATGCCTCGCTCTGTAGCGGCCCCTGGTGGAGACCGGGGACACTACAAAAAGTGGCGTGACAGGGGAAAACCAGAAAAGTGGAAAAATGATGTCTGAGCAACTGGATGATGGCCTCCTGGATCCCCCGCCTCCATGGAACCCCCGAAGAGCCAGGGGAATCCTGATCCCAGCAGCATCAGGGCCGAGACTAAGAATGCCTGAAGGCAATTTCCCTCCATAAGGAGGGGACCTGTCCGATGAAGGGTTACATCGGGCTACCCTGGTCGGCTGCGATCTGGGATCCAGGGGAAGCTGGCATCAGAGTGAGTTTGGAATGTGGTAAGCGGGGTTTATCCTT
This sequence comes from Neoceratodus forsteri, assembly GCA_016271365.2. Taxonomy (NCBI): domain Eukaryota; kingdom Metazoa; phylum Chordata; order Ceratodontiformes; family Ceratodontidae; genus Neoceratodus; species Neoceratodus forsteri. The sequence continues at coordinate 41,310,971 of JADMNL010000035.1, forward strand.
GGCAGAAGGCCTGAAGGAAGGAGAGGCCGATCGGATGCAGGGGGCGATAAATAAATAATGCAAAAAAAAAAGACATTGCTTCTAATACAGTGCCAGGAGCCACCATCATTATTAATAAAATAACGTAAATAATAACAGATAAGAGTGGTGGAAGATAGGAGTGGGGATGGGTTGGCCCAGGGACCATCCCAGGACACCTGGGAAAAGGGCTAGAGAGTCTATTTATTTTATTTTTGGCAGGCATAAAAGTACTGAATATTGATTATCTAGGGGTGCCTAGGATGACGACTACCCAATTATTCAAAGAAAGGTACTCCAACACCCATACATGTTATACTAGAGATACCAGAGAACCAGGCTGGTGCTAGCTACCATCCCCGGGCTCATCACAGGCATAAGGGATTCATTCAAGTCCCACATGAGTCAGACAGAGGCTTTATTTGTAGTGGGGGATAATATAAGTTAGTAGGAGTTTACCCTTTTTGGAATATATGGCTAGTTTTCATGCTTAGCATCCTCAGGTACTCGGTATTCATTATTCATACTTGTGGCTTTAAATTAAAAATGAAATTACTAAAACAAAATCGTTTATCAATCCCAGGTGGCATAGGCTAGTCTCTTTGCCACCTTCCCCCCCCCCAATAAATTTCCCAACCTTCACCCCTGCCCCATTATCCCACAGAATTGTTTTTAAAAACAGAAGACTCACTTCTACTGTGCCAGGAGAGGAGATAACTTTTGAATTACCTCCCTCCCAAACTTGAGACCCCGAGTCCTCACAAATACTCTGAATAGCATCATCAAGCCCCGGCCACCTGGGGAGGGATAGAAGCTTTATTAATTGGTTTTATTTTTTTCATTATTATGAGCACAATGTCCCTGCATAATGGCAAACAGTACCCCATTATTTGTGACAGTCAGTAATTAGCAGCTGGGGCATGTGCATTAGTAATAATTACCCCATTTGTTATCAGCAATAATGGGATAATAAAGATATTGGGAAAATAAATTGGTTCCATGTGCTAATGGTGATTGCGGAAAGGCGATCGCCATTAGGGCTAGTGTACATTGCCAAAAATAAATTTCAGAGATGTACACTACTGGCACACAGCAAAAGGGTGCTGGGGACTTTTTTTATGTGGGAGTTGTGCTCCCTGCACCCTCCCACTAAAGGATTCTCAATTCCAGGGGGGTGCATGTCGGGGGGTGAAAAAGCAGGGGAAAAATTCCCAGACGGGCACAACAAAATGAATACATGCCCAGAACCGAACCTGGCACCCTCGCAACCCTATACTGCCACCCAACCACCATGCCACAGGGCCAGCTTGGCAGCCCACCAATGCACTACACCTCACAAGCCCTCCCTCCCCTTCTGACCATCACTTGGCGTGATTGCTCCCCTCCGCACGCATGTACATGTAGCGACATCCTGTCGCTATAGTCACAGACCACCTCAATACGGTTGCCCTCCATGCCCGGTAGCCCTGTGGACAGGCATCGCAATTGAGTCACCCTTTTTAAAAGCACTCAATTGTGGTCTCCATTGTCACAGGCTACCAATAAATTCAATTACCTGGTGGACTATCCACAGAAGCTTAACCAAAACTCTGATGAAATGAAAATGAAAACAAATCTGATGTTTCAAGAGCTCATCTGATGTTGTACATATTGAGCTCTCTGCACAAATAAGAAATGGCCCTATGGCATGCAGCATACAGTGCATTAGGCCAAGCTATGCACATCCTGGTTATTCTGTGGATACCCAGGGATACACTACCTATGACACATTTGACCATGCCTCTTCTCTCCTAACTGGGTGAAATCATGTGCAGCTGCACATCTGCCTGGAGTTTGGGGTGGGATGGAGGTGTGGCCATGTGAGCCTCCAATTACTCACATGCATAAAGCCTTTTATCGCAAACTTTACAAATGTATTAGGGTGGGTGGTTTAACCAGCCACAGGGCTGCTGTATCTCCCTCTGCTCCCTCTGTATGGCACCTTTGAGGCTACCTGCACCAGCTATAACTTCATGCCCAATCCCCTCCTTGCCATGGAGGACTGGGTACCTCTGGGCCTGTGATCCCTGCAACTTATTTGATGGCAAAAGGATGCCAGTGAGGGAACTGAGAGTAATATCTATGAAGTGTGGAACCTCATCTCCCTGAGATCAACCCTAATCTCTAAAGTCATAAAGTGAGGTTACAAGGTGACTCCTCAAAAGAATAATATTTTTATTCCAACTCCCAAACTGCCATTAATTTCCATAGACCGAAAATAAAACTATGAAAAAAAGGTTTCTTTCAGGCTTTGAATCCTGGTTGATTCATTTAAAATACATGAATTTAGGGCTTGTTGCAGGTGTCAAGCAAGCAGGACTTTCCTAACTTTCAGACACATCCACTGTGCTGCAGCAGTGAGTGCTGGACTACAGTGAATATACATGCTTTATCATTGTGGCTGTGCCATAGGCTTAGTTAAAAAGCAACTAACAGCTGGATTCTGGCTGCAAAACACAGTTTACTTGAAAAGAACATTTTGTGGCACCTTTATCACCAAATCTTTGGCTGCATAGCACTACCTTAACCCCAGAGCATGGTCCGAATAACACCATGTGCATTAGTGGTACATTATCAGAGCTGCTTATACTGTTTCTAATGCACTCAGATTGGGATACTTATATCTCATTATTCAATTATTCATATTTGCTATTGGTTGATCCTTGTTATTTACTGTTTTGTCATCCTGTATTCTGTACCCTTGTTAATAAGTTTAAAAAGATTACATATAAACAGGGCCACTGTTTTACTGCTAATGTAGTCATCAAATTCAGTTCTTCAGATCTGAAATTCCGGGATTGTACAAGCAATTTCTGGTCTAATGTCCAGATTGTAACGGGATTAACCCATTTAGCTTTTATTATGTGCATTGATTCAGTATAGAGAATAAAAGAAAGGTAAATATACATCTCATTAAATATAGCAACATCAAAATAATACATGAAACAATTTATAGCAAAATACATGTTCTGTAGATTCACAGTTCTGGTAAAAACTGTCAAATTCCATAACGTTCTCTAATGTTTACTAGTGTGCAGACCAACACATTTAGGTATTTTACCATGTTTCTTTTTTTCTGTGAGAATTTTAAATGAGTGGCCCAGCATATAAAAAGCTGAAGTGACTTGCAATAGCACTTCAGTTTAATGAAAGAATGTATTATGAAATTAAAAGGTACCATATGGATTGCTTTCCAATTACTTGTTAAACACTGTGGTAGTTGCATGCAAAATAGTGCCCTAGGCTAGGTAAGAACTATAATCTGGGTAAAAGTGCCCTAAATTACACAAGCACTATAATCTGGGTACCTAAAAGGGGCAAATAAATGGTGCTCAGCCCCTAACTGGGGTATCAGTGTACAGCAGGCACACATGCAAGGGAACTAGCAAAATAGAGGAAAAGGACTACACCGTGGAAACATCAGGGGCAGGGACACGTATGACAAATGTGTGTTCATCTGTGCTGTCATTGAGGCTAGACATGTGTCCAACCATGGATGGACTGTAATAGACCAATATATGCATATAAATTTATTTCATGGATATTCAATTAATAGGTGGGTCACTGAAGCTGCATACTATCTCTGAACTCTGATGCAGGGAAACTATGCGCCGGTAATACTAATGAACCAAAAAACATAATGAGATAAAATCATATTGATAGAGTGTAAAGAATAGAGCTATGATATTCACAAAAGTTATAAAAGACAAAGAAAAAAAAATTACACTCTACAAAATACATAACCCAATAGAGAAAACCAGAATAAAAAATAACATATAATGTAGGAACACAAAGGAGATGGGGGGGGGGGGGAAGAAAAAAGGAGAGCAGGGAAATTGGGGGAAAGAGTTGCCTAACAGGAATATTAGCATACCTGCCCACGTGATCTTCAACCATTTCCTCACCTTTGGGAGTGAGCACCGAGTGCTTTCTGTCTCATACCATGTTAGCCTAGTGGATGGTATCCCCAAGAGCCTCTCCCCAGCAGAGCTTAATGGACTAGCTGGATCACTGGCATAAGGAAGTTGGAGAAAAAAGACAATCCCTGCATAGTGCCACTATCCAAAGGGTATCAAACAAGGAAGAACTAATTATTGCTAGATACTAAATGGTACACACTGCCACCATGGTGCTAGGCAAGCAAGCCATAACATACTTACTTGTAATTACACAGTAAATGTACATTAACCAACCTCTGCAGTTAACCTTGATATAAAGCTAATATGTAATAAGATCATTATAGAAAGAAAAATGTCATGTTATTGGAAGTTGAAAGGAAATTAATCTTAATTGCTGGCTATATGTAAATGAGTATGTGTTGTGGCACAACACATTTCCACACACTTGTATTCTGTCAGTGTTGCCTTGACCCTAACCTTTGAATGACAAACAGTGCTGTATGTTGTAGGAGTTTTGAAACACTGTGAACTTGGCTTTGTGCTGACCAAATTTCTGGTTAATAATGAAGAGTTTGAACTCTGTAATGCCTTCCTACCTTGGTGCTTTACAGTCTGATGTCATATTTATGGATGAAGTGTCCTGAAACCTTCTGTTTGCATTGCTTTTCAGTATAGGGGTAAATAGTCTGGAAATTGAATCAAAACACAGGAACTGCACTCTGTAAATGAGCTACAGTACTACAATGAAATTAACACATACACTGTGGATTTCCTTTTTTTAAATTGAGAATTTTGTGCACTGAAACTTAAATAAAAAATGCTTGGATAATTGATGAATTCATGCATCTGTGTTCATTTTTTACTGTCAAATATAGGAAGAACCATATGGTTCGAAAAAGGTAGTGACTTTTAATGTTATCAGAGTGACCAAACAATGGACATTTAATTGTTAACGAGTAACTACGCACTTCACATGCACACTCAAACAAATGTTTCAGCTATTGCAGTTTGGGATTGAACACATTGGGCCGGATATTCGAACTGCGCCCAAAAAGTGCACAACAGCAGGAGCAAGCACAAGTCAATTGCGCTCATGCGCAACACACGCGATATTCAAACATGGAGCAAGACAAATTGCACAAGCAGCCAACGTCTGAATATCGCACAACCTGCACCATAGCACAACCAGGAGGAGGAAGCTGAGCAGAGATGATGCGCCAAAGTGCAACAAAGGTGGCCCAGCTGAGCAGTCCAGAGGTGCCACAGCACAAGCAAAGAGACCACCAGCAGCACAGCAATGGAACTGCACAACCAGGGAGTTAGGCAGGGGCCCACCACCCATGCCACAGATGGGCACAGGGACACACTGCAGAACCAACAATGTACCCCCACACCCCAAGCACAGCATAACTGGGGGAGAGATGGAACAGCCACCAGACCATGGGGACAAGCAAAGAAGCACATCCCGGCCGTGTTACTGCAGCACACCCACTGGCAAGCTGAGACTGCCACACAAAGGGGGCGGACCACCCCAATGTCCAGCAGTCCCCCCCGTATGCACAGCACTCCCAGCACTGTGACCCCAAGACACCACCCATGTGCAGTGACCAGCACTGCAGGAATCCCCAGGCCCCCGGCACACTGCAACCCCATGACACAGAACATACCAGCCAAACCACCATGAGCACCCAGCGGTGGGTGGCAGCACCGCAACAATACTGACTGGAAGCCACACCCACACCAGAGACACCACCACACACACGCACACACATACCCATGACCATACCAACCCAGATGCCATGCACACCACTGCAACTGAGCACCTATAGCCAGCTGCAAATCAGAGACCACCACAGTATTCATATCAAAATATAAATGTAATGCTGAAGATGAACAACAAGAACAACAAACAACTATCAACATATTTACAAAGCAGGGGTGGGGGTATGGGTATGAGGTAGGGGTGGGTAAGGGGCAGGGGTGAACAACCGGAGAGGGAAGGTGGGTGTGCTGTCCTTCAGCTAGCTCCTGGCAGCCTGCACTCCTCCTGCCTGGTGGTGCTGTGCCTGTAGCCTCCGCCGACGCCGCATCCATGCCGCTGCAAATCCTGTAGAATGGTGTGGGTGTTGATGGCCACCTGAGTGAGCCTCCATGATCCCTGCTCAATATGTCTCAGGATCCGGATACCTAGGACAAGGGATCAGAGTCAATGGCTGTGACTGTCCACATCCCTGAATCCCACCCATCATGCATGGCATACAGCCAAGTGCCCCGCTCCTGTGATGGACTGCACCCACCCAACCACAGTGACCGTGCACAAGACATGCCCAACCAGGCAGCAACAGCCATGTGTACCACTGCACACACATACCGCCCATGTCCATCACAGCAAAGCCAAGGCTGCCCAGTGATGTGGCTCTGTGGTGGGATGGCAGTGCCACAGCCATGTGCCCAGTGCATGCATGGACCACCAGTGATGCACACACACACATGCAGTGCCACTGGACAGTGATGACTGTCACATGTTGCGTGCATGGTAGCGTCGTCCATGGAAGGTGGCCGTGCTCCCCCCAGCATGCAATAGCATCCATGATGTAATGACACTCACCCTCATCAAGCTGCTGCTGCAGGTGCTGCTGTGGCTGTGGCTGTTGCTGCGGCTGTGGCACAACTCCTCCACCAGCCACCCCAGCACTGCCATCCCAGGCCTCAGCCTGTGCCTGCCTCCACTCCTCCATGCCTGTGGGAGACAAATGAAAAGAAACACATCAGTGAGATCCCAAAGCAGACAGCCCCTTGCCCCATTGAGTGTGCCTGCCCACACAACCAGACCCAAAGAGCACACACCTGCAAACACATTCACAGCAAACCATAGCCAAACCCACCCCCATGCACAGGTCACATTACACAGTGTCACCCATGTGGATAATACCGGTGCATACACAGCACACCCACCTGGCCTAGGCACAATGCCCCTCCTGGCATGAGACCTGAAGCACTCCAGCAGAGCATGCTCCCTCCTCCGCAGGTCAATGTAGCGGTGCCTGCACTGCTCAGGAGTCCTCCTCTGCCCAGTGGCCTGCTCCAGGGCAGCAGCCACCTGCTGCCACACATGGGTGCATGCCACCTGCAGAGGCACTCCCCCAAACAGTGTGCCATGGTGAGGCTCCACCACAGCCACCAGGTTTGCAACCTCCAAGGCCCCCCACAGTGGAGATCTCCTGCGTGCCATTTCCAATTTGTACAGTGGCAATATGGCGCTCCGCAGCGCGGCAACCCCACTTGGAAATGTTGCACAATAGAACTCCATCAGTCCCTATCGTGCTGTTAGGTACGGCGCGTCGGTCCCCATCACACTGTCACCGAACAGCGTGATAGAGCCATACACATGCCAGACATACGGCGCCAGGGGGCAAAGGTCATGCACAAGGTCAGGGGTCAGTGGCGCAAGGCCACGCACAGCACCATCGGACGTCTACATGTCCTGCGCGAATGGTCACCTGCGTGCCAGTGCCACAGTGGACTATTGCGCAGTTGTGCCACAGCGCCTTTTGGTGCCCAGTTCTGTAGCGCCACTGGCACAATGGTGGCCATGTCCTGAATTGCTGATCGTGCACAGCACGTCATCAGTGCGGCAGATGCCTGCATAAGCTACCTGGGCATGCGCAATGTGGTGTACTACACAGTCACAGAAATGCGCCATTGGCTCAGCCGGCTCAACTGTATTGCGCAAAGCGCAATGGCGTGATATTCAGCCAACACATGCAAATCATCTGATCAGCCATTCAAAGGTGCAGTGGCACGATTTGCATGTCATTAAAGTTGAGCCACTCCTAATTTGCATGCATTGCACTATAAATACGCGACATTGGGCTGTGCTAGCCAGATTCGGTTACTGCAGGTGAGAGGTGAGTTGCATGCTGTGTGATGTTCTGGCCAATGGTCATGGGATAACGCTGTAGACTGCACAGTGACAGGTGTCCACTTCCACCCATACAGACCGACATGACCGAGCAGAGCCAAGGTGAGGGTGAGGATGGTGGGCGAAGGAGGAGGCCCCACTTCACCAAGGAGGAGACAGAGGCTCTCTTCCAGGCCTACCTGGAAGAGGAGCCACTACTGAGTGGATGGTGGGGCACCCCTCAGGCCCGTGCGGCTGCATGGGAGGGGGGTAACTCGGGCAGTGAACCTGCATGGAAGCCACCAGCGCTCTGTGCAGGAATGTAAAAAGAAGATGGGGACAGACCGCAGAAGGGTGAAGGAGAAGGTGTCAGCCCTCAGGGCGGCACACGCTGGCACAGGCGGGGGCCAGCCAGCAGTGGCGGAGCTGACCCCAGCTGAGGACCGACTGGCTGCATCAATGCAGCGGAGTGCTATAGAGGGTGTACCAGGAGGTGGATTCCAGACAGGTGGAAGCCCATCACTGCATGGTATGACATGGTGGTGGTGTTTGGGGGGGGAAGGTTGATCACATGCACTAACATGTCCTCACTTTCTGTTACAGATCCCGTTCATCTGCAGGGGATGGTGGTGGCGGGACCATGCAGTGAGGAAGACCTGCCAGAGTTGGAGGAGGGTCCATCCACCTCTGTCGCCAGCCGGCATGCACTGCACCAGCATGCATGCCTGGCTGCCACCTCTGTTGTCAGTGAGTCAGGTGTGGGGTGCACAGCCTGTGTCTCAGCAGTCTGGCATGCAAGCATGCCAGCCTTTCATGAAACTGTGGCTGTTGCGTACCTGCACCTTTGGTGATGCAAGAACTGCAATGGGCAGTGACACGTGTGTGTGTCCCATGACGGACACACAGCAGGCCAGCACATGCCCCTGGACCTAGCTGGTTCCAACGTGTGTGCCAGCACATCAGCACAGTCCCAGGCTGTGCCTGTCAGCACCGGTGGGGCAGCACCGGTGGCTGTGCAGGTCTCTGGCACTGTTGCGGCCACAGCAGTGGAATGAGTGGTCCCTGGGGCAAGCAGTTGGAGGGGCAGCATCAGCAGTCACCCACCAGGTCTGGGGGTACAGGGTCCAGCAGTGGCACATGCACACCACCCATTGATATGCCCATACCTGGTCCTGGTGAACAGCGTCCACCCTCAAGGGGTGTTGAGCATCAGGACCTTCCATACCTTGGGGGACAGGATGCCGATGTGGCACAGGACCCATTTGATGAGCACACCCACCTGCTGCGGGAATCAGTACAGCAGCAGGGGCAGGTAGCAATATCCGTGGAGGCACTGTGCATGGCTGTGGAGCAGCACAGCAGGGACAATGCTTTGATCCTTGCAGAGATGGTCCAAATGCTGATGGATGTGACTGCAGCCATTGACAGGCAGACCCAGGAATTGGTCGCTGTCGTGGCTACATTGGGCACACAGTCAGGTGCCCCTGTACCGCGCACCCCACACAGTACGCTCTCCACTCCCCATTCCCGGCATCGTGCGACACCCAGCCTGTAGATGCCGGGTTCTGCTGTGGCCATCCCGAGCACCCCTGGTGCAGGTATGTTTGGCATGCTGCAGACCCCTGTGCAGACAAGGTCGTGATCATGCAGTGGGACCCCTGGTGGTCCATCGGTGCCACCCCAATGGCCCATGCTCAGCCTGCCAGTGCTGCTGGGTCACAGTGGGGTCACCCACACATCCGAGGTGGCCGTGGCACAGTGCAACATGACTGACCTGTCTCCCAGTGCGGGCCCTGTCTGGTGCTGCCCTGTCTGCAATGTGTGTCATGGTGGGCAGTGCACTGGTGGGTGCCCTGCCCAACACGCAGACACACGAACCACCTGCACACCCAACCGACTGCTGTCCACAGGTGCGTGTGCATGATGATCTGCCATTGTACTGTACACCAAGGTGCAAGGGTGCCCAGCATCTGACACATGTACTTGGACAGTACAGGTGGTGGGGGTGGTCTGTGGATCTGTGTGTTTGACATGTCTGTTCCTGCTCTGCTGTGCACCTGCCCATGTATGCTTTGTGCCTGGTGCGTGTGTGTGTGTGTGTGTGTGTGTGTGTGTGTGTGTGTGTGTGTGTCATATGACTGTTCACCCCTCCCTGATGGTGTGTTCGTGTGCCAGGACCCTTCCACTCCCCTTGCCATCATGCACCCCTGGTGTGTTACCCTGTGTGCCTGTGGGTTGTGCCTGGACAGTGTTGGTTGCACATGGCCCCTTGACTTACTTGTGTTGTGCAAAATGCTCCTCCATGATGGTGTCCCAGTGCAGCTGGGCCTGCCGGATTAGTCGGGGGTCCCGCCATCCAAGGGGGGCTGCTCATCACCATCATCACCGGTATCACTGGCGTCCCCATCGCTGTCCCCCTCCTCAACCTGTATGGCTATCCCACAGTCTTTGGCCATGTTGTGCAGGATACAACAGGCCAGGAATATCCCACAGGCCTTTGAGGGGCTGTACTGTAGGGCACTGCCGGAGGTGTCTAGGCATCAGAAGCATGCCTTAAGCATCCCAAACACCCGCTCAATGATGTTGCGTGTGGCGGCATGTGCCTCATTATAGCATTGCTGCGATGGGGTCATGGGGCGCCGGTGCGGTGTGAGCAGCCAGGGATGGAGTGGGTATCCGCGGTCACCTGTGTGGAGATAGTGGAGATAAGTATCATGTTCAGTGCATATTGTCCATATCCCTGTTAGCGCACTACCACTGGCACCTGTGGCATTCCACCCTTGCCCCAAGTTTGCAATTCACCATGCGTACTCACCCACTAGATGGCCTGTGGGGATGTCCCCACTCTCAAATCAATGGCACAGTGCTGACTGATACCATATGAAGGCATCATGTGCTCCACCAGGGTGTGTGGCACAAACATTGATTATGCGCCCACTGGCATCACACACCACCTAGCAGTTGACACTGGAAAAGCCCTTCCTGTTCCTGTATGTGGCCCCATTGGGGCCGGGTGGTGTGCAAATAGCCACATGGGTGCAGTCTATGGCCCCTAGCATGCCAGGCATATGTGCTACCCTGTGGAACTCCTGCATGTTTGCTGTACGCTCTGCCACGGTGCTGGGGAAATGGATGTACTCCGCAGCATGTGGCAGCAGTGCACTGAGGAATTGGGTGAGGATGCGTGATGTGGCCGACTGTGTTATGCCTGTGGTGTCCCCTGTCGGCCTCTGGAAGGTACCCGTGGCGAGCAGGCACATGCAGGCTGTTACCTTTGTCTCCACTGACAGAGCATGACTCTGTCATGAGGGTGCCTGCATCACATCACTGCATAGCTCACAGAGCTGCCTCAGTATTGCCCTGTTCAGGCGGTACTGGCCCACAATCTCTACGTCTGAATACAGCTCAAAGCTGATGTGGGCACGGTACTGCCTGTTGGGGGCATACCACCGACGGGCCCTTCCACGGCCACGTCCCCCTGCAGCATGCCTTCTCACCCCCCTCATTACAGCTTCCATGTGGAAGCTGGCACTGTCCATCTCCCTGGCTTGTGTCCCCCCCGCTGTTGTAGATTTGTTACCCCGGCTGTCCTGACTGCTACCTCCACTGCACCGGGTACACCTACTGGCCTCTGCAGTCTGTGGCCCCGCACACCCTCCCTTGTCCCTCTTCTCTCCTGTGCACTCCCAGGCCTGCACTCTTTGCCACTGTCTCCCTCTTTCTCCCTGCCTCATGTGGCTTCCCTGTAGCGTTCTTGCACCTCTTCCTTGAGCCTTTTTATTTTGGCTCATTTCCGCCGTGGCGCACCTTCTGGCTCATCCGCTGTTCCGCATTGCGCAAGTCTTTAAATATCGCATTGCGCTCTTTATGCATGGGTCCACCCCCTTCGGTTGTGCATGCCTTCATTTGCATTGCACTGTTGCTCAGCCTGTTTTCAGTGGCGCAACTGCCTCCTGCTGAATATCGCAGAATGGCGCAAATTTGGACTTGTGCATGCGCAACCATATTGCGCATGGCGCAACCCTTTTGAATATCCCACCCATTGTTTTTATTTGCCTTTTCCTTTCTAGGATTCTAATTCAACTTGGTAGCATATCTAGAATATCTATATAAAAATAACATTTGCCTGTCTTCTACAGACCTAATAGTGCCTTTATTTATTTATTTATTTATTTTATTTAGTTTTTGTTGTCCAGGAAAGGACTGGACAATTCTGCTTATGTTCAGCCTCATCCAGGGGGAGTAGCAATACAGATGGATGCCAACTGATATTGAACCAGGTTAAGCTGTTGGTGGTATTTTTAGTGAATGGGGGAAATTTGGCCAGGATACTGGGGAAATTCCCCTACTTGCCTGTAGAGGAATTGTTGGTGAGATGGCCACTTCAGGTGAGCCACTGGTGGAGATGGACATACTGGAGACAGAGGATCAGGCCTCCTCCTCCTCTGTCCTGACTTCATCAGAGGCCATTGTGAAAGATTCCAGAGAAAAAGCAAAGATAGCATAGAACTCAGTGAGCATTTGCCAGGAAAAGAAAAAATGATTGCTTCAGCAAGTGCACCCATAGACGTGAGTGCCCACATTTCTTACAGCGAATAGAAGAAGAAAACAAGAGGCATGAAACATGAAAATGAATCCTGCAAGAAAAACTCAGTAAAGTGAAGCTGGAGAACTCACTTGTCACAGGGTGTGGAGCAGCTGTCAGAACGGTGTTTGAAAGCTGTTACGCTGCACCATCAAAGGGATTAACCACATCAAAGGATTGTCTCATTAGTGACAGGCAGGTACAATTTTTCCCTTCTTCTATGAAACAAGTAAATGAGGCTGGCAGTAAAAATGCTGGGGAAAGCATGTGCCCAAAGCCTCAAGGTCAGGAAAACCTGGGAAATAAAAACTTAACCTGTAAACAGAATGAGACCGGGAGCATGGCTGGAAAAAAGCAACATGGGAAAAAATGATGAAATCAACATAGACGAGAACACAAACTTAAATGTGGAAACACAAGCAGACAAATGCACTGGGTAAAAAGATAAACTGGAGACAAAACTGAAAGCAAAATCAATAAAAGGCAACACATATGACCTCCCAGCAAAATAAATAATGTATCAAATGAGTGTCCATAACCAAACCAATGCAAAGTTGTTTTCATTTTCTACAAAGAGAGTAGGTGAGAAAATCTATTTCAAAGAAGAAATTAAAATTAAAAACAAAAGAACTGCAGTAACTTTGGCAAACAGGAAGATCTCTGTTGATTTCCCATGTGCTAGTGATGATTCAGCCAATGAAATACAGACAAAAAAGGTCCAAGAGACCCAGAATACTGCAATTGCTATAAAACATGCTTTCTCTGTAACCAACCCTGTCTCTCTTGAGGAGTGGTCACCAGAAAAAGCTCTTATTGAGGCAGGCTGGAAAACACAAAATGATGACCCATGGCTACCTGACCTGGAATGGGATGATACCGATCCTTATTGTCAAACAACACCTGAATGGCACCCAGTGGTACCCTTTGAACAACTACCAAAGAGAGCTAGATCACCTTCTAGGCCTGGTGACTCAGTGCATGCAGAAAAAAATATTGAAACAAAACAACTTGAACAAGTGGCCCAGACAGAGAATGGGGAGACCCCCACCACAAAGAATGCTAATAAGGACACCAGAATACAGAAACCCCAGCCCAAGAAAATCTTCCAAATGAGAACACTTCACAAAGGCCACTGCTTTCAGAACTATTTTCAGAAGATAAAAAAGAAGCAGCTCCACGGCATAATGTTGTTAGAATTAGGTACAAGGGGGGAATGGAAATCAGATCTGGCAGGCTCTTTGTAGGGAAAGAATTGTTAAAGGAATCATTACACTTCTCACCTAGGGAAGTGTTTGCTTTTATTAACATTTCTGGAGAAGATAACTTCAATGTAAGTTTTCGGTCCTCTTATGCATTGAAGCTTTTTTGGCAATGGTATAGTCAAGTTAAGTTTTCTCATCTATGAACTCCCTTCCTAGTTATTCCCTTGACAAAACCATTAATTAAATTTGCTACTGTAATGTTTTGGAATGAAGGAGTCCATGTAGAGGACATAACATATTGGCTATCTCAGAAGTGTGATGTGTTGAGCCCCCCAGAAGCAATACTAGATTCAGAATTGTTCTGGATTGAGGGGTGGAAATATAAAATCAAACTTAGACAAAATGATACAGAGATTGAACATGTGCTTAACTCCTTTCTGTTAGGTAGGGACAGGGGTGTGTTTTTATGCGGGGCAGCCTAGGGCCTGCTATAAGTGCGGAGCCCAAACTCATCTATCTAGTGTATGTGCTAAGCGCAGATGTGACAATTGTGGGGAAGTGGAACATAATAGACATTAATGCACAAACTTGACCAAATGTGATTTATGTGAAGACACTGGACATGTATTTGCAGAATGCCTTTGGGCAGCCAAAAACAAAGCCTCAGTAATCAGTCTGGAACTTCTGATTCATAAAGCACAAGATGCAGCTGACAGTACAGAACAGGAAGACAGGTCAGGACAGCACCCCAACCCCCTCTCCTCCCCTCCCCTCTCTCTTCTGACTCAGTCAACAAAGGGAACACAAAAAGGGACAACAGATCCAGCAGGCCCTCCTCCTGGCTCTGACACTCTGGAAAACAAACAGAACCTAGTGGTGATAGAAGAATTTCCACCTGTTTGCTAACAGGACCCCATTGACAAACCTCAGGAAGAAATCACACCCAATAAATCCTCCTTTAAAACTTTCCCACCACCTAGGCTTTCCAAAGCTCCCCCTCCCCCTTTTCTCACTTTAGCATCTCAAAAACATCAGGAAATGGACATCTCCAACTCATATGCAGTATTAACCTCATCTTGGAGAGAATCAGACATGAAATTGGGGGATAGTGAAAGCAGAGACAAAGGGCAAGCTACAGTGAACTATAAAGGGAAGAAAAACAGGAGGAAAAATTAAGGGAAGGAGCAAAATCTATGGCTAAACTAAGTTTAGGATCCATAAACATACACAGTATTTTAAATACTGTGAAGAGGCAAGCAGTTTTTCAGCACCTTCATGAGTCTTGTATAGACATCATTTTCATGCAAGAAACTTGGATGTCATCTATTGATCAAGTCAGGATGTTTTCAGCAGAATGGACCTGGGCCCTGTCCTGTTGGTCCTTTGGCCCTGACAAAGCCGATGGTATTGACATTCTTTTTAACTCATAGTCCCTTTCTTTAAAAAAATGATAGATCTAGTCCCAGGCAGTGTTATGATTATTGATGGATTATGGAATCAAAATTTGTATAGATTTATTAATATTTATGGCCCTCAGACAAAAGCTGATAGAGTGACTATTCTCTCCCTAATACAACCATTTCTAATGACATCAGCAAATATTATATTATATTTGGGGGGATTTCAATTGCGGACTACCGAAGGAAAATTTATCTCTGGAGAAAAAAATGACTGTGATTCAAATGCCCTGAAAAATGTATTCAAACAGCAGAATTAAACAATTGTAAGGGAAATCAGAGTTTTGGACCACTCTTTACTTAAAAAAGAGGGAAATGGACTACCACTATAGACCACATCTTTATCTCACATAATCTACAAATGGCGAACTTTGGGACAACACTGATTGAATTTTTTGGGTTATCTATTATTAAAAACAGTTTTTGCACATGGGAGGGTTTTAGGATCTAGAAATACATGGAAGTAACATATCTACTCTTCAGAATTTAGAAGTTCAGAAGGAGATCACAAAAGTACTATGGGCAAGGACGTCAGTTTTTTTTTATATGACAGTATATGAGAATGGTGGGCAGACACTAAAAAGGATATTAAGAACTGGTTCCAAACTTATTGAAAAAGGACAGAAATAAATACATTTTTAACGTACCTAAAATTACGAAATCAACTTTAGTATTTATACACCCAAGCAGCATATTCAAGATATAATTACACAGGCCAAATAGAATTAGTAAAAGAAGAAATGCTACATGTCAATATGACAGAGCAAAAACTTTAAAAGCAGAACTCTAATATGGAACTCTGAAATCTAAGAGACCAATATGAAGCTTTTAAAAACAGAAAGAATACCATGAGATTTGAAGAGCTAATAGATGAAGAAAGAAATAGGCAAGACACAGAAGAAGGATTACACAAAATTATAACCAATTTTTTTAAAACACATGCTGTGGTACCCCCCATTCTGAGGAACAGAACAAATATCAGAAGCAAGTAAAAACCCCTGTTCTTCCAATAAATACATCAAATCTTGTGTCCCCAATAACAAAGGATGAAATAGGGAATACCATAAAAAGGCTTAAAATTAGGAGCATCCCCACGACTGGATGGCCACCCCAATTATTTTTAGAACCTTTAATAAAGATATAACAAACTGTCTGATAGTGCTATATGAGAATGTCTTCAACACACAACAAATTCCAGTAGATTTCATATCAGGGTTAGTGATCTTTTTATTTAAATCTAGAAACAGATTACAGCTGAATAACTGGAGGCCAATAACCCTGCTTAATGCAGACTTTAAAATTATGTCTCAAATTCTTAATAAAAGATTAAGAGAAACAGCAATATCCCTCATCCATCCATCACAGTTCTGTGGACTGCCAGATAGGAAGTTTCAGCATGCATTAATGATAATTAGAAATATAATAGAATTCAACACTATGAAACAGGGAACATGGTGTAGAATCAGTGCAAAGCCTTTGATCGAGTCTATCATCCTTTCTTATTTGCAGTTCTGACATACTATGGGATCCCTACAGAATTTATCAAATGGATAAAACTGCTTTATTCAAATGCAAGTGTTCATCCCATAATTAAAAGGAAAGTAACACAAATGATTAAGATAACTACAGGGGTGAGACAGGGGTGCCTGTTAAATCCCTTACTCTATAATTTCACCATAGATCCTCTCCGATGAGTACTAAAAGGCTCAGATAAGTGGCAAGGGATAATGGGGAAAGAGGTGCCTTGAAGGCACAAGCCTATGCTGATGACCTTATAATTTTCATGCAGACACATAGCCAAATACCAGTGTTATTGAAAGAATTTTGTAGTTACTCACAACTGTCAAACTCAAAAGTGAATATAAATAAATGTAAAGGGATTTTTATAGGGCTTCATCATCTTCTGCTACAAATCTACAAGGGGTAGAGATTCCCTCAATGCCCCAGAAAATGTTAGGAATAACCTCTGGTCCACAAAATATGCCAGCTGAAAATTGGGCTAGTGCTCTACAAAATACAGAACAGAAGGTTCATAGCTGGAAAGGATGGAGACTATCCAAAATAAAAAAGGGTTCATAGCATTAAACATGTTCTTATACCATGTTTGTTATATATAGCCTTGATTCCAACCCCCCCCCCACCAAGTACAAATAGAAACCAGACTTTACACATGGTTTTTTTTTCCAGATGCTATGGGAGAGCAGGCTCAATCCTATTAGACAATGTTTTACCTACCTGCCTAAGCTCCAGGGTGGACTTGGGATGGTGGATCCAATAATCTTTTTCCATTCATTACTTATAGCTCAGACAATTAAAATGGGACTGAACCCTACAGGGAACTGGTGTCATAAATGGATCCAGAATGTCCTACAGATGTACTTTTCAGCATGGGTTAACACCCTTCCCAAAATCAACCCCTACATGGTAATTCCAAGTTACTAAAAACCAGTGGCACATAAACTGTATAAATAGGGAATAACAAAACCCCAGGTATGTCAAAATACAGATTTTAAGTCATATAGTACTATTTTGGGGAAAATATATCCAGTAGAACCTGAATTTAAGGACTGTGCTACCTCGTACAACAAATTTGTTCTAGCACAACTAAATAATAGTAGGATACCACTTCATATGTGGGCAGTTTTGTGGCTCACAGCATATGGGAGATTGAACATTAGAGGTAATAATAAACACAAATCACTAGAGGAAAGGTACTGTCCATAAAATATTTGTCAAGCAACCAAAGAAACTGTGAACCATTTTTTATTTGAATGTTCATAAGTAAAACCTTTGTGGTATTTCTTAGCTAGGAAATGGAAATTACCATGGTTAACAAATTTAAATCATGACATTCTAGTTATAGGACATTACCCATTCTTGCAGAATAGATATGACAAAAGTACTGTAGCTGTGTGTTTTTACTGTCTGAAATTCTATATATGGCAAGCTAGATGCCAATGGGTTCTCTCACACAGATTAATGACCTATGAAACTTTTAGTTCACTTGTGGCACACATAATGTGGTCAATTTATGTAAAAGATATTTCAGCTCACTTGTCAGATAAAGTACAAAAATGGTGAAAAGGGTTCTTATTTTTTGTAAAATATAAATGAAAACAGTATGGTTCTATTTTAAAACTTGTCCATGAATTGATGAATTATGAATAATTGTTTTTTTTCTGTGATGCCTTGTACATAGTGGCCTGGATATTCAGACTGCACCAGGCTGTGGTGCAAACCTGGGTGCAGCGCAACTTGGTTGCGCAGGGGCGTTGACTGGGCGATATTCAATGGAGCTGCACCATGGCACAGCATCATTGAATATCGCACCCTGGCCACCTGCAGTGTGCATGGCACAGTGGCACTGCACCAGCGCAAGTTGCCAGAGTGGAGCGTGGAATGCGCTAGCGCAAGTTCTGCGATATTCAAAAGTGCACATGCAAATGGAGCCATAATGTATGCATGGCACAAATGGGGCCATGTGCATGTCATTATGGCCCCATTTGCATGCAGGTGCACTGATCCCCAGTGACTTTCACCTGGCGCTCTGCCAGGCAGCAGCCATCAGGGACCGACGCAGCCTGCACAGAGTGGCAATGTGCCCCACTGCCTGATTGTGGGCTTAAGTATAAAACAATAGCATGTCCTATATCCCTGGTGGTCCAGTGGACTGCTCGCAGCCTGATCACGGGCTTAAGTAGAAAACAGTAGCACATCCTATATCCCTGGTGGTCTAGTGGACCGCTCGCAGTCCGATCACGGGCTTAAGTAGAAAAAAATAGCACGTCCTATATCCCTGGTGGTCCAGTGGAATGTGTAGTACAGTATGAGCTGCACACCCAGTGGCTCACGCTGTGGCCCAATGGGTGTACAGCCCTATCTACGGTGTCAGTCGGCGGGCGGCAGGGGAGGCAGGTGGGTGGGGTGCTGCCACCCGCTGCTGACCGGGGGGGAAACGGGGTGGTGGGGCTCAGTGGGTGAGTGGGGAGGGGGGTACCGCTGGACCACCAGGGAGATTGGACTTACTTTTTCTGATACAAATGCCCACGATCGGGCTGCAAGCAGTCCACTGGACCACCAGGGAGATTGGACTTAAATTTGTAATACAAATGCCCGCGATCAGGCTGACAGCAGTCCACTGGATGACCAGGGAGATAGGACGTGATTTACTTTTACCTTATGCCCACGATCAGGCTGACAGCAGACCACTGGACCACCAGTGAGATAGAACATTCTTAATTTAAACAGATGCCCGTGATCGGGCATGGGGGTGCCACCACGGAGGTGCAGCCAGAGCTCAGGTGGCCACCCACAGGTGGCAGCTGCTGTGTTGTGCCCTCCAATACGGCAGCTCACCTGTGGGTGGCCAGCTGTTTCTTTTTTTTTTGGCTCACCTGTGTGCAGTGCAAGTAGGGGTTGCACATGCATGGACTCAGCACATCCCGGGCTGAATATAGGGATGTGTGGAGTATGCATGGGCACGCCCCCTACCTGCGCCACATGCATTACTGATGTGCTCCAGTGCATCAGGATTTGTGCCAGGCACAATCCCCATTTGAATATCATGCCAGGGCGCATCAGTGGGTTGTGCATGGTGCAACACTGTTGAGCCATGCGCAACCCTTTTGAATATCTGGGCCAGTATATCCTTTTTTTCTCTTTGTCAAAATGTTAAAATGCATTATGATATGACTTTCAATAAAAACTCCCCTACTTGTCAGTAGTGGAAACCTTTGCCTGTGAGAATGGAGGAGTCGGATGTGGCTCAGATGCAGACTGGGATGGCTGGAATTCACCCTAGTGTGGCTGGCTAGCAGAACATACCCGATGCTGCCTCTCCAATGGAAACGGAGAACATTTCAGCAAATGACATAGATAATCCAGCCCTTACCATCAATATAGAAAATATGGTAACCGAAGAAAATGATGAACTACATGTGGCAGAACAGAAACTGGATGAGTTTACCAGCAAACAAAAAGATGAGCTGTTAGCTCAAATTTCCAAACTTGAAACTGCCTACCTACTCGAAACACAAAAATTTGAGGATCAGAAGAAAAGAAAGTGACTCCCAGAAAACTTGCCATCAGCAAACAGTGCTTCCAAAGTTTTCATTTTCAGCTCCAGCTTGGACACCCTGGATGTACCAATGCATCTGCAACATCCTGCACCTGTAATGCTACTAAATCACAAGAATGGACAGCTAGTTTGTCTCTATTGAATGCAGGTTGGATGCAAGCATAGACCAGGGATGTGTACCCAATCCTGCAATACCGATCCCAGGATCAAAAGCTTCACTGGGTGCAACCCACAACCTCAACAGGACTCTGAGGTCCCATCAGCAGTTGCTACAGACACTGAGCCAGTGACCACGTAGCAGACCCCAACCTCCACAGGTATTTCTTCTACATCGATTGACATTTCTACTGAGGTTTTTTTTTGAAGCTCTATCAGATGTGGCACCACCACCTACAAACCAGCCAACTAACATTTCTACAGATTTAAATATTAAACCAACAAACTCTAATAACAATACTGCTATACCTGTCACTTATGGTAGCCTGCTTAAAAAAAACCCTTGAGGCTAAGAGAAGGCATGCAGTTAGACTGCAATATGTTGGAGGCCTAGAATTCCTCCTTGACAGATTTTATGTAGGGAAACAATTATTAAAGCAAGATATGGGCTTTACACCCACAGAGGAGTACACTTTAATTCACACCCCAGGTGAAACCATCATTGATGTTAGTTTTAGAACTGCAATTTTATTAGGTAGATTCTGGACTTTATATATTGCCCACAAGAATACCCCCTTATGGTCCCCCTTCCAGGCTATCCCTGTTACAAAGCCAACTTTCAAAATGGTTACAGTATTGTTCAGAAATGATGGGGTCAATATTTCTGACACTGTGTTTTGGTTGGAGAAAAGATGTGAACTTCAAGATACACCTGACCCCATCATGGATGGGGAGGGTTTTTGGACAGGGGTCTGGAAAGTTAAGGTCAAGCTAAAACATGATGATTCAGATATTAAACATATTTCTAACTGTTTTTACTTAGGAAAGAACAAGGGATACTTTTCTATCAAGGTCAGTCCTGCTCGTGCTATAAGTGTGGGTCCCATAGACATATCAGCAATACATGCAAAATTGTGAAATGTCTCCAGTGTGGAACAAAGGTCATTCTGGTTCTCATTGTACTTTCATGCCACTATGCCACCTTTGTGATGAAACAGGCCACTCCTTTTTATCCTGTCCCTGGGCCTCACGCAATACAGACAATGTAGACTATGCAGAGAGAGATTTTTACATAAATTGAGCTACAAGACAAGGAACAGGACAAGGCCCAACCCCAGGCCACCCAAGCAGATTGACACAGGGGGAATGACCACAGTGGTGATAGAAAATCCAACCCCAATGACTCCTGAATCCCCCTACACTTGAAGAGAGCAATGCTCCTGAGGCTGAAATGCCACCCCCACCCCCTCTGCCTCCCTCAGAGGAACCTGCCTTCCAAGTAGTGCAGTCAAAAGGATATAAAGATTCAGGTACCTCCTCCCAAAAAAGCTGAGAGTAACCCTCTACAAAATAAATTTTCTGCCTTATCACGGATTCTGACACCCAGTGAAGACAATCCTTAGATAGGGAAGGAGTATCAGACTTAGATGAACATACTCCTGCCCCTGAAGAGACAGTTAAGAAAAAAAGGTTAATGGGGACAAGATACAGTTTGAGGAAAAAGAATGCCCCAGACTAAAAATAAATGGAGTCAGATATTCTTTTAGCTTCCCGAAACACTAACAGTTTGAAATCAGAGAGGAAAAGGAAAACTACTTTCTCCTATTTTTCCCCAAATAATTATGACATTGTCATCTTTCAAGACACCTGTTTAACCACAACTACTGAAATTCAAAATGCTAGTGCAAATTGGATATGGGGAGCCACATACTGGTCAGTGGGGGAAGATATCTGCAGTGGAGTAGGCATTTGTGTAAACAATCCTTTAATGAAATTAACCCAGGTTTTAGATATATTTTCAGGTAGGGCTATGCTCTTGGATGTAACAATAGAAGAACAAGATTTCCACCTCATCTACATGTAGGCACCCCAAGATAAAGTTGGGAGGGTACAGCTATTCAGCTTAATGCAACTTTACTTACTTATGGCAAAGGCCATCCTACTTGGTGGAGATCTTAATTGTAACAGGCATAAAAAGGACAGAGGTTTAAAACCAGATAAAACCTACTGTGATGCTGGGTTTTTAAATAGAATGTTGACTCTAACAAAGTTGAAAGATGTGTTTCTGGAATGTCACCCCAACCCCCAGTTTACATATTTTAGAGGTGCCCTGAACACCAGGATCATCTATTGGTTTATATTCTCATACCTCCCTGTCACTGACCCTATGGTTCTCCCTGTAGCCACTTCTGATCATTCATTGTTAGAAATTAAACTGTCATACTCCCCAGAGGTGACCATAGGAAAAGGATATTGGAGGTTAAATACTACTTTGTTAGATAATGAAGATATCTGACAAGGAATACTAGCCATCCCTAGTGCTTGAAAGTCAGTTATTTTTCTTTATGACTCCCCAGTGGAGTGGTGGGAGCACAGCAAAGAAGACTTTATTAGCTTTTTGAAGACATCAGAGAAACTCTCAGGCAGTTTCTGGACCTTGAAATATGAAGAACTATGAAAACAATTGCATAGACTATTCTCCTTTCAGGTAAACTCAAACCATGGCTACTACTCACAAATCAAAATAATCAAAGCAGAAATGGCTTCCTATCGTATGATAGGGGGTGCTCCCTGGAATTCGAACAACAGTTTAGTACTAAAGGGAATCAATTTCAAGCCAACCCATATGAAAACTGCACAACACATACAAATAAAAAAAATCCCTTCTTTAAAAACAGGGAACCAGACAATTCAAGGAAATTCAAAAATGATGGCAGAAATCAAAAACTATATTGGCTCACTGTATGGAACAGCCCATAAGGGGCCAAGGGAGACCATTGCATTGCTTTAAAAGTGCCATTTGCCAAAACTCTCACTAAATAACAGAACACTGCTTCTTAACCCCATTACAGAGAAAGAATTGACCACAGTCATATCACAGCTAACTATGGGAACTGCGCCGGGGCCAGATGTGTTACCCCATGCCTTCCATAAAAAGCTTATACCATTCTTACTTCCTGAATGTACAGCCCTCTACAATTATATGCTAGACCATGATATATTATCAAAGGCCATGTATTCTGGATTAATGATCCTTATACACAAAACAGGATAAAGAATCCTTATCTAACTGGACACCAACTTCTTTGCTTACCTCTGATTTTAAGAGTTTAACAAAACTACTGAACAATATAATAATGGAGGTTATACCTCCCATAATACACCACACACAAGCATGCTGTATACCAGAAAGGAAAATATTGGATATATTGATTATGATCAGAGGGATTTTAGAGAAAGGTGATAATGAAGAACTAATAGGATACCTTTTGAATACAGACCAATCTAAGACCTTTGATTGGGTCTCACACACATATTTATGGACCTGCCTAGCAGAATATGGATTCCCCACCCAGTTTATCTGATGGATTTAATTGTGCTCTAAGCAAGCAACCCTATCGCTCTATGTTAATGGAAGAATAGGAAAACCAAGTAGCATAAACATAGGAGTGTGTCAAGGATGCCATCTTAGCCCTATCCTTTACTTATTGTCTCTAGACCCCCTTATTCTGCACATTAATATACATCTAGAAATACAGGGTCTCTCTATTTCCAGTCAAGACACAGAAGTGAAAACCATAGCATATGCTGATGATTTGTGTATTATAATGGCAGATCACATGTCAGTTTTACCCATAGAACTTTTCATAGACTTTTCAGCAATGTCAAGATCTCAGATAAACCTACAGAAAAGTAAATGTGTTCCAATAGGACATGTACCAGCAAATACAAATCAGATAATAAACATCCCAATGGTTACTACAGGAACTAAAGTTTTGAGAATCTATTTTGGCTACCCAGATGTTGCATATTTTAAATGGGACTACACTATCAACATAGCCCTCAATAGAATTGCTTGATGGAATCAGTGGAGAATGAGCAAAAAAAAAAAATAATTTATATGATCCACACTTTTTTACTACCCATGTTCTTATACCTCACCTATGTCTACCCCCACTCCTAAAATATTAGAAACTCAGCTCCTCAGTTGTTTTTTCAAAGCATCTGGGAAAGTCGCTTAAACCCTATTAAAAGAGGCATATTATACTTAGAAACAGAATTAGGAGGCTTAAAAATGATTAACCCCATTACCTTCTACCATAGCATTTTCTTATATGCAAATGTTAAACCTATCCTTTCAGGAGAGCTTAGCAATATGGTGCCCATGGGTAGCAGATCATTGCTCCCCTTGTACATGCATGAAAACAAAAAAATATTTTCTCCGAACAAACCAAATTGGCATCCTATCCAAACTATATTCGAGATTGCTTTAGTAAAATTAAAACCTGGAAAGTCTCAATAACATTCATTCTGACAAATGAGAGAAAACAGTTTTATTCTCACATACAAGACAATTTCATATCTTTCCCATCCTATATGGCCAGACTGCAGAAGGAAATGAAAGAAATTTCAGATCAATTTTTGGATGAAAGAATACCCCTAAGATGTGGGATACCATCTGACTTTGTGCCCATGGCAAACTATCAGTTAAAGACAATTGGAAACATAGAGAAAAAAAGGAAAGCTTGTGCCCCAAATCATCTTGTATAGAACAACCTGAAACTATGGATCCTTTCTTCTTTGAATGTCCCTTTATTGTTGATTTTTGGGCTCTCTTGTATGAAAGTTGGGCACATTTCCCACAATACATTGCAACACAAGAGGTTCTGTTTCTAGGGATTTTCCCAAGAATAAGGATCCCCTACAATAAAAGTACCCTTAGAATTATAACAGCATGCCTAAAATATTGGATTTGGCAAGTGAGATGTAAACTTACTCTTCAGCAAATAGTTTGGTCAATTGAACAACTCTTCCAAGCAACTCAGGAAAACATATCTACTATTAAACAACCAGAACAAAGGACAAGTCCACTGTCCTTTCCGGAACACTGGGCTGCTCTAGATTGGCTGTAAAATTATGAGCACAAGATGGAAATATAACATATGGTACTGATACATTACTTGTATATGTATCGCTGCCTTTTTGGAATTTCAACCATTTAATGAATGTCTAAATCAGTAGGTGACTGGCCTCAATAGGGAACCTTTTCATATTGTTTTAAGTGAGATGAATTGTGTAATTATTTTTTTTATTTTGTTCCTTTTTATTGCATTTTGTGTTTCCTCACCTTTATATGAAATTATTTTTTTCCCCTATTTTTCTCTGTATTTACTGTTAGGATATACTTTATAAAATGTATTTCATTTTATGTATATAAATCTGTATGTTCTCATATATTTTTTCAATAAAAATACCCTTACTCACCTCTGGGGAAGATTCTGTCTGGTATAGCACAAGGGCGGAGGGAGCAAGTAGCAGTGGTTAGTGTACCTGCAGGGGAACTGATCTCTAACCCTGCAGGTCCAGCAATGGAGATCAGTGAGGTTCCAGACCATAACGAAGGAGCTGCAGGTACTGAAATGGGTCATGGAGATGCTCAGTACCTGCAAACGTGGTAGCAACTGCTGTGGTATTTTAGTTCACAAAACAGGACGTGGGTCCTGGAGTTAATGAATGAAACAGAAGAAAATATGGAGCACCTACCAAGAGTGACTTTGACCATGGAAACAGAGCAAACAGAACCCAGGACAGCAGAACCAGCTTTGGAAATGGAATGAATGACTGAAATGGAACAAATTGATGGATCGGGCCTTGGTGGTGTTTGTGATGCAGCATCATCAAAGAAGCCTCCAGCATCAGAGCCACAGCATGTACTTGTCAAACCAGCATAGGAGCAACAGTTACACGGTGAAATTAAAACAACACAAGGTCCTTCAAAACATGGAGTGAGTAAAACCCATGAATGTAATGAAGTAGAAATGGCAGAAAATCATATAATACAAGCACAACCAGAAAAACAGGACACAATAAACTTAAGATTGGGGAGTGTTGCCGCAGCAATACCCCAGTCAGCACAAACAACAAGAGAAACTCCTAACACTATAAAAAACTTATTAATTGGAGCTGGATGGTGTCAAGATGAACAGAAGCAATGGGTGCCAGATCCTAGCCACAGCCTGATCCCAGGTTGCACTGAACAGGTGACCCAGAATGGTATACAGGAATTACAGGCACAGAACACTGTTATAGCTGCAAAAACTGTACTAGTAACAACAACAGATGGATGGCAAGTCCTGTTTATTGCAGAAACAGATAGAGAGTTTAATGCAGACTCAGTGATGCACACTCAGCCTCACATAGGGTGCAACCCCTTCCCCGCAAACCACCATATATAGTAACTCGGATTCCCCTGGATGAGGACCTAGTTCCAGTTTTCCAACATGGGGTGAATGAATGGAAACTGAGCAGCCTATTGCAGAACCCAATACAACCACTGAAACAGCAAAACAAATGTGGACAAAATTCAGGACAAGGGATCAGCTTTTTCAAAATGTGGTTTCTGCACAATGCAGTAATGCAGTATGTTTGCAATACATGGGGAGCCTGGAGGTGGCTCCTGACAGAATCTATGTGGGGCGGACTTTGATTAAGGAGTCTATGTATTTTTTTTTTCAAATGAAATATATGCACTAATTCATGTATCAGGAGACACCTTATTTGATGTCAGTTTTAAAACTCCAGGGAGGCTGGATCAGTTTTGGGCTTCACATGAAAAGAAAATGTACTCTGCCTTGTGGCTTCCATTTAGGGCAATACCATTAACCAAACCAGTAAACAAGACATGTAACAATACTCTTTCAAAATGAAGGGGTCAGTATGCAGGATATAAAACATTGGCTAGCACAGTGTTGTGATTTCACTGGAGAACCACAACCTATCCTAGATGAGGAACACATTTGGATGGGTAGGTGGAAGTTTTAATTCAATTTGTGTTTAACTCCAGCAGGCCCAAAACATCTACCAAGTTGTTTTTTTTTCAGGTAAAGACAGAGGTCATGGCTTCTACCAAGGGCAGCTAAAAACATGATTTAAAGGTGGGTCAATACAACATCTAAGTAACACATGTGACAGGATCAAATGTAATTTATGCCTGGAGTATGGGCCTAACAGTACTTCCTGCACCAATGAATTAGAATGTAATTTGTGCGAAGAACAAGGCCATGCTTATAGAACATGGCTATGGGCATCCCGTATCTGGATGACAGACCATATCAAGATAATATTCTCACCACGGCTCAAAAACATAGCATGGAATGAAAATGCAGAGAATATAAACAGAAGGCACATCATCTCATCCGGAGCCCAATACAACCAAAGGGAGTACAGAAGCACCCTCATCAAAAGATAAGGAGACCATCACTGTTACTGCCATGGAAGAAAGGGAAAGTAACAAGGATGAAGCTCAACAGCACCAGCAGATGGAGGTTACAACTCCACAGCAGAAGGCACAATAGACTGTTTCACCGCAACAGGAGGATATTCAAAGTATGCCTCCCCCAGAGATGTCTGTGGTGACATCCAAGAAAAGGAGGATAAACAAACAATAACCAAAAGCAAAACTTTCCAGGACTACTCAAGAACAAAGACAGCTAGAGTTAAAAAATAGATATGAGGCACTGCAAGCTCAGGAATTAGATTCAGCAGAGGAATTGGGGACATCCTCCACAAAATCGTCCAAGAAGAGGATATGGTGGTGGAAGTTTGGAAGGTCCATTTAAAAAGCAAAATGAACTTGGGGGTCTGTCCATGAAGGAGTGGAAGAGTAAGAAAAGATAATTAGCCCTCTTACTTCCACAATGACTGCCCAACACATCTATGAAGTGATCACTTTGAATGTAAATCACATCAAGAACACTGGAAGATGCTTGGTGACATTTTCCATTTTAGAAGATCTTAATCTGGACATTTGTTTTCTGCAAGATACCAGGTTAGATACATCTACAGAGATCAATGCTGCATCTAGACTATGGTGCTGGGGTCCATCTTTTTTCTCATGTGATCTAGACAGATGTGATGGGGTGGGTGCGTTATTTAGAGGATAACATTTTAATGTAACAAGAATGGTAGACATTTGCCCAGGGAGACCTTTGCTAATATATTTTTGTCATAATAATATTGTATGGAGGGCCATTAATGTATATGCCCCACAAACTAAGAAAAGAAGAGTAGATCTGTTCACTAAAATAAAGCCATATCTATTTACAACCAGAAAGGTTATATGGGCAGGAGATTTTAATTGTGGCATACAGCCCAAAGATAAGGGGACTAAAACACAGAAACAGTTTTATGACACTACATTTTCAAGAACAATTTAAAAGATTCAGATTTAATTGATTCCTATAGAAGTTTACACAACAGTGGATGTTACACTTATTATAGGAACACCTTAGCAACCAGGATTAATTTCATTTTCATTACAAAACATGTTAAAATACAAAATGCTACTGTCTGACCTATAGAAAATACAAACCATTTACTACTCACCATACAGTTTAGTTTTACAGAGAATAAGACTGTTGGTAAGGGGTACCGGAAATTAAATTTCACTTTATTGGAAAAAACAGATACAGTCAGTAAGGAATTTGCTGAATACAAAGAAGATGCTAGTTGGAGACAAAAGGAGAAGTAAAAAAGCACTCAATAACAGGCCCATCAGGTACACACAGAACAATATAAGAAATGTTTAACATTACGGTCCCAACTATATAAAGTGATGTCATTACTCAGCACATGATATGGACAGTACTATGCTCAAATTCAGATTTTGAAGGGAAAATGGAGAAATTACAATATTCCAGAGCAACATCATTGCTCAAGGAACATAAAACATGTACCCCAGGGAAGACAGGTACAGGAGACATCTTTGAAAACTGTAAACAGCGTAACCAGAGTAAAAGTATAGGTGTGCTAACTAACCCAACAGGTGAAGTGGCTGAATCAAATGAGGAAATTCTTACAGTAGTTTCTTCCCACATGAAGGTCCTCTATTCAGACTCTAACATCTCAGAAGAACTCTTACAAAATATTTTAAATAAAATAATAGACCCAGAGTCGCTGAAAATGACTACAAAAGCCATGGTTGCCCCATTACTACGGTAGCACGTCAATTCACCGCAAACATTACATCACAAACAACTCATCGCAACATTTTGAGCTAATCCTAACACAGCGCAGTAATAATTTCATCGTATATAAGTTTCATTGAATCAGCTGAGCTGCAGAACCAAAATACGAACAAACAGTAGAGAACAAGCACCAGGAAGCAGCAGAGGTAATCAGCACAAAGTATATTGCGATGTAGGGAAACCAGGAGAGGTAATCAGCACATTTTAGCAGGAGAAGAGAAATCTGAGCACTTAATGTTAGGCTTTATTAGAATTAATACATACGAATTGTACAGATTTTGTTGTTCCACTTCTTCCACTTACTGTCACTTCCTGATTATATCATAAGTCAATACAGCGACCATAGGAGAGTTCATCATAGACCCAGGTTAATTTAATATGTAACTTTCATTTATTTTATTAAAAGAAGATTCCACAATTCAAAGTGATTAAAAGTTAAGCCACATCAAGCTTTGGAGTCCTTTTTAGTCCATCAATCAGTCTAAACCTGTAACTGGAAGTTATGAGCAACCCCCCTTAGGTAGTCTGCACAATTGGTTGTTCCATAGGAATCCACCACCAACGCGATACGCTTTCCTGTATCCCTGTGTTTTTTTTGTGGAACAGGGGGTGCTATGCCTGACAGGTACTATTCCATTTTCACCTCATTCATTCTCTGTTCACATTTTATGGCAATTATCAATTTCCAAATGGTGGGATGGCTAGCTCTGAGAAGACTATTGAAGCCTCTATGCCACCCCTCTACAGAGTTATTAGTGCGCTGCAGACCTTCCTTAACAGCCATGTAGCAGTTCCAAAACTTAATGTCAAAATGTGGTCTGCCATGACCGCGATGACCAACTGGCCTTCCTATCCAGGTATCTTCAAAGTAGTCAATGACAGGGGCCAGTTGGTCATCATGAGTTCTGTAGAATTTAGTCTCTCTCAGCATTTCAAACACATTAATTACATCGTCTGGTGGAATATATGCTAATGCTGGCATCATTCGTATGTTAAGTGCAAAATCAGAGACTACTGTGTAGTTCTTTACAATGTCATGAATTTCCTGTACTTTGCGCCACACTGACTGACACAGGTGGAAAAAGCAGCCCCTTGTTACTGCGGTGGGGAACACAGTTTGAAATGCTTTAGAGGCTGCTAGTTCAAAGTCCAGCATGACAGTCTGTGGATTAAGTCCAGGGCATAAATGTTTTAATTCAGATAGGATGTGTACATAACTTACATGTGTTTTGTTTGCCATCAGAATAAAAACCGAGGGTATAACGGATGAATGTTGCACACCATGTATGGTGTACAACTGTGAAAACAACGGAGGTGTAGCCTTG
Organism: Neoceratodus forsteri; assembly: GCA_016271365.2. Taxonomy (NCBI): domain Eukaryota; kingdom Metazoa; phylum Chordata; order Ceratodontiformes; family Ceratodontidae; genus Neoceratodus; species Neoceratodus forsteri. The sequence continues at coordinate 41,341,656 of JADMNL010000035.1, forward strand.
AATGTTCCGTCGGCGTACCAGTGCATTGATTTGGTCATATAATTAAGATTCTGCTTAGTAGAAAATATAATGAATCTTTCTGTGTCATCACAGCCTGAATCATACAGCATAAATTTTTCCCCACTATCAGTTTCACACTCTTCTGGTGGAATTTTAAGTTCAGTAAGTGAAACTGGCTGGCTAGGAGCCATAGCTACTGTTTGTCATGCCCTTTGTGCACTTCTCTTTAAACTTGGTATGGATGGAAGTTTTGCACAGGCAGATTGACTTATTCCAGAAATGACAGTGGCTACTATCTGCTGTGTGGTTTCCTGAGAGCTGCATGCATGGTACTTCAAATCATTCACCACTTTTCTCACCTCAGCATCAGCTGGGTTAGGAACATGATTGTGTTCCTTAATGTATTTCAGTATGGCATCATTTGCTGTGTGAATCCTAGCAGGACACTTAAAGGTGTCGTACTGCTGACATTTCCAGTAGTCTTTGTCCCCATACATTCTCTCCTTTCAGTAAATGTAACCGTCGTGGGTCAGGAGAGGCTGTCCTCTACTACTCATCACAAATTCAAGTGGCATCTCAAAACTGGGATGGGAGCAGCTATGACAGTGATACATTTAAGCTGTCAATCAGGCTACACTTGGGGCACAATCACTGGCTGACCAATTTGAAAACATTAGCAATAGCAAACTGCATTAAGATGTTAATAACCGCGATGTAAAAGGGAGAGCATGCTACCTTGTGATGTAAATGACCACGATGTAAAGGGGATGCAATGTAAATGCAAGCGCTGAAATTTTTACAATGTAAAAGCTCGTGCTGAAATATTTTGCATGGAGTTGACGTGGAACCCATTACTACAGTAGCGGTAGTACAGGCTATAAAGAAATAAAAAAAAAAACTTTCCTGGTTCAGATGGTCTTCCATTACATCAGAATTTTATAAATCAGTGAAAGAAGACATAGCAGAAATCCTTTCAGTTGCTGATAACTGCTAGTTGGAAATGGAAGACATAGTACTTCAGTTAGGTATATCATTTCAATTTTTTTTTATAAAAAAGGAGACAGACAGGATTTGAATAACTGGAGACCATTTAGTCTGCTAAATAAGGACATAATGGTGGATTATCTGCAGGAGGAGGGCCTCAAACAACTGGTACAACAACCCACATGAGACAAAGCTCTCCTAGATCTAGTACTGACTAACGGAAAGAATCACAGATATCCAGGTAGGAGGTCACCTGGGGACCAGTGACCATCACATGGTATGGTTCAATTTGGCCACTAGAACTAAATCATCCCATTCCAAAGTAAAAATATCTGACTTCAGAGGAGCTGACTTTGATAAGGTGGTCAACAGAGTTAAGCTATCCCTGGCAAAAGGAAATACAGGTGAGGGGGAACAGGAAAAGTGGGCAAGCATTAAGGATGTAATACTTGAAGCAACATCCCATTGTGTTAGAGAGAAAAGGAAATGCAAAAGAAGAAGGAAACCACTTTGGTTCTCAAAAACTGTAGCAGAAAAAGTCAGAGCCAAAAGGCTGGCCTTCAGGAAATATGAGGGAATGCAGCAGGATGAAGATAGGGAGGCATACCAAACTTCCCTAAGGGAAGCAGGTAAGGCAGTAAGGCAGGCAAAGGCCCAAACTAAGGAAACACTAGCACACACAGTAAAAGAAGGTGACAATACTTTCAATAGACACATTAGTGAAAGGAGAAAGTCCAGAGGGGGAATTGCTAAGATCAAGGTGGATTAGGGGGCTTGTGAGGAGGAGGAGGACCATGTAAAAGCATCTATCCTAAATAGATACTTCTGCTCAGTATTTACTGATGAGAAGGTGGATCAGGGCCAAGAGCTCAGCAACATGGGCACAGAGGGAGGGAGGTGTGCACTAGTCCCTTCACAAAAGAAAGGGTCCTACAAGAGTTCGATAAGCTCAGGGTGGACAAGGCAATATGACCTGATGGCATACATCCCAGGGTACTAAAGGAGCTAAGGGTGCAAGTAGCAGAGCCATTATCAGAACTGCTTAGTGAGTCTCTAAGTACAGGAGAGGTCCCAGAAGACTGAAGATGGGCTCATGTGATTCCACTTCATAAGAGAGGTAGCAGGGAAAAGGCAGGGAAATACAGACCAGTCAGTCTTACCTCAGTAGTGGGCAATATTATGGAGGCACTCCTTAAGGAAAGGATAGTGCAACACCTGGAATCCATAGGAGCACAGGATCCAAGACAGCATGGGTTTACAGAAGGAAGGTCCTGTCAAACTAATCTCATAGATTTCTTTGACTGGGTAACCAAAGTGGTGGACCAAAGTGGCGCAGTTGATGTCACCTACCTTGACTTCAGCAATGCTTTCGATACTGTTCCACATAGAGGATTGATTAATAAGCTGGGTAGGCTCAGGGTGGGTCAGAAGTTAGTCAACTGGGTGGCAAACTGGTAGACGGGCATAAAACAGAGAGTGGTGGTAAACAGTATACAGTTAGAAGAGATGCAAGTCACAAGTGGGGTACCTCAGGGATCAGTCCTGCGGCCAGTCCTCTTCAATATCTTCAGCACTGGCATTGCAGATGGACTGGAGGGTAAGGTTTGTCTGTTTGCAGATGACACCAAGATCTGCAACAGAGTGGATAATCCAGGTGGGGTGGACATAATGAGAAGAGATCTGGATAAACTAGAAAAAATGGTCAGAAGAGTGGCAACTGGGGTTTAATGCAAGGAAGTGCAAGATCATGCACATAGGGAAGAGAAGCCCTGAAGCCACCTATAGGCTGGGAAGGGAGTTGCTGGCAGTCACAACAGAAGAAAGAGACTTGGGCATCATCATCACTGATGACCTGAAATCTTTCAAGCAGACAACTAAAGCAGTAGGTAAGGCTAGGCTGATGTTGGGGTGTATTAGTAGGGGTATCACAAGTCAGAAGAAGGAGGTAATAATCCTTCCTTACAAGACACTGGTTAGGCCCCATCTGGAGTACTGCATGCAGTACTGGAGGCCGCACCTTCACAAGGTCATTAACCAAACTGAGGCAGTCCAGAGAAGGGCAAACACAATGGTGCAGGGACTGCATCAAAAAACATAAGAGGACAGATTAACAGAGCTCAATATGTATATCCCAGAGCAAAGGAGGGAGAGAGGTGATCTGATTGAAACATTCAAGTACTTTAAGGGCATTAACTAGGTGAAAGAGTCTAACATATGTCAATATAAGAAAAATAGCAGGACAAGAGGACATATCATGAGATTAGAGGGAAGCTGATTAAGGGGTAATGTGAGGAAGTTCTTTTTCACAGAAAGGGTGGTGGATGCATGGAATGGCCTACCTCAGGAAGTGGTGGATATAAATACAGTGCAGAACTTCAAACAGGTATGGGTTAGGCATAAGGGAGCAATGCAGATGAGTATGAATAGATAGGCCATTGACTGAGTAAAGGCCGATGGAACATTCTTAAGGTAGAAATAGAAATGGGCAGGCTGGTTGGGCCTTGCAGTCCTTATCTGCTGTCATCTTCTATGGTTCTATAAAAATGTTATTACAAATTTTGACATCGAGATTGGCTATAACTGCACCCTTATTAATATTTGCAGGACAGAAATGTTCTGTGGTGGGTAGAAGCATACAGGACAATTTGCTTTTTAATAAGGGAGATGGTAGAAATAGGGGAAAGAAAGTCCACAGCAGGATATTTATTATCGTTGGACCACAAAACAAAAAAGGCATTCGATAAAGTGTCACATAAATACATGGGTGCAGTCCTACGAAATTATGGTATACTGGAATCTTTTTTGCAACAGGCTAATTGCCCTGTATGGTATGACAGCAGCAAGACCATTAGTTAATGGATTTCAAGGACCAATTGTGCAGTTGGAGCAAAGAGTCAGACAAAGTTGTCCTATGAGTCTGTTGTTAGAATAGCAGCCACAGACACTGCCATATATTTCCTGAAATTTAAATTTCCAGAAATATCTCCTGCTTTCTGCATTTCCACAGTAGGGGCAGCAGAGAGAAACTCTTCAGAAATTTTGCGAAATATCTACAAATAGCTGGCAATGTCTCTGGCTACTACTATATATGTATTTTGCATTGACTCTTTGCTACGATCGATACAGCATGACTCACAGATTTTAGGACCCCCAATAACTCCTAATGAACATATGATGGCAGTCACTGCATATGCAGATAATCTATGTCTACTAGTTGCAGGTGCTTCTATGGGGCAGTTGGCAATGGCAAAAGTAAAAGAGTTGTCCCAGATAATCAGGAACAAAGATTAATCACAATAAATCTGTAGGGTATAGTCTCAGCAATTGAACAGAAACAGTAGACAAGATTGAACAAATAACAATTACAGATGGGCTCATTGAGATCCTTGCAATCAAATTTGGGAAGGAGGATATGGCATGCCTAAACTGGAAAAATAAAATAGAAAAATGTGCAGAAAATGTTAAAATCTGGAAAACATGGCAACAAACAAAAAAAGAAGTGGCTATGGTGAAAACTTTTCTTTTACCTATGTTCACCTATTTAAGTGCAGTTTTCCCACTTCCTAAATGTTTTGAGACAACTTTACTGAGCTTAGTGTTCCAAATCATATTGGGAGCAGATTAAACCCAATCAAACAGGAAATGTTATACTGTTCACATAAAGAAGGGGGTCTGGCAGTAATCAACCCTATTACTTATTATCAGAGTATATTTATTAATGCAAACATACAGTGCTTTACTTCACTAGTGGATAAGGTGTCGAAGAATGTGATGGAATCATGGTTAGCACCCTTGTTGACTAGATGGAGTCAATCACAAAGCTTAATAAAAAAAAGAAATAAACAGATTTCTTCATATATGAATGAGGTAATGGAAAAAAACAGAAAATGGCAACTGATGGTAAGACAGGCTACAATCCCAAATAGAACTGCCTTATATAAAATTATAAAAGAACAAGGATATGTGCGGCTACCAGTCTATAAAACTGTGCCAGAGACAGACTATCAGAAAATAAATATATTTAATAGATAAAAGAATCCCACCCAGAATGTGGGACATGGTATGGCTATGCTGTCATGGAAAACTTAGGTTTCAAAGGAATGCAAAGCACAAAATATAGAGGAAAGGAATTGTCCCGGACCACATTGTGTGCAGGAAAAAGAATCAATGATGCATTTTTTGTTGATTGTCTTTTGTAAAGGAAGTATGGTCTTGTTTAGCTAGGAGGTGGCTGAATATAAAATGGGGGTAAGTAACATATCAAGATGTTTATTGTTCATTGTTTATTGTTCTAGGAATTACTACCTTTGAGCCAGATGCTCTTTTACAAAGGTTCCACGTCAATTAGGTACAGTAAAAAAGGTTACATAGATAACACAACAATTTGTGCTGTGTCAAGAGCAAGAAAACATATACAAATACATATCAAATCATTTGTGCAAAAGGACATGAGATATCAATAATCACATTATTATTACAAGAAAGAGGTCATGCCAGATTAGGAGAAACAAATAGGGAAAAAGTCCAGAACGGAAAGGGTAAGTGAAAGGTGTGGGGAGCAGACAATAGCAGGAGAAAAGGTTTCCCAAACATGTCTTTGTCAAATAATGGGACAGGGTGGGTAGTGAGAAAATAGGAGGTTTAATCAGGGCAGTCACAGGAGCTGGAGGTGGCAAGGTGAGAGAAGAGCCTTGATTTGAAAATACCTAGAGAGGTGGAGGCAGTAATATGAGTGCTGAGGGCATTTAGCCAGCTGGGGGCACGATAGGCAAATGATCTTTGTCCCTGAGAAGTCCGGCATCGGGGGACTTGGAGAGGCTGGTGTTCTGATCTTCTGGTAAAATGGGTGCTAGCGCTCGGGCATAACAGGTCTTGGATACAGGGTGGAGTGAGGCCCAGAGTGGATTTTTTTGACATCAGGCAGGTAAGGTACTTTATCCGGTTTGAGAGTTGCAACCAACCTGAGTCAGCATAGAGTTCACATGTGTGGGTACGTCGGTGTGCACCAGTGAGCAACCGACAGGCCTTATTTAGGGGTGTTGTAATGCGACTAAGTGCTGTAGTAGTGGCAGATCCGTATATAACTAAGCCATAATCAACAACTGAGATGATAGAGGATTGGATTGCAATCCTTAGTGCAGAATGGGTAAGAAGCTGTCGGTTCCGATACAGAATCCCAATTCGCTGATTAATAGTTTTTTGCTGTACTATCAATGTGAGTTGCAAAGGTTAGGCCTTGATCAAAGTTGATTCCAAGATATTTGAAAATTGGCACTTGTTCAAGGGTATTTCCTAGGTATGTATTAATGGTGAGTGGGACTTGCCGTTTCTTGTTTTGCGGGTTAGAGAAGAGCATGGATTTAGTTTTTTTTGTGGTTTAGAACCAGCTTATGTTCAAGGAACCACATCTCAACTTTGGAAAAAGCATGCTGAAGGTTGAGGCGTAAGAGGTTCGGATCTTTATGAGTGGCAAGAATCACGGCATCGTCGGCATAGAGGATTATTTGTTCAGGGCAGGATTTGGGGAGGGAGCTTAGGAAAAGGCTGAAAAGGAGGGGGCCCAGGATGGATCCCTGGGGAACTCCTGAGTGAACCGGTTTTTGAGTCTGAGAGAACTCCAGCTACTTTTACAGATTGAGAGCTGAGCAAGGTAATTTTACCCAGTCACCAGGACCTCACGAGAGCCCTAGGGATAGTAGTTGTTTGATAAGTAGGCCATGGTGAACTGTATCAAATGCCTTGGTTAAGTCAATGTAGACTGCTCCAGTTAGGTTTCCTTTGTCCATGGCATTGTGGATTGCTCCTGAGAATTCAAGTAGGGCAGTCGATGTGCTGTGCCTTTCCTAAATCCACGCTGCTGAGTGCATAGGATGTTGTGCTTTTCCAGGTAGTCTGAAAGTTGGTCCGCCACCAAGCGTTCAAGGGCCTTAGAGAGAGGTGGTAGTATTGATATCGGGCGATAGTTACCAGGCAGTGACTTATCACCACTTTTGTGCACTGGAGTGACAACTGCAGCTTTCCATTTCCTAGGGAATTGGCTGTAGCAGAGGGAGAGATTGAAAATTTTTGTGAGGGGGAGCAGTACTTCCTCCAGAGTGAGGGACAGAAGTTTAAGGTCAATAGTGTCGTGCTGCTTGCTCGGGACTTAGAAATGGCCTTCTTACATATTTATAGACTTCATGTGCCTTTACTAGTTTGAAATGGAAGGGTGGTTTGGTTGGAGAGGCAGAAGTAGAAGTAGAAATTGAGGGTCAGCATCAATGAAGAAATCAGATGAGAGGACACCACTAAGGTCCGTGAAGGTATCATTTAGGGTGTTTGCAATGATCTCTGGGTCTAATGTAGTGGTTCCATCCACATTCATTATTGTGGAGAGGATTTGGACTGCTGACCCATGATATTCTTTATGTTGTCCCAGAAGGATTTCCTTCGCCCCAGGAGTTGGAGGGCATTCTTGAAGTAGGGCTCTTCATCAAGTGGATCTATTTAGTACAGTGGTTACGAGCCTGTTTATACTTTTGAATGTCCGACAGAGTGCCAGTAGCTCTTGCAGTGGCCCAGAGTGATCCCTACCTTTGAGTTGTGCCAATAGCTTTGCCGTGAGCCAGGGATTTGTGGGTGCTTTGATTTTACCTTTTTTACTGGTGCATGGTGTCACAGGCAGTGTTGAAAGTAGAAATAAAGTAATCAAGGGCTAGGTCAACATCTTGAGTTTTGTAAATCAAGGACCAGTCTATCTGCCTAAGACAGGTCTTGAGATGAATAAGGTTGCCATAAGGTAGGACTCTGCTATAGATGGTTTTTGGAGGTGGCTTACAAAACTTATTTGTCCAGGTACATATTATTGGAGAGTGATCACTGAGCGAGTCAGAGAGAACACTTACATTGGTTATACGGGTATGGTGGCTGGTAAGGATCCAGTCAATGAGGGTGCTGGTCCCTGATTTGTAGTTTTTCCTGGTAGGGGAGTTTACCACTTGTGTTAAATTTGCTGCTAGGATAGCATCTTTGTTTGACCCTGCATCAGGAGCAAGCCAATTTATATTAAAGTCCCCAAGGAGGAGTTCGATGTCAGAAGGTTGTGTACTTACGAACTCGAGGACAGCTTGTAGGCCAGAATCAGGATCTTTTGGTGGGATATAGACAGCAGCAATCATGAGGACTTTGTTTTGGGCACCAAGTAGTATCTTGATAAGGAGGAGTTGCACTGAGGTTTCTGTGGTGGGGTAAGAACCAGGGAGACAGGTGCGGTAGTCCTTTATGTAGATTGCACACCCTCCACCCCTTTTCGAGGTCCTATCCAGCCTGAATATCTTGTAGCCTTGTATAGAGATGGCATGATCTGGAGTATTAGGTGTCAGCCAAGTTTCGACGATGGCAAGGATATCCGTGTTGTGCTGGCTGGCAAAGATTTGAAGGGAGGCCAGTTTTGGGAGGAGACTGCAGATGTTTAAGGTAGCAATTTTGAGCCCCCCCTCCATTTTGGCAGGCTTTTTTGTCCTGTAGGAGACAGGGCCAGGATTTGAGTGGACACTTCCTGATATTAAGAGGAGGAGGAGTAGGAGTTTAAGAGACAATTGCTGTACTTCGTAGTCAATAGAATTACACTTCTGAGGCTTATGCGGCTTGGACCAGTGCAGGTGTCTAGGGACCCAGAGCAAGGAGGTTGTTAGTAATAGAGGATGATATGCCCATTTATCCTTGTTGTAGCTTGTCAGTTGCACCCAGTCGCTTGCAGATAGGTACCTGGTGGATAAGTCAAAAGCCAAAAGAATGATCAACAGCTGAGGTCCAGAGTCACTGAAATGTTTAATTCCTGAAGGTGATTAACTGTGCCTGCACATATGCAGGATGTGAAATCCCTTTGTCTGTATGCTTCTTTGTCATTCAAACAGGTTGCTGAAAAGCCCACATACAGATCATGGAGCAGGTCAGACGAAAGTGTGGATTCCAGCAGGACCCAGAGTCACCAAGGTTGTCAGATGTAGTTGCTTCACTTATGTTTTGCTTGGGATAGCTTCAAAAGTTGATTTTAAAATGAAGATAAAGATACCTGATGATGATTTTTTTGCAGAAATCCAGGCCAGGAGACTTTCACAGATGTAGTGAGCAAGAATGGTATAGTTACCACAAGCAGAAAAACATGTAAATCCACAAAAACTAAGCTACAGACACAGACAAACACAAGCAGCCACCACACAGACCCAGGGGGCTTGGCTTGATGTGGTAACAGGCTTCTCATGATTCTTTACAGTAATTGAGGAAGGTACCCTGAGGTTAATGTTTACATGTATTACTTTTGTGTTGTGGCAAACAAGGTGTAAGTATGTTTTACAACAACTGGAGTTAACCCCTTTGGCTACAGTAATACAGATCAAAATGGAACTCAGAAACCAGTACCAGTATGATAAGTCTCAAGTACAAAGGGATTTTTTTATTGCAAAGATGGAATGGGGTACTTCAGAATGTGCTACTGCAAATTTGAGGAGTTTTTGAGATTTTTTTTCTTTTCTTTCTTTGGAAAAAATTGATTTGATATATAAGTAGAAGGGCTTGCTCACTGTAATAACTGTAGTAACACTGGAAGGTGAGTTTTTTTTTATTCAGTTTCCAGGGTGAATTTGCTGTATATAAGCTGTGCTGTTATGTTTGTGAACATGGTTTCCTGTAATGTGATTGATTTGTTTATATATGCTTTAATAAAAATCCCCCTACTCTTTTGGAGACGTGCCATGGGATCTTTAACATCCTCCTGAACTACCACCAGAGCAGGAGATGGGATTTTGGTTTAACATCTAATCCAAAATATGGCACCTCAGGAGTGCAGCACCCACCTCATGCTACACTACAGTGTCCATATTGGGATTTAACCCAAGTACCTGGTGTGGAGATAGAAACCACAGCCATCTGATCCTCCAGCCTCAGAGGTGAGTGTGCAACCTGCTGAGCCACTGACAGTACTGCATGCCACTGACAATGACATCATAGTACTCAGCATGACTACATACTGTGATGTCATAAACATAACAATTGTGTGATCAGTTGTTGGCAGTAAGATATGTTTTAAAAGACAGTAAAAAACAATAAAATTAGTACTGTCCTATCTCAAATATTAAGCTAAGCAATCTTAGGAGAAGGCAAAAAAATATAATCCTCACAGTAGAAAACACAAGTTAAATATTATCATAAATATGATAGCTTTTAACCTTTCAATTTAGAAAATATCGACTTTTAAAACTAGAAAATAATTAAGCTGTAAGGTACAGTACAAGACCCATACACCCAATCCACTATAAACCTTTCCTGTCTTTGTACAGTTCTTTCCTTCCCTCAGCTTTCACAATAAGCTCAGTCATGCTGCTCCTATTCCTTGCCTGCGTCCCACTGCTCTTCTTTCCTACCTCCCTCCACTATCCCAGGCCACTCTCCTATTACCACCACCAACCTGGTTCAAAGTACCAGGGAAACCTCTTCAGTGGGGGACTACCAAGAGTATATAACACCTCTGACTATTCTCGGGACCAATACCTCCGCACCATGCCCTTGCACCTACATGCTGCCAGCCACAACAACTACCCTGGTGAAAATGAATCAGCCCTCTGCTGGCAAAGTAAGATACTGCAAGACAAACACCTCTATAACCCTCAGCCTCACTGCCAGGAAACTAATCCTAATGCTTCTCCTACTCTCAGGGAATGTACACTCCAATCCTGGCCCTCCATCTTCTCCCAGACCAGGTGGGTGTAAGACCAAGGGCCTTGTAGTAGGGCACTAGAGAACAAGTGGACAATACTGGTAGTCCGACACATGAGCAGTCTTTAAGTTTTCAAATGTATTTTTCTTCTTCAAAAGTTAACTCAAATCAGGACACATATGTTTCAGCGAACTGATACGACAGTAGAAATCAAAGATTACTCATAGTTTAATCCAACATCTTGGAGCAATTCGCAGAGCTCCCTGGAGTCTGCCTTCAGACCCAAAACCTATCTGAATTCACAACCCAAAGAACAGTGCTTTTATACTGATGAAACTAATCATGTGATGAGCTAACTCCGCCCATTAACATTTAACTTATTAAATTCATTTAGAATTGTTTTAAACTTACTAGGATCAATGTATTCATTATCTAACACATAATAATAACTATACAGTCTAAAAGATTTATTTTAAACAACTTTTAAACATTTCTTATTTTAAACATCCCCTGAAGCACCACCCATCAATCACTGTAGCAGTATATAAGAGGTTAAGTCATGGCTGGACTGCACTATAGGGCACTGAGGCATGAGAGAAACATGAAGCAGCAGCACTTTCCAAACCTACTTAACAACGAAACAGGTAATTTCAAACATGCCTCTCTGTGTTTTATTATTACTTGCACAGTTTTAATCTATTGTATGTTTTAACTGACTTCAGGCAGGAAGTAGTTCAAAATAATCTGTCTTAAAATCATTTTTACAGCCTGCTGACCAATGCCTAAAACCATTACCCCAAACAAGTGAGTGTACTTCAGGAAATGAAACTGCAAGGGCACAGCAAAAGTAGAAAAACTGATACAGAGCAATAACATTAAAGTATTGCTTCTCTTTAGTTTTTCATGTGGCTACATTTAGCTTCTGTTTTCTGCTTCTCTCACTAAACCCTGCCTAATCCTTGACTCCAATGTAGTCTGCAGGCTTTTATCAGAATATACACTAATTGCTTCTAAACAAATGATTTAACTCTCTCTCACAGAGCATTTAAACACAGCAGCTGAAAGAAGCAACCTTGATGTTCAGCTGCTAACTTCTTTTTCTATCTCAGGAGTATTTTTACAGTTTAGCGTTCAACCAAGTGCCTTCGCTAATACACTGCATTTTTTTAAATTGCAGCACTTTCCCTACCACTTTTCAAGCGCTAGGAGTGGCGGCTGAAATCAACAAAACCTCAGTTCAGCCGCCTGCTCCTTGTTTTGCCATATTATCTTTTTTGTCAGGCTACGACTACATGCAGGGAACAAAGACAGGGAAACCCACTACAGCTTCAGCCCATTCGTACCATATATTTTTCCCTAAGTGGTGGCTTTCACTGATAACCTGTGTTTTTAAACAGACTTAATTAAACAGCACTGAACACATAAACTATGATTCACATGTCATAACATGTGAGCTGGCAAGGAAAATGTTAAGAAACACACCTAAACAGCTTCCACAACTAACAGGTGGACCCTCTCACAGGCTTTCAAAAGCTTTCTGCTGTTTTCTTTTTGGGGGGTGGGTCTTACAACTCAAAACTCATTCTCCCTGTCTTTTATTAACTAAAGGCACCTCACCATGCAGAGCAGTGCTAAACCAAGCGCTTTTATGGATGTATTTATTTCTTTTTATAGCTCTGCATTTTCAGTCTCACTATTTCAACAGGATCCAAACATTATTTTCTGTTGTTTGATTTTACATTTTGAGGGTTTTCCTAACACAGAGGTTTTAAATACATAGACAATTATAAGGAGTTCCAGGGCCCCTAACCCTTTACAGAGCCACTCTGTGACACTCCTCCCCACCTAAGTGGGCAGCCATCTCTTTGGTTGTCCTAATTCCATACTTCATTTTGACGGGGGTTGTGGAACTCCGGCCCACCCACACCATGGAGCTCCACCCCAGGGTCCCTTATATTAACTATACAGCATAATCTCATAACCAAAGAAAATACTGTCACAGCAATTACACTGGGGCTTACATCCTGTACTGTTTGAAAGCATTTGTATTAACAGTCTCCATATTGGACATTATGATCATCAAGGAGTGCTGTTATTACCCTCTACAATATATAAACAATGTGCACAGAAATTTAAACAAAACAAAGCTTCAGTAGCACATGGATAGATTAAGAAAGAAGAAACAGCTGCAGGCAGCCAACCCCTCAGTCGTTAGAGAAGTACTTCAGTAGGAAAGAAGAAAGAATAAGTATAACAATGTTCCAGCATGTGTTGAAAGAAAACAAATTGGAATAGCAAAAGGTATACACTTATTTCTCAGAATTAATAGGACAATTTCCCTAGCCCTATTTAGAATGCAATAAATGCTCACTTTACGTGTAGACTTTTCTTGACCCATTTTACCCATACCATCCTTATAGCTGCTCTTAGCCCTATTCATGTATATATATAAGGTCAGTCTCCCATTCCCTTTTCTTTGTTGTGAGGAGGGGTTAACTGTATGACATTTTCTCAGCTCACAGCAGGGACCATCTTACCATTACATAACATATATTGAAAACATGACAAGGAGTTTACCGGATTATCTCCTCTCAGCTACATGTTGCTGCAATATGTCTCTGTCCTATAACTATATCCCAGATGCCTGTTGGATAGATATGTCTACCAGCTAGACCTCACTCTATCCCTCTATGGCCTCTACCATCTACAGCTCATTTCTCTTTGAGGGAACCTCCTTTTTCCCAAGGGTGCCACCTATTGTGGACTCCAACCCTCTGGACCGCTCCTCTCCCATATAAAATGGTTTCTCCTTGATGGCTAACTGTCCACCCCTTCAGAGGTACTGCCACCTGGTGATATATCCCCGGTCAGTAAAAATATGGAATAAGACATCTTAAAACTTCCTCATGATCCCCTGGCTGAACTCCCATACATATGCCATCTAACAAATCCTTCCTTTTGGTACAGGGCATCACTACCCTTGCATCTATCTGCTTCTTGTGTGCATTTGACTGCATATGGTATAAAATACCCCCCTTTATTTCATACCACCATAACTTTGTTGGTTCTCTCCCAACTATATCTGTACCTTTTTTGTTTGGGCAGCATATTTGCTTAGCTGTTTCATCTCAGGATCACCTGCCTGTAATTTTTTCCAGCCAAAAGCAAATAAATCAGACATGGTTTTATTAGTTTTACACGGTACAGTGTAAGTCCCTTCAGCCTCCACTGCCTATTCTGTTTTGATAGTAGGCTTCACCCAAAAGTCCAAAACAGTCTCACCTGGGGACTTATCTGATGACTGCATTCTCTCATCTCCTACCCAACACATCCAGTCAAACAGGGGTAGAATAGGAAAACACTCTGCACAGGGCATCTCTTCTTCCAATCTTGCAGGCCCTTCCAGGACAGAAACATTTCTGGATTCTATTAATTGGCTTCACACCTCCTGGTATCTCCATTCAGCATCTCTCCAATGGCTCTCAGCCTCCATCCATTGATCAAACATCCATTGGATCCGTTCCATCAGGTCCAACCTCTGATCAAGCAAGACCCCACCGTCCCTCCACAGCCTTCTTTCTGCTGTCTCCATCACCACTGATCACAATCAGCATCCAAGAGAATACGTTGCATTTCTGCTATGGGCTGTCTAGCAACCCCAAGGATTACAGATGGCTCTGCACTGTCCTGCAACAATCACTGTCCACCAGGCCTTATACAGACCAATCGACCCCACCTAGACTATTGAGATCCCACCAATGCCACCATATGTAGTGGGGCACAGGTGAACAAGTGGACAATACTGGAAGTACGACACATGAGCAGTCTTTAAGTTTTCAAATTTATTTTTCTTCTTCAAAAGTTAACTCAAATCAGGGCACACATGTTACAGAGAACTGAAACGACAGTAGAAATCAAAGATTACTCATAGTTTAATCAAACATCTTTGAGCAATTCGCAGAGCTCCCTTGAGTCTGCCTCCAGACCCAAAACCTATCTGAATTCACAACCCAAAGAACAGTGCTTTTATGCAGAAGAAACTAATCATGTGATGAACTAACTCCGTCCATTAACATTTAACATATTAAATTCATTTAGAATTATTTTAAACTTACTAGGATCACTGTATTCATTATCTAACACATAATAATAACTATGCAATCTAACAGATTTATTTTAAACAGCTTTTAAATATTTTTTATTTTAAACATCCCCTGAAGCACCACCCATCAATCACTGTAGCAGTATAAAGAGGGTTAAGTTATGGCCGGACAGCACTATAGGGCACTGAGGCATGGGAGAGACATGAAGCAGCAGCACTTTCCAAACCTACTTAAACACAAAAACAGGTAATTTCAAACATGCCTCTCTGTGTTTTATTATTGCTTGAGCAGTGTTAATCTACTGTATGTTTTAACTGACTTCAAGCAGCAAGTAGTTCAAAATAATCTGTCTTTTAAAATCATTTTTATAGCGTGCTACACAAAGCCTAAAACCATTACCCTTAGCAAGTGAGTGTACTTCAGGAAATGAAACTGCAAGGGCACAGCAAAAGTAGAGTAACTGATACATAGCAACCACAATAAAGTGTTGCTTCTCTTTAGTTTTTCATGTGGCTACATTTAGCTTCTGTTTTCTGCTCCTCTCACTAAACCCTACCTAATCCTTGACTCCACCATAACCTGCAGGCTTTTATCAGAATATACACCAACTGCTTCTAAATAAATTATTTAAGTCTCTCTCTCTCTCTCACATAGAACATTTAAACACAGCAGCTGAAAGAAACAACCTTAATGTTCAGCTGCTAACTTCTTTTTCTATCTCAGGAGTATTTTTACAGTTTAGTGCTCAACCAAGTGCCTTCATTAATACACTGCATTTCTTTAAATTGCAGCATTTTCACTACCACTTCTAAAGTGCTAGGAGCAGTGGCTGAAATCAACAAAACCTCAGTTCAGCCACCTGCTCCCTGTTTTACCATATTATCCTTTCTGTCAGGCTACAACTACCTGCAGGGAACAAAGATAGGGAAACCCACTATAGCTTCAGCCCATTCCTACTATATAGTTTCCCCTGACTGGTGGCTTCCACTGATAACCTGCATCTTTAAACAGACTTAATTAAACAGCACTGAATACATAAACTATGATTCGCATGTCATAACATGTGAGCTGGCAAGCAAAATGTTAAGAAACACACCTCTTGAGCAAGATCTTGTGAAGCTAGTGAGGGAAACAGCTTCCACAACTAATAGGTGGCTTAGTACCCTCTCACAGGTTTTCCAAAGCTTTCTGCTGTTTTTGTCCTGGGGTTGGGGAACTTATAACCCAAAACTCATTCCCTTTCTTTTATTAACTAAAGGCACCTTGCAGTGCTAAACCAAATGCTTTTATGGATGTATTTATTTCTTTTTAAAGCTCTGCATTTTCAGTCTCACCATTTTAACAGGATCCAAACATTATTTTCTGTTATTTGATTTTACATTTTGGGGTTTTTCCTAACACAGAGGTTTTAAATACAGACAATTATAAGGAGTTCCAGGGCCCCTAACCCTTCACAGAGCCACTCTATGACAGGCCTAAGTATTGCCACTTCTAACATCTGCAGCCTCCCTGCCATATTTCTGCAATTCCAGGCCTGGTTGGCCCTGCATAGTTAAGATATAATCTGCCTTACAGAAACATGACTGTCAGACAAGATAAAAAAAAATGAGATAGCACTGACTGGATACCAACCCTTCAGGATTGATAAGAGGGGCAAGAAAGGAGGAGGCTGTCTCATCTACACCAGGGACTCCCTCCACTGCTCTGTCCTCCCCATGTCTGTGGTGACCACTGACCACGAGCTCCTAGTGATTAAAGTACTGGTCGGTCAGTATGGTAAATCCATGAACATAGCCTTAGTCTGCCTGCCACCAAAATAGCCAAGGACAGACTGCCAAAGGTCCTGGATGCCATGGGCACTCTCCTGAAAGATTGTGAACTTATTACAGTGGATGATTTTAACATAAACTGGGCCTGTGCAGATTCGACCACTCAGAAGGATGTTGTGGCTAGCACATACCTAACACAACTAGTCACAGAACCCACTAGAAGGAACTGCAAGTCAGACAACAGCACATTGCTCAACTGGATCCTCTCTAGCTCCCCCTCTCAGATAGCTGAGGTCATGGTGTTACCAGATACCCGGAGCGACCACTCCCTGATCACTCTCAGGTGGTCCAACAAAGTCAAAAATAACCCCTCATCATAGTTGAGAGCAGGTTCCTTAGTAAAGGTCAGCTGGGGAAGCTTAAAACTGCCCTCTTTCTCCATGACTTGTCCCCCATTGATGGGATGCCTGACCTTGACTGGGCACTAAAGTTCTTCGTTGATGGCCTCAACCATGTATGTGATAGATATGCACCTAAGAGAAGAGGGAAGGCACTTCAGATCAGCAATGGCTGGATTACTGGTGAAGTCCTTGCTGAGATGAAGGATAGGGAAAATCTCTGGTTGAAAGTCAGGGCTACCAGAACAGAGCACAACTTCCAGTGCTACAGGGCTGCCAGAAATCTGTGTATGAATCTAATCTGGCATGCTAAAGCTGACTGCCACAAGGAACTGCTAAGTAGAAGCTGGGGAGACAGCAAGAGATTCTGGGAGAATATTAAAAAACCCCTTGGGAAAGGATGAAAAGAAACATTCTCAACTGCTTGACATTAATGGCTCTCCCACATTGGACCCTCTTCTTATTACAGAGTTCTTCAACTCCGCCTTCATAAGATCTAAGCACAGTCCTCCACTCTGACTATCTACACCCCTCCGAGGGTCTCTCAAACAACAAGTCAACTAGTAACATCTACCCAGACTTTTATTTCAAGAGAGTAACGGTTAAAGAGGCTGCACTATATGTAAGGAAAGTGTTAGGCAAAACAAGAATGGGCAGTGATGGAGTCGCTATGAAGCTGATATCCCTCGCTCTGGAAGTACTCATCATACCCATAACCCAACTCCTCAACAAATCGCTAGCCCTGGCTAAATTCCTGGCAGTTTGGAAACAAGCGTTTGTGACCCCTGTTCACAAGAGCAGTGACAGGTCCTGTATTTCCAAGTACAGATCAATCTCGATCCTCTCCTCCCTATCCAAGGCTCTGGAAAAGATTGCAGTGGATCAACCCACCGAATACCTCAACAAATATAAACTGCAATGCCCAAACCAGCACAGGTGCAGGCAGAATCATAGTACTTCAATAGCTCTGGTGGAATACACTGACTACATACATTGTACTTTGGATGAAGGCAAGTTAGTCGGATCAGTGTTCATCCACTTAACAAAAGCCTTCGACATCAATAACCACACCATCCTCTTGGCTGAGATGTGGAATCTGGGGGTGGCAGTCAATGCTGCATTCTGGTTCCAGGACTACCTGTCTTTCAGATCCCAGTGTGTCAAAATCAGCCAAACTGTGTCTGGATCAAGAGAAGTCTCACTGGGTGTCCACTAGGAGACTATTCTGGGACCACTTCCCTTGAGCCTTTTTCTGAACAATCTCTCTAATGCCTTTGACTCCAAAATAATCCTATATGCTGATGATGCAGTCATTCTCAATAGCAGCACATAAATCGGATCTCTCCAATCTGCACTTCAGTACTCCTTCAACAGAATAGAGGACTGGTTCTGTGAACACAAGCTTCTGCTCAATTATAAAAAGACTAAGACCATGCTCCTATCCAGTCCTCAGCTCAAAAAGAGATTCCTGACCCTCTCCATCTCCAACAATGCTCCACTGGAGCAGGTACACTCTTTCAAGTGCCTGGGGGTCACCCTTGATGACACCCTATCCTTTGCTCAACACATTAATTTGGTGGTCAAGGCAGTAAACTCCAAGCTGAGAGTGCTATACAGGCACAGAAAATACCTTACTCCATCAGCCCTCCACCTCTCAATCACTAGCTCCGTCTTATCAACCATTGACTATGGCCTGGTAGTCTATGGTGCAGCCACGGATATTGTGCTAAAGAGGGTTCACACCACTCAATAAGGCCTGTAGACTCATCCTGAATGCTGATCACCTAACCCATGCCTGCTCACTTTATGAGCAAACAGGGTTGACTATCCCTGGGGTACAGGATAAAATTCCAAATGTACCTCCTTGGTAAGAAAGCACTGTTGGGAAAGACACCCCGTGCATATTTGACCTCTTCTCCCAATCAAACTCCACATATGGCACCAGAGGAAGAAAGCAGAGGGCACTAGTGGTGCAATTTCTATGAATCACACTAGGTCAACATGCCTCCTCCTACAGAACCTCCCTTTAGCTCAACGAGACTCCTGAGATCACCCAAAATAACTCTAGTCTCTCCTCCTTCAAATCTGAACTCAAGTACTACAGGTACTTTACCTCTAGCATGCCTGCTTCCCAAAAGTCTGACACCCCACCCATTGGAAGCCCACTGGCTATACCTTAATGAACAGCTCCCATGACCTGGCCCAGGGCTGTCCATCTAATACCCCTACTCAGCTCTTCCTTTCCTCCCTGTTGATGCTTCCCCTTTCCTATGCTCTCCCTCACCCTTTCCCCCTTCCCTTGCCCCTCTACTTATTTTCCCCTCTCCTGTGGTCCACTAGCCACCACCAATGCTCTACCTGCTTTCTGAGCCTCCCCCACACTGATTACTGCCGACAAAGCTGCCTGCCACCTCCCCCTCCCCCACCGCCACCCCTCATTCCCACCCCTCACATGGGGAGACCTTGCCTGTCTCACTGATAGTACCTCTGGTCCTGCTCCTTGAGGGGGCCCTCTCTGTACTTCTAAACTCTCAACCTATCTGACAATTAATGGTGCTTAAATAAATTTGTAACAATGTCTAAGATCTGATCAAGACCTGTAACTTTGTATAATATTTGTAATCTTTTCCATTTGTCTAATTTTGTACATGTATTGCCTTATATGCCTGTTGCTGTCCCATGATGAGAGACCTTTGTAAAAGAGTCTTTGGCTCCAAGGTTGTCTGAATTCTTGAAATAAAAAAAAAAAAATAAAACATTAAACTGCTCCTCCAATGAATTGTTTCAGCATTTCTGACTGAGTTGCATAAATGTTGCTGAATGCAGAACAAAGTTCAGCACAAAGTGTTTGTTAAGAGTTAAAACTCGGCTTTGCATTGCATCGTGACTGGACTAGAGATGCATTCCAAATGAGCTACAAAAACATTTTGCAAAGATTGCTTTTGAGCAATGCAATATGAGTTGCCAATGCATTTCCAATTGTAAAAAACAATGCTAAACCAACCCATTGGTGAAACAGTTTAATGTGACTTGTACTGTAATCCCAGGGGTTATGTTAATGCTGTAGTTAGTCACCCCCTCGGGGCGTAATGTGGCACGAGGTGCAGCTAAGTATCATATGCCCCTAGAGTGTGATTAACTAGAGCTTTAGCATAAGACTCACAGAGTACCTAATTGCTATTATAAAAAATGTAAAACAAGCACTCTGTGCAAAGTTTAACTTTTTTTAAATTCATTTACCTCAAGACTGATACTTGCTCTCAAATAGTCCATCCACCACTTGTTCAAATGGTGTGCTGTGCATTGTCAATGTTTGACAATGTGATCACATGCGTGCGCCCTCCCCCCTCCAAATAAGAGGCTTTTTAGTTTGTGGAATCTTTAATCTGTTGTTTTCACATTACAAAAGGGTTCAAGAGTCAGAGACTAATAGTGACATGCAAGCATTTATGAGGCATGCATCCATTGCTATGGCAACTTTTCATAACTGGACGTTTTTTGTTTTACCAGAGGGCAGTTGCTATGGTACAATGCTGTTTTTTTTTTTTTTTTTTTTTTGTTTTTGAGGCTGACTGCAGACAGTGGTTGAATTCATATAACAATAAGAAACTGCCCTAATAAAACTGTTTCAAGAGAAGGAAACCTGCTAACTGCAATTGTCTGGGGAGATCAGGAGGCCACTGTGTCAGATTTATAACTGAATAAAATTTGTCTTCTGTTAGTGAAATTCTTTCAAAATTCTGATTTTGTTTTTGTGAAATTTCATGAACATTCCATGATAATTGTGTGCAATTTTGCCAACATTGTGATTTCCATTATTTCCATCTAATTTAAAACATATTTGTCCAAATAGTACCATATTTAGTATGATCAATTTACCAAAGGCCCATACAGAACTGTACCAAGTGTCCACTCTTTGTCTTTAAAAGTAATTGAGTTATAAGCCTTGAAACATTTGGAAATTTTACAAAATTACATTTTGCAGTTATGTAAACCCATATAACTTTAAAACTAGAGCATGGAATATGCCAGCTTTATTAGGTTCATTGACCCAAAATATTAGGCTTTGATATCATCCCCATGGCCCAGAAGCAGAGTGTCATGCTGCCATGCTGACAACGCAGCCTCAGAAGTGATCCATGGAAGTCAGGTTGGGAGGCAGACCATGACCAAGACAGCTGCTGCTTTTGAGTTCATCTCAGTCTGGGTGCATTGGTTATGGATTCTACCAAGACAGTGACCCCTGCACTTGGGTCAGGGACCTTGCTCCTGCCACAGGGGAAGCTTTGACTGTGTGAGGCTGACAGAAGCATTGTTCCCACCAGGGAAGATGGATGGGAAACATTTTGGAGAAAACCTAGTAGCCAAGTGAATGATCGCAGGGTTCAATTTGGTCAGTGTATAGCCTTGTGAACAGGGTATGTCCCTAACAGATGGAATATTTGCCAAAGGAACCAATTAGTCACATTAGCCATTGAGACATTGGAAAGTTAGGGACTAAATCAAGGGTCCCACCTTAACGATGGTGATTTAGCTTATTCATACTGGAATTCCAGTCTGAAACCAAGAGGACCCACTCCTCAAATGGAGCTCAAAGTATTCATAACCATCTTTGGCAGTGGAAAGTTTAAATATGCTATGTCGTGTGTGTGGAGGGTGCACTGGTATCTTTGGATTGTCTGTTGTATGCCACAACCCGGTAGCACCCCTTAGAGAAAAAATGTGAATTCTAGTGTGTGAAGCCACTTGAAAGGTTTGAGCATGCTATTTTAGATTTGAACAAGGTATGTCCCTGACAGATGGAATCCTATACTTTTGTTGCTCTTCTATTTGCTATTCCCATGTACAATTGTAACCTTTATCTTGTTTTGTTTTTTTGTCAGCTGTTCCCTGCTTTGTTGTTTGTTACATTAGTTCCTGTGCCACACTATGTTGCCTGGGTCATGCCTGAAAACAGTCCCTGGGATCAGCGCACCTACCCAGTTACCAAAGTCATAAATAAATAAAATAAAATAAGAGATGAGCTACCAGCTGGGAGAAAAACCAGTAAGTAGAAAAAAAAGAGGCTGTGTGTGTTAACTAGGATCTATTGGTCAATGGCTGGTCAACTTTTATGCAGCTAAAGATTCCAAACTAGCATCAGTTAGTAATGTTGAATTTCACGAGCATTTGTGAAATTGTGGAATGTTATGATACTTTTGTTGAAGCCATGTCCATTCATTGTGCCAGTCATACACCAGCATTGCCATTGTATAGGAAGGTAAAGGCTGGGTTAAGTGGTAATAAGGTAGCATCCATAGGAGGCTCTATTATAGGTGTGCCAAGTGTCAGGTCACCATTCTGAGTGATGAACCATGAAGGATAGTCATGGACATCACTGTGCACTGGCCTGAATTCATGCAATAAGTCAAATAATCACTGGAGCTCACTGAGTCAGTGACATCTGGAAGCACATGCACATACAGCATTGTATCTATACTATGCCACCTGCTGACTCTTTAACAGCCCTGAAGATAACAATGTACTGTGCTGTATTTTACCATGTGAAAACAGTGGCACTGAGTGATGCCAAGCATTACAACTAGTTGCAACTTAGGCCATTGTGACAGAAGTACCTGGATATCTTTAGTGATGATGGAGCATGGTGCTCAGCATCATTGTCACAGGAGTGTTGAAGGGGTATTGCAGGGCCATGATGCTAGTGCAGGTAAAGTAAGTCAGTGGTGATAATTGCTTTATAGTGTATGGCAGAACATGACTGTGTATAGGAAGCTACACACACAAAAAAGTCATTCTGCCGCACTAGTGATGTACCTACTAACGCAGAATGATGTTTCATTCTGCATTAGTAGGCACGTCACAATGCAACTGCCCCAACAGTGCTGTTCACAGGACAGAGAGTGGTTGACTCCTGGCATGGCGAGTTGGACATATCAGAAATGCTAATCTGCATTGGCAAACACTTCAACAGAACAATGAAAAAGTAAGTGATCTTTTATGTTTGGGCACCATACACTATAAAGAAACATTTATGGGGACCCAAATATACAACCACAGTATTCTCTATACTTTGGGATTTCTGTGACAAAAGGGACCTCTCAGACTCTGCTCTCGAGGTCCTTGTCATCATGGAATGGGAATACTGTGGTTGTGTATAGGCTCCCATAAACTATCATATATATGAAAGTTAAATTCTACCAGTGGAATTCTAATGACATTACCTGTTATGCGTCTATGAATTTGAGAAAATGTTGCCAGTTAGTAATTTCTGAAGTGTCCACAGTAACATTTAACCTACTAAACTACCTTTATCCAGCTTAATTAGGTTCCAGAACATACTGTATTTACTTTGGTATGCATGCCAGATCTTGAGAGACTGAGAGAGCTTAATATGTATACCCTTGATGAAAGGAGGGACAGGGGGGACATGATGGAAACGTTCAAGTACCTGAAGGGAATCAACAAAGTCCAGGAGGGTAGCATCTTTCAGAAAAAGAGATGTGTAAGAACAAGGGGGCACAATTTAAAGATAGAGGGGGGACGGCTCAGGGGTAATGTGAGGAAATTTTTTTCATGGAGAGAGTGGTGGATGCATGGAACTGCCTACCTGGGGAGGTTGTTGGGTCTAAAACAGTGGGGAAATTCAAACATGCATGGGACAGACATAAGGCAATTGTAGTGGGGGGGTGGCAGGAAGTAGGCTGTTGGTTAACTAGAATCTGCAGCTTATCCAGTAGATAGGGAAATGGGCAGACTGGGTGGGCCAAGTGGTCCTTATCTGTCATCAGAGTCTATGTTTCTATGTTTTTATGTTTCTATGTTGATGTATACCAGCAATAGTAGCTGAGCAGTAAACAACCAAATACTTAAAACATATTCACACGATTTAACAAATCATTAAATTGTGAAAATGTGCACTTCTCTAGCTCACAATTTATAAAACTAGTTACCTCTGTATTTAACAGTTTCCATGACTTTTCCAATTTTCAATTATCTAGCTCCAAAGGTGGCTAAGGTATAAGCATATAGATATTTTCAGAAATGTTCAGGTGAATAATACATTGCAATATGTTGAGCCCCTATAACTTTCCTACCACTCATCCAAATGTCCTACAACTTGACATCCCTTTAGGACATTCTCCAAACAATGAGTATGCCAAACATCATATTTCTAGCTATAACATAGACTAAGGTATTAGCAATTAAAGAATTTTAGAAAATTCTGCAAAACTTCACAAATATTCACATTTCGTGGAATTTCACAAACTTCTGCAAAATCAGAATTTGCTAATTTTGTGCAGCCCTAGTCAAATTACTACTTTGTACACAAAGGCTGGCCTTCAGGAAACATAAGGGAACACAGTGGGATGAAGATAGAGAGGCATACCAAACTGCCCTAAGGGAAGCAGGGCAGGCAGTAAGGCAAGCAAAGTCTCAAACTGAGGAAACACTAGCACGAACAGTAAAAGAAGGTGACAAGAATTTCTATAGATACATTAGTAAAAGGAGAAAGTCCAGAGGGGGTATTGCTAAGCTCAAAGGAGAAAAAGGGGGCATGTGAGGAGGAGGAGGACCCTGTAAAAGCATCTATCCTATATAGATACTTTTGCTCAGTATTTACTGAAGAGACGTTAGGACAGGCCCCACAGCTCAGCACCATGGACACGGGGGGTGAGCACTACTCCCTTCACAAAAGAAAGGGTCCTACAAGAGCTCGCTAAGCTCGGGGTGGACAAGGCAAAGGGACCTAATGGCATACATCCCAGGGTACTTAAGGAGCTAAGGGTGGAACTAGCAGAGCCATTAGCAGAACTGTTTAGTGAGTCTCTGAGCACAGGAGAGGTCTC
Source organism: Neoceratodus forsteri (assembly GCA_016271365.2). Classification (NCBI taxonomy): domain Eukaryota; kingdom Metazoa; phylum Chordata; order Ceratodontiformes; family Ceratodontidae; genus Neoceratodus; species Neoceratodus forsteri. Next base: position 41,366,451 of record JADMNL010000035.1, read on the forward strand.
AGAAGACTGGAGAAGGGCTCATGTGATCCCACTCCACAGGAATGGTAGCAGGGAGGAGGTGGGGAACTACAGACCAGTCAGTTTTACCTCAGTAGTGGGAAAGATTATGGAGGCACTCCTTAATGAAAGGATAGTGCAACACCTGGAATCCATTGGGCACAGGATCCAAGACAGCATGGGTTTACTAAAGGAAGGTCCTGTCAAACTAATCTCATAGATTTCTTTGACTGGGTAACCAGAGTGGTGGACCAAGGGGGAGCAGTTGATGTCACCTACCTTGACTTCAGCAAAGCTTTTGACACTATTCCACATAGAAGATTGATAAATAAGCTGGGTAGGCTCAGGGTGGTTCAGAAGTTGGTCAACTGGGTGGCAAACTGGTTAACGGGCAGAAAACAGAGAGCATGGTGGTAAATGGTATACAGTCAGAAGAGATGCAGGTCACAAGTGGGGTACCTCAGGGATCAGTCCAGGGGCCAATCCTCTTCAATATCTTCATTAGTGACATTGCAGATGGACTAGAGGGTAAGGCTTGTCTGTTTGCAGATGACACCAAGATCTGCAACAGAGTAGATGATCCAGATGGGGTGGGCAGAATGAGAAGAGATCTGGATAAACTAGCAAAATGGTCAGAAAAGTGGCAACTGGGATTTAATGCAAAGAAGTGCAAGATCATGCACATAGGGAAGAGAAACCCTGAAGTCACCTATAGGCTGGGAGGGGAGTTACTGGCAGTCACAAAGGAAGAAAGAGACTTGGGCATCATCATCACCAATGACCTGAAATCATCCAAGCAGACCTCTAAAGCAGTAGGTAAGGCTAGGGAGATGTTAGGGTGTATTAGTAGGGGTATGGCAAGTCGTAAGAGGGAGGTAATAATCCCTTTTTTTACAGGATACTGGTTAGGCCCCATCTGGGGTACTGTTTGCAGTACTGGAGGCCATACCTTCACAAGGACATTAACCAAATTGAGGCAATCCAGAGAAGGGCAACCAAAATGGTGCAGGGACTGCATCAGAAGACATATGAGGACAGATTAACGGAGCTCAATATGTATACCCTTGAGCAAAGGAGGGAGAGAGGTGATATGATTGAAACATTCAAACACCTTAAGGGCATTAACAAGGTGAAAGAGTCTAACATGTTTAAATATAAGAAAAATAGCAGGACAAGAGGACACAGCATGAGATTAGAGGGAGGCCGATTAAGGGGGGGAATGTGAGGAAATTATTTTTCACAGAAAGAGTGGTGGATGCAAGGAACGGCCTACCTCAGGAAATGGTGGCTATGAATATAGAGCAGGGCTTCAAACAGGCATGGGATAGGCATAAGGGAGCAATACAGATGAGTATGAATAGATAGGCCACTGACAGAGCAAAGGCCGATAGCACATTTATAAGGTAGAAAAAGAAATGGGCAGACTGGATGGGCCTTGCGGTCCTTATCTGCCGTCAACCTCTATGTTTCTGTGTTTCTAAACTGTAAGATGCTGTGACCTGATTCACACCTGTGCACTTGCTACGTCGCTTCTATGTTAGCTCATTTCCACATGAGCCTTATAAACAACTCACACATCTACATTAAAATAAACACAGCAGCAACTCACTACCGCCTCTCTGCTCCATTTCTTCTTGGCTGCTTATGTATTTGTTTGTAAATGTAAGCACCAATAGCTGTGCTAATTAAAACCCAGAGGGTTCAAAAAAATGCAAGTTTCTGTGTTTACTGTGGACAGCATCATATTTTCTTTTTTGTAGTCATAAGCTTAACCAACAATACATTTGGTACAAACAGCAATATCACATCCATTAGTGAATGAAGCATGAGTAGAAACAACTATGACAGTGAATGGAGAACATGAAAAGAAACTATGAGAAATGTGTCTTTATACCTGGCACTATATATTAATGAGGGGGTTTGCCGTATTAGCGGTAGTACTAATTATGGATCAGTGTTCTGGAAAAAGAATTCAGAAAACAGGTGTCGGACTCATTTTAAAAATCAATGGTTGTGTGAAGTGGCTCTGCAAGTATGTTAATCAAAGGTTAATGTAAGGCTTATAGCATGTCAGCAACCAGTCATATATCTTCACTTCCAAGACCCTTTTTAGGGCTGCATTGGGTGGAGCCCTGCAGACCTCTTGTGATCAGAAAAGAACTTTCACTCCAACTGAACAACATGTAGGTGTTACATCACAGTCACCTCTGAGGTCTGTGAAGCACCCCACTGTGTCAGTGTAGTCTTCTCATAGGCACTATTTTACTGACATCCAGAGGACTGAACTGTTATATTCAGTTCACAGTAATGGCAAAACATGGTGGCACAGTCCACTGTGTCCAAGAAGGCCACCAAACCCTACTGTACATGCGTGACTACTTGCATGTGTGCAGTATAGTTTGATGGCCATCTTAAGCATGGCAGACTGTTCCACTGTGACTGCTGCAAAAGTTTTTATGTCTATATATTTTTCTTACCCCACCCAACCCTCCCTCTCAGCACCCACCACCCCACACCTCCCCCAGAAACATAACAGTGACACTGGGGTGCCCAATCCCAGTGTCACAATGAGTTTTCCTCCCCTCATCTGACCATCCCACTTAGCACCCCACCCAGAAACATAACAATAACAATCAGGGTGCCCAATCCCTATTGTTGTGATAAGGATTTTCCTCCCCCACCCGACCCTCCTTCTCAGCACCCACCACCCCACCCCTTCCAGGCATGTAATAGTGACACTGGGGGTACCCAATCCCCGAGTGCAGCAATCATTGATAATTCTAGTTTTTTACCAAAAAAAAGTCCATTGCTGTCGTTCAGTGACACTACGGGGTGCCCAATCCCCAATGCAGGAATCCTTGGTAATTTTTTTAACCTGAAAAAAAAAAGTCCATCAGTGTCTTTTTCAGCCATTACAGTCCCCCCACCTGTCCCTCCCACTCAGCATCCACCACCCACACACTGCCCCCAAGCCCTTACTTACCCATTGGGTATCCAACAACAAATCCTCTCTGGACTGCAGACATGTCTTCACTCTTCAAAGCCAGTCCATGAACTGAAGAAACAGGTATGCGATTCAATGTATTTCTAGGTTGTTTGTTTCATTTCATTTTATTTATTTGATTTACCAAGTACAGTAGGTGGACTGGATCAGTGACCCATTTTCAGCCATGCCTGGGGGAGAGCAATACAACTGGAAAACAGACAAAAAATCTACTATACAACAAATACTAATTAAAAATAGATATCAATATAAAACACTTTACAAATCTGTTACAGACAGATATTTGTAATATATACAATGCACAATCAACGACTATTAAAGTAATCAGGAATTAATGAGATTTAATACTCTCACCAATAACAGAATTAAGTAACCTCATAACAGCATATGGATTGTTTTTCCAAGTAATTCTTTATGTTGTTCTTGAAAAATGTTTTCTTTATGTTAAATTCAGATCCCTTTTGCAACATGTTGACAATGTTGGTCCATAAATAGTCAGTAAACGTTCAGTAATTTTTGTGTTGGTTGTAATTTTTACAAAATGTTTTGCTGATGTTGCATGTAATGCTCTGGCTTTAGTCGACCTTGTGAATCTATCAAACAAAGTTAATAGAATCCATGTATCTAATATTTCATGTATAAACATGATTACTGTGGGCCAGATTTTCAAAACATTGCCCCGAGGCTAAATTAGCACTGCCCAGCGGGCAAACTTAGCCCAGAGCAAAAAGCAAGCTATATTCAAAAGGAATAGCCCGGGGCAAACAGTTTCTGAATATAGCATGGGAATGAGGCTGGGAAAACTGGGCTGGAAGTGCAGGGCAAACTTAGCCCTGGAATAAAACAGCTCTGAATATAGCAGCCAGGAAGTGCAAACCACAACAGCAGTACAGTGCACAGTGACGTGAAGGTAGGTAGAAGTGAACTATGTGGCCAATGTGTGTGCCAGCAAATATGTGGACCCAGTACTGCTACAGGCAGCAGCCCATGTGAAGGTACAGTATTCAAAACTGTATAATATTCCCCAAACTGTTTGTGCAGCGCTAACACGTTTGAGCAGGTTTAGTGAGGAGCTAAACCGTTTGCCCAGTGCAAACACATTTGCCCAGTGCTAAACTTTGCCGTATTCCAAAGTGACATGCAAATGAGCCTACTTATTTAGTCTCCATCCAGATTAGCATCTCATTATGCCCTGATTTGCATGCAGTTTTCCCAGCATTACTGCAGGGTCCCACAGCTCCATCTGTAGGTCAGTCTGGAAGTACAGGGGCTGGCAAGGTCTGACCGCAGGTCCACCTATAGGTCAGTCTGGCAGTGCATGATGATAGCTGTAGGCTACATGTAAACAGTACAGCATAGCATAGAATATTGTACCCCCAGGGGACAACACAGCATAGGCACAGATAGTGGTGGTGCTGCTTGCAACTGTCACACTGTAGGTCATGCTACAGTGCACAGCAGACACTACAGTAGCAAGGGGGCCAGTAGTGTGTTTACACAGCATTGCCTATGGTGTTAAGGGCAATGATGATGACTGCACTGTACAAAGTGACAGGCCCAACATGCAGGTGTTTACTGACAGTGGACATTACGTTACGGTAGTGTGTGACCCACAGATGCTGCACATCTGGCATGGGATACTCATAGTGACATATACATGTCCGGCTTTGTGTGCTGTGGCAGTTGTACAGCTGTGCGGTATGTGGTTGGGGGGCATATATTATAAGAAAGGCACACTGGTGTTGGGGTATTCACAATACTGAATCATGTGCACTGCATGATTTGTCCCAGCCTTGTGGCCACACCTGGTTAGTGGCACAGCCTGGCCACCTGTACACTCTCGCCTCAACATCCTCCATGCCCACAGTGCTGCATGTGTGTGCTGGCATCTATTGGTGTCCACAGAAGAGTGGTGTGCGGGTGTGTGCTGTATGGCCACACTGCCATGCTGTCTAATGGTGGCAGGGTCATCACTTACTGCCTGGCATGGCTGGGACTGGTGGCAGATGATGGCATCATTGTGATGCCATCAGTGAGCAGCATGTTTCCTCTATGTCTGGCTTTGTCTATGTGTCATATTTATTTGTTAGGGTCACTCAAAGCCACTCAAAAGCTGTGCAAACACCACGCAATGCCACATTGTCACACAAAGCTGATTGCCCTAGGTTAAGACTACCTTTTCCTGGGCGGTTATGTGCACTGCGCTAAGTATCATGCCAAGTCACGTAAAAACCACTTTGCGTGCCGCTAATCGCTGAATATAGCATTGCACCTGTACTCATGTACACGCCCCCTCAGTTTGCCCCTTGCATACATTATGATTTTGCCCAGTGCTAATGTGGTTTGCGCGCACTATTTGGCCTTTTGAATATAGCAAACCCAGGCTAATCCCAAGCTAAACATGCATAAAAGGTTTGCGCTCAGTGCAAAGTTTTGAATATCTGGCCCTGTATTTATAATTCTTTGTTTAGGTGGCAAAATCCCCAAATTTTTATATAATTTATAATGATGTTTGTTTTTATTTGTACAACGATGTTTGTTTTTATTTGTACAACCAGTTACAAATCTCACGTTATTGAATGTTACTGTGTACCTATGTAATGATACATCTGGTGCATTATTTAAAAGAATGAAATTAAACTCTAAGGTTGGCAACAGCACTTGGCTTGTTATTGTCCATTGAGCTTAAATAGTCAAACTATTTTTATATTTGTATAAGGAACCCAATTTGTTATTTACTTTTTTAGTTACCTTGGAAATATGTTCATTAAAAGACAATGGGCCGGATATTCAAAGGTTAGCCCCTGGCAGCGAATAGCACTGCCCGGCATGCAAACCTAGCCCGGAGCAAAATGCCAGCCATATTCAAAACGAATAGCCTGGGGCAAACCCCGCTGTATATAGCAAGCAAAGGAAACCGGGCAAACAGGCCCAGAAGTGCAGTGCAAAAAAAGCCCAGGAATAACACAGCACTGAATATAGCACACAAGACAGCACTGAATATAGCACCAGGCAGGCAGTGCAAACACACAATGGAATACAGTGCAGAGACAGCCTGGCCCTGGGACACATGCAAGGCAACACATGCTGGAATGAGGTATCAGGAGCACACCACAGAGCCCACCCATGAGGATGCCACACATCCACGGGAAAGTCCAGCAACAACCCAGACCCATGTGGAGAACGCCAGCAACAGTACAAAGCATGTGGAACCCCAGAACCCAAGAATGACACAGGACACCATAAAATGTCATTAACCAGTGTAATAAACAATAATGAACAGTAAAGCAAATGGAAACACAACAGCAAATATAACACAGAACATAACGAGTAACAAACCCCAGAGTACAAAATGCCCCACCCACCACTGAACAACCCTTCCCACAACACTGAAACAGAACTAGAAAATACCCACCAAGCCCCCCCAACACACAACCCCAAATGCCCACCACAGGATAAAATTGTCAACATCAGTAGCAGGGAAAGGCACACAAAGGTAAACATAAGGACGACAACAGATGGAGGGACGGGAAGACACAGGCCAAGGGTGCAAAGTGGAGGAGGACACACAGGGACAGAAGACAATGTGCAAGGAAGAGAATCAAGTCCAGTGAGGGGTGGTGAGGCTGACTTAAAACAGCAGGGAGATAACTATGTTCCGCAGGAGCAGAGGCGAGCTCCAGGATGTTCGCCACCCTCCTGGTCTCAGTAATTATGATGGCCTGCTGCTCGATCTGTGTTCGCTGCTGCCTCACAATCCTGCGGAGCAGCTCCTCCATTCCCTCTGTCTCTTCGGGACGCGTTGCCCACAGTGATGCCTGTAGTGGCCCTACAAGAGGAAGGGTGACACCATGAGGACGGTACACCACACAGGAGGCAATCAGCAGCCAACCCTTACCATACAAAGATGGATAGCATGTCCCAATGGGCTATCCCTGGCTGTGTTGAGTTCTGCAGTGGTATGACAACATGGCAGCGTCCCACAATGCAGCACAGGGCAACACAGGCACCAACACAGAACCCAACACAGATGATGACAGCGATCCTGACAGCACCGGGGGACATATGACACCACCCACCATGATACAGCACACCGCTAGACACGGCAGACACACAGCTGGAAACCCGGTGAGTTGGGTGCAAGGGACACGCAAGGACATGCACAAGGGCATCCACACATTGGGACATGCTGCCCAGCCACACATGGAAATGCACAGCAATGCAGAGCACAGAACAAACAACAATGACATGCATGCAGGAGTATCAATGAACCATGACAGTGTCCTGGCAATGACCAACACAGGCCAGGGGACAACAGTCAGCCAGGGCACAGATGCTGTCACTGAAGGGCCTTCACATGCCGCAAGGCAATACCACTGAAAGCATATCACCCAATGGAGATATGGTACATGTCAGTGTCCCCAACCCACATAAAAGGCCCCCACACAGTGAGGACCACCTCCACAGCCACGGTCAACATTGGCAGGGAACGATGCACATAATGTAATAGCACAGTGATATCCATACCCTGCAACTAAACAGCACCACAGTGACCTTGCAACGAGACACACATGGATGGACGTACAATGCATACGGCACAGTGCCAGTATGTAGCACAGTGTGACAGGCAGTGCTACACAGCAGGTGTCCAGAAGGGTAAGAGGTAAGTCCGCAAGGCATGCTCCGTATTGTCCCGCATGCACAGCAAGCAACCACCACCTGTGCAATTGTGAACATCCTGTGGGTGGTGGTATGGATGCACCACAGAGGTGGGAAGGTCATCCATCAGCATGGTGTCCCCACAGAACACCCGCCACCCAAGCAAGCAACACCATCTGCCACCCGCACAGCACTGCAATGTGACCGCCCCCCTAGGCAAGGCTGATAGCACCCAGCTGTGGTGTGAAACACACCTGTACCGCACACCACACTGCTACACCACACCGGCCCAGTGACCTTTGCAGACAAGTGAGTGACTGGACACCCAGATGTGGTGCACAGCATCGTGAAAGTGTACACATCACAGAACAATGTAACAGGTACTTATGCAACACGCCACCGCTATCAGTGCCACTCTCCTGCGCACACTGTGGGAGTGATGGCACCCTCGTGCTGTCTCATCTCTGCTCCTGTGTCCTGGGCTGAGTCGCACCTGCGGGCATGGGCTGCTCGATCCGCTCTACAGTGGACAAATGTGAAAGTGTTGTTAGAGCATGACACAACATACACATCGTGAATCACAGCAAGATGCACATGCAACCCTAAACACAATGCACCCCACCCTCCACCCACAGCAATGGTCACGGCATGCACCGTGCCCCTATGGGGAATACATATGCCACTGTGCCTGTACACAGTGTGCAACAGCACGGTGCACCATTGTGCACAGCTGTGCACACAGACACACGCCCACACACCCACACCCAAAGCACACACCCCCCACCACCACCCCAGCTGCACACCCACACCCACACACCCATTCACCCACGGCCAGTCCCCCCACACCACCACCCCCTCTGAACAACCACACCCACACACACACAAAGCATGACATATATGCACACTCCACATGCAACACCACTCACCTGGCACAGGCCCAGTGCCATCACGCACCATGCACCTGTATCGCTCTAGCTGCTGCCTCTGCCTGCGCCTCAGGTCTGTGTACCTGTGGCGGCACTTCTCTGCATTGCGGGGTATGCCGGTATGCTCACTAAGCTTCCTAGCCACCGTCTCCCACACTTGCATTTGTGGGAGGTCCCCCTCCCTCACCTCCCCCAAACAGCCTCCTATGCCGTTTCATGACCAGCTGAACCAGGTTCGCAGACTCTACGTCCCCCCAGCACCTGTCCCTGTGCACAACTGCACGCTGTCTTGCATGTCCAGACATGGCACTGTACTGTTGTTGGACACAGACACCCTGCCCTACCAGGAATGCACCTCAACTATCCCTGCAGCGCCGTGCTATCACATGATGTAGTACGGCACTACCCGGAAGCAACCACGCTGCACATGCACGACCCCAGCATGGCCCTCAGGTTGTGTTCCACGCATGCGTATAGCGCCGCGCTATGCTGTCGAGCACGGTGCTACATCGCGCTATGACTCGGTGATAGCGCGGACATGGGGGCCTCGCGAGCATGCATGTTGGCTGCATACTATATAGTACATTGCGCTAAATGGATAGCACAGTGCTATTAACACCAATAGCCCCTGTGTTGCCATATATTGCACAGCGCCAAGCAAAGTTAGCACGGGCAACCGGGGCCATATTCAAACAGGGTATGCAAATGAGGGTACTTCCTAGCATGCATGGGGCAAACTGTGGTTAGTATATCATTATGCGCCATTTGCATGACTGACATGCTTGATTGCCTGGATGGACTATAAAAGGAGTGCGGTGCACTGCCGGTGTTGTGTTGGGGTACTGCAGCCTGATAAGGAATCTAAGTGTAAACAACATACTGGTGTACAGATGCAACAGGAGGAAGAGCAGTGTGAGGCAGGTGTGTATGACTGCTGTAGGACACTATTGAATGTCAATATCCCAGAACAGGTTCAGCATGGACAGGAGCACAGAGATGCATTCTCTGGTGAATGGTCTGATCCATGTTGGACCACAGGCAAGCACTGTGCTGGGTGATGGTGCACATCCCTAGATGTCTGCAACCAAATGTACAGTGCACTGTGCACAATCCCCTTCAGGGGTGTGTCCTGCAACAGTTGCCCACTGACATGACTCCCTGGATGTGTGGCATGACAGGCCATGGCACCCATGCAGGACATACGCAGTGTCCCGGAACTGTGCCGGCCCATGCACCATGTGGTAATTGCATTGAGTCCTGACATTGTCTACGTACTAGTGCACTTGTCCATGCAACCACTGTAGTGAACACAAAGAGTACAGTACAGTGCAAGGTGGTTAGGGTAGGGGTAGTGCACATGTGTGTACAGGGCTCGCTGTACAGACACGGGATGCACAGTGACTCTGGTGGCGTGTGCACCGTACATGCACATGCAGCACTCCCATATGTCCATGTGGCCTGTGGCACTGGAGGGGGGGCATTGTGATGTCTATGTGTAATGCAATGCAGTACCGACACGGCCGATGACACATGTCCCCTATTGACTATCCCATAGGTTCGGCAGTGCGCCAAGAGCGCATACGTGCACACAAGTTCTCGCAGGAGTAGTTGAACACCCTTGTGCATGCCGTGAAGGAGAGGGAGCAGGTGCTCCACACGCACAGGGCCACTGACACAGTGGTGCGCCAAGCCTGGGAGGAGGTGACTGCAGCTGTGAATGCCATAGGGGGACTTGGCAGGACAACCGAAGCTGTGCGGAAGAGATGGAATGACCTCCTGTGACGTGCGAAGGAGGAGGAGGAGGCCCAGTGACTGAGGGACAGGATGAGGACCGGTGGTGGACCACCTGAACACCAGCAGTGGGTGGAGGAGCAACACATGGCTGTGGTGGCATCATCCTTCAGGATGGTGGCGGTCGCAGGTGTGCCAGGTGGTGGGTGTGAGACGCCTCTCGCACTGTCAAGAACAGGTCAGTATTCACATGTGTATACCCTATGTTGTGTTGCCATGGATGCACGGCCATGCTGTGGGTGTCCTGCACAGGGTGCACAGTGGTCTGCCTAACAGCTGCCTGGTATGGGCATGGCCACTGTGGGTTTGGTGGGTGCATGAGGTCACGGGCCTGTGTGAAGGGGGTACATGTCCTGGGGTGTGCATGGAGTAGTGGTGGTAGTGGTAGTGGTGTTTGCACACAGTGTCTATGTACGGGTGACTGACCCTGTCCCTATTGTCTCCACAGCAGTGACTGCCAGGCCTGCAGGACAACAGGGGCTGACAAGGATGTGTGGACAGGTCCCAACGGTAGTGGAGGTGGATGATGGGGAACGACCTTCAACATCCGGGCATGGTGCAACAGATGGCTGCACAGATGCCATGCATGTGTGGCACACACATAGCCAAGGGCAGCTACTGACTGGGGAGGGGTCAGTAGGGGTATTGGGATACACCGGATACCAGGATGCAGCACAGTCAGAGGAGGGTGGTGTAGGGGATGTCCTACTGTTCACCGTCACCAGTGGTGAGGACACTGATGTGTCTGACTTGGCGCAACACCTGGCTTGCCTGTGCAAGGGGATGCAGGGGAGGGGCTGCTGGCAGGCTGTGGGACGGGTGCTAGTGGTGCATGCAGCATCACCGGTGTGGCTGTACCTGTGTACACGGTGGTGGGCAGTGTAGGGAACAGCGCAGAACCACAGGGTGTGCAGGGTACAACGCAAATTGATGTCCATGCCCATACCGTTCCACAGACCACCACCTGTAGTCGCCAGCAGCAGGACATGCCTGCCATGCAACAGGATCCAGTTGCTCCTGTGCAGCAGGCACCTCTGCCAGCTACAGCTCAGGGTAATGTGCCCCTGGGACAGGATGGCCATGGTGACTGCCCACTCCTGCAGGCTGCTCTCACCTCCCAGCAGGGGGCGTGTGTGGACCTTCATGGCATGCGGAGGGAGATGCGCCATGAGCTTGCGCAGATCAGAGAGGCCATCACAGTGGGCTTTGCCCATGCTGAGCAGTGGGTGGAGGACAGGATGGGCCACCTGGTGGGTGCCATCGAGCATGGGTTTGCTGGTCTGTCGGCTGCGGTGGTTGACATAGGGAATGTCCTGCGTGAGGTGCATGGGGTTCGCCAGCATGGGATGCTTGGCCGTGGTGCAGATGGCACAGGGGCACACAAGTGGGCAGGCCGTGAACACAGGGCTGCCAGTGGCTCCAGCTCAACAGCATCACACACCCCATCTGTGACCCAGCGCCGCCGAGGCTGTCCACCCACCCTGTCAGGCTCCACCATCCCCCGGAGGCACAGGAGGCTGACTCTTCCTGCCTCACCTTTCACATCGGCATTGTCCTCTGCACAGAGCACACCAGGGTCTGTGTCCCACAGTAGTGGCACACGTCGCATGTGTGGTGGGAGGCGTCATTGATGGCCACACTATGTGGCACAGAGCACTCATCACCCCACATTTGCCACATAGGCACACCCACATGCACGTTCACACATGCACACACACACCTCCACTGCCACGGTTGCATCACTTACCCTCATGGCACACATCACAATTCCCCACCAGCACCACACCGTTTGTGTGCGGCCCCCCCACGCGTGTCCTGCACAACCCCGAACTCACAACACATGCACACATGTTGTCAGATCCACTGTGTAGGTTTACTGTTGGTATTGTTATTGTCACTCATGTGTGTCCATGTGCACATTAAAGTCATCATTAATTGTACCTTTTCAAGTTGTTGTGCAGTCTGTACTTACCCTGCTGTCTGTTGCAGTGTCCTGATGATGTTGTCCCTGTACTGTATGGCCCTGCATGCCATGCGAGGGTTCCCTTCTCTCAAGGTGCTCCACTATCCCCCTGACCACTGGCTCTGGCTCACTGTCAGACTGTCCCTCAGGTTCAGGTGCCTGTATCCCATGGTTCATTGCCATGTTGGGCAGCATACAACAGGCTAGGAAGATACGGCATACCTTCTGAGGTGTATACTGTAGGGCACCACCTGATGTCTCTAGGCATCAGAATCACATCTTCGGGATGCCAAACACCCTCTCTATGATGTTCCTTGGGCTGGCATGTGCCTCGTTGTACATCTCCTCGGCCACTGTAGCCAGTCGGAGTACTGGTGTCAGCAGCCAAGGTCGCAGGGGATAGGCATTGTCCCCTGCCAAAGGATGTATGCCTGTTAGTGACATACGGCAGTCTGTCGGATGCTGTCCTGCACCCCTGTGTAGCCCTCCCACACCCCTTTCCTGGCCTGCAATGCCTGCCCCCATGTATGCTGGTGTTTGTATGCCTTGTATGCTACTACTCACCGATTAGTTGACCACTGGTTATCCTGCCCTCCTCGAATGCTTGGCACAGCTGGGACTGGTGCCAGATGAATGCGTCATGGGCACTGCCGGGGTACTGTGCATAGACATTGGTGAAACGCCCAGCCGCATCACACACCACCTGGCAGTTGATGGAGTGGTACCCCTTCCTGTTAACATACACGTCACTGCCATCACCAGGTGGTGCATGGATGGGGACATGGGTGCAGTCAATGGCACCCAGTACAGATGGTAGGTGCGCAACCCGATGGAACCGCTGCATTGTTTCTCTGTGCTCTGCTGCCATGCTGGGGAATACTATGAACTCCCCAGCATGTGGCAGGAAAGCCTCTAGGAACTGGGTCAGGAGGCGTGAGGTGGCAGACTGCAATACCCCGATGGTGTCCCCCGTTGGTCTTTGGAACGCCCTGTGGCGAGAAGCACATCGCTGCTGTCACCTCTCTTCCACTGTCATGGCATGGCTGCGTCTGGTATTTGGGTGCAGCTGCACGTGCAGGAGTTCACAAACTGCCTCAAAATTCCCTGTTCATCCTGTACCGGCCAATGATGTGGTCATCAGGCAGTGTCTCGAAGGAGACCCTGGGCCGGTACCACCTGTTTGCAGCATACCATCTCCTTGGCCTGTGTTGTGGCCCATGTTGTGCCTGCTCCCTCTCCTCCTCCTCCACTACAGCTGCCATCAATGGCAGCATCACTGCTACAGGCACTGCACACATTCCCACTTCCTGTTCTGGTCTCTCCTCCTCTGTGTTTTGCCCTGGGTTAAGACCAGCCTTTTATAGGCGGTAAGTAGCGCAGCGCTATGTGTCACGCTATGTGTCCTAGCACGGCGCTGGGCCTTTGAATATCCCTTTGCATGGCCCTCATGGGCCACCCCGCTTCCTGTTGCCCCTTGCATACATTAGTGCTTTGCCCCGCGCTACTGCTGTTAGCATGCGCTATATGGTCCTTTGAATATGGCAGCTCCGCGCTATTCCTGTGCTATTCCAGCACTATTGCTTTGCGCACCTTGCTATGCTTTGAATATCTGGGCCAATGTATTGTCTAACAATATGCCCAAATAATTAAACACTTCGATACTTTTTAATCTTATATCCTTTTTTCCTATTATGTTCATAACGCCTTAAACCGAACAACATTGTCATTGTGTTGTTTTCATTTAGCAAAATTGTATTTTCTGTAAACCAGTTTTGTAGGTCCCAATATACCAGCTGCATTTTTATTTGTAGGTCCGCTCCTATTTTACCTGTGCAATAAAGCACTGTGTTTTCTGCATGCATTATTACAGATAAATTCTGGCAGATGCTTGGCAAGTCATTTATAAACATAGAAAACAGGAGTGGACCCAGAACTAAACCTTGTGGCACCCCTGTATGAATGTTTCAGATCATGGATTTTGCAGAATCAACTTTTACCTGCTGTTTCCTGTTTGTTAAATAGTGTTCAAACCAGCCTAGTGCATAGTTACCCACCCCCATTATTTCAAATTTTGGGATCAGAACAGGGTGGTCCACCAAGTTGAAGGACTTGGCCAGGTCAACAAAGATCCCTCCAGTAAACAGACCTTTGTCCGTAATGTCATATATATCACTTGTTAACCTGACCAAGACCTTTGATGTGCTATACCCCTCTCTGAATACATACTGGTCTGCACTTAGTTGCTGATTTCTCCAAGAATCCCAATAGCTGCCCAAATATGATTTTTATTTCCGGCATTTTTGCCAATACAGGTAACACAGATATTGATCTATAATTGGTGATTAACTGCTTGTCACCAATTTGAAAAATAGGTGTTATAATCACTGTCTTCCAATGTTCCGGTACTGTCTTTGTACATAAAGACAAATTAAACAAATAAGTAATTGGCCTAATCAGTCTGTCAGCAACTAATTTCAATAACCTTGGAGAAAACTTATCTCAATAAGTTAGTGGCATAACTTGGCCATTTTTGCATATGTTTCGCACAAATTTTCAACAAGCCTTTTTTGGAACCGCGACTCATGAACAATTGCCCTGACATTAGAGAAATCTATCCCAAAAGGTGATTTCACATTCCTTGTGGGAAATCACCTTTTGGACATAAGCAGAATTTTTTTTCTGCACTTGTTCATAAGGAGGGGTCATAAGAAGGCTATGTTGAAAATTTGGTGTATAAATATTAAAAAAAGCAACAAAGTTATGTGCCTACATTGAATTTTGCAAACATAGGCTTGTAACTTTGGTAATTTTCAATATTTTTACCCAAAATTCCTCAACTGCAGCCCTATCAGCTCTGGTCAGATTTTGTTACAATTGTTATTAAATTGTTTGGAAGTCTTCTTTCTGTAGGATTTTGTTTTATAAATATATATTTATTAACATTTTTAACAATTAAGACAATGCATGGTATTACAGTGTTATAGTCAGAGCAATACATTGAGATAACACAAGCAATAGACAGTGACATTTAGCTCATTTAAAAAACAATCACCCTATGGGACTCCACTCTCCCTGGTACAGCAGTGGGGTAGCATGTACCCCAGTAACAGCTGTTCCAAACCTGTGCTACTGACTGTATTCATAAATCACATGCAAAGGGTCCATGTCCTATGGGGTAGGAAATATCCTAAATGTCCCATCACCATGTTCCACCAGTGTTGTAAGGTTGGAGGCTGCAGTGTGAGCCAATGCCTGGTGCTGCACTTTAGTGCTGCCACTGAAATAATTTCTAGTAAGTATTTTGCTTGCTTTCCCTTGAACTGCCTGAGGTATTAGAACTGGAGTCAAATCTCAGGGCCTAATCCATTTCCCACCCACAACACTTCAGATAGTGCTGCCTCTAGGTCTTTAAAAAAGGTCAAAAGGAGGTATCAGACCCACATCACATGAGTGTGGGGTAACCCAAGTTTCTCCACAGAGTCACCAACAGTCAACACTAGATCCATGGCCAAATTTGGCCATAATCACCGGTGTCCTAAGGTATCTTACTAAGTGCATCTACCCATATTCCCTCCAAATGTGAGACAATGTGACTCTACCTACCTCTTTGCACCTATCCCAAGTTTTGACATCTAACTATTGACCAATATTCATGCCCCACTTAGTAGTAATATGGTATGTAGAGTAGTCTTGAGAGCCTTGTATGGCTTGATATAGAAGTGAGATAAGAAATCTACAAATTTGCAAGGTGGGCTGTGCCACTGGAAGTGTGACTAAGGGTGAACGATTAATGGGATCTCTGCACAGCTATGGGCTGGGAGTCCAAGTTATGGTGGACCTGCAAGTATCTGATGAAATTCCTTTGCTTCAAGCCATATCTTGCATGCAAGTCTTGAAAATACCTCATCTCTAGACCATCACAGAACTGTTTTAGTTACACCAGGTTCAATCTCTGCCATCTTCAAAAGGTAGGGTTCTGTGTATATAAAGCCCTCCAAGCATGTGATAGGGCTAATCCAGAGAAGTGCTGTGGTAAGGTTCAGTTGAGACCCAACATCCCTCCATATCTGTCCTACTTCCTCCTTCCAAGGGTTCCAAGGTAGGAACTCCTTATCCCATGGCTAGAGTCCCAAATAAAAAACAAGGCCCTATTCTAGAAAGGCAGGGCCTCTCATTC
The DNA here is from genome assembly GCA_016271365.2 of Neoceratodus forsteri. Lineage (NCBI taxonomy): Eukaryota > Metazoa > Chordata > Ceratodontiformes > Ceratodontidae > Neoceratodus > Neoceratodus forsteri. Next base: position 41,382,968 of record JADMNL010000035.1, read on the forward strand.
TAGGTCTAGCCACTGCTGGCATGGTCTTCCAGTACACCATTGGAGAGGACCTGCAACTGGTTGGCAGCATAATACACCCTTAAGTCAGGCAATGCCAGTCCTCCATCCTTTGCCTTTGGATGCATCAAAGTGTAAAACTAAATCTTGGGGCATATCCCAGCCCATGCAAACCTCGAAATGGCAAACTTCCACTTTCTCCAGTTCCATTCAGGAATCTGAGCTCATACACTCTGGAGGATATAAAGACATCAGGGCAATGTCACTATTCTTACCATGTAAATTTTTCATATAAGGCCCAAGTGGGATGTTATGCCATTCCTGAAGGTCTGCCACCAGCTGAGTGTCAAGGGGCCAAATATTGACCTCATATAACCTGTATAAACTTAATGGGATTCAAATACCAAGGTATTTGAGGTTGTGTAGGTCCCATTTAATGGGATATTCCATCTTTTGAAGACTAGTAGCGGTCCAAACTAGAGGGAGGACCTCAGGTTTGGTTGTGTTTAAGCGTTGTTCTGATCTGACACCCTACCAATGATCTCCAGGGCATGAAACAGCTCTGGAAGTGTGTTGCCTGGGTCTGAAATATATAAGAGGACATCACCCACATATAATGCTATTTGTTGCTTCTTGTTACTTAGGATCAGCCCCTTCACTATGTCACTTTTCTGAATCCCCTGTGCCAGTGGTTCAGTGAAGGTAGCAAACAAGAAGGGTGACCGGGGCAGCCTTGCCATGTGCACTACCCAAATTAATGGAGGGAGAGATATGCCCATTGTTCTTAACAAATGCCAGGGGAGAAGAATAAATTATTTCCAAAAGAGTGACAAAATCCAAGGAGAGGTCAAACTGCCAAAGGATGGCAAAAAGATAGTGCCATGGCACCCTATCAAATGCCTTTTCTGCATCTAGACTAGCCTACAGAAAGGGGGTGTCAATAGTATGTATTCGATGGAGAAAATGAAATGTGTGTTGGATATTGTTTCTGGTTTAGTGGGCCTGGATGAACTCCCTATGGTCAAGAAGTAGCAGTGATGTCAGGAGAGGATCCAGCCTTTGCACAAGTGCTGCCATAAAGAGCTTATAATTGGCACTGAATACCAATCTCAGTCTATACAATTGAAGTTCTGCCAGATTCTTCCCTGGTTTAAGAATTACCAAAATGGTGTCATATTGCCAAGTTTGGTTATATCTCCCCTTCTATGACTTCATTACAAACTGTCATCGATTGGGGAACCACAAGATCCCTCAGGGCCTTGTACTGTAGTATTCTAAAATATAGCCAACCAGGCATGGGGATTATAGAGTATGGGTCCTACAAAGGGCACCCCCCAGCTCCAAAATCTGTATATGGCTAATCAGAGAGTCCATCTGCTCCTGGGTAAGCTTCAGTAGGGTCAAGGGAGCCAAGAAAGCCTATGTGGCCTATGCATTTAATTATGTGATATCTCAGGGGTGTATATCTTGGTGTAATAATGGCAGAAGGCCTCCATCATGGCGCTGGCTGTCCAGAGATGCTGCCTTGTGGCCAGGTACTGCAACTGAGCTACTGTGGCTTTCATCCATTGCCTACAGACCTTATAGGCCAGTACATGAATGGCCTAATGGCCTACTTCATAGTACTTGTGGCAAAGGAACTTCAGTGTTAATTCTGTTTTCTCAAGGAACAATTTATCAATATCCTGCCTGATTTTATCCAGCTGTGACTTAATAGCTCTGCATATGGGCTTGCTGGAGAAAATGGAGGGTGTTCTGTAGGTCAGTCAGTCTCTGGTTGCATTCTTTTGTCTTTCTGGCAAAAAGATATATAATACATCCCATAACATCACTTTAAGGATGTCCCATAGCACTGTCTTTGTATATGTGCCCCCTTGATTCAGTTCCAAAATCTCCAGAGTTTTAACTCTCAGGAATTTGTAAAATTCCACAGATCTGAGATAAAAGTCAAAAGTAAATAAATTAATTGATAAATAAAAGCCATTCAGGTACCACTGAGTCTGGGGGATTTCTATATCCAAACTAAGGTAGGTCAAAACCGGTGTGTGGACAGACAGCATAATTTATTTTATCCTGCAGTCTGCCACGTATCTAAGAAATTCCTGCTGGGTATATCTATAGTCTATCTGCCTACTTTATGGCAGCTAGCTCCCACACTGCTGTGAAAGATGACACACCATACATCCTACACAGACCTAAATTCTATCTTAAAAGGCTAACCTGCACTGAGTCGTACACCTACCTTGCCCAGAGCAAACTTATGACAAGGATCAGCCTGGATTACATAGATATGAAGCTCCTTAATTTAGGATTAAAGGAGGTTACTGACCCCTTCAGATCATCTTTCATTTATCTTCACCTCAGGACAAGTACCTAGTGTCTGGAAAGTAACACATGTCACCCCAGTTTTCAAAGGGGGTGACAACAGTTTACCCTAGTATTACCAGCCTATCTCAATCCTCCCAACCCTCAAGAACACTAGAAAGCATGAGAAATTACCAGGTCACTCAATATTTGAACCAGCATGAGTACCTGGCCAGGGAGAAGCATGGTTTCAGAAAAAAACAACAACACTGTAACAGTCTTATTGGAGCTTACAGACTTGCTTCATGGCACAGTGGACAGAGGTGACATGGCAGGCTCCATATTCAATGACCTTATCAAGATCTTTAACTTTGTTAACCATTTCTTATTTTGCAAGAAGCTAAACAAACTGGGCCTATCTATTGATACTACCCAATGGTTCACCAGCTACCTGGCAGGCCAATCTCAGTCTGTAAAATGCTGTGGTACTCTCTTCAAATATAGATGAGTTACTCTTGATGTCCCCCAAGGGTCAGTCCTTGCCCCCCTTCTTTTCTGTCTGTTTATAAATGACCATCCCTTAACATGTAAGTCCACAAAAATCCTTTTACATGTTGATGATGCAGTAATCACTTCCACGGACAACTGCCTGGGGAAAATCCAGCAGATGCTACAGACTGGCTTTTCAGCTATCTAGGATTGGTTCACATCCAATCTACTTGTTATGAACACTAAGAAAACCAAATCTATGCTTTTTGCCACCAGTAAGTCCCCCTCTTCCCTATCATTAAATATCACTTCCTCCTCGGAAGCCACTATACAGCAGGTAGATACCTATAAGTACCATGTTGACACCTTAATCAAAACTGGCAACACCAAACTTGGGTTGCTCTATAGACATAGGAATTGCTTCCTACCTAAGATAAAGAAGCTCCTAGTCAGAAGCTACTTTATCAGTATAATTGACTATAGCCTAGTGGTCTACAGCACTGCTGATGACAGCATGCTGGCCAGGGTCTCTGGACTATTGAACTGAGCATGCTGCTTTGCACTTGGCCTAAGACAAGACTTACACTCATTCTCACTTTATAGTAACCTGGGTTGGTTAAACCTAGTCTCAAGATTACACTACAGCATCATGGTCACCTCCAAGAAAGTCCTACTTGGTTTGCTGCCCGCTGGTGTGCAGGCTATGCTCCACCCGGTTGACCAAAAATATCCCACAAGGGGTATTGAACAACATTTCCTGGTGCTACCCCATAAGAAAACTTCATTAGACCAAGCCTATTTCTCTTTCAGATTACCTAAACTTTGGAATGGCCTGCATTAGGTCTCTGAAATCTTCAAGTTCTTTAAAATTGTTTAAATCTCAACTTCTCTCCTCACTCACTCTGCCCAACCTCTGCAACTGCTCTCAATGATCTGGTAATCCTGTCTCTACCTCTATGCCACTATAGCATGGACACTTGTATTAGCTAAACCACTCTTTAGTAACTGCTATATTGTGTTAATCATTGTTTGTATTGTATGAATGTACTGCATCCCTAGTTCTGTATTAACTGTCCTCTGTTGAATGACTGTACTGCACCCCAGAGTTCATGGCGTAACACTGTATCTTCTGTGCTCTGTTTTGGATTGTGCAATGAATGTATGTATGCATTACATACCTGCTAATTATTGTCCTTCATTGTATCTGACTCTAAACCCTTCAAAAATAAGGACTGCCTAAAGGGTTTTATGTGAAATAAATAAATAAATAAAAGTTATTTATTTATTTATTGAGGGTTTATTTTAACCGGGTAAGTGCACTAGACAAATTCTGTCAGTTTTCAGGCATGACAGGGTGGTGGAGGAGGATACAGACGAATGCCAACTGACCTTAAACCAGATTAAGCTGTTGGTGGTATTTTTAATGAATGGGGGGAATTTTGACCAGGGCACCGGGGAAATTCCCCTACTCTGCCAGCAGGGGGCTTGACTTCCTGAGAGCAGAGTGGAGGAGCACAGTTTGGAGCCGGATAGCAGAGGAGGAGGAAGTGCTGATGTGGCATGGGAGAGAGCCTCCTCCCCTGTCTTGTATACCACTAGAGGCCAGAAAATGAGTTCAGACAATTTTATGGATCAAGAAGATTGAAGTGAGGAGCTGGAAAGGAAAAAGAAGGAATTAAGAGAGAAAACTTCTTCTGTGGAGAAGGAGGGAGGAGATGTTGCAAGCAGGGCTGCTGCTATGGAGGCTGATGTGATGAAAGTTCATTCTGCTGGTGAACCTGTGGGTGAGCAGGTCTCCCAGCCCACAGGTCCAGTTCAGGAGACCACATCTATTATGAATGCTTTGCTGGAATTTGAACATGCTGAAATTGCTCAGGTACAGGACATAGTTACTGCTCCTCAGAGGCTGTTTGCATCTAATGAAGAATGGCTTGACCACATATTTAAGCAAAACAAATCATTGTGGTATAGAGGTTCTGATAAAGCTACTAAGGAAATGTGTAAAGATGTATTACAAGTGTCTGATACATTACTACCTGACTCAATAGACCCTGAGCTTATGAAAGATGTTGTGCAATTCATGCAGGCCGTACTAGCAGATGAAACTGCCTGTACACTTGAAGCAGAGAGTCAGGTGACTCAGTCCTGTGACATGCAAGCATCAGAGACATTCCATTGGCCTGAGTCAATTTCTGCAGAGGAGTCACTGACAGCTGCAATGGGTCCTTTACTGCCAGATGCATCAGCACCTGTGTGTGTTAAAACAGCAGAAACTGTGAGTACTGTGTTTAATATTGAGCAGCAAAACCACTGTGCTTCTGTTTGTGATCTTGGGCTATAAAAGGGAAGAGAAGGGGAAACTGTTACTGAACCAAAGCGCGGGAAATCCCTGACTTCATTAGAGAGATCTTTACTTAACGCTGGCTGGAAACAAGGAGACAATGGTATTTAGATCCCAGACTTGGAGCATAGCCCGATTCTGGGGCATTCTCTCCAAATTGTAGCTGAACAGTCCTGTCCTACAGTGATAAATTGTATACAGCAGCCAACTGGAACCTTTCAATGGCCTGACGTTAGTGAAGCAGGGTGGCCTAGTGAGCACAAACTGCCTCAGTGTACGGAGTTGTCCTCCTCGGAGATGGAGGGTGAAATTACAAAACCTACTAACTGGGGAGATACTGGGGAGGAAGAGAGTGAACAACCTGGTGAAAAGCCTACTTTTCAAGAACGTTCAAAATCAGCGTGGGAATCATTCAGGAAGAAGGACCCTTTTTCGGGCCCCCTCCTTGCAGAGACGCAATGCAGTCCAATTAGAGTATCTATGGGGCTTAGATATTGCCCCAGATCATATATATGTTGGACACAGTTTACTGAAGTGGTCGTTAGTTTTTTTTTCCACAGAAATTCATTCCTTAATCCATGTTTCAGGGACTGCATTATATGACATCAGTTTTTCTTCTCCACAGGGACTGGATCGTTTTTGGACAAAATATGACTACTTAAAATGTACTGAATTGTGGTTACCTTTTAAGACTATTCCTTTAACTAAACCTTCTATCAGAAATAAGACGGTCTTATTTCGGAATGAATCAGTATCAATCCATGATATTTATTGGTTGCAAAAAAAATGTGATGTGCTTGATGTTCCACAGCCCATATTTGTTGAAGAATGTATTTGGAATGAGGGTTGTAATTTTAACATCAGTTTAAGGAATAACAGCCCTATACACCTCCCCAACAGTTTGTTTTTAGGCAGTGAGAGGGGTCATTGTTTTTACCCTGGACAGCCACGGGTCTGCTTTAAATGTGGGGCCTATACACACTTAGGCTCAGCCTGTGATCACTTGAAGTGTAATCTTTGTTTGGCCTTTGGACACCATAGTTCAGATTGCAAGAAAGAGTTAAGGTGCAACTTATGTGAAGAGACAGGCCATTCCTATAGGTCCTGTCCCTGGGCTACTCATAATCGCACTGACCGCAGGAATCAGGACACAATACTTCAGGAGGCTCAAAAGAAAAAAATAGCAAAAAGGAGAACTTTTACTGATAGACCTCCTCCTGATAAAACTGATTTCCCATACCCACCCTCTTCACCCAGAACAGAGAACACAATTATTGTTACAGATGAAACTCCCTTACCAACCCCTGAACCAACCATGTATTCAGAGCCTGAAACACTGTTACATGAGATGATACAAATTCCAGTGCCAGAAGTAATGGTAGTTGAAATGCCCCTCCCAAAGACAGTGAACAGTATAGCTAAAAAGAGGGGTATGAAACAAACTAGGCATATGCCTAAAGTAGCAAAGGCTTGTTTCCTCGAAGAGGACGAGATATCTTTGACAAATAAATTTACTGTGTTAGCAAACACCACAATGGATTTGGAACACGGAGGTGATTCAGAAGCCTTTTCCATAGCCCCACCATCTTCAGATTCTGAAGGGGAACAGCAAGTGTGTAAAGAAGTTAAAGACAGGAAAAAAATGGATAGAAGCTAGGGTTTGGAGAAGTACTAGGTTACGGAAACCCCTTAAATAATTATTTCCCCTTCTTCATCATGTTTAAGTATTGCTACTATAAATGTTAATAGCATCAAGAATTCAAAATGGAGACTGCTAACATTTACAGCTTTAAAAGATTTGGGAAGTGATTTTTGCTTACTGCAAGACACTAGGTTAAACACTTTGTCATTAGTAAGAGCAGCACAACAGTTATGGTGTTGGGGTCCTTCTTTTTTTTCCTTTGGCACTGCAGTTTGTGAAGGGTAGGTATTTTATTTAAAGGGGATGGGTTTAGAGTGACAAAATTGGTAGATATATATTTGGGCAGGGCATTAATATTGGATTTTACGTATAAGGGGAAAGGATGGAGATTAATAAATATTTACACCCCTCTTACAAAAAAAGAAATAATTTTATTATACCAGGATGTCAAACCTTATTTAATTACAACAAAGAAAGTTCTTTGGGGAGGGGATTTTAACTGTGTGGTGGACAGGAGGGATAAAGGTGCTAATACTAGGAAAATGTACTGTGATTCGAACTGTCTTAATGACATTATTAAACAGAGTGGTCTGCAGGATACATTTCAGACTGTACATAAGGAGGGAGGATACACATATTTTGGGGGAGCTCTATCTACCAGGATAGATTTCCTCTTTTCAAAGAAAGATGTTAATATCTATAGGGCAGAAACTAATCCTTTAGAAACCTCGGATCATGTCTTACTACATGTCACGCTGCGGGGTGTGGCAGGGCTGCACTATGGAAGGGGATATTGGAACTGAATACTGCAGTATTACAAGAAGCCAAAGTAAAAGTGAAAGTGACCAACTTTCTTAATGCTAGAATGTCAGTGACAGTACAAGCTGACAACATCAGCACTTGGTGGGAGGGGACAAAACACGGTTTAAAAGTGCTGTTTCAAAAGTATTCAACAATGACTAGACAGAATAAGTATAAAGACTATCTCAAACTACGATTGCAATTGTATAAACTTTATTTGGTAATTAACATGCAGCATATTAGTTTGACACCTCAAATATTAAACCTTAAAAAGCTATGTCAGAACTACAATATTCTAGAGCTATGGCTATGTTGTACGAACACAGGATTTGTTCACCGGAAAAGCTGGGTTTGGAGATGCCTTCAAATGTTGTACTCAGAGGGCATCAGATAGGTTCATGGAGTCAGTCATTGATGCCGCTGGTATTACAGTAACTACTGGACCCCATATCTTGCACACAGTAACACATTACTTGTCGGACATGTATATGACTTCTCCTATTGATGAGAAGGTAGTAATCGAGTTCTTGTCCTCATTTGAAGTACCCAGTATACCATTTGCCCTTCTCAGAGATTTAATGATTCTTCTCAGAGATTATATGTTACAATGATGGAAATTGAGTTGGTTATCAAGAAGCTTAAAAAGAATACTGCCTCGGGTATTGATGGTTTACCATTGGAATTTTATGTTTCCTTTTGTGAATCAGTTAAATATGTTCTGATGGTGGTGTTTAATTGGGCGTTAGGTAATTTGAAGGTAGATATGCATTTCTGTATTGCCATTCAAATATTAGTATTTAAACAAGGGGATATGTCAGACCTTGATAATTGGAGATCATTAAGCCTATTAAATACTGATTACAAGATTGTAATGAAAATTTTGCATAATCGTTTAATCAATATAGCTACGGTGCTTATTTCAGCAGCTCAAACCTGTACTGTACCAGAACGAACAATTAAACATAATTTATTATTACTTTGAGAAATTGTGGAACAGGGTAAAGAGGGGGAGTTACAGAGCTGTATTATGTTGTTATATCAAGAAAAGGCTTTTGATCGGGGACCACATACATTTATTTCCCATATATTGTCTCATTATGGAATACCATCCTTTTTTGTGGACTGGATCGCATTACTATATGAAAATGCAAGGGTGATTCTTTTGGTAAATGGATATTTAGGAACTTACACAGAGATTTCCTGGGGAGTCAGGCAGGCGTGTCCACTAAGCCTATTGCTTTATGTGTTTTTTTCTTGACCCTCTAATACGGTTATTACAACAGAATATTGGTATAAGTGGTATTCCACCAATAGGAGGTGGTGTGGAGGCAAGAGTTACAGCTTATGCAGATGATGTATGTGTTATAGTTGCAGATCGAAAGTCAGGAGAACGAGTACTGGACTTCATTGAGAAATATTCTACACCAACAGGTGCTCACCTTAATAAAGGGAAAAGTATTATCTATCCTCTGTGTGATACTGAAACATCACAAGAAACATGGAAAGGTATAAAGATATCCACATATCCATGTCAATATTTAGGTATATGGTTTGGGAGAGGGGACAATTGTATTTTGAACTGGAAAAATAAACTGGATTTAGCCTCCACTAAAGTTGCTATTTGGAAAACATGGAATCAGACAAAGAAGAAGAAGGTGGCAATAGTTAGAACGTTCCTGATTCCAATATTTTTATTTTTATTTATCAGTGCAGTCTATCCTTTGCCTGGGACCTTAGACTCTTCACTTTTAAGCTTAGTTTTTCAAATAATGTGGGGAAGTCAGTTGAATCCCATTAAGAGGGCGATTTTTTATTTACCTATGGAGAAAGGAGGATTAAATTTATAAACCCAATAGTTTTTTTATAGCATCTTTTTTTATACTAATTTGATAGATTATGATAAACCGAGCTTAGCTCTTTGAACCCTCTATGCTAGCCTTTGGTTACGGCCCCTTTATTATATATGGGAGATTCAGGGGGGTTTTAAGGCCCAGGTTAAGACCAACTGTGTGTTTTTTTTAGGCCAGCACTTAAGAAATTAAAACAATGGAAATTACAGGTAAATGTATTGACTTTGACCACAAATGAAGTAGTTTATACCTCTATATGTCTTCACATTAGTCAACCAATGGTGCAATTTAAGGATATAGATCCACGATTTTATGTTGACATTTAGGAATCCTTACGAGACCCTGGTATTCCACCAAGGATCGGGGGATATCTCCTGGTTAAGTGCCCATGGATGTCTATTTGTAAAGGGTAATGCCAAGCACAAAAAGCTTGACCAACGTATGTGCCCTAGGATGTGTTGTAGTGGCCAGGTGGAAACTATGTCTCATTTTCTTATTCATTGTCCTTTCATGAGAGAACTGTGGGAGACATTGGCACGTGCCTGACAAAACCCTTATTGGACACAACTGACATATACAGAAGTGGTACGGGGATTAAGTCAGGGAGATCTGGGTTTGACAAAGGAGATGGTACGTTTGATTCTTGCATTTATTAAATTTACACTATGGCAAGCGAGATATAAATTTGTCTTGCAACAATTTTATCAAGATCCAGGGAAGCTAGTTACTATTGTGGAAAAGGAACTTTGTAATCAATGCATGTATGAAAAGAAGCATATGTATTCCTGCAAATGGGCTAAACTTTGGAATGATGCACCTTTCATGAAAGATAAAATTGGATGATTTCTTTTTTTTTTTACAGTTTATATATTTTGTTGTGTTATGTCACAGTAGTTTGTATACTGCATTATTGTTCTGTTTTGTTCAGTTTTCTTCAATAAAATGTTCCCCTACTCTGCAGTAGAGGGAACCATTGTTTGCAATCCAACATGGCGGATGGCCAGAAGGGAGAAGGAGCTTCTGAGGATGATGCTGGAACTCTGCTTAGGGGAGATAAATTGAATTCTGAACAAAGTTCTCAGCTCGGTTCTGGATATATGGCACAGAGACGAGAAGATGAGAGTGCACCCCAGCACGAGAATGGTGAGAATATGGATGTGCATAATATTTCATTCCCTTAGTCAGATTTGAACCTAAGTCCAGAGCTATTGCATAAGAATGTCCCTCTTGCTGCAGCAGGACAAGGCAACAATACTGAACAAGAAGTGCTGCTCAGACAAGCAGTAAAGTCACATAGAGACTTCCTACTTAATTTGCTAAGAGAGGAAGAGAACTCGACAAGTCAAGATATTAATTTCCCAGCATCAAATATAAATTCCAGCAATTTTTCTCTACTATCACAAATCACTCAGGCATGCAATGCCACTCCTACCTCTGTTCCCTCTACAAGTAACAATTTGGAAATCCCGACAGTACCATTGCGGAAGGGCCGGTGAGAGGACAGTACTACAGATCCAGCGATGTGGACTCCGGAGGCTGCTCTGTGAGTGGCAGGATGGCAAAAGACTTCTGATGCTTGTGGTTGGAAATCTTCAAGCCTGGTGACCATCACAGATATCATAGAATCGTGTGCACAGAAAAAAAAGGAAATAACGAGTAGTTAGAAAATGAAAACTTTCCTTGGAAAGTTAGTAATACACAGGAGACATGCTCTGTTGCTAAGGAGCAGGCTCTGCATATGGGTATCAAACAGGTCGGTACCAACAGCGAGCTCACTGTCCCAGGACAAGACGATAAAGCAAATATTCGACAACCTAAGGACTCAGAACCGCAACAACCAAAGAGACTTCATATGTCATACCTGTTTAAAAATATGGGTGAGCCTGCACAGCGAAGAAATGCTGTGTGTGTAAAATTTAATGGGAATCCTAAGGCTGCTCCTGATAGGAGAACTTTATTGCATAAAATGTTAAAAAATACTATGGGTATCACCCCACAAGAATTGTTTGCTGCAATACATTTTAAGGGGGAAGTTCCATATAACATGAGTTTCAAAACAAGCCAGACATTAGAAATGTTTTGGGAAAAATATCCACAGGTACAGAATACAGTGTTATGGCAACATTTTTTCCTATACCCTTAACAAAGTCTACTATAAAAAATATTACTTTATTATTTCAGAATGAGGGAATTAATATTGCTGACATGCAGTACTGACTGAGGCAAAGATGCACATTGTTAGAAGCACCCTCACCAATACTGGATGAAGATTATGTCTGGACTAGGATTTGGAAGGTAAAAATACAACTGATTCAAACTGATGCAGGTATTCAACACCTTCCAAGTAGTTTTTATATAGGCTTATGCTTCTATCCTGGACAGCCGAAAACTTCTCACAAGTGTGGGGCTCATACCCTCCTCAGTTCAGTTTGTGAGAAGTCCAGGTGTAATTTGCGTCTGGACTATGGGCATGTGAGCCTAGGGTGCCAATATGATCTTAAATGTAACTTATGTGAAGAAGAGGGGCACTCTTACAGAACTTGCCCCTGGGCTGAAAATAATAAATTAGGTTGAGTACCACAAGATCCAGTTCAGTTGCTTGAAAAGTGCCAGGTTCAAGTGCAGAATAAAAACAGTTCTAGAAGTACCCCTACATTAGAAGGGATGGATGTAGCTTCCATCATACTAGAAGGGATTCCCTATAGCTTAGAGCAGAATGTTATTGAAGAACAACGCATAGAACAGGACCCAAATCAACTTCCTGTTTCAGAAACTCCCTCAAACTCTAAGATGCCTCCCCACCCCTCCCCCCTCAGATCAGCAAGACTTCATAACTGTTGAACAAAAAAAAGAAAAAAGGGAAAAGAAAGGCAGAGCAGACACCCCCGAAGAAGCATTTGCTTACCAGAAATAGGTATCAAGCATTAGCTAAATGAAGACAATGGGGGGACATGGAAGATGAGGGGGGAATTGGACTCCTCCTCAGCATCCTCTAAAATGGAATTCTTCTCAGATTCTCAGTCAGATATAGTGAAAAAAGGGGAGAAAGTATCTTGGAAGGTTCTGTGAGAATTATATACATATATAGGAGTTATTCTCTACAAGAAATAATGGAGGGAAGTTTTCAATTTTTTCCATTAACTTTAAATACTTGTAGCATAAAGTCATACAAGAAACAGATGACTACCCTCCAATTCCTTAAAGACTTACAGAATAATATAATATAATATTATTGCAAGATACATGGTTAAAATCTTGGCATGAGAATAAAATCTGGGCCTCTCTTTTAACTTTATACTCTCTGCAAATGCCATAAACACAACAAACTTCTGAGAATAGAGGTTTATGTAAAGCAAGGCTCTGGACAATCCAACCTGGGATGGGTGAGGGGTGATGGGGGGATGGTAAGACAATGTGGCGGGTTCTCATTATGGGGTAGGATAATTTTCTCAATTCACCTAGGGGTGGGTGGAGGGAAAGGGAAATCCTTTTTTTTTTTCTTTCCTTGGTTTTGCTGAAAGTACATGTTTGCATTCTATGTACTGTGACTATGATGTACTGTATGTTGGAAACTTTAATAAACATTAAATTACAAAAAAAAAATCTTGGCATGAGGTACAACATGCAAAACAGCTATGGTCCTTGGGTCCTTCTTTCTGGTCTCAGGAACAGATATGTGTGATGGAGTTGCTATTTTATCAAGGAGTTTTGAATTTTCAGCATGTAGAGTAATAGATATATGCCCAGGGAGGGCTCTGATGTTGGATTTTTGCTATAACATTTTATTATTTTAGATGCATAAATATTTATGCCCCTCAAAGTATTGCATCACAAATGGACCAGCTTAAAACAATTAGACCTTATCTTCATACCAATAAATATTCATTGTTTGGAGGTGATTATAACTGTCCCCTAACATTAGCAGATCATGGAGGGAAACCACAAAATTATTTGGTGATACAAACTGTTAAAATACAATTATAACCACACCGGGCCTAATTGACGGATACAAGGCCATACATACTACAGGTGGAAAGACTTTCAAAAGGCCCTTTAACAACAAGAATTGATTATTTATTTCTCTCGGACAGAATCCATATACTACAGGCTTGTACTATTCTGTGTGAAACATCCAATCATTTAGCAGTAGATTTGTCCTGTACATTTTGGCACACTGGGACATCCCTTACAGGTCAGAAAACCAGGTGGAAAATAAACAATTTTCTTTTATTATACCCAGTCACACAGGAAAAATGTCTTGCCTTGCTGCATGCTAGGTTTTCAGTTTTGGAAGCCTACACATCCATCGCAAAGTGGTGGATGGACTCTAAAGTAGAGTTTAGGAATTGTTTCATAAAATTAGCTCCAAAAAAGTCAAATTCTGAATATTTACATTATCTAGATTTAAGGAAGAAATTTTTCATTGATTTCACAAGCAAAAAAAGGATTTAGGGAATGAAATCAAAGAAACAAAGGCAGAAATGATTAAATGTCAGTATAATAGGGTGGAAACCCTTAAATTAGAAGCTCAGTTTGGAACTCAAGGCACTAAGCCTTCATTAAATATATTTGAAAGCTGCCAACACAGAATTCAGCATACTATTCTAGATCAAGTAATAGACCCCCCTTACAGGTGATTATTTGTCTGAATCTAACCAAATCATTGAAATTGGTCAGGGATATTTAAAAAATATGTTTGGGGTACCTTCCTCTGCAACAGGTGACCATGCAAGTTTGGATGGTTTAGATATACCAACACTTAATGTAGAGGACAAGAAATTTCTGGTTGCACCAATAGTGCCAGAAGAGGTGAAGATTGTATTAAATAAATTACAGAGAAATCTGTCCCCAGGAATAGATGGCTTAACAGTTGAGTTTTATTCTATTTTTTTAATTGGGTTGGCCCAATACTGGCTGATGTTTTGTTCTGAAATCCTAACTACAAACAATTTTCCAGAAAATATGCCACAGGCATTGGTTCTTTTATTATATAAAAAAGGGAAGAAAAGAGATTTGGGTAATTGGAGGCCCATAAGTCTACTCAATGTAGACTATAAAATATTAGCAGCTATCCTTTTAACTAGATTGTCCAGGATCTCAGATAAAGTTATAAGTCCCACACAGTCATGTGCAATACCACGAAGATCTTTGTTTCATAACCTTATGTTTTTGAGGGATTTAATTACTACACAAGAAATTAATAATGAAAATAGAATAATTCTTGCACTTGATGAAGGAAAAGCATTTGATAGGGTGGATCAAGGGTACTTATGGCAAGTTCTGAAGGCTTATCATATTCCAACTAAATTTATTCAGTGGATAGCTCTTTTTACAAGTCTCACTTATTACCCCAGTTATAAATGGGTATATAGGTAAATCATTTCATGGGATGAAAGGAGTATGGCAAGGCTGTCCCCTCAACCCCATTTTATATGTTTTCCAACTTGATCCTTTTTTAAGGAAAATTGCTACACATCCTGGGATTCCTCGTATACAGTTGTCAGTGCATAATGAAGTTCCAAATATATGCACATATGCAGATGATGTACAGTATGTGTATGTTCCACATAAAATATCTGGGAGGAGGCATTACAACAAGTTATTACAGAATTTGAATTTGCTTCAGGATCAAAATTAAATTATGATTAAAGTCAGGGCATAACTTTCCCTATTTCACAGGTAGAAGCACAGGAGACTAGGGGCCAGATATTCAAAACTTTGCGCTGGGCAAAAATCATTTGCGCAGGTTTAGAGCGGGATTAGCGTGGGTCTGCCATATTCAAAAGGCCAAATAGCGCGGGCAAACTGCATTAGCGCCAGGCAAAAGTATAATGTATGCAAGGGGCAAACTGACATGAATACAAGCGCAATGCGATATTCAGTGGCTAGCGCCGCGCTAAGTGGTTTAGCGAGCCTAGCGCGACAGTTAGCGCTGGTGTAGATTACCGCCCAGAAAAAGCTGGTCTTTATCCTGGGCAATCAGCTTTATACAACATAAATGGCTGCGCTGGACGGTTGGTTTAGCGGTCTTGTTTTACCCTAATACATAAATATAACACATAGATAAAGCCAAACATAGTGGAAGCTTGTTGCTACCAATGGCATCACAATGATGCCATCATCTGCCACCAGTCCCAGCCATGCCAGGCAGTAAGTGGTGACCCTGCCGCCATGGACAGCATGGCAGTGTAGCCATACAGCACACACTGCTGACCACACATATCTGTGGACAAAAACAGATGCCAGCACACATGCAGCACTGTGGGCATGGAGATGTTGAGGGGTGTGTATGGGTGGCCAGGCTGTGCCACAGACCAGGTGTGGCCACAAGGCTGGGACTCAGCATGCAGTGCACATGGGCCAGTATTGGAATACCCCCAACACTAGTGTGCCTTTCGGATACTATATGCCCCCAGCCACATACCACACAGCTGTACAACTGCCACAACACACAAAGCCAGATATGTACATGTCACTGTGGGCATCACATGCCACAGGTACAGCATCTGTGGGTCACACAACAGTGTAACAGTAATGTCGACTGTCAGTAAACACCTGCAGGTTGGGCCTGTCACTGTGTACAGTGCAATCAGCATCACTTGCCCTCACACCATAGGCAGTGCTACGTCCCTCACACTACTGTCTCCCTTGCTACTGTAGTGTCTGCTGTGCACTGTAGCATGCCCTACAGTGTGACAGTTGCATGCAGCACCACCACCACCTGTGCCTATGCTGTCCTGTCCCCTGGGGTACAATATGCTATGCTATGCTATGCTGTACTGTTTACCTGTAGCCTGTAGCTATCATCTTGCACTGCCAGACTGACCTACAGATGGAGCTGCGGCGATTCCTTGTCTTCCCTGTACTTCCAGACTGACTACAGGTGGCTCTATGGGACCCTGCAGTAACGCTTAGGCAAACTGTGTGCAAATCAGGGTATAATGAGATGCTAATCCGGTTGTTAGCCCAGAGACTACCTAAGTAGGCTCATTTGCATGGCACTTTTGAATATGGCACATTTTAGCTCCGGGCAAGCGTGTTTGCTCCAGGCTAACTGCTTAGCTCCGCGCTAATGTGTTAGCGCGGCGCTAATGGTACGGGGAATATTGTAAAGTTTTGATCACTGTTCTTTCTCATCTGCTGCTTCCTGCAACTGTACTGAGTCCATGCATTTGCTGGCACACACATTGGCCACGTAGTTCGTCTGTACCTGCCCTCACGTTGCTGTGTACTGTGTTGTTGTTGTGGGTTGCACTTCCTGGTTGTTTTATTCAGTGCTGTCTTATTCCAGGGCAATGTTTGCCCTGCACTCCCAGACCAGTTTGCATGGCCTCATTACCATGCTATATTCAGAAGCTGTTTGCCCTGGGCTATTCCGTTTGAATATGGCTTACTTTGTGCTCCGGGCTCAGTTTGCCCGCTGGGCAGTGCTAATTTTGGCCCTGGGCAAAGTTTTGAATATCTGGCCCTAAAACTGTTATCAAACATACAATTCGCAAAACAACCGATAAAGATCCTGGGTATACAATTTGGAAATCCAGATGAAGCCTTGGAAAACTGGACACAAGCTATACATAAAGCAGAACACATCATTTTTTCCTGGAAAGGTAAAACAACATCCAAACGAAAACAAGTGTCCTTGCTATACACTTTTATAGTTCCCTTATTTTTACATGTAGCACATAATTTTCCACTTCCCTTATCCTTGAAAGTCAAAATTATTAACTTATTTTTCAATGGGTTTTGGGGGAGTAGGCTCAATCCAATTAAAAAAATGCACACATTTCATGACTATGGATTAGGAGGGGCATGAATGATACACCCAGTCTTATTTTTCTTTAGTATTTTTGTTTACCAGAATATAGTGCCATGTTTAGGAGCCCCCATAGATTCTTGATATTTCCTACCTAATATTATACTGAGGAACGTACTTCTTATATGGACAACAGCACCATTTGTTCTTTCCAGGAATTTGAAACATTTTCGATTACCCCTATTTTGCTTTTCCACTTTTCAGAAGGTCAAACGGTGGCAAGTAACACCACAAAGTCTTAAGTCACACACTAGAAAATAATTTTATGATATGGTTTTACAACAAAAATTCTATGAAATTCCCCAGGCACAGGTTAATTATGAGACAAATCTGACAGCTATATTTACACAATTCACTGATAAGAGACTCCCTCTGATGGTCTGGGACGTAACATGGCTTTCCTGTTACAATAGACTGGGGATTCATAACACTCAAAGGATAAAAATGTGGAAGAACATATGTGTCCTAGAATTACCTGTGGGGAAACCTTGGAAACTCAAGAACGTTTGTATTTTCATTGTGATTACGCACAGCAATTTTGGTCTTTAGTAATTACAAACTGGGGAGATAAGAAGTTTGCACAGGTCACACATGAAATATTGATGTTAGGATTATTTCCTAATTTATTGTCCAAATATCATTCTAGCACATTAAGATTATTTTTCTCCCTCTGCAAATTTTATTTGTGGCAGGCTAGATGTGCCTTGGTTTTGAATCAGACAGAATATACAATTTTTCAGGTATTGAAAGAAGTGGTGGAAAATAAGAAGAATATTTACATGGTAGATCAAAGAATTCAAACAAAAGCTCAGTTGAAGAAATATTGGGATAATTTTTAATGGATTGTGACATACCCCACATAGAATGGGGATAAAAGGGCTCTTGGGTTAAATATTTTCATTTATTATCTTGATTTTTTTTTTCTTTCCTGTTTTTTTCAGTTGTATAATGAAATGTGTTTTTTTTATTGTCCTTACCCTTTGTATATATTTTCCGATTGTTGTATTGTATAAATTAATTTTTCCTTATGGGGGAAAGAGGGAGGTATAAAGGGTGATGGGTACTTTATGTTTATTATGAATTTGACTATGAAGAAACCATGATTGTATTCTGTTGAAGTTTCTGCTTTTAATAAAAATTCCCCTACTCTGCCAGTAGGGGGCTTGACTTCCTTGGAGCAGAATGGAGGACTCCAGCATTCAGCTGGAAGCTGTTTTGGAAAGTGGAGGTGCACAGGCCTCTGTGGAGTCTAATGGGGCAGCTGGAGTGCATCAACTGGATGGCCAGCACAATGCCCCAGACTCAGAAGTGCAGACTAAAGACTTAAGACCTCCAGAGGTTTTATTTGCAACTACAGAGCAGGCTATTTCTTCTCAAGAACTAACTTTGCAACAGAAACAAAAATGGCTTGAACTTTAATTACAGAATGTCAGTGAACAAATTGAGCTTGCAAAATTGGACGACGAATGGAAAAGAAAATGCTCCACAACATCACCTGCTTTATCAGACTCACAAGGTTTCTCCAAGATCAGAGCAGTCTCTGCTTCACTGACTGGTCAGGAGACAGCTGCACTGACCACACCTCAAACACCACATATGGCTCCTATGACAGAGCAGGCATCTTGGTCCTCAAATCAGCTTTGCAACAGGCAGGGTGGACACAATCATCAACCGGAGAATGGAGAGCGGAATCTGAAACCCGTTTTTGCCTGCAGAAGCACAAGAATGGGTGAGTGACCCTGACATCTTACAAACTGGACCTATAGTGAATGCTGACACTGTCTCTCATATCATAGCACACTGATTTAAACCTGCCTAATTCTGTACTCAATGAAAATCCCTCTAATGATCAACCTACATATGCTAGCCTTTTCTACAAACCACAAACCAGTGGAACTGGCAAAGCGATGAAATGCTGTCAGACTACATTTTTTAGGAAGTAGGAATGATATCCCGAAAGGCAGTATGTAGGCAAAACCTTATTGAAGCAATTCCCTAGGTTTTACTCCCACTGAGGTTTATGCTTTGATCCATGCCTCCGGAGAGTTTACTTATGATAACAGTTTTCATTCTCCAGATGTTTTAGAATGTTTTTGGATTAAGTATGCCGATCTAAAAAGCAATCTCCTGTGGGCTGATTTTCTGGTTATTCCCCTTACAAATGAACCCTTTCATCAGTGGCAGAGCTAGAGGGGGGCTGGGGGGGCAGTCGCTCCTCCTGCCTGCCCCAGTATGAGTAGTGGTGCCCCGCCACCATCTTTATTCACAGTTTAGTGCCCATTGTGGAGCCCTTGATTGACTGAATGTTCCCCCCCTGGCTCCCAAATGCTCCCAAACCTGGCTCTGCCACTGCCTTTCATGTGGTGACCATCTTATTCAGGAACAAAGGGGTAAATATCACTGATGTTCTCTACTGGTTGGAGAAGAGATTTGAGATACAAGGGAACCCTAGCCCTGTCTTAGATGATGAGGGTTTCTGGAATGGTGTCTGGAAAATAAAAGTTAAACTTGATCAATCTGACTCCAATACCATACATTTGCTGAACTGTTTTTTTATCAGACAAGATAAGGGATTCCTCTTTTACCCAGACCAGCCCTGAACCTGCTTTAAATGCGGTTCTACAACCCACATTAGTACAAACTATGAGATAATGAAATGCATGCACTCTGGAGAACTTGGACATGTCAGTTCTCATTGCTTTAAGGACTGAAAATGTAACTTGTGTGAAAATTTTGGCCATTGCTTCACTGACTGCTCATGGGCATTCTGAAATAATGATAATTCAGACTATGGCATCCAAGATTTTTATATCAAAACTGCAGCCAAGCAGACATTTATGGTCCCTGATAGGAGATCTATGGGAGAACACCTGGCCACTACAAGATTGGAACCTACAGCCACAGGGGAACAGAACCATCACCCTGAGCAGTCTCATGGGGAAGAGATGGCAAGGATGGATATGCACCCCCATGCCCACAACTCCAAAACCAGCTTTTACAGTAGTTACAAAGAAAG
The DNA here is from genome assembly GCA_016271365.2 of Neoceratodus forsteri. Lineage (NCBI taxonomy): Eukaryota > Metazoa > Chordata > Ceratodontiformes > Ceratodontidae > Neoceratodus > Neoceratodus forsteri. Next base: position 41,403,221 of record JADMNL010000035.1, read on the forward strand.
GGAAGAAGCATTCAATGAGAAAAGAACCACAGGCCAGAGATACCCCTATTACTGAAGTAACACTCTCAAATAGATTTTTCAAACTCTCTGAGGTTGATTCTGAAGTGGACATAGAATGAGACAACATTTCTGTCCACTCTTAACAGCATGGAATATTGTCTGACTCAGAAAACATAGAAGGCTCCTGTCCTACACCTCAAAAATTGGGCAGAGTCACAAAGGCCTCCAGCAAAATAAAGTGATATACCTGATAAACCACTTTTTTGGGAACTAAGCTGTTTCACCTGAATGTGGCCTCTCTTAATAACAACAGTCTATTATCAGTACATTTGCACTTTTCCAACAGTTGAAAATGGATATCATTTTTTTCCAAGATGTGTGATTATATACACTTTGTCTGATACCTCTGAGGCCTCTAGGAATTGGATTTGGGGACAAAGCTTTTGATCTGTGGGAGATGATGCTTGCTCCAGGGTGGGCATTTGCTTTGGCACTAAAGTTATGGTGGTGCATATGTTTGATATATGGCCAGGATGGGGTTTTCTAATGTATGTCACTATACAAGTGTTGGATTTTAGGATTTTGAATGTTCATGGTCCTCAATCACATTTTGACAGGGTAGCTCTACTCCATAACTTGAAGCCTTTTCTCCTGACTTCTAGGAATCTAATTTTGGGAGGGGATTTTAATTGTAATACTTCCATAGTGGATAGAGGCCTCCACACTAAGACACCTTTCTGGGATGATAACTGTTTAGTTTCTTTAATACAGGGTATGGGCCTAGTGGATGCTTTTTCTACCCTGTATGATCCAGCTCTAAAACACATTTTTGTGGTAATCAGTCCACTAGGATTGATTACGTTTTTATTTCTCTTGTTTTAGAGATACAAAAGGCAGCAGTGTCCCCTGTTCCTACTTCAGACCATAGAATGCTAACCAATACCTTCTGTGACCTCCCTAACTTTAAAAGGGGAAAAGGCATCTGGAAACTTAATTTGGGCTTATTAGATAAATCACCTATACTCTAGGGTTTTATGTATCTTTTAGAAGCTCTCAAATCTGTTTTTGTCTCTATGATGATTCCTATAGCTGGTGGGAGGAGACCAAACAGGATATCAGGAAATATTTCCAAACCATGGATAAACTCAATGATATTCTTTATTTAGATCAGTATAGAGACATCTGGCAGAAATTGCAGGAATATTCTACATTCCACAATGAAGAAGTGGGGGATTTTCACCTTTAATTTTTTTTAATCTTATTTCTACTTTGCTCCCCTGGATGGCCCCCATCTAACTGACTCCCCCAGCTCCTGTCACATGGAATTACTCGGGCTTACCTTACACCCGGTCCAGGAACAGTGCCTGCGAGGATCAGTCATCATCTTGCTGTAATTTTTTTGTCCACTGTTTTTTCTCCCGGGGGCCCCAGGAGAAGGATGCATGCGCATGGAGGTGTGCATGCACCTTACAGCCCCGGTAATGACCCCCTCCTGCCAACCCCATTGGCCTAACGCTGGCTCCCCCAGCCTGCGCAGCCTCCTGGCCTCCACCAGAGAGCAACCATTGAGCGAGGGATGCCACTCACCCTTCCCCAGTGAGGAGAGCTGCCCGGCGGCTGTTCCATCCAGCTTCGCCCAACCCCCCGGTGCCAATCTCCAATGATCCAGGCTCGATCCTGAACCCGGGCCACTGGCATGCCACAAGATGAGATGTCCAGTGCTTCAGCCCTCTGCACCACCGGGCCAGCCAATTTCGCCTTCAATTTAAAGAACTTTCAACTAAACTAACCTTTTTGCAACAGGAAAAATTGAAAAATCTAGACCACCAACAACAATATCAGGTAAAAGGGGAAAAGATGGGAAACTGTGCCTTTAGAATATTATACTGTTAATACTGACCAAAAATGTATTTCATATTTACTGGATGAAAAAGGAAATGTACTAACAGGAAAAAAGGCTATATTGTCAGAAATTGAAACCTTTTTTACCTCGTGTTTTACAAGCCAAGATTTGCCTTCACAAAAAATGCTGGATTGGCTCAACACATGTTGCCTCCCGTCTTTACCCCCGGATTTGCACTCTATTCTAGTAGCCCCGATAACAAAAATGGAATTAATAACAGTCATCTGGTCCCTCACTACTGGTTCCTCTCCAGGGGTGGATGGGCTACCAAATGAGACATATAAAATACTGTTTAATTCTTTGGGAGATGAAATGGTAACACTCTACAAAGGCTGTTTGCATTCTGACTCTCTGCCACATGATATGAATGAAAGAATCTTAATACTTTTATTTTAAACTGGAGAAAAGGGGGACCTAAGAAATTGCGACTGATTTCCCTGCTTAAATCAGATTGTAAAATATTGACAAAACTCTTATGTCTCTGGCTACCAGCAGTTTTGGACTCCATTATACATCCTTCCCAATTCAGTGGAGTACCAACTCGGAAAATCCATGACACTAATTTTGATCAGGGAAATTATACAAAAAGGAGACAATGGAGAAATAATGGGACAATGTATTAGCCTTGATCAAACAAAGTCATTTGATCATATTGAATATAATTATTTGTGGTTAGTTTTACAATCCTATGGCTTCTCCCAGCAATTTATCTCCTGGATCAAGACTTGTTATACAGACCTGTGTTTCTTCCCCAATGTAAATGGATGGCTGGGTAACAAATGTGGCATTTCTAGAGGGATACGACAAGGTTGTCTCCTCAGCCCGTTATACATTTTAACGATTGATCCAGTATTATGGAAACTAAATTCTTGTGAAGCTATTACAGGGATATTGGTGTGTAGTGAGGACTCTCCTGTGATATCGATTGCATATGCAGATGACCTGGTTCTCATTTTGACTGATGTGTCAGCAGCTAGGGAAGCTATGGATAACTTATTAGATTTTTCTGCAGTTTCAGGTTCTAATATCAATTTGATTAAATGTCAATGTATCAATATTGAACAAGGAGTTAATGACATTTCACAAATCATGGGTATATCACCATCTAATGGTATCAGAGGATTTTAGGGATCCAGTTTGATGGCCCATACCCTCAGGCACATAACTGGGAGTGTAAAATACAAGAAGGGAAACAAAAAATGATGCTATGGAACTCTAGGAAGATGTCCAAACAAAAAAGAATGTTTATGATAAAATCCTTTCTTCTTCCAATATTTCAGTTTCTCAGTTTGGTATTCTCACCCCCCAAACAAGCAGAAACTACACTTTATAGTACATTTTTTCAAGGAATTTGGGGAAACTGTCTTAACCCGTTGAAGCGAGGGACAACGTATCTTCCAAAAGCCCAGGATGGGTAAAATATGATCAACCCACTAGTTTTCTTCTTTTTTGTACTTTCTTTTTTCATAATTTTCTTCCAGTACTACATAATAATAATAGTAAGATATGACGGCCTTGGCTATGGGATCACCTGGGGACTCTTTTTACAGCTTGGGAAGAGCATTCTTGCATTCATAAATAGATGCATATCTCAGGTTTGCCTGTATGCTTTCAAAATGTTATTGGAAAATTAGAAATCTGGCACATTACTAAAACACAGCTAATAAGTTTTGTTGAAAAAGAATTATATATGAGGGTAATAACCTCAAATTACATCATTCACCCTTGGTATATATCCTTACCACATACTAAACAAAATATAGTTTCGGATATGCTCCTTTCAAAACTGCCCACGATATATGTGGGATTTTATATGGTTATGTGTTCCCAGAAACTGACAGTTAAAAATAACTGGAAGCATAAATGGCTGACCGAAAGGGTCTGTCCATGACTCTCTACCTATGTAGGGACACTTGAAACTATGGACCATCTGTTTTTAGATTACCCCTTCACGATCTCCTTTTGGCAGTATTTACAGTTACAATGGAAATTTTCCCCCTTTTGTTCCTTAACGCCAGACATTTTATCCATTGAATTTATGTCCCTATTGTGAGAAAAGGAATGTTAATATGTTAGGCTTTTTTTTCCTGACTATGACTTCTTTTGGGGGTTACTTGACACTATTTTTCTATATGTCTCACTTTCCTTCCAGACCTTCTGTTTTTCATGAACGTGACAATTTCTTTTTTTTTTTTCCATTGAATAACCCTATCCCTGCTCCTTTCCTACTCTGTGGGGGGGGTGGTGGTATGCAGTGAAACACTACTTAGCTTGGGGATTCTTTTTAAGAAATGATTATGGGTTTGCATTATTGTTTTTAACAGAGCATGGTATGTCTAAATACTTATTTAAGTTGAATAGTGTTTTTAACTTTCTTTACACTAATGTATTTTGATTTTACTTCAGGTAATGGGCAAAAAACTGTTTTTACTGTCTTGGGAAACAAACATTGTTCTAAACAAGGGGACCTGCTAGGAATGGCAAAGAAAGGTACAACTATATCTGGCCTAAGACAGGATCCCCAAGCTGCTACAGGGATACTCCGTAAAAAAACTGCTTGCTAAGTAGATGCAGCACTTCAAGCTGCTGGCTGGGAAAAATCTTGAGAGACTGGTGGCTAAGTTTCAGGTGCCTCCTCAAATAATGTAACATCCACTGTCATTCCAACATGTGCAGGAGTTAACAAGAATCTACTAAACATTTTGATAAATAAATCAACTGACTGGGGCTCAGTGATGGAAGAAGTGGATGGTGATATACAAAACACATTATTACCACTCCATATATCAGACGATTTCCAGCCAACACAAAACCCAATTTTGGATATTGCAGGGACAGTTCTCCCCCCCCCCGCATGGGCTATACAGTCTCAGACCCCACTAAATGGCAGCTTGAACCAAACAGAGCAGGACACACAAGACCCTTCCACTGAGCAGCCCTCAACCTCTGGCTCCATGGACAGACCTAGAGGCAATACAAATCCAAGGTCCTATGCCTCCTTCTTTAGGGCTCCGGTGTTCCCAGAGAAATGACACAACGCTGTGCAATTGATATATAAGGGTGGACTAGAACTGTTCCCTGATCACAAATATGTGACCAGAACTCTTTTGGAAGGGTCAATGTCTTTTGCAGCTGCAGAAGAATATGCATTGATACATGTGCCTGAGGAACTTATGTTTGACATTAGTTTTAAACTGAATAGTGGTCTGCAAAATTTTTGGTCCAAATATCAAGTTTTTGATGTGTCGCTTACTAGGCCTGTGCGCCGCACCATTACAGTTTTGTTTAAGACTGAGGGGGTCAGCATCACTGATCTCCTCTATCTGGCTAAAACAAAAGTGCACAGTGATAGGCCATCCTGAAGCCATCCTTGATAGCGATCAGTTTTGGAATGGAGGCTGGAGGGTTGAAATTGTGTTATGAGCTACAGGGGAAGGATTTCAACATTTACCCAACTCTTTTTTGGGAGGCAGGGACAGAGGTGTTTTGTTTTATGGAGGGCAGTTTAAGGCTTGTTACAGGTGTGGTTCTATGGGGCATTTGAGCAGCTTATGTGGCCAACTTAAATGTACATATTGTAATGACTTGGGGCACTCCTCAGGGCAGTGTAGGAGAGACCAACTTTGTAACTTGTGCAACACTAGTGGCCACATCTACCATACAATACCTGCCCTAATGCTGCACATAATCTGCACAGTCAGATGGACAGCGAAGAACAGAGGCTGTTAATTGCCATTGCCCAAAGAAGTAGGACTAGAGTAACAGTTTCTGATCCACAGCCCCCTGATGCAGAACCTATTCAACAGGAGCATCAACCTATACAGCTAGTTTCTACCCCCCCCAGGACTATGAAAAATGCAGCCCCTGTCACGGAGGCACAAAATACTATGGAAACTCAGAATAGTAACACTGAGATGCCCCCCCCACCTAGATACCTTTTCAAGAATCATGGCAAAGTAAATAAGCCATGAGAAGGAGAACAGCATGGTAGCAACCTAACCCCAAATTTCCCAAAACCTCACCACCCACACTAGGGAATAAGTATGGGCTCTTAACAACCAAAAAAGAGATTTCAGGGGATGAAGCTGATAGTTCTTCAGTATGGTCTTCCATACCTGATGTAAGGTCAGAGGTAGAGGATCCAGCCACAAACGTTGCAGCCCAATTAGCCGAATCATCTAAACATACAGCTCCCCCTAAGAAGGTTAAAGAGAAACAGAAGCATGTCAGAGACACCAGGAAATCTAAAAGAAACTCCCCATAGGAATGTCTATTTAAAAGATCGCCTTACATCCCTCCATGTGAATGGAGCTGATTATTCCTCTCTACTCTTGCAATATTAATAGTATAAAGAGTATAAGGAAAAAAATAACTAATTTCACTTCTACGACAATATCCTGCTGGAATTTTCTTCTTGCAAGATTACACTCTACCATTGAACTACAGCATACACTTAAGCACTGGCATACGGGACCTTCATATTGATCCTTGGAACAAGACACTTGCTCTGGGGTGGCAATACTGTTTCACAATCTAGATTTCAGACTTCTCAGACTAATAATGTAGAACTAATATATTTCATGTTCAAAATATTTAGCGTTCCAAGCAGTGGCAGTATATTTACTGCACATAATTTTCATTGATGCTGAGTCATTGGTAACAGCAGCAGTGGGAGTAACAATATTTCACTTTCATATTATTTTTGCAGTTTTGGGATGGTCAGCGAATATAGTGAAAATAAAATGAAAGTGAAATATATCAGTTCTACAGTAGATATACACCCAGGGAGGGCTCTAATCTTAAACATTACCATACAGACTGTTGCCTTTCACCTGATTAATATTTATGCAGCTCAAACAAAAGCTGAATGAATCTCGCTCTTCCAACTTATACAACTATACTCATCCCAGAACATAATCTTAGGGGGATATTTTAATTGTGGGGTAACCTTACAGGATAGTGAGAAAACAGCTAGAACCAGAAAGTCTTTTGTGACATGACTTTTTCAGAAAATATGATTAAGAAAACCAGTCTCATTGATACTTATTTAACCAGTAGTGGGCAATCACATCCCACTTTTCATAAAGGCCCATTGGCCACTAGAATTGACTACTTTTTCATTACACCCACATTACATATAAACAAGGCCCAACTTTTGGTAGCAGAATTCTCTGATCATGACAGTTTACATATTTCCTTGGGAAAAGTTTCTTCTCCCCTTGCGGGCCAGGAGTATGGAAACTAAATTCCTCCTTATTATCACAACCTGAACTACAGCAAAAAATTTAATATTGTCTAGAAGCATGGAAATTGGATATGACACTTTTTCAAGACATTATTATTTGGTGGGAAGACACTACTGCTTGTGAAGGCCACATTTTTATACTATAAAATATTGCACAGCTGTTTGCATCTCTCTGAAGAGAGCGAGATGGGCTAGTGACCACACTACATCTGCCCAGGATCACTAGAGTGGCTCAGGCCACAAGGGATTATTGAGACTTGGAGGACAAAGAAGGCACTCCAGTTCCTGGTACCAGCGACTGTGCAAAATGCTAGTGTTTTGCAGAGTTGTGCACATCTACACTAGTTGGGAGGTAACATAAGCTCCAACCTTGATGAAACATTGATTATTGTACCTTTCTGTGTATTTAGTGAGTAGCGCCGAACTGAAAGCATCTGTGACATCATTTCAGGTAGGTGACTACTTCTAGCAATGCTCCCATGAACCCCAAACAGTAAGGTTGTGATTACTTTGCAGAAGCTCAGCTACTGCTTGTGAATGCTGTGTTTTTATACTATAACATATTGCAGAGCTGTTTGCATCTCTCTGGAGAGAGAGAGAGGTGGGCTAGTGACCACACTACAACTGTCCAGGATCACTAGAGAGGCTCAGTCCACAAGGGATTGTGGGGACTCAGAGGACAGAGAGGGCACTCCAGTTCCTGGTACCAGCTAGTGTGCAAAATGTTAGTGTTTTGCAGAGTTGTGCACATCTACACTAGCTGGGAGGTAACATAAGCTCCAGCCTTGATGAAACATTGATTATTGTATCTTCCTGTGTATTTAGTGTGTAACACCTAACTGGAAGTGTCTGTGACATCATTTCCAGTCAGCAACTACTTTTAGTGATGCTCCCACAAGCAGGAGTGAGTGCACTTTTCCACGTGCAGAGACATGCGTCTACACGCGTATCTGCCATGTCCACCAGGACAGCTGGGACACAGAGCCCACAGGTTGAAACCAGGCAAGTAAATAATGCACAAATTCTACAATAGATAATACATATGGAAGATCATAAGGCCACAATCATGGATATTCCTGGCAACTGTTGCCAGTTATGTTGTATGTACAACCTTGGGAAACAGATACTGGGATTTATTTGTGATAAATGTGTGCTCATTGTCACATTACAAGAGGAACTAGTGAGGCTCCAGGTCAGGGTGTCAGTTAAGTCTGACATAGCAGACCTGGAAAATTATATAGACTCAATGGTATCAAATCTTGAAATCACAGCTCCTATAGACCAAGCATCTATTGCAAGCAGCATCACAAATACTGAAGAAAGGTCACCAGAACAAAAAGTAGCTGAAGATGCGTGGGCCACTGTGCCCAAGCATAAAACAAAATGGAAAGGAGGCCAGGTATTCACCAGTGCCCCAGTCCTATCCTCATGTAACAAATTTGACCCACTAAGGATAGACGATGACCACATACTTCAGAATATGGAACCAGATGACTGTGACTCAGCAACTAGATTACAAAACAAACATTGCAACAACACTACCAATTCTAAAATAACACCAAACATAATACAGCTTGAATAGAACTTATTACAATCCTCACATAGTTATGGACAGGACAATCCAATGCCAGATAAATTTCACAAACTAACCAGTAACCCAAAACCAAAATGTGTTTTGGGTAATTCTATCATTAAGCATGCTGACAGATTAATATGCAACCCTGATGAAAGCAACTGCATCTGTTCAAGTTATAGAGGGGACAGAATACCTGAGATCACAAAAATAACCAGTAAAATATCTTATGATGACACAAAAAATGCCTTAGTAGTTATACACGATGGTACAAATGATATCAACAGGATCACTTTAACCAAGCTTAAAAAGGACTAAGCAGCTCTAAACAATGTCCTGGTAGAAAGGGATTGTGATGTATGTTTTTCAGAAATTCTTCCGGTACCCAGAGCCACTCCCGATATAACAAACAAAATTAAGGCCTTGAATGAGTGGCTTTGAAAGTGGTGCCTCAAGCAAAACATCCCATGTTTAACCCATTGGGAGGATATCCATGAAAGGCTTTCCCTCTTCTGCTGGGATGGCTTACATTTAAGCAGGAGAGGGAGTACTATCCTGGGCAAAAGAATTGCCTCCTTTATTTCTGACTTTTTAAACTAACAGTAAAGGGGGAGAATGGATTAATAGCCACATCTCTAACAGGTTGAACACACAGGAACAATGTAACGTGCTATCACTAAATGCCAGGTCACTAAACTCACTAAAATCAGTAGAGATAGAAGCAAAAATCCATATGTTAAATCTTAGTATTATATCACTAACAGAAACCTGGTGGGACACCAACTCTGAGTGGTCAAAAAATATACCAGGATTCAAGCTCTATCAAAAAGATAGAACAAATAGAAAGGGTGTGGAGTCTGTATGTATGTGAGGAATGACATCCCCTCATTTGAAAATACCATATAAACCTCTACTGAGAGCTAATGGTCACAGTACAGCTTAAGGGATGGCCTCAGATACTTGTGGGTACATGCTACCGACCACCCAGTGCAAACTCTGAATATACTGATGCCCTACTAACAGAAATTAAACACTTAGAAAACAAGAGAAACATTCTAATATTGGGAGATTTCAACATGCCAACCATAAATTGAGAGACCCTAACAGGGATTTCAACATCTGAAAAGAACTTTATTTGCAATATCATTGATTTAGGACTAGACCAATTAACTACTGAACCCACCAGAGAAAATAATGTATTAGACATGATAACTATTAATGACAATAACATCTCTAACCTCTCCCTGGCTGACCCCCTGGGTAACAGTGATCACAAATCAATGTACTTCAGCTTATTATATTGTCACCAACACTCAACTAATGATACATTCTTAATGAACTATGATAAAGCCAACTTCAAATCTATAAATAGACATCTAAATGACATACATTGGGAAAATATGCTACTACCCCTTAATCTCGAGGAAGCATGGAACTGCCTCAAAAACATCATTTTAAATCTTTAAACAAGATTTGTTCCTATGAAAAAGAAATACAACAACAAAGGGAAGATACCCTCATGGTTAAATAAGAATGTAAAGAAACTAATTAAACATAAAAAACAGCTTTTCTCAAAACTAAAAAAATGCCCACAAAACAAGAGAGAAAAAACCTTATTACTCTACTGGGCTTCAGTAAAAAATAAAAAAAAAGCAATCCACCTATCCAAACACAACCTAGAATTTAAAATTGTACATACAAAAGATGGTCACAAATCACTATTCGCATACCTAAATAAAAAAAATGGAATACCAAACAAGTTGGACCACTAATACTTAATAAATTATTGATCTCATCTGATAAAGATGCAGCTGGCAAACTAAACAACTACTTTTGTTCAGTCTTTTCAAAAAAAGGCACAAATTCCCTCCTAGCAACAACTAATAAATCTAAGCATTTTCAATAACCAGTAATCACACAAGGGATGTATTAAAATCACTTAACAAAATGGGTAGCCCAGGACCAGATGGAATAAACCCCCAATTTCTAGCTGAAACAGCCAATGCCATAAATTTCCCTCTAACCATTGTATTTAACAAATCTCTTGAAGATTCCACTGTTCCTCGACTGGTTGACAGCCACTGTAACACAAATTTTTAAAAAGGGGAGTCGATCCAACCCAGAAAACTACCGTCCCATCAGTCTGACTTCAGTTCCCTGTAAATTAATGGAGAAAACAATCAAATCTATATTAGAAACAGAACTTCAATTATTAAACATGACACACAGCATGGCTTTAAACATCTGCCTGGATTGGTGGTAGTTCAGGTGGATGTTAAAGATCCCATGGCACTTATCAAAAAGAGGAGGGGAATTTCCCCAGCATCCTGGCCAAATTTCCCTCATTCACTAAAAATACCATCAACAGCTTAATCTGGTTCAAGTTCAGCTGGCATTTATCTGTATCCCCCTCCCCTGGGTCGTGCCTGAAAATAGGCAGGATTTGTCTAGTGCACTTACCCGGTCAACAAAAACTAAATAAAAAAAAACAAAAAAACAGGGCCATTCATGTACCTCTAACTCACAGCTTTTTATAACCATATAAACCAGGGAGTAGACTCTAACATTCCAATGGACATTATCCTTTTGGATTATAGTAAGGCCTTTGACCGGGTGGCACACGGAAAACTAATAGGCAAACTTCTACACCTTGGACTTCATACCAATCTAGTTACCTGGATGGACCAATTGCTGGCAGGCAGAACACAGTGGATCAAAATCAATGGAACATTATCAGATAATGGGTAGGTGCCCAGTGGGGTCCCTCAGGGCTCCGTCCTTGGACCTACACTATTTAACCTGTTTATATCTGATATGCAAATCAGCTCAAGCAATATATTATCCAGATTTGCAGACAACACCAAACTGGGGAGAACAGATTCATTAAACTGTACAAATCAGCTAATCAAGGACCTATCTGAGATCGAGATCTGGGCGAACATAAATAGGATGGATTTTAACATTGAAAAGTGTACCATACTTCATCTCGGGAAAAACAACCCAATGCAGGTTTACCAACTGTACAACATCACACTAAGGGTAGCAAATAGTGAAAAAGGCCTCGATATTATAGTCAACAGCAAACTTTCTTCAACTGACCACTGCAGCAAATTTGATCAAAATTGCAATGCACTTCTCCAAAGAATAGATCATGTATTTGTCACAAAAACAGAGGAATGCATAATTCCTCTGTATAGAACATATAGCAGGCCATATTCTGACTATGGGTCACCCTTTTGGAGTCCCTTTTGACAGGGTTGAACACATACAAAGAAGAACAACCAAAATGGTACCCCATTTAGCACAGCTAAGCTACCCAGATAGACAGATTGGGCCTACATTCCCTGGAATTAAGGTGCTGTATAGGAGCTCTTTTATTCCTCTTTAAAATACTTCATACACCATCCTTAATGCAGCAATGTGGTATTTTCTTCTCAGACAGAAAAGGCTGCATTCAAAGCAACTAGAGACTGGAAAAGCTAAAACTAATAAAAGACTAAACTATTTTTCAATAAGGGTGCCTAGACTATGGAACAAACTCCCACAAAAACTAGTCGACAGCAAAAACTTTGAAACATTCAAAAAAGGTCTGGATTTGTAGCTAAATACTGAGTCCTTAATGCTCCACAAAACTGTGGGGGACATTCTTGATGGGCTAATGCCTACTTATGTCCCAAAACACCTAGTAAACCTAGCGAATCTCTACTCAAAACCTACAGTAAAAAGGTACATCAGGACAGTTATTATGTACTGCATATTTAAATGGAAAGCAGCTACAAAATCTAATAACTTTATCTACTACACTTTCTCAGGATTATACAGCCCAAATCCAGAGCATTAAACAACAAATGACTCAATACCACATGCACCAGGAACAAAGTTTAGAACAACAGCAGAAATTTGGGACACAGGGCAAAAAGTGCAAGATGTGCCCATATGAAAGCTGTTTACTAGGAATAAACATAAACAAATGCATAGGCTTATTAACCTACAAGGGAGGGTTTGTACAGACAGAAAATAAATAGCACAGAATGTATCACAACATACAGTTTCCATTTTCTCTAAGGGTAATTCTCAGGTTTTACCCAATACTATCTTGGAAGAGGTAGTACTTCCACCATTCAGCCAGAATGGGAACCCGACTTACTTAAAGACATTGATGCAAAGGACGTTGAAATTGCTATAGCATCACTCAGTACTGATAAGGCCCCAGGGGAAGATGGACTGATCAGTAAATTGTACAAACACATTAGTCCTAACATTGTCCCAGAACTGGCCCAAGTTTTTACTGCAATATTACAAGATCAATCTCCAGCATTAAGATTTTCAAATGGTGTATTAATTTTATTTACCTAAAAAAAGATAATAGGCAAGATATTAACAACTGGAGATCCATCAACCTTTTAAACACTGACTTCAAGATTCTAATGAAAATCTTGATCTCATGTTTACCTACAATAGCTAAAGCATTAATTTCCAGGGCTCAAAAATGTGCTATCCCTGGAAGAAATATTATGGAACATCTTTTGTTATTACGGAAGCTTCTTGAACATGGTACAAGAATAGCATTTACTGGGATAGTTTTATAATTGGATCAAACCAAGCATTTGATTCTGTACACCATGAATTTATATGGCAGACTCTTGCAGCTTATGGTATACCACTGCAATTTTTTTCTTGGCTTAAATATCTGTACAAAATGCCTCAGTCATGCTCATCGTACAAGGTTGGAAAGGCCCAATGATCCCTATACAGAAAGGGAAAAGACAGAGTTTCCCAATAAGCCTTTATTATATGCATTCTGCATTGATCCATTGTTCAGAGTTTTAAATGCCTCTTTAGTTTTCCATCCTATTACATTAAAAGGTACACCTATCCCCAATAAGGTCATTGTCTATGTGGACAACCTATGCATATTGGTAGCAGATCAGCACTCAGCAGAACAAGTTATACAAGTTTGTAACATATATGGAATACAGGCCAAATCCTCTTTAAAGTTAAGAAAATATAAAGGTTGTTACTTAGGGAAAACACAAGATACACCAGCTACAGAAATGATTGGTTTCAAACTAACTTCTGCCCCAGTTCATATACTAGGAATAACATATACTGTAGCTCAGTAGAAACATAGAAACATAGAAACACAGAGGTTGATGGCAGATAAGGACCGCAAGGCCCATCCAGTCTGCCCATTTCTTTTTCTACCTTATAAATGTGCCATCGGCCTTTGCTCTGTCAGTGGCCTATCTATTCATACTCATCTGTATTGCTCTATTATGCCTATCCCATGCCTGTTTGAAGCCCTGCACTGTATTCATAGCCACCACTTCCTGAGGTAGGCCGTTCCATGCATCCACCACTCTTTCTGTGAAAAAGAATTTCCTCACATTTCCCCCTTAATCGGCCTCCTTCTAATCTCATGCTGTGTCCTCTTGTCCTGCTATTTTTCTTATATTTAAACATGTTAGACTCTTTCACCTTGTTAATGCCCTTAAGGTGGTGTTTGAATGTTTCAATCATATCACCTCTCTCCCTCCTTTGCTCAAGGGTATACATATTGAGCTCCATTAATCTGTCCTCATATGTCTTCTGATGCAGTCCCTGCACCATTTTGGTTGCCCTTCTCTGGACTGCCTCAATTTGGTTAATGTCCTTGTGCAGGTGTGGCCTCCAGTACTGCATGCAGTACTCCAGATGGGGCCTAACCAGTGTCTTGTAAAGAGGGATTATTACCTCCCTCTTACAACTTGTGATACCCCTACTAATACACCCTAACATCCCCCTATCCTTCCCTACTGCTTTAGAGGTCTGCTTAGATGATTTCAGGTCATCGGTGATGATGATGCCCAAGTCTCTTACTTCCTTTGTGACTGCCAGCAACTCCCCTCCCAGCCTAGGCTTCAGGGTTTCTCTTCCCTATGTGCATGATCTTGCACTTCTTTGCATTAAATCCCAGTTGCCACTTTTCTGACCATTTTGCTAGTTTATCCAGATCTCTTCTCATTCTGCCCACCCCATGTGTTGCAGATCTTGGTGTCATCTGCAAACAGACAAGCCTTACCCTCTAGTCCATCTGCAATGTCACTAATGAAGATATTGAAGAGGACTGGTCCCAGGACTGATCCCTGAGGTACCCCACTTGTGACTTGCATCTCTTCTGACTGTATACCATTTACCACTACTCTGTTTTCTGCCCGTCAACCAGTTTGCCACCCAGTTGACCAACTTCTGACCCACCCGAGCCTACCCAGCTTATTTATCAATCTTCTATGTTTCCTGAAAATATCATGTGGTTTGGTTTTGCGGTTTTCTTTAAATCAGCATCTGTTGATGTGCTCTGCAATAACTGAAAACAGTGAAGAAACAATGAAGATGTTTCTGTCCCTGTCAGCGAGCAATGACATCATACCTGTCCAGCCTGCTGCTTCTCCAATTTAGCCCCTGATTGACTGAATAAGCTGTTGCAGTTCCCAGTTAGAGCAGTCTGTAGAGCTAATTGTTTTCACTCAAAGTTTATTACTAACCCATCTGGTTTGAGTTTAGAGAGATCAGCTTAAAATCACTCTGTTCTCATAAACAATTAATCATTTGGGGTTCAATGCTGAATTGAAGTGGTATGAATGAATGTCTGTGAGAAATTACCTTGTCTGTATCAAAGATGTCAGTTCTCTGTCATCCAAACTATGCATTCTGTTCTAGCTATATAACACATGATTGTTTAATGGATATAAAATAAATCTACAGTCTATTAATTCATAGAAGCAGTGTGTCTTTGATGTAGTCTCAATAAATACATTCATGTGATAACAATAGAAGCATAGAAACATAGACTTTGACAGCAGATAAGGACCACTTGGCCCACCTCGTCTACCCATTTCCCTACCTATTGGATAAGCTGCAGGTTCTAGTTAACCAACAGCCTACTTCCTGCAACCCCCCACTATAATTGCCTTATGTCTGTCCCATGCATGTTTGAATTCCCCCACTGTTTTAGACCCCACAACCTCCCCAGGAAGGCGGTTCCATGCATCCAGCACTCTCTCTGTGAAAAATAATTTCCTCACATCCCCCCCATCTTTAAATTGTGCCCCCTTGTTTTTGCACATGTCTTTTTCTGAAAGATGCTACCCTCCTGGACTTTGTTGATTCCCTTGAGGTATTTAAAAGTTTCTATCATGTCCCCCTTGTGCCTCCTTTCATCAAGGGTATACATATTAAGCTCTCTCTCAATCTCTCTTCATATGGTTTCTGATGCAGACCCTGCACCATTTTAGTTGCCCTCCTCTGGACTGCTTCCATCCTGTCTATGTCCTTGCGTAGATGGGGTCTCCAAAACTGCACACAGTACTCCAGATGTGGTCTCACCAACTGTCTGTACAGAGGGATAACCACTTCCCTTTCTCTACTTGTGATGCCCCTCCCTATGCATCCCAGTAACCCCCGGCTCTCCTTACTGACTTCTCACATTGCTTACCCACCTTTAGGTCATCTGATATGACTACCCCCAGGTCCCTCTCTATTATTGTTGTTGTTAATACCTCCCCTGCCATTGTGTACTCTTCTCCTGGGTTTTTGTTTCCCCAGGTACATTACTTTGCACTTCTTTGCATTGAATCTAAGTTGCCATACATCTGACCATTCCTCCAACTTTGCCAAGTCCCTTCTCATCCTTTCTACCCCCCTTGTGTATCAACTCTGTTACAGATCTTTGTGTCATCTGCAAAGAGGCATACCTTTCCTTCCAGACCCTCTGCAATATCACCTATAAAGACGTTAAAGAGGACCCGACCCAGTACTGAGCCCTGAGGTACTCCACTAGTAACTCCGCTTTCTTAGGAATGAGTTCCATTCACTATTACCTTCTGTGTCCTGTTGTGCAGCCAGTTTTCTACCCATGCTACCATCCTGGGACCCACTCCCAGGCTAACTTGATTATTAATCTTTTGTGTGGTACTGTGTCAAATGCCTTGCTAAAGTCTAGGTAGGCCATATCCACAGCCCCTCCCTGGTCTATTACTTTGGTCACCCAGTCAAAGAAATCAATTAGATTTGTCTGACATGACCTTCCTGCTGTGAATCCCTGCTGGCCTCTAGGTACTCAACAATTATTTCTTTCAGAAGTGATTCCACCATTTTCCCTACCACTGAGGTCAAACTAACAGATCTGTAGTTTCCTGCTTCTGCCTTGCTCCCACTTTTGTGAAGAGGAATCACATCTGCCCTCCTCCAGTCCTCAAGTACCACCCCATCCTCCCATGATTTGTTAAAAAGTGTGGTCAGTGGTGTCACTAGGTCTCCCTTTAGTTCTTTAAGGATTCTGGGATGAATCCTGTCAGGCCCCATTGCTTTGCCCACCTTGAGTTTTAGGAGTTCTTTCAGGACTCTTTCTTCTGTAAATGGACTGGTGTCAACCCCCCTACCCAGAGTGATTCTATTGTTTGGTTTAGGTAACTCCTCCTCTTCTTCTTTTGTGAATACTGAGCAAAAGCATTCATTCAGTATCTCTGCCTTTTCACTGTCTCCCTCTGCCCACCTCCCCTCTCCTTTATTAATCTTCACTATCTCTCCCTTAACCTTTCTATGCTCCCTAATGTGCCTATAAAAGGTTTAATCCCCCTTCTTAACTGAGTTGGCTATCTTTTCCTCAGTTTGGGCCTTTGCTATTCTGACTGCCATCCCCACTTTGTGCTTTAATTGATACAGTTCCCTATCATGCTCCTTCTGCGACTCCTTATACTTTTTGAATGTAGCCTTTTTCTCCTTAACCTTCCCTGCCACTACTTTTGAGAACCATAGTGGTTTTTTTACTCCATTTTGTTTTGTTTATTTGTTTCACACAAAGGCTTGTTGCCTCCATGATGGCAGTTTTGATTTTTCTCCATTGTTCTTCCACCCCTCCTTCTTGCCCATTCGTTAGTGCATTCCTTAGGCACTCACCCATTTTGCCAAAGTCAGCCCTTCTAAAGTCCAATATCCTTGTTTTTGTATGGCTTGTCTCCATGGTTGTGCTTATTGTGAACCACACTGTGTGGTGGTCACTTGCTCCCAGATGGCTATTGACTTCTAAATCTGTGATCCTTTCCATTTGAGAGTACCAGGTCTAATACTGCTCTCTCCCGAGTGGGTCCCAACACTAGCTGTCTAAGGCATGCCCCCTTTAGGGCATCGACAATGACCCTGCTCTTGGATGTGGCTGCAGTACATGTCATCCAGTTAACATCTGTCATATTCAGGTCCCCCAGCAACAGTATCTCCCCTTTTTCAGCCATTTTGAGAATGTCCTTCATTATTTTCTTGTCCATTTCCTCCCCTTAAGATGGGGGTCTGTATACAACCCCTGTGCAGATTGTGATGCCATTTCCTGTCTCCAAGGTAACCCACAGTGCCTCTTGTCCTCCCCCTTTACTTTTTAGTTCTGTAGCTTTGATCCCTTGCCTTATGTAGAGAGCTACTCCACTTCCTCTTTTACCCTCCCTGTTCCTTCTGTAGATTGTGTACCCTGGTATGTTGACATCCCAGTCATGGTTCTCCGTGTACCATGTTTCTGTGACTGCCACAATATTCAAGTGTTCCTCTTCCATCAGGGCTACTAGCTCAGGAAGCTTGTTTCCCAGACTATGGGCATTGGTACTCATTGCCCTCCATAGAATGTTGGCTTTATCCTTTTTTCCCCCATTCCTGCTCTTATATCCTTTGTCTATCTCCATTTACCCCTGTCCAGTCCTCTGTCAACCTCTGTACCACAGTGTTTACCTTACTACCTGCCATGTTTTGTGGGGGGGGCTTGACATTTCCTGCTTCCTATCAGCATCTCCCTCCCCCCTTGGCTAGTTTGAAAGCTTGCCAAGGAAGCATTTAAACCTATCACCTAGGAGCTTGTTTTCCATCCTGGACAGATGCAGACCATCGTGCCAGTATAGACCTTCATCTCTCCAGGTGGACCCCCAGTCCCCAATGAAGCCAAAGCCCTGTGCTCTGCAACAGTTTTGCAACCATTCATTAAACTGCATGGTGTGCAGTACCCTAGCATCACCCCTGCCATAGATTGGCAGCACCTCTGAGAAGGTTACCATGCTTGCTACCTGTCTGAGTCCTGTCTGAGGCCCCTCCCCAACTCCACAAATTCATCCTGCACTTCCCTGATCTCATGTTTACTTGTCAGATTGACAAACCTGTGTCTGCCACACTGTGTTATTTCAGGCACGTACTGTATGAACTCAAAATTCAGTTCTTCGAGGGTTTCTGTGTAAAAATACATCATGTATTTGTATAACTGGAAATACTATATGGCATCCTGATACCCCTGTCTCCTGCCTGACAGCTGAGGGAACAGCTCTCTGCTTCCCCCTTTCCCCAGCCCAAAAAGCCCCCTGTCTCCTGCCCTCATATGAGGCTGCTGTAACCTACTGTCCACTGTCTTCTCTACACAGTCAGGGCTGCTGCATCCTGCTGCCTCCTGCACAAACAGTTTAGGCTGCTGCACCCTTCTACCCTCTGTACCCCACCATATAACACAAGATGAAAGTATTTTTTTGTATTTTATATTGGGTAGTTTTGGGCAGTGTACCAAAGGATCTGACTCTAGTGGCAGGGAGCAGCATGGTGCAAGAACTGTAACTGTGGAGGCAAGAGGATCTATGGTGCACAGGGCACAGTAGTGTCAGGGGACAGAGGACAGCATGGTGCAGAAGCCTTTACTGTGGTGGAGAACACAGTGGGGAATCAGGGTACAGCAGCCCTTATTGTGTGACAGTGTGCACGTGGTGCAGCAGTCCTGCCTGTTTGTGGAATGGAAGTGTGTAGCGGGGTGCAGCAAAAGTCCCACCTTTGGTAGCCTGGGGCAGCATGATGCAGCAGCCCAAACTGTGAAGGCAGTGGCCCTGGGACTCTAGGGTGTAGCAGAGCACAGCAGCCCATCTGTGGAGACAGGAAAAGGGGGCAACAGTGTGTATTGGCCCTGACTGCAGGGGTGGGAAACAGAGGGAAGTGGGGTGTAGCAGCCTAAACTGAGAAGCAGGAGACAGGGGTATCAGGGTGCCATATAGTATTTCTAGTTATACACATACATGATGTATTTTCACACAGAACCACACAAAGAATTGAATTTTATGAGTTCATACAGTATACGGTCCTGAAATAGCAGTGTGGCAGACACGTTTGTCAATCTGACATAAAAACAAAATTGTTCTCACATGAACCTATTTATTGAGGCTACATTAAAGACACACTGATTCTATGAATTAACGGAATGCATATTTATTTTATATCCATTAAACAACCCTGTGTTATGTAGCCATAATATAATGCAGAGTTTTGATGCCAGAGAACTGACATCTGTGATACAGACAAGGTAATTTCTCACAGACATTCATCCATGCCACTAAAATTCAGCACTGCACCCCAAATTATAAACTTTTTATGAGAAGAGAAAGATAGATTTTAAGCATATCTCTCTAAACACAAGCCAGATGGGTTAGTAACAAACCCTCAGGGAAACAATTAGCACTACAGATTGCTCCAACTAGGAACTGTAATAGCTTATTCAGTCAATCAGGGATTTAATTGGTGAAGCAGCAGGCTGGACAGGTATGATGTCATTGCTCGCTGACAGGGACAGAAACATTGTCACTGTTTCTTTACTCTTTCAGTTACTGCACACATTAACAGATGCTGATTTAAAGAAAACCACAAAACCAAATAGCATGCTATTTTTAGAAAACACTAATCATGACACAGGGACATGTATTCAAGTGAATTCAAGCTTTTTATGAAATAAGTGTGCATTTGATCTTTAACTGGGTACCTAAAATTCAGCAAGGAACAGCAATGGTAGCACAATCACATAAAGGGCAATTAGGAAAACTCAGAAGAACTCTTCTCATTAAATAATACATCTTACCACTTTTTCTTTATGTTAGCTATGTCTTTCCCCTCATAGGTCCCTAGAAACTTCTTTACTTAGTGTGTTTTTTCAAGCTGTTTGGGGAAACAGATTGAATCCAGTAAAGTGTAATGTCACTTATCTCCATGTCTATCAAAGAGGGTTGGGGATGATAAATCCTACTGTGTTTTTTTACAGTAGTTTTTTTCCAAGCAAATCTCAAACCTATTCTTGTATTCACAGGACACAGGTGGGTATCACTTTTTTGCCACATCCTGTGAAATTTGGATTAAGTAATGGCAAAATGGTAATTTGGGCCCGCTTAGGCATGCAGTAAATGCTCCTACTTATGAGACAATGTTTTTTAAACATTAAAACTTGGTGGATTGCTGATTAAATAGTCATTACTTAACATAGAAAAGAACTGTATAATGGGATCATAATGCACTATTTCCAAGAACAAGATGCATACCCCACCTGTCCTATTCAGTATAGAAATTCATTAGTACAGTTAGCCAAGGAACCTAGAATCCCATCTAAACTATGGGATTTGTATTGGCTAAGTTGTCACAATAAGGTACATATCAAAGCTAATCATAAGCACAAACAGCAAGAAGAGAGAATGTGCAGCAGACCAGAGTGTGGCCAGACTTTAGAAACCACAGAACATCTTTTCTTTTCTTGCTCTTACATAAAGGGATTCTGGAAACTGCTAGCAGATACATGAGGGTAGCCTTGGTTTCAGACAGTATCTTATGAAGCATTAATATTTGGATTTTACCAGGGAATAGGAAATAAATGGAATGAACATACAATGCATATCCTAATATTGGTTATTAAATTGTATGTTTGGAATGCTAGAAGCCTTTTCACACTACAGCAGAAGGTAATGCTGCATACTGAATTGATTCAAAAGATAACATCTGAGACAAAAATAAAATACAGAGGCTAATCACTAAGATGAATATCCTCCCTAGAATCCTTTACTGTCTCAATATGTTAGCCCCCTATCTTCCTAAATTATGGTTCTCGAATTTAAGGAATTTACTTAAATTCATTTGGAAAGGTAAAACGGTGAGACGGGCATATCATAAGTTAACAGCATCAAAAAACCATGGCGGGCTTTCCTTACCATCTTTTTTCAATTATTATGGAGCAATCCACATCACAAAACTGGCATCCTGGATGTTCTGCTCACATGAAGGAGACTCAGGGTCTTATACTCTGACATGGTTAAATATTGAAAAGACCCTTGTGTCCCCCACATTGTGTTCCCTACCATCTCTACTATATTCCTCTTTGAAATATATCCCCAAAAACCTCTGGGAATCCCCAATAGGGTGTTCACTGAGGGCCCTGAATCAGTTACAGAATCACCTGAAAATAAACTGGCAAGTGGATGGAGAACAACTGCTCTTAAACAATCCACATTTTAAAATTCAGCAGAAATCTATCTCAATAAAGTTTTGGCCTGCTCTAAGGGATATTAGGCTTAAGGCTATCATACCCAATGGCAATATGCTCTCATGTACTCAAGTCCTACAGAATTTTCCTGAATTAAGTGGTTACCCTTTTAAATACTGGCAAATTACGCAAGCAATCTCTTCTTTCATGACTACAGGTTGATCCCTTGAACCTCCTAAGACTGCGTTATCCTCCTTATTGAGAGTAGCTACCCACCCACATCCAATATCCACGGTATATAAGGAACTGCAAACTCTTGATGCATGACTACTGGTACCTACCTACCTACATGCCAGTATTGGGTTAAGGCCCTGTCTCTTTCGCCAGCACCTGATTTTTGGCAACAAAACTGGAAAAACCTATATAGGTTTATTAAGCAAGACCCCTTGCGGCTTATACAATTTAAAGTGATGAATGACCTATATTATACCCCCCAGAAACTTCATAAAATTGGCAAGATACCATCCCCCTGCTGTCCTCGGTGCCTCAGTAGAAACGGAGACCTCTATCATATGTTATGGGCATGTCCTAAAGTTCAGTTATTTTGGGGAGCTATACAAAATTCTTTAAATCCTATGCTAGCTTTAGGCTCATTGTTTTCCCCAGAAGTTTGTTTACTTCATTCTTTTCCAAAAGGAACATTGAAATCCAAGAAGTACTATATGGCCCTTATCTCTGCAGTGGCCAAACTTGTACTCATGAGGCACTGGACCCTGTGCTCCTTTTCTTCTACATTAGAATGGCATAGAGAAGTTTTGCTGGCCTTGCAGCTGGAAAAACATATTGCTAGTATGGGCAACTGGTTACAAAGCTATCTAAATAAATGGGGCACCTTAGATGCATTATTGGCAATATGGAAGCCTGAAAGTAGATAACCTAATGGTTACTGATTTTTCCCTTGCATCCTGGTTTTGCTCTGAGAAAAGCTGTTCCTAATTGTAGTAGAGAAAAAGTCTTGTGCCTGATGCTTTCAAATGGAGAGAGGAGAGTATGAGGGGGATAGGAAGTTCAGGGGAGTTTTTATGGGGATTTTTTTTTTATTATGATTTTACTATTTCTGCCTGCCCAAAGGTTATAGTGATACGTCAGCAATGTCACAGTATACTTTTATGTTAGGTTCATATTTAACTACAAGAACATATGCTTATAACATTATGATATGCCTATATAGAAATGTTTGAATCTAGATACTGCGACCAGGATAGGCGTAAATACCAAACATACCATGTTCTATTTTATTTTATATTTCTGTGCATTAATGTGCTGAAAACAAGTAAAGCTTTTTGAATTATAAAAAGAAAAATACAGAGGCTAGGGAGATGACACAGATGCAATTACAAATTGCCTGGAAATACCTACCTTGGGTGACAGATAATGACACAACTGTTATATAATTGTAAAAATAATTGTTAGTTTGCTTTTTCAGTATATAGATTAATAGCCAGTGCTAAATTTCTTTATGTTTATTGCATGTCACACTGGGATTGGTGGGGGTGTGGTTCGTTTTTTTGAAGCATAGAGAGGTTGTTATAACAAAGAATATATTTGTGGATTTTCTTTTTGTATTTCCTTTCTTGTTTGAATCAAGGAATATCATGGGTTTCATTTTCTGTTTCTTCTTTCTTTTTGATTGAATAAGCATTTATATTGCATAATTTGGAAACTGTCATATTTACACTATTAATTTCTCATAATGTATATATGTATGATTTCTTTTCATTAAAACACTCCCCTACTTTTTTCAAGAAGTGCCATGGGATCTTTAACATCCACCTGATCTACCACCAGAACAGGCAGATGGGACCTCAGTTTAATGTCTCATCTGGATTTAACAGTGGTGATTATCATGGGCTGGGGCTGGGCGAGTCAGGAAACCTCCTCCACATAGGGCAAGAATCGAGGCTCCTCTTCCCATTTGGTCTATATGCAAATTTAATATGAAAGACATTTGCATATAGGCCAAAAGAACTGCAGAAAAGTGCATGTAATGTCTATCCTGGGGATGGAAATCCCACCAGATATCTACCCATTTATGGGATTTAAGAAGGGTAGCATAGGCCTTATTGGCAGAGGTAAGTCTAGAAGGGTTTGGCTATGTTGTATCCAAGTCATTGGACAGGCGGCTCATATTAAAGACCTGAGACAAAAGGACCACCTCTCTGTGTTTACCAAAACCATACCCAACAGGAACTGCACATCCTTTGTTTTGGTCCCCAGAAGAATGT
Source organism: Neoceratodus forsteri (assembly GCA_016271365.2). Taxonomy (NCBI): domain Eukaryota; kingdom Metazoa; phylum Chordata; order Ceratodontiformes; family Ceratodontidae; genus Neoceratodus; species Neoceratodus forsteri. The sequence continues at coordinate 41,427,512 of JADMNL010000035.1, forward strand.
AAAAACTAGCCAATATTACCTCTACCTGATAAAGAACACCCTGAACCAGAACCAGCTGCCCTTCCTTGTCCCTGACCACTACAAGTTTTTTAAAGAGGGATATGTGTGGGATACCTATAGACACCCCTCTTCACTTACCCCTGAGTAGCTTAGAACTATAAACCTCTCTGCTCCCAAATTTCCAAAGCTTCCCATTCTCCACCTGGTCCAAATGGGTTTCCTACAAAAATATTACCCCGGGCCTCTCTTTCTACAGCTGCAGGGGGCACAGCCCTGCAGTCATCTTGCTGTCATTAGGGGAAAAATGGACACTTCAGACTCCCACCAAAACACAATTTTGGAGTTGAACCATGATCCTTCCACTATTGAAATTACTCTGGGGGAGAGTTCCTTTCCTACATGCAATATTCTCATGCCAGCTCAAATTACGATCAGTGGATACGCTCAGTGTAAACAGCACAGGCAGCTTGTTTTAGCCTTAAAGGACACCTAAAAGCCTCTTTTTACACATCTGTATCTAAATAATGCCCTGCTGGAAGGGGTGTAGTGCTCCAATACTTCTTAAAGTCTGCAATGTTTTTTTTTTTATGTAGTTCTCCAGGCAGCAGTCATAAATCAGCAATTGAACAGTCTTTGAAGCACAGCTATAAGGGAACTTTGTTTTATGGCTTCTGTGCTGAATTCCTTCACAGACTTTTTTGGAGCACAAGGTGATTTGAAATCAGGGTTCGGCTTGTGGCAGTGGGGTCACTGGGCTGGGACAGGCAGACAGACATTGTGGTGATCCTCCAATTGAGTAAAACAGTCAGTCTCATTTTTCAGTAAATCTGTTTGTCTGCTATGTTAAATGTACTTTCCCCTACTAAGATAAGTAAAGAATGTGTAACCCTCTGTCCAGTTTTTGTATTGACAATCGTGTGGAAAGATTTGAATGGTTACACTTTATTTGTAAGGAGTTTATTTGGAAATATTGCTTGATTGATAATAAAGTGACAGTTTTATTGGTGCCTGTGTCTAATGACCATCTTCCCTCTGGGACTTGCAAGGTACTGTAAGCTCCAATGGTGTTGGTGGGTGAGGGGTTGAGAATGGGGGGGAGTGAGGCTTCAATCTGGTTTTCTTCTTTTAGCAAAAGCCTCCTTTGTTTAGTACTATAGTATAACATGTAAACAGTAGGAGAGAGTAACTATGACATTAAACTGGGATTACACTTAGCTGATACCTGCCCTATGGTGGTGCCTAATTAGCCACTTGTGATAGCATGGACCCTGGTGTTGAATGCACTGCTCTGCTTTGACTTGTCATATTGCTGCCTACATATCTATTTGTGTGATATTTTTCTGTTTGTATTACATGAAGCATTTGACTGACATGGTAATGCTATGCATGTTTTGCTGCACAAACAATTTAATGTATTTATTTATTTAGATAGTTTTTGTTGACTGGGTAAGTGCATTAGACAAATTCTGCCTATTTTCAGGCAGGGGGATACAGATGAATGCCAACTGACCTTGAACTAGATTAAGCTGTTGGTGGTATTTTTAGTGAATTGGGGAAATTTGGCCAGGGCACTGGGGAAATTCCCCCAATGTTCGGTAGGGGGAGTTGCTGTTCCACCTCACAGAATGGTAGGTGGAGTCAGGTTGGAGAATGAGAAGGATGTATCCAAGCAGCAGCCCAAGGTTCCATCCCTGACCTCAGCTGGTGAAATGCTAGGTGATGAAGAGAGTGATTAGTTTGCGATCCCAGAGAATGTTGGAGGAAATGATGTGTGGTTTAGCTCATGCAGTGGGAAAAATGTAGAATAGCCATGCATTCAAATATTTCCGACCATGACCGAACACAACCGAAGGGATCAGCAAGGTCAGGTAGAACATTAATCTACAAAATGTGCTGAAAAATAATGAAACATGTCTTGATAGTGAAAATAAGCAAGCCACTGAAAATCTGACAGTGGGAACTGGAGAAGTAGCTGAGTGTCAGCAGAGTGCAGAGGCAGGGCCAGCACCAAAAGGCCCAAGTGCTGACATGGACAACAAAAGAATGTGGAAAGAAATTGAGCCACAAGATTTTTACTCCAAAGACAGGGACTGGTCTAATGAGGTGGCTTTGCAACAAGCAGGATGGATACAGCAAAAAGACAGAAGATGGGTGCTTGATTCAAACTGGATCAATTTCTCTCAAACCCCATCGGGACCCCATACAACAACAACGCCAGCAGAAGAAAAAAGAGAAAGACAGTGAAATGGACAGGTTGGTCCACCTATGGAAATATACAGTTTAATGATGAGCCACAGACTAATCCTAATGTAGAAACAGCTAACCATGATTCCTTCTCTCCCCACACAGTCCCCCCCTTCCCTAAGCCAGAAAAACAGGAGAATGGGCCCTTCTTTCCCCAAATTGTTTAAAAATGATAAACTTGATCAAGCTCCAAGACGGAATGCTGTCTGCCTCAGGTACAGAGGGGGCCTGCAAGAATACCCAGATAGGACATCTGTGGCTCATAGATTACTTAAATAATCCATGAACTTTCAGACATCAGCTATTTATGCCCTCATTAACATCAGAAGAGAAGACACTTTTGATGTTAGTTTAAAGACTTTTGAAGATTTAGATAAATTTTGGAGGAAATATAAATCTTACAAAACATTGCCTTTATGGACTCCCTTTTGGGTCACTCCAGTAACTAAACCATTGTTCAAAACAGTGAATGTGATGTTCAGGAATGAAGGAGTCAATGTTGGAGATATACAGTTTTGGTTATAACACAAATGTAACATTTGAAGGGCCTTCTGAAGCAATAATTGACTTGGAGGGCATTTGGAAAGGCAGTTGGAGATTTAAAGTTAAATTACACCTTATTGGTAATGAAGTTATGTATATCCCCAACAGTTTCTTTTTAGACAAAGACAGAGGTGTATGCTTCTTCCCCAGCCAGCCAAAGGCTTTCTACAAATGTGGAGCAGGAGACACCTTAGCAGTGCCTGTGATAAGATTAAATGTGCTCTGTGTGGGGATTTTGACCATGACAGTGCAGTATGCAGGAATGTTTTTAAATGTAATCTCTGTGAGGAACAAGGGTATGCTTACCATCAGTGTCCTTCGGCAGGCCAAAATAGGCAAGGAGGTCTAAACCAGGAACATTTAGTGAACCAGGCACAAGAGAGATGTAAGCCCCAGACTACCAACACCCCAGGGAGAGAAGACCAGAAGGCAGGTACAGAAACCCCAGAGCAGACAAACAAAACAAATCCTGACACTACACCTTCTAATAAGGATCAAAATCAAGAAGAAGCTCCTAGTACCTCTAGAGCCAGACAGGAAATGGACACCATGCCCCCCCTTAGCAGATTTTCAACTACCCCATCCAAAACAGGTGACTAGATCAGCTAGCAAACAAAAGGTCCACCAGTCTTGATTACCACACAAAATTCATTTCAAACACTACAAGACATTGATGGAGGCTCAGAGTCTGATGTCTCCAATAGGTCTGAAATTATCCCAGAAATGGAATGTGAAGAAGATGCAGGAACAGTCTTAGAAACCAAGAAAAAAAAGGGAAGGAAAAGAAAAAAAAGAAAGTGACAAACACCCACCCTAAAGAACAATGGCTCCCCTGCATGTAGCCTCTCTTAATACCTGCAGTATAAAGAATTATAAAAAAAAGAATGGCATGTCTAAATTATTGCAGACAACTATGGGCACACATAATCTTCTTACAAGAAACCACGTTTAATTCTTTGCAGGATATAGCACAAGCTAACAGGGGCTGGATGGGGGACCTTCCTTTTGATCTTATGCCCAGAGGCAGCAGACTGACTAGGACTGCTATTCACTCATTCACACTTACAAGTACAAAGACTTGTGGGCATAGTACCCGGTAGAGCACTGTTATTAGTTTTAAGCATTTACCCTCTAGATTGGGTGGTTAAAAGTTGGAAGTTAAATTCATCCCTGTTAGAAAACACAGGCATAAGGGAAAAGGTATTGAACCTTTTCCAGATAAGAAAATTGGTAACTGAAATGTATGAGAGCTGGGCCACCTGGTGGACAGACACACAACTGAAAATAAAATATTTTTTCATAAAATATGGGGAAAACAAAAGTAACCAGGATTATATTCAATACCTAACATATAGAAATCAGTTCTATAAGTTAATGTCCTTACCCAGCATTTTGGATAGTAGAATTAAAATGCAACTTGATAATATAAAAGCCAAAATGAGGAAATACCAATATAAAAGAGCAGTGTCCTTATATGTGGAAATGACATTTGGGATGAAGAAACAATCAAATTCCAACCCATTTTCAGCATGCAAACAGAAGCTGGAAAAAAAACTAATGGAAGGGTTATATAATGATTCAGGCATTTTAAAAACATCGGATGTGGAGATGTTAGACATTATTAAACAAGCTTACTTATAGTCATTCGGTACAACATATGTACCTCAGAAAAAGTGGGAAGTAGCAGCTAACTTTCTCCCACCCCAACTTTATCTACAGAACAAATAAGATTTAGAAGGCCTAATAAGGGAAGAAAAAGTAAAGACAGCAATCTCACATCTAAAACCTGGAATTTCTCCAAGAGAAGATGTACTCACAAACAAATTTTATAAGGTGTTTAAAGACGAACTAAGCATCATCTTACAACATGTATATAATGAAATGACATTGGAGGGTAACACTTCTAGGAATTTTTCAGCTGCTATAGTAATTTTTGTTTTACATAAAAAGGGAAATAGGCATGCTTTAAATAATTGGTAGCCTATAAGCCTTTTAAATATCGATAATAAAATCCTTTCAAAAATATTAAGTAAAAGATTACAGAAGATAGTTACAACAATCATTCATCAGGTATAAACTTGTTCCATTCCTCAAAGAAACATTCAACAAAACTTGATATTACTGAGAGACATATGTGAATTTTGGAGACAAAAGATATTAACTGGGTTTTTACTGGCCTTAGATCAAACAAAGGCATTTGATAAGGTTTCACACAAATTTTTATTTCAGGTCTTAGAGAAATATGGAATTCCTTACAAATTCATTTCATGGATTAAAATATTATATATAAATGCAATAGGATTTCTGTCAGTCAATGGTATGTTAGGGGATGGGACACTTTTCAACCGGGGGGTAAGACAGGGCTGCCCCATTAGTCCCCTTTTGTACACCTTTGCACTGGATCCAGTTATTAGAACCATACTGCATGATAACACAATAATAGGGATTTCACCATCAGATGCAGTACCCCCTCAGAAAGTAACTGCTTATGCAGACGATGTGTGTAATGGTGCAAGATACAGCTTCAGGAGTTAAAATCCTGCATACTTTTGATGACTTCTCCAAACTCACAGGGGCAGAGATAAATTACAACAAAAGTATAGGCATACAAATCGGAGGAACGTCTACAGAAAAATACATAGGCAAGATAAAAATCTCAAATACCAAGATGAAAATATTGTGGTTAAATTTGGGGAATGGAGACCTGCCCCACTCTAACTAGGAAGAAAAAATAATTGTTGGAGCACAGAAGGTACAACAATGGAAATCCTGATCTTTTTCAAAGCAGAAATGGGTCATGATTATAAAAAATTTCTGCTCCCTATTTTTCTATATGTGAGTCATGTCTTCGCTATCCCAACAGAAATGGAGACAAGACTTTTAAGCTGTTTCTTCCAAACGATATGGGGAAGCAGATTAAACCCCACTGAAAGATTTTACCTATTTAAAAATACATCCTGGGAGATTGGGTATGATCCACCCATTAGTCTTTTGTTACTCTTTCTTTATAATGTCTTCTCTGAAGATGAAGAGAGAAGATAAACACTCATGGAAACAGTGGACACAATTACTTTTTGAACCTTTTTTCAGGAAATGTGAGGATGAGATACCAAAACTCACCTCAACACTACAGGTTCTTGATTTTGCTATTTCAACAATAAAAAAACTAAAAACATGGAGAATTAACAACAATATGATACAAGAGTTATCCAGAAAGTCATTGCAGGGAGAAATAATGGAAAGTAACTTTACAGTGCAACTGGATTTCCTGAAATGTTTACCATCCAAACTCCCTTTCACCCTAAAAACCTTGACAGATAATAGAATCCCTGTTTCGATGTGGGACATCCAATGGCTTTATTGCCATGGCAAACTGGGGGTTAAGGGAAACATGAAACATAAGCCGATTACAGACAGGCAATGTATCAGACCTGAATATGTAGGAATGGTGGAAACATTTGGAGCATTTCTTTTTTCAGCATAAAGCTTCAGTTCAGTTCTGGGCAGATCTGGCCATTAGATGGAATTGGGGCCTTGTAAAACATATAACGTATGAAGTTATGACTTTAGGAGACTAAACAGGCTTCATGAGCAGATATCACACAAGTACACCGAATTTAATCTTTGTATTCATTAAATACTATATGTGGCAGGCAATATGTCAACATTCCTTACAACATATAACCACACCTAACTTGGTATTGATTAAACAAATAGAGTCTGCTATCTCTCAGGTAAAACTGAAAGTAAGTTCTCAATTGGATAGAAGGAAATTTCAGAAGCTTTGGCCTAATTTTCATTGGGTTACTTAAAGAAGATCTACAGGTTTTAAAATGCTTATTATAATGACAAAGGAGTGGGAAAGGGGTATTTTTTTGTATTACGTACTTTACACAATAAATGAAATATGTATCATTTTTGTTTGATTATTGTTCTTTTTTTTGTCAGAAAATGTTTTTGAGTAATGTTTTTATTTTCAAATAAAAACTTCCCCTACTTTTTTTGAGAAGAGCCATGGGATCTTTAACATCCACCTGAACTACCACCAGAACAGGCAGATGGGACCTCGATTTAATGTCTCATCTGAAAGATGGCACCTCAGGAGTGCAGCACCCCCCTCATGCTCAAACAAGCATAAGTCAGTGCCAAACATATTTGCTTTCATGCTGTTACAAGTTAGAACAACAGTATCTTGAGACTTTGGGTAGGCCTTTCTTACCTACATGAGTCATTGTTTCATGGACTTTGGGTTCTACTAGACTAAGGAGTATAGGCCCCCATATTCAGAGTTGGCCATGTGTGGTCTGTGGCAGTTTGTGCACAGCCTGTCTGAGGGGCATTAGGTCAGACAATTAGCTCACTGCAACTGGAGCATGCAAACTGTAAATGCGACACCATGTCAGTAAAGTGCATAGTGACTATGCGATTTGCTGACACAGGCCCCAGCTGAATATGGCTGACAGCAGTGCAATGGAAGTGGTGTGGATGAAATGCAATAGCGGCAGGGCTCCTGTAGGCCATATTTAGCATTAACATGCTAATAACCCCTTTGGGCATGGAAGGCACTATGGCCCATTTGCTTGCCCATTATGGGACCATTAACATGTGTGCATGCCCCCTTCCTTGTAGTCTAGAGGTCTCCCACTCCCCATTTCCCTGTCCAGTGTCTGTTCTAAATATTCCTGGTGGTGTACTGGTTACTGTACCCCTGACTGACTGTCCTGTAGCTGTCTTAAATATTCTGGGTAGTCTTGTGGTCCCCTACCCCCTAATCGCCTGTCCAGTATCTGTCTTAAATATTCCTGGTGGTGTAGTGGTTCTTGCACCACCAATCAACCATCCTGTAACTGTCCTGAATATTCCTGGTAGTCTTGTGCTCCCCCCCACTGTAAGGGCATCTGATCCTCTGTCAACCCACCTGTTCAGGACCCTCCTCCCCACAACCCCCTCACCCTCCCCGCTCAAGTCACCTAAGCTGAAGTACAGCAATAGTGACAGTGACTTGCACATCCCACTGCTGGCCACCATCTGATTGCCAGTGAGTGAACAGGAATACAGTAGAAACAGGTGTTTGTACAACACTTGTGATTGCTCAGAGACCATTAGATGGAAACCAGTTGAGATGGTGAGCAGGGAGCTGTGCCAGTCATCGCTGTTGCCATAGTGTGTATTATGTAACCAGGGCTGGTGGGGTGCTTGAGAGGGTGAGTCAGGAGGGGGTCAGATGCCCGTATAAGGGGGATTACTAGACCATGAAGAATATACCAGACAGCTTCAAGCCAGGTGATCTTGATGTTTGTACAATGTATTTTTCCAGGACAGATCAGCTTACATGCAACATCTGCTTTTCAGTAGTGTTCTGCTGTAGGGTCCTGCTTTTAAAATTTTTTTATATGTTTACACAGGACAGCCCAGCTGAGTTGTGATATCTTGTTTGCAGTGGGGTTCTGTTTCACCCAATTGTTATACTGTATTTACTCAGGATAGTGCAGCAGAGATGCAAGATCTTTTTTTTCAGTGGGGTACTCCTTTTATCCATTTTTATAATGCATTTACCCAGGATAGCCCAAGTGAGAGGCAGTTACTCATTGTCAGTAGGGCTAGCTTTTATTATGTATTATAAACAATCAAAAATGGTGCCGGCACCTGCCAACAGCTTCCTTATTACTAAGTAATATATTTTCCAGACTTTTAGCTATGTAGCTTGGAGCAATAGAATATCCTGCAGAAATCCTTTAACCCAGTGAGAGGCTAGCTGTACCTTTGTGACTGGAGGTCCTGCTGGTACTATGTGGAGTGCGAGTGGAGAGCAGCCGAGTAGTCTCTCCATGTGAGCCTGTGAAGGATTAAGATGGGAGTTAGGTGTGACTGAGTGAGTTCAATGGTCAGTGTCAACCTGATTGAGTCTATACTCAGAAACCAGACCCCTTCAGCGCTCACAACATTGCTGTTACCTCAAACCTCCTCCTATGGACTGCACTCGGTAGATAAATCCTTGCTGAATGTACCTAGATGTAAAACATCAAAAGGTTCTGTTGCCTTACATATGAACATACAAAATTTGCCAGCAGATAAAGGCCTAGCGGTCTAGCAAGTCTGCTCGAATGTGCAGCTAGCACCCCTTATTCTGCAGCTGCCCCTCCCTTCCACCCTTCCCCTTCATTAACCCTCCCCCTTGTCCTGTCCCATCCCCTTTTGAAGCAATCCACTGTTCTACTGGATACCACTTCTGCAGGTAACGCATTCCACCCAGCCACCACTCTCTCTGTAAAAAAGTGTCTCCTCATCGCCCTCCTGAACATTCCTCCCTCCAGTCTCCTATCATGGCCCCTGGTGGCCCTCCCCTTCCTTACTTTGAACAGCCCCTCAGTACCTTTCTTGTTTATTCCTTTCATGTATTTAAAGGTTTCAATCATGTCACCCCTGTCCCTCCTCTCCTCCAGTGAGTACATGTTCAACTCCCTTAACCTTCTCTCATATGATAAGTCCCCCAGCCCCTTGATCAGCTTTGTCGCCCTGCGCTGCACCCCCTCCAGTAACTTAATGTCCCTCTTCAGATACGGGCACTGGTACTGCACGCATTACTCCAGGTGTGGTCTAACTAATGACCTATACAGTGGCAGAATCACCTCCTTCCTCCTCGAGGATATACCCCTTGCAATACAACCCACCATTTTGTTGGCCTTTGCAGCTGCCCTTCCTACATTGTGCCAAGTTGTTCATTGACCCTGTAATGAGCACCCCCAGATCCTTCTCCTCTGTCTGGGCTAGCTGCACTCCCCCCAGCTGGTAAATCCTCCTTGGGTTCTTCATCCTAAAATGCAGCACCTTGCACTTTTTGACATTAAACCCCAGTTGCCAGGTGTCTGACCAGGTTTCAAGCTTTGCCAGATCATCCAGCAACCCCTGCCATCCCCCTAGGTCATCCACCACTGTGCCTACCTTGGTATCATCAGCAAACAGACTGATCTTGCTCTTAATGTCCCATGATATGTCTGCAATGAATATCTCAAACACCACTGGTCCCAACACCGAGCCCTGTGGAACACCGCTCATTACTGTCCTTGGGCGTGAGAGCTCCCCACTCACCACCACCCTCTGTTGCCTTCCCTGAAGCCAGTTTCCTACCCATCTCACCAACTTTGCACCCAACCCTGTGCCTACTAACTTCCTTCCCAGCCTTCCATGTGGCACCGAGTTGAATGCCTTACTGAAGTCCAGATACAGGACATCCACTGCATGGCCCCTGTCCAGTTGCCTAATTACCCAGTCATAGAACTCCACCAGGTTGGTTTGGCAGGATCTGCCACGTATGAAGCCATGCTGTCTGGTGTCCTGTAGTCCTTTGGCCTCTAGGAGGGCCACCAGCCTCTCCTTCAGGCTAGTCTCCATTAGCTTACCCACAATGGATGTAAGGCTCACTGGTCTGTAGTTTCCCAATTCATCCTAGGGGCCACTCTTGTGGAGGGGCACGACATGAGCCAACCTCCAGTCCTGAGGTACACACCCCAAATGTAGTGAGGCATTAAATAGGTCTGCCAAAGGTCCTGCAAGGACCTCTGCCAGCTCCTTCAGTACCCTGGGGTGGATGCCATCTGGGCATGGCGCCGTGTCCACCCTCAGTGCCTTCAAATCCTCTCGAACTCTGCCCTCCATGATTTCTCCATGTGTCACCCCTTCCCCCCTGTTTCTGCCATTTCTCCCCCCTTGGGTGTCACCCTCCTCATCTCTTTAGTAAATACTGAGCAGAAGTACTCATTTAGTGATTCTGCCTTATCGAACCCTGCTTCCACCAACCCCCTCCTTCCTAATCCTTACTATGTGGTCCTCACAGCTCCTTTTCTCCCTGATGTACTTAAAGAAGTCCTTCTCCCCCTACTTAATGCCTTGTGCCAGCCTGAGTTACGTAGATGCTTTGGCCCCCCCTGCCCTTGTCATCTTCTTCGATCCTGTCAAGTACTCCTCCCTGTCCTCCCCCCTCCCTGTTTTCTTGTACTTCCTAAAGGCAACTCTTTTCCTCCTTACCTTTCCCATGACCTCCTTGCTCAACCAGCTGGGTTTCTTAGCCCTAGCCTTCTTGCTCTGGGCCTTGCAGTAGGTTTTTGTTGCCTCCACTATCCCTAGCTTTATGAGCTCCCACCTCTGGTTAGTGTCCATACTAGATTGAATTCTGGCCAGGTACCCTTTTACCACTTCCCCCATCCTCCCAAAGTTGGCCCTTCTGAAGTCCAGCACTCTTGTGCCAGATTCCACTCCTTCCTTGCCCATATCCAATGTGAGCCATACTGAGTGGTGGTAACTCCCTGACAGTGGTTCCTCCACTGTAAGTTCTCTTTCAAAGTCCCCATTTGCCAGCACAAGGTCAAGGGAATTCCCTAACCTGGTTGGTTCACTGACCATTTGCAGCAGGAAGCTGTCCTGGAAGGCATCCAGCAGTACCTGCTCCCTTCTGTTCCTGATTGTTGGGGTACTCCAGTCCACTCTTGGCATGTTGAAGTCCTCCACAATCACCACACTACCCTTCTCGCAGGTTCTCCTTATCTGTCCCGCTAGTTCCCTGTCCAACTCCTCTGTCTGAGATGGTGGCCTGCCACCACTCCCATTCAAGAATCTATTCTTGGAATCCTGGTTTACATCAAAGTGACTCCGATACTACCCTCCTTCCCTCCCCTACACACTTCAGTCCTTCCTTCACATATAGTACCACATCCCCTCCTTTCCCAATCACCTTGTCCCTCCGAAATAACCTGTACCCTGGTACAGAGAGGTCCCAGTCATTGTATTGGGTGGCCCATGTTTCTGTGATGGCTGCAATGTCCACCTCTCCCTCTGTCATGAGCACCTGTAATTCTGCAGTTTTCCTCCCAAGGCTCCTAGCATTAAGGGTAACCACCCTCCACCCTTCCCCACCCCCCCATCCTGCCCTCCTTTCCTAGCATCACCAATAGTACTTGCTATTTGTCCTTTGTCACTGTTATGGGGGGTAAGCTCATATGGTTTCCCAACCTGTGGTCTCTGCATATCTCTTGCCCAATTGCCACCTCCCACTTCTAGTTTAAATTCCCAACTTCCTCTATGTACTCCTCCATCCTCTGTTTCAACACTTTCTTTCCCTCCTCGCTCAAGTGTAGTCTGTCCTTGGCATAGAGACTGTCCTCCCAGGTCCCTTCCCACCTCCCCCCAACAGCCCATACCCTTTGGCACAACCCCAGGTTCTTAGCCATCCGTTAAATTGCTCTATTCTCAGATTTCTTGTTGTGCCTGCCTTGGGCACCTGAAGTATCTCTGAAAAAGTTACTGATCTTCCTGCCCCCTCACATAATTGTGTTAGTTCCTCAAACCTCCTCTGGACTATATCTACTGTCTTGTCAGCCAGTTCTTTTTTCCCAAGATGTATAATTAAATGAGGCTTGTCCCTACCCCTTCTAGCATATTTCAGAACAGATTGTCCCACTCTTTCCGCTGTCATTCCTGGCATGGCCTCCACCCAAATGAGACTATGCCTCTCCCCCTTGCTACCCCACCTGACTCCTCTTAGTATTGAATCCCCCAGCACTAAGATTCCACCACTCTTACTCCCGGCTTGCTTCCATTCATCTCCCTCCCTCTCTCATTTCCAGCTCCTCTTCTTCCTCCTGCACATTATTTCCCCCTTTTTCCCCCTGTTGCAATTCTCCCAGCAGAACTTCCCCCCACTCCAGTTTGGTCCAGACATTTATCAATTACTCCTCTAATTTCATCATTTCCCTCCTCCACCTTCTTCCTCTCTAGCAATGCAAGACTATTTTCTGAAGACCCTTCACAAATACCCGCTCCCTCTCTCTTCATAGTAACCTGTTCTCTCCTTTCCACTCTATGACTTTTGCCACTTCTTCACCTCCCCTCACAAGTCCCTATCTCCTCCTTCCATTTGTCTTTTGTCTCCTGACCTGATTTCCCTGGCAATCGTTCTTCCTAGCCTGGGCCCCTTTGTCTCTGCTTCCCTTCTTCTGACCCTCTCCTCACCACTGTTGGCTTAAATTGACCTCCCTCATCTCCCCTTCTTCCTCCCTCCAGTATTGGGCTAAACCCATCCCCAATCTGCTTTGCCCGTCTTAGTTCAACTTAGCAGTTGTTGCAGCCTACCACCCTACCCATTGCTGTCATTGCCCACCAGAGACCTCCCACCCTTCCAGATGTAGGATGCCAAACACTCCCCCAAGTCTCCCCTCTCTCCCTCTATCAGTGCAAAACATTATTTTCTTTGTTTCCCTTACCCCCTTTGTTGTACACGTTTAGATATATTGAGCAACTGCTTTTTATATTCCTATCCTTCCTATCCTCACTCAAAAAGAGACTTTAAGTAGCCATTGCACAACCTTCTTCAAACTCCTACTCCTCCTTTCCCCAATGCAACAGCAATGTGAAGAAGTAATAATGAAAGCTCCTAGATTTGCATTTACTTCCCTTCCACTGAGATAGCAGTCACCTCTTCACTCTGCCCCTATGCTCTGGAACTCTTTCCCCAAGCACTTTGAATATCAGGATCCCATGGCAACTTCAAAAAGGAGCTGTGGCTACATGTATCTCTTTCTGATCTCTGCACTTGTTTTAATCCTCCTTAATCCACTCATCCTCCAGATGCTTCCTGGCCTAACTTTCACCTCCCTACCTCATAGCACTTTTTATCCTTACTATCTCCTTGAGGGCTGATCTACCCCACCCCGCACACCTGAGTCTTGTCTCAGAGGCCATGATAATGCATCCTGCCCAGTCAGGAATTTGCCCTTACTTTGTTTCGCTGCCTATTTGAACCTTCATTGTTGTGACTAATTTGACCAATATTTCTTTGCTGTTATGTTGCGGTATCTCCTTGACTATGTGGGTTTTTATGCCTAAAAATGTCACGTGAATTTCATTGATTGCTATTGTCCTGGCTGCATGTATTCATTACTACTGACTGTTTTGACCTATACTATTGTAATTTCAATGTACTCATGCAAGGTACCTGTCTTTGATTGTTGTACTTTCCTGGGTCATGCCTGAAAATAGTCATTTAATGGCTAGAGCACCTACTCAGTTAACAAAAGCTAAATAAATAAATAAACAAAACAGTATGAATTAATAACCAGCCTGGCTTTTTGATAAAACAAGCAGTGAGGTAAGTGTGCTGTTTGTATTAACTTTCTTTGTATTAAATGGCCTTATCTGATGGCGATGGGCTGGGCTACATCCAGCAACTCCAGTGATCTGTCTTCCCCCAAGTTCGCCCCTTGCCACCAGCCTCCCATTCCCTCACTGTGAGCAAGCTTGGAACCCATGAAGTGAAGTCCACATGCATCTGATGGTGGATGGTATTTCTTCAGCATTAAAGCCTGTGCTGCATTCGGATGAGACATTAGGTAATTTGTGTTTTTTTTTCTTTGGTGTCTGGGATGTCTTCTGAGTGGGTGTTTAGGGTGGGATGAGGTTACCACTGGCATTGTCCCTGCCCTTGCCATGCAACTGGGCTCTACATGCCATGGGATGTGCTTGGCATTAGGTCATCATTTGTTACAGCTGGCTGTGCAGCCTGCAGGTTGGCTGTCATGTGTGGGTTGTGCTGAAGTGCTTGATGGTGATGTGATTCCAGTGTATGATATATGTGGATTTGGGGGTTAGCTGCCGTGTACTGGATATGAATGGAAAACATCATCCTGCTGTAGAGCAGTGATAATTATGGTCATGCCATTGTCTGAGGTCTCACACAGGTTGCATAACTCTTACTGCATGTCAAGTCTGTGGGCTGTGCTGTCACTGCATGTGCCCTATATTTCATCCAGCAGTCCCTTCTGAGCTTTACCCTCCCTGCTACAACTGTCTCAGTTCAGGGTACATGCAGATAACCATTATGATCTGGTATACACCCTGTGTCAGTCTTGGGCCTTGAGGAACCCTCCAGTGGGTCATGTGTATCAGTTCAATTCTCTGGCATGGATGGTCTATGTAAGTATCTGCTGTGTGACAGACACATGCACCTTCAGGCTGGTGTTTTGTGTACCCTTCTCACTGCCTTGTATGTAGTAGTAGTAGTAGTGGTAGTAGTAGTAAAAATGTTTATTTTTATACAGGATAGCAAACTTTAGGTCATAGACTTATTTTTAAAGTTGTCCTGTGTCAAGAACAAATTACATTCAATATAACATACAAAAATTCAGACTACATAAAACAACTAATAATTTTTGACATTATACAAGACAAAAATCTTCAATCAGACCAACAACTAACACATGGTGCACTGTTGGGGAAGGCAGAGTCTTCTGTTCAGATTGCAGGGTAATGGGTGCAGTGCCTGCTGCAGTGGTAGCTGACTATACTCAAGAGAAGTGATATATAGTCAGGTGTTTGAAAAATAGTTGGCTAGAATTGACATTCAAAGGTTTTATTTATTTATTTGCTTTTGGTAACTGGGTGGGTGCACTAGGCATAAGAATGCCTATTTTCAGGCAGGACCTGGGAGAATACAGTATGAAATACATGAGCATACATGTGACACAGCACATGAGATATGTAACACAGTTAGGGGCGGAATCACATACAATCCAAACTTAGGGTGTAGAGAAACATTATTTGGTATAATACAGTCAATACAGTTTGGACAAAATGAAAAGACAAGATCAGAAAACAATGTGAGAAAACAGGCATTGCAAGAGAAAAGTATACACAGACAACACAATAAGTGCCATTATGTGGTTATTGAAAACAGGGAGGAGAGGAGAGGAAAAGGGAGAGTGGTGGGAAGGAAAAGAAGATAGTAAAGGATGAGAGAGAAACATGTAAGGAGGGTATTATGAGAAGTGGAGAAGAGGTGTCAGAGAAGTAGATTACTGAGGAAAAACAGAGGGCAGGGAGAAAGGATGGTCTAAGGTGGATGAAAGCAAGTGTAGGGGCTAGTAGGATGCAGATGATCACAGTGAAGTTTCTTAAAACTAGCATGGCTGGGAGCTCGACGAATAGTTTGAGGTATGGAGTTCCAGTACTTTGGAGCCATGTATGGAAAGCACATGCCCATATTGGTTTTGCATCTAGGAATGTGAAGAGGGGCTTGGTCATTAGATCAGAGCCCATAGGAGAGAGGTTGTGAGTGCAACAGAGGAGTATAGCATAGGGGGAGGCCTGATCAGCCAATGCAGTCAATCAGTGAGCCATAGGACTGGAGTCGATGGGCAGAGGTGCAAGGTCATTTTAGGTCAGCACAGAGCTAAAATCAAGCTGGCTGTTGTTATTCCAGTGTGTTTATTTTTTTCCTTGTTCTTAACTTGGTCTGTTTACGTAAAACCTTAACACAACATTGTAATCAATTGAAGTTTCTGTATGAATCACACTCAGTAATGAAGTAATTTACCTGCCACGCTAGTTAGTGTTGTCGTTTGTATCCAGAAGATAAAGGAGGGGTGAATATGTAGACCAGCCTGCCCTGCCGTCCCATAAGATGACATTCACTGATATAATGGCAGACATGGGAGGATGTATTATGTACTACTGATTACTAATGTACTGATATTTTGTTCTATATTAGGGCCTAGTCAGAAATTTCCTTTTCAGCCAAATGCTTAATGAGCTAGCCAGAAATGTGTTTTATTGTCCTAGAAGGACATCTAATGACAGCTGTGAGATTAGCAGCCTAACATGACACAATTATACAGTATAACATTCTGTGTTCTGTAGTGCCACCTATGTTCTGAAGTCAGTATGCTTAACCTAGCAAAATATGTAACAAGAATCATATTGTTCTTCTAAGTTAGTTAGGTAGCAAATAACTAACTGCTACAAAAAGTATTCATCCTGGGTGCTTGTTGCCCATATATTGTCCAATGGAACACCGAGTACAGAAACACAATGACGTCTATAAGCTTGTTACTCTGGCACTGGGATGTTCTTATCTGCAGTATATAATCTTAGTACATGGGCAAACCCCTTTGGGATCCCTGGAACCACCCAGTTTCAGCACTTGGTATATGACTGTATCTGTGTTCCAGTTGGTAAGATTTTATCTTATGCTTCAGTCTTTTGTACTGTTACTAAGTAGAAATAAACTAATTTTCTACACATCTATGGTGGTGGTGGTGTTTTATTGTTAGGTTTATCTCCTGCAGAATCTTACGCAGGATCCCTTTTCCTCACTGGTGTTGGATGAAAACAGGTTAATGAATATTAAACAGGTTAATGCATATTAAACAGTTCCTTTCAGTAATGGAATGTCCACACGGAACTTGAAGAAACAACAGGGATCCCAAATTCATTGAACATATTCACGTATAGCTCTGGAGAGCATTAGTTAATTCATGGGGAACACATTCAGCTTTCACACTGCCAGTATGGACATAATAGCAGCTTTTACCTGGGCCAAGAGAGTCGCAAAGACTTTGGGGCAGCATTAACTTGGGTTCGGTATGGTCACAAAATTTTGAAGGCAGCACAAGTCCCAAAACAGTTCACAGTTCTTAACAGCCCATTATTCTTCACAGGCACCCAAACTCTCAACAATTCCCATCTGTCTCCCCGCACTGGCTCAGCAGGTCCCCTGCACAACATGCAATCCTCGTGACTCGGTGATTTACGGGTTCCCTCATGATGCCTGCATCCCTTTCCCAGAACTGGTAGCACTGTCCCCAAACTAAGAAGGGGGACATGTCCCATGGAGCTCCAAGGCAACTCACTCTCTGGACACTACACTTCCTGCCTCATTATTGCCCACTGGAGCCCAACACAAATCAGCATAAGTTGCCAGGATACTCAGCGACTTGTGGCTGCTGGCTCCTCTCTTGACTTCAGCTGCCCTTCATGATACTGTGCAGCTTGCAGCTACTGGCTCCCACTTCTTCTGTATTCCCCCAAGTGACATCAGCCAGAGGCTGGAGCGGGCAATTGTCCCTGCCTGGCCCTGACTCACTATCACTACTTGCTGCTCAATTCTCTGACCAGAACATCTCTTCCTGCCTAAACTGCTGGGCTTTATCCTCACATGCACCTGTGATGACCTCCTGGCCCATAGGAGGCTCCACCCAAGTGCTGAGGAGAATTAACTCTTTTCCCTACTGGGCCAAATAAGGCCACAAAAAACAGAGGGGAGAACAGACTAGTAATCTCCCGAAGGAGAGGTAAAATAAACATAGGTACTGATGGAAGATAATGACTGCTGGGCCCATCTAGTCTGACCACTTTTAATTATGATCACTTTTGCTGCAGATCCAACTTGCTCTACAGCACTGTTTCTTCTACCCCTTCCTTCTTCCTAGGATTCCTTTTTGCCTGTGCCAGGCATTTTTGAAACCCACCACTGGTTTCAGCCTCATTGCCTCCCATGTAATGCTGTTCCAGGAATCCACCACTCTTTCTGTGAAGAAGTACTTCCTCATATCTCGCCTGAATCAACCTCCTTCCAGGTTCATATCATGACCCCTTGTTCTATAGCACCCTTTTCTCTGAAACACATCTCCCTCCTGTACTTTATTAACCCCCAAGAGGTATTTAAAGGTCTTCATAATATCCCCACTCTCCCTCTTCTCCTCCTGGGTTTTCATATTGAACTCTTTCAGTTGCTCCTCATTGGGCTTCTGATGCAGACCTTGCAAATTTTTTTCAGCTCTCACCTCTCTTCTTGCCACTTTCTTTGTCCAATTCCCCCCTTCTAATCCTTTCTCCTTTGACTGATCCTTTCCTCCCTTCTTCCTTTGCTAACCCCCTGCTTCCTTCAATAACTTGCATCCTGTTGGGACTCTCACCCCTTGTGACCTCCCTACTCTCTATCTCAGATAGTGGTGGCCCACTTTCTGCCTTCCCTATTTCTTCCATCACCCCCCCCATGGCTAGTTCATCAAAGTAACACTTGAATTGCCCACTGAGGGCTGTGGTTGCCTCCTGGGTGAAAGCAGGACATCAGCTAGGTACAGGTTCTTATCCTTCCAGGTTGGACCACAGTCCCCAGTGTAGAGATACCTCTCCTTCCTGCGCCATTCCATCTATCATTATTTGAAGGCCTTGGTGCAGAGCTCCCTCTCCTTCTACATATAGTACAACATGCACTTGCCACTCGCATTTTAAACACATGGGAAATACAGGATTAACCAGATAAATGATCTACCTTTACCAAAAATTATATTTACACATAGAGTTGACTATAACAATTCATCTTTACATTTAAGGCCAAGAAAAACCCTTATCAAGTTAATGTAGCTAATGTATTAGCAACTGTAGTGGCTCTGACCAGAGTTTGTTTAATTTTGGAAAGCACTTTCACCTGCTCTACTGGATTGTTTAGTCCACTGCTTGCTAGGGTATATTAACACTTGGGCTTTCCTGGAAGATCCATAGCGAAGTGTCACAGAATGAGCGAGCCGAACACTTGAGTGGTTTCGGGATGATTATGACCACTTCAAAGTTTGTACTGGGGCTGTCTGCCTTGCCTGTTACTGCCCCTGCACCTTCAGTTCACCAGGCTGCTGCTTTTTGCCTCATCTACTCCTGTGAGGGCTGGTTTTCTCTGATTTTGCTGGAGACTTGCTGGAGACTGTACTACTGGAGTTTGTGAGTGGTTTCATTCACCTTGTGTGTGACTATGGTGTAGATGCTGGAACATTTTATTCAATCAAGAGAGGGAAGACTTGAGAGGGGATCTTGTTTTATGAGGAGAAGACTGAGTTGATGTGATGCGTAGCCTGCTTTGCAGAGGACTTCTCTGGCAAATGATTGGGAGGAACAAGCCAAGTTTGACTGTTCATGCTGTAGGGTGTGCTTCCTCCAATTGTTGGTGAAGAGTGCTTGCAGGGATCCTGGACTGTTCTGCTGGGTCGGCTGTTGGCAGCACAGGTGATCCTGGCTGTACTGGTGCCCAACAGCTGGATTTGTTGTGGACACAGGTGACAGGGCTCTAGAGTGGCCAGAGAACTGACTGATGAGTCTACTGTTCCCCTAGACTCTTGGGGTTTGGCTATGGCCTAGTCACTCCCTGGGGATTGAGGTGTCCCAGCAATTATTTCCTGTTGTGGCCACTGGGAGTGGAGCCTGGTAAGGCAATATTTGCCATTTTTAGCTGACTGGATTCTTTGGCTGTTTTTTTGTGAACATTTTGTGTTACTCCCTGGATTACCTACACTCCCTGGATTGTCTATATGACTCAGCCCTTGATACATTGATCATTTTCATGCTCAGACAGTGAGAGTGTCCTTTTGGGGTTCCCCGGTGGTGAGAGGACCTGGGTGTCCACATTTTATTTATTTTCCATTTTATTCAAAGTAGACTTTTTAGTTTTGTATTATTATTTTGCACACTGACTTGATTTGGGCAGACTTTGGATTTTTAACTCTGGGCAGCCAGAGTGCTTTGACTTCTCTCATTTCCAAGTTGTGAGAGGACCTGGGGGTGGGGGTGGGGTTCATATTTTCATCTGCATTCCAGTGAGAGGGGTCTGTGGTGGATTTTTTACTATTATTTGGTTTTAGTTTACTGTTTATCATCTGGTTATGTTTTCCATGTGCTGAGTTTTGGGTTAGGGTATCCATGCTGTGTAGGGGTAAAATATGTGAGAGACTGAGGGGTATATTATGGTATTTTATTTTATTAGTAGAATGTTGAAATTATTGTTGATCTGTTTGTATTAAATACTTACCATAGTTAGTTGAATAGGTATTATGTGTTGGAATCATGTTATAGTGGGCGGGTGCTATTCCCCATCCAGGTTGAGGGATCTTCACCCCTTTGATAGTCCCATGTTACAGCCCAAGGTGTATAGGTGCTGTCCGCCTTGGGTATTGCATGGAGGGGCCGAAGGGGTGGAGTCCCTGGACTGGGGGGAGGAACGGGGTGGGCGGATAGCGGTGGTGAGATTGAGGAGGTGCCCTGGGGTGAAGTGGGTCCAGGAAAGAGGTCCTCCATGCCTTGTTCCCATACCCAAGGGCTCCACTGATAGTGGGCAAGTTGCCCATTCTTCTATGGCCTCTCATCCAACTTGGGTGGTGTTGTGCAATGCCAGGTCTATAACAAACAAGACAGCAATTATTGCTGATCTTGTTGAGTAATCTGACCTGACCTGCATCACCAAGACCTGGTTGGATGAAAATGCTGGTTTGGTATTGGTGTCAGTGGTTCCAGCTGGGTACTCTGTGATACATCGCCTAAGGTTAGGTTGAAGGGGTGGGGGTGTAGCCATCTGTTTTAAGATGAAACTGGATCTTGTGGAAGTTCCAGTGGGGATCACCAGATCCTTTGAGTGTATCCTGGGGCAGGTGTGGGCAGTAGGATTCTTCTCATCTACCATCCACCCGGAGACGAGAAAGTTTTCCTGCTGGAAGTTGCAGACTTCAGGGTTGACATGTGTTGGAATCCTCCAAGTAGTTGGTTCTGGGGTATTTCAATGTCTGGGTCAATGATGAACTCTTGCTTTTTGGTCAAAACATCCTCCAACTGATGACCTAGTTGGGCTTTACACAGGTAGTTAACGCTGCAACCCATTGTCAGGGCTACTCCTTGAACCTGGTGTTCTTCCTGGGGATGGAGGTGACTTGGTGGTGGAACCAGTTGGATGGTCCGACCATCACTCTATCAGATTCTGTTTTGCAGCTCCCCCTATGAGACCAGCCCCTTTGGAGATGGTCCGGTACCACCCTTTTGAGAGCTGTTACCCCAGAGGGCCTGTTGGTGGTGCTGGACCTATTGAGTTGGCCAATGGAATGCTTGGATCCAGGGGATCTAGTTGTGCACTATAATAGTGTGGTGCTGGAAGCCCTGAATTCCATAGCTCCTGTCCGTGTTTGCCTCCTCCCTCTCCGTCCTCAGTACCCTTGGTTTGATGGGTCTTTGAGGGAGCCGAGGAGAGTGGGGTGAAGATTGGAACAGTGTTGGCGGAAATCTGGCCTGGAGGAGAACAGACTTAGATTGATCGCCTATTATTCAGACTATCAGAAATCTCCAGTAAGAAGGCAGAGTTCCTTCCAGGGAGATTACGGCAGCAAGAAATTGACCTGTTCATCTTTTTTGGACCAGGGACAGACTGTGCAATCCAGCCTGTCTACGGGGCCGGAGAGCCTTTTCACAAGTTAAGTGTGAGGAGTTCGCTCAATTTTCTGCAGATAAGGTGTTGTCCATCAGGTCGTGGATCTGTTCAACTCATTCAAATGAGTATGGCGGAGGTTGATGCAAGGCTACAGACACCCAGTCTGTCTGGACAAATTTTGACCAGCCAGTGATCATGGATATCATGAAGATTGTTCTGGGCTTGCAACTGACTTACTGTAGTTTGGATCCTGGTCCAACGCATCTCCTTGGGGGGTGTATAGATGTCATCTGACCGATCCTCATGGAGATAGTCTGGTGTTTGCTGGATCAAGGGGTGTTCCTTGATCCATTGAAGGAGGTGGTGGTGACTCCCCTGTTAAAGAAACCGTCCAGCAATCCAGACTGTCTTGCAAACTACAGACCAATCTCTAACCTACCCTTTTTGGGTAAGGTTATTGAGAAGGTAGTTGCATTGCAGCTTGAGAACTTTCTTACCACCCATGAAGTCTATGATCCTCTCCAGTCTGGTTTCAGGAAGAGGCATAGTACCATGACAGCATTAGTTCAGATGATGAATGATCACCTAATAGTGAGGAATCGGAGGAGTCTTTTGATCTTGGTCCTCCTTGATCTCTGCAGGATCTGACACCGTGTATCATGGGGTGTTGTTGGAATGCCTGCAGCTAATCTGTGGGCTGTCGGGGACAGTCCTCAGATGGTTCCATTCTTTTCTCACAGGCAGGTCTCAGAGGGTAGTGTCAGAAATGTTTTCCTCGGACCCCTTTGCCCTGCCTTGTGGGGTCCTGCAGGGTTCTGTACTGTCCCTCGTGTTGTTCATGGTGTATATGCTGCCACTGGGAGACATTATAAGGTGGTATGGGCCAAGTTTTCACTGCTATGCAGATGATACTCAGCTCTACATGTCCTTTGAACCCAAACAGAGTAGTGATGTCTCGGTATTTAACAACTGCCTTGCTGAGATTCAAGATTGGATGAGTGCTAACTGGTCGAAACTAAATCCATATAAGACTGAGGTGTTGGTGGTGAACTCAGGTCACCTAGTAGGGAAGATCATGGCTAACTAGGTAGCCTCTTTGCAGATGTTGCTGTACCCATATGGTGCATTCCTGAGTCATCATGTCAAATACTGCAGGCCAAGGATTATAGTTATTCAGCTGTTGCTTGATGTGAAGAAGCATCTGTCCACCCCCCTCTCAAGACTGGAGCATGTGGACAGGGGCCCCCACCACACCAAGGCTTTCAGTTTTTGATGACTGAGGGTTAGGGTGAAGCCCCCCCAACAACCCACAGACCACCAAGCACAAGATGGCCACAGGGGGTCTCCCCAACCCCATACAGGTGTCCTGCAGCCATGAAATGAAGGTTACACTGCCAGCGATGGGGCCCTGTTGCCTCTAGCAACCTTCTTGTGAGTAAGTGGGTATAAGGGTCCTGGCCATCTGCCAGTTAACAGGGCATCCATGAGCATCAAAGGGCATAAGCCCAGAGCTGATGTGCACCAGAGGCAGAAAATCAGCTAAGTGGAAAAAAGGGAACAACTCACCTGAGTTCCCATTTGGAAAGGCTAAATACTCAAGGAATTTCAGCAATTTTTTAATTTTTTTTATTTTAGTTTTTGTTGACTGGGAAAGAATGACTAGGCAGTTCTGCCTATTTTCAGCCTTGTCCCAGGGGAGAGGGGGAGGATACAGATGC
The DNA here is from genome assembly GCA_016271365.2 of Neoceratodus forsteri. Classification (NCBI taxonomy): domain Eukaryota; kingdom Metazoa; phylum Chordata; order Ceratodontiformes; family Ceratodontidae; genus Neoceratodus; species Neoceratodus forsteri. The sequence continues at coordinate 41,451,026 of JADMNL010000035.1, forward strand.
AGTCAGATATACAGAACCAGATTAAGCTGTTGGTGGTATTTTAATGAATGGTGGGAAATTTGGCCAGGATACTGGAGAAATTCCACTACCCTTGCAGTAGGAGGACACTCCATCTGTTGCAGCAAGATGGTGAACTGTGAGTTCATCTGTGCTGCCACCATGAGTGAAGGGAGGCGAGCTACCCTCCACTTGCCTGCTACATCTGAGGCAACAAGTACTGAGCAGCTTGTTATCGCAAGTGACCTGCAAGACTTTACTGCTGCCAATGTACCTGTACCCATGCAGCCATTAGGGTCAGATCCAGCCACTCTCTTTGTACCATGGGCTTGTGATACTGAGGACCATTTGGATGTGGCTTTCCAGAAGAAGTTACAACTTTTGGCTGTCATTGATGAAGAACAAGAATGATGTGCACTGGAAAAAGCAAAATTGTAAACAAGTGCTGCCACCACTCCGATACATCCTACTGAGACTGATTGACCTGACAGCTCTGCCTGCTGTGCCTGATGACATACCAGCATCAAAGGCTTTGTCAAACTTGTCAAGTGCTGGCTGCTACTCCACTGAATGCTGTCCAGGACCTTGTCCAAGGTGAGCCTCTTTTCTTCATGGAATCCCTCTTCCACATACAGAGCAACCAAGTACTGTTCCAAGGCCTGTCCCTCTTGCATCCAATGACCACCACAGTGTTAGGGGCCTTTCTGATACACCTGCACACCTTTCTACATCTTTCTCAGAGACTATGACTTTTCTGACTCCTCACTCTGAACCCTGGCTCCATGTGACTTTAGGCATTAAGCGGTGACTGAAAAAAATTATACTATGAACTATCCCCCTACAGATTGTAATTTGGCCACTGTCTTGCATAACACTGGCTGTGGGAATCCATGGAGGGACATTGGTCCTCTACTTCTTTATGGACACAACTGGAACCACAGTCACCAGGAATAATGCTCCCTACTGCTTCACCTTTGCAGCCTGCTTCTCCTGTATACTTACCTAACCCATTTCTTTTTAGAGCAGTTCCTACAGTTTCTGAGTGTGCCCACCCCCCAACCTGTGCTCTCTCAGCCTGCAGCTTTTGACATAGTTCCTGATGCTGACACCTCTTCCAACCCTAATTCAGTTCCTTATTCTCTTCCTTCTTTCCCAATCAGGAAGTTGCTTACCTGATCCCCTACATGCTTCCATACCTTCGCCTATCTGCTTTGACATGGCCACTGACTTTCCTCCAATACATTCTGACACACTAGCCACCTCTACAGTACCCACTGCTCACCACATTTCCTGGGATGATAGAGTGAACTCTGAATTGCCACTCCCACAAACAAAACCCCTTGACTCTGCTCTAGCTGCCTCTGCCAACAAATGGCAGTCTTTTCATAAAGCAACTTCACCTGTCCCATGACAGCCCCAGCCCAGTGTTGAAATGCGGTTTGGCTGCTCTATCTTGGGGGTCTTGAACTAACTCTGGATTGCACTTATGTAGGCAATAGATTGCTGAAAGATTCGATGCTTCTTACCTCTAGTAGAATTTTTGCATTGCTTCATTCCATTGCCGATTCTTTCTATGACATCAGCTTTAAGACGGTTACTCATTTGGCTGGCTTTTGACATCATTATGGCAAACTAAAAAAAAAACCTTTATGGAAACACTTCCAGGCAATCCCTCTCACAAAGCCTGTTCAATGTACTGTTTTGATTCTCTTGAAGCATGAGGGTGTTAACGTTTTTGATATCAAGTATTGGCTATCACAGTATTGTACTTAATTTGGGACGGTTATGGGGCAATGTGAATAAGTATTTTTTCACAGAGAGGGTGGTGGATGCATGGAACAGCCTTCCTGAGGAGGTTGTGGGGTCTAAAACTGTGGGAGAATTCAAGAATACATGGGACAGACATAAGGCAATTTTTGTGGGGGGTAGGAAGAAATAGGCTGTTGGTTAACTAGGATCTGCAGCTTATCCTGTAGGTAGGAAAATGGGCAGACTAGGTGGACCAAGCAGTCCTTATCTTCCATCAAAGTCTATGTTTCTATGTTTCTATGACCTGAACTGATTATGGGCTCAGAGTTTTTTAGGATGGGCAATTTTTGCTTTAATATTCAGGTAAAGTATGGCCCTGCTGGCATGCAACATTTGCCCAGTGTTTTCTATCTTGGCAGTAATAGGGCACTCTTTTTATCCTGGACAACCCAAAACCTGCTTTAAGTATGGCTCTGATCAACATCTGAACACAGCTTGTGACAAGACCCATTCTACCCAATGCCTTGATTTTGGCCATATTAATGCACATTGCACCAGTTCACTTAAATGCAATATCGTGATGCAGAGGGTCACTCTTACCGTACTTGCCAGTGAGCATCCCACAATAGAGAGGACAGACCTCCTCCAGACACTTTGGTTGACAAATCCCAAAAGGGCACAGGGTCATAATATTGCCTACAAAAACTGCGCAGCAATACATGCCGCAAGCAAAATGCCGTGCTCCTACATAACATCGGACACAACAACTACCCTCCAACAACAGGACACACCCATTGAAAACAAAATGGGAACCCTTAACTTTTGTAGGGGGCTCCACCTGCAGCACCCCCCAAATGTGGGAGGCTTTGAACACCACACACCCCTCCCGGACTAAAAATAATCATCTCCAATAGGATGTGGACATTGGGGATGGGCAGAAACTCCGGAGGAAGGAAAATTCATATTTTTTAAAAACAAAATAAAAGAGCAACACCAGGAGACCTGGGGGGCACTGAACCATGGTTCTAGGTCTCCATCCCTGCTGTGTGCTGGTGCATTAGCCACTCCACCACAGCAGTGGCTCGGCCAGGCACTACACCACATGGCTACCTAAACCATATTCAGTTAAAGCACACAGTGACAGGGGTAGCAGTTAATCCCTACTGCTATTATACCCTGTCACTCTAAATGTTTCCGCACTTGACACAGCATAGTTATTGCCACACTTTTTGTCATGCTGTATTGACCCAGCACCACCCAAAAGCAATATCAGCAACAACTGAACAGGGAGAATAAAACCTTTGCTAATTTGAACACAAGGTTCTGATGTTTTGTCTCTGAAGTGAGTGGTGAGTGCTCAGTTTGAATTGCTGCAAATTACTTTCACATATAACCTGGAGCACCACCACCTCTGAGCTCTATCTCTTCTTTTATTAGTATTGAACAGGGAGTTTGCCCAACAACTTGCATATTCTAAAGGTGACTTGGCATCATCTCCTCAAGCCCCACCCCTTCTCAGCTCCAACTCTCGGTCCCTGCTCCACCCTCTGTTCCAGATCTAATTGTAGCCAGTGATCTTCCTTCTACTTCTACTGAGATCTAGTGCATCCTTGATCCACTGGCAGCCCCATCAGAAGCACAGGGACCTGAAAAGTCCCCCATGCCTTCTCCTGACCTTGCCATACTGCCTAGGAAATGATCCCTCCGGCACCTAAAGTCCATTACCCAGCTACCCAATATGGCTACTTCTCTGCCTTCTGTTTTCTTGAAAAATAAGTATGCTTTTCTGGATCTGGATGACTTGGATTCTGTTGACAACATGGACTCTGAGTCATAAAATTCTACTTCCACTCCTACTCTACTCTGTTGTGGCTGACATAGATACCCCAACCTCAGATCTGATTATTCATCAGCAATGTGAGAAATCAAAGCTAGGTCTTCCTCCAAGTTAGGAACTGTCACTTAATTCATTTTTCTCTGCATCTCCTCTCATCTATTCTCCATGGCCTTCAATCTATCTCTTGCCATCTCAATGTCAACAGTATAAAGAATTCCATCAAGCAAAACCTCTTTTTTACCACTTTACAGCAACAACCATATGAAATTTACTTTTTGCAAGATACATGCTTCTCCACCTCTTCTGATATCTTTTATGTTCAGAAAGCTTAGCTGTGGGGCCCTTCCTATTGGTCTCTCAGCCTGGACAAATGTGATGGCATTGGAATTTTGTTTCAGGGTATAGACTTTCATCTGCACAAAGTGGTTGATATTGAACCTGGCAGGGCACTCCTTTTCGATGTCACTATACAATCTGACTTGTTCTGCATTATCACAGTTCATGCTCATCAAATAAAAAGGGATTGGATTGAGTCATTCAAGAAAATCCAGCCATATCTCTACACTACAAGAATTCTAGTCTTGGGTGATGATTTCAACTGTGGTCTCTCGACTTCAGATCAAGGAGAGAAAACAAACTATACTGTGACACCAGCTTTACGAATCTCAAGGAGAAAAAGGCATCCTTAAGAGATGCCTAAAGTTCTCTGTATGGGTCAGGCAGTTTCACCTACTATAGAAATTCATTGACATTCCACAATGACTAAATTTTTGCTGCATTCCATGTTACTAACATACTAACATACTATTTGCCAGCAGATTAGGCCTTATGGTCTATCAAGTCTGCTCAAACCTAGATCCTTAGTTGGGTGCCGAGACCCTCCCATCCCTTGTGCTCCAGAAACCCCTATCATCCATCCCCACCCCCCCGGGACAGGCCATCATCTGATACATCCACTTTCTGTGTCTGTCCCACCCTCTCTTAAAGCTCTCCACTGTGGATCTCTGAACCAGCTCACCAGGCAGAGCATTCCAAGGGTCCACCACCCTCTCAGTGAAAAACCTCCTCCTCTTTTCCCCCCTCACCCTTCCACCTTCCAACTTCAAACCATGCCCTCTGGTGATGCCTCCCTGCTTTAGTCTAAAGATCCCTCCATGTTTACCCTATTTATTCCCTTGAGGTGCTTGAAGACCTCAATCATGTCCCCCTGTCTCTCCTCTCCTCCAATGAAAACAGGCAGAGCTCCTCAAGTCTGTCCTCGTAAGTCAAATCCCTAGCCCTCGTATCATCTTTGTTTGCCTTCCTCTGTACCCTCTCCAGGAGCTGTATGTCCCTCCTCAAGTGTGGTCTCCAGTACAGACACAGTACTCAGGTGTGGTCTAACCAGTCCATTGTACAGTGGCAGAATCACTTCCTTGCTCTAGAGGTGATCCCCTTGCGATGCATCCCAACATCCTGTTTGCCTTGCTAGCTGCTCTCCTGCACTGCTCAGTGTTATTCATACATGTATCCACCATGACCCTAGGTCTTTTCCCCTGTTGAGGCTTCCAGCACCTCCCTCCCAGGGTGTACCTGTGTTTAGGGTTTCCCCGACCAAGATGCAACACCTTGCACTTGGTGATATTGAAATTTAATTTCCATGTGTGAGCCCAGCTTTCCAGGGTGTCCAGGTCCCCTTGCAGGGCCAACCTCCCCTCTCTCCTCAACTACTGCTCCCATCTTGGAGTCATCCATGAAGAGACTCATTTCACACCTATACCATCCTGATGTCTGATATGTATGCATTAAACAGGATTGGACCCAGGACCGAGCCCTGTGGTACCCCACTACCAACCTCTGTAGGGTTCGAGAGCTCCCCACAGACCACTACTCTCTGAGTGCATCCAGCTATCCAGTTTTCAATCCATCTGACCATCAAGGCCTACTCCTAACCCCATCAGTTTCTCCACCAGACCATTGTGGGGACAGAGTCAAACGCCTTGCTGAAGTCCAAGAATAATACATCCACAGGCTTACCCTATCCAGTTCTGATGTTACCCATTCATAGAACTCTACAAGGTTGGTTTGACATGATCTACCTGGCACAAAACCCATGCTGCCGACTATCCAGACCTCCCACCTCCTCCAAGTAAACCCAATCATTCCTTTAGTATACTCTCCATTAATTTTCCCACCACGAGGTTAAACTGGTGGGTCTATATTTCCTGGTACTTCCTTGACCCCCTTTATGGATTGGTACCACATGTGCCTCTCGCCAATCCCTAGGTACCCTCCCTGTCTCAAGTGACCTGTTGAAAGCTCCGCCAAGGTGCAGCCAGTATGTCCACCAATTCCCATAGTACTCTCGGATGAATGCCATCCGGCCCAGGAATTGTCTTTCTTTAGGGCCTTGAGGGCAAACCACACCCTTTTGGTGGGGATGGCATCATCTGTCCCCTCCACCTTACTGGTCTTTTTATCCTTATCCAGATGTGACACCCCTGGGGTGCCTTTCCCTCCCTTTTGCTCCATTTCTGCTGCTCCCCTGATCCCACTCCCTGCCGCTTCTATCCCCTTTGTGCCTTGCTTTGTAGATATCCCATCCCCCTCCCTAGTGAACACAGAGGCAAAGTACTCGTTAAATACCTCTGCCTGGTCCCTCGCCTCTCCCACCCACTCCTTCCCAGTCTCAATCTGCTGAGATGGCCCTTAGTTTTCTCCGCTCCCCAATGTACGGAAGAACCCCTTTTTCCCTCCATGTATCCCCTGTGCCAGCCGCTGCTCTTTACTGGACTTTGCTCCCCTCACCATACGGGTGACTTTTCTAGATGCAAGCTGGTACATTTCCTTATCCCTATCCCCTCTTGTTGTTTTATATTTTTTGTAAGCCGCCTTCTTTTCTCTGACTGCTACCTGGACCTCACTGGACCACCAGCATGGTTTATGTGACCTTGCTCCCTTACGTTTCAACTTAGCAGGATCTGACTGCCTCATGAAGTCCCGTTTATGACCTCCCATCTCCTTTCCACACTTGTTGTTGAGGTAATCCCTTCAAGTGATCCTTGAGAATATTTCCCATGCCCATAAAGTCTGCCCCCTGAAGTCCACTGCCAGTGTCCTAGATCTCACCCCCACTCCCCAATGCTTATTTGAAACCAGACAGTATTGTGGTCACTCCCAGTCAGGGGGTCCTGTACAACCATGTCCCTTACCAGATCCCCATCTGCCAGAACCACATCCAGGACATGCCCCTCCCTTGTGGGCTCCATCACATGCTGTGTTAAGAACACATCCTGGAAGCCATCCAGCAGCCTCTGCTCCTTGGCACCTTAGAGGACATGGTTCCCCAGTTAGTACCTGGCATATTAAGGTCCCCCATCAACACCACTCCTTCCCCTTTTGGACCACACTGGGCAATGATGTTGTCCAGCAAACCATCCTCTAGAACATCACTCATCCCGGGGGGCCTATATGCTACACCCAGCTTGACCTTATCTTCTGCTGGGGATCGTGAAGTGACCCATAAGGCCTCCACATTTCCCTCTGCCTCTTCTACCATAGCAATTTCTATGTCATCTCTAATGAACATAGCCACTCCACCCCCTGCCCTCCTTTCTATCCTTCCTAAGCATAGTGTACCCCATTACATTTAGGTCCCAGTCATGGTTTTGTTGTACGTTTCCGTGACTGCCACCATCCACCCTCCCTCGAACAGCATGGCCTGGAACTCTGGCAACTTGTTTCCCAAACTCCTGGCATTTACTAACACTAACCCCACCCCTTATCCTGATCCTTTTGTCAACCCCACCCAGATTCCTTATACTTCCATCCTCCCTGCTCCTCCTGAAACCTCCACCTCCAGTCTGTTTCCCCCTCCCCTTGGGCTTGAAGGCTACTCCCCTCATCTGGAGGAGAGGGCTTCTGGTCAGCCCCTCCCTTATCCCTCCCCCTTACAAGTTTAAACCCCACCTTTCTTGTATGTAGTCAGCCATCCCCTGTTTAAGGACTTCCTTCCCTAATGGGGCAAGATGAAACCTGTCCTTGGCATATAGTCCCTTATCCTCCCAAACTCCATTTCAGTTCCCTAACACCCCCAACCCATTCTCTTCACCCCACTTCCTGAGCCATTCATTAACCTCTATGAGCTTCATTTTTTCTCCACTGAGGCCTTTGGTACTGGCAATATCTCCGAAAAAAATGTTGCATCCATTATCCCGACAGACTCTGGCAAGTTCTTGGAACCTTGCTTGATTTCCATAGTGCTATTTCCTCTAGATCATTAGTTCCCAAATGACCAGAAATCCGGTTTCCTCCACAATCCCTAACCATTTCATACACCATGAACTTTGCTCTGTGCACTGTCAGCCCAGAGATACTCACTACCTTCACCTGTACTATGGCATCCATCCCCTGTCCTCCCAATGGATACCCTTAATCATCGAGTCTCAGTAACAGAACCTTAACACCGCCATCATCCTTATGGTTACCTCCACTATGCCCTCTCAGCCCCCCTCTCCCACTTTATTCATGATCACAATTTCATGGGAGTCTTCCTCGCCTTATTAGAGACCCCTTGTCACCTCTCCTTTCTGCCTCCCTCACTATTTTGCCCACTAACTCAAACCCCTCTGAATAGGTGTCCCTTTAACCCTCTCTTATCTGAACCATTTATCCTGGCCCTGATGGTTTCCTCTTCCCCGCACCCTCATCCCCCCTTGTAATGTACCCCTGTCTCCAGAGGCTCTCTGTGGGTCCCCTTGCTAAGGCCCCATCCTTGGTACCTGACCTTCCTGCTGAAGGGGCTCCTCTCCCACCTCCTTGTCTCCCAGTACCTCTCCAATCATGCTCTCCTCCTCATGTCTGGAATATGTTGCATCTCCCCATTTGCTTAACATATGTTTCCCTTCTCCCTCTGGGACTATGTCTATCCTTTCCATAGCTGTTCTGTGATGCCCTATGGGTATCTGACTCCCTCCCCCCGGCCTCTGTATAAGTTTCCTCATTTCCACCAACCCCTTCCTCCCCTCTGGGATGCTTAGTATCTCAAATTTATTGTGACACTCTATGTCAGCCTCCATCAAGTAACCCGAGTTTCCCTGACTGCATCTCTAAACTGACCCTCTTCTTCCTCTCTTGCACTGTTCACCTTGGAGCTCCCTTCCCACAGTCTGCTGTTTAGGCTCCGCACAACAGCCCCTCCTGACTTTTCCCTCCAGTCTCCTTGAATTCAAATTTTTCACCCTGTCGCTTTCCCTTAGCATCAACTTCCCTATCTAAGGGTCCTCTGTCCTAATATCCCCCTTCTGCTTGCTGTAGCATAATGTCCTGTAATTTCAGAGTGTTGCCCCAGCCTCCCTCAGCCCCACCCTTCTGCTGCCCATATCCACACCCTTATCCTTGGACACCCCCAGCTCCCCAGCTTACTCCTTAACCAATATACCTCACTCCTAATACAAGATAGCTGTCTACAGGTGGGCAGCCTCCCTCTCTCAGGCCCAATTTAGAATTATTGCCATCCCACAGCCTGTGCAGCCTACACCCTTCCGAAGATGCCTGCCATGGTGGAATATGGCCACCCTGATTATCCCCCTCTGTTTATAATAGCACACCCCCTTTTCTCAGTCCCTTTCCCCTGGAGTACAGTTTTTCTCTATACTGACTGTAGTTATTTACAAACCCAATTTCAACCCCACCAACAAAGTTCCCAAGTCTCACAAACACATACAGTCCAGTATGTGTTCAGTCCCATAACAGTGTGTGTAAGCAGACTCCAGGTACCGTATGATGTCACAGGCCACCAACTCTGTTGCTTCAAAATTTCAGTCCCAAACAGAAATACTCAGCCCTTCAATCCAACCCCAGTGGCTTTTCAGTATTTAAGTAAGCCTACAAAACAGGGTGGGTGGGAGGGCTCTTACCAAACACCAGGCAAACACATTTAAATTACCTTCTAATTTTCCTGCCAAACATCTATCCCCAAACCTACAATATCACAGCCCAAGTATCAGTTCAAATTCAAGGTAATAATTTTAACACATACAACTAATTTCACTAACAAACTATTCAAATATTTCAGTTTAAAACAAAATATAACTCCTGGCCTCTTTTCTACCAACCTGTTGCTTAAGCTCCCAAGTGAACAATAAAAGCCACAGTAATTCCTGTTTAAAGACAAGTTAATTGCAGCTAATGTCCCTCCTCCAAACACCAGGCAAACACATTTAAATTACCTTCTAATTTTCCTCCCAAACATCTATCCCCAAACCTACAATATCACAGCCAAGTATCAGTTCAAATTCAAGGTAATAATTTTAACACATACAACTAATTTCACTAACAAACTATTCAAATATTTCAGTTTAAAACAAAATATAACTCCTGGCCTCTTTTCTACCAACCTGTTGCTTAAGCTCCCAAGTGAACAATGAAAGCCACAGTAATTCCTGTTTAAAGACAAGTTAATTGCAGCTAATGTCCCCTCCTCCAAACACCAGGCAAACACATTTAAATTATCTTCTAATTTTCCCTGCCAAACATCTATCCCCAAACCTACAATATCACAGCCCAAGTATCAGTTCAAATTCAAGGTAATAATTTTTAACACATACAACTAATTTCACTAACAAACTATTCAAATATTTCAGTTTAAAACAAAATATAACTCCTGGCCTCTTTTCACCAACCTGTTGCTTAAGCTCCCAAGTGAACAATGAAAGCCACAGTAATTCCTGTTTAAAGACAAGTTAATTGCAGCTAATGTCCCTCCTCCAAACACCAGGCAAACACATTTAAATTACCTTCTAATTTTCCCTGCCAAACATCTATCCCAAACCTACAATATCACAGCCCAAGTATCAGTTCAAATTCAAGGTAATAATTTTAACACATACAACTAATTTCACTAACAAACTATTCAAATATTTCAGTTTAAAACAAAATATAACTCCTGGCCTCTTTTCTACCAACCTGTTGCTTAAGCTCCCAAGTGAACAATGAAAGCCACAGTAATTCCTGTTTAAAGACAAGTTAATGCAGCTAATGTCCCTCCTCCAAACACAGGCAAACACATTTAAATTACCTTCTAATTTTTCCCTGCCAAACATCTATCCCCAAACCTACAATATCACAGCCCAAGTATCAGTTCAAATTCAAGGTAATAATTTTAACACATACAACTAATTTCACTAACAAACTATTCAAATATTTCAGTTTAAAACAAAATATAACTCCTGGCCTCTTTTCTACCAACCTGTTGCTTAAGCTCCCAAGTGAACAATGAAAGCCACAGTAATTCCTGTTAAAGACAAGTTAATTGCAGCTAATGTCCTCCTCCAAACACCAGGCAAACACATTTAAATTACCTTCTAATTTTCCCTGCAAACATCTATCCCCAAACCTACAATATCACAGCCCAAGTATCAGTTCAAATTCAAGGTAATAATTTTAACACATACAACTAATTTCACTAACAAACTATTCAAATATTTCAGTTAAAACAAAATATAACTCCTGGCCTCTTTTCTACCAACCTGTTGCTTAAGCTCCCAAGTGAACAATGAAAGCCACAGTAATTCCTGTTTAAAGACAAGTTAATTGCAGCTAATGTCCCTCCTCCAAACACCAGGCAAACACATTTAAATTACCTCTCTAATTTTCCTGCCAAACATCTATCCCCAAACCTACAATATCACAGCCCAAGTATCAGTTCAAATTCAAGGTAATAATTTTTAACACATACAACTAATTTCACTAACAAACTATTCAAATATTTCAGTTTAAAACAAAATATAACTCCTGGCCTCTTTTCTACCAACCTGTTGCTTAAGCTCCCAAGTGAACAATGAAGCCACAGTAATTCCTGTTTAAAGACAAGTTAATTGCAGCTAATGTCCCTCCTCCAAACACCAGGCAAACACATTTAAATTACCTTCTAATTTTCCTGCCAAACATCTATCCCAAACCTACAATATCACAGCCCAAGTATCAGTTCAAATTCAAGGTAATAATTTTTAACACATACAACTAATTTCACTAACAAACTATTCAAATATTTCAGTTTAAAACAAAATATAACTCCTGGCCTCTTTTCTACCAACCTGTTGCTTAAGCTCCCAAGTGAACAATGAAAGCCACAGTAATTCCTGTTTAAAGACAAGTTAATTGCAGTAATGTCCCTCCTCCAAACACCAGGCAAACACATTTAAATTACCTTCTAATTTTCCCTGCCAAACATCTATCCCCAAACCTACAATATCACAGCCCAAGTATCAGTTCAAATTCAAGGTAATAATTTTTAACACATACAACTAATTTCACTAACAAACTATTCAAATATTTCAGTTTAAAACAAAATATAACTCCTGGCCTCTTTTCTACCAACCTGTTGCTTAAGCTCCCAAGTGAACATGTTGTTACCCATTCAATGACCCTGATCCCTGTTGAAACTTCTGACCATTTATTGCTTGGGGGCACCTTTGGTGGTAATGCAGTGATTCATATGAGTCATTCCATATGGAGGCTAAATAACCAGTTTGTTTTGGGCATATCTCTACTGTTTAAATGAAGTGATTTAGTGTTGAACAGACAATTGATTCAGTGCCTGTATGATGATCTGAGTCTTTTGTGGTTAGACACTACATTGGCCATTAGACACACGTCATCTGTTAAAACACACAAACTATTTACATTACTTAAAACTTCAAATGGATCTGATGAACTGATTGACTCAGGCTCATTTGATGAAGTCTAACCTAAATGCTCAGATCACTGCTGTAAAAGAACAAATGATGCATGTGCTAGGATGATAGGATAGGACAAAATAATATGATAGGATAAAATTGCTTTATATGGCACATCATTCTGGAACACAAGCTAGAACAGGAAATGGTGGTTCTATGTTATAACGGCGACCACAGATAGGCAATTGCCATTACGATGAGTGTACATCACCGAAAATCAATTTCGGTGATGTACACACCCAGTGCACACCGAAAGGGTGCCAGGGACTTGTAATTTTCTAATGTTATGTGGGGGCTTTAGCCCCTGCACCCCCACTATAGGATTTTCTAACCCAAGGGGTGCATGTTGGGGCAAAATAAAAAATATTCAGGCTGGGCACAACAAAACATACTTGTGCCCGGATGCAAACCCAGTATCCTCAGCACCCCAGCCCACCACCCACTCACCCACCCAACATTCCATGGGGACAGTTCGGCAGCTCACCATGGCACCACCCCTCACAAACCCTCCCTCCTCTCCTGCCCCTCACTCAGCATGCTTGCTTCCCCCTTGCATGTACATGTAGCAACATCCTGTCACTATACGTGAACTCTCCCATCCAGTCATCCTCCCTGGTATGTTGACCTGTTGACATGTGCCGTGACTGAGTCGCCATTTCGGTATGTGCCCAATCACATTCAACTATGTCACAGGATACCAGAAATGGTACCACTTTTACAGGTTGTTGGAATAGGTTCTTAAAACACAACATCACCTTGTTGTGCACACAGACTGGACAGGTTGTTTCCACCAAAGAAGAGATTCTCATGGAAGCACACCACTGCTTAGTTAACATGTTTTGCACTAGATCTCCATCCCATTCAGTACATTCCTTTTCGGCACCCTCTTTCCATATCTACTATTCCAGAAGTAGAATTGACCCAGCTGGTTGGTCCAATAACCAGTGATGAAGTCCGTACTGACATTTCTCACCTCCATAATAATACAGCCCAAGCTCCGCAGGCCTTACATTGGAATTTTATGAAAAACATATACTTCTTCGATAGACATTTTAGTTTCAGTATTTAACTGGGTCTTACTTAACTCTCCCTCTCTTGATTTTTGTGAAGCAATTTAGATTTTCCTATTAAAAAAGAATGATATTACTGATCTCTGTAAGTGGAGACTCCTCTGTTTATTAAACACGGACCCAAAAATCTTGATGAAAATCCTTACCACTCGACTGGCAAGAGTGGCCCATCTTGTCATTATAGAATTTAAAACTTGCTCCATTCTGGGTAGGACTATTTATGATAATATTTTACTGTTGCGAGAAATCTTTTCTCTCAATAGCACTGACCAGTCCATGGGATACTGGATATCCTTAGTTCAGGATAAAGCCTTTGAAAATATTTCTCATGATTACTTATTTGCAGTTCTGCACCATTATGATATTCACCCCACATTTTGTAACACCACTGGTCTTCTCACTCTTGAAGCCAGATACCTTGAACATGGCTCTTTCATTATCACCAAGTTCTGACTGAGCTCCCTCCCCTCCTACCTCACATTTCTGCTCTCCTCTCCTCCTCTTCATTCCTCCTACTCCCTTCATAGTGATGGCCACTGGACCCTAGTACTCCTGGCTAGGCCATCTTCTTCCAGCCAAGCTGCATTCTCTTTCCACCTCCCTAAGCTCTGAAACACCCTCCCTCATCTAAGCCACACTGCCACCTCCTTCTGCTCCCTCTCCTGTCTTCTCTGTGATTTCACACCTCCCTCCTGCACCTCCCCCTTGAGTTCCCCTTCCCAACTCCTACCCTCTACCTACTCCCCTCCTGTCCCTTCCCTTTCATCCCTCTCCTTCTCTTACTACCTGCCTTCTCCTCTTCACTCCCCTCCTCTGCCTCTTATTTAACTCTCCCACTGTCACCTCCATCCGCTCTCTCTCCTGTCTTCTCCATGACCTCATCCTCTGCCTGCACCTGCCCCTGAGTTTCCCTCCTCTTCTCATCCTTTCTAACTACTCCCATCCTCTCCCCTCCTCTCCTCCCCCCTCCCCTTCTCCTCAACCCTTCTCTCCTTTGTTCCTTCTCCCCCACTCTTCCCTCCTCTCTACCTACTCCCCACCTATCCCTTCCCTGCTCTTCATCCCTTCTCTTTTCTATTTTCTCCCCATCTCTCCCTCTCTTTTAACCCTCTCACTACCATCTAAGCACTCCTGAGTATATCCAACACAATCTCTGTTTACTCTGGACTCTCCCCTCCACTGCACATCTGAGCAGTGCCTCTGCCTAATGTGTTGGTGATTGTATATACTTCATCCAGTCTGTATACTGAATTGCTACTGTTTTTGCACTGTTTTTACACATTGTAATTGTATTGTATGATTAACTGATTAAGTTCTGTAAATACTATTTATTTATCTTCCACTACCCTTCCCCAGGACTCATCTGGAAATGAGCTGATTCTGAGCTCAGTATGCCTTTCCTGGTAACACTTTTGAGATAAATATTGATGTTATTAATTCAATTTGCATGTATGTTTTGTAATTGAACTTGTATCGTATTTCATGTGCAACTTAGATAAGAAAACAGGACTGTCTTATGAACTGGACCTATAATGTCCAAATGGCATATTTTCGTGTATAAAAATAAAGTTTTTACCTACCTACCATAAATAAATAAATATTATTTATACACTGTTGTGAGTATGATCCCTAATGTTAATGGTTACATAAGTAAATGAATTTCCATCTACACGGGTGTCAGACAGGGCTGCCCCCTGAGTCCATTACTTTATGTTTTCTGCATCAACCCTGTTCTCCACAAGATTTGGGATCATCCTCAGATTCATGGTACAATCACACTAGACCATATGGCTGAAGTAAAATTGATAGTCTACGCGGACATTACCACCTCAGGTCTATTAACTGTAGATTTGTTTCACACCTTCACCCCATCTCTGGAGCAAAATTTAATTTGAATAAATGTACAGGATAGGCACTGGGCACTGCTGTCCCAAGTCCCCTGACCTCAGGGGGATAGACATATCCAACCCCTATTAAAATCTTGGGTGTCCTGAGTGGGGATGATGCCCCAGCCCTTACAAACTGGGAAGGAAACATGACCTTATTCCAAGGGAAAGTGGAACCCTGGAAACAATGGTCCCAGTCTAAGAAAAATAAGGTGGCCATTCTTCATTCTTATTTACTGCCAATTGTCACTTACCTAAGTATTCTTTATCCTCGTCCTACTGTACTCGATGTTCCAATGCTTGGTATTACATTTCTGCTTATATGGGGCAGTAAACTGTACCGTATTAAAATAAATATCTTATATCAACATCAAAATGTGGCTTAAACCTAAAGAATCTGATTATCTTCTATTTTATTCTATTTATACACTGAAACTTTTCCAGCTATTTTGATAATGAAACCAAATTTTGGCATCCCTGGGACAATAACTTGATTAGGACACTGTTTGACACATGGTTGCAATCCTGCACTGTGCTTCACTTTCAATTTTGTTATTCAGAGTTCATTAAGCCACTTCTTGCTAAATTGAGACAATAGAAACTAGATCTGCCCTCCATCCAACATTCCTCCAGATCGGACATCTATAAAGTCATAATGTCCTCCCATTATCAAGAACCAAGTGTATATTCAGGTTTGGCTTCTACTGATACTGCTGTTGTAGTGACTATTTAAATGATAAAAGGACCCCCCATAAGATGTGGGGTTTACTATGGCTTAGTTTCCATGACAGGCTTAGTGTAAAGGAGAATGCCAAACACAGCAATTTTGCTGGATGTTATTGTCCCAGACAGGGGTGTAAGCAATCTTTAAAAAGAATCAGCCCATGATGCTTTGCATTGTGGGGGCATGTGTGATTTTGTATTTTCTTGAAACTTGGCTTCCCAGCCAAATGCCCTTTGGGGTAACCCTTGCCTCAGTGTTTGCGCACAGAGGTTCTTTGTCTTTTAAATAGTTTTTTATTTTAATGGGTTCACCACAATATATCCAAGGCACACTGCCTCTAGGGTAGCTGGTCCATTCCACTGGGGTGTCAAACAGATGAGGCATACTGATGAGTCCTGGTAGGATGAAACACGTGTCTATGTCTTCTGTTAGCACCCTTTGCAAATTGTGTGAGAGGCCTTTCGGCACCATGCAATTCTGCTTCAAGTTGGACCAGCATAACATTCTGTGGTGATTTGCATATGCAGCCCATGATGCTTTGCATTGTGTGGGCATGTGTGATTTGTATTTTCTTGAAACTTGGCTTCCCAGCCAAATGCCCTTTAGGGTAACCCTGCCTCAGTGTTTGCGCACAGAGGTTCTTTGTCTTTTAAATAGTTTTTATTTTAATGGGTTCACCACAATATATCCAAGGCACACTGCCTCTAGGGTAGCTGGTCCATTCCACTGGGGTGTCAAACAGACGAGGCATACTGATGAGTCCTGGTAGGATGAAACACGTGTCTATGTCTTCTGTTAGCACCCTTGCAATTCAGAGAGGCCTTTCGGCACCATGCAATTCTGCTTCAAGTTGGACCAGCATAACATTCTGTGGTGAGTTGCATGCAGCCCATGATGCTTTGCATTGTGGGGGCATGTGTGATTTTGTATTTTCTTGAAACTTGGCTTCCCAGCCAAATGCCCTTTGGGTAACCCTTGCCTCAGTGTTTGCATAGAGGTTCTTTGTCTTTAAATAGTTTTTTTTTAATGGGTTCACCACAATATATCCAAGGCACACTGCCTCTAGGGTAGCTGGTCCATTCCACTGGGGTGTCAAACAGACGAGGCATACTGATGAGTCCTGGTAGGATGAAACACGTGTCTATGTCTTCTGTTAGCACCCTTTGCAAATTGTGTGAGAGGCCTTTCGGCACCATGCAATTCTGCTTCAAGTTGGACCAGCATAACATTCTGTGGTGATTTGCATATGCAGCCCATGATGCTTTGCATTGTGGGGCATGTGTGATTTTGTATTTTCTTGAAACTTGGCTTCCCAGCCAAATGCCCTTTGGGGTAACCCTTGCCTCAGTGTTTGCGCACAGAGGTTCTTTGTCTTTTAAATAGTTTTTTATTTTAATGGGTTCACCACAATATCTCCAAGGCACACTGTCTCTAGGGTAGCTGGTCCATTCCATTGGGGTGTCAAACAGATGAGGCATACTGATGAGTCCTGGTAGGATGAAACACGTGTCTATGTCTTCTGTTAGCACCCTTTGCAAATTGTGTGAGAGGCCTTTCAGCACCATGCAATTCTGCTTCAAGTTGGACCAGCATAACATTCTGTGGTGATTTGCATATGCAGCCCATGATGCTTTGCATTGTGGGGGCATGTGTGATTTTGTATTTTTTTAAAAAGAATGGAACATTTCCTCCTTACCTGTCCCATATGCCCACAATTTCTGGCAAACCCTAGCCATCCTCTGGAGAGACAGTTCTTGGTCCTACATTACCTATTCAAATGTTGTCTTAGGTAAACTCCATCCACATTCATTCATGACCCAAACAGCATTCATTTGATTTTCATAACCATTAAATTCTATCTCTGGAAAGCTGAATGTGCTTTAATATTCCAGCAGAAACTCAACATCCTACATATCTTAATCCAAATGATGAGAGAATTATTTTATGTATCAGGCAGAGAAAAGAAAATTGCCTTACTCAGCTCTTATGAAGAAATGTAAGTTTTTGGCTCGTGTTCTGACTTCCATGAATTAGTTAGCAGTCTATTTACCTTTTTTGTTACCTTAATTTTCATATAACTCTATGCTTGCATAATATTTATTTTTATTGCATGCTGACATTTGCTTTGTTGCAGGATTTACTTGCCATTCGTACCTGTTGTTTTACCTAGTATTTCTTTTGTTATTGTTAGTATCTGTTTTTTTTCTGTTTTTTGTATTGTGTTTGCATTTATTGTCTTCTTCTGTATTGTATGTCTCTTTATGCAAATTAAATTCCCCTACTCTTTTCAAGAAGTGCTATGGGATCTTTAACATTCACCTGAACAACCACCAGAACAGTTGAGCTACCTCTTGAAGAATTATTTTTTTTCTACATCTGTATTATGTCCTTCATCATGACCGCCAACTGCTACCATGTTTCCCCAATAGTCCTGCATGCCTACCTAGCAATCTTGGCCACCACAGTCATTGGTGGTGAGGCAGTCTGAGGATGTGTCATGGAGATTCCCCTAGTTCAGAATGTCCTGGTCCACTGTGGTATAGGTCACTGGGCCCTCCGGGTAATGAGCAACAAGCTCGGTAAGGCATGGAATATAAAATCTGATTGCAGCTGCTTTCCGTGCTCTCATGTAGGAGCGGTAGGTTCTGCACTTAGCTTGGAGGGAAGCAGGGTGATGATTATCCAAATACATCTGAGTTTCCTGAAAGTGAAGTTCCTCTGCTCTCCAGACCTGGATAGGCATGTCTTGTTTGTCATTACAGTGGATGAATTTAGCTACGATTGAGCGGCACCAGGCACCTAGAGCTGTGAGTCTAGGCTGTATCACCTACTGGGCCCACTCAGTCTCTAGAATCTATTTAGCTGGCAGTTGAAGGACTGTCTTCATAAAGTCTTGGAGAAAGCTGATGAGATCTTGGCCCTCCTCACCCTCTGGGAAACCATAGAACCTCAGATTATTTTGATAACTACAGTGTTCCACATCTTCCAGTTTTTCTTCTAATGCTGTGATAGCCAAGTGAAGTTGAAAAACAGCCACCTCAGTTTGATCTGCACACTAGTCTGTTGTGGTGAGTTGGCCCTTATGTTCATCTGATCTCTTCAGGTTCAATGATGTCTGGTTGCAGCACTGCTGTTTGGCTCTGTATCTCCTGCCTGAAGTCCCTTGTCTAAGCTACCATCAGATCCATTTTCCTGTGAAACTGTTGAGTTAAGTGAGATTTGGTTTTATTTTTATTTTTTCTAATTGACTTTCTTGTGGCTCAAGCAGAAAGAGGTGACTGAGGCCTGGGAATACTCACTGTCAAAGCCTCCCACTCCAACTCCTCCACCGTCCTCCCATTCCAAGCCCGAATTCCCAATTCTGTATCAATCCATCTTTATCAAAGCACATCCTCATCTGCTATCTGATAAAATATCCATTGGGTTCAAGCCAGTTGGATAGAGTTTAGTTGGGGAGATGGTGCTGCTTTAAACCTCAAGTTGCCATCTTGAGGGTCATATCACAGGAAGTCTCCTTTCTCTGGGATTAAGACAGCTTGCTATGCCAAATCAAGACTGCAAATTCTACATCTGAACCAGCCAGTGGCTAGACTCAGTGTTCTGAATTTTGTGAAACACAGGAAGAACCCATGATGGGTATCAAACCATAAAGCATGAGTCAGAGTCAGCTGTTCTACCATTCAGAACAAGAGGAAAGGTCCACCTTTTTTATTTTGCTAAAACTTTGCTTATAAACCTTTCCATTTATTGTGGCCCTCACTAATAGGGGGCTTTTCCATTGCAGCTTCCCTCCACTAGTCAACTCTACCATTGCAGCTTCTCACCACTAGAGGTTTCTTTCATTGCAGCCTCTAAAGAGTAGAGGAACAGTAGGGAAAAATAAGAGAGGGAATAATTTAGGCAATCAGCCTCTACATAAAGGAAGGCAATAAAAGCATAAGGGACCAGAAGGTATACACCCAAGGATACTAAAAGAACTCAGGGAGATGCTGGCTGCCTTGATGATGACCTTATACAACAACTTACAGGGATTAGGTGTAGTTCCAGAGCACTGAAGAAGATCAGACATGGTCCCGTTACATAAGAGTTGCAGAAGGGAAGGGGCTACCAACTACAGATTTGTGAGACTCACCTCAGTGGTGGGGAAATTAATGGAAACACTGATGAAGTAAAGCTTGGAAGTATCTTGAATCCAATAGGCTGCAAGACCAAAGACAGCATGGATTCATTGCAGGGAGGTCATGTCAGATGAACCTGATTTATTTCTTTGACTGGATGATCAGGGAAATAGGTTGGGTGGTCAGTAGGTGAGGCCTATCTGGACTTTAGCAAGGCTTTTGACAGTGTGACACACAGGAGACTTAAGAAATAGAGCAGTCTAGGGCTGGGATCCAAATGGGGTTAGAAACTGGTTAACAGATACACGACAAAGGGTAGTGGTTAACGTTACTCATCTGATAATGGAAGAGGGATCAACAGGGTGCTGCAGGGCTTGGTACTGGGATCAGACCTTTTCAGTGTCTTTATAAGTGACATTGCATATTGAACTGGAAGGGAATGTAGGCTTTTTTGCAGATGATACCAAAATCTGTAATAGAGTGGACAATCAGAAGGGATTGAAAGAATGCATAGAGATCTTGGGAAACTTGTGGAGTGGTCAAGAACATGGCAGTTGGGGTTCAGTGCCAAAAAGTACAAAATAATGCACCTAGGGCATAGGTGCCCAGGAAATGAATATAGAATGGAGAGGGGAGGGGGTTACTGTCAGTCACTAAGCAAGAAAGGGAACTAGGAGTTATCATATATGATGACCCTAAAGTGGCAGGGCAGTGTGACAAGGCAGTGGGTAGGGCCAACGTGATTCTGGGATACATTGAGAAAAGTATCACCAGCAAGAGGAGGGAGGTGATGTCACTGTTTCACTCAGTGGTGAAACCACACCTGTAGTATTCTGTCAAGTTCTGGAGGCTGCACATCTGAAAGGACATAGACAGTATGTAGGTAGTCCAGAGGAGGGTAACTAAAATGGTGCAGGGATCGCACCAAAACCCCTATGAGGAGAGACTGTGGGATCTCAACATGTACACCCTGGAAGAGAGGAGAGCAAGAGTGGAGATGATAGAGGCCTACAAGTAGCTCACAGGGGTGAAAAGGGTGCAGGAGGGGTGTCTCTTTTGAATAAGGAAGAGCACCAGGACCAGAGGGCATGCAGTTAATTGGGGTGGGGTGGGGTTAAGAGGAATGTGAGTAAGTACTACTACACTGAAAGTGTGGTAGATGCCTGGCATAGACTGCCATAGACTGCCATTGGATGTGGTGGAGATGAAAACAGTATGTGGCTTGAAGCATGCATGGGATAGACATAGGGGAATATTAGTAAATAGGCAGAAAAGAGAGAAGGTTGCTAAGATCTGCTGAGACAGACTAGGCAAGAACCTTCTGGGTAGACCGAGTGGGCCAAGTGATCCTTTTCTGCTGACAAATTCTGTGTTTCTATGTTTTTCACAATGAGGACTCCTATGTTGCTACAGAAAAGGAGGGAGAGGGGGGACATGTTAGAAACTTTCAAGTATCTCAAGGGAATCAACAAAGCCCGAGAAGGTAGACTCTTTCAGAAAAAGAGATGTGCAAAAAGAAGGGGGCACAATTTGAAGATGGGAGCTGCTCAGGGGCAATGTGAGGAAGTATTTTTTTCATGGATATGGTGGTGGATGCATGGAATGACCTTCCTGAGGAGGCTGTGGGGTCAAAAACAGTGGAGGAATTCAAGAATGCATGGGACAGCATAAGGCAGTGCAGGTGGGGAGTAGGAAGAAGTAGGCTGTTGGTTAACTAGGATCTGCAGCTTGTCAAATAGGTAGGGAAATGGGCAGAATGGGTGGGCCAAGCGGCCCTTATCTGCCATCAAAGTCTATGTTTCTATGTTTCTATTGCAGCATCTCAAAACTAGAGGGCTCTTTTGTTGCAGCCCCTTATCACATGCCAGCTTTTCTCACAAACTGCTTTGTCCGCTACAACCCAAATGAATAAGGTCTGCTTACAAAGGACAAGGTCTACTGACAGATTATCATCGTTTCCTTCTGTGGCATGCTGCTAAAATGTTTTTCTTGTAAAGTGCACATGTACCGTAAATTGGCTGGGTTTGAATCCCACTGGCATCACTTGTATGTGACCATGAGTAAGTTACTTAACATCCCTGTGCTCCCAGTTGGCTAGAATGGGGAATCCAGTTTGGTCCAGTGGTTAATGTGCAAAGCTCTGAACCCAGAGACCTGGGCATGAATCCTACAACTGCCACTGACTTAACAGGTTACCCTGAACAAATCACTCAAACTCCGCTCAATCATTCTAATTTCTCTCTCAATCTAGTTCTGTGATTTTTTTTAATCACCCTGTGTATTGAAAATGACAACAAAATATTCTCCCCTCCCACTCCTGGATTGGAAAGCCTTTTTATCCTGTGTTTCTACTACTGCACGTATAAGCCTACCCCTATTGGGTCACCCTTCCCAGCCCTTTCACTTGCCTTCTCTTCAGTCTTATCTGTACCTCCCCCTTCCTTAGTACTTCTGGGCTCCCCCTCCCCCATTAGGAACATGTATTTCAGGGTGTTTTCCCTCTTGTGTTCAGATCTGTAGGTGTGAAAGTGGAGCACTGAAGTTGACCACACAGGGCATGTGAGAGGGCAGGCACCAACCTTCTAAGCATTGCTGTTTTCTCTGCTTTTTCTTTCCAAGGGGTGGCAACATGCAGTGATGCATGTGGCATCTAATGTTGGTCCTCACCACTGTCTCCAACTGCGCCACCACACAACTTCAGCCACGTGGCAGTCAAGCAGGGAAGAGCACCGTCTTCTCTCCCTGAAGCTATTCCTACAATGTTGAATCCTCCTTCCTCTGACCAACTCCCAACAACTCCAGTCTGCTCCCACACTGAAATTGCCCATGTAGTGAGTGGGAACATTACTGTTTGGCTACTAGGGTGGCAGGATTGTCAAGTTCTTTGGGGAAAGTCTTAGAAAAGTACTATATATAACCATATGACTTTCCTTTCATAAAATGCTTAATTTGCATTCTAAATAAATAACATTCTATTCTTTGTAACTAAATTGTTATCGTACATATGTAGCCCGGGCACTGTGTGCCAGTGGGCTACTACTCCTGACTGTTGGTCCTCTAACAGGTTAAGGGTAGCGTTCAGGGGGTTCAATCACAAAGATAATAAAAAAGGGTGGTGCCTCCACCCAGAGAGAATTAGAAGTTGGTCAGGTGACTGACTGGTATAGCCCCATGGGATGCTGCACCTACCCACCTCTCCTACAACCACGCTACACACTGGATGCCCAAAGGTTAGGGAACATCATAAACCGTAAGGCAGACAGCCACTTTTCAAGTGGGTGCTCCACCCCCAGCAGCAGCTCCTCCACCACCTCAGGATGTGGTGCTTCCCACAGTTGCTGTCCCCACCAAAAGCAGCAGTCCAAAGACAGCACGCATTTCAAGTGGGCACTCTACCCCCAGCAGTGGCTCCTCTGCCACCCCAGGATGTGGTGCTTCCCACAGCAAAAGCTGCAGCCCACAGGTACACATCTCCTCTCAGCTACTGAGCTGACACAAGCCCCGGCAATGGCTTTCTCTCTCATTGGCCTAGTAAGCAGACATGGACTTCTCTGATTGGTCCACTCCCGAAACTGTGCCACGCTATTGGTTAGTGGTGCAAGCCAGCCTGAAAGACCAAGCTTAGTCCCACTATAGTTCTCGGGGCTGGTTCTGACTTGGAAAGACCACGCTCTAGTACTGCTAGGCTGCATATTTTAAGTTTTAGTTGACTGTGAAACTGTTTCTGCTTCATCGCTTTTCATTTATACAGCTTATTTTTTACCAGTGTTAGATGCTCAGTTTCCTGCCTGTTAAAATCAATTGTGTTATAGATTATACATGCTACAGCTCTGTACTTTACTTATTGTTGCTTGTGATACAGCCCTTTTTATGTTGATTGCGCTCATGCACAAGAAACATATTGCGGCAGCTTTCTCTGCAAGCAGGTTGTGGAGGCACGGCACTGTTGTGGCCAATGCCCCCATAGCCTTTAAAGGCTTGTCCAGCATCCCCCAATGCCGTGGCACACTGCTGCTGACACTAGTTCAGCCAGCGTGCCACAAACTTGTAAAAATTTAGTCACAGCAATCAGGGGCTGCCTCATCATTGCAGCGTAAGCCATTCGCTGCAATGAGGGAATGACCCGTCATTGCAGGGCAGGATCATGACACACTGATATTGTTTGAGAACATGGCGGCGGTTTGCCGCCATGTTCACAAACAATATTAACCCCTCCCCACCATGTTTATTTGCTGATGGGGGCCCCAATCCCCATCAGCTTCAGTGCCCCAATGTTTATTTTGCCAATGGAAGAGCCCACTCCCCGTCATCATTATGTAAACCTCCCCCCCGCTTATATTGCCTGCTGACAATGTGCCCAATCCCCATCGGCATAATGTCATCCCCCCTTTTTGTTGTGTGCTGACAGGGGTGCCCAATCTCCCATCAGCTACAGCTCGCCCCCCCAAAAAGAAAGACTCTGGTGGCATGCTGGGAGACCACCCCAGTGTGCCACATGCCCCTGTAAAATAAACTGTCCCACAATGTCTTTTTTTACCTGTAAAAAAGGAGACTGTCCCTCTGTGGTCTCCCTGCCCCCCTTCCTCAACTCGTGCACACCCACTGTGCACTCTGCCTCCCCACACCCCCCTCACCCCATACTTACCTCCAGAGCTTGGCACGATGATCTTCAGTGGACTGGGAACATGTCTGCGCTCTTCAAAGCCAACCGTGAACTGAGGAAATGCTGGTAAACTGTATAATGGAATACATGTTTTTTTCTGACTTTAATGCATCAATCATTTTTGGGAATTTTGGCACCAAATTTTCAACATGGGTTTTTGGGACCCCTCCTCATGAATTCTGGAACTGTCATGGTGTTAATTGACTCCAAAAGGGGATTTTGCGGTCACTGCGCGGAATCACCTTTTGGGACCGATTAATGAAACGACAGTGCCAGTGTTCATGAGGTGGGCTCTCAAAAAGCCTATGTTGCAAATTTGGTGGAAAAAATCCAAAAAGTGACTGTTTTACAAGCGTGCATTGTGCATTTGCTATGCGCGCTCATAACTTTGCTAATTTGCAATATTGTCAACACCAAATTTTCAACACTGGCATTTTTTCACACCTCTTTGCGAACAGTACAGCTGTCATTGTTCACATCCTGGCCCGGTGCAGAAAGTGTCAGTGTCTCAGCAGTGTCAGTGGCTCAGCAGGTAGCATACTCACCTCTGAGGCTGTGGGTTCTATCCCCATACCAGGCACATGGGTTAATATCCCATTACTGACACTGTAGTGCAACATGAGGGGGGTGCTGCACTCCTGAGGTGCCGTCTTTTGGATGAGATGTTAAACCGAGGTCCCATCTGCCTGTTCTGGTGGTAGTTCAGGTGGATGTTAAAGATCCCATGGCACTTCTCAAAAAAGAGCAGGGGAATTTCCCTGGTGCAATGGCCAAATTTCCTCCATTCAAGAAAAATACCACCAACAGCTTAATCTGGTACAGTCATTTGGCATTCATCTGTATCCCGGTCGTGCCTGAAAATAGGCAGGATTTGTCTAGTGCACTTACCCGGTCAACAAAAACTAAATAAATAAATAAATAAACAAGAAGGGCCGACCACCTCATACCATGCCATCCTACCAATGCAGAGCACACCCTGCACCTTGATCCCCATACAACCTGCCCTGGAGTAGCACCCAACAGTGCAGGACACCCCATGCATGCCACCACCCCCACTGTGACAATGCAACCCGGTGCACCATGGAGCCATGCAAGGCAGCCCCACCATGAGCACCCTGCAGCAGGCATCAGCAGACAGCGATGCAACAGATGCATACACAGTGCCACCCTGCACGTCCCCCCGAGGTACAGCTGAGAGACCGACCATTCGTCAGCACACGAGGTACCCTACATGTGACAGGGCATGCCCCGGACCTGATGTCCAGCAGTACAGCACTCTGCACAACCTCCCAAGGACACATCCCATCCCAGCACTGGCCACAACAGCCAGCACAGACATGCACAGTGCAGCATGGAGGCATGCACCACACAGGATGCAACACAGTGCATGGACAAACACCCACCCATACCCAAGGGCACACCAACACAGGGACACAGTAGCGGGTCAACCAAGCCACTGGCGTGTGGCCACGGTTGATGTGTACACACGGTCAGCACCCCTACATTGCACAGGTATTTCAGCCACCCTGCACAGGCACCATGAAGCTGTATGCCACCAGCATGCTGCCAGACCACAAGTGACAGACACTGGAGCACATCCCTTGCAACAGGCACAAGCAGCAGCATGGATGGGGGACAACAACAGCGGAGGCCACAGTGCCACCGGAGGCAGACTTGCACCATACTGGTGACGGCAGACAACCTGGCATTGTGCAGGGTACAATTGTTATCCAGCATGGACAGCCACCACTGACACACCAGCAGACCGTGCATATCACAGACATGCAAGGGTGTCAGCTGCACAGGCCATGGACGGTCTGACAGGGGTGCCATGCACACAGTGCAGGCCCCATGGACCACTGCACACAGGCATCCAGTGCACAGAGTACAACACACAAACCACAGACAGTGACTGATCCCCCTGCCCACACCATAGGTGGTTCACTTCTGCACACACACACATATACGCCCATGCATGCACCACCCCTGATGCCATGCACACCACTGCAGCTGAGCACCTGTAGCCTGCTGCAAATCAGAGACCACCACAGTTGTCATAACAAAATGCATATATTTAAAAGATGTAAACAAAAACTATGTACAATTATTTACAAAGGGGGAAGGGCCACATAACAGGTGGGGGCCGGTAAGGGGCAGGGGTGAACATATGGGAGAGGGAAGAAGGGGTGTGAGGGTGGGTCAAAGGGCGGAAGGTGGTAGTTGGGGCATGGGGACATCAATGGCCACCCCGATTCTCCTCTTCCTGGTGTAGATGTGAGCTCCTCCATCTCCTCCTGACCCCGTGGCGGAGTATGTGCTGAAGGAGCTGCAATGTCTCCCTCACCACCTGCAGCAGCTCTTGAATACCCTGCTGTATTTACAGTGACTTGGCTATGTGGTGAGAAGGCACTGCCACAGCCATGTGTTCAGTGCATGCATGGACCACCATTGACGCACTCCCAGACATGCAGTGCCACTGGACAGTGCTGACTGTAACAAGTTGTGTGCATGGCAGTGGTGTCAATGGATGGTGGCCATGCCCCACTGCCCACCCAGTTATACAACATGTAATAGTAATCATGGATATAAGGCACTCATCATCATCAGACTGGTCCACACGGTGTGGACCACCATCACCCATCCTGTCCCTCTGCTCCTCCATGCGGCACCTCCTGTCCCTCTTGCACTGCCATTCTTCTGGCCCTAAGGTGCAAACATGGAGAGAGGAACATCAGTACAATCCGGTAGCAAAGTCCCCCCAACCCCATGTGTGTGCATTCCCACACAGCCATACCCATCCACCCCACACCCCAATACCACCACCACGGCCAACACCGAATGACCCCCCCATGTGCCGGACACATGCAACCGTGATACCCATATGGATGATAAAAGTGTATGGATGTTGCACCTATCTGGCCATGGCACTGTGCCCCTCCTGGCATGTGCCAGCAGGTGGGCAAGCAGGTCTGGGTCCCTGTGCCTCAGGTCCCCATAACAGTGGTGGCACTGATCCACCGTCCACCCCATACCGGTGGCCTCCTCCAGGGTGTCGGCCACCTCCTGCCAGACTGCACTCCTGGTCCTGTCCAGGGGTGCCTCTCCAAACAAAGCCCCAGCATGGGGCTCAACTATCGCCACCAGGTTGGCAAACTCTACCTGGGTCCAAATCACAGCATGCCTCTGCGCCATCTCTGCTGTCTGGTTCAAGCAAAATGGCACTGTGCAGCACGGTCCTGCCATGTGAAGATGCTGTGTGGTACAGCACTGCCATTCCCTATTGTGCTGTCACCGAACAGCGTGATAGTGGTGCACCCATGTCTGACGCATGGTGCCTAGGGGGCAAAGGTCGGGCACAAGGTCAAGGGTCTCTGGCACATAGACAGCAACAGTGCAATTGGAACCCAATGCTTGTGGTGTGATTGGGTGCCTGTGTGCCACCTCCTGTAGTGGCCTACAGCGCTGTTGCCCCAGTGCACCTACGACGCCCCAGTGCCACAGTGCCATATAGATGAACAGCGCTGTAGCGCCACTGGCACAATGGTGGCTGTGCCCTGCATTGTCTCCCATGCACAGCACATCAGTAGTGTGGCAGGAGCCTGTGTCATCAACCCGGGCATGCGCAGTTAGGTGTGTACTGCGCATGTCACAGAACTGAGCCCTTGGCTCAGCACATTCAACACAATTGCGCAAAACACAACAGCGCGATATTTAGCCGGCATATGCAAATCATCTAATCAGCCATTCAATGGCACAGTCACTGCATTTGCAACCACTTAAAGATGAGCCTCACCTCATTTGCATGGGTTGCGCTATAAAAATGTGACATTGGCTGCACTGGCCATAGTCGGTTACTGCAGTCTATTGCGTGAGTTGCATGCTGTTTGGGAGTGTGGCCTGTGGTGTTTGGGACATGCATGGGACTGCACAGTCACAGGTAACACCTGTCATTCTCACAGGATGAATCATGACTGATCGTGTGGTGGAGGAAGAGGAACAGAGTTGTGGGAGGAAGAGGAGGCCAAATTTTACAAAGGCTGAGACAGATGCCCTGTTTGAGGCCTACCTCGACCAGGAGCCACTTCTCAGCAGATGCCAGGAAACATCACAGGCCTGTGCTGCAGCATGGAAGGAGGTGGTGCGTGCTGTAAACCTGCAAGGCAGCCACCAGTAATCCATGCAGGAGTGCAAAAAGAAGATGGGCACGGACAGGTGGAGGATCAAAGAGAAGGTGGCTGCCATCAGGGCAGCACGGTCTGCGACCGGTGGGGAACAGCTGGAGGTGCAACGCCTGACCCCACAGGAAGAGCGGGTTGCTGGCAGCATGCAGCATTGCTCCATTGAGGGTGTTCTGGGTGGTGGATTCCAGATGGGTGGTAGGCCGTCACTGCATGGTAGGTCATGGTCTGTCTATTCGGGGGTGAGACAGGGTAGGTCACATGCAGTAATGCTACTTTTTTTCCCTTACAGCTCCTGAGCATCTGCATGGGTCAGCGGTGGTGGGCTTCTCCACTGAGGCCAGTAACATGGAAATGGAGGAGGGCCCATCCACCTCAACAGGAATATGGGGGTTAGGGCAACAGTGGGCCTGCCTGGATGTCTGGACTGATGTTGGTGGAGCAGGTGCAGAGGAGGCCCTGCCCGTGTCCCAGCTTGCCAGCATCCAAGGATGCCAGCATGCTGAGACTCGGGCTGGTGCTGGATCCATCACCGATGATGATGGAGCTAAAGTCATGGGCAGTGACACGTGTGTGCCACAGGATGTCCACACTGCAGGTGACATCACGGCCATGGCTGTGGGTAGTGCTGCCATGGAGGCCTGTGTGTCATCACAGTCCCAGCCTGTGCCTGTCTGTACCAGTGGGGTGGCACTGGTGTGTGTCCAGGATAGTGTGACTGTTTCAGCCACTGCAGCAGCACCATTGAGCCCTGGACAGCGGCAGCCAGAAAGGCAGCATCAGCAGTCGGCCAATAGCCATGGGGGTACAGTGTCAGGAGGCAGCATCAGTGCACCACCTGTGGACATGCCCAGGCCTGGCCCTTGTGTGCAGCGCCCACCCTCAAGGGGTGATGAGCATCAGGGCCATGAACACCCTGAGGGACAGCATGCCGATCAGGCAGATGACCTCTTAGATGAGCACACCCGCATACTGCAAGCATCAGTCAATCAGCAGATGTGGCTTCTGACGGCAGTGGATGCACTGAGTGTGGCTCTGCACCAGGCAGAGGAGTGGTGCAGCAAAGACACCGCTCTGCTCCTGGCAGGGATGGAAAGGTTGCAGGAGGATGTGACCACTGCCATTGACAGGCAGACACAGGCATTCACAGCTGTCATGGCCACAATGGGCACACAGTTATTTGCCCATGCATCGCAGACATCATGCAGTGCAATGTCCACCCCCCATTCCCGGCGTCATACGACACCATCCTTATCAACACCGGGTTCAGCTGTGGGCATCCTGAGCATACCTGGTGCAGGCATGTTCGGTGTGCTGCAGACCCCTGTGTGAGAACGGTCACATTCACACAGTGGAATCCCTGGGGGACCGTCAGTGCCACCCCATGAGGCCAGTGGTCAGCCTGTCACTGCTGGCGGGTCTCAGCGGGGCCGCCCATGCATCCGTGGCAGCTGTGGTACTGTGGTGCGTGACTGTCCTGTCTCCCAGCATGGCTACTGTCTGATGCTGCCCTGTGTGCATTGTGTTATTCAGCAGGCAATGCATGGGTGGGGTATCCGGCCCTGCATGCACACACACGTTCCATCTGCACACCCTCATGGCTGCTGTCCGCTGTTGTGTGTGCATGATGATGCCTGCATTGCACTGTACATTAGTGTGCAATGGTGCCCAGCATCTGACACACGCACAATGACAGGCAGTGGGCATGGTGGTCTGTGAACATGTGTGTGGCTAGGGGTGGCGGTCTGGGTCGGCGTGCCTCCTACACTTTGTGCATGTCTTGTGAGGTGTGTGTATGTGTGTGTATGTGACCGCGTGCCATGTTAGACCTCGCCCAACCCTGGCAGTGTGTGCGGTTCCATGCTTGGCCACTTCCTTTGATGGCATGCACCCCTGGTGTGTGTCCATGCATGTTTGTGGGTTGTGCCTTTGCCACTGGTGGTTGCACATGGCCCCATGACTTACCTGGGTTGGCTGAAGTGCTCCTCTGTGATGGTGTCCCGGTGCAGCTGTGCCAGCCGGAGCAGTCGGGGGTCCCGTCACCCAAGGGGGGCTGCCTATCACCATCACCACTGGTGTCCTCATCGTACCCATCACTGTCCCCCTTTTCGACCTGTATGGCTATCTCACAGTCATTGGCCATGTTGTGCAGGATGCAACAGGCCAGGAATAGCCCGCAGGCCTTTGAGGGGCTATACTGTAGGGCACTGCCAGAGGTGTCCAGGTAATGGAAACATGCTTTCAGCATCCTGAATACCCGCTCGATGACATTGCATGTGGTGGCATGTTCCTCATTGTAGTGTTGCTGCGATGAGGTCACGGGCCGCCGGTATGGTGTGAGCAGCCAGGGACGGAGTGCATATCCACTGTCACCTGTGTGTAGAGGGTGGAGGTTAGTTTGGTGATCAGCATCGCCCTGCCTTGGGCCACGTAGGCCACTACCCATGTCACCTCTGACCATGCCCCTCCCAAGCTCTATGTTTGTCAATGTGGTTTGCATACTCACCCACTAAGTGGCCAGTGGGGATGTCCCCACTCTTGAATCTGTGGCACAGTGCTGACTGATGCCAGATTAAGGCATCATGTGCTCCCCCAGGGTGCGTGGCACAGACATTGATTATGCACCCCCTGGCATCGCACACCACCTGGCAGTTGATTCTTGCATAGCCCTTCCGATTGATAATTGCTGCCCCCTCGGGATCAGGTGGTGTGCGGATGGCCACATGGGTGCAGTCTATTGCCCCTAGCATGCCAGGCATATGTGCTACCCTGTGGAACTCCTGTATGTTTGCTGTGTGCTCTGCCGGTGTGCCGGGGAAATGGATGTACTCTGCAGCACGTGGCAGCAGTGCACTGAGGATTGGGTGAGGTGGCGTGATGCGGCTGACTGGGTTATGCCTGTGGTGTCCCCTGTTGGTCTCTGGAAGGTACTCATGGTGAGCAAGCACATGCAAGCTGTCACTTTAGTCTCCACTGACAGAGCATGGCTCTCTTGTGTGGGTGCCTGCATCACATCACTGCACAGCTCACAGAGCCACCTCAGAATTGCCCGATTCAGGCAGTACCAGTCCACAATCTCGGTATAGCTGTACAGCTCGAAGCTGGTGCAAGCTCGGTACTACCTGTTAGTGGCATACCGCCGATGGGCCCTTCCACGGCTGTGCCCCCCCTGCTGCCTGCCTGCCTTCTCACCCACCTCATTACTGCCTCTATCTAGATGATGGCACTGGCCATGTCCCTGGCTTGTGTTCCCCCGGCAGCTGTTTCTGTGCTCCCCCCACTGTCCTGGCTGCTACTTCCCCTGCACCGGGAACACCTTCCTGTGGTGGCCTCAGTGCTGTGTGGCACTTCCCCCTTCTGCACTGACTGTGGCTATGTCTCCCCACATCTTCCCTGTGCCTGTGGGTTCAGGGTGCCCTTTCTCTGTCCTGCCCTGTGTGTCCCTCCTGCCCTGTTTGTCTGGCTAGAGTTCAGCCACATGTGCCTTCCCTGTAGCGTTCTTGCGCCTCTTCCTTGTTCCTCTTTATTTTGGCTTATTTCCTCTATCACGCAACTTCCGCTTGCTCCCCTATTGTGCATGCCGCATGTTGTTGAATATCGCACTGCGCCATTTATGCATGGTTCCTCCCCCTTCAGTTGCACATGCATTCATTATCATTGTGCTCTTGCTCAGCGTGATTTGGGGGGTGCAACTGCCTCCGGCTGAATGTCACAGAATGGTGCATTTTGGACTTGCGCTGGAGAAACCCTATTGCGCATGGCACAGTCCTTTTGAATATCTGGGCCATTCTGTATAGATCAAACTCACATGTCATCAATAAGGAATATTATCCTGCAAATAGGTCATTAGCATTACAAACCATTCAATCATACTTACCAACAATCCAAGCCTTGCAGGTTCTGACATATATAGTTCTCCAATGCTCGAGTCAGTATTTCCCACCCTGCCTGTATGAAGTATGAAACCAAATCACTGTGGGATCTATGACCGTACAGTGACAAAAATCTTGTCGACCGACAGTACAGCAAAATTTTATGGTGGCCACATATGCAGTCGGCATAAAGGCGGTCATTGTTTTCAATGTTTTCTTCAGGGGGCTTTGCCTCCAGAACCCCCCCTAGCAGGGGGCTGGTCCCCTGCACCCCCACTTAAAATAATCAACTCCAAGTCAGAGCTGATTAGGGGAGGGGGTGCAAGACCCCCATAAAACAGTGCTGGGGTCCAGCACCCACACTACAGTGACCTGGTGCTGTTGCCGCAGTAGTGTTGGTCACTGCTGACTTGTCACTGTGGGAAGTGTATACTGTTACAGTGTACACTTTGGTTACCACCCCTACCTTGCAGGATTAAGCAAGGTTGAGGGGCCTGGGATTTGTTTTTATTTGAAGTGGGGGGGAGTTCTTTCCCGACAGAAATTAATTTGCATGGTGCCTCCACCCAGAGATAAAGTATAGTGGAACAAATGTCTGTCTGGTTCAACCCCAGGATGCTGTATCTAACCACATCCCCTTGCAGTCACTCCACACATGGAGCACAGTGAAGAAAGGCAGTACCACACTATGCAGGCAATTAATGGCTATAGCTAATAATATGATCATGCACAATATGCTCGTGAAACAGACTATCTTTATTAAACATAGTTGACAGACATGCCCCTTTCTCCAAAAAAGAGTAAACTCAATCCCTGCACCCTGGTTCAATGGTCATCAAAGGAGGTTATTACACATTAAGGACTGTCTTTGGAAAAAAGCAAAGGAATCTAAAGAGTGCATTGATTTGAAGCATTATAGGACTTTCAGGAATAAATATACTCAAGAAGTCAGAGAGACTAAAAGTAGATTTTATAACCAAAAATGTTCAAATGCATCTAGTGACAGTAGGAGGATCTGGTCTGGAATTACATCTATGCAGGGTAAAGTTGAAAGGCCACCATTACCCAAAGTTTTGAATTATAATGGTTTATTTCTTTATAACCCTGCTGATTAGGTTAATGCATTCAATTATCACTTTTTGAAAGCAGGTAGTACTTTTGATAAAAATGTTCCCTAACATATCAAAATGTACACTGGATACTAATTTTTAAGGCTGTGTGGGTGTAGTCATGCTGACTTATTGCTATGAAGTAGGAGATAAAGGGGACTTGGCCAGACAACTCTCCTGTGATCTTACACAGTGATGCAGTTATTTTCACAGCATTGTTTTTCCACTGCCCTCCCCTCCATGGACCTCACAACCCCTCCTCCCTCTCCCATCCCACAGAGGAACTATTTTGTTCTGCCCATCACTTCCTGTTTCAGGAAAAAATCTGTTTAGTATAAACCTTCTGTGTTCAGGAGTTGTTTTTTGTTTTCTGTTTTTAGCCTTATGATAACAGAATAAATGCATCTTTTGTACCATTCATCTGTAAATGTATATAAATAAATTGATGAAATCCAGTGCAACCTTGCTCCAGGTTACCTACCCATACTCAGACAAATAAAAATCTTCCCATGGTGTACACACATTTACACACACACACACACACACACACACACACACACACACACACATATACATCCCTTTCCACCCCAACTACCGCAGTACGCATATTGCCAGTACATTTTAAAAGTAAACATGCTTTTTAGAGGAACAATAAAACTGTCATAATGAGAAGCCAGTAAAAGTACTCCAGAGCTATAACACTTTGTTCTTTGCATTCCATTTCAAACGTAACCAGTCTGTTCTGTTAGACGTTTCCTAAATCAAATGAGACCAGTAAAGAAAGGGTTACAGCAAGAGCAACAGCTGCTGTATGCCAAGTGTTACATTACAAATCCAAGGAATTGCAGCAGACTCAGGAATAAACTGCCTGCATTTTTACACAGTTCCAGATAAATTCACATAGATTACTGTTCGTACATAATGTCACAGTTTTCTTTCATGATTCCAAACAAGTTTGTCTGAAGTAGATGATTCACTATGGGGCACCCTGGAGACAGGAAATGGCACCACAATCTGTATGGGAGTTGTGTACAGACCCCCATCTCAGGGGGAGGGAATGGACAAGGAAATGATAGAAGGCATCCTTAAAATGGCAGAAAAAGGGGATATGTTGTTGATGGGGGACCTGATCATGCTAGATGTTAACTGGAGCACCTTTGCTGCAGGCACTTCCAGGAGCAGGGTCATTCTTGATGTCCTACAAGGGGCATGCCTCAGACAGCTAGTGTTTGAACGCAATCGGAAAGGAGCAGTCTTCGACCTGGTGCTCTCAAATGTGGATGGAGAAAGGATCTCAGATTTAGAAGTGAGTAGCCATCTAGGAATGAGTGACTACCAAACAGTGTAGTTCACAATAAACACAGCCATAGAATCAAGCCATACAAAAGCAAGAGTATTGGACTTTAGGAGGGCTAACTTTGGGAAAATGAGAGAGTGTTTCAGAAAAGCACTAGTAAATGGGCAAGAAGGAGGGAAGGAACAATGAGGAATAATAAAAACAGCCATCAGAGAGGCAATGAGCCTTTGTGTGAAGTGAATCAATAGAATAAAATAAAGGAAAAAAAAACACTATGGTTCTCAAAAGAGGTGGCAGGGAAGGTTAAGGAGGAAGGGATAGCATTCAGAAAATATTAGGAAACACAGAAGGAGCAGGACAGAGAACTTTATCAGTTAAAGCAGAAGAAGGCAAGGAAGGCAGTCATAATAATTGCACATGGGAAACAAAAACCCAGGTGAAGATTACACAATGTGGGGGGAGGTAGTAACAACAACAACAATGGAAAGGGACCTGAGGCTAATCATATCAGATGACCTTAAGGTTGGAAAGCAATGTGAGAAGGTGGTAGGGAGGGCTGGGGGGATACTGGGATGTATAGGGAGAGGTATCACCAGTAGAAAACAGGAAGTTGTTATCCCCCAGTACAGACAGTTGGTGAGACCCCATCTGGAGTACTGCATCCAGTTCTGAAGACCCCATCTCCACAAGGACATGGACAGGATGGAAGCAGTTCAGAGGAGGGCAACTAAAATGGTGCTGGGTCTACAAGAGAAGACATACGAGGAGAGATTAAAGGAGCTTAATGTGTATACCCTTGAGGAAAAGAGGGAGAGGGGGGACATGATAGAAATGTTTAAGTATCTCAGTGGAATCAACAAAGTCCAAGAGGGTAGCATTTTTTAGAAAAAGAGATGTGCAAGAACAAGGGGACACAATTTGAAGATATAGGGGTGATGGCTCAGGGGCACTGTGAGGAAGTATTTTTTCACAGAGAGGGTGGTGGATGCATGGAACAGCCTTTCTGAGGAGGTTGTGGGGTCTAAAACTGTAGGAGAATTCAAGAATGCATGGGACAGACATAAGGCAATTATTGTGGGAGGTAGGAAGAAATATACTGTTGATCGAATAGGATCTGCAGCTTATCCTCTAGGTAGGGAAATGGGCAGACTAGGTGGGCCAAGCAGTCCTTATCTGCCATCGAAGTCTATGTTTCTATGTTAATAGCAAAGGCCCAAACTGTGGAAAAGATAGCTAGTTCTGTTATGAAGGGTGATAAAACCTTTTATAGATACATAAGGGAGAGAAGAAAGACCAAGGAAGGGATAGAGAGACTTAATAAAGGGGCGGGAATGTGGGCAGAGTGTGATAGTGAAAAATCACGGATACCGAACGAATATTTCTGCTCAGTATTCACAACACAGGAGGATTAGGAGGTACATAAACCAAATAAGAGAAACACTCTGGATAGGGGGTCAGTACCAGTCCATTCACAGAAGAAAGAGTTTTGAAAGAACTCTTGAAACTGAGGGTGGACGACTTCCGGTTTGAGCCTCACACGAATGGCATCTTAACTAGTGAGAGCAGCCAGACCAAAACTAAATCTGCCCAAATCGCAAGTGATAAAATTCCATCCTGTCTTCCACAAGGCACATAACAGCATATTTAATGTCTCCAAAGCAAAGATTCATGGATATTCCACCATCAGGAGGTGGGAAACAAGCTAAAAATGTCTCGGAGACCTCGTGACAGATTGCGGCCTGTCAGGCTCCAGAATCCTCACTGTCTGAGCCTGGTAATGAGGGAACTGAGGTGGTGCTGGATTGCACCATCACTTCCTGGCAATTATGCCAGCCTCTCCAACAAATGAATGAGACTCTCCAAAGACTAGAGAACAAAGTCTCTGAGGACTGAAAAGATATAGCTGCCTTAACCCAGAAAACCGAGGAGCTTAAAACAACAGTAATTGATTATATGCAAATGACTGATGTCCATAGCACTGCCCTTCTTGAATTTAACCACCATACTAACATATTACAGCAATGCTTGGAAGAACTTGAAAACAGAAACTGGAGAAATAATATTCATATACCTGGTTTACCTGGGAATATGACAGTTTTTATTGACTCATTCCTCGATGAAATTTTGAACATCCCTCAAGATAAGTCTCTAACTATAATCAGAGTGCACAGATCTTTGACTCCCAGGCCAAGATACCCAAAGGCTAGACCGAGATCGATCATATTAGCTCTTCTGGACTATTGAGTCAAGGAAGAAATTTTACTGCTGGCCTGGTCAATAAAAAGCATGGAGTTTGGAGAGGTTAGGCTCTACTTTGACCATGATTTTACCCCACAATTACTTGCAAGGAGAAGACGGGTATTAGCAGTAGTAAAAATGCTGCAACAAAAGGGACAAAAAGCATTTGTAGAATACCCCTCACATTTAAAAATACTTACAGAGAAAGGTCCGGTTTGATATCAAGAGTTAGAGGATACAGTGACATACCTAGATCAGTACAGGATTTCCATGCCTGAGTGGGTGCCAGACCAGACTCAACTGCAGCTTTGTAGTAAGGCCTGGTGGACCAAAGAGGGGTGGGGAGAGAGCAAACATGAGTGTTTCCAGTCTGTGGGACTCAGTGTGGGCCAAAAGAAAATCCCCAAGTCATGATGGTGAACCACAAGATGTTGATACGCCACGAGGCAAAGCTGACCAGAGGGCAGTAGTGGAAAACATGACTTGAACTGCAGAGACATTTAAGTAACAATGGGGGAAACCCCTGTTCTCCATTCTTTCTCTGTTGCGCATATGTGGTGTTTGATAAATATAGTTCAAACAGCCAACCCCAAAAGCAATATAGACTCTGGGATGGTTATATCTACCCAATTTAGATTGCCTTCGGATTAACATAATAAATATTAATGATGGAAGGTGGAAATAAATGTTATTCATAATTTCAGAGTGGAAATAAAATTTAAAATGCAGAGGTTCACTGCTTACAGCGGGTGGCAGTTCATGGCTTACCACTTAGGGCTGTTGAGTGCGGAGAGCATGGGGTGGGTGGCGCATTCGACTGTTGTTCTAATTTTGGCCTAATTTGGAACTGAAGATGCTCCTGGTCTTTGAGGGCAAGCTCTGTCTTGAGGAGTCATGAAAGTACTCAAATAGCTTTCAGGGCTTTATTGACCACCTCGTTGCATATGGCGGAAGAAGGGACAGATGGACTGCTGGTATGAGATGTTCATCCTGGGTTGTTTTTTTTTAAGCTGGCCTGAGGATGTCTGAAACACTATCAGAACTTAATTCCTCCAGAATCCTGAGGGGTTGGCCCAATTTAAATGAAGGAAGGGTCAGGGTTGCGCCCGAAGACTGGAGCTGAATTTGGTTTGCTTGGGGGATTTTTAATTTGCGCTCCACTTCAGCCACATATTCTAAATCAACAGTTATGGGGATGTTTTCCTCCTTGGGGCCCTCATGCTTCCCACTGTTTACTCCCTGTTCACGGCTCTCCACGGGGAGAGGGAGCATTAGTGAACTGAGCTTCCCTGTTGCAGTAGCTTGAGCCCTGCTTTGAAAACCCATATGAGGCAATCTATAGATTTGTTGGTCGGGCATGACAATGCTCTGCCTTGGTTGAGACGGTGCCTAATAGAATTACTGAGTTGGTGACAGCTCAACATACACTGCCATCAGAGGTCTTGTTTACAAGTAGTGCCTCTGAATTAGGCACAGAGCTGATAACCATCTATAGAAGCTCTCAGAGTGGTTCTCCTGCTGTGGGGACATACCATGCCCCTCCCCATTTGCCCTACCCTTGCCAAAGGAGTGGGTAAAGACAGATACCCACTAATATGGGTCTTCACCATTGGAGGTCATACCTAAATGTTAAACGTTTTAGAGTTTTTGGCCACGTTGGCCAGTACCATACTTAACAATGTTTGTACTTATAATTTTTATGTAATTATATGTGTAAAATGTATTACCAGGATTGGGAGGAGAGTAGGAAGACACTTTGGGGTGTAGGCTTTGTTATGCTGATTGGGAAACAGAGGAGAGGAATTAGCAGTATGAGTCTATCCTTTACCAAACTATCATGGCTAACTAAGGTATTATAATTTGTTCTTTTAATGTTAATGGACTTACTAGCCCCATAAAATGAAGTAAGATATTAAGTCAAGTAAGGAGGGCCTCAGTAGATTTTTTCTGCTCCAAGAGATGCATCTGGTGGCAAAAGAACATGACAAGTTTCTGGGCCTTGGCTTCAGGGCAATGGCAGTGGCATCTTAAGAAAAGGGTAGGAGGTGGGGCGCTGTGGTCTTGGTTCCATCTAAAACCCAATTTTAAAAGATAGATTCCAAAGTAGATAAAGAGGGGTGTTATGCAATGTTAAAAGGTAGATATCTGGGGAATGTGATCACCCTGGCATCAGTATATTTTCCTCCAGACTTAGCATTTCAAGAATATCGTGCCTTCCTGACTCTGTTCCAGGACTGGGGGGAAGGGACTCTTATATGTGGAGGTGATTTCAATTTAACGTTTAACCCCCAACTAGACTCTACTTCCCAATCCCTAGGGAAAATGCACCAGACAGCAAAGAAGGTCCATAAGTTACTGGAGAAACTTGGTCTAATAGATGTATGGTGCCATCAACATGGAAGGCAGAGAGATTATACTTTTTTTTCAGTGCCCCATAACATGTACTCCTGCCTCGATTACTTCTTAGTACCTAAAGGAGGAGGTAAATTGGGCTTTTGACTCCTGGGTGGGAGATTTAATTCACTCAGACCATGCTCCTCTGTTCATGGGAATCAATTTGGGAGAAACATGTCGAACTTCGTTTTGGTGTCTTAATGTTTGCTTGTTGGAGAATAAGAAAATAAAAGAGAAGATTATAGAAACCTATAAAAAATTTTTGGAGCAGAATGGGGGACAGGGCACCTCGAATTCAATATTATGGGATACTGCTAAAGCAGTGTTGTGGGGTAAATTTATACAATTAGCCTCCAGAAAACAGAAAGAAAGGGAAGCCAGGAGAGAGAGGCTTTAAATATACATATTCAGGAGTTAGAGGAGCTTCGAAAGCAAAAGATAGATAAAGAACGTACAAAGCAACTACAGAAGTATAAAAAGGAGCTCTTGGAGCTGCTAGATTACCAGGTGGAGCAAAAGCTCCTGTTCTTGTGCCAGAAGTACTATGAGGGTGTCCCACAATCCTTAAGACTCTTAGCCAGTAGGTTGCAGGCCCAGAGGGCCAGGGCTGCAATTGGGAGTATTTGGCACCCTCGACAGAAAAAGATAGTACAGGGGATAAATGAAGTAGCAGATGCCTTCAAGGAATACTGTGCTACATAATACATGGAAGATACGAACCCCAGTGTAGAACACATACATGGCTTTTTGAAGAACCTAAAACTGCCAGGTATCTCAAGGATGCAGGGGGAGATCTTGATGGCTCCAATATTGACTGAAGAAATTAAAATAGAAATAGGGAGATTGAAGATGGGTAAATGCCCAGGATCTGATGGTTTCCCATTAGAGTTCTATAAGAGTTTTAGAGAACACCTGCAGCCCCTTATGAAACAAGTGTTTGCAGAGGTGATGCTGGGGAGGGACCCTGTCCCTCCATCTTGGTCTAGGGCTGTCCTATCGGTGATACCCAAGCCGGGAAAGGACCCAATCAGATGTCCATCATACTGCCCAATTTCACTAATAAACACTGACTACAGAATCTTTGCTTTGATTCTTGCCAAATATTTGCAAGACTATCTACCTACTTTAGTACATATGGACCAGATGGGATTCATACCCAGAGGTCAGGCCCAGGATAATCTAAGGAGAACTGCCCATATCATAGATCACATCAATGAGCAATGATGTCCATCTCTGCTCATGAGTTTGGATGCCAAAAAGGCATTTGACAGGGTTTCTTGGTCTTTTGTGTGGTGTGTCCTTTCCCGACTTGGGTTCCCGCAGCAGTTCATTACAACCATTTGTAGATTGTATGAGTCACCCCAGGCTTATGTTAGGGCTAATGGTCACATGTCAAAAGCTTTTAGTTTAGGATGGGGCACCAGGCAGGGATGCCCTTTGTTCCCTCTTTTGTTTGCCCTTTATATTGAGCCCCTGGCCCAGAGTTTTAGGCAGAATCCAGATATTAAGGAAGTGGAATTTGGGGGTGGGGGGCCATGCACAAATTAGCACTGTATGCTGATGATGTGTTTTTATACTTAGTAGACCCACAGACATCATTACCAGCCATTTTCAAACAGCTTGAAGCCTTCTCCACTACAGCTGAATAAAAGTTAAATAAAAGTAAGACTGAGGAACTCAATATGTACTACCACCCCGATGTAGAGATCAAACAAAAATTTTCCATGAAATGGGACATTTTAGACCTAAAATACTTGGGAGTTAGAGTGGGGAAAGACACATCCCGACTTTGGGAACAGAATTATCCACCCATAATTGAACAACTAAAGGAAGACTTTCAGAGATGGGCTTTACTTCCCTTGTCCTTGGGAACTAAGGTGATGGCACCTAAGATGAATGCCTTGCCACAGCTCCTATACTTATTTCAGTGTGTGCCATGCATAGTTTCCCAATCAGATCTGGAGACCTGGCAGAAGCTCTTGTTAATACATGTGGGGTAGAAGTAGACCTAGAGTGCGAAGGGCTCTTCTATATCTCCCAATGGCGGAGGGAGGGCTGGCATTCCCAGATCTTTGAGGATACTGAGTGGTGGCACAGATAAGGGTAGCTCTATTATGGAATAATCAGGGCTATGATGCACATTGGAAGAGGATTGATCTAAAGAAACAAGGAGATCCTCCAGTCCAGGCACTATTGTGTGGCTCAGTGGCTGAGTAGGTAGCACACTCGCCACTGAGGCAGGGAGTTCAGAGGGCTGTGGGTTCAGTTCCCACATCTGGCACTTGGGTTAATATCCCAGTACTGACACTGTAGTGCAGCATGAGAGGGGTGCTGCACTTCTGAGGTGCCGTCTTTCAGATGAGATGTTAAACCAAGGTCCCATCTGCCTGGATTGGTGGTAGTTCAGGTGGATGTTAAAGATCCCATGGCACTTATCAAAAAGAGTAGGGGTATGTTTATTTAAAAACACACACAAATATGCAATACTTCATCATAGTAATTCCAATACAAAAAAAAAACAATTACAGCGAATTATAACAAATTTACAAAAATGTCAAATATGAAACTCAAAATCCTCCTCTCTATCTTTCAGAATAAACCTATAGAAAAGAAAACAGTTTATACATAGTGAAAAGGAATTTAAAAAATCCCAATATCGTTCCCATATATTCCTTCTAAGAATTTTCCTTTCTCCTTCCTTAACACGATCAATATGGCCTAATACTTTTTTGAATAATTCCTCAGGAGTAAGACAACGTTGTTGAAAAAGGAACCAACATCTGGTCTGCCATACCCAATACAATATTATAATAGCTACAATATTCAAAGAACTAGAATTACATTTTGACCATGAAACTGGAAATAAACCAAAAAATAAGGCCCTCTGATCCCACTGACGCCAAACTTTATTCCAGAAACGACGTACCACAAAACCAAAACGAAATAAAAGGACAAGAAAAATATAAATGGGACATAGTTTCTGTAAGATTTGTACAAGAATCCGAAAACAATATCTATCCAATACTTGTTTATGCTTCTGTTATCACGGACATTAATTTTCCATGTGCACCTAACCAGGCAATATCCCACATCGTCACAGGAATACGAGAATCAGATAAACAGTTTCCAATCAATTTCTTTTCTATTGGTGAAAACCCTGGAAAAATTTCCTCCAAAAAGTGGGATTCTACTATAACTGTATACAATTGTTTCCGAGATAAATCTTTAATCATTTCTACCGAAATATGCCATGTTTTTAACATGTCAAACACTATTACCCAATCTGTGGATAAAACATATTTCCTTTTATTTTTATGGAGAAATTCCCCTTTACTCCATTCCTGAAAAATCCCATTAAGTGACATACGTATCAAGGGAACCCAAAGCTGGAAAGAATCCATAACTAAAGGTTTCAAATTGGTTGAAAAAAAAAGGGAATAAAAAAACATAATTGGGTGAATCATATTAACCCCTCCTTGCCAGTAATTTTGTAATAAAACGTTGCGCTTGATTGGATTAAGACGGCTTCCCCAAAAACAAGAAAAGAAAAGACTTAGAAGAGGTACAAAAAAACATCTGGGTAATGGGAAAATATGTGCTATATGTAAAAACAAAGGCACTAAACACGTTTTAATCAAAAAAATACGTTTCTTTTTACTCAAGAACCACTTATGCCACTTGCTGACTGTTTCCCTCCCCTTATTCAAACATATCTCCCAATTATACTTTGCCATATCTGAAACTCCAAAATAAATACCTAATAGTTTATGCGGAGAATCCACTAGTCTGATACCCCCAATAGAGGAAATAATCTCTACTGATGAGGCCAAATTTAGACACACACTCTTTTGTAGATTCAGACTAGAACCAAGGATTAATAAAAAAACCGGTATCACCTTACATAACAAACGACCTACTGAAATAGTTGGTACTAAGACACACAAATCATCTGCATAACAGATCACCTTTTGTACATTATAGTCAGGATTAGAAAGACCTAAAAGTCTAGGTGATTTGTGAAGTAACCTAATAATAGGATCCAGTGCTATTACCAACAATAAAGGGCTTAAGGGACAACCTTGTCTTACTCCCCGATGAATATAACAAGGGGATCCAATCCTTCCATTAATA
This sequence comes from Neoceratodus forsteri, assembly GCA_016271365.2. Lineage (NCBI taxonomy): Eukaryota > Metazoa > Chordata > Ceratodontiformes > Ceratodontidae > Neoceratodus > Neoceratodus forsteri. Next base: position 41,495,006 of record JADMNL010000035.1, read on the forward strand.
TATGGTCTGACGTAGGCTAAGAAATAGCATAAGCTGATCCAATTAACAAAAGTTTGTGGAAACCCGAAGGCTCTAAGGTTCAACCAGATAAATTCCTGTGAAATTCTGTCAAAAGCTTTGGAAAGATCAAAGTTAAATAAATATCCTTGTAGGACTCCCTTTTGGCCTTGGGAAAACAATTCTCTTATTAGAAGTAAAGCATCATGGATGGACCTACCGGAAACTGAGCAATACTGAAAGGGGGAAAGCAAAGATGGTAAGTGTTTCGATATCCTGTTACCCAGTAATTTGGAAAAAATTTTATAATCTGTGTTTAATAAGGTGATTGGTCTCCAATTCAGTAAATTATCTCTGTCACCTTTTTTATAAAGAAATAACATCAACCCTTCATACATTTGATCTGTCAGTCGATCTTCTTGTAGAAAGGCGTTAAAGACAGCTAATAGCTGAGTTGGCATAAACTTCCATAAAAATGTATAAATTTCTGCTGATAAACCATCTGAGCCAGGAGCCACCTTGTCTCGAAGACTCAGAATAATTTCTTTCATTTCTTCAAAAGTAAAAGGTTTTATAAGCTCACACCTGTGATGCGTTGTTAAAGATGAGTACATCCACTGCTTGCAATAAAAGTGACATTTCAGATGATTCAACAACTGGATTTTCAAATGTATGTTTCACAAATTTCTAACACAATTCATAATATCGCCTTGCCCTTTCACTATATTATGCTGATCATCCAGTAGTTGATACATTTGTTTACCACTGAATTTTCTTTAGTAACATCAAAAGGATTAAATTGGTGTTGTGTCCCAGTAGTTCGAAATTTCTGTTCAAAAAGAATAGATCTTTGCCTATCATATTGTACTTTAGCTAAAGCAGTTTTTACCTCCTTTATACTAGCAGAACAATCAGAGCCATGTAAATAAGATTCAGTGAACAATTTTAATAATTCAGCTCGTAGTAGACCAGAAGTATGGTGTCTGGTATCAGCTAAGAATCTAGCGTAATATTTGAAATAAGACACTATAGTTAATTTTGTATCATTCCACCATTCGATCATAGAATCGTAAAGGACAACTACTGTAATTCGATCTGAAAGTAATGCCATAAACCCATGCGAAAATTCCGAATCTAATATTAAGGACGAATTAGCCCGCCAAACTCCAGGTCCTTGTGATAAAACTTCTCCTAACTGGATTCGTATCCCTATTAAATGGTGATCCAAAGTAGCCATAGGTACTGTAATGCCGTTTACCACCCCAATAGTCTTTGAACATAACCAAAAATCAATTCTAGAGGTTAATTTACCTTTTGAAAAGGTAGGTAACAAGGACTGGGCAAGGACATCAATTAAATTCATCTCTGCTATAAGAGTTCATAAGGCATGGGTATCACAATAAGTCTTCTTATTGGGAGAGATTTCCAAACTAGTATTAAAATCCCCACCCCATAAAATATTCCGATTCGTAAGCAAAAATGGTTTAATTAAGCGTAAAAGCTGAACTCTAGCAGCTTTTTGTTGTGGCGCATAAATGTTAATAAATCTATATGGTAAATTATACCATAAAATATCTAATAATAATACCCTTCCAGGAACCAAATCTACTATTTTTTGTAAAATAAAGTTAGAGGAAAGGAAACAAATTCCAATACCAGAACAAAGGTCCTGTCCTAAGGACCAATATGAAGGCCCTAAGCCCCACTCTTTTGAGGCTATAGTTACTTCCCCAGCTGTATATAATCTAACATCCTGCAGAAAATAAACTTCATAATCCAAGCTATGCAAAGCTGAGAACGTAGCTGTGCGCTTATATTGTGAACGAATACTATTAACATTAAAGCTGGCTATGTGTAAAGAAGTCATAACCAAAAGAAAAGAAAAAAACCACTGTGAAATTAAACACATTATTTCTTTTTCTTTGATTTAACAGATTTCTTTTTCGAATGAATCCCAGAATTATCAGTCAAGGGTGGTGGTACTGGGGTTGCCATAGGAGAGGGGAAAGAGGAATTCCCTAATTCTTCTTCCTCCATGACATCACCCCAACTTTGTAAAGGATCATATGTGTTAGATACTGGAACAGTAAGTATGGACACAGTTTCTGGTTGTTTAGTGGAGCGAAGTCGCCTAGCAATTGGGGGTTGAAGTTTCTTTTAACTCCGCGTTTACTTTTAACGGAGGAGAAGGATTCTGTAGTAAAGTTTGAACTGAATCACTAGGTGAAATTAAAGGCCCATCCAGTAATGGAGTTTCTAGAGGTTGAGAGAGATCTGAATTAGTTAAATTTCTGGGCGGATCAGGGTTAATTGAATTTTTATGGGGAACAGATGATAATTGAGTCGTTTCTATGTTTGGTAGGATGTTCTGATCTTTGGGGGTCTGGCAGTAGCTGAAGAGTTAGCTATATAAGAATCATGTTCAGTATAGTCAGATGTATTATGGGCCGCACATGGACATGCTGCATAAATATGAGAGGTGTCACCACATAGATTGCAAGTGGGTGGGACCTGACAAGATAATACTGAATGACCTAACATTCCACAAGATGTGCATTTTACTTGATCACAATCGTAGTTTAGATGAGTTAAAGAGCCACATTTGTAACATGCACGTGGTTGTCCTGAGTAAAACAGAACACCACGATCTCTCCCCAAATAAAAGCAATTAGGGAGATGCTGAACTCCATCCTCAGTTATTTTAAGTTGTACATTAAATTTCCACCCTCCTGTCCAAAACCCATTATCATCTATTAAAGCACGTGGTACTCCATTCACTGTACAGCGTTTTTCCAACCAATACACAATATCCAGAACATTGACCCCTTCATTTTGAAACAGAACAGTAATAACCTTAGCAGTCGGTTTGGTGATTGGAATCACCACAAAATGTTTCAAACAGGGTCTGCTCGAGCAGTGTGATAAGCAGCCCAAAACTTATCAAGCAATGTAGCTGAACGAAAAGAAATATCAAAGTTATAATCCCCCGAGGAATGAATAAAGGCATACACCTCTGAGGGTCGAATCCCTAATGAGTCAATTATTAAAGACTTGCCCACAAAGTTTTGATCAGGAGGGAGGTCCATACCCCCTTTGTAGTGAATCCTTGCCACAAAATGTTTTCTCATTGGAATGTCTGTAGGTTTAAACAGAGAAGCATAGCTAGCCGGCCTTACATTCTGCAGTTGAGGAGAGCTATTAGCAGTATTACCCTTAGTACCAGCGTTTGTATTAGTGTTTGTAATTTGTGAACACTGACCTTTTGGAGCTATTTCAGGTACCACAGCAGCAGTAGTTTCCATTTTTGTAGCGTTTCCGTGTTCCAAGCAGTTCTGATTCAAAGTTTGTAATTCAGCCTCCGGTGCTACCAAATCAGGGTCTCGAGAGTCAACTGTAGCCGGCGGAAATGACGCGATCTTTTGGTCCGACTCTGAAACCTGTCTCTCTGCAACAGCCTGTGTTTCCAAGACGTCCCTCTGGTTTTTCGTTCCTATTCCCGGTAAAGGCAACTGGGGATCCGGGATCCAAGCGTTGTGGTCCATATCCAGACAGCTTGCTCCAACGCCACCTCCGGAGACCAAGTTGAAAGTCGAGCTGTGAAAGGGAAGGAGTCGTCATCCAGGTCAGGTACAGGGACCCCCGTGTTTGAGTCCCTCGGTCCAGCAATACCTTGCATGTTACTCTTTTTAACCAAACCAGAAGAATCGACCTGACCATTTTCTGGACGCTTTCTTTTTTTTTCCTCCTCTGTAACCATATGTAAAGCCACGTCAGACAGTTTCTGTCTCTCAGCATCTTCTGACAGAATCAATTCTTCAGTAGGTGGAGTATGCTGTACGATTTCCATGTCCACTGAAACAGATGAAGCCTCCTCGAGTGCTTCAACTAGATCCATAAGGCCATCACCTACCACCTCTGTACTCTCCGGCAGCTGAGACATACTGAACTGAGTCCAGCTGTCTCAGGGGAAGGGCCCCCTACCTACAGAGTAGGGGAATTTCCCCGGTGTCCTGGCCAAATTTCCCTCATTCACTAAAAATACCAGCAATAGCTTAATCTGGTTCAAGGTCAGTTGGAATTCATCTGTATCCCCCCTCCCCTGGGTTGTGCCTGAAAATAGGCAGGATTTGTCTAGTGCACTTACCCTGTCAACAAAAACTAAAAAAAAAAAAAAAAAGATTGTTCAGGGAGTCTGAGCCCTTGGAGGTATGGGGATTCTCAGGTACCAAGGCAGTCTTGGAGGGATGGAAGAGGGGCACAGGCAAAAGGATGACTCATGCACACTTATGGAAATATAGGTGGTGGGCCTTCAATCCAAAGTTTGCTCCCACCCAACTTGAGAAATGTTTTTTTTGCTCAGGCTCAAAGAAGGTTCCATTCTCCATATCAAATGTTAATAGGCAATATGGTTCACTCTTTTGAAACAGTTAAACAGAAATTTGGTCTAAGGCCAGAGGATAGGCTCAGATATTACCAACTTAGGCACTACTTAAATAAACAGATCAACAAACTCACCCCTGACACCCAGGCACTTGTAGAGTTTTCACTTTTTCAGAGGCTTTGGGATCCTGGTGGGGCTGATCATGCCATTACATTGTTATACACTAATTATCTTTCAGATTAGGGGCACACAGCCCACTATCTGAAACTTAGATGGGAACAGGACCTGAACATCTCACTATCGGAACATCAATGGCCATTAATTTGGTGAAGTATTTGGGCCACATCCAGTTCTCCCTCCTTTTGGGATTTCTGTTGGAAGCTGAGGGTCCATAACTTTTTAGTACCAGTTCAAGTTGCACACAGTAATAATGGAGCACCAATGACCTGTTGGAGAGGCTGCGGGGAACCAAGAGCCACTCAGGCCCATATTTTTTTGGTTTTGTCCCCAACTCACCCCATTTTGGGAGGAGATAATTTATCACCTGACACATATTTTTTCAATTCAAATAACATCAGGCCCCGAACACTTAGTACTAGGTATTTTACCTAAGGAAATATCAGCAAAGAAGCAAAATATCTATGGCTGATTTTGATAGCTGCAGCCCCAAAATCAATAACTAGGAGTGGTTACAGGAGCCTCCACCGGATCCCTCTGAGTGGTCCTCTATAATAGAATCCATACACCGTATGGAAAAAATAACTTTTAGCCTGAGACAACAACCCCAGTTTTACCAGAATAGGTGGACGAGGTGGCTCTTATATAGGCCCCTTCATCCCACTGACTAGATAACAGATAAACTTAGGGAACAAGGTCTTTATGACAGCTAAAGGGGAGGTTCTGATAATGGGAGACTTCAACATGCCAGATACAGATTGGTCAATACCAGCAGGAACATCTGCCAGAACTAGACTCATAGTGGATTCCCTGCAGGGTGAGGGCCTCAAACAACTGGTACAGCAACCCACAAGAGACAGGGCTATCCTAGATCTAGTATTGACTAACAAAGAAGGGATCACAGATCTCCAGGTAGAAGGTCACCTGGGGGCAGTGACCATCACATGATGCAGTTCAATTTGGCTACTACATCTAAATCATCCCATTCCAAGGCAAAAATATGGGACTTCAGAGGAGCTGACTTTGATAAGATGGCCAACAGAGTTAAGCTAGCCCTGGCAAAAAGAAACACAGGTGAGGGGTACAGGCAAGTGGGCAAGCATTAAGGATGCAATACTTGAAGCAACATCCCATTGTGTTAGACAGAAAAGGAAGTGCAAAAGAAGAAGGAAACCACTTTGGTTCTCAAATACAGTAGCAGAAAAGGTCAGAGCCAAAAGGCTGGCCTTCAGCAAATATAAGGAACACAGCGGATGAAGATAGGAGGCATACCAAACTGCCCTAAGGGAAGCAGGTAAGGCAGTAAGGCAGGCAAAGTCCCAAACTGAGGAAACACTAGCACGAACAGTAAAAGAAGGTGACAAGACTTTCTATAGATACATTAGTGAAAGGAGAAAGTCCAGAGGGGGTATTGCTAGTTTAATGGAGAAAAGGGAGCAGTGAGGAGGAGGACCCTGTAAAGGCATCTATCCTAAATAGATACTTTGCTCAGTATTTACTGAAGAGAAGGTAGGGCAGGGCCCACAGCTCAGCATCAGGACACAGGGGAGGGAGGTGAGCACTACTCCTTCACAAAAGAAAGGGTCCTACAAGAGCTTGCTAAGCCCAGGTGGATAAGGCAATGGGACCTGATGGCATACATCACAGGGTACTTAAGGAGCTAAAGGAGGAACTAGCAGAGCCATTAGCAGAATTGTTTTAGTGAGTCTCTGATCACAGGAGAGGTCCCAGAAGACTGGAGAAGGGTTTATGTGATCCCGCCCACAAGAGTGGTAGCAGGAGGAGGCGGGAACTACAGACCGTCAGTCTTACCTCAGTAGTGGGCAAGATTATGGAGGCTCTCCTTAAGGAATGGATAGTGCAACACCTGAATCCATAGGGCACAGGATCCAAGACAGCATGGGTTTACTAAAGGAAGGTCCTGTCAAACTAATCTCATAGATTTCTTTGACTGGGTAACCAGAGTGGTGGACCAAGGGGAGCAGTTGATGTCGCCACCTTGACTTCAGCAAAGCTTTGACACTGTTCCACATAGAAGATTGATAAATAAGCTAGGTAGGCTCGGGTGGGTCAGAAGTTGGTCAACTGGGTGGCAAACTGGTTGACTGGCAGAAAACAGAGAGTGGTGGTAAATGGTATACAGTCAGAAGAGATGCAAGTCACAAGTGGGGTACCTCTAGGATCAGTCCTGGGGCCAGTCCTCTTCAACATCTTCATTAGTGACCTTGCAGATGGACTAGATGGTAAGGCTTGTCTGTTTGCAGATGACACCAAGATCTGCAACAGAGTAGATGATCCAGATGGGGTGGGCAGAATGAGAAGAGATCTGGATAAACTAGCAGAATGGTCAGAAGAGTGGCAACTGGGATTTAATGCAAAGAAGTGCAAAATCATGCACATAGGGAAGAGAAACCCCAGAACCACTTATAGGCTGGGAGGGAGTTGCTAGCAGTCACAAAGGAAGAAAGAGACTTGGGCATCATCATCACTGATGACCTAAATCATCAAGCAGACCTCTAAAGCAGTAGGTAAGGCTAGGGGGTGTTAGGGTGTATTAGGAGGGTATCACAAGTCGTAAGAGGGAGGTAATAATCCTCTGTACAAGACATTGGTTAAGCCCCATCTGAGTACTGCGGCAGTATTGAGGCCACACCTTCACAAGGACATTAACCAAATTGAGGCAGTCCAGAGAAGGGCAACCAAATGGTGCAGGGACTGCATCAGAAGACATATGAGGACAGATTAACGGAGCTCAATATGTACACCTTTGAGCAAAGGAGGGAGAGAGGTGATATGATCGAGGCATTCAAACACCTTAAGGCCATAAACAAGGTGAAAGAGTCTAACATGTTTAAATATAAGAAAAATAGCAGGACAAGAGGACACAGCATGAGATTAGAGGGAGGCCGATTAAGGGGGAATGTGAGGAAATTATTTTTCACAGAAAGGGTGGTAGATGCATGGAATGGCTTACCACAAGAAGTGGTGGCTATGAATACAGTGCAGGGCTTCAAACAGGCATGGGATAGGCATAAGGGAGCAATACAAATGACTATGAATAGATAGGTCACTGACAGAGCAAAGGCCAATGGCACATTTATAAGGTAGAAAAAGAAATGGGCAGACTGGATGGGCCTTGCGGTCCTTATCTGCTGTCAACTTCTATGTTTCTATGTTTCTATGTTTATTACAGTACTATGTTTTGGATACCTAAAGGAGATGGTAGCAATTTTTTCTGAATAGGACATTTAGCCCAAATATTGTTAGATGTCTCCCAACTTAGTCAGCACATGTTTAGAAAATTTTGGTACCTGAATTTTAAATCCCAATTTGTCTGAAAATCCTTGTATAGTTAATAGTCAATGGTTAATAATTAATAATATACCTAAGTGTATTCAATTTAGTAGTAAATTCATGAGCCAGACTGCTGGGGTGGAAGTTGAATACTGTGTATTTCACTTTTCAGTGGTTATTGTGAAGTGGATATGGAATTGTAATTTTCAAAGCTTGTAAAAATATGCTGAATAATATGAAAACTTAATGAGATCAGAAGATAATCCTCAGCCTGCCTCTATTCATTTACTTCAGTGAGTCTGAGTGCTGCGTGAACATATTTGATAACATATTTAACAATGTCGAGTCTGGCGAACACGGAAGCGTCATATGGTCCTGATGGTAGCGGGTGCAGTAATTATGGAATCCACTTTTGACGATGTCTGACATCATTTCAGTGTAGTAGTATCTATCTACTTATTTTATTATTCACGAGGTTCTTGATACCTGAATGTCACATATGGCAACACCTGGACAGGATGTTGCCATACGTGATATTTCAGATATCAAAACCTCCAAGTGGAAGTAATAAAATAAGTAAATTAGATTACTGCCACTGCTACTACAATAAGGGTAGTGGTGTTAGAGACGTCACAAAAAGGGTGGATTACCCATAATTACTTGCACCTGCTGCATCAGGACCCACACGGCGCTTCCATGTTCACCAAAAAGTTTCGGCATTTTGTTTAAATATGTGGATTGCATCACAAATTATGTTCACAGCAGCCCCGGACTCCCGCAGCTGTTTTTAAAGGTAGGTGAGGACGGGAGCAGACTGGGGATTGTCTTTGCAGGTCACCTTTAATAAAGTAAGTATAAAAAAAAGAAACTGGGCATGGACAAAACAATGTGGCCTGATGGGATTCACCCCAGAATTCTAAAAGAACTAAGGGTAGAACTAGTGACACCACTGACTACTCTCTTTAACAAATCATGGGAGGATGGGGTGGTACCTGAAGACTGGAGGAGAGTGGATGTGATTCCACTTCACAAAAGTGGGAGCAGGGCAGAGGCAGAAAATTACAGACCAGTTAGTTTGACCTCAGTGGTAGGGAAAATGATGGAATCACTTCTGAAGGAAAGAATTGTTGAGTACCTAGAGGCCAGTGGGGCACAGGACTCAAGGCAGCATGGATTCACAGTGGGAAGGTTGTGCCAGATGAATCTAATAGATTTCTTTGACTGGGTGACCAAAGTAGTAGACCAGGGAGGGGCTGTGGATATGGCCTACCTAGATCTTAGCAAGGCATTTGACTCAGTCCCACACAAAAGATTAATATACAAGTTAGCCAGCCTTGGAGTGGGTCCCAAGGTGGTAGCCTGGATAAAAAATTGGCTGGAGAACAGGACGCAAAGAGTAATAGTAAATGGAGTCCACAGTGAAGAAAGGAGGGTAACTTGAGGTGTACCACAGGGTTCAGAACTGGGACTGGTCCTCTCTAATGTCTTTATAAGTGACCTTGGAGAGCACCTGGAAGGAAAAATATGTCTCTTTGCAGACAACACTATGATCTTTAACAGGGTTGATACACAAGGTGGAGTGGAAAGGATGAAAAGGACTTGGCAAGGTTGGAGGAATGGTCAAATGTATGGCAGTTCAGATTCAGTGCAAAGAACTGCAAGGTAATGCACCTCGGTAGCAAAAACCCAGGGGAAGAGTACACAATGGGGGTGAGATACTAACAACAACAAAAATCGAAAGGGACCTTGGAGTAATTATATCAGATGACCTAAAGGTGGGCATGCAATGTGAGAAGGCAGTAAGGACAGCTGGGGGGATACTGGGATGCATAGGGAGAGGTGTCAACAGTAGAAAACAGGAAGTTGTTATCCCTCTGTACAGACAGTTGGTGAGACCTCATCTGGAGTACTGCATGCAGTTCTGGAGACCCATCTCTGTAAAGACATAGACAGAGTGGAGGCTGTTCAGAGGAGGGCAACCAAACTGGTGCAGGTTCTACACCAGAAGACATATGAAGAGAGACTAAAGCAGCTTAATATGTATACCCTCAAGGAAAGGAGGGAGAGGAGGAACATGGCAGAAATTTTCAAGTACCTCAAGGGAATTAACAAAGTCCAAGAGGGTAGCATATTTCAGAAAAAGAGATGTGCAAGAACAAGGGGGCACAATTTGAAGACAGAGGGGGGACAGCTCAGAGGTAATGTTAGAAAGTACTTTTTCATGGAGAGGGCTGTGGATGCATGGAACAGCCTTACTGAGGAGGTTGTGGAGTCAAGAACAGTTGGAGAATTCAAGAATGCATGGGACAGACATAAAGCAATTCTAGTTGGGGTAGGAGGAAGTAAGCTGTTAGTTAACTAGAATCTGCAGCTTATCCATCAGGTAGGGAAATGGGCAGACTAGGTGGGCCAAGCAGTCCTTATCTGCCATCAAATTCTATGTGTCTATGTTTCAAATGTCTACTACTGTAATCCTCTGCTTTCTTGCCAAAGAATACAGCAGAATGGTCTCTGGGGGTGTCAGTGTGGCTCAGTTGGTCGCACATCCGCCTCTGGACCAGAAGGTCGTGGGTTCTCATCCCACACCAGGATTGGACTTGCACCTAAAAATCGCTGGCATCTGAGTGCAGTATTGGGGGGTGCTGTACTGCTGGGGTGTGCCGTCCTTCGGATGAGACGTTAAACCGAGGTCCCTTCTGCCCATCCTGATGTTGTCCTGGTGAGTGTCCAGGTGGAAGTAAAAGAACCCAGGGCACTCTTCACAAAGAGTAGGGAACATTCCCGGTGTCCTGGCCAACATTCCCCTTCCCATAAACCGGTTCATGCAATTATCCAGGCTGTGTGTGGGTGATGATGTGCGATATGGCTGCCACCACACATTCAGTCACTTCACTACCAGTCTAGCATTGCTTGTAAAGCACTTTGGATGTATGAAAAAGTGCTATATAAATGCTGATTCTTCTTCTTCTGCTGTAATTTGCAAAACTTTTCACATTAGAGAATTGCATTAAACAAATACATTTAAATACGGTTTGCAGTGCCAGAAGTAATCCACAGTAAAATATCCTTGATGTGCAGTAATCCATGGAAAATACAGTGGGCCAGATATTCAGAAATGCACCAGAGGCCAGAGCAAGACCTGCGCAGCACAAATCCATTACGCCAAGGTGCACTGAGCGTGATATTGAAAGGATGTGCAAGGTGGCATGCACCTGCGCAACATGGCTGAATATTGCATGGATGTGCCAGACCGCAGTCAGGGGTGCACCAGGGAGCAACCCAACATGTGCAATAGTGCAACAATGAATGTGCAAGGGGCCAAGTTGCATGTGCCAGGACACAAATGGACCCACCACAGGCACAGCAAGGAGCAAGACATTGTTGGGGAAGGTGGTGCTGCCAGGGAGATGGGGTGCCAGGAGTGAGGCACAGCTGGCCCACGATGGAACACCACCCAAGGAGAACATGTAGGCAGCTGGCCCCTGCCCACGTGCACCACAGTGGTGAAAGTAGGTAGGGTGGCACTGATGGCCATGGGTGGACATCTACCGGCCACCCCCCACTGGATGACATGCACCAAGCCACCTGTGCCATAGCTGGCAACAGCCAGGCAAACAGCACACAACACACATGCCACACAATGAGACCAGCCAGCCCATGGTTGACCCAGGGCACCATCACTGACCGATGGGTAACACCAACATGCACAGCCCCTGAACACCACAGGGACACCACACAGCCACCCTGCACAGCACTGCAGCATGGCTCCACCGCCAGCTGCAAAGCAGACCCGGACACAGATTGGTAACCATATCAAACTGTATTAAAAGCATACCACAAACAGAAAATGGTAACAATGGACAGGAAGCAGTGGGTACAGGGAACAAGGAGTGGGGATACTATGTACAATGCAGACCTAAGTCAGGGAAGGGAGGTAAGGGGACAGGGGTCAGGGCTATACAATGGGATGGGGAGGCAAGGGATGGGGTGACAGGGGAAGGAACAGGGGAAGTGGGCCTAACAGGCCCTACAGGTGGCCCTGCCCTGCCACTGCCGGCACTGGCTCTGCTGCAGCATCCACCACAACAGCTGTGCGACCTCCATCATCACTGTTGTGATGTTCAGTATCCTCCTCAGGAGGCGGCTGTTCAGTGCCTTACGAGGCACATGCTGGACATCTATAACAAAGGAGGGAACATGGGATCAGTGCGTGTCCAGAACACCCCAACCCATCCACTGTGTGCAGTGGACAGTGGTGACACATGCACCTGGGGTGGGACACTGGCCACCCACAGTGGGTACGCCCACACATGTCGCTGACCTGGCATGCCATGTCTATGCAAAGTGCTGGACACCAACACCACCCATGGGTCACCTGCCACCAACGTAGCAGGCGGGCATCATGATACAGTGGTGGGGTTACAGGGGCACAGCTGGCTGCCTGACGCACCAGTGGCAGCCACACACATGTGCAATGGCCATAGCACGGCATCACGCACACCGCGGGCAGCACACAACTGCAACGGCACAGTGCACAGGGGGCGTGGCCCACCCCACCCCCACTACCCACCCTGCACAACAATGTAGCATGTAACAGCTTCTACCTGCACGCTGCTGCACTCGACGCACTGGCCCAGCTGAACCTCCTCCGTGGCCTGCATCCCATGCCATGGGTCCTGCGGTGGCCCACTGTGGTCCACCCGATGCGCCTGCCACTCTGGCCCTCCTCCTGTCCTCAGGGCCTAGGATGGAAACATAAACACGTACACATCAGTACAGGGCAACACCATGTGCCCCCCCACAGAGCGTGCACCCCAGCCCGGCATGGCCGCAGTGCAGTGGTAGACCACACACAGGGCAAGCCACCACAGTCCACAGGCTACGCAGCCCCATTGCCCCCCCAGCATGGCATGCAGCCCTGCCGGCTCCAAGGAACAATTGACAGGCACAGACACAGGCAGTGCACACTTACCTGGCCATGGCACGGCCCCCCTCCAGACATGCATCTGCAGTGCTCTGAGCCACTCTGGATCCCTCCACTGCAAGTTGCCATACCAGTGGTGACACTGCTCCCCACTGCGCCGCACACTGGTGGCTTCCTCCAGCCCATCTGCCACCTCCTGCCAGACCTTGGTCCTGGGCCTGGTGAGGGGCTGCTGACCAAATAGGCAGCCAGCATGGGGCTCCACCAGGGCCACAAGATTCACCACCTCGATCTGGCTCCAGTTGGGGGCCTTTGTTGCGTTCCTATGTGGCATGGCTATATCGCCATGTGGCAGATCAAAATGGCGCTCTGTAGTGCATGAGCTCCACGTGCTTGGGATGCATGCCTCGCTTGGAGATGCGCTGCCCTTGCCAATCATGCAACCCAGTGGATGTGCGGTAGGTGTGTTGCTGCACTGGCACATGCTGCAGAGGTCCCTGAGGGGCAAAGGGCAAGGCAGGGGTCTGCACACTCATTCTGCATGTGTGCAGTATTGGAAACACTATGCATGATGAGCAACAGGGGCCTGAGGGCACCATGGCCTATGAGCCTGTGGCACCTGGGTGCCATTGGACCAATAGTGCCCGGGCACCATAGGGCTAATGGTGCCAGGGCACCATGTGGCCCATGGCATGCGGGTGCCATGGGCCGCACAATGCTCGAGCGCCACGCCCTATTGTGGCCGAGTGCCATATTGCCTTTCGTGCATCACGTGTACGCTGTGTGAGAGGCGTAGGCACAGGCCGTGTGTGCATGAGCACCGACGGGTACACTGCGCATGTCACAGCATTGCGCCACAACTTGTGCCGGCGCAAGTCCATTGTGCAAGATGCAGTAATGCGATATTTTATTTATTTTATTTATTTATTTGTACATCGGTTTACAACCTTTGAGCCAGAGGCTCATTTCCAAAGGTATCTCATCACAAAGAGGACAAATACAGTTACATTTAGTTACATCATTGCAGTTACAGCTTTTACATCATTGCGGTTACAGTCTTGGTAGATATATGCAGTTATTTCTTTGTTACAATATGAGTGTTACAGGTTTGGTATTCACAAGCTAGTACAGTTATTTGGGTACAGATTGAGAGATAAAGCATACATTGGTAATGCAGACAAGTAGTCTTGAGTGGAGACAGCAGGAGGTAAATAATACAGGTGGCTATGGGACATGGTTGGTGATAAGTTTGGGTGAGGAGCCACTCAGAGAGTTTTGTCAGTTAGTTTTGTTGAGGAGCCACTCAGAGAGTTTTGTAAGGGCATAGTGAGCTAGATCACCTACGGACAAGCACAGCTACGCATGTTAAATAGTTGACTCCAAAGCATGGTTTTGAAGCGGGAGATTGTAGGGGTATCAGAGATGGAGGAGGGGAGAGTATTGTACCAGGAGGGAGCTCTGTAACAGAAGGACCTATGACCATGAGTAGTCCTGGTCCTAGGGACTAGCAGGGTGGTGTTGGAGGAGGTACGAGTTTGGACTAAGGGTTGTGTAAGGTGGATAGAGTCTGTCAGTCTGGGTGGGGATAGTCCAAGGAATATTTTTTTCATTATGAGGCAGGTGTGGTATCTGAGCCATTCATCCAGGTTAAGCAGCCTAGCCACGTGATATAGCTGGCAGGTATGGGTGAGCCTAGGGGCTCCCATAATTAACCTACAGGCCTTACTCAGGGTGAGTCGGATTTTATTGAGGGTGGTCGTGTCTGCGGCACCACAGACTGGCAGGCCATAGTCCACAAGGGGCATTATTGAGGAGGTGACTGCTAGTCGGAGGGCGTCGGGGGGGAGGCAGTGCTTGTAGGATACCTAGCTGCACATTTGTAGCTGAGGCTAGAGTATCAATGTGGTCGTGGAATGTGAGGGCTGAGTCAAAGGAGACCCCGAGGTACTTGTACAAGCAGACTTGATCAAAAGGATGCTTGGAGCCAGGGAGGATGCGGAGTGGGAAATTACTGGATTTGTTTTGGGGATGGGCAAAGAGCATGTTTTTTTGTTTTTTTTTAGATTGATTACAAGTCTGTGCTCTTTGAACCAGGCTTCAGCATCATTAAAGGCTAGTTGCAAGGTGTCTTAAAGGGAGATGGGGTTTCGGTGGGTGGCAAAGATGACGGCATCATCTGCGTACAGCAGGATTTTACCAGTGCAAGCTTTGGGCATGGTGTTGAGGTAGAGTGAGAAGAGAAGAGGACCAAGGATGGAACTCTGGGGGACACCTGATCGGATAGGACATGTATTGGAGAGGGTCCCATTAATTTTAACACGCTGAGAGCGGTCAGACAAGTAACTGGAGCACCAGGAGACCGGGCCGGTGGCAAAGCCGGTGCGGCTGAGGGCATCCAGTGGGAGGGGGTGGGAGACAGTGTTGAAAGCCTTTGAGAGGTCAATAAACACTGCCCCCGCTAGTGAGCCAGAGTCCAGGGAGGAATGAAGAAAATTTGAAAACTCAATAAGGGCAGTGCTGGTACTGTGACCTGCACAGAAACCATGTTGTTCATGGCAGAGGATGTTGTATTTGGTCAGGTGATCTGTAATCTGGGTAGCCACCAGTTTTTCTAGGGCTTTGGAGAGGGGTGGGAGGATGGAGATTGGCCAATAATTTCTGGCTGTGGACCTGTCACCTCCTTTGTGTATGGGCATAACTGTGGCAGTTTTCCAGGCAGAGGGACTTATTGAGCAAGCTAGTTAGTGGGGTAAAGACCTGATCCAGAACCCAGCAGAGGATACTGGGGTCCAGGAAGTCCCTGCCAGTATTATTGCTCTTTAGCACTTTAAGCAGGTGTGGCCTGACCTCCTGGGGAGTTACCCTGCATAAGTGGAAACTAGGATATTGAATGACTGGGGCAGGTAGGGAGGAAGGAGGGTCAAAGAAGTCTCTAGGGAGGACCGAACTAAGGTCTGTGAAGGATGAGTTGAGGAAGTTGGCTATGCGGGCAGGGTCGGTGGAGATAGAGCCTTCAATGGTGATCTGAGAGGGGGGTTGGGAGCACATGCTCCCATTTAGTTGTTTAATGTTGTCCCAGAAAGTTCTTGCATTCCCCCAGGAGGAGGTAAGCACGGCCTGAAAGTGATCGGCTTTTGCTTTCCTGATGGCCCATGTGCATTTGTTTCTTGTGGCATTGTAAGCCTGTCTGTCTGCTGAACGTCCTATTTCGGAGGCCAGGTGCCAAAGGTTATCCCTGTGTTTGAGCAGTTGCAGCAGGGATGGGGTAACCCATGGGGCATTATGAACTTTGGTTCGGACTGCTGTAATGGGTGCAAAAATGTCACAGGCTTTGTTGAAGGTTTGGGAGAAGAAGGTAAGGGCAGTATCTATATCAGGGGCATGGTGTATGGGAGACCAGTTAATTTGGGCAAGAAGTTGCTTAAGGCATTTTAGTCTACCTGATCTGAGGTGCCAACATAGGGTGGGAAGGGCCATGGGTTTGGGTGTGGGGGTCACCCAACAGAAAAGGATTAGAGGAGTGGTCACTAAGAGAGTCAGGAAGGACCTGGGTATCATGGATTTGTTGAGGGCGGTTGGTGATGACCACATCTAGCAGGGTGTTGGTACCTTTCTTTGTGTTAACTCTGGTGGGTTGGGAAACTAGTTGGGACATGTCTATGGCTGCGAAAGAGTCACGGGTGGTGTCAGTGGATGAGCTGAGCCAGTTTACATTCAAGTCACCCACAAGGATTTGGTCAGCTGTGTGAGATAGGGTTGAGAGATAATCAGTTAGTGAAACCAGTGCCAGAGTTTGGTTTTTAAGGGGAATGTAAGCAGTGGTGAGATAGAGGGGACCCCTGGAGAGGTCAGGGGTCAGTTTGAGGGTTAGGGCCTGCGCCCCGTATGTGAGAACAGCGGCAGGGAGTGTCTGTCCAGTGAGAGAGTCCCTTGTGTATATCGCACAGCCCCCTCTTCTACCTACATGATCCTCCTGGGAGAGAGAGAGTACCCTGGAATGGAGACAAAGGAGTCTGGAGTGGATTTTGATAACCAGGTTTCCACCAGCATGATGACATCTGGTCTATGCAATGTGACCCAACATTGGAGGGAGTCAAATTTTTTCAGCAGGCTGCATATATTCACAGATGCTATACAGAGCCCAGGTGACCCTGTAGGTGGGCTAGAGTGGGCTGAGCCAGGGTTCGGATGTATCTTGCCTGTCAGGAGTAGCAGTATAACCACAGCCCTTGCCAGGGGATGATAGAGGGTGAGCTTTCGATAAGTATGTCGTGGGGAGGAGGGGTGCTTCTGGGCACAAGGGGCGGGCAGGGTTTTCCAGGCTGTGAAAGTGAGGATGATAAGTCTCCAGTGTGCACCTGAGGAAGCTGTTGGGAGCTGACTGGGGGGAGAGTGTAGAAGGCTGGGGCAGATGATGAGAGTAGGGTGGGATTGTACTAGCTCCGGAACAATAGTAGGATCAGGTGCCAGTGTGTCTGGGGGGGATCAGGTAGGTGGGACAGTGGTTGCAGGGTAATGATAAGAGAGGCATTTTAGTAGGAGGTGGGCTAACATAATGCTAGTGGTTGCAGCAGGGTGGTAGGTTGAAATTGTTTTGTGTCCCTCAGCAAGTGTGGATGCCACTTTGGATTAGTGGTAGTGATGCAGACTCTGGTGGACAGGGTACCCAGTTCAAGACCAACTCAGGGCAGTTGGACAAGGTACCTAGGTGACAGCTGTGCTCCACATTCTGAGGCCAGAATGCAAGGTATGTTTGGGACCAAAAAGGGGCGCACAATAGCGCCTCCTAGTGGTCACTCGGTGCAGGCTCAGTGGAGATGGCAGGAGGTCCAAGCAAGGGCTCGCTACAGAGTCAGGTGTGGGAGGGGGAGTGGGCAAGGTATCTGTAGTTGAGGGAGACGGGAAGGGGATAGGTAGTTTGAAAGAATCCAGGAAAGGAGGTCACTCAGCGTGGGCTTGGGGGTGAAAGGCAGGGGATCCGAGAGTGGGTTAGTTTCAGGGTTGGGTGTGGGAGATGGTGTGGGCGAGGTAGCTGAAGGAGAAGAGAAGGGGGATAAGTAGTTAGTGGGGATCCAGGAAAACAGAGGGGAGGTTTTCTGAGAATAGAAGAGCTAGAGGCAGGATCTAAGGGTCCCTCTAGTGGCTGGCAGGTATAACCTGCAAATGGAAAAATAGGGACTTAGTATTTCCAACAGCAGGAAGTGATGTCATCAGGCAGGGCCTATAAAACAAGGGATGATCCTGGGTGGCTGGGGCAGTTGATGTGTGCAGCGTGTCGATGGGCTAACCCCCCTCACAAGGGTGCTGGCAGAGGTTCTTTAAATTACCTCTTCTGTGCACCCGTGACTGTTCCCAGCTCCTGGAGGGAGCTCTGATGATTCGGGCAGGCAGCTGATGGCTTCATGGATATTCAGCCTGTATATGCAGATTAGCTCATCAGCCTATCTGCAACGCACTGGGGGAATTTGCATCTCATTCCAGTTGCGCATCAGCTCATTTGCATTCAATGCACTATAAAGGCACCGCAGGACATGGACCAGTATTGCAACCCTCTGAGGTGAGTTGCTCCCACTTAGGGGACCAACAGCACAGTGGAGTGGGCAGGTGGTGTGGACTGCAGCAGCCATTGACCACATGTCATTGCCCACAGGTAGCAGCATGACCGATCATGAGGATGGCAAGAAGCGTAGGCCTGCATGCAAGCCAGGCCCAACTTTACAAAGGTGGAGGTGGATGCCCTGTTCAAGGCATACCTTGACAGGGAGCTGGTGCTGAATGGCGTGACAGGCACACCACAGGCCAGGGCTGCTGACTAGGTGGAGGTGGCAGAGACCATGAATCAGCAGGGCAGCCACCAGCGGTCAGTGCAGGAGTGGAAGAAAAAGGTCGGCACCGACAGGCGCAGGATCAAGGAAAAGGTGGCAGCAATCTGGGTCACAAGGGTGGCCATGGGTGGGGGTCAGGCCAACGTGCCACAGCTGACACTGCAGGAGGAGTAGGTGGCAGCCACCATGCGGTGCAGCACTGTCAAAGGGGTGCCTGGCATCAGTTTCGAGACCGGTGGGAGCCCATCACTGCATGGTAGGTACAGCGGCATCGGGGCGCCAGACTGGGTGACAGTGGCACTAATGCGACTGTATTCCTTTTCAGCACTGGAGAGCCAGCATGCAGTGGCAGGGGCAGTGGTGTCTGCCGTGGGGGCATGCCCAGCCCTGGAGGACTGGCCTTCCACCTCCACCGGCATCCAAGGGCCTGATTGGTTGCAGCACACCACCGCTGTCTGGCCAGATGTCCTGGGCGTGGTGGCGGACGAGGCCCTGGCTGTGTTCCAGTGGGATGCCAGCTTTAGCGTTCAGTGTGTGGAGACACAGATCAGGGTGGGGGTGTGACACTGATGATGATGAGACCATTGCCCTGGACTGCGGGGATGTTGTCGAGGGGGAGGCATCCATGCCAATCACCCTCCCTGGCAGAGCCGCCAGTGCCCTGTTGGTGGTTGTACATCTGCCTGCCACTGCCCCTGGTGTTGCCGTGGGTGACAACAGCATGGCGCCGGTGGATGGTGGTGGTGGTGGTACAGCCGCACTGGCACTGAAAGTGCACAGAGGCCTGAGGGGCAGCAATGGCAGATGGCTGGGGACGTTGGAGGGCCAGGTGCTGCACCCGCTGCTGGTGCATCAGTGAATGAGCAGTCCCAAAGGGATCTCACTGTGCAGCGCCCACCTGAGTGGGGGGCTGGGCAGCACAGTCGCACGCCACCCATGGGTTTTTGCAATGCCCAGGTGCCCCCGGGCACTGACCCCTTGCATGAGCACACCCGTCTGCTGCAGACCTCTGTGGAGCAACAGGTGCTGCTCGTGGCAGCGGTGCGTGCAGTCTGCCGAGGTGCACCAGGCAGCGGAGCAGCACGACAGGGGCCTTGTGTAGGTCCTGGATGCAATTGATCGACTGCGGGAGGACACGTTCACAGCCGTGGATCGCCTTGCTTCTGTGGTCAAGGTCGGCCTAGATCCACTGGCCGCCATGGGGCACAGCTGGCTGCCAAAGACCCCGGGGAGTGCATTGTCCACCCCATGGTCACGGCATTGTGCGACCCCCTCGTTGTCGACACCTGGATCTGCTGTGGGCATTCCAGGCATGCCCGGTGTGGGCCTGTTTGGGATCCTGCAGACCCCTGTGAGGACACGGTCATGTTCCCACAGTACCACCACTGGCGGACTGTTGCAAACACCCTTTGTGGTCGTCATGCAGCCTGGGTCTGTTGGGCGGCCTCGGCATGGCCATCCACATGTCCGCAGTGGCCGTGTGACCAAGCAGCGGTCCTGATGTGCTAGCCTCCCTGTCTACAATCTGCTGCCACCCTGTGTGCACATGGGTGTTGTGTGTGTGTGTGTGTGTGTGTGTGCATGCCACAGACATGGCATCTATAGGCAGCACCACACACTGGCTGTGTACACACTTGCCCAGCCACTGACCTGTGTGGCATGTGCGTGATGATGCCAACACAGCACCAGTTGCATCTGTGCACCAGTGCCCTGCATCTGATCCATGCCTGGAGCTAGGGCTCTGGCGCATGCCTGCGAGTGCCAGTGTGCATGTGTGTGTGGTGGTTTGTGTGGGTGTGTGCGGGTGTGTGTGGGTGTGGGTGCATGTGTGTGTGGGTGGAGTGTGCAGTGCTGCTCGTTGCAGCATGTTGCCATGTGGTCTGGTCTCACACCCACCCAAGCCCCCCGCCCAGCTGTTGTTGCCATGAGGCACGCCCATGCATGCCTGTATGCCGTGCCACTGTTGCCATCCCATACATGGGGGCCTGTCCACCTACCTGCACGCACCGTAGTGCTCCTCCACTATTGTGTCCCAGTGCTGGTGGGCCATCCTGGTCAACCGGGGATCCCTTCGCCCGGGGGGGGCTGCCCACCACCACATGGCCTGGCTGCCACATCGTCCCCACTGCTGTTCCCCTCTTCGACCTTGACAGCTATCCCACAGTCAGTGGCCATGTTGTGCAGTATACAGCAGGCCAGGAATAGGCCACAGGTGTTTGAGGGGCTGTACTGTAGGGCACCACCAAACCTGTCCTGGCAATGGAATCATGCCTTCAGCAGCCCAAACACATGCTCAATGATGTTCGGTGTGCTGGCATGTGCCTTATTGTACCGCTTCTCCACAGGGGTCAACGGGTGCCGGTAGGGAGTGAGCAGCCAGGGCTGGAGTGGAAAGCCACTGTCACCTGTGTGGAAAGAGATATGGTTAGCCTGGTGGACTGTTTTGCTGCACCACCCATCCTTCCCAGCCACATCCTGCAGTGCCCCTATAGTGGTGGCCCCCCATGCCCTGTTGTGCCCAGTAGCCCATGTTCTCAGCATACTCACCCACTAGGTGGCCACTGGGGATGTCCCCACTCTCGAACCTGTAGCACAGTGCTGAGCTGTGCCATATGAAGGAATCATGTGCTCCCCCAGGGTGTGTGGCAGAGACATTGATTATGCAACCTCTGGCATCACACACCACCTGGCAGTTAGTACTGGGGTAACCCTTTCTGTTGATGTAGGCTACCCCCTCCGGGTCAGGTGGCATGCGGATGCCAACATGGGTGCAGTCAATGGCTCCTAACATACCAGGCATATGTGCTACCCTGTGGAACTCCTGCATGTTCGCTTTACACTCTGCCTGTGTGCTGGGGAAGTGGATGTATTCTGCAATGTGTGGCAGTAGTGTGATGAGGAATTGTGTGAGGAGCCGTGATGCGGCCCACTGGGTTATGCCTGTGGTGTCCCCTGTTGATCTCTGGAGGCGCCCGTGGTGAGCAGACACATGACGGCTGTTACTTTCATCTCCACTGTCAGGGCATGGCTCCGTCTAGTGGGTGTCTGCATCTCCTCACTGAACATCTCACAGAGCTACCTCAGAATTGCCCGATTCAGGTGGTACCGGCCCACTATCTCTGTATCAGTGTGGTGTTCGAAGGTGGGTGTGGGCACCGTACAGCCTGTTCCGGATGTACCACCAACGGGCCCTTCCACAGCCACGCCAACCTTCTCCTGCCTCCCCTTACCCTTCATTACAGCCTCCATCTGGAAGGTGGCACTGGCCATGGCCCCTGTTGTCCTGTCCCTCCGGGTGGCTGTTTCACTGGCCCTCCCTGCTGTGTGCTGCTGTGTGGCCTGCTCTGCAGGGCCCATGTCTGTGTGCCCTGCCCCGGCTGGTGGCCTGTCAGCTGTGGCCTATGCCACCCACCCCTGTGGGTTCTTGTGCTGCTCCTCCTGTGCCTGGTGTCACAGGCACACACACACACCATGGCCTCCCTGCCTGTCTCACCTACACACACACTCACTCTCTCACACAGGATCACACCCTCACTGCCTCTGTCCCTCTCTTTGACCCCTACAGTGATACCGGCTGGCCTCTCTGTCTCCCTCTCTCCTGCTCCTCTCTGGCACAAGTGTCCTTCTCCTACTTGCTCCCTTTTTTATAGGCTCAGGTGTCCTCCTCACAACTGCCATTTTCTCCATGCTTGCACCGTTCATCCGGTGTTGAATTTCGCACTGTGCCGCATATTCATGGCTATGCCCCCTGCACTTGTGCATGCATACATTCCCATTGTTCATTGACACATGCCCATTTGTGCTGTGCAGTTGCTGCCGTTGAATATTGCTCTCCGGTGCATGTTCGCAGTTGCACAGGTGCAACACTGTTGCGCAGTGTGCAACTGCTTTGAATATCCCACCCTGTGTGTTTTTATTTTCACATTTACATTAGATAAAATAAAAATAGGCTAAAGTGAGCTGTCACTTCTTTGCAATTCTGCTCAATATGCTTGATATTCCCTTCCCCCACTACTTCCTGTTCCATTCTGTCATTTCTCTGGCTGTTATCTCTTGTTTGCTGTGGTGCAACATGGGGGCTAGTGACTGGGAAAGTTCACTAGCCCCACAGCCTTTCACTAGCCCAGCTGATTTACTTATTGGTTACATTCTCCAGTACAAACCTGCAGGGCTAGTTAAAGGAACATTTTGCTAGCCTAACACAGAATCTGGCTAGTGGGCCAGTGCCAGTTTTGCACCCTGCATTCTCTGTGATGGGTTGCCAGTATTTAAACATTTGTTTTAATTTTATGACTGGGGTGTGGTCAGTGCTGGGACTGCCATTGATTGGTGGTCAGTGCAGTAACAGTCAGGTACTTTTCTGTAAGGGGAAATTAAAAATACCACCAACAGCTTTATCTGGTTCAAGGTCAGTTGGCATTCATCTGTATCCCCCTCCCAGGGTCATGCCTGAAAATAGGCAGAATTTGTCTAGTGTACTTACCTGGTCAACAAAAACTAAATAAATAAATAAATAAAGTCCTACGACAGTTGAGGGAGGTTCAGAGGCAGTGCTGTGTTGATGGTGTGTGTCAGTGTTGTGGTTGGGGATGTCAGTGCTGTTATTGTCAGGGGGTGGCAGGAAAGTACCATGACTGCCTGATGGGGGCCAGGGGTGTAATTTTTGGGAGGGGGCAGTAGTGTGACTGTTGGGGGTGGGGATCATTGCTGTGTCTGTCTGTGAAGGATATCAGCCCTGTAACTGTCACATATGTAGGGAAACAGTGCTCTGACAGTGGTGGTGGGTAGTGCTGTGCCCATTGAGGGTAGGGGTTAGTGCTATCACTGTTGGGGAATGAGGATCAGTGCTGTGACTGTCGGGTAGTTGGCCACTGTGACTGACAGTGGAAGTTGTTAGTTCTGTGACTATTGATGAGGTGGTACAGTTCTATGACTGTTGGGGGTGGAGGGTCAGGCCTGCGACTGTTATAGGTGAGGGGGTAGTGCTGTTGCTGTTGTGGATGGGTGGTCAGTTCAGTGACCATTAGGAGTAGTGGGTCCGTGCTGTTATTCTCAGTGGATTGGAATTAGTGCTGTGAGTGATGGTAGAGAGTGTCAGTTCTGTGACTTTTGGGGGTGAGGTGGCTGTGCTGTGACCGTTGGGGATGGATGATCTGTGCTGTAAGATAGGGGTGGGGTGTAATGCTGTGGCAAGTGCTGTTATAATGGGGGGATGGGGATCAGAGCTGTGACTCTCAGGGATGTCTGGTCATTGCCATGACTGCCATGTTGTGGGAGTATTCTGTGACTGTTGGGAGTAGTGAGAAATTGTAACACTAAGAGGTGTGGATCAGTGCTGTGACTGCCAGAAGTGGGTGGTCATTGTCATGACTGTCAGTGGAGGGTGTCAGTCCTGTTACTGTCAGTGGGTTGCTACAGTCCTGACTGTGGGAAGGGGTGGTACAATTCTGTTAATGTGGCGGGGAGTTGTACAGTCCCATGACTGTGAAAGAGGGAATGTTACAGTCCTGTGACTGTGGGGTGGATGGTTCAATCCTGTGCCTGTGGGGGGGGGTTCAGTCCTGTGACCAGGGGGTGGTGCAGTCCTGTAACTGTGGGAGGGGGATCAAACAGTCCTATGACTGTTTGGGTGGTCATTGCTGGTACTTATGGTGTAGGGTGCCAATACTGTGACTGTTGAGCAGTGGTGCAGTCCTGTGATTGTCAGAATGAAGCTCAGTTATGTGTTAGGGATAGGGTGTCATTTATGTGACTGTCAGGGTGAGGGTCATTCCTATGACTTTTGGGAGGTCTGCTTCTGCACAATCCTACAGCTTTGAGGGACTGAAGCATTTGCAGGAAGTTGTATATGCATCAGGAAGGTTGTAAAAGGCACCAAACTAAGTGACCATTCAGAGAGGGTGGTCAGTCCTGACTGTGTGAGGTGGTCATTAGTGCTGTGACTAAGGCACAGGATTGTGAATGTTAGGGGTGGGGATTACTGATGTTTCTAGAGTGGCCTTAGACTTTGCAGGACCTGGGGCAAAGGTCAAACACTGGGCACGCTGTCACTGACAATCAGCAGTCTTGTCTTCACTTACTGTCGTATTCACAGCAAAACTGGTACTGCCTGTAGTTTTGCAGGTGAGCAGAAGACCTCAGTGCCATTTTGAGGTAAACAGAAAGAACCCAAACTGCAAGTATCGGGGCAGTCAGGAGACCTCAGTGCTGCCGAGTGGGAATTAAAAGAACCTGTGCTGCCTGTATTTGAGGGTGAGCAGAAGACCACAGTGACAGGGAGCAGCTAAAAGAAAAAAGCCCTTCAAGGCTGTGGAGATCCCTCATAATGGGAAACTTAAAGAAAAAGCCCTTGAGGGCTGTGGAGACCCAATACTTAGGGCAGCTGAAAGAAAAAAAGCTCATTGTGGCTGTGGAGAGCCACCAGAGAAAGCAGCTGACAGAAAAAAAGAACTTTAGGGCTATAGAGATCTGCTACAGTGGGCAGCTCAGCAACTTATCAAAAAAGCCCTTTAGGACAGTGGAGATATACAGGTCATTGCAATCCCCATGTTTGTAGTTGAATTGTAACCATGTTAGTTATTAGCTCCAAACAGCTTCCAGGATATAGGTAAACTTTTGCAGGCCATGGCAGTTTATAATTGTACTGCAGTGGGTCTCGTCTCTGCAACCCTTGTGATTCTTCAGGGGAGATTATACACTGCCTCCTGCCACACCCTGCAGCCTGGATTTGGTTTGCCTACTTGTTCCAAGACAGCATCTGAACTGGAAGTGGCTGAGGCCACTAAGCACTTGATCTTTGTTCTGAATGCCCCTGAAGGTCACACTCAAAGTCTCAACCCCTACTACCAACACCAACGCCCATCACCCACTCAACCATCCCGCACAGTGAGATCAGCACACTCAAGACTCACCATCACAGAGCCCAGCTGAGGATCCAAGGAAGAAAGGGGAGACAATGGTGCTGGGTCAATCATTTTTTTTTTATGCCAAATGCCATTGGCCTGGTGCAAATTTGCAGATGATGGGATATGCAGTGTTGGCACTTCTAAGATTGACTACTCCATGTCAGTGAGACATGTGCCTCAATCTGGGATGAGAGGCCAATGACCTCAGACATGGCTGAGCCTAAGCGAATGCACCTACTGTGTGGTCTGGTCTCTTGATCTGGCACAGAAAAGGGAAAGGGTGTGCGTGTGAGTGATTCCTGATCATGTGACCTTTCTCAGTGCTCCTACAGGAAAAATATCATCAAGTGACTTAACTTAGCTGTCTTCAGGGCTGTTCTCAGTTCGGTCTTAATAAGTGAATCAAAGTGCAGGGCCTCCCAGAACTGCAGGGCCCAGGGCAGCTGTCCCTACTGCCCCCCCAAGAACTGAACCAGTCATCCAAGTGGTCATGTGGGACAGAGGTAGACAGGTAGGGCTTTATAGCCATTTCCACATTCCCCCTCTTAGATTTCTGCCTTCACCTGGGAGAAGCCAAAGGTCAAGTCAGCAAGCTTCCCCATCCAGGGACAGGACAGCTATCTAATGAATCAATGCCTCTCCACCCAGGGACAGGACAGCTATCTAATGAATCAATGCTCAGAGTTATGTCTGACCCTCAGCAACCTGAGCATGATCCTGAACTCGGGTCCCTGATGTGGTGGAATGTAAGGCACACAGCACCTCATCCCTCCATACCAGTGGACCAGACCGGCCTTATACTGCAGCAAGGGAATTATTTGTTATTTACGTGGCAGGCGATTGAACAAAGGGGGTGCCACAAAACACTAGGAAATGATTTTATATTAACAGGACCGGTGGTCAGAGGGTGGGATGTACCCATGGATACCAGAGAATGTGTTAACTTTAACAGACCCTGCAATCACAGGTACATGTTGTTATTGGCTGGCAGTTTTAAAGAAATATTGCACTGCTCAAGGTTCCATATAAAAACATTTTCACCGTAGATGGCTCCTAATCCCTGTAAAATAGCATGATGTAGCCTTGTTGGTTATGACCAGAGTTTGTTTAAATATGGTAACAGACAGCTTTTTTCATTTAGGGAGATCACTGAGCAAGACATTCTGGTTGAACTTCATAAACTGGATGATAAACAAGGGGCAGGTAGTGATAAGCTAGATCCAATTTTCTATAAAGTAGGTGCTCCTGTCCTGGTACATTATTTAACATATTTGTTCAACCTATCACTAAAGTTAGCCATAGTTCCTCTTGATTGGAAAACAGCCTGTGTTGCTTCAATTTTTAAAGGTGGCAATGAAATAGGCTATCATCCCATTTCAATATGAATCTATGATACCAGTTCAACAACAATGGATCCATTCACGTATCTGGACTATGTAGTACGGTATGGGCTGCATGCCCATTGGCTCATGCTGTGGACCAATGGGTGTACAGCCCTACAGTACAGTGTCAGTTGGCGGGTGGCGGGGCGGCAAGCGGGTGGGAAACTGAAGCTTGCCGCTGACTGTGGGGGGAGCGAGGCAGTGGGGCTCCAGTGGGTGGGTGGGTGGGAGGGGGTACCGCTAGTCCACTAGGGTTGTTTTGGTGTGGCATTATATTCTACTGGTGCCCGTGATTGGGCTGCGAGCGGTCCACTGGACCACCAGGGATATTGGACATTTATTTCCTACTACATATGCCTGCGATCGGGCTGTAAGTGGTCCACTGGATGCCCAGGGATAATGGACATTTATTTACTTCTACATATGCCCACGATCGGGCAGTGGGGCACCGTGCAGGGATGTGCAGAGGGCGTCGGTCCCCGACGGCTGCAGCCTGGCAGGGTACCAGGCGCAAGTCGCTGGGGATCAGCTCACCTGCATGCAAATGTGGCCATAATGACATGCAAATGGCCCCATTTGCACATTGCATGCATTATGACCCCATTTGCATGTGCACTTTTGAATATTGCGGTTGATTCACCTAGCGCAACCGAACTTGTGCTAGCGCATCCCCCTATTCCACTCTGGCCACTTGCACTGGTGCAGTTCCACTGTGCCATGCACACTGCGGGTGGCCAGGGTGCGATATTCAGTGAGGCTGTGCCATGGTGCAGCTCCATTGAATATCACCCTGTCAACGCCCCTGTGCAGCCAAGTTGCTCTGCGCCGAGGCTTGTGCCACAGTCTGATGCAGTCTGAATATCCAGTCCCCTGTCTTAAGGTTAATAACTTAAAAATATTCATTGGTAAAGATTTTCTGTTCCATAGAATGTTCTCTTGACAATGATTGACAGGTTCCTGTTATAAATATAGTCCACAAGGGGCCGCTGATTTCCTATAGTACACTCTAAGTACCCTAGTACTGTCACAAATCTGCAATTTTGCTTTCAGTTACTGATCACAGAAATGCTTGGCATTTAAAATTGGGACCATCTAGGGACATCATTCTTTTTGTGTTTACCTAGTCGAGCCCTGAGGATGTTAGCCATGTCTTTATTTTGGGGTAAAACACCACAGAAATATGTTTTTCAAATTTGTGGGAAAAGTAGTGTTGCATAGTAGTGTCGCACTTGCGACACTTTTGCAACTTTTTGCGAAAGGTGTCACAAATCATGACACTACTTTTCTAGGTTATGGCCAAAATGACAGGAATTATTTGCCACCCTGTTGCAAAGGAATGGTTTGGTCTTTTGGACTGAAATTTGGAGGGAAGGCTGCCAACATCTCACAGATGTGCCTTTTAGTAGTTTGGTGAAAAAATATTGCACGGATCAAAGTTACAATACTCCGAAGTTGACATTTTTTCCTATAGACTAACATGGTGGCATCCGCAGCGCCTTTTGGGACTCGTATGTCAGAAACGGTGTGAGATGCAGAATTTTCGTTGTGACAATGCGTAGCCATATGGCCTATGCATTTAGTGAAAACCTAGCCAGGAAACTCATGAATAATGTGAAATTTTAATTTTTTTCTACGTCGTACGGTTACTTAGATATTAGCATTTTAGTATTACATTTGCTCGTTTTCTGCTCCGAGGCCCATTATTATGCATTCATTGTTTGTTTTCACTGTGTTTCCCAATGGAGCTTTTGGTGAAAAATAGGGTGTGTGCTCCAGTTACTGTTACACAAAGGCTTTACACTTCTGTTTCTGTGCCCGTTTGTGATAGTGTTCCCTTGTACGCCACCGTGTGCGTCACCCTTTGCATTTCCATTTGCGTTTGCGTTACTGTTACCATTTGTGTCTCCACTATTGTTTGTGTTTCGCTTAGCATCACTGTGCGCAATACCATTTCTGTTGGCGGCCACCCTTCCGTTTCCATTTGCATTTGTCTTTTGTTTTGCGTCATCCATTTTCCTACCATTGCCATTTGCATTTACAATTGTGTTCCCGTGCCTGTGTGCATTATAGTTTGTGTTTCTATATGTGCTTCTGTTTGCATTCGCATTTCTATTTTCTTTGGCGTTACTGTTGCTGTTACCATTACCATTTGCATTTACAATTTTCCATCAGCGTCTTTTCACAGTTCTTTGTTCGTATGTGTTTGTGTTTTGAGTTTCTGTTTTCTGTTCCTTTCATGTTATTGCTGCTGTTACAGTTATCGTGCATTTACAATAGCAGTACCATGACCGTGCGCATTACCAGTTGTGTTTCCGTATGCACTTGCGTCTCCGTTTGTGCCACTGTTTGCTTTGGCATCACCTTGCACCTGTGTTTCTCTTAATGCTTGCTTTACAAATTACGTTTGTGTCAGCATGTGCGTAACCATTAGTGCTTACGTTTGCATTGCTGTTACCATTACTATATCACAAAAAATCACGTGGTGGGAGCATTCCATTCACTATTTATAGTCCTCATTCTCAAAAATAAGGGAAATTAGAGGTAAAAAACTCCATTTAATGCATCATTTAGGGTTGTTACACAGCAGCAAAAGTGAGGAAATTCAGTGTTAGGGTTGAAACCCCCCCTTGCACCCCCTCAGCCTGACCCGCCAACTGACATCGGGGTGTGCATTGGGATCATCGGTCCTAACTCTCACCCCATTCTCCTATGCCTCAGCTTGTTCACGCATGTGACGGGTGAGAGTTAGCACCACTATAGTTAGGGTTCAGCGGTCAGTTACATACTAAAGTCAAACGTTCAGGCATTAATAACTTTGGACCGATTCAATGGATTTGCCTGAAATTTGGTATGCACATTGGGGCATGGTAGATCTCTTGATCTGCCAAATTGCATTTTGGTCAGAGTGCCGGTCTTTGTGTATGAAATCACTGAAAAATGCAAAATTATCCATTTTTGGAGGCACCTTTTGGCATTCTTAATGTGGTGCTGCACGGCCATCGTATGGCATGCCACTCTGTAAGATGACTTGTTTGAAAGAGTTTTGGTGGCCGAACATGCTGCTTTTTGATTGGTGAAAAAATACTAAGGCATTCAAAAATTATGGCACTTTTTTTTTATTTAGTATACTTTACTCATCTTTTCCAACATCCATAATACACAATGGGCTGCAAGGCATAAGCATTATTGTATAAAGACGTGGAACATGCCATAACAGCCTTGTGGTTACATCAGCTAAAACAATCACAATCACTTTCTATTCTAAAAGCTACTACTATATCCTAATCTAATAACCCCACACCCTCTTCCAATAAATCCGCATCCCCCTTTACCATTCTACCCTCCCCCTCATCAAGTGTGTACATATTATTTCCAGCATAGCTGCCAAATTGGATTCCACCTGCAGAGCAAACAATCCACTGACTTTGAGTTATGGGTTACTTGCAATAAGCAAGGCCTCCAAGGAGCCCCATCTGGGCTGATATAAGTGCGGTCGGTTACTCATATACAGAATATGCTTTTCTAATTGCAAAGCAGTGAGCATCTCCTTATACCACTCCCTCACAGACAACCGTCTTTCTTCCTTCCAGTGTCTCATAATAATGAGTTTGGCTACTGCCGAGACGAGAGCAATATATGCCCTCCTGATTTTGGGAATACCCCTCTGCAACAAATATAATAGACATATTTCCGGGGTAAAAAGGGAATCAAGCCCAAGCCATGGATCCAATAGTTGTTTAATAGCATACCAAAAGGTCTGAACCAGTGAACAACTCTAGAACATATGATATAGAGAGCCAGGGCGAGGTGACACCTAGTGCACACAGGAGAGGGGGCATGTCCCACCTTATGTAACTTAACAGGTGTGAAATATAAATTATTCATAATATTAAACTGTTTCATTCGTAGCCTGTCTTGTTTAACAAAGGTATAACTGTTCCTCCAAGCCCATCCCCAAGTCGCTGCATCAGGTGAAATAGACAGCTCTTGGACCCAATAATAGCAGATCCCCCGGGGTAGGTTAGCGTCCATAGACTGTAACTCTTTGTAGGTTTTGGACACAGTGTGCGATTCACTCGCTGCCTGCAAGAGCCTAGTCAATTTCTCCATGTGCAACCAGTTGGTGTTGCCCCTCCCTATATGGTTTTTGATTGCTTCTACAACCTGCTTATGTTTAAAATAATCTGTAACTGATATTGAATAACGTGCACGGAAAGTTGAGAATGATATCACTTGGCCATTCTTGAGGAAGTCAGCGACCTTCATATCGGTCAGGAGCGGCCAAAATGTGGGCGAGATAGGTTTATGATCTATTTGAAAGTGGGGGTTACCCACAATAGGTTGTTCCAGGGATGCATGCCAGTTACATGAAAGGAATGTTTGTATTTGCTGGAGGGCCCGGACCGACCATCCTATAGGGGTGTTTTTCAGCTTACAGGGGAGTTTAGTGGGGCTGACAAAAGTCAAAGAGGTGAGTTTACCCTGGAGCTGGGGTATTAGTGATTTTTCTATATCCAGCCACAGGGGAATATATACCTGATTCTCATTTTCTAAACCTGCCCTTGACCAATAGACTACTCTGCTAAGATGATGGGCACAGTAGTAGGTGAAGAAAGAGGGTCATGCTAGTCCACCCTGTCTTTTGGGCCCTGTAAGTTTATAATATGTTCACCTAACTTTTTTACCCTTCTATAGAAAGACATTTATCATCGATTGTAGGTAATTAAACCACTTTTTGGGAAGATAGCACCCTAGCATCCCGACCGGATATAGCATCCTGGGTAGGACATTCATTTTTATGATGTTAGCTCTCCCCCATAATGTAAGTGGAAGATTGTCCCATCTTTCAAGATCTGATTTAATAACCTTGAGTAGCTCTGTGAGATTCAGTTTCATCATGGTGGGGAGATCTTTGGCCACCTGAATGCCTAAGTAGGTAAGGGTATGTGGTGCCCATTCCAGACTGGTGCCATTTATGATCGCCCGGGTGGTCTTGTCATTCAGGGGGAAGACCTTGGACTTGGATACATTGAGTTTGTAGTGGGAGACCTCTCCGAAGGATTTAATCACCTTCAGGAGCGCTGGGATCCCGCTCACCGGTTCCTCAATATGTATCAGCAAATCGTCCGCGTAAGCAGACAGGGTATACCGTTGTTCCCCTAATTTTATACCTTCAATTTGAGGGGAGGCAGTTATTTTCCGATGGAGGGGTTCCAAATAGAGATTGAACAAGAGAGGGGATAAAGGGCACCCCTGCCTGGTCCCCCTTTGTAGCCGAAAAGGGCCAGACAGGGTGCCATTGCACCAAACCTGTGCGGTTGGGGAGGAGTACAGGATCTGGACCCATTTAATAAATCCTGCTGGGAGGCCATATCATGCCATTGCTAGAAATAAGAAGTCCCAGGAGACCATGTGGAAGGCTTTCTCAGCATCCAGGGACACCAACACCACCGTGGAGTCGGAGTCCCTGGATGCCGAGAGGATATGCATGATCTTCCGCATGTGGTCATTAGATGATCTCCCTGCCATAAACCCAATTTGTTCCCACCCAATAAGAGTAGCTAACACAGGGCTTAGTCTGATAGCCAAGATCTTGGCTAAGATCTTGACATCTGAGTTAGTCAACAAGATAGGTCGGTAACTGGCGGGGTTAAGGGGGTCCTTCCCAGGCTTGGGGATAAGAGTGATCAACGCTTTTAGAAAACTATCCTCCGACATGTCCTCCGAGTACCAATAATTGAAAATGTCTGTTAGCAGAGGGGCAAGTTCGAGCGTACACGCTTTATACAAGTTATTGGAGAGACCGTCTGGTCCCGGCGATCTATCCATTGCAAGTTGCTGGATGGCTTGTGTGACCTCCTGTACTGTTACCGGATTACCCAGTGTGTTGGCACTCTGAGGGGTCACTGTTGGTAGCTCTATTGAGGTTAGATAACTGAGGATGGTCTGAGCCTTGGGATGGTCTGCCTGATTGACTGAATACAGCCTTGTATAATAGTTCTTTATCTCCTCCACCACTTCTCTGGGTGACGTTATGATTTGATTGCCCACTTTAAGACCAGCAATGAAGCGTGAAGCTTCTACCTGCCTGAGCCTCAGTGCTAGCAATTTTCCAGCTTTTTCCCCGGCATCTAGATATTTGATTTTGGTACACCTCAATGACAGTTCTACCCTTTGATTAATCAGGACTGAGTACTGGGCTTGTAATCTATGTAACGTTGCCCATTCTGCTTCAGGTGACTTATTATTGAGAGTGGCCTCCAACCGTCGGATGTCTGAAAGCAAGTTATCTTGCTGGGCTTTATGCAGCCTGGATCTAACGGACGCTAAACGTATGCACTCCCCTCTCAAAGCACACTTTGCTGCTGCCCAGACTATGTCAATTCTGGTAACCGAGCCCCTATTTATTGACAAGAAATTGGTGAGGAAATCTCTTATCTGCTGTATGGTCTCAGACTTCTGGAGCAGCTGGTTATTCAGCCTCCAGACAAAATCCCTCCTATATCCTTCCCAAAAATGGAACATAGATGAGACAGATGAGTGGTCGGATATGACCCTCTCATGAATCTCAGAGCACACCACATTTGGAAGTAAGT
The DNA here is from genome assembly GCA_016271365.2 of Neoceratodus forsteri. NCBI lineage: Eukaryota > Metazoa > Chordata > Ceratodontiformes > Ceratodontidae > Neoceratodus > Neoceratodus forsteri. The sequence goes on from JADMNL010000035.1 coordinate 41,528,487, forward strand.
GGGAACTTAATAAAATAAAATAAAATCAATACAGGTTAATGATCTGTGCGGGGGTGAGTAAAACGTGTATTGGCACTCCGTAGGGTGCAACACCCGCCATACATCGAGGATATTTGCACCGTTCATTAAATCATGTAGTGCCCTCTGTGATGGGGAAGGTCCCCATCTCCGAGGATCAGATCTGTCCACCCATGCGTCTGGCACCACATTCCAGTCCCCTCCCAATATAGTTGCCACCGGTGGATTAGTGACTACCATACTTAATAGATGAACAAAGAATTCAGGGGCTTCTCCATTTGGGCCATATACTGCACCCAGTAAAATTGGTTTAGTCTCTAAACTACCCAGCAAGATAATATATCTCCCGTTGAGGTCATATTTCTCACTCTTTAATATAAAGGGGATATTTTTATTTATGAGAATGACCACCCCTCCACTGTTACTAGATCTCCTGGCACCAAGGGCCTGTCCTACCCAAGCTTTGATGAACAAATGGGCATCTTTCCATTTCATGTGTGTTTCTTGAAAGCAAGCTATCCCTGTCTTTAATTGCTGCAAGTGTTTAAGAATAGTCAGTCTTTTGTCCTTGTCCTGGGCACCCTTGATGTTCCAACTAATAGCCTTGTATTGATTACTCATTACCTGCAATTGTATTGCTGTAAGGATCTGCTCCCTTTCTTAACCTGAAAATACGATTGAACCTAGAAAAATATCTTATCCCATGATATGCAGCGTCATCCGCTCTAAACACACTTGACATCCTCCCCCTCCCTCAAAAGACCCTTTTCATTATATTTAACCTTAATTTCTCCTATTAGACCCCCCCAATGAATAAATCATTTTCTTTAATCCCCTACATTCTCCCCAGTTCCAAAAGACTGCAACTCCCAAACCATCGCGATGCGCAATGTCTTTTCACAGAGTAATACACACCATGCCCCCCTCCCGTTCCCCATCCTCCCATTAAGCAAACAGTATGCCCAACCCACATATATCAAAATGTCCAATACTCTAAATCTTGAGTCGAAAAATTAAGCAAGATTAAAAGGTAGATCATAGCATTATATAATAATTCCGAGGCTCCTAGAGTCATTGCTTCATCCTGGCTAGTTCCTTTAGTAGGGGAAGGCAACAGGAGGAGTAAGGTGACCACGCTGAAGAAAGAAAAAAAAGAAATTAAAGGTTAGCAGTGTGCAGTAGGTCCCCATATAGTTATTAACATTGTTTCCAGTAACTAGACTCAACAATGCAGTTAATGTAGTTCCCCATGTCTCCAGTCACCAAATGTCACAGTCGAAGACCATGAGGACCTTCAAGTGACCTGCATGTCCCATGGAGTATATGCCGTTCGAGAGGTATATACCGGATCAGTCCCGGTTGCTCTTTCCCACCATCTGCACATTCAATTTAGGCGGGCCTCTAGGTAGAAGGGAAAAAATCCAATCGAGTTGGTAGATGGAACCAAGCACTCATCTCATGATTAAGGAGAAGCCTATGAAGGAATAGAGTGGCCAAATCAACAGGAAAGAAGCTGAATGAGAGGCTAGCAAATCTAGTAAATGCTATAATTTGCGGTACTTCTTTCGGGCTCACGGCTCTGCCACTGCAATCAGGGTACTCCCTCATATCTCTGGTCACAGTCCCTTACAGCCGAAAGAAAATGAAACCATTGAGTGATCAGCATGCGTTTCAAGGTGCGCATCCAGGCAGAAGCATGACTCCAGGAACAGTTCCCTCAGTGTTCAATAATACTTAGTCCAAGAACACTTCCAGTGGCCACCCATAGCCTTACCTGTAGAACACTGACTGCCTGTTGAGTGTCAGCATTACTTTAATATTCTGATGACAATTTAGTAAGCCCACAAAGATCACATTTACCACAACTCTGTCACTGCGATCTCTCGTCAGTTGTAGCACAATACCCTTTCTCATTCCATTCCCTTGAACAGGTCCGGGAGTAATTCTCGGAGCTCCATCAGAGCATGCTCTTTATTTTCCAGAGGGATCCATTTATCCTGATGTTTGATCTGAAGCACTGCGGGGTATCGCATTCTGAAAGGTCTCCCAGCTGCTATTAACTTGGAGACAATTGGATGCATTTCCTGCCATTTTGCCCTAACCGACTGGGGCAGATCTTGAGCAATCCTAAGCCAGTGACCTTCCCAGAGTATTTCTCGTAAGTTTTTAACTTCAGCCAGGATATGTTGTTTATCTAAAAAATTGAGTAGGTGACAGATCAGGGGTCGAGGGGGGGAGTTGGGGAGCGGGGACGGACGCAATGCCCGGTGTGCTCGCTCAATAACATACGAGGCTCCATTTGGAGAAGGGCCCACTATCGTTCCAAAGAGTTTCTGCAAGAATAAGATCGGGTTCGAGCCTTCTTCTTTTTCCGGCACACCAAATATCAGCAGGTTGTTTCTCCTACTCCTCCCCTCTAGATCTTCTAACTTCTCTTCAAGTCTTTTCAACCTTCTCCCAAACTGTGTGATCGTTGATTCATTTTTGTCTTGTTTTCTCTCCAACGAGAGGATCTTAACTTCAGAGTCTCCCACTCTCATAGTCAGGGCCTGCACTGAGGTTTTAATCTGCTGCATATCTTCTGCCATCTCTGATATACGCTCCTGGAGAGTCCTCATTGCCTCCAGAAATCTCTCCTCCGAGAAGGCAGTAGCAGTGGCTGGATTTTTACTGTCTCTCAATTGCTGGTGCCTAGGCCTCTTCACGGCCTGCTCTTTTTCTGGCGTCATTGGCGGCAAGTGTCTCAACATCGGTTTCTTCATAAAAACGTCCATTTTAGGCCGACGATTGTCCGCTATGAGGTTCTAGTGACCTTATAATGTAGGCAAGACACACCGTTTGAGATGAAATATATCAGAAATCAGTATTTTATTAAGCGGAGGTGCGGAGCTGCAGGCGGTTGCTACTGCCCTTCACCCTGTCATCACGTGACCCTCCATTATGGCACTTTTAAGTTCCCATTATAAGTCAATGGAAAAATTTATATGTATATCTTGCGATCAAAGAATGGGGTTCTGGCCATCTGGTCCCACCTGGCAATCAAAGAATTTGCATCCTCAAGGTTCAAAAATCTTTATCCCCAAGAAATTTGATCGTGAGGTCTGCCATCTTGTTTTCAGTTTTCTGATCACACAAACACAAATATCTCGGTTCAGGGGTCACTTCCGAACTAAAACTTTGATGGGTTTTACTCAGGGAACCCCGATCTATCAAGCCATGGCTTTGGTTCCATCCAAATCAGTCCAAAAATAGAGTTATTAGCTTTTAAATTTTTCATTCGTAGCTCACTAACAATCTTTGATCACAAGCCTACAAATTCTTTGATCGCGAGAATCTTTATTTGCTATTGTGCATCGCGAGCTAGGGTCAAGATGGCCAGATTTAAAAATAGCTTTTTGCAGCCCAGGGGTGCCCTATTAAGTGAGATAAGGGTGGGTTTTGCTCAGAGGGCTTTGCTCTGCCTCATCTGAATAAAAAAACAGTAGTTGTCATTATCCCTGGTAGTCTAGCAGCCCCCCCATCATGGTAATGTACTTAACCATGATTGTATCCCTGGTAGTCTAGTGGTCCCCCCAATGAGTATGTTATTTATATGTTAATATGTTTTATCCATGGTAGTCTAGTGGCCCCCATGTGTATTCATTTTTTTAATTTTGTAATATCCCTGGTAGTCTAGTAGCCCCCCCAATCTGTACTTCATAATGACTGAGCAAAACCCACCCTTATCTCATTTAATAGGGCACCCCTGGGCTGCAAAACACTATTTTTAAATTTGGCCATCTCGTCCCTCGCTCTTTGTTCATGAGCGAGCAATTTCTTTGACCGTGACTGTGCAAATTCTTTGGTCGCGAGATTCTTTGATCGCGATCAAGTATCATGAGTGAGGGATGAACTATGGTGGTGGTTTACCACAATTATTTGAATTTTTAAAATTACAGATGTTTTCATTCTCTGGTCATGACCCTGCAAATTCTTTGGTTGTGAGCCTGCAAATTGTTTGATCGTGAGATTCTTTGATCGCAATCATGCATCGTGAGTGAGGGACGAGATGACCAATTAAAAAATCTATTTTCTCAGCCCAGGGGTGTCCTAGGAAGTCAAATGAGGGTGGATTTTACTCAGGGGGCTTCGTTCTGTCGAACCATGGTGGTGGTTTACTGCAATTCCTTCAATTTTTTGATTTATAAGGTTTTTAGATCTTTGTTCATGACCCTGCAAATTCTTTGATTGTGAGCCTGCAAATTCTTTGATCATGAGATTCTTTGATCGCCATCTTTTTTGTGAGGGAGGGACAAGATGGCCAGATTTTTTGTAGTGGAATAGACAGGGAAATTTTAGTAATCTTTGATACTGAATGTCTTGGAAACAGTTTTGTCTTTTGACTTGAAATTTGGAGGGAAGAAAGGAAATATCCCATAGATGTGTTTTTTGGTACTTTGGTCAAAAAATAGTACAGGGCAGCAAAGTTACAGTACTACGAAGCTGACGATTTTCCCATAGGATAACATTACGGTGTTTGTCGCATTACAGGAATTCTTTGCCGCCCTGCTGCAAAATAACGGTTTGGTCGTTTGGGCTGAAATTTGGAGGGAAGAATGCCAACATCCCACAAATTTGCCTTTTGGTGATTTGATGAAATAATATTACAGGGCAGCAAAGTGACGGCACTCCGAAGTTGACGCTTTTTGCCCTAGGATAACATTATGGCATCCGTTGTGTCTTTCAGGCCTGTATCTCAGAAATGGTGCGAGATACGGACTTTTCATCACAAAAATGCTTAGCCCCCCACATGAGGGCTAAGTACAAAACTATCCAGGAAAGTCATAATTCACACACAATTTTAGTTTTATTTATACGTCATATGGTTCCTGAGATATAAGCAATTTAGTATTCCAAGTCGTAATTTTCTGCTCCAAAGTCAATTATTATGCATACATTCCTTGTTTTCAATGTGTTTTTTCAATGCAGTTTTGGGGGAAAAGAAGGATGTGACCTTTCGTTACTGTGCCAGTTAGCGTTTCCAGTTGCGCTTCCATTACCGTTCGCATCACTGTTCCCGTCTACGCCACCGTGTGCGTTATGGTTTGCATTTTCATTTGCACTTGCATTTCCATTTTGTTTGGCATTATTGTTGCTGTTACCAATACCATTTACATTTATAATTGTGGTACCATGACCGTGCGTGTAACGCTTTGCGTTTCCGTACACGCTTGCGTTTCTGTTGGCTTTATTGTTACTGTTACCGTAACCATTTGCCTTTACAATTGTGGTTCCATGAGTGTGTGCGTTACGGTTTGAGTTTTCATACGTGCTTGCATTTCTGTTTACGTTGGTGTTATTGTTGCTGTTACTGTTACCATTTGCATTTGCAATGGCAGTACCGTAAATGTGTGTGTTACCAGTTGCATTCTGTACGCACTTCTGTTTGTGTCTACGTTTACATCACTATTCCATCAGGCGTAACTTTGTGCTTGGATTTCTATTACTGTTTGTGTTACCATTTACATTTGTGTCACCATGTGCTTAACCCTTTGTGCTTGTGTTTTCGTTGCACTTTCTATTACTATTGTCACACAAAATGACGTGGTGGGAGCATGGGGCCCAAAGGGACCTGCGCTTCCTCCAACTTGCCAACTTTCTACTTTTCTATTCTTTCTTAAAGAGTATGGAAATTCTTTGCAAAAACTTTGTTAATGCATCAGTTAGGGTTCTTCCACAGTAACAAAAGTAAGGAAGTTCGACATTAGGGTTCCCACCCCTTGCACTCCACCCCCAACCTGCTCCCACCAACAGGCATCAGGGTGTGCGTTGGGGTCATTGGCCCTAACTCTCACCCCATTCTCCTACACTGCACCACCTCAACTTGTTTACACATGGGATGGGGTAAGAGTTAGGACCGAGGACCCCAACACACATCCCAATGCCTGTGGTGGGGGCAGCATGGGGTGCAAGGGGTGGGAACCCTAATGTCAAATTTTCTCACTTTTGTTGCTGAGAAAAACTCTAACTGATGCATTAATAGTTTTGCAAAGAATATATATATATATATATATATATTCTATGCAAAAACTTCATTAATGCATCAGTTAGGTGTTTCCTACAGTGAAAAAAGTGAGGAATTCAATTTTAGGGTTCTCACCCTTGCACCCCACCCCCAGCCCGCCCCCTCCAGCAGGCATCGGGGTGTGCGTTTAGGTCATTGGCCCTAACTCTCACCCCATCCCATGTGTAAACAAGCTGAGGTGATGCAATGTGAGGAGAATGTGGTGAGAGTTAAGCCAATGACCCCAACGCACACACCCCGATGCCTGTTGGTGGGGGCGGGCTGGGGGTGGGGTGCAAGGGGTGAGAACCCTAAAATCGAATTTCCCCACTTTTTTAGCTGTACAAAGACCATAACTGATGCATTAATGAAGTTTTTTGCATAGAATTTCCTTACTTCTTAATAAAGAATAAAAAGTAGAAAGTTGTGCAAGTTGGTGGGAGCGTGGGGCCCTTTGGGCCTCATGCTCCCAGGGCCCCTCACTCCCACCAACTTGTAAGTGTTGGGCCATGTTACACAGCTGATGACTGAAAAGTACAGTGACAACAGCACAACCAGCCACTAAACAAATATGAATGTAGTAGAACAATAGAAAATGCTGTCTGCAAAACTTTAAGTGCACCACGCAATCTCTCCACAAAAAATAAATTGTCTGAGATGTAAACAAGCAGTTCACATGTACAGGACATCCCGTCAACACTCTCCAAATTTCAAGTGAAAAGACCAAACCATCTTCGAGATATAACATGTTACATTTTGAAATTTTCATTCGTCAGACTGGCACAGTTCCACACATGTTGACATTTAACACACACAACAACTGGCAACTACATCCATGACACTAATGCTAGGTATCCTATCAATTTCAAGGCACCACCACCAGCAAAACGCTGTCCGAAGAACGTAAATTGTGCCACACCATATCGCCAGCAAAAATGTTTTTCCTCAACACGTAATCAGTGTAATTTACATGCAAAGGACATGCTGTAAACACCCTCCAAATTTCAAGTAAAAAGACCAAACTATTTCCGAGGTATTCAATCTTAAGGTTTGGTAAACTTTCCCTATCTATTCCATCATAAAAAATCTGGCCATCTTGTCCTGCCCCCACGATCAAAGATGGTGATCAAAGAATCTCATGATCAAAGAATTTGCAGGCTCATGAACAAAGAATAAAAACATTTGTAGTTTACAAAACTGAAAGAATTGCAGTAAACCACCACCATGGTTCGACAGAAGGAAGCCCCTGAGCAAAACCCACCCTCATTTGACTTCCTAGGGCACCCCTGGGCTGAGAAAATTGATTTTTTTAATCCCGCCATCTCGTCCTACATTCATGATGCATGATCACGATCAAAGACTCTCACGATCAACGAATTTGCAGGCTCGTGATCAAAGAATTTGCAGGGTCAAGACCAAAGAATAAAAACTTGTGTAATTTACAAAAGTCAAAGAATTGCAGTAAACCACCATCATTGTTCGTCGGGGGGCTGCTAAGTGGGCTGGCACAGCTGGATAGGGGGTGGGTGCCACTAGACTACCAGGACATGGAACATGCTTATTTATTTTGTTATGATGGGGGATCGCTAGACTACCTGGGATATGAATAATAATGAAATACAGATCAGGGGGGCCAATAGACTACCAGGGATATGAAAAAGAAATATAAATAAACACACATGGGGGGCCACTAGACTACCATGGATAAAAAGAGACATATTAATAAAATACTCATTGGAGGGGCCACTAGACTACCAGGGATACAGGGATCACTATGTACATTATTATGATGGGAGAAGGGGCCGTTAAACTACCAGGAATAATGAAAAGTAATGTTTTTTTATTCAGATGGGGCAGAACAAAGCCCCCTGACAAAACCCACCCTTATATAACTTTGTAGGGCACCACTGGGCTATAAAAATGTGTTTTAAAATCTGGCCATCTCATCTCTCACTCGCAATGCTCTATTGTGATCAAAGAATCTTGCGATCAAAGAATTTGCAGGCTTGCAATCAAAGATCATTAACGAGCCGTGAACGAAGATTTTAAAAGCTAATGACTCTATTTTTAGACCGATTTGGATGGAACCAAAGGCATGGCTTGATACATAGGGCCTCCTGAGTAAAACCCATCCAAGTTTTACTTTAGGAGTGGGCCCTGAGCCAAGATATTTGTGTTTTTACAATTGGAAATTAAAAAACAAGATGGCGGACCCCGCGATCAAAGAATTTTTGAAAATTCTCGGGAACAAAGAGTCTTGAACTGCAAGGCTGAAAATTCTTTGATTGCCAGGTGGGACAAGATGGCCAGAACCCCATTCTTTGTTCGCAAAACATACACATACATTTTCCCATTGACTTATAATGGAAACTTAAAAGTGACAAACTTTTGAATGCCTTAATATTTTTTCACCAAATGAAAAGCGGCATGTTCGGCCACTAAATCTCTTTCAAACAAGCCATCCTGCAGAGCAGCATGCCACACAATGGACGTGCAGGACCACATCCAGAATCCCAAAAGACGCCTCCAAAAATGGATAATTTTGCATTTTTCAGCGCTTTCATATGCAAAAAGGCCGTAAGTCCAACCGAAACACAATTTGGCAAATCAGGAGATCTACCATGCCCCACCGTGTGTACCAAATATCAGGCAAATTCATTGAATGGGTCTAGAGTTATTAACACCCAAACTTTTGACTTTAGTATGTAACTGACCGATGAACCCTAACTATAGTGGTGCGGCCTTGCCACTATAATATATATATATATATATTTATAAAATGGGCATTTAAAATGAATGAATCTGATTGGTTAAAGCGCCTTCAGACCCGTGTCCTTATCAAATGATATCCTGGTCAACTGGCACTAACCTTCATCCTGCGACCAAATAACAACATCGTACCACTGCTCACTAGCCACAGTAAATGAAAGCTACATGCTTCGCAATCAACTATTCAGCAGCAGCTCTCACACAGATCTCACGCAGAACTACCTCAACAGTGGTAAATCAAGCAACGCCAACATATTCACAAATCCACTGCACAGAACACCTAACACTGTGTCTATTTAATGTCACCCTTCCTGCAGAACTGCCTAAACAGCTTTATGTTTACTCACAGTTCGATACATTTGTTCCACACAGCAACAACTCTCGACGTTTCTGGCATCGGAGTCCCCCCTTTCTCCTGCCGTACTACCCTTAAAATCCAACTGCAACAGCTGACATGTAAGTAACAAAAAGCATATTAATAATAAAAAAAAACATTGTTTTTGAAATGAAGAAATGACCCGCGAGCCCGACCACGTACCAGGAAATGACGATATACGGCGGCCATTGAGGAACACGCTCTGTCCCAGTCGGGCAAACGATCCACATCAAAGGAAAAAAAAAGAAATATGACAACAAAATAAAATAAAATGAGCAAAATAAAATGCTCTTTATATATCGGGGGGGGAGACAGCTAATACAAAACCCATAACGGACTCGGTCAGTCCCGCTTGCCGCTAACTGCATGAAAGTACAACTCCATGTTCAAATGAATAAAATATTAAAATAAAATAAATTTGCTTTGGGGTATTTCTATGTCTGTCTGTATTGCTGTGGACAGTAAAAACACAGACAAACACCAGTCACCACTGCTAACTCTTAATGCAAAACCCCCATTCCAACACATAAACAGGGACTATTTTTTTTTTCAAATGACAAAATCATATTTTTTCATTTTTTTCTTATACATCCTAATGACATTTTTTTAATTATAAATTTCTTTACTGAGGGCCCATTTTATAAGTGGAATAAGACACTTCAAGGTGTGGTTTATGGCCTGATAAGAGCACTTCCCAGGTGCTAAAGGCACTCGGTGCAAGCGCCTCATGCCTCATTACGCACCAGGGGCATGCTCATATCAGGCCATAAACCACACCTCATTGTGTCTTATTCCTTACATATATTATGGCAGAGTAGTCCTTTTAAAGGTAAATGGTGAAATGCTGCACCTTAATAACTTTGCCACCATTCAACGGATTTGCCTGAAATTTGCAGGCAATGGGTGTTACCATAGATCTTGGGATCTGGTAACTTTTGTACCAGTCGGACATACGGTGTGGAGTTATTAAGTGATGTCCGTGCATGCAATTACATTTTTTTGTGCATTCTTTGCTCACACCTATGGGTCACATGTGTTGCACAACCAGTCCGAAAACTTCAGGGAATGTGCGGCTGGGGTCCCCAATGTGCCTTTTGAAGATTTTGTGAAAAGATATTGAATGGTTCAGAAGTTATTCAAAAAACAAGTTCCCATTATAAGTCAATGGGAAAAGTTAACAAAAAGTTCAACACTTTCGCAAATGCACATTTTAGTGTCTCAAATGGCCCTAGCAGTGTCGCAAATCTGCTATTTTGTTTTCAGTTACTGATCAGAAAAATGCTTGGTGTTTAAAATTGGGACCCTCTAGGAACACAATTCTTTCTGTGTTCACCTAGTCGGAACCTCAGGATGCTAGCTATGTCTTTATTTTGGGGTTAAACACCCCAAAACATATTTTTCAAATTTTTAGGAAAAGTTGTGTCACAAATTAGTGTTGCACTTGTGATACTTTTGCAAATTTTTGTGAAAGGTGTTGCAAATCACGAAATTACTTTTCTAGGTTATGGCAAAATGACAGGGATTTTTTGCCACCCTGCTGCAAAAGAACAGTTTGGTGTTTTGGACTGAAATTTGGAAGGACGGCAGCCAACATCTCACAGATGTGCCTCGTGGTGGTTTGGTGAAAAAATATTGCACGGATGCAAAGTTACAGTACTCTGAAGTTGAATTTTTGTCCCATAGACTAACATGACGGCGTCCGCTGCACCTTTCGGGGTTCGTATCTCGGAAACGGTGCGGGATACCGAATTTTCACTGCAACAATGCATTTAGCAGAAACCTAGCTAGGAAACTCATGAATCATGTGAAATTTTTATTTTTTTTCTGCGTCATACGGTTCCTGAGATATAAGCAATTTAGTATTCCAACAGCTCATTTTCTGCTTTGAGGACCATTATTTTGCATACATTCTTTGTACACACTGTGTTTCTCTATGCAGCTGTTTGCCAAAACCAGGGTGTGCACTTCCATTACTGTTACAGTTAGCATTCCCACTTGCGTTTCTGTACCCATTTCCGTTACCATTCCCATGCGCCACCGTGTGCGTTACTTTTTCCGTTCTCATTTGAGTACTCACTTGCATTTCCATTTTTGTTTATTTTGGCATTATTTATACTGTTAACATTACCATTTGTGTTTCCAGTTGCTGTTCCGTGACTGTGCAAATCACGGTTTGCTTTTCCTTATGCGGTTGCATCTCCTTTTGCATCACTGTTCGCTTTGTTGTCACTTTGCACTTGCATTTCCATTAACATCTGCTTTACCATTTACATTTCTGTCACTATCTGTGCAACTGTTAATGGTTGTGTTTCCCTTGCACTTACTGTTACTATGTCGCAAAACATCTTGTGGTGGGAGTGCGGGGCCAGAAGGGCCCCACGCTCCCTCCACCACATTCCATTCACTATTTCTACTGCAGATTCTCAAAAAGAAGGGAAATTCATGGCAAAAAAGTACATTTAATGCATCAGTTAGGGTTGTTCCACAGTGAGAAAAGTAAGGAAATTCAATGTTAGGGTCAGCAACAGAGATTGATGAGCCTGTCAGTTTCTGTATTTCAGCCGTAATGTGCGCTATAAGAAAACTCTTTCCTGTACCGGCTTGTAGTTAAGGCAGTCACATTTGTTTTCTTCATGTAGAATACCGTGCCAGACAGCATCAGTGATGTCAGAGTGCACCACATGTTCTGCCAGGCAGTGCCCCCCACCGCGCACATGAAGTACTCTATTGTGAATGCATACTCTCAGGAAATAACGGTTATGGATATTCATGTTACACCTTCATGATTAAATAACACACAAGTTTTAACACTTAGTTGTTGTATGTCATCAGCTAGGCAATGCCCCCCCCAACCAGGTTGTGCAGCCTGATTGAAGAGTGATAGGGGAAGAAAGTCTATGTGCATCAATAGTGTGCATCCCTGGTTGTCAGAACACACAAGTTAGGACAGTTAGGAGTTGCATGGCATCAGCCAGCCAATCCCCCTCCACCCCCTTCAAAGCAGATATTGTGTGCTGAGTGGAGACCCATGGTAAAAGTGAGCACATGAAGATAAACAGTATAGCACTTTGATTGCAGGGACATACAAGTTTTGTGGTTGCAGGGATACACAAGTTAGGATAGTTAGGAGTTGTACGGTGTCAGCCATGCCCCCCCCACTGATCAGGTTTTGCATCCTGAGTGGAGAGCCACAGGGAAGAAAGGTTATGGATGTTAATGTAACAGCTACATGATTGTAGTAATACACTACTTGGGACAGTTAGTGGTTGTACAGTGTCAGCTAGGTAAAGCCCCCTTCCCCAAGCATGTATTGTATCCTGAGTGAAGAGTGACAGGAAAATAAGGTCCATAGACATTAATGGTGCACCTTTGTGGTTGTAGGGACACACAACTTAGGAAAGTGTGGAGTTGCATGGCATCAACCAGGGAATGACCCCCCCACACACAGACACACAGCAGGAACTGTTCCTTGAGTGGACATCCACAGGAAATAAATGGTGTGAAGATTAATGGTATATATCCCTGTTTGTAGCAGGACACAAGTTTTGACAGTTAGGAGTTGCATGGTATCAGCCAGCCAATGCCCCCCCACCAGCGCACATGAGGTACTGTATTGTAAGTTCAGACTCTCAGTAAAATGAAGGTATGGATATTAATGTTACAGCTTCATGATTGCCCCCCCCAGCTAGACAATGCCACTCTCCCCCCATCCGGGCACATACTGTATCCTGAGTGGAGAGTCACAGGAAAAGAAGGCCCATAGACATTAATGGTGCACCTTTGTGGTTGTAGGGATACACAAGTTAGGAAAGTTTGGACTATGTCACAAAACATCACATGGTGGGAGCAGGGGGGCTGAAGGACCCTGTGCTCCCACCACCACTTTCCATTCACTATTTCTACTGCAGATTCTCAAAAAGAAGGGAAATTCATGGCAAAAAACTCTGTTTAATGCATCAGTTAGGGTTGTTCCACAGCGACAAAAGTAAGGAAATTTGATATTAGGGTCAGCAACAGAGATTGATGAGCCTGTCAGTTTCTGTATTTCAGCCATAATGGGCTCTATAAGGAAACTCTTTCCTGGACTGGCTTATAGTCAAGGCAGTCACATTTCTTTTCTTCATGTAGAATACCATGCCAGACTGCATCAGTGATGTCAGAGTGCACCACACATTGCTGCTAGACCATGCCTCCCTCCCCCCTGAGCATCTACTGTATCCTGAGTGGAGAGTGACAGGAAAACAAGAGCCATAGACATTAATGGTGTACCTTTGTGGTTGTAGGGACACACAAGTTAGGAAAGTGTGGAGTTGCATGGCGTCAGCCAGGAAATGACCCCCTTCCACTCAAACAGACACAGAGCAGGAACTGTTCCTTGAGTGGACAGCCACAGGAAATAAATGGTATGGAAAATAATGGTATACATCCTTGTTTGTAGCAGGACACAAGTTATGACAGTTAGGAGTTGCATGGCATCAGCCAGACAATGTACCCCCCCAACCCTGCACAGGAGATCCTGCATCATGAGTGCAGACTCACAGGTAAACAAAGGTTATGGATAGTAATGGTACAACTTAATGATTGCAATAACACAGAATTTGGAAGAAGTAGTAGTTGCATGGCATCAGCCAGGCAATGCCCCCTTCCCCCAGAGCAGGTTGTGTATCCTGAGTGTACAGTGATAAGGAAAGAAAGTCCATGGACATCAATGGTTGCCTGGCTAGTTGCAAGAACACACAAGTTAGTGCAGTTAGGAGTTGCACATCATCAACCATGCAGTCCTCCTCCACCTCCCCCTTCAAAGGTGACATTGTATGTTGAGTATAGAGTCATGGTAAAAGTGAGTGATGAAAATAAACAGTACACACTTTGATTGCAGGAACAAACAAGTTAGAAGACTTTGAGGGTGCACGGCATTAGTCAGCCAATTTCTCACTCATGTGGCTGGGTACTGTACGCTGAGTAGACAGACACTGTTAACATAAGGACATGGCTATCAGTATTATACTTTCTTTTTTGCAGCAAGAGTAAAGTTAGTATACTTAGAAGTGACATGGTGCTACTCAGATAGTGACACCGTGACCCACCCACCCTTTACCACACACACACACACACACACACATCAGGTACTATATCCTGACTTGAGACTTAGAGATGGAAAACATTCATGTAAATGATTTCCTATGTCATACTAACAAAGTGAGCATGGCAATACCTGTGCTAACTACTTATCTGTTGAGAACAGTGCAAGAAAAACTCTGTTTTGTAACAAAATAGCTATTTATTGTCTACATAATAATTTAATTGAATACAAAAAATGCAAATTAAATATTATGCTTTCTCAATGTTGTTATATAAAAAAATACAGATTTTTAAAAATAAAAAATGTTGATTTTTCTATGAAAATAAATGCTTATTACTAAAGTTTAAAAATACTTTTTTATTTAGGAACAAATAATATTACTGAAAAATAAAATAATATTCATAAAAAACAATACTTGTTTGAAAAATGAGAATATTTTTCTCTTATTAAAATAAAATAATTTAACGTATTTATAAAATAGACAATTTTTGAGGGAGGTGTGCTGTTGCTTGATTGAGGCAGCCCAGGCAGGAAGCTGGATCGATGTGGAGGTGAACGCGGGGAAGTGGAAGCTGTTGCACCAGGGTGAGGGGAGATACCAGCAAATGGCTGTGGAGGATGTCAATCACTGGTCAGGGAGACTGGATATGTTTGCAGGTGAAACAGTACTGCTGTCTGCACTGGCACCTGCCGCTCTGCCCACAGGCTCGAGCACAAGGTTGACTGTCGCTTGCTGCGCTGTTAATGTCTAATATTGTTTCATGTTCATTTTGAAGTTCTTTAATTTCAGATGTCAGACAGTCAACCTTGTGCTTGAGCCTATGCACTCAGCGACAGTGCACAGTGTGCCTCTTTTTATGTGGTTGATCTGTGAAGAGAAAAAAAACTATTAACATGTGACAATGACAAATATACTTTACTGTTCTTTTTTTTATCGAATGATATCTGGTTTCTGGGCCTGATATTTTTCAATGGTTGTATATATGTTTTTTTGGTTAACATAGAGATAAATCATGGTGATGAGTAGTTTTCTGTAACCAGTCAGATAATGACTCGATTTAGTTGTCTTCTACCATGTGGAGAGGTTTTCCATCTTGGGAATATAGTAACAGTTATATTGGGTACATGTAGATTAATGGCACAGCTCGTTGATTGGAGGTGCACACATAATTAGGACAGTTAGGAGTTGTGCGTCGTCAGTAGTGCAATGTAAATCCTCATCTACAGATGAGGTACTGCATCCTGACTGTTGAGGTACAGCAAACCTGGGACCATGGATATCAATGCTATAGCTCTGTGGTTGGAGCTGCATAGAAGTTTGGAGAGTTAGCATTTCATGACCTGAGTCAGGCAATGCCAGTGCACAATTGAATAGGTACTATGTACAGAATGGAGAGTCAGAGCAAACAAAAGGTTATGGATAATAATGGTAGAGGCCCATGATTGCAGTGACTCACTAGTTTGAACAGTTTGGAATTGCACTGTGTTAGGTAGGCAATGCCCCCCCCAAGCCAGGAGAGGTACTGCATTCTGAGTAGACAGTCACAGGAAAAGAAAGTACATAGACATGAATGGTGGATGTCTGTGGTTGGAAGGATACAGAAGTTAGGACAGTTAGCACTTGCATGGTGTTTGGTACAAAATGCACCCCCAACCCCTCCTCCAGCAGGTACTGCATCCTGAGTGGATATTCTCAGTAAACAAAAAGGCTATGAATATAAATGGTACAGCTATGTCATTGCAATAACACACTACTTGGGACAGTTACAAATTGCACTATGTCACAGAGGCTATGTCCACCCTCTTCCCCCCTCACAGCAGCCACTGCATTTTCACTGCACACTCACTGGAAAATTAAGTCTATGTATATATAAGACACAGCTCCATGATTGCAGTAGCATAGTAGTTGGAATAGTTAGGAGTTGTACTGTGTTAGTTAGGTGATTTATCCCCCCCAGCCCTCAAGACAGGTAGTATATCCTGAGTGGGAAGTTGCTGTAAGAGGTAGCAGATAGATATAAATTGTTTTCCTCTGTGTTTGCAGGTACACATAGATTAGGATAGTTAGGAGTTGTATGGTATCAGCTAGCCAATGCTGCCCCTTGCACCACCAGAGCAGGTACTGCATGCTGGGTGGAGATTCACAAGAAAAAAAGGCTATGGATGTAAATTGAACAGATCCATCATTGCAGTGATGCACTAGTTGGGACAATCTAGGCAATGCCCCCCCCAACCCACAGTAGGTACTGCATGCTGAGTGCAGAGTCACAAGAAAAAAGTTATGGATATAAATGGTACAGCTTCATGATTGTAGCAACACACTAGTGGGGACAGTTAGGAGTTGCACAATCTCAGCCATGCAATGCTCCCCCGGGAAAAAAAACAGGTACTGCATCGTTAGTGGAGAGTCACAGAGAAAGAAAGTGTATGAAAATAAATGCTACAGGTATATGATTGCAGTAGCATGCTACTTAGAACAGTTACAAGTTGTATATTGTCAGGTAGGCAGTGCCCCCCACAACCACAGATGACATGCTGTATTGTGAGTGTAGAGCTGCAGCAAAAGAAGTTCATGTACATCTGTGTTGTGACTCTCTATTTGCAGTTATATAAGAGTTAGAAATGTTTGTAGTTTATGTTGTCAGTCACAGAATTGCTTCCAAGCTCAATATATCAGCTGCAGCATGCACACTGGATAGTCACAGATAATGTCAAGCTATGTACATCAATGATACAGTTCTATGATCGCAGGTGCACACTAGTTTGCATAGCTATGGCTTTTACGTACTCAACCAAAACATTTCACTCCCAGAGCAGGTACTGCTTCCTGGGTGGTTAGGCACAGGAAGGCAAAGCCTGTGGGTAGAAATGGTACAGTTATTTGATAGTAGTAAGAGAAAAGTTAGCTTAGGCCCTGTCAACACAGTGCCTCTGTACCATTACAGAGGGCGCAAACCATTACCGCACCGGTTTGTGTTTACAGCTCTAACGTAACAGAAGGTGTTTTCATAACCGTTGTTGAAACCACCTATGAGGTGGTTTGAACAATGTTTACAACAACGGTTCTGCCCCTGTAATGTTACCGGCCATAGTGTGGACAGGTGACTGTGTCATTCCTGCAGTCCCCTGGTGCAGCATGAACTGCATTGTGGGATTGGGTGTTGGTGTAATGGTCTCCTGGGTCCTGCAGTGTGGGACGGTGGTACTGGTACCATAACAGATGCCATCAAAGTGTGGACACACTGCACTGCTCCCTGGCTGTAATGATTTGCATCCATTACCGGCCCTGAGCAGTGTAGTGTGAATGGGGTCAAAGTTAGGAGGTTTGTGGTATTAGTGAGACAATGCATTGTGCTCACTGCTGAACCTGATAGTTTTCCATGACACATAAGGTGTAGCAAAAGTTACAACATACACATCTACTGTTCAGCTGTAATGATTAAGTAAAGATAGACAATGATATAAAATGTTCAGATACTGTTGCAGCAGTCTATGAGATCTGTGTGTGCTTATGTTAGTAGACTTACGTTCAGCTCTGGTACCAGACTCCTGCTTCACCTGCACCCGTGGTGTTGCTCCAGTCTCCCCGACCACTATAAGACAGATAAATAGATTGTTTAATAAAAGCAGGGTTTGTGGTTTTGTTACTGTTAGCTTTATTGTATCTATTTGGTTTTCCACACACCTTTGCTTTACCCTTCTCGTGTACGCTAATGTGTGCTTTACCATTTACATTTTCATGACTGCTTGTGTTACAATTGCTGTAACCATTTGCATTTGCAGTTTTGTTTGACTTACTGTTGCAGTCACCATTACTGTCTGACAAAACATCATGTTGTGGCACTGTGGGCCAGTTTGGAGTTGCATGTTGTTAGCTAGGAAATACCCCTCTCCACAAAAAAAAATAAATAACAGAGCAGGCATTGCTTTGTGAGTGGAGACTGACAGGAAAACAAAGGTTATGGGTGTATATGTCACAGCTGTATGATTGCAAAAGACACTAGTTGAAAGAGTTAGGAGTTGTACGGTATCAGTTAAGTAATGCCCCTCCTCTTCCCCGCCAGGCCAGATAGTGCATCCTGAGTGGAGAGTCACAGTAAAGAAAGTGCATAGACATTGATGGTGCACCTCTGTGGTTGCAGAAACACTCAAGTTAGAATAATTAAGAGCTGCATGGCATCAGGCAGGCAACACCCCCCACCCCTCCCCCTCAACGAACATGAGGTACTGAATTGTGAGTGCAGACTCTAAGCTAAGCAATGGTTACGGACATCAAAGTTACAGGTTCATGACTGAATAATACACAAGTTGGAACACTTAGTTGTTGAATGGCATTGGCCAGGCAATGCCCCCCCCGACTAGGTTGTGCATCCTAAGTGTACAGTGGTAGGGAAAGAAAGTCTATGGAGATGAATGGTGTGCCTCCCTGGTTGTAAAGACACATAAGTTAGGATGGTTAGGAGTTGCATGCAATCAGCTAGGCAATCCCCCTTCCTATACCCCCTTCAAAGAGGACTTTGTATACTGAGTGGAGACCCATGGTAAAAGTGAGGGCATGAATATAAACAGTACACACTTTGAAGGAACACACAAGTTACATGACTTTGGGGGTACCCAGGCAATTTTCCACTCACATGTTTGGGTACTGTACTCTGAGTGGGCACACACTGTTAACTTAAGGTCATGGCTACCAGTACAATATCTTCTTTATTGCAGGAAGAGGAAAGTTGCTATATTTAACTGTGGTATGATACTACTCAGGTAGTGTCACCGTGACCGCCCCCCACACACACACACAGGTACTATATCTCAACTTGAGACTCAGAGATGGAAAACATTCATGTTAATGATTTCATATGTCATGCTGACAAAGTCAGTACAGCAATACCTGTCCTAAATACTTACCTGTTGAAAATTGTGCAACACAAACTCTGTTTTGTAAGAAAATACTTATTTATTTTCTACAGAATTGTTTCACAGTAATTACTACTGTGTCAGGTATTAGTCCTTAGTAATACATTTAGCAGATGATGTTTCTTGAGTGGAGAACCACAGTGAAACTAGTGACATTAAGAGTTACAGAACAGCTTGCTGATTACAGAGATATATATGCTTCACAATTAGTACTTCTATGTGGTCAGCAAGGGTATGTACTGTGATGATACACAAGGAGGTTCTGCCTTATCAGTTTAGAGTCTGAACCAAAGTACTGTGTTACACAGCTATGTTACAGCAGTTCAATGGTTGCAGAGCATCAAGAATTTGATGGACATAAAGTAGTCAGAGTAAGTATTATGAATAATTTTTTGTACGATATTTTTACCTTCTGACTCGACAATGATGACACTGTCAGAGTCTGATTGTTCGCCCTCCACAGCCTCAGGTTCAGTTGGTACTGCCTCACTTTGTAGTGTGGGGGGGTGCCTCTGTCAATTTACAAATGAAAGATAGTAATGATTTTCATTGAGTGTGGTATACGTGTCTTCACTTTTTTAAAAGACATTTATTTGAAAATGGTAGTTGTATCTGCCAGTTAAGATACATCGAGATAAGGTGCTGTATACTGATTGAATGGACAAACAAAAAATGTTATGGATTTTAATATAACAGCCACATGATAGCAGTAACATACTAGCTATGATAGTTATCCCCCACCCCCACTACAACGGGTTCTGCATCCTGAGACGATACTCACAGTAAACAAAGGTTACTAAAATAGATGGTACAGGTGATTGATTTTAGTAACACTCTATTTAGAACAATTAAGATTTGTATGGTGTTACTTAGTGAATAGTGCCCCTTCCCCACCCCCGATACTGCAAGTCAGGTAGTGCATTGTGAGTGAGCAGTCATGAGAAAAACAAAGTCTACAGTATTGATGGTTCACCTTTGTGGTTCCAGGGGGTGTGCAGAACCTGGGAGTTATTTGGCATCAGCCAGGTGGGTAGGACACTGCATCAATACTGGAGAAGTACAGGAAAATGACCATTATGTAAAGAAATTGTACATCTGAATGACTGCAGTATCAGATTGGTTGGGACAGTAATAAGGTGAACAGTGTAAAAATATGCAATGCCCTCCTCCTCATGGAACAGGTACTGTATCCTGAGTATGGTGTAACAGGCAAACAAAGGAAATGGATATAAATGGTACAGTCCATTATGGCAGTAACACACTAGTTGAGATCATTAGGAGTTGGTTGGTGTCAGGTAGGCTATGGCCCACCCACCAAAAAAAAGAGGCACCACATCCTGTGTGACCACTCAGAGTCAAACAAAGGCTATGAATATAAACATAGAAACATAGATAGAAACATAGAATTTGATGGCAGATAAGGACCACTTGGCCCAACCAGTCTGCCCTTTTCCCTACCTAATGGATAAGCTGCAGATCCTAGTTAACCAGCAGCATACTTATTCCTACCCACACCCCTAAATTGCCTTATACTGTCCCATGCATGCTTGAATTCCACCACTGTTTTTGACTCCATAACCTCCTCCGGAAGGCCGTTCCATGCATCCACAACCCTCTCTGTGAAAAAATACTTCCTTAAATTACTTCTGAGCCGCCCCCCCATCTTCAAATTGTGCTCCCTAGTTCTTGCACACCTCTTTTTTTGAAAGATGCCACCCTCTGTTGATTCTCTTGAGGTATTTGAAAGTTTCTATTATGTCCCCCCTCTCCCTCCTTTCCTCGAGGCTATACATATTAAGCTCCTTAAGTCTCTCTTCATATGTCTTCTGGTGCAGACCCTGCACCATTTTAGTGTCCTCCTCTGGACAGCTTCCATCCTGTCTATGTCTTTGCAGAGATTGGGTCTCCAGAACTGCATGCAGTACTCAGATGAAGTCTCACCAGCTGTCTGTACAGAGGGATAAACTTCTTGTTTTCTACTGGTGATGCCTCTCCCTATACACCCCAATGTCCCCAGCCCTCCTTGCTGCCCTCTCACATTGCTTGCCTACCTTTAGGTCATCTGATATGACTACCCCCAGGTCCTTTCCATTTTTGTTGTTGTTAGTATCTCACCCCCATTGTGTACTCTTCCCTGGGTTTTGTTTCCAGGTGCATTACCTTGCACTTCTTAGCATTGAATCTAAGCTGCCATACATTTGACCATTCCTCTAAACCTTGCCAAGTTCCTTCTCATCCTTTCCACCCCACCTTGTGCATCAACTCTGCTACAGATCTTTGTGTCATCTGCAAAGAGACATCTTTTCTTCCAGTCCCTCTGCAATGTCACTTATAAAGACATTGAAGAGGACGGTCCTAATACTGAACCCTGTGGTACCCACTAGTAACCCCTTTCTTCAGAGTGGACTCCATTTACTATTACTCTCTGTGTCCTATTCTCCAGCCAATTCTTTACCCGGGCTGTCATCTTGGGACCCACTCCCAGGCTGGCTAACTTGTATATTAATCTTTTGTGTGGGACTGTGTCAAATGCCTTGCTAAAGTCTAGGTAGGCCATGTCCACAGCCCCTCCGTGATCTACTACTTTGATCACCCAGTCAAAGAAATCTATCAGATTTGTCTGGCATGACCTTTCTGCTGTGAATCCATACTGCCATGGGCCCTGTGCCCGTCGGCCTCTAGATACTCGACAATTCTTTCCTTCAGAAGTGATTCCATCATTTTTCCTACCACTGAGGTTAAACTAACAGGTCTGTAGTTTCCTGCTTCTGCCTTGCTCCCACTTTTGAAGGAGAATCACATCTGCCCTCCTCCAGTCCTCGGTACCACCCCATCCTCCCATGATTTGTTAAGAGGGTGGTCAGTGGTGTCACCTAGCTCTACCTTAGTTCTTTTTAGAATTCTGGGATGATCCCATCAGGCCCCATTGCTTTGTCCACCTTCAGTTTAAGAGTTCTTTCAGAACCCTTTCTTCTGTAAATGGGCTGGTTTCAACTTCTATTCCAGAGTGTTTCTACTGTTTGTTTTAGGTACCTCCCCTCTTCCTTTGTAAATACTGAGCAAAAATATTTGTTTAGTATCTCTGCCTTTTCACAGTCACCATCTGCCCACCCTCCTTCCCCTTTATTAAGCCTCACTATCCCTCCCTTGGTCTTCCTTAGCTCCCTGATGTACCTATTAAAGGTTTTATCCCCCTTCTTAACTGAGTTCGCTATCTTTTCCAGTGCAGTTATATCAGTTATATGGCTATCTTTTCCAGTGCAGTTATATCATTTAACTAACACACTAGTTGGGCAGTTAGAACTTGTTCAGTGTGAGCGACTCACTGCTTCCACCCCCACCCCCACATACACCCTGAGAAGCAATTGTATTCTGAGAGGATTCTCATAGAAAAAGAAAGTTAATAAATATTGATGGTGCAGCTGCATGATTGATAATGCTCACTAACTGAGGGAGTTATGAGTTGCATGGTGTCAGCTACTAAATGGCATTCCTTTCAGCCCAGGTCAGACAGGGCATTGTCAGTTAAGAGTGTCAGGGAAAGAAACTGCATATACATCAACATTGCAAGTTTTTTCATTGCAGGATTACATGAATTAAGATAGTTAGGAGTTGCACAGTTGCTGTCAGACAATGCACCTGCTCCACTGACAGAAGAGGTAGTGCATATTGAGTGCAGACTAATTGTAACACTAAGGCCATGGATGTCAATATAATATTGGTCTGATTCTTGGGAGATATAAGTTAAGCTACTTAGGAGCCAATGGTATCAGCAAGGCAATATGCCCCCCCACACAAGACCAGGCACTGCAGCCTGAATGCAGACCCATTCTTATAGTGAGGCAATGTATGGAAATGGAGCATAAGCATGATTGGAGTAACCCACAAATGCACATAATTTCTAACAGTATGGATTACAACATAACATTGCATTGTGAGAATAGTAGCCTAAAAGCTGTGTGGTGTGGACAGATAATGTGACACCCCAGGTAGTGGACGTACTCAGCCTGTGGTCTTGTACCTCACTACCTGAGGTGTTATTGTATTTAACACAACAGTCAGGTTGTTTTTAATTTCTGTAAAAGAAAATGTTATGCTGAGTTTCTTTACTCAAGGTGTGTTAGGTGCTCCCTGCAGCAGGCTTCCCAGCAGCCTGCCACATTTCATGTGCGAGGTGGTACCAGCACTTATCATTGTCCAGTATTTCCTCTCTGGTCTTCAGGGTGTAAAAACACTGGTGCAACAGCTTCCATTTCCTCTTGCATATTCCAGGGTTTTTATTTCTTACCTTTAAAATCATCCACAGGAAATCGTAGATGCACTTCCACATCCAATCCAGCTTCCTATTGGTGCTTTTCATAAGAATTTTAGCATTTCCTCTGGCCTGGACTGCCTCAAGCAGGCAGCACACCTCCCTCAAACTCCAGAGTCTCATTATTTTTGTTCATTGTTTAAAGCTGTAATAAATAGAGATACAACAGTATGTTACTGTGATATATTGTGACATGTGTATTTTCCTCCTCTGTTGAGATTTTAGACTAAGGATTCACAGAGAGGTAAATCATTGTGATTCAATAGTTATAATACGAAATTATGTTACATGGGTGCACTAATTGTTTGATAATATGACATTGACAACAGAGTACTGTCTCCATAATTTTATGTTTCACTATGTCTTATATGTATAGTGAAACAACATAGCGATATATTAATACTACAGTTTATTAACCCTAGCTGTATGCATGTCACAATTCTGAATATCTGCATGAATCTGCATTTCTGTTGTGGTGTTAAAGTGAGATAGCATGGTTTTGCTTTGTGTATGTTTTTCTGTTTTTTGACCACATTTTGGGCTCTTAAAAGAGCCTTTTTTTACAATTGTGTCAGCTGTAACAGCCTGATATTTTTAGAGGACTGTGAGGATTCCATCTCGAAGGTCGACCAGGAAAAGGCAATTGCCAGCATGAGAGAAGTGCATACCGTCTGGTAGGTATAGTCAATCATTACTATATTTAATTTCAGGGTGACGTGTGGTGTGCATCCCAGCCATGAGCAGATATCTGGATATTTGTATGTTTACCTTTCTCCAAGCTCTGTCAAGTAGGTACATGTGCTGCTCTGCTTGCCAGACCCTATGCTTTGTGATATCAGAAAAAAATGATCTTACAGGCAGGTAACATACCCATAATAAAAGCAAGGTCCAATTTTGCTTCTGACACTAAATCTACCCATCGTTTGGTGCCCTAATTATTGCCTCTGAGATGAATCAGCAGTATGTCTGGCTGAGCTTGAGTCCTCAGAAGTCTGTGCATTGTTGGCATGAGATGGTCCCACCTCATGCCACCACTGCCAAACCACTTAAGAGAGCAATTTGGAAGCTGCAGGTCTTTGCCAAAATCACTCCTCTGAGCATACTCTGAAGCTCGCCTTACTATACTGCTGCCAATGATCCACAGAGTCTTTTTGCTGTTTTCTGCCATTCTGAGTTTTTAAGCTGAGAAGTGGACAGAGAACTACCAAAGAAATCAGTGTTTCTCCTGCAGTGTCTAGTCACTACTAAATATGAAACTGAAATTTCCCTTTCTCCTTCAACATTGCTTTGGTGGGCTGTCCCAAAATGCAGTGATTTAAAAAGTTATTGGTTGATGCTTTCTGGTGGCTAACCAATACAGTGCATGCACTGACTATGTCTACACTTAATGGCTGTTGCTACTGTCAACCAGGAAAGATTTCTAGGTGGGAAAATACTACATTTCAATAGACTACTTCAAATAATCACAGCTACAGAGATGCATGTGATTGGTTGCCTATTGTGTTATGATACACGTACTGCTTGCTTTCTGCCTCCTTTAGCAGCTCTATCTGTGCTAGTAAATACTGCTTGACACTCTGACTTTAAACAGTTATAACTTCTTTTTACAGCATAATATGTTATTTAGATTGTCATATTCAAACAGAGCAGTAAAAACATTTTGTTTAATACTATTTTTATACTACTAACAGTTTTTATAATGCTTGGAAAATTGTAAATAAAATGTGATGTATTTACACAGAGTAAAGCAGTGTATCTCAATTTCTTCTAAGATGGCTGCTATGTCTTTCTTCTCCACTCTTCTGCGCTTGTGATTGGTTGCCTGACATGGCCTGATCAATGTGACGCTGCATTGGTGGCAGCATCTGTCAGTCAAATAGGAAGCAGTCTCTGATTGGCTTAGTCTTAAAGGGGGTGTTTTACAATGTCATTTTGCGACACTTTCATGCTCACGACACTATTATTCAACACTTTTGTGTGTTCGACACTACTTTTGCGACACTACATTCAACACTTTAGTGCTATCGACATAACATTTTGTGATACTTTCATACAAACGACATCAAATTTTGTGAAAGTGTTGCACGTTCGACACTACTTTTAAAACTTTTGTTAAAAACAGTATTTTTTAGGAAAAAATCCACTTTGGATGATTTAAATTGCACCAACACTTCAGTTTAGATATTTTTTGATATTTCTTCTGATATTATTAGTCAACTTATGTTCTGCGACATTTGAAAAGATTGTATATAGTATTAGCGGTGTTCATTTATTAGAGTAATAATGTTTGCAATCTTTTGTAGGCAGTATTCTTTACTGTTCTTATATGAGACATGGATAGTGTGTGTCACTATGTAATGTTAGGACAAAAACAAAACAGATCAACACTAAAAATGTGTTTTTCTCTGTTTATTATACAGGTGTCTGATACTTCTGTAAGAATGCTGAACACTACTGTGAGAATTTATGGACAGGGAAGATGCCCTCTAAACAGAGATTGAGCTCTATGCAGAGATGAAACAGGTATCATAGTACTTCACTGTTGCTTAAGACTGCTCCGAAAGTGACTGATTGTAGTTCAAGACATAAAACGATTCAGCGTTCCACTCAAGGAGTGACTTCACAGGTTGCTCACTCCACAGAAAAAGTATGTACTTGCTCAACTGCAAGGAAAAGATGTGTAGCTGAACAACAGTTGTGCAAATCTCTGAGCCAAAACACTAATGTTGCAAAGGCAAGCATAAATAAATGTACTAAGCAGCAACGTAAATTCATAGCTGCTGATGCTTACCTGAGGAAGCAAAATTATTTTTGATCACTAGCTTCTAAAGCTAAGATTGACAGACTTATTGCTGCTGTGATGACATGTAAGTGCAAAAAAAAGAGTCATCTCTCTTTGATGACATTGCATCTCAAAGTACGTATGTTTGTTAATAGAGCAGTATTTGTTCTTCAACATTTGTGGCATAAGACGTTACATGTACTTGAGCAGTTCAGGAAAGTTGTGTATGACATAAAGATGAGGCTACAATGGTATCCTGTCTTGAACCTGCACAATTTCTGTGATGTTTTCACAAGTCGGTGGCTGCACACACAGCACTCAGAGGCGTATTTCTGGGAGGAGTCATATTACTCACAGAAAAAGGACAGCAACTTGAGCATTGATGAGTCTGGTAAACTATGTAATGTGCTGAGAGTGTGTGTGATGACACTACAATGGAGTCAGATGATGAGTGTGAGGCAACTGCTCAGCCTCGTAAGTGTCATTGTCTCTCATGGACGAGTGATGAGACTTGTTGCCGAAGGTAATCATCATTTGACAAAGTTGAGCACTTGATCAACCTGTTTGTCATTACTGATCATAAAGACAGACATAAACTGTTTGACAGTATAGGCCTTTGTGAGATCCGTCCTCATATTGGACTTATGGGTCACTCGCTTGCATGTCTATATAGTGGTGTTTGTGACAGTGTCTTTCACCACATGTGGATGCTGGGAGTGCATCAATCAGGCATGCGGAACTTTGTGTACAGGGTCTATGAGGTTAGATGAGTTGTCACTCCGTATACTTGTCTGAATGAGTTACTGCAGTCTGGTGACATGCATGGTGGCATAACATTTTTGAAACAGCTGCGACGGGTCAGCAGTGTGACAGACACTGTGATTGATCAGTCATCAATTGCTGATGGAAATTCTGTGTCTGTCTTAGAAACTGATATTCTCAAGCAGTTTGGGAAATCAATTGCCAAATCTGAGTTGGCAAAGACAGATAAATTTTACTCTGTATGTGTGTCATGTGATCGACTCTGTTATGAGAAACAAACGGTCACAGTGAACCTGGAAACCTTGTCAGCATACAATAGCATGTGGTTCTGACTGTCAGCATTTCTGTTGTTAAAGTGTGACTTTCAGTTAGACCCAATCATTGTGATGTGCAAACACTGTTTCTCCAAAGTGAAGGCTGACATTCTGCCACCAAGGTCAGTCTTGAACAATATGGAAGCATATGTTATACCAGCTGAGATTGCCACATTGAATATGTTTGAGTGAATTCTTATTCAGACTATGAAACCATTTAAAACTATTCTACGTCTGAACACAAAGACATGGAACATTCCACAAAAAGAACTCATTAGATCTCTTAAAGGTTCTGTTATGTATCTTCCACTTCCTCTGCAGGAAAATGTGGAGCAATCTCCATTGAGAACACTTTGGTGATTCTTGTTAATGGTGTTCCAACTAAGTCAAATGTCATTTGGCAGGATGTTGTCAATGTAGAGAAGGTGAAGCTTGCTCTTACTTATTTAAAGAGCAACAATCCCTTTTATGCAGGCCTTGATATTGATCACATGACCATTGTGTCTGTTGAACATGATCTGTTGGAAACCACAAAACCATTGATTGAGAAAGTCAATGTGGAGACAAACGATAATGTGTATGAACAGTACACAATTCACCCATTGCATGGCAATGATTCAGTAGGGGACAACATTGATCTTTATCAAATGAAACAGGTGGAAGGTGAGCCTGTTAGCATTTGGGAGGCAACATTGGAAGCATGCTGTTTCCCAGATTTATTCCTAAAGGAGTCAGATGGATGCCTAGATGAAAGAGAAGTACATGTACAGGGTGCTGAGTACCGTACTAGCCATGTGCTCAATAAGGATGGCAAATTCAGATGCAACATACAGTACCTGTTTCATCTCCTGTGGGAGAGTGAGCTTAGCATACTGTCTGCATCTATTGAGCATACTATTCATCTCACAACTCCACTTGATGGAATAACAGCTGCACAGTTCCTGGAGAAACTAAAGCAGAAGGATGAAAATGTGCAAGTGAATTTGTCTTCCATTCTGTTAAGTCTACATGGCACCAAAGAATACTGGTATTGCAGACACTTTGAGGTGATGACCATGCTGTGAGAGTATGGTCCAGCCACATGGTTTGTCACACTCAATTGTGCCAAGTATGCCTGGGATGAGGTCATAGAACTGTTGAAGTGGGCAAATTGTGGTGTAGAGGGCATTTCATCAATGAATCTTGGAGAAATGTGCTCATTTGACCCTGTGTGTATGACAAGGCATTTCCACAAGTGATTCCATGACATTATGACTTTCATTTTGTCAAAGGAGAATCCACCTCTTGGTATTGTGGAGCATTACTTCTGGAGGATGGAGTATCAGTCATGAGGACTCCTCATAGTCACATGTTACTATGGATTAAGGATGCCCCATGCATAGGTGAACATGAAGCAGCACAAGTGCTAGCATTCATTAAGCAGTACATCACTTGCCACATTCCAGACAAGTACGACAGTCCTACACTGTGGAAGTTGGTGCAGAAGTTTCAAAGCCATATTTGTGTGAAATACTGCCACCGGGTAGTGAAGAACATATTTGATTGGTACACAAGATACCGTTTCAGATTCTCCAGATGTGTCTGTCAGGATGGTTGCATGAATTAACTTTTTTCAGCTATGCGACACCACTTGAAGGCAAAATCAACCAAGAGGGTTTATGAGTTACCCAAAGAAGCGAATGAGGTGAACATCAATGACTACAACTTTACTTGTCTTCTAATGTGACAAGCAAACATAGATGTTCAGTTTGGGGATGACAACTCATTGGCTCTGGTTCGGTACATCACTTTGTACATAACTAAACATGAACAGACTAGCTTGCGAGATCTTTGGGAAGATATTGTCAGTTCAAGCAAGTCAGTGACATCTCAGTTGTGGTCACTGGGGTTGAAGACCCTATCACACAGAGAATGTGGTGCCTATGAGGCTGGCGATCACTTTATCGGTACACATTTGTACGGCACATCTGATGCCGTGCACTTTCTTAGTGTAAACTACAAATAGAAATGAAAATGTGTACTTATTCCTCATGCTGAGATTGTGGAACTGGCTCTCAAGAGACCGTCTTCAAGACATAGCTTGAAGAATAACCTCATTGACACGTACTATCCCCGTAGACACGAAGACATGGATCAAATGTGTTTATTTGAGGTGGCTAAGTGGTATGACTACAAGACAGATGTCTCACCTGATTGTACATGTGACATTTACAAGGTCAAAGGAGTGGATGACTGTCTTGTTTAGAGACATAAGCCTTGGCTCTTTGACCACTGTAAGTTACATCTAGGCACATCTGAGAGCAGAGAGCATTACTACTTTGCTCTCCTATTTCTATTTAAACCCTGGAGGAATACGTCTGAATTAAAAGGTGACTGTGATACATTCAAGGAAGAATTCAATCACAGTTATCAGACATTCAAAAGTGAATACTCAGACACATATATACAGAGGCTAGACACTGAGAAGGAGTAACTTGAGAAGGCACAGAAACAACTTGAACAGGACACTCCCATCAGTTCACAGGGCAATCTTGATCCAGAAGGACAACGTATCTTTAGAGAACCTCTGCCTCTGAATGCCCCAGAAGTACTCATGTCAGAAGTGGAGAGTGCTATGCAACATGGCACACACTGCAGTGTTGACCCAGCTGAGTTGAGATAGAGAGACTCAATGAGCAGCAACATGTGGTTCACTCTGAGGTCACTGATGCTGTCCGGCATGGAATACTACATGAACACAAGAAATGTGACTTTCTTGACTACAAGCTATTGCTGATATTTGTTAGTGGTTCAGCTGGCACAGGGAAGAGTTTCCTTATAGAGGCCATAATGGCAGAAATACAGAACCTGACAGGGTCATCAATGTCTGTTGCTGTTAGTGCTTCTACTGGACTGGCTGCATACAACATTGGTGGAATTATGTTACACTATCTCTTCATGCTGCCAGTGGAGCATGGCAAAGCAGAAAAGTATCATAAGTTGTCATTTGAGGTTACATTTCAGCTTTGTTCTATGTTTAATAAGATGATGTTACTCATCATTGATGAGATTAGTATGGTCTCCAATGTAATGCTTGCCTGTATACACCTACATCTACAGGAGATCTTGGGGACTGACTATGGAGATGCATTTGGTGGTAAAAGCATTGTTGTATTTGGAGACCTTTTACAGCTTGCACCAGTTAATGCAGAACACGTCTTTGCAGCTCTGACTGTCAAGCAGGCTAAGAATACACTAGGCTGCATTGGGTTTTACACCTGGGAGTTATTTACCTATGTTGAGCTGTATCAGAACACGTGACAAAGTGGTGATCTGGCTTACAAGGCACTGTTGGATCAAGCTCGTACAGGTTCTCTGTCACCAGAACATATTTCAATCTTACATGGTCAAAGACTAAGAATGGATAGTACATCCATAGAAACAGCATGTGATGTTTTCTGTGATGTGTACTCCACAGGCACACGCATTGTGTGTCTTATGCCACGACTGAAGAAGTGTAGTGAGTTCAACAGTGTCATGTTGCAGAGAGAGAATCAAGAGATTCTCACACTGCACACTGTTGATACAGTTGATGGTGTCATTCTAAGTTGAAAAATGGTAGCGAAGATTACTGAACGACTCTCTGAACTGAAGTCAGATGTTTCACGCATAGCTGGCCTGGACGCTATTCTTACAGTTTGTAAGAATGCACATGTCATGCTATGTGGCAATCTTGATGTGAAGCATGGCATGGTAAATGGTGCCATGGGTAACATCATCGATTTCATTTACAATGTTCAGAAAACGTTTATTGAGACACTTGTCCACTTTGACAACATGGAACAGCCTGTACAGATTGATCATACCTGTGTTAAGTTCCAGGTATTTAGAGATATCTATGTGAACAGGAAACAGTTCCCAATATGTGTTGCATATGCTGTTTCAATTCACAAGTCTCAGGGCTTGAGTTTGGATTCAGCAATGGTGGACATAGGGACAGACATTTTCAAAGATGGCATGAGCTATGTCGCACTTTCACGCGTCCGTAGCCTTTCTGGGTTGCACATCATAACACTCGCACCTCAGAAGATACACGCTGAAAAGTGATGTATTGTTGAGTACAACAGATTACATACTCTTTATCAGCCACAGATGTCTTTAATACCACTACCTACGTGTGTGGTTGTCTCACATCCCACAGTCACAGCTACACCTGGCAACAAAATAAAATGAGCTTCTACAACTGATTCAACTGGGCAGAGTAATAAGAAGGTCACAATGTCAAATACAGAAGCAGAACTGGCTGTCGGTCAGAAGTCAGTTGGTATGGCTGTTGTCCCAGTGTTTGATAACAGTACTAGAGTAAACTGCTATGCTAATTCAGCTATACAAGTCTTTCTCCACATGCCACACTTTGTGCAGGCAATATCTGCTTCACAAGACACTCCCTTATTAAAGGCTTTGAAGCAGGTTGTCAATGTGGCTTCTGATTAAGCTAACAACATGCAGTCACTTACACCTCTACAACAGGTGTTGGGGACATATGACGGATGCAGTACATTTGCTGTTAACATGCAGCAGGATGCCAGTGAGTTCATGATGGCAATCATGAACAGCTTGGATGAAGAGGGGATTCTAATGCATCAATATTTCACTGTGTCATATGTAAACAAATATGTATGTGTGTTATGTGGTCATTCAGAGTGAGAAACCACACAAGACATGCTTTGGATTTCTCTGTGTGTGCCTCAGATTAAAAGTGTCAAGTTCCGGTAGCTGTTTACGAATGCTGAAAGTGGTCACTTGTGTGAAAGGTGTGGAGGTACATGTACTCAGTCCATACATCTCAGGACTTCATCTCAATATCTTATGCTTGTATTGCATAGATTTGACTCCAATGGGCTCAGAGTTGACACACCTATCACTGATTTCACAGCTGGTAGAACTGTATTTAACTCAGCAGTGTTTGACACTCATGCTGTGATCTACCACTATGGCCAGTCTGTACATTCTGGACATTACACTTGTTTGTTGAGGTACAGAACTGGCTGGGTTGAGTGCAACAACTCAACAAGCTCTTCCAAACAGAGACTACTGCGACACTTAAAAAATGTATATCTGCTGATATTGAAGAATTATGACAATCTTCATTTGTCAGAGGAATAGTCACACAACATGCAACATACCTTGCTGTCCATTTTGTTACAGAGTGACTTCTGGTACATTAGATATTTTTTCTTACAGATGTACAATCATGACTACACTGGTGACATATCACATGGTTTAATAGCATATGATTACTCAATGTGACATATAAGATTGTTGTGCTGATCAGTGACACAGTGAAAATAGTTGCAGTGGTTTTCAATCAGTGCCAGCTGTCTCCACAGTCACTAGAAAAACCACACTTATATGTCTAAGAAAGACATTTTAATGTCAAAAGAGATATTCCTATCTGGTTGTCCTCTTCTGTCAGTGTCTTTTCTTATGAGTATGTTGTATGCAGAAATAGCAAGTACTAGTTGGTACACTTCCCAACTGTGGCACAATACTTGTCCATGTGCATAAAGAAAACTGTGCAACATATCTGTTTGTAAACATTTTTCTGTATGATTACATTATTAGGATCTTTTATGAGTAAAAGATATCCTGGTGTTTGTTCCACTTCTGTGCCAGCAGTATTTAACTGTCTTATTTTACATGCTCTGATGACCTGAACTTAAGAGTACAATATTGTTAAATGCACGTCACTTTGTCACATGTTGAGTAGCATCAGGTGTGGCCTGTGTTCCTTTTTTTATCCACGTGAGTCTTCACTAAGTAACAAAATTTTGTGTTGCAACAGTGTATTACTATCCCTGTTTTGTTGCTGTACATCTGTATTGTATATAAGTATAAATGATTGTAAAGACATTAGTTGGTAATAGTTTGTACTGTGATGTTTAAAGTACCTGTGCTAACTGCAATGTAAGTTACTGTATTGCAAAATTAGTAATATTTGACTGTTTTGAAGTTTTGCATTCATAAGTTTTAAATGTTATGTTAATATGTTAATTAGTATGACATAGATATGTTGTTGCACACAAATAGTATATTGTTATTCAATATACCCATAATTGATATCAAGGTTAATTGTTGTAGTACATATTTTTAATTATTTACAGGTTACATTTTCTGATTATCATATAAATAAATGTTAAATTCATAGCATTCTGTAAAACAATTTATTTTATGTAAGTAGAAGATGTTACAGATCTAGGTGCTTTATTACTTTGTTAGTAATGTGATTATTGCTTCAATAATTTTCACTGATGTATATAGTCCCTTTTGCCATGTGCTATTTGATTTATTTCAGTGATAAGTGAATGAAATGTATGTTTATAATAGTTGACAACTGTACATCAGACACTTTCACTGATAACAACTGAATTTTTGTGTTCCTGATAATATTTTTTGATTGCCTCTATTAAGGGGCTGGGTGGGAATTTTCCAAATGCAGTAACATAGCGATATCTCTTAACATGTATATGTATGTGTATATATATGTGTATGTGAACACATAAAATATATAACATGTAAATGTTCAACACTAAGTTTAAGCTGTTTATTTTTTTAGAGAGCATTGTTTGGTTCTGCTGCTATTGCTTTAACTGTTGGCATCTGGTTTTTCGCCCACCCCAGGAACATTCACATTATCAGTCACACAATGACAACAACATTATAATTGTTTGATATGTGTAAGCAGTGTGCAGAGAGTACTGTGGTACCTGTGTATATGTATTGTGTACCACTCTCACATCTTACCTATTGACTATTTGTAATACTATTTTACATGCATTTCAAACATTGGTGAAAAACATTTGAATAATTATTTTGTGTGACTGATTTTGTGCACCAATTGGATTTTTAATTTGGCCTGTTTTACAATTTTTAATTGGGCAATACATCTTTTGTAAGCCTTATCTACCTGTGTTGTGCCTTTAATTAAGCATAAAGTAATAGTGATAATATGTATGTTGTTGGTGGTATATTGCTGCATCTAAACATAGTGTATGAAGCTCATTGGTGCAGATTTCCTACTTTGCACTGTTAAACTGCTATAGACCAATGTGGTGAACATATTAATCTCCTATTCCATAGATTGAACATTTAATTTTCACATCAAAGGTGTGTAACATGACCTATTGCTGTATAAATACTGTAGACAACTATATATTCAGACAAAGGTATCTATATCTTAGTGAGTCTGTGTTGTGAAAAAGGAGGCATGTTCTCAACAACATATTCAAAATAGTATGACATAATGATTTCTCAAAAAGACAGAAAATTCATGGCAAAAAAACTCTGTTTAATGCATCAGTTAGGGTTGTTCCACGGTGACAAAAGTGAGAAAATTCGGTGTTAGGGTTGAAAACCCTAACTCCGCATTCCGCCCCACCCCCCAGCTCCACACACACACACATGCAAGTAGGGGACAGGACCAAGGCAACACGACCAATCACAGACAACCAGCAGCAGGTGACAGAAATAACATACAACTGTCTAAACATACTACAAGACACATCCATAATCATGGGCCAACTGTTGCATTTGAACAGTCATGGGTGTACAGAGTGTTGTGCACATGTTCATACAGTCACATGTCACAACAATTCTGTTAGACATAGAATTCCTATGATATACATTGTTCATGCTGTGATGATATGATGAGGTATTAACATAGAAGAAAATATCTATAACATTGTGCGTTATCGAATGTGGACATACACAGAAAAAAAACAACAGTATGGGACCCCTTAAGTAACATACATTGTTCAATGTACACTTGTTCAAATTAAGATGTGCTCGGTCACATTGAGACATGCATGTTGCATGAATGATAATTTCTTGTCACATATCTATTAATACATACAGTACTCAGTACTTGTATCACAGTTCTGTTATTAACAATTCAAAATAGTATGCAGAAAAAATGTTATAATTTTACTGGCCCATGCACAACCACTAACACAACTAACAGTGGTATAGATGGCTCATGATGTTCCTAGCCTATGACAATAGTCATATGACTGTGAATATGTGAAATGCTTTGAATGATAATGTCCACCATTGGCCATTATGATATTTAACAGTTTGTTACCTACAGCTTCACATTGCTGTTCATCTGTTTAGGATTAGATAGCAGTAAAGCAGCATAGTGTAAATAATTGCATTCGGATACATAATTTGCTACTGTTGGGGTGATATTAGGAGCCATTTACAGACATGACACTGTTGTATAAATCCTGTCTAATATTATTCATTCATAGGTACAGAGGTGGAAAAATGTTGTGTTTCGCCACCACTGATACTACATAGGTAGGAATGTGTATACAAATATAAACATGCATTTACAGTTACAGAGTCAGAGCAATGCAAAATGACTGAACTAGTAACATAGAATAGTCTGGGTGACACAGTGTCAGATAGAGCTTTTAAGGTTCAAATAATAGTGGAGAGTGACTTAGTAGATAATACTGTACTGATTCAATTTTTTCTTATGACATGGTAAGATCACTGCATCGTTAGACACATTAAAGTGTCTTAAACTGATCTCTGCTACTATGTGCTCATGAAGATAGATGTCTGAACATTGATGCTTTGAATACCATAGTAGCAGCAGTATATCAAATAGTGGAGACACACAATTTGCTGTTTAAAATGACAACGTTTTCACAACTGAGCTATTGTGTAGTGTTACCATGTGCATTATCAGGTCTGACAGTTCCACACAGATGTTGAATTCTACAATGTAAGATGATTGTACAGTACTGCTGTGCAGAGAATAGTATACTGACACATGATTGTCTTATTCTAGGGTAACATCAGGAGGCATTAACAGTCAACAAAGGGCTGTAACACTGCTGCCAGACACTGGCATGTTATTACAGTGATGATTATCAACACACTGTCATTTAGAAGATATACAAAATCTATTCTATATTAAAAAAAGTATATTGTGATACAGTAACAACTCATGGGCAATATGCATGCATAGGATAAAGTCACTTGGATGGCTGCAGAACTTGCACACTTGTTGGCAAATTATGATGGCTGTGTCACGTAGTACGTTTAGACAGTTGTATGTTATTTCTGTCACCTGCTGCTGGATGTCTGTGGTTGGTCGTGTTGCCTTGATCCTGTCCCCTACTTGCATGTGTATGTGTATGTGTGCGGAGCTGGGGGGGAATGCAGAGTTAGGGTTTCAGCCTAACCCATTCTACCATTTTTACGTGGAACAATCCCTAACTGATGCATTAAACTGAGTTTTTTGCCATGAAAATATATATATATATATATATATATATATATATATATATTAGAGGCAAAAACCCATTTAATGCATCAGTTAGGTTGTTCCACAGCGAAAAGTGAGGAAATTCGCTGTTAGGGTTGAAAAACCCTAACTCAATTCCCCGCCCCAGCACCACACACACACAGACACACACACACACACACACACATGCAAGTATGGGGGAGGACCAAGTCAACACAACCAATGACAGACATCCAGCAGCAGGTGACAGAAATAACAAACAATTGTCTAAATGTACTACACGACATCCCCAACCACCTGACCAGGTACTGCATGCTCAGTGGAGATCAACAGCAAAACTGAGGCCATGTACACCAAACGTACACATCCCTGATTGCAGCTGCACACAATGTATCACACTTAGTAGTTGCATGGCCTTACCTACCGATGACCCACACCAGACCACACCACATGTGGTGGGCCACCTGAGCAACAGAGTTCAGCAAAACCAAGGAGTTGTACAGGTATAATATCTCTGATTATAACAAGGGTTTGAGAAATGCAGCTTTCTAATTGACTGCAAACATTGTAACAGCCTTATGTTTAGTTTTTATTAACATACATGTAGAACCTAACCATATGATGAACATGGTTTAATGTTGTTTAAAAATCAGTTTTATTATGATAGCAATAAGCCACCCCAGGTATTATGTTAATGGTCAGTTTATCACTGTCTAACGACATGTGGCACTCGGCTATGCCTCATTCAACATTAAACCCCTACAGGGTGATTAACAGATCATTTAACATAACTGTTGGTCATGCCTTATTGTTTAATTGTCTTTATGCGTAGATACTCTCCCTCTGCTAGGCACTGCAGCAGCTTTGCAACACAGTGTCCCACCCAGTTACACCATACACTGTCTAGTTACTGAGAATGGCTGTGAATATGAACTCATGAAGATGAACAGTGTAACTTGATCATTACAGTCATCGAAACCTTAGTGTGATTATAACTGACAGAGTCAGTGATAGAGAATAACCCCTGCTGTCCTAGTACACTTACCCCATTGTGAGTTAAATCAATACTAAAAGACATTCTGTTTATATCTACACCATACCTACTTGATTCCTGTTGTACCACAATTAACATAGTTATCACTTTGATAGCATCAGTGACAGAAGTGTGGCAACCCAAACACTAGGCATACAGCCTGAGTATGAAACAACTGTTAAAAAAATTACACTGTGTCCATAAGTGGCATAGATCACTCATTGCAACAATAGTAAATGTATTACTATTTGAATAAGTTAGTCATCACAGATGCAATGAGATTGTTTTTATCAGGTACAACATACTCAGGAAGTGCCTATAGGAAAATCTATCCTATATACATCTCCAATACAGGTACATCATTGTTGGCTCAGTAGTGCTATGATATTTAGAAGTTGCTTGGCCTGATCCGTGCAATTACACTGTTTCTTACAAAGAATACTTACTGCATCTTTAGTATTGAAACACACTGAAGGTCTATGTATGTACATCAGCAGTACACCTTCATCAGTAAGAATGCATCTGATACTGGCAGTATGAATTTCACAGCGTTGAACAGGCAATGCTTTTCCATACGTTTACATCAGCCTCTCTATCTTGAGTAAACCGTTGCAGTAAATGTACTACTATGTAAATCACCTACTAAATGTAACACTACTTTTATCTTGAGCATGCTAGTGTATTGTAGTTAATTTATGTACTTCTCTTAATTAATGTATACTCACTAGTGTTAAAACCTTTCTACAACTGTCATCATGCACCTTCAGCATTATATTATTACTGGCACAGTACCAGTTGTGGTGTGGTGTGGGCATCGGTAGGTAAGGCCATGCAACTACTAAGTGGAGTACGTTGTGTGCAGCTGCAATCAGGGATGTGTACGTTTGGTGTACATGGCCTCAGTTTTGCTGTTGATCTCCACTGAGCATGCAGTACCTGGTCAGGTGGGTGGGGATGACTCGTAGTACATTTAGACAATTGTTCGTTATTTCTGTCACCTGCTGCTGGATGTCTGTCATTGGTTGTGTTGACTTGGTCCTCCTCCACACTTGCATATGTGTGTGTGTGTGTGTGTCTGTGTGTGTGTGGTGCTGGGGGGGTGAATTCGGAGTTAGGGTTTTCAACCCTAATAGTGAATTTCCTCACTTTTGTTGCTGTGGAACAACCCTAACTAATGCATTAAACAGAGTTTTGTGCCTCTAATTTCCCTTCTTTTTGTGAATGATAACGAGAAATAGTGAATGTAATGCGGCAGTGGCCCCACGCTCCCACCACATGATGTCTTGTGGCATAGTAACAGGAAGAGCAACACAAACAGAAGCGCTAACAGTGGTGCACATGATAACGCAAGCGCAAATGGCAACAGAAAGGGCAATGCACACGGTGGCATAGACGGGAACAGTCTGCCATGTGATGTGTTGTCACATAGTAACATGGTGCCTGCAAACGGAAATGTCAATGGGCATGGTGACACAAAGTGAAACAGAAAGAGAAACAGTACTGTAGCCACAAATGGCAAAAAAATAACAGAAACACAAGCGCAAATGAAAACGCAAAGGATAACGCACATAGGGCCCAGCGCTCCCGGCACGTAATGCAGCAGCAGGAGCGCAGGGCCCAAAGGGCCCCGCACTCCCACCATATGATGTCTTGTGGCATAGTAACAGGAACAGCAACACAAACAGAAGCGCTAACAGTGGCGCACAAGGTAACGCAAGCGCGAATGAGAACAGAAAGGTAACTAACATGGTGGCGAGACGGAACGGTATGATACGTGATGTCTTGTCACATAGTAACATGGTGCCTGCAAATGGAAATGTCAATGGGCATGGTGACGCAAAGTGAAACAGAAAGAGAAACAGTACGGTAGACACAAATGGCCAAAATAACAGAAACACAAGCGCAAATGAAAACGCAAAGGATGACGCACGTGGTGGTGTAGCCGTCAACGGTAAGTGAAATGGGCATGGAACTGCAAGCGGAAAGGGCAATGGTAACAGTAATGTAAGCGCACAGGCTGGTTTTCCCCAAAAGCTGAATAGAGAAAGACAGTGAGTACAAAGAATGTATGCATAATAATGGGTATCGGAGCAGAAAATGAGGACTTGGAATACTTATTAAGTTATATCTCAGGAACCGTACGACGTAGAAAACAAATTTAAAAGTCTTATGATTTATGACTGTCCTGGCTAGTTTTGTACTTAGCCTCTGTTAGGGGGCTAAGAATTTTTCTGACAAAAAGTCTGTATCTTGCACCGTTTCCGAGATACGGGCCCTGAAAGGCGCGGCTAACGCCGTAATGTTATCCTATGGGAAAAAAAGAGAAGTTCTGAGCACCATAACTTTGCCCCCTGTAATATTTTTTCACCAAACCCATGAAAGGCACATCTGTGGGCTGTTGGCTGTCTTCCCTTCAAATTTCAGGAAAAAAGACCAAACCGTTATTTTGCAGCAGGGATCCAAAGGATTTCTGTAATGCGTCGGGCGCCGTAATGTTATCCTATGGGAAAAACTGTCAACTTTGGAGTGCCTTAACTTTGCCGCCATGTAATATTTTTTCAATACAATACTGAGAGACACATCTGTGAGGTGTTGGCTGCGTTCTCTCCAAATTTCAGCCCAAAACTCCTAACGGTTCTTTTGCAGCGCAGTGCCAAAGAATCGCTGTCACTTTCCCACAGATTGAAAACTACTGTCGCAGTTTGCGAAAGCTTTCACAAAAAAGTTCGACACTTTCGTGAGCACGAAAGTAATTTGCGAAAGTACTTTTTCCAGAAATCTGAAAAACATATTTCTGGGGTGTTTTACCACAAAATAAAGACATGTCAAGCATCCTCAGGGTCCGACTAGGTGAATACAAAAAGAATTAGGTTGCTAGAGGGGCCCAAATTTAAATGCCAACCATTTTTCTGATCACCAACTGAAAACAAAATGGCTGATTTGCAAAAGTAACAGGCCCATTTGCAAAAGTAAATATACATTTGCGACACTGTCGAACTTTTTGTTAACTTTTCCCTTTGACTTATAATGGGAAACTGTTTTTTGAATAACTTTTGAACCATTTAATATTTTTTCACGAAATCTTCAAAAGGCACATCAGGCACCCCAGCTACACATTCCCTGAAGATTTTGGGGTGGTTGCGCAAACCGTACAACCTGTAGGCGTGACTGTAGAATTCCAGAAAAAGCGTAAACGCGCGCACAGATCACACTTAACAACTCCACAGCCATATATCCGACCAGTACAAAACTTGGCAGATCCCAAGGCTTATGCTTCTTGATCATGTATTCCAAATTTCAGCCAAATCTGTGAAACAGTTGCAAAGTTATTAAGGTGCAATGTTTTGGGGTTTAACATAGAAATGGCTCCTCAACCCTAACTATGGTAGCACTACCGTGCTACCATAATACCATGTGTGTATATATATATATATATATATATATTAGAGGCAAAAAACTCCGTTTAATGCATTAGTTAGGGTTGTTCCACAGTGACAAAAGTGAGGAAATTCACTGTTAGGGTTGAAAACTCTAACTCCGAATTCACCCCCAGCACCATACACACACACAGACACACACACACATGCAAGTATGGGGGAGGACCAAGTCAACACAACCAATGACAGACATCCAGCAGCAGGTGACAGAAATAACAAACAATTGTCTAAATGTACTACGAGACATCCCCACCCACCTGACCAGGTACTGCATGCTCAGTGGAGATCAACAGCAAAACTGAGGCCATGTACACCAAATGTCACATCCCTGATTGCAGCTGCACACAATGTACCACACTTAGTAGTTGCATGGCCTTACCTACCGATGCCCCACACAGACCACACCACATGTGGTGGGCCACCTGAGCAACAGAGTTCAGCAAAACCAAGGAGTTGTACAGGTATAATATCTCTGATTATAACAATGGTTTGAGAAATGCAGCTTTCTAATTGACTGTAAACATTGTAACAGCCTTATGTTTAGTTTTATTAACATACATGTGAGGCCTAACCATATGATGAACATGGTTTAATGTTGTTTAAAAACAGTTTTATTATGATAGCAATAAGCCACTCCCAGGTATTATGTTAATGGTCAGTTTATCACTGTCTAGCGACATGTGGCACTCGACTATGCCTCATTCAACATTAAACCCCTACAGGGTGATTAACAGACCATTTAACATAACTGTTGGTCATGCCTTATTGCTTAATTGTCTTTATGAGTAGATACTCTCCCTCTGCTAGGCACTGCAGCAGCTTTGCAACACAGTGTCCCACCCAGTTACACCATACACTGTCTAGTTACTGGAGAATGGCTGTGAATATTTCACTAAAATTACCACCAACAGCTTAATCTGGTTCAAATTCAATTGCTTACCATCTGTATCACCCCCGGTCGCCCCTGAAAAAGGGACTTCTAGGCCCAGTGGGCTTACCGGGTCAACAAAATTCAACAAACAATATGAACTCATGAAGATGAACAGTGTAACTTGATCATTACAGTCATCGAAACCTTAGTGTGATTACAACTGACAGAGTCAGTGATAGAGAATAACCCCTGCTGTCCTAGTACACTTACCCCATTGTGAGTTAAATCAATACTAAAAGACATTCTGTTTATATCTACACCATACCTACTTGATTCCTGTTATACCACAATTAACATAGTTATCACTTTGATAGCATCAGTGACAGAAGTGTGGCAAACCCAAACACTAGGCATACAGTCTGAGTATGAAACAACTGTTAAAAAAAATTACACTGTGTCCATAAGTGGCATAGATCACTCATTGCAACAATAGTAAATGTATTACTATTTGAATAAGTTAGTCATCACAGATGCAATGAGATTGTCTTTATCAGGTACAACATACTCAGTAAATGCCTACAGGAAAATCTATCCTACATACATCTCCGATACAGGTACGTCATTGTTGGCTCAGTAGTGCTATGATATTTAGAAGTTGCTTGGCCTGATCCGTGCAATTACACTGTTTCTTACAAAGAATACTTACTGCATCTTTAATATTGAAACACACTGAAGGTCTATGTATGTACATCAGCAGTACACCTTCATCAGTAAGAATGCATCTGATACTGGCAGTACAAATTTCACAGCATTGAACAGGCAATGCTTTTCCATACATTTACATAAGCCTCTCTGTCTTGAGTAAACCATTGCAATAAATGTAATCACATACTAAATGTAACACTACTTTTATCTTGAGCATGCTAGTGTCTTGTAGTTAATTTATGTACTTCTCTTTATTAATGTATACTCACTAGTGTTAAAACCTTTCTACAACTGTCATCATGCACCTTCAGCATTTATATTGACTAACGGCACAGTACCAGTTGTGGTGTGGTGTAGGGCATCGGTAGGTAAGGCCATGCAACTACTAAGTGTGGTACGTTGTGTGCAGCTGCAATCAGGGATGTGTACGTTTGGTGTACATGGCCTCAGTTTTGCTGTTGATCTCCACTGAGCATGCAGTACCTGGTCAGGTGGGTGGGGATGTCTCATAGTACATTTAAACAATTGTTTGTTATTTCTGTCACCTGCTGCTGGATGTCTGTCATTGGTTGTGTTGACTTGGTCCTGCCCCATACTTGCATGTGTGTGTGTGTCTGTGTGTGTGCTGGGGGGGTGAATTCGGAGTTAGGGTTTTCAACCCTAATAGTGAATTTCCTCACTTTTGTTGCTGTGGAACAACCCTAACTAATGCATTAAACGGAGTTTTTTGCCTCTAATTTCCCTTCTTTTTGAGAATGATAACGAGAAATAGTGAATGTAATGCGGCGGCGGGAGCGCAGGGACCTTTGGGCCCCGTGCTCCCACCACATGATGTCT
This sequence comes from Neoceratodus forsteri, assembly GCA_016271365.2. Lineage (NCBI taxonomy): Eukaryota > Metazoa > Chordata > Ceratodontiformes > Ceratodontidae > Neoceratodus > Neoceratodus forsteri. The sequence continues at coordinate 41,572,038 of JADMNL010000035.1, forward strand.
TGTGGCATAGTAACAGGAAGAGCAACGCAAACAGAAGCGCTAACAGTGGTGCACATGGTAACGCAAGAGCAAATGACAACAGAAAGGGAAATGCACATGGTGGCATAGATGGGAACAGTCTGCCACGTGATGTGTTGTCACATAGTAACATGGTGCCTGCAAATGTAAATGTCAATGGGCATGGTGACACAAAGTGAAACAGAAAGAGAAACAGTACTGTAGACACAAATGGCCAAAAATAACAGAAACGCAAACGCAAATGAATACGCAAAGGATGACGCACGTGGTGGCGTAGACGTCAACGGTAAGTGAAGCGGGCATGGAACTGCAAGCGGAAAGGGCAATGGTAACAGTAATGTAAGCGCACAGGCTGGTTTTCCCCAAAAGCTGAATAGAGAAAGACAATGAGTACAAAGAATGTATGCATAATAATGGGTATCGGAGCAGAAAGTGAGGACTTGGAATACTAAATAGGTTATTTCTCAGGAACCGTACGACGTAGAAAACAAATTTAAAAGTCGTATGATTTATGACTGTCCTGGCTAGTTTTGTACTTAGCCCCTGTTAGGGGGCTAAGAATTTTTCTGACAAAAAGTCCGTATCTCGCACCGTTTCAGAGATACGGGCCCTGAAAGGCGTGGCGAACGCCGTAATGTTATCCTATGGGAAAAAAAAGAGAAGTTCGGAGCACCATAACTTTGCCTCCCTCTAATATTTTTTCACCAAACCCCTGAAAGGCACATCTGGGGGCTGTTGGCTGTCTTCCCTCCAAATTTCAGGAAAAAAGACCAAACCGTTATTTTGCAGCAGGGTGCCAAAGGATTCCTGTAATGCATCGGGCGCCGTAATGTTATCCTAAGGGAAAAACCATCAACTTTGGAGTGCTGTAACTTTGCTGCCATGTAATATTTTTTCAATACAACACTGAAAGGCACATCTATGAGATGTCGGCTGTGTTCCCTTCAAATTTCAGCCCAAAACTCCCAACCGTTCTTTTGCAGTGCAGTGCCAAAGAATTGCTGTCATTTTCCCACAGACTAGAAAATTACTGTCGCAATTTGCGAAAGCTTTCGCAAACATTTGTGACACTTTCGTGAGCACGAAAGTACTTTGCGAAAGTACTTTTTCCAGAAATTTGAAAAACATATTTCTGGGGTGTTTTACCCCAAAATAAAGACATGGCTAGCATCCTTAGGGTCCGACTAGGTGAATACAAAAAGAATTAGGTTGCTAGAGGGTCCCAAATTTAAATGCCAACCATTTTTGTAATCACCAACTGAAAACAAAATGGCCGATTAGCGAAAGTAACAGGCCCATTTGCGATAGTAAAAATGCATTTGCGAAAGTGTTGAACTTTTTGTTAACTTTTCCCGTTGACTTATAATGGGAAATTGTTTTTTGAATAACTTTTGAACCGTTTAATATTTTTTCACCAAATCTTCAAAAGGCACATCGGGGACCCTGGCCACATGTTTCCTGAAGATTTTGGGCTGGTCGTGCAAACCGTGCGACCTGTACACACTACAGTAGAATTCCAGAAAAAGCGTAAATGCATGCACAAATCACACTTAATAACTCCGCAGCCGTGTATCTGACTGGTACGAAACTTGGCAGATGCCAAGGCCTATGGTTCTTGATCAAGTATTCCAAATTTCAGCCAAATCTGTCAAACAGTTGCAAAGTTATTAAGGTGCAAAGTTTTGGGGTTTAACATAGAAATGGCTCCTCAACCCTAACTATGGTAGCACTACCGTGCTACCATAATATATATATATATATATATTATGGTAGAGTAGCCCTTTTAAGGTTGAATGGTGAAATTTTGCATCTTAATAACTTTGCCACCATTCAATGGATTTGCCTGAAATTTGGCAGGCATGGGGCGTAGCCATAGATCTTGGGATCTGATAAGTTTTGAACTGGTCAGATATATGGCTGTGGAGTCATTACATGAATTCAAGGCAGTTCTGTGATCTAAGCTCCTTCTACCATAAAAAAAAACCAAAAAACAACAACATTCCACACTGGGTGCAAGGTGTTATTGAAAAAAAAACAGCAAAAAAGGACAAATTTTAAGGTTTTTATACAACCCAGATCTCAGCATCTGCAGATCTGACCAGAACAAAACATGGCATGTCAAGAGATCTACCCCACAAGACAATGCATGCTAAATTGTGTGCAAATTTATTTAATGGCTGCAAAGTTATTAAAGTGCAAAATTTGAAGTTTAACTTTAAAGTGCCTACTCAACCCTAACTATAGGGGCATAACCATGCCCCTATAATTAAAACATTAGCTTATGCAGATGACCTGTGTCTATTACTAACATACAAAACTGCTAGCAATGCAGCAAAGGAAGTTATTCAGAAATGTTCTAAGATCACAGGCTCAGAAACAAATTATCAAAAAGTACTTGCATTCCTATAGGGAAATCAAATCATCAGCTCACACATATAGTAGATATTGAAACATCTAATAGTCCTTGTAAAATACTAGGCATCATGTTTGGATCAGGTGATTTGACTATGCTAATCTGAGAACATCAACTAAATATGGCTTCACAGAAAGTCTCCCACTGGAAAAAAATGACAAATGAACAAAAAGAAAAGGATGCACATGATTAAAACATGCCTGATACTGGTATTTTAATAATTAAGCAATGCATAATCCCCTTCCAAAACAATTGGTGGTATGGTTATATAGTTGTTTTTTTTTTCCCAGTGTTTATATGGAAGCTGGTTTAACCCTATAAAAAGGGAAATTACTTATTTGAATGTTAAGAATGGAGGTGTACAGATGATAAACCCAGTCATTTTTCAATAGCATCTTTGTAGAAGGGACATTGTTTAACCAGGAAAGGCACACTAAGTTGAAACTTGTTTCCAGATGTGGCCTGGGAGCATAAGGAAGTTTAAGTGGCTTGCTCAGGGTCACACACGATATGCAAGTGAGGGCTGTCAGATTTAAACCCGGGTTCTGAGGTTTGCAGCTCAGAGCCCTTAGCCACTGCACTATACTGCCTCAATATCAACTTGAAACCAGTAATGTTGCACTCTTTCTCCTCTCGGGTTCCTTGGATATTCATTTCTATTGTTTCTGTTCTGACAGCATGTATGGTCAATACAACCTTTCCTAAAAATATAAATTTTTAAAACCTTTCTTATTATACTGCTTGCAGTTTTGATAAACTGAAACAATGGAAAGCTACACAAATCAATATGTATTAGCTCTCCAGAAAATCCTTTTACCAACTAATTGTCCAGACCTACTTCATAGCACAAACACATTTCTTTCTAAATCTATACAGGAATGTGCATATATTAAATAGTTAGTATTAGAACTCAGAATACAAGTAAAGGTGTGGGACATCCTTTGTTTATGCCTTCATGGCAAACTGAACATAAAGAATAACATAAAGATATTACAGAATGCAACCGTCTGAGGCCCACGTGTTATAACACACTTGAAACCATGGAGCATTTATATTTCGAATGTCCATACATTCAAGAGTTTTGGTCTTTCCTTTCAGGTAGATGGGGTACAACTCTTTTACAAAATATTTCTAGTGATGTGGTATTTTTCTAGGTATATTTTTCCACCAGAATGGTGTTACTATAATTTGAGTAGTATCCAGATTATAATGGCTTGTACTAAATATTTGGATATGGCAAGTACGCTGTAAATTCACAGTCCACCAAAAAGTGATCATGCATGAACAGTTGTTTCATTTAATTTTAAAAGATATTTTGCAGATCCAAGATAAATAACAATTGACATTTTCCAAAAGGACATTTACAGAATGGTGGGATAATTATCTTGGCTCCAGTAATTAGTGAATTGAAGATATATTTTTTCTCTTCTCGTGCTTTGTCCCCTTTAGTTTGGTTTGTATTCATTTTGATATGACATTTTGATATTGCAGTTATATTATTTTAAGATACTTTAATAACATTTCCCTAATCTTCCTGCAGGGAGCTATGCTGCCTGCCTTCTGGAGGATGGAGGAGTCAGAGGAGGAAGGTGAAATGGCATGGATCAAAACCTCGCAAACAAAAACAGCATGGCAAACAAAGCTGCAAGCAAAATGCCAATCGCAGGAATAATGTCACTGAAAACATCAACTGATACACAATGCCACACTCACCACACAACCTAAGGGAAAACATGTACACTTTTCCCCACGAACCCTCAGATGTTGGGGGGTCTTCGCTTCTCACACCCCCCGTAATTAATATAATCATCTCTAAGGGGGTGTGGACCTTGGGGATGAGGAGAAACTCAGGAGGGGGGACACTTTGTTTTTAAATAAAAGGAAATGTACATTTCCAGGTGCTATGGGAGTGGCTCAACCAGACACCACACCTGAATCTTCTTCAGCTCTTCCTCCACTCCACTGGAAGCATCAATTCACTAACGGTATTATACCCTTGTCACTGTCAATGGTGTTGACATTAGTACAGCACAATTTATTCTGCACTATTATTGCAGTGACCAGTTGACTGGGTACCAGTGCAATGGAGTCCAGGGTGGAGTAGTCTGCTTCCATTCCTACTCAGAGTAATGTAAAGCCTTGGTTGAAGGGATTACAGAGAGGTCCTATGGAGTTGCAGCAGGCGCAAAACTGGACTATGCTATAGCAGTGTACAGAACAGAGTTCAAATCTAGGTGAGACCCTGGATATGGATGAAAAACACTGCAGAGCAGCAGAGCAGTGTTTAGATTTTGATTTTGCACAGAAGAAAAAACAACTCCTGCCAATGACTGTGGAAAAAGAGAAAAAATGTTTGGAGCAAAAGTAGGGAAGCAGCTTTTGAGAGCACAGACTGTCACATCTTCAGGACTCAGGGGTGGTGGTGATATGGAAAGGGGAATGTTGGGAGGATGCAACATGCTCCTTTAGTTTATCAAAATTTGTCAGAGCGGTGCAAAACGCAGTCTGAAAGAGGCAATGATAAAAATACTACAAGCCAAAAAGGAAGCAGAAAAACTGAAGATTTTTCTTTTTTAGACCACCAAGTGGAAGAAAGTTTATTGCAGCAAGTTGGGAGAAAAAAGCTGGGGCAAAGTTTTAGACTGTGTCCATGACCCCAAGTACAGATGCTTTGGAGGTGAATTTGCAGTCAAACTGTGATGTAAAGAGTAAAAACACAAATTCAAGCCCTTTACGCTTACATACAAATATACAAAGAAACCAGCAGATGAAGGTAATTTGGTCAATCTAGTCTGCTTGTATTACAGGGTCCACAGCTTGAGCTACTGTCCCCACCCCCTCTCCACTCCTCCCATACTCCCTACCCATAATTTTTACCTTCTCCCTATGCCGATCCCAGGCTCTCTTGAAGCTGTCCACTGCCTTCAATGAGACCACCTTTTCCAGCAGTGCATTCTAAGTGTCCACTACCCTCTCTATGAAGAAGTGCTTCCTGACCTCCCTCCTAAACCTCCCACCCTCCAGCTTAAGACTGTGCCCCCTCTTTCTATGGTTGCCAGTCAGCTTAAAGAGACCCTCCTTATCCAACTTATTCATTCCTTTCAAGTACTTGAAGGTCCCAATCATGTCCCCTCTCTCTCTCTCCCTCTCCTTCTTTCTTGCACTCCAGGGAGTACATGTTCAGTGCCTTCAACCTCTCTCCATATGCCTTACCCTGCTGACCTCCTGTCATCATTGTAGCCCTCCTATGTACCTTCTTCAGTAGGTTAATGTCCTCTTTGATGTGTGGACACCAATACTGAACTCCGTACTCTGGATGTGACCTCACCTGTTACATGTATGAGGGCAGTATAACCTCCACACTCCTACTACTGATCCCCTGAGCTATGCATCTCAGCATCTTATTTGCACTTGCTGCTGCTTTCTTGCACTGCATGGAGTGCTTCAGGTCAATAGTGATCATGACTTCAAGGTCCTTCTCCCCCTTTGATGCAGATACCTGGACTCCACCCAGGTAGTACTCTGTCCTAGGATTCTTGCCTCCAATATGCATAACTTTGCAGGATCCTGGACCACCTCCCCAGCTTTTTCAGATCATCCTGTAGGTCCTGTATCCCTTCAGCTATGTCCACTCTCCTACAGAGGTTGGTGTCATCTATGAGTAGGACTGTGCGGGGTCACTACAGGATGGGGGACTTCAAGTTACAGGATGAAGGGGCAGCTGGCTGGTGGGTTGCAGTGGCTGTGGAGCTGCAATTGCCATGAGTACACTGTGGAGACTAGGGCATTGTCTTGTATGCACCAGGTTAATGGGATTGGAGGCCAAGTTGTGCAGGTTCAGGTATGAACTGGACAGGTGGGTATGGACATGAGTGCAGGGGATGGGAGGCACATACCTACAGACAGTCGGGTGGGGATGGTGTCTGCAAATGCAAGGGCAGGATGATGGTGGGGGATCCCCAGAAATCATGGTAGGTCTGGTCAGCCCTGGGGGCCAAAATGGGAGGAGGGAGTGAGGAGATTGGATAGGGGGGTGAGCGATGGATGTCTATGAGTGGGGGCTACTGGCAGATGGGCAAAGGTGCCTCCAAGGACTATGACAAGGTTGCTCACCTCTCAGGTAGGGAACACTGGCAAGCAACCTCTGGGGGGGTCCCAGTCTCAAATAGGTATCTGCCACTGGTAGACACCAAGGTGAGAGGGACTTCAGAAAAAGTGGGGTGCAGTCAGCAGAGGATAGAAGGAGAAAGAGGAAGTAAGTGGGGGGGTTGGGGGCATGGGCACCAGGACTATTAGTGGAGCCAGGAATAGCATGGGAAGGGGAGCTGGGAGTCTGGAGGGCCTGGAAAAGGGGATTGAGGGGACAGTGAGGAGGGAGCAATGATCCTGTGGGAAGGGACCAGCAGGGAGCAAGTGTAGGGTAGAGATTAAGTAAGGAAAATGGGGGGAGTAGAAGCTAGAGCTCCTGGGGGTCAGGAGGGACCACTGACTACAGGGAGTGCTGCTTGCACAGACCAGTGTGATGAGTTGGGGGGTGAGCTAGGTGATGAGTGGACAGAGCAGTCAGATAAGGGAAACAGTAGGAGCAGGGGATAAAGGCAGCCTTTGGCAATCAAATTGATGGTGCAGTCAGAAAAGACATAGAGGCAGTGGGAGTGAAGGGGGTTGCAGAGGAAGGAGTTAGGTTCAAGGGGAAGGAAGAGGTTAAAGTACTCCTGCTAGGGACTCCATTATCAGGGGCATTAAGTGGGAAGGGAGGAGCAAACAGCAAGACAGTGCTGTCAGGGTCAAGAGTATAACTGGTTTGACTGTGAACAAGGCCAAGCACTTGGTCTATGCTTTGGTGAAGGACTATGGAGGACCTCCAATATACTTGTGCACCTAGGCACTAATGACATAGAGAGAAATAGTGTGGAGGAGATACAGGCAAGGTTTTGGGAGCTAGCCAGGGTGTGTCATGCTGTGGGGTGTGCAGTCTCCTTCTCGGAGGTCTTCCCACTGCCTAAAGTTAATGTGGGAAACAAGCAGAAAGTTATGGAAGTTAATGAATGACTCAGAGCATGATGTATGGCTGGGGGGTATGGTTTAGTGTGGGACTGGGGTGTGACTTGGGAAGACAAGGGGCTGCATACTAGGGATATGCTTCACATAAATTTGGGGGAAGGAAGGGAGGTAGGTTTTGAAACTAAAACTGACAGAATTCATTGAAGCTAGGTGGGGTTTAAACTTGTGGGGGGAGGGCTGGGGCTTGAGGATGCTGCTGGCAGGCACATTAAGAGACAATGTGTCTTTCTTCCCTCAGAAGAGGGAAGGGATAATTAGCCAGGGCACCCAACAGCATGCTAGGGAGTGGGAGCTTGCAGTTACTGAGGAATCTTGATTTGGGGGATGGCCGAAGGCAAGGGTCAGAATTAAAGGTGGTCCTGATTAATGCCAGGAGCATGGGAAATAAGATGCCTGAGCTTCAGGCGATGTTTACTGAAGGGGATGTGGATGTAGTGGCAGTCACTGAAACTTGGGCCACTGCTCAGCATGATTGGGACCTAAACTTGATTGGGTACACTGTGTTAGGAAGGATAGGGTGGTGGGCAGGGGTGATGGGGTGGCACTGTTCATTAGGAATGGCATCGATATATGAGGGGTAGAGGGGGCAGAGTGAAACATAGAGGCATTATGGGTTACCTTGCAGGTGCCTGTAAGAAAGAGGGTCAACCTTGGGTTGGTATATAGGCCGACCGCTCAGACTGATGAACTCGAGGAGGCCCTGGTGGTGAATCTAAGAGATCGCTGTGGTCAGGGGGTGGTTTGAACTGTGATGCTGGGAGACCTTAACATGTCAGGGGTTGATTGAGGCACTATGGCATCTTCATCAACTAAGGAGCAGCACTTGCTGGACATCTTCCAGGATGCATTCCTATCCCAACTGGTGGCTGACCCGATGAGGGATTGTCACATCCTGGATGTGGTCCTGTTGGATTGCAAACTAGTTAGGAGCCTGGCTGTAGAGGACCCACTGGCTGGAAGAGATCATGCCATGGTTTGGTTTACCCTTGACAAAGAGGGAGGAGAAAATCGCACCAAAATGGTGGTGGTTGATTTCATGCAAGCAGACTTAAACAGTATGGAGGGGATCCTCAAGGAGCATTTAGAGGTGATCACATGGGATATGGGCATAGAAATCAGGTAGGAAGTTATTAAAAAGGGGCTCCTGGAAGCCACTAAGGTCTAACATAAGTATGGTAGGGCCAGTAAGCCAAGCTGGTGGACCAGTGAGGTCCAGGAGGTGGTCAGGGGAAAAAGGAGCTGCTTATAGGAGATATAAGTGTTCATGAGGGGATGAGGACAGGGGGGAGTACATTAGGATATCAATAAAGGTAACTAGAGTGGTGTGATTGGCCAAGGTGAAGATGGAGGAGAGGATGGCACAGGGGATCAGAAATTGGGAAAAAGGGTTCTTTAGGTATATCAGGGAAAGGAGGAAAGGGAAGGGTCAGATTAGCAGACTGAGGTCAGGAAGTGGGTCAGCCATGGAGGCCAGAGAGCAGGTGGAAGTACTTAATGAGTATTTTGCCTCAGTCTTCATAAGGGACGATGGAGGAACAACATCATACCAGAATGCGGGCTAGAAATGAGGTAGGGGGAGCTCTCTGACTTTGAAATTCCTGTTGGTAGGGTGAGGGAGGCCCTTAAGTCCCTAAGAACAGTTAGGGCACCTTGTCCAGATGGACTCCACACCAGGGTGCTGCAGGAGATGGTAGATGTCCTTGCTGCACCTCTGGCAGACCTTTTTATCACCTCCCTGCAGACAGGTTGGGTACTCCAGAATTGGAGAGTGGCTCATGTCGTGCCTATCCACAAAAGTGGCTCTCAAGAGGAGCTGGGTAACTACAGGCCTATCAGTCTGAGGTTGGTGGTGGGCAAGATGATGGAGGCCATCTTGAAAGAGAGACTGGAGGTGCTTCTGGGGTTACTGGGTCTCTGGGATGATCACCAACATGGCTTCATTCAGGGCAGATCATGTCAGACTAACCTTGTGGAGTTCTATGAGTGGATGACAAAGGCACTAGACCAGGGAAGGCCAGTGGATATCCTCTTTCTGGACTTCAGTGAGGCAGTTGGCTCAGTGCCACATCCAGGGTTGCTGGATAAGCTGTAAGGAGCAGGGGTGGGGAAAAGAATAGTGTGGTGGATAGGGAACTGGCTAACTGAGTGGTTTCAGAAGGTGGTGGTCTGTAGGAGGTGTCATCTCCAAGGAGGGTCTTTAGTGGGATCCCACTAATGACCATGTAAGCATTAAACAGGGGTGGGCTCAACACTGACCCACAAGGGTCAATGTTGAGTCCACCCCTGTTTAATGCTTACATCTCGGACATCAGGGATGGCATCAGGAGTGAGATGAGCCTCTCTGCAGATGACTTGAAGCTGGGGCATTGGTGGATGGGGAGGAGGGTAGGAGAGTCCTACAGGGGGACCTGGAGACTCTGGAGAGGTGGTCATGTTTAGTTTAGTTTATTGTTCTAGGAATTATTACCTTTGAGCCAATGACTCTTTTACAAAGGTTCCACGTAATCAATGTACAAACAAACAAGACATGTTATATAGAATGGTCAGCAAATTATGAAGGTTTAAATAAGCCAGTATAATACAGTACATCACAGGAAAACAAAACAATGGAGGAATGGTCAAGGTGGGAAGGGTAGGAGGAGATATGGGGAAGGGAGCAGACTTAGAGTAGTTAGAGGTACTCAGATGCCTTTGTCAAGAAAGGAGCAGAGGAGGAGGAGTATGAAAAACAGTAAAAACAGCCATGAGGGAAGCTTCATTAGTCCACTGTGGCCCTGATGATACATGTACCTGGAAACTGAGGTTTAATGCCAAGAAGTGCAGTGTTCTCCACTTGGGGCCTTGAAATCCTGTTCATGGGTACCTCTTGGGGACAACCTACAGTTTTTTTGGGAGGGGGGGGATCTTGAGGTGGCCATCGATGCTGAGATAAAAAACTCAGAGAAATGTCGAAGGACTATGGCTAACACAAATGAAATGCTCAGGTGCATTGCTAGGGAGAATACCCTCGAGGAGATGGGAGGTTAACCCCCCTCTGTATAACTGTCTGGTCAAACCGCACATAGAGTACTGCATACAGTTTTGGTTCCCGTACTTGAAAAAGGACATTGCACTTCTGGAGAGGGTCCAGAGGAGGGCAACCAGGATGATATAGGGCCTGGGTGAAAGATCTTATGATCTGAGGCTTGAGGAGCTGAACCTGTACTCCGTGGAGGAGGGATGGGGGATATGATGAAGTTCTTCAAATATCTAAAGGGATTGAACAGGGTCAGCCCAAATTGGGTGCTCCAGCTGAGGGAGGAAGGGACACCAGGGGGCACTCCAAAAGGCTGTCAGTGGGAGGCTCAGGGGGAGACTAGGAGACACTACTTTACTGAGAGGATGGTAGACCCCTAGAACACACCACCTGTGGAACTGGTGTCTGTTCATAGAGTGGAGGGATTCAAGAGAGGCTAGGACAGGTATAGGGTAAGGTAAAGCTGAGAAATGCCAGATATGGAAGAGTAACCCTCATGGGGAAGGGGTCAGGGGAATTTCTGCGGGGAGGGAGGGAGGGCAGCAATGGTGTCCTTACTGGGTGCTGATTTCAAGCAAACTAGATAGACCTTTGGGCCTACTCTGCTGGCATCTATATATGTATGTATTAATGCCCTCCCCAATGTCATAGATGAAGACACTGAACAACACCGGCCCCAGCACCGAGCCCTGAGGAACCCCACTGGTGACCTCTCTGGTGCCAAATATCTCTCTCCCAACAACCACCCTCTGGGTTCTGTCCCTCAGCCAGTTTTCCTACCATCTGGTCACCTTATCCCTAACCCTGAGATCTGCCAACTTCCTGATCTACCTTTTTTGGGGCAAAGCTTGGCCCCTGTCAACTGTCTCACTGACACAGTCAAGTCAATCAGATTAATTTGACATGGTCTCCCCCCCATAAACCCATGCTGCTTTGTATCCTGGAGACCATGCTTCTCTAGATATTCTACCAACCTTTCAATTAGTATAGTCTCCATGAGCTTGCCCACAATTGAGGTCAGACTGACTGGTCTGTAATTTCCTGGGTCATCCTTGGGACCGCTATTGTGGAGGGACACTACATATGCTGTTCTTCAGTCCTGTGGCACCACACCTGATTCTAGTCTGACTTTGTCAATGTCTATTAGTCAAAGTCTTTGACAATGATGGACTCTCCTGTGATGCCCATATGTCTTGCAGAAGCTCAGGCAGCTCCCAAGTCTAACCGTCAACTGGTAGGGTATGTGAATAACTGAAAAAAAGGTCCTGATGATGAAAACACAACTCTCCTGCCAGAAATCTTTCTTCCTTCCACCTCAGGGCATCAGAAAAAGATGGCTGAATTAAGACCAATGGTTCCCATGGAAACAGTAGTTGATCTTAAATGGACAGTAGCCCAAAATATAAACAACATAACTGGCTCAATCTTTCAGGATTTAGGAACACAGAAGCAAGTTAACAATGGTAAAACTTTAGATTTTCAGTGGGGAGAGGAGTCTGGTGAAGGGATGGAATCAGAACCTGAGGGGAATAATGAAGGGCAGCAAATATATAATGAAAAGAATTTTGATAGGAAAAATGAGGAAGGGCTTCAGGAAGCTGTGGATAATTCTGAGGAAGAGGAGATCAAGAATGAGCAGCAGCCCTTGCCTCAACCCAAATTTCCAAATACGGGACCTGGGGAACAGCGTGAGTCTGACCCGAGTAATACCAACCACTTGAGGGGACCTGCACCCAAGCTGTTTTCAGATTGTTTTGCAAATGCTGCTGAACCTTCAAAATGTCAGAATGCAGTTTGGCTGAAATATAAAGGGTTACGGAGGAATTTCCTGATAGGGTGTTTGCTGGTCATATCCATGTAAAGGAGAGCCTTACATTTTCTGCCAGTGAAATATTTGCCTTGATTCATACATCAGGGTACACTGCATTTGATATTAGCTTTAAAACTGCAAATGGATTACAGCATTTTTGGCAAATGTATAATAAAGCAAAGCATCCAACTCTCTGGACTACATTTGTTGCTATACCTTTGACAAAACTAGCCTTTCAGAAAGTCACTATTCTTTTCAAAAATGAAGGGTTGTCCATCATTGATATTTTATAATGGTTAAGGTCAAAGTGTACAGTGCTAGGGCCCAATGAGAAGAAGAAGAAGAAGAATCAGCATTTATATAGCACTTTTTCATAAATCCAAAGCGCTTTACAAGCAATGCTAGACTGGTAGTGAAGTGACTGAATGTGTGGTGGCAGCCATATCGCACATCATCACCCACACACAGCCTGGATAATTACATGAACCGGTTTATGGGAAGGGGAATGTTGGCCAGGACACCGGGAATGTTCCCTACTCTTTGCGAAGAGTGACCTGGGTTCTTTTACTTCCACCTGGACACCCACCAGGACAACACCAGGGTGGGCAGTAGGGACCTCAGTTTAACATCTCATCCAAAAGACGGCACACCCCAGCACTACTGCACCCCCCAATACTGCACTCGGATGCCAGCGATTATTAGGTGCAAGTCCAATCCCGGTGTGGGATGAGAACCCACGACCTTCTGGTCCAGAGGCAGATGTACTACCAACTGTGCCACGCTGACACCTACAGAGAACATAATGGACTCAGAATATCTAGATGGGGGACTGGAGGGTAAGAGTATGGCTACTACAAACAGACCAGGGTCTGAGGCACTAACCCAATTGTTTAGTTTTTTTTTATTTTGTAGTTTTGTATAGCCTATTTGTTGTTCAGCACAAATGCCTTTACAACTTATTAGAATATGTTACAGTATGTCTAAATATATGTACAGTTATACAAAGTTTAAAAACGTTTCTAACATAGCTATCTAGTACTACGAACATACAATGAAGCCAGCAGATAAAGGCCTAACGGTCTATCGTGTCTGCTCGATTGTGCAGCTCTCAGTGCTGGGCAGTGATGCTGCACCCCTCAGCTCCTCCTTCCCTTTTCCACTAATTTCTCCACCTTCTTTACACTTAATCATACAGCCCCCACCACCATCACCCTCCTTACCATCCTGACGAATTGCTCCAATTGCTTTATTCTTTTCCTCCATCCTTCCCCATTCTGATTTTGCCAATCAATCTCTCCCACCCCCCTTAAATCCCTCAATTGATGTTTGCCCAACCAGTTCCTCAGACAGAGCATTCCATGCTGTCACCACTCTCTCTGTTATAAAATGCCTCCTCATCTCCCTTCTGAACCTCCCCCCTCTAACTTCATGCTATGCCTGTTTTGATCCCTTCATTTTTGTATTTAAACAGGCCATCGTGACTAACCCTATTAATGCCCTGTAAGTGTCTGAAGGTCTCAATCATATCTTCCCTGTCCCTTCTATCCTCCAGAGAATACATATTGACTGATCTTAACCTATCCTCATAGGGCTTTTCCCTCATCCCACTGAGCATTTTGGTTGCTCTCCTCTGAACTCCCTCCAACAGTCCAATGTCCTTTTTAAAAATGTGCATGAAAACTGCGCACAGTGCTCCAAGTGAGGCCTCACCAATGCCCTATAGAGTGGCAGGATCACCTTCTCATTCCTTGATGTGATTCTCCTTGCTATATACCCCAGCATCTTATTGGCTGTTGCTTCCGCTTTTCAACATTGTGCAGAGTGACTCATATGGCCTGTGACCAGCATACCCAGATCTTTTCCCTCAACAAATACTAATAACTGTACACCTCCTAGCTGATAACTGAACCCAGGATTCCTACTCCCAAAGTGCATAATCCTACATTTCTTTTCATTAAAGCCAAACTGCCAGGTGTAGGATCATCTCTCCAATGTTTCTAGATCTCTCTGCAGCACTACCCCCACCCCATCCATCACTGCCCCAGTTTGGTGTCATCAGCAAACATACTTATCCTACCCTTAACACCCACTGCCATATCTGCTATGAAGATGTTGAATAACATTGGCCCCAGCACCGAGCCCTGTGGTACCCCACTGATGACTGCCCTAGGTGAAGATATTCTCCCCTTACCACCACCTTCTGTTGACTGTTTTCAAGCCAGCTCCCAATCCATTTAGCCCCCTTATTGCTCATCTCCAGATCTTTCAGCTTACCCAACAGTCCCCTGTGTGGCACAGAGTCGAAGGCCTTGCTGAAGTCCAAGTACAGAACATCCACCACCTTGCCTTCATCCAGGACTATAGTCACCCAATCATAGACGTCAACAAGGTTGGTCTGACAAGACCTTGCATGTGTGAACCCATGCTGCCAATCAGCTAGGAGACCATTTTCCTCCAAATATTCTTGTATTTTCTTCTTCAGGATAGTCTCCATTGGTTAACCCACAACCAATGTTAAACTTATCAGCCTATAGTTCCCTGGTTCATCCCAAGATCCACTCTTGTGTATGGGTATCACATGCCCCACCCTCCAATCTTTGGGCACACATCCTGATTGAAAGGAAGTGTTGAAAATGTCTTCCAAAGGCTCTACCAGGACCTCCGTGAGTTTCTTCAGGACCCTCGGGTGAATACCATCCAGTCCTGGTGATTTATATATCCTTAGAGCCTTTAGCCCCCCTAGCATTCGCTGACAATGAATTCCCTCATCTCTTATCCTTGCTCCCTCATCCCTTTCCACCCTGTCTATACTCTGTTGGCTAGATATTCCCCTCTCCCTTCTAAATACTGAACAAAAATATTTATTTTAATACCTCAGCCTGTTCCTCCCCCTTATCCACTTATCCCTTATCCATTCTAATTCCGGAGATCTGCTCCCTGCATTTTCTTCACTCCCTCTGATATATTTGAAGAACCCCTTTTCACCTTGCTTAATCCCATGTGCAAGTCTCATTTCCTTCTCAGCCTTGGCTGCCCTCACCAACCTGGTCATCTCCCTGGAACTCCTTATGTAATCCACTTTATCTTCATCACTGTTGGTCCTCTTAAAGGTTTTAAAAAACTCCCTTTTTTCCCTCAACTTCATCTGTACTTCCCATGTCCATTAGCTAGTCTTACTTGTCCTAGCTTTCTTCCTTCACCACTTAATGCAGGAGCTTGTGACTTTAATGAGCCCCAACTTTAAGATGTTCCATTTCTGGATGGTGTCCATGTCAGGTTTTACATTAGCCACCTGCCTCCCTAGCACTGCAGCCATCCTAGCAAAATCAGCCCTATTAAAGTCAGTTGATTTGGTGGCTGTACTTGCTTCCTCTCTGTCCAGCTCAAGGGCAAACCATACCATACTATGGTCACTCCCTGCTATTGGAGCATCCGCCATCACCTCCCATACCTGATCACCATTTGACAAAACAAGATCCAATATATTCCCTCCTTTTGATGGTTCCGTAACCAACTGGGTCAGGAACTCATCTTGAAAAGCATCCAAGATAAGTTTTTCCCTGCTACAAGCTGATGACATGGCGGCTCAATCGGTGCTCAATAGGTTGAAGTCCCAAACCACCACTCTGCTGCCCCATCTACAATTACATTTTATAACACCAACCAACTCCTTATCCCTCTCTTCTGACTGTGATGGAGGTCTATATACTACCCCCAGCTTGACCCTCTTGGTTTTAGACTTCTTTAAAGTAAACCCCAAGATTTCCATATTACTATTCCCCTCCTTCTTCTGCATTGCATTCTATCCCCTCCCTTATGTTTACAGCCACCCTTCCTTCCTTACCCTTTTCACTTTTCCTTCTATACAACCTAAATCTTGGTATTATTAAGTCCCATTTTTTATTCTGATTAGCCATGTTTCAGTGATGGTGGCAATATCAACATCCCCTTCAGCCAAAAGTGTGTGGAGCTCTGGCGTATTGTTTCCTAGGCTCCATGCATTCATGGAGACCACCACCCATCCTTTCCTATGAACCCCGTCTTCACTAATCCATTCATCACACCTCACCTCTGTATACTCCCTGTGCTTTATATTACCTCCTAGTGGGGTAGACAATAGCCCCCCCTTTGACCCTAGCCCCATCATTGCATAGTGTGTTGCTCCCCTCTCAAAAGTTTAAACCAAAATTGGACACCAGAAACTCCTCAAAACTCTGTTTCAGAACTACTCTCCCTTCATTACTGAGGTACTGCCTATCTGGGGCATACAATCTATTTTTTGCCCATGTCTCCCCCCTAATTCTGACCAATTGGTTAATTTCATTGAACATACAGCCATAAACAAATATATCTCCCTTATAAGTTGACTTAATATAATGTTATTCTAACAATTTCAGGCAAGTTTTTCTGTTTTTCTGTACCCATAACAAAGATGATGTGATTATGTAACAGGTTCTAGTACAGTGTGCTAGATTATATTTGCTAAATAAATACACATGCTCAGATTCATTTAGAATCATGTTAAACTGCTTGATAATTTGATAATTTTGTGTCAGTGTCAGTGGCTCAGCAGGTGGCACACTCGCCTTTGAGGCTGGGAGATCAGAAGGCTGTGGGTTTTATCCCCCCACCAGCACTTGAGTTAATATCCCAATACTGACACTGTAGTGCAGCATGAGGGGGATGCTGCACTCAGGAGGTGCTGTCTTTCGGATGAGACATTAAGCTGAGGTCCCGTCTGCCTCTTCTGGTGGTAGTTCAGGTGGATGTTAAAGATACCATGGCACTTCTTGAAAAACAGTAGGGGAATTTTTATTTGA
Source organism: Neoceratodus forsteri (assembly GCA_016271365.2). Lineage (NCBI taxonomy): Eukaryota > Metazoa > Chordata > Ceratodontiformes > Ceratodontidae > Neoceratodus > Neoceratodus forsteri. The sequence continues at coordinate 41,589,179 of JADMNL010000035.1, forward strand.
AAATTTGGGCTTCATTGCAGTACATATCAAACATTATTCATATATTAATAACAAAAAGGAAAACATAGAGGAAAAAACAACAAAAAATAGCAAAAAGGAAACAAAAGAAGCAACTATTGTGATACATTCATATATACAAAAACAATAGCTCTGTCTTATTCCATCCAATGTGCACAATTTAACCATAAGTGCATAAACCTCTCATAAGGACTTAAGGACTTATCTAATGCTCCTACCCTCTGTACAGAATTCTTAATATATCCCAATACTTCAAACTGAGAAGACCATTTCTGCTGTAGCACCCACAAGCACCTAGCTTGCCATATATGATATCTTATAATAGTTAATACTAAAAAAATAGTATCTTTATGATATTTCCCCCTAAGTTGTGGATTCCCTCCATACATAATATCCACATAAGATAGTCTATTAAAAAGTGATTCTTTCCACTCTGCAGCTATAAGCTCCCAAAGGATTTTGAGATAAGAGCAATCCAGAAATAAGTGTTGCTGTGATTCTACTATGAGCGCACATGAATTTCTAGGGCAATACCTTTCCTTAAGTTTTTTATGTTTATGATTCCCCTTTACACTCAGCCGTCAGAAATTTCCTAACCATAAACAGTCTCATGCTTGTTGAAGAATTCTAGGATTATGTAGTTGTATAATTACAAATAAACAATGTTCCCTATTACAGTCAGGGGAATCTATGGTAGAACTACATTCAACATTTAAAATGTTCTTGTAAATGGTTTTCCTATCTAATGTCACAAAGTTAGTAGGTGTGAGACCCCATGTGCTCAATTGTTTCACTGTATCTATCCTATATTTAGGGATATTTTCTTTTCTACCCAACTGTCTCAATGTCCCCTGTTCCCAGTACTGTACACAAGGACCTACCCATAACATAACCAGTTGTTTCCAGCTCTTCTCACCCTGCCTGAGTGCATGTCCAAATGTATAATTACTGAAAATACTGAGGAAAAAGACAACTGGATTAACCATACCAATCCCTCCAGCAGTTATAAGTTTATACGTAAAGTCTCTTTTAATTGGATTCAAACGTGAACCCCACAGGGCCTGCAAAAATACCCCATACAATCTGGTAAACAAGATCTTAGGAAGGGGGAAACATAACAGATATATAAAAAAATGGGTACTACCAATGATTTTATTAAGGAAACCTTTTTTTCTTTCCTATTAGTCTCAACCTCCATCCATTCACCAAGTTCTCTGCTCTACTAATAGCTATTACCCAATTATTATATCGTAAGTCATAAGGCCTGAATTGTATCCCTAATATAGAAATAGGATCTAATTGAACACATATGCCTGCACATTTTCCATTTGTAGGTATAGGAGTCCTCCCTAAAGGGACACCAACACTTTTATCAAGATTAATATTTGATCCTGAAACTTCAGAATAGGCTTTAAATACTTGAGAAAGAGCATCTTCCTTAGTCCTAGAATTGAGCATAAAAACTAGATCATCCGCATAAGCAAATAACTTAATTGGAACCCTCACACCTGGTACGAGTATACCATGCACAGCAGGAGAGATATGTATCAATCTAATAAGAATCTCTATACAAAAAATATACAAAAGAAGGCTAAGTGAACATCCTTGTCTGACTCCCCTGTGTATCCCTACCTGCCTCCCATCCCATCCATTAATACTTGATATCAGAGAAATATCACTATATAGGGTTTGAATCCAGGATTCAAACTCCTTAGGGAGTCCAAAAGCAAGAAGGACTGAAAATAAGAATTCATGAGAGATAAGATCAAAAGCCTTCTCCTGGTCCACCCCAATCACCCACCCATGTACTTCATTCAGATCTCCGTGAAAAAAAAAATTCTCCCACATTATGTGATTATCACATTGCCTTCTGCCTGAGAGAGCACAGGTTTGTTCGGGCCCAATCATATAATTGGCAATATTAGTAAATCAAGAAAGTAAAATCTTTGCTATTAATTTCCAATCTGTATTACGGAGACTTAAAGGTCTCCAATTTTAAATATCTTGAGTGCTACCCTTTTTATGAATCAATACCAGGATAGCTTCCTGTATGGACTCTGTAAATCTACCTTCTTTCAACATATAGTTGAATAATTCTGTTAATGCAGACACTAATTCCACTTTTAATGCTTTGTACAAACCAGCCCCTAAACCATTAGAACCAGGAGCAGCATCAGATTTCAAAGAGTCTATAGCTCTAGACACTTCTACAGCAGTGATGTCCCTTAGCAGAGCTATTTTATCTTGCTCCAAAATCTGAGGTGGACCTATATTTTGTAATATGTGTCCAGCATCCCTACAATTATGTGTAACTCCAAATAAACATGCCACTTGAGTCTGTATTATTTGTAGAATATCTACAGAATCTCATACTATCTGTCCTTGTGAAGATATCAATTCAGTTATCACCTAAGACCTGATTGTTTTAGCGCAATCTTTAAAGGGCTCTACCCCACCCTTCATTAACTGTATCCCAAACCTGGCTTCTGTTTCTAAAGTTTTGGCCCCATTATATTGAATATCTCTCATCTGTGTACTGAGTATAGATATTTGATCACTAAAATCATAATGTTTAGTATAAGCCAGAGAAATCAGGTGTTGTAATTGATGTCTCAACCTTAAATATTGTGAATATAAGTCAGCATTTTTACTGTAAGATGTATTTGAAATAACTTTTTCCAGGAGATTTTAGTATCCTCCCACCATTCCTCTAGTTTGTTATACAAATCCATTATGGACAATCTAGCAGTCCAATTTTTTTGCCATATTTTTTTATATTTTGGGATCTGATAACATAGCTGTGTTTAGTTTCCATTTATTTTTCTTACATCTGGGTGTTCCTATCCAAGTAAGCTTTGCACATAAAGCAACATGATCTGAACACTCTTGTGCTTGTGTGGATATCTCCAAGACTTTTAGGGCCTGTGTGATAAAGATAAAATCAATCCTGGTTTTTATAGTCCCTCTAAAGTAAGTGTATCCCCCAGTGGCATGGAAACTCCTATATGCATATTTCAAATTAGCCATGGAGATTATCAGTTTTAGTTTAAGGGAGTCACTAAACATTTTATCTGTCTTTAAACCTCTATCCGATAAGTGTGTCCCACAATTAAAATCACCCAACCATACAACTAGCCGAGAGGTATGTAGATATGGTTGTATATCTTGAAATAGGGCAGATCTTAAAGCTTTGTATTGTGGAGCATATATAGCAATAATCTGAAAGCGTTCAGTCAAATAAGAGATGTCTAATAGCAAGGCTCTTCCAGGTTGTAGCTCAGTCAATCGGGACACACTCAAGTCAGGGTTAGAAAAGAGAATTCCAATATCATCGCAAGTGTCTGTACCTACAGACCAGAATGAGGCTCCCAAAGTCCAAGCTTTTGTAGCTTGTTTAGCTCTGTGTGAGATTTCAACCTAGTGTCTAAAATGCAAGTGATATCACTGGCTGAATCCTGTAAGGACAACATTGTACTTAGTAATTTTCTATCCCCTTTAATACTATTCACATTTAAAGAGGTGAATGTGAGAAAATCCTGCATAAGAGAAAACAGAAAAGAAAGGACATAAATGCAGATCATTACTTAAGTTTTAGCTTTTTGAACTTGTCTTGTCCTCTTTGCAATGAAGTCCAACCCTCCCTGACCTTCCGCATCAGAAAAGGAAAGCACTGAGGAGGAATCTACACCCTCTGCTTCAGTTTCCCAATCAGATTAATCAACATTTAGGGCTGCAGATTTGTTCCCTGTTGCTTCCTGTTGCCTATGACCCTCTTTGCACAGGAGCAGCCTGTATTTTAGTAACTGCCTTCCTAGCCCTGTTCCTTTTCTTCTGAACTGTTTTAAATTCCATATTTTTAACTGTATCTACTTTTATCTCTGAAGGAGGAGGAGGAGTAGGGGGCAGCCCCATAGCTACCACTGCAGGAAAGACCACCTCCACTTGTGGAGTTTCTATGTTAGTGTCTGATAATACAGTAGGGACATGCTCCGCAATGTCTTCTTGCACTGCCATCCCAATATTTTCAATTGGTGTAGCAACTTAGTTCGTAAGTAATACTAAACTTACAAACCAATGCTATTTTAAAATGGAAGGCCCTTTTAAAACATGTACTGAGTGTCAAATGTTTATGAGAGGATTACAAACTGATTTATTTATTTGTGATAAATGTAAACTGGTAGAGATGCAGAAAGAAGAAATTACACGATTGTTAGAAATGAAATCAGAGAATGAAGAGATTTTAGTCTGGAGACATTTATTGATTCTATGGTTTCTAAAATAGGAAGTAAGGAACATGAAAATACTTTTAGTAAGGATGTGGGGAAACAAAATACAAATCCAAGTTTAGAACAGGAAACAGAAGAATGGGTTAAGATAACCAAAGTTAAAGTTAGAAAAAGGGGAGGTCAAATCTATAATAGTGCACCTATAACATTACAAAACTGGTTCACACCATTACAAACTGTAGATCTTGGAGAAACTAAAACTGAGATTACCCATGATCAAAGTCCACAGTTACAAATTCAGGAAAATAGTGAAACCAAGCATTTAAATAGGGATTTACTAGTAATAGGAGATTCCTTGATTAGGGGTATGGACACCATGTTAAGTAGAGGAAGAAATGAATCTACCACAGTAAGCATGTTACCAGGAGTGAAGATACAGGATATATATTCACTCCTGGATGGATTTTTGGAAAATACTACAAATCCATTGGTTTTGCTGCATGTAGGGATAAATGATATTCCAAATCGAAACTTACAAGATATTTTTACAGATTTCCAGAATACTTTAGTTAAAATAAAACAAAAAGGGGGTACTACAATAATTTCCAGCATACTACCAGTCTTTGGGTATCATTTAGCTAAAACTTCTAAAATCAATACATTAAATAGATGGCTGAGAGATTTGTGCAGAAAAGAAGGAGCAGAATTTTTGGATAACTTGACAGCATTTAATAATCCAAACTTGTTCAAGCACTATGAACTCCATCTTGAGAGGGCAGGGACCAGATATCTAGTAAAGAGATTTAAAGAAGTCACAAGGACTGATTTAAACTAAAAGAAAGGGGGCAAGGGGGACATGATAGAGAAATCACAAATAGAGGAAAAAATACCAATAAATCTGACAAATATGATTCTTGGAACTGCATATTAGTAAATGCTAGAAGTTTAAAAAACAAAATTGGGGACTTTAGAAATATATTGACTACAAACAATATACATATACTGTAGCAGCTATGACAGAAACATGGTGGGATGTAAATGATGACTGGGGTCAGGCCATAGCTGGTTATACCTTATATAAAAAGTCTAGAACATATAGAAAGGGGGGAAGGGTGGCCCTATATATAATAAACAGTATTAAATCAGAAGAAATAACATTATCTATTGATATGATGGACCAACTATGGGTTAAATTATTACCGATATATACCACCAAAATAGTCTTGGAACTTACCTACAGAGCTCCTTCATCAACCTTACAATATAATAAAAGTCTGATTGACAACATGATGACCATAAATCCAACGGATAGATTATTAATTCTAGGGGATTTAAATTTACCTTGAATAAACTGGGGAACATCTTCTGCAGAAACATACTTTGAGAGAGAGTTCCAATTTGCATGCGATCAAATTGGTCTAGTACAGTGTGTTGAAGATCAGACAAGGGCAAAAAATATATTGCACTTAGTTCTAACATATATGGGAGACACTTTAAGTGAGTGTAAGACAACTGCAGCCTTAGGTACAAGCGATCATTCTAAAGTAGAATTTAAAATAGCTGAATCAGTAATAAAACAAAGGGGTAACACTGTTACCCTTGATTTTGGAAAAGCAAATATTGCCAAGATGAAAGTCAACCTTTCAAAATGGCAGTGGAAAGAAGATTTTGACAATCAACCATTAAAAGATGTATGGGAAATCTTTTCTTCAAAAATAAAGCAGCAAGAAATGGTTAATATTCCTGTGAAACAATAGTATACTATGAGAAATAAAAAAGTACAGTGGTGGACACCCAAAATTAGAAAATTAATAAACAGGAAACATAGGCTTTATAAAAAGTGGAAAACAAATAGATCAAACAAAATTAGAAATCAGTACACACAAATAACAAACCATATAAAAAAACAAATTAAGAAGGCCAAAATTGACTACAAATTAAACTTAGTTAATAGAGTGGAAGGAAATCAAAAGGCTCTCTATGCTTATATAAATAACATTAAAGGGAATTCAAATACTATAGGACCATTAAGAAAAACAAATGGGGACAGTACATCAGATAACAAAGAAATGGCTGACATTGCAAATGAATATTTTTCGACAGTTTTCATTAAAAATAAGGGTTTACATCCTATTATAAGACCTGACCCAGATCCAAAAGATAGAATAATACTAACCCAAATTGAAGTCAAAGAAAGATTGGCCAAATTAGATCCAACTAAATCCCCGGGTCCTGATGGTCTTCACCCAAGAGTACTTAAGGAGCTGGCAGAGATAATAGCCCCCCCCACTATCATACATATTCCAAAGGTCATTGGATACTGGTGAAGTGATTGATTGCTGGAAATTGGAGGTTGTTGTCCCAATCTATAAAAAGGGTAATAAAATGGATCCTGCAAATTATAGACCTATTAGCCTAACCTCTAAGATTTTGGAAGGAGCATTAAAGGACAAATTTAATGAATATCTGGAATTAAATCATCTTACAGACCAAGTTCAGCATGGTTTTGTGAAGGGTAGGTCATGCCAGACAAATATGTCGGCCGTCTATAACAAAGTTATAGATAGATTAAACATGGGAATCCCTGTGGATGTGTTATTTCTTGATTTCTGAAAGGCTTTTGATAAGCTCCCTCATCCTGAATTATTACGACAAATGAGAAACTTGACTATAAACCCATATATAATAAATTGGGTTCAAAATTGGTTGGATGACAGAAATCAATGTGTGAGTATTAGAGGCGAACAGTCTGATAGTTTGGGAGTGACTAGTGGGGTTCCTCAGGGATCAGTGCTGGGCCCTTGTTTATTCAATCTTTATGTATCATCACTTCAAATAAAGCAAGATTCTGTATGGATACAAAAATTTGCTGATGATTGTAGGATAGGCGCAGAAATAAATATTAGACAAAATTTATCTAACTTACAAGATACAATAGATGACATAGATATATGGACAAACAAATTCAAATTGACATTAAATCATGACAAATGTTTTGTTATGCATCTAGGCAATAGAAATCCAACACTACCCTATAAATTAGGAAATGTAGTACTAAAGACAATAGTTGAGGAAAGAGATCTGGGTATTACAGTTTCCAGGGATATGTCTTTTTCATCACACTGCCAAAAAACAGCCCAAAAAGGAAATAGACTCTTAAATTGTATAATGAGGCATATATCATGTAGAAGCAGGACTGTTATTATGCTTCTGTATATATCACTGGTGAGACCAATTATGGAGTTTGGAGCCCAGGTATGGTCACCATATAAAAAACAGGATGTCATATTGTTGGAGCGAGTTCAGAGGACAGCAACAAAAGCTATACACAATATGGCAGGGAAAAACTATGAAACCAATTTGAAAGAGCTGAATATGTATTCATTGGAGGAAAGAATAAAAAGAGGTGATATGTGCTTAGTACATAAGGCTTGGCAAAGTGATGATCTTTGGAATATCACTGGTCTTGAATCAAACATTAGTGTGTGTACAATACTAGGTCTCATCCGATGCAGTTAACAGCATTAAAAAGGAAGAAAGTACGTAGTACATGGTGGTTTAATCAAAGAGTTGTGTATGATTGGAATAGATTACCATTGGAAGTTGTGGCCAGCCAAACAACTATTGAGTTTAAATCTAGATGGGATAGTTATATGAATAATATTAAAAATTAGAACTAAATGGCGAGCATATAGGACGAAAGTCCATTTGGCTCAGTATCATTCCTATGATTCCTATGATTCCTGTTCCTCCAAAATCCAATCACAAGAGGTCCAGTATTTACTGTGCTGAGTTTGTGTATATGCTTGTTGCTCAAGAAAGTATATGGTACGTAGGTCAGACAAAATCTGGTTCACCATTTGAGTCCTTGAATATGTTTTTTGCTGCAATAACTGAGCACATCTGGCTTGCCACAAAAAATATCTACATAGAGCAAAGATAAGTCTAAGGGTGCTCACATGGTATTGAGACATATTCATGGGAAAAATGCCATAGATAAGCATTTCATATGAAATTACACTGAAATGCTTATCTTTCCACTTGTCCAGCAGCAAGGTCCAAACTTCCACACTAAAGGGACTTTCTAAAAAGAAGTGTTGCATTGTTTTGAGCTGCACTATACAGGTATCTCTGAAACACATTCTTTCTTCGAGGGACTTATGTTTTAAATTACCCCTTACCCCAAGTCTCCAGTGGCATGAAAGCCACATAATATCCCATAGCTTTCTTGGTAGTCTCTGGCCAGTAAGCTGGTGAAAAACTAAACTATTGTCTAACTCTGTATCTTGGGAATCCAAAATTCTGGGTAGTTTGGTAAAATGTGTATGGAGGATATAAGCATACATCTGTTTACGGGTGACCATCTGGACCATAGAATATGCCAAATTTCATTGTCTAATCTTGAGAAACATGGGAAACAAAAGTGTGGGAATCCCATATTTCCTAAAATTTCTTGGTATCTTGGTAGTAGTGTTGAGCCATATGTCACATAGAGGGGTAACCAAAGTTAACAAAAGGGAGAACCAATGGGGGTGGTGGTATAAAAGTGGCACAAATAAGAATTGAATGAACAAGCTATGAAAAAAAACAAGGGGTTTATCATTCATACCCCCTCAAAGCAATAATCAGGGTACGTGTACATACACATTACCGGGTTCAGGCAACTGCCCCAAAATCCTTGATAAAAAAACTTTATAGGTTCTGGCTTCTAGAGAGAATGGTAAAGGGTGCATCATAGCTGGGTGCAAAAACAGGGGCAATACCAAAGTTTTCAATAATAAAACACTTTTTCTTTTCGCTATTGTTCAGCCCTTCCATGAACTGACTAGCGAATAAACCTTGTCCAGCACCAAGCCCCAGTTAAGGGTGGAATCATCTGGGCTGACAAAAAATAGCCCTAAAATCTTAATTGGTTCCTGGGTAACAGGAATATTCACCACCAAATTTATACCCATAAGGGGAGGAAAATTATGTACAAATTTGGCCACACTTTTAAGGTAGTTGAACTTTGAGCCTGAAATCTTTTCAAAATCAGCTAACAGGGAGGTAACCTCCAAGAGGTCCAGCTGGGGAGTAGAACAAATGCACAGATTGTCATCAGACACACTTATTATTGGGGCTGCGAATCTATTAGAGAACAGTAATTTGGGGATATGTGGGTGGTAGCTGTTGCTAGCCTTGCTTGTAGAGCAGAAAGCAGCTAACTAAAAGAAGCTGCATTTTCTTATTAATTTAAAACTTATATCTCAGCAGGAGTCATTGTCTGTTAAGATTAAGTAGACAGATAACTTTATTAGAAGTAGAAGGGGTCTTATTTAGGGTTAAAAAAAGAAAGAAAAGAAAGAAAGTCAGAGTGTGTTCTGTGCTGGGAAGGGTACTGTATCAGCTGACTTTGCTAAACCAGTAGGAGGAAAGAGAGCTTAATTGGGGGTGTGGTTTAGACACTGTAAAAGCAGGTGAGTCAAATTACAACTTCCTGTTGCTAGCCTTTTTTCTTACTAATTGCCCTCCATCCCACCCACCCAAAGCCAGTTCTTCTTTTATAGCCACTGGATTTGACTGTCAACAGGAACTTCCTGTTTGGCAGTAGGAAGGAAAGGATCATAGAGAAACATTGGTTTTGTCAACCCTATAGGAAAAAAGTAGCTCACTCTCCCCCCCCCCAGCTGCTGGTGGTCTGATATTGAGCAAGGAAGAAGGAGGCTACTGAAGAAGATAGGAAGTTGCTGTCCCAGAACAGGAAGGGTGAGAGTTGTAAGGAGAGGAAAGAGTAAGCATCCAGAGAAACAGCAGAGGGGACACAAAATAAGACATGTTAGGAGTGGTGCAGTGCAATGGCTGTGGGGCGGCAGTGTTCCGGGAGACATTCTGGAGGCTGTGATGCTGCCCTATTTGCAGACACCTCTCTGGTCTGAGAGAGGAGGTTACCCATCTCCAGGCTGACCTGGCTAGGATTCATTAAACCTCCTCCCCCACCCAGGGACCACCAGGGCCAATGCCACTACCTCAGAGGTTGCCAAGAAAGAGGAGAGACTGAACCAGGGTGGGCTCAGGGAGGGAGAATGTAGTGGAACAGAGTTGTATCCCTCCAGCTGTACCTCTCCACAATTGATTCACTCTTCTGGTGGATAGTGGTTCATCTATGGAGGCACCTGCAGTGGAGACCAAGGAGGAAGCTGGGAACCTTCACAAAGGAGACCCACAGGAGGGTTGGATTAGACCCCACAGGGGAAGGAAACAACCTGGTGGGGACCCAATCATTAGGGGTAGAAATGGGGAGGAAGGGGAGGGAGGTAGGTGCCTTCCTGGTGCCACGGCTTGAGGGACAGGAAGCAACCTCAGGATCATGGGAGGAGCTGCACAAGGGAGGAGCTGGATGTCATTGTCCACCTTGGGACAAAACTAACCTGGCTTAAGAATGGGATCAGAGCAGTGCAAGAGGAGTTTGTAGAGTTGGGAAGGGGCCTTGAACAAATGCGCCTCACGGTAACCTTCTTGGAGGTGCTGCTTACTGTCTATAGCAAGGAGATGCTTAGGCACCTCACCAGGGAATTCAATGAGTGGTTGAAAACTGGTGTGGAGCTCAGGGTTTTGGCTCATTGGGGACTGGGGAGTTACTGGAGGATGCAGACCGATACTGGTGTGATGGTCTGCATCTGTCCAGGGAGGGAACTAGGATCCTAGGTGAGAGGTTTAAATGCTTCATTGGCAAGCATTTAAACTAGCCAAGGGGGGAGGCACTGAAAAGGAGCAGGGAAATCCAAGCCTCCCCCCACAAAACATGGTGATTAGTGAAGTAAACACCAAGGTACAGAAGTTATTAGGGAGCAGAACAGATTTAAATGTAAAAAAAGGCAAAGGCAGTAAGGACAGAAATGGGGCTAAAAGGGGTATGGCTATCAAAAAGTGGAGGGTGATTAGTACCAATGCCCGTAGTCTGTGTAACAAGCTCCCTGAACTAGTGGCCTTGATGGAAGAGGGTTGCCTGGATACTGTGGCAGTCACAGAAACATGGTACACAGAGAACCATGACTGGGATGTCAACATACCAGGATACACAATTTTCAGGAGGGACAGGGAGGGTAAAAGAGGAGGAGGAGTAGCTCTCTATGTAAAGGAAGGGATCAAAGCAACAGAACTAAAGAGTAAACAGGGAGCAGATGAGACACTTTGGGTCACCCTGGAGACAGGAAATGGCACCACAATCCGCATAGGGGTTGTATACAGACCCACATCTCAGAGGAGGGAATGGGCAAGGAAATGATAGAAGGCTTTCTTAGAATGGCAGAAAAAGGGGAGATATTGTTGATGGGGGACCTGAATATGCCAGATGTTAACTGGAGCACCTTTGCTGCCGGCACATCCAAGAGCAGGGTCATTCTTGATGCCCTACAGGGGGCATGCCTCAGACAGCTAGTATTGGAACCCACTCGGGAGGGAGAAATCTTAGACCTGGTACTCTCAAATGGGGAGGGAGAAAGAATCTCAGATTTAGAAGTGGGTAGCCATCTGGGAACAAGCGACCACCAAACAGTGTGGTTCACGATAAACACAGCCATACAATCAAGCCATACAAAAGCAAGGGTACTGGACTTTAGGAGGGCTGGCTTTGGGAAAATGAGAGAGTGCCTCAGAAAAGCATAGCAAACAGGCAAGAAAGAGGGTGGAGGAACAAGGGGTGATCAAACATGTCACTGAGGGCAACAAGCCTTTGTGTAAAACAAATCAATAAAACACAACGAAGGAAAAAAATGCTATGGTTCTCAAAAGAGGTGGCAGGAAGGTTAAGGAGAAAAGGACAGCATTCAGGAAATATAAGGAAACACAGAAGGAGCAGGACAGAGAACTTTATCAGTTAAAGCAGAAAGAGGCTGGAAGGCAGTCAGAATAGCAAAGGCCCAAACCGAGGAAAGGATAGCCAATTCTGTTAAGAAGGGGGATAAGACCTTTTATAGGTACATTAGAGAGCGAAGAAAGACCAAAGGAGGGATACTGAAGCTTAATAAAGGGGAGAGAATGTGTAGAGGGTGACAGAGAAAACAGGGATACTGAACGAATATTTCTGCTCAGTATTCACAAAGGAAGAGGAGAGGGAGTTACCTAAACCAAACAAGAGAAACACTCTGAAGATGGGGGTCGATACCAGTCCATTTACAGAAGAAAGGGTTCTGAAAGAACTAATAAAATTGAAGGTGGACAAAGCAATGGGGCCTGATGGGATTCACCCAAGAATTCTAAAAGAACTAAGGGTAGAACTAGTGACACCACTGACTACTCTCTTTAACAAATCATGAGAGGATGGGGTAGTACCCGAGGACTGGAGGAGGGCAGATGTGATTCCTCTTCACAAAAGTGGGAGCAGGACAAAGGCAGGAAACTACAGACCAGTTAGTTTGACCTCAGTGGTAGGGAAAATGATGGAATCACTTCTGAAGGAAAGAATTGTTGAGTACCTAGAGGCCAGTGGGGCACAGGACCCAAGGCAGCATGGATTCACAATGGGAAGGTCATGTCAGATGAATCTAATAGATTTCTTTGGCTGGGTGGCCGAAGTAGTAGACCAGGGAGGGGCTGTGGACATGGTCTACCTAGATTTTAGCAAGGCATTTGATACAGTCCCACACAAAAGATTAATACACAAGATAGCCAGCCTGGAGTGGGTCCCAAGGTGGTAGCCTGGATAAAAAATTGCTAGACAACAGGATGCAAAGGGTAGTAGTAATGGAGTACACAGTGAAGAAAGGAGGGTTACTAGCGGGTACCGCAGGGTTCAGTACTGGGACCGTCCTTTTAATGTCTTTATAAGGACATTGCAGAGGAACTGGAAGGAAAAGTATGTCTCTTGCAGATGACACAAAGATCTGCAACAGGGTTGATACACAAGATGGAGTGGAAAGGATGAGAAAGGACTTGGCAAGGTTGGAGGAATGGTCAAATGTATGGCAGCTCAGATTCAATGCAAAGAAGTGCAAGTAATGCACATGGGAAGCAAAAACCCAGGGAAGCGTACACAATGGGGGGTGAGATACTGACAACAGTAAAAATAGAAAGGGACCTGGGGGTAATTATATCAGATGACTTAAAGGTGGGCAAGCAATGTGAGAAGGCAGTAAGGAAGGCTGGGGGGATATTGAGATGCATAGGAAGAGGCATCAATAGTAGAAAACAGGAAGTTGTTATCCCTTTGTACAGACAGTTGGTGAGACCCCATCTGGAGTACTGTGTGCAGTTCTGGAGACCCCATCTCTGCAAAGACATAGACAGAGTGGAGGCTGTCCAGAGGAGGGCATCCAAAATGGTGCAGGGTCTGCACCAGAAGACATACAAAGAAAGACTAAAGGAGCTTAATATGTATACCCTTGAGGAAAGAAGGGAGGAGGGACATGATAGAAACTTTCAAGTACCTCAAGGAATCAACAATGTCCAAGAGGGTAGCATCTTCCAGAAAAGAGATGCAAGAACAAGGGGCACAATTTGAAGATAGAGGGGGACGGCTCAGAGGTAATGTGAGGAAGAATTTTTCACAGAGAGGGTTGTGGATGCATGGAACAGCCTCCCTGAGGAGGTTGTGGAGTCAAGAACAGTGGGAAATTCAAGAATGCATGGGACAGACATAAGGCAGTCCTAGTGGGGAGTAGGAGGAAGTAAGCTGTTGGTTAACTAGGATCTGCAGCTTATCTGTTAGGTAGGAAAATGGGCAGACTAGGTGGGCCAAGCGGTCCTTATCTGCCATCAAATTCTATGTTTCTATATTGAAACTGCCTTAATAATGGGTCAATCTGGAAGGCATATAATAAAGGGCTTAAAGGACAGCCCTGTCATACTCCTTTTCTACTCAAGAAAGCACTGCCTGGGGAGTTGTTAACATACGGGGTAATCCATGCAGTGTTATAAAGAAGTTCTAGCCATGATATAAACTGTATGGGGATATGGTAATGCTGTAGGACAGAGAATAGGAATTTATGATTAACCCAGTCTAAAGCCTTCTCCTGGTCCAAGGATAGAAGGAGGCCCGGGTTTCTGCAGAGCATGAGTACACTATATCCCTAAGTAAAGAGAGGGAGTGCAGCATAGATCTATTAGGCAGGGCACAAGACTATTCTTTAGAAATGACACAAGCTGCAATCAGCAGTAATCTATTCAGCAATATTGTAGCACATATTTTGTAGTCTACGTTCAGGAGACTGAGCGGTCTCCAATTTCTAATCTCAGACCTCTCCCCTTTCTTAAACAATAATATCATAATAGCATCTTAAAATTTTGAGGGGATAGAGTGTGTGTTCAAAATGCAGTTAAACACAACTGTCAGGGAAGGGGCCAAAATATCAATAAAACCTTGGTAAAGTTCGGCTGTCAGACCATCCGCCCCAGGCGAAGTACATTTTTTTTTGGTTTTTAATTGTGTTGATTGTCTCTTCTATGGAAATGGAGCCCACTAAATTCTGCAACTGGTTCCTGGGAATGTCTGGAATATCTATACCCCTGAGAAAAGAGGTAGCATCCACTAACTCAGATTCTGATTTAAACAAGGCTACCAAATGTGTTTGGACTAACTGCTTTATAGAGGACAGAGAAGAGTGTAGGGAAGAGATAGATGGGTCTGAAAGATGCTCTATAAATGTGGAGGAAACTCTATCTGAGCAGCTTTTAAAAATGTCTAGGGAAGATTTAGTAGTTTTGGTGCCACACTGGGCTTCCAATTTTAAAGAAATAGCCCTGTCATATTGATAAGTCTCCATTTCAGTTTTAAGGGCCCTAATTTGCTGAGATAGATCAACCTTAGTTTTGTAGGCCAAAGATATGGTGTCCAAAAGTAGCTTGCATAGTTTAGAATACTTAAAATATGTTGAAACAGATTTGTACCTAGCCCTTTTTAAAAAAGATTTTTGAAGATCCGATTTTTGTGTCCTCCCACCATGAGATATCAGATTGATAAGCATCTAAGACAGACACCCTTGCATTTAATAAGTTCAAGCAACCCTTAAAAATATTTTTGTCTGAAAGTAAAGAACTATTCAGTTTCCATCTAGACTTTGGAGAAATAGGGAAGGGTCCTCCAGCCTGGGAGCATAGCAGTGATACAGACAAATGATCTGTCATTTCACATGGAATCACTACTGCTTGAAGTACCTTAATATTTTTAGAAATAGAAAGACAATCAATCCCGGTAGCTAGTGTCCCTTTATAGTAGGTTTTAGCACCCAGAGGATGAATAGTTCCATATCCGTCAAGCAACTGCGCAGTTTGTATAATCTTTAGTAGAGTTCTTGAGTCACTGAAAATGTTGTGATCATTGCTTCCTCTGTCATCAGGGAAAAGGCCACAATTGAAATCTCCACCAAAATATATGTGGTGAGCAGTAAATAAATAGGGCTGTAGCCTAAGAAATAAGGAGGACCATGCAGTTATGCTTCGAGGGGCTTATATATTAATAAGGTAAAACCTGATGAGACCATATCTGCCTTCTATCAAGAGTGCATGCCCTGGAAAAATGTCCAGCATTTTGGAAATTTGAAAGTGATATCCTGAAAATAAAATACCCACCCCATCACATGTGTCTTCCCCATGGAACCAATAAGAAGATCCAGATGTCCATCTGTTTTTAACCTGAGCAAGTTCATTCCTGGTTTTTAGCCTGGTATCCTGAAAAAAATAAACATCATGGGGTAGGAAAAGTACCATGCCAATGGGGCTTGCCACTAAAAGGCAGGCCAGGTTGTCCAGTGATCCCTGCCAAGAAGAATGCACAAAAGGGGGAGAGGGTGGGTGGAACAGAGTGAATAGAGGGGGTGGGGCCTAGTGACATCACCAGGCAGGTAAGGGTAAAATGACAAGGGCAGGCTAGAGCCACAGGGATTGTCCGGGGGTGGAGCCCGAATGGAGTCCTAACCAGGGGCCTATAGGGGTATATTAGGCCAGGGCTCAGGTAGGATGACCTCTTTTGCTGGGAATTTTTTCCCACCCCCCAATCTTATTAAGGAAGGTGCGGGGGGTAGGTTTGGCACAAAGGAAAGAGTTGGAGGGCAGGTTGAGTGCCCTAGGGGCCCTGGGCATAGGGCCAGGTGTTTTTTCACTGCGGGGAGGCAGCAGGGGGCTAAGGCAAATCCCCTGGTGGAGAGGGGCAAGGATGCCCAGGGGAGCGGGAAGAAAGAAAAAAGGGAGGAGCAGGGGGAGAGAAGGGGGTAGGGGGTAGGATACAAGGGCTGGGGACAAAGAACCCAGATGTGGTGGTAAAGCGGGGAGTGGGATAGGTCCAGGTGCCAGATTCAGAAGTGTCTAGGCCTGGAGGGTGAAAGCCCAGGTAGGTGGAACTGGCCAGGTTCTGGTGTGAAGGAGGGGGCCAGATTCAACAAGGTTTTCAGCCAGGTTGATCTTGCCATACAAATTTAATAAGCTTCTTTGAACCTATTAGTGAAGCACTGGATCAAGGTTTGTCAGTTGATGTCATCTTCTTGGACTTCGAAAAGGCATTTGATTTGGTGTCACATAAAATCCTAATTGACTGTCTGCCAAAAATGGACCTAAATAAGTTTATAACTACTTGGATAACCAAGTGGCTAAGTGACAGAAGACAACAGGTTGTCATTAGAGGTTATAAATCTCCCTGGTCTAAAGTTACTAGTGGTGTGCCACAGGGTTCAGTTCTCAGCCCTATCCTATTCAACATCTTGATTAGTAGTTTGAAAGCCACTAATGGAATCTGGCTGAGTAAATATGCTGATGATGTTAAGATAGGTAGCATTGTTAATGATTTCCAATCTGCTCAAATATTCCAGTCTAACCTGAATCTAGTCTTGAATTGGGCTAATGGTTCTGAATTAACATTTAATTTTCCCAAATGCAAAGTAATGCATTTTGGTTAAAATAATAACCGCTTTTCATATCACACTAATAATAATTATCTAAACATAGTAAGCTCAGAGATGGATCTAGGAATTTTGATCACCAATGATCTAACATTTTCAGATCATATTACTAATGTAGTTAAAAAATGTAACCGTTTGGTTAATTGTATTCTAAAGAACATAAAAAGTAGAGAGCCAGTGGTATTACTTCCATTATACCGCAGCATAGTCAGAACTAATTTTGACTATTGTTCATCCTTTTGCTCCCCCACTTTAATACAAGATAAACAAACCAGAGAAAAGGTCCAATGAAGATTCACCAAACATATTAAGAATTTAAGCTGTCTTTCATATAAAGACAGATTAAGAAAATTAAACCTGCACTCACTTGAGTATCGATCCTTGAGAGGTGATTTATGTTTGGTTTATAAGGCTATTCAAGATATTATGCTTTTTGAGACCTTGTGTTTTGCACCAATCTGTGTGTATAACTAGATCTCATGACCTCAAATTATAGGCTATTGTTAATAGGACTACAAAAATAAATAATTACTTTTATCAGAGAGTTATTTCAGTCTGGAACTCTCTTCCAGTCGAAGTAATCCATGGTACCAACTTAACTGAGTTTAAACAAAAACTAGATAGTCATATGGACAGATTCAAATTTGAATTCCACCAATGGTAGGTGGTGAGATTATAATGAGCTTGTCCTTCGATCTCGTAAATCTCCTATGAACCTATTCACAGTGTCCAGGCCATGAAAGCAAGATGGAAGAATGACCAGAAGAAAGACAGAGGCTGGAATCAGGAAGCTTGGAAATAAATTTTGAAGTGAATTGAATTGTAAATTCAAAGTATATGGTTGTAAATATAGTCTGTGCCGTGAATAAAATTGCCAATGAGCAACCAACAAGTTAAAACTGTTGTAGCGTCCTTCATTCCTGGGGGGGTTCAGGGGACAATGGTAGAAAGCTGTTTCCTGAACGATTTAATGCTACACACATGCAGAGTTCAGCAATGTAGCTGAGGAAGATTATGCATCAGATGTTAAGAAGAGCGAGAGGGCCATTAGATAGACTTGGGGGGGAGAGAATCAAACAGAAGTATTGATTAAACCTCAAACAAATCACCAATGTGGGGCCTTCACAACCTGCTCCTGACCTCCCTGAGAGTTTTCTCTACCTGATTCTGAGGAATAATCCATTTTTGAGGATGCTGTGGAGGAATCTGAGTCTGTATCCTCCCCCTCAGTATCTCCCCACTGCCTCTTCTTTGCCAGGGCCTGGAACTTGTTCTGAGTGACAATAGTCCTATTAGGTGTTTGGGAGTCAGATTTACATTTCCCTCTGCTCTTTCTAGATGCTGAGACTGGGGTAAAAGGCTCCTCTTCTGGGGGGGGAAGGGAGCATGACACCCTGCTGAGCATTTGTAGGGATCTGAAGTTGTTTTTCTTGAATACAGAAAACCTCAGAGGAGTTACTTTGCCCTGGTTGTGCACTGTCCTGTGAAGAGCAGGACACCAAACCCACTGGGGGTGCCATGTCCTGAGATTCTAAGAGTCCTGCATCTTCCATCGAGACGGAGAGCACTGTAGGAAGGGAGGCCTTCTCTCATCTTTTAAGTGCTTGTGCCTGGGATTCTGCTATCAGAAGGAGCACAACAGGGAACTGTATCAACTAAAGCAGAAAGAAGTGGGGAAGGCAGTCAGAATAGCAAAGGCTCAAACCGAGGAAAAAATAGCTAACTTGGTTAAGAAGGGGGATAAAACCTTTTATAGGTACATTAGGGAGCATAGAAAGGTTAAGGGAGGAATAGTGAAGATTAATAAAGGAGAGGGGAGGTGGGCAGAGGGAGACAGTGAAAAGGCAGAGATACTGAATGAATACCTTTGCTCAGTATTCACAAAAGAAGATGAGGTGGAGTTACCTAAACCAGACAATAGAAGCACTCTGGGTAGGGGGATTGACACCAGTCCATTTACAGAAGAAAGTGTCCTGAAAGAACTCCTAAAACTGAAGGTGGACAAAGCAATGGGGCCTGACAGGATTCACCCCAGAATCCTAAAAGAACTAAGGGAGGACCTAGTGATACCACTGACCACACTTTTTAACAAATCATGGGAGGATGGGGTGGTATCTGAGGACTGGAGGAGAGCAGATGTTATTCCCCTTCACAAAAGTGGGAGCAAGGCAGAAGCAGAAAACTTCAGACCTGTAAGTTTGACCTCAGTGGTAGGGAAAATGATGGAATCACTTCTGAAAGAAAGAATTGTTGAGTACCTAGAAGCCAGCGGGGCACAGGACCCAAAGCAGCATGGATTTACAGCAGGAATGTCATGTCAGTCGAATCTAATTGATTTCTTTGACTGGGTGACCAAAGTAATAGACCAGGGAGGGGCTGTGGATATGGCCTACCTAGACTTTAGCAAGGCATCTGACACAGTCCCACACAAAAGACTAATAATCAAGTTAGCCAGCCTGGGATTGGGTTCCAGGGTGGTATCCTGGGTAGCAAACTGGCTGCACAACAGGACACAGAAGGTAATAGTGAATGGAACTCATTCTGAAGAAAGGGGGTACTAGTGGAGTACCACAAGGCTCAGTACTGGGTCCAGTCCTCTTTAACATCTTTATAGGTGACATTGCAGAGGGTCTAGAGGGAAAGGTTTTCCTCTTTGCAGATGACACAAAGATCTGTAACAGAGTTGATACACAAGGGGGGGTAGAAAGGATGAGAAGGGACTTGGCAAGGTTGGAGGAATGGTCAGATATATGGCAACTTAGATTCAATGCAAAGAAGTGCAAAGTAATGCACCTGGGAAACAAAAACCCAGAAGAAGAGTACACAATAGCAGGGGAGGTACTAACAACAACAAAAATGGAAAGGGACTTGGAGGTAGTCATATCAGATGACCTAAAGGTGGGTAAGTACTGTGAGAAATCAGTAAGGAGAGCCAGGGGGATACTGGGATGCACAGGAAGGGGCATCACAAGTAGAAAAAAGGAAGTGGTTATCCCTCTGTACAGACAGTTGGTGAGACCCCATCTGGAATACTGTATGCAGTTTTGGAGACCCCATCTATGCAAGGACATAGACAGGATGGAAGCAGTCCAGAGGAGGCCAACTAAAATGTTGCAGGGTATGCATCAGAAACCATAAGAAGAGAGACTGAGAGAGCTTAATATGTATACCTTTGATGAAAGGAGGGATGGGGAGACATGATAAAAACTTTTAAGTACCTCAAGGGAATCAACAAAGTCCAGGAGGGTAGCATCATTCAGAAAAAGAGATGTGTAAGAACAAGGGGGCACAATTTAAAAATAGAGGGGGGACGGCTCAGGGGTAATGTGAGGAAATTTGTTTTCACAGAGAGAGTGGTGAATGCATGGAACCGCCTTCCTGGGGAGGTTGTTGGGTCTAAAACAGTGGGGGAATTCAAACATGCATGGGACAGACATAAGGCAATTGTAGTGAGGGGTTGCAGGAAGTAGGCTGTTGGCTAACTTGAATCCGCAGCTTATCCAATAGGAAGGGAAATGGACAGACTGGGTGGGCCAAGTTGTCCTTATCTGCCATCAAAGTCTATGTTTCTATGTTTCTATGTTACTATGCAGGATGACTATATGTTAAATGAATTAAATCTACAGTTTAAAAATGACCAGAAGGGCACCAGGGGCCACCCTCTCCAGTTCAGACATATCAAATGTAACACAAATAGGAGGGAGGCTTTCTTCACTTGCCCCCTGGAATGGGTTATCAGAGATTATCTGCTTGAAGAACAAGGCCCAGTTTAAAAGTAACTTGGACTTCCATATTCTGAAGGGATACAAACTGACGTATTATGGGTAAAGAAGACAGGAGTGGCAATGGGCCTAACATGGGGTCCCTATAGCTTCTAACCACTTGGTATGAAACTTAGTATATATATCATATAAAACAGAACCCAGTCCCATTGGATTCAATGTATTTTTTATAAATGACATATGAGGGAAGGAGTAACCTCTTAAAGGATATGCTATTTGTTCTTCCGTACACATCTTAGGAAGCCTGTTTTCAGACATCATTTGAAGATCTACTATGAATACAATGATTTTACTAAGAATGTGAGATTCTATTGAACACTGGCCTAATTCTGCTCTATGGAAATGAACAGGAGTACTTTTTCATTAAATCCAACAAATACAGGAAGAGTTTTTTTTTTTTTTTGTAGTTATTACTTTCTCTCCTCCTACCACCGGCTTGTAACAGGAGGGCATTTCCAGCCCCATCCCCCGGCATCCACCAGACGATGCTGACCTAGCCACAGGGCTTAACCCCCTGGCGGGGTTGGCGGGGGGTCAAACTCCCCCACCGAGGACCGGATTAGGTGGCCAGCACCGTGGCTAGCCAGGGGGCGGAGACTGCGAGGTGCCCTCCGCCATCCTGCACGGTGGTATGTTTTTCCTTCTGTTCTCCCAGGAGTCGGGACCACGCCATGACATCAGTGGAATGGAGCACACACGCATCCGCATGTGCTCCCTCCAGACGTCTGGCCCAACTCCTCCCATACTAGTGGTACGGCGCCCTGTCCTCCAGCCTCTGCCGGGGGGGGCCAGCAAGCACCGACCACTATGAACCCCCCTTCCCGGAGAAGGAGAGCAGTACATTGGACGCTCAATCCTTCTCCTCCCCTGCCGACCCTCAATGGCTCATGCTCATTCCCGAACATGGGTGTCTGGCGTAGTGCGAGGTAAGGCACCAGCACCTCAGCCCTCAGTGCCACTGGGCTGGCTAAGAGTTTGTTTAATATAATTACTAGTTGATTACATCCAATTAAAACTGTCTCCATATTTTAGCAGCATACAATATGGTACTCTTGATTTTTGCATTTATCACTGTTAATGTACCTTTGATTGAATGTCCTCCATGCGTTTGAGAAAACCTTTTAATTCCACGAATAGAAGACTGAAGATTCATTTTTATATATTTTATATGTTGTGTTCATGTTATACTTGTGCCAATACTAATACCTAGATTATCATAGGTTTTAACTGTTTCTATAAGACTATTATCTATTCTTATTTTATATCACAAAGGTAATTTAACTCCAAATACTATCATTTGAGTTGTATTTCTATTTATTTTTAGATACTTATTTTCACAGTGTTGGGCAAATGCATTTACTTTCCATAGAAGTCCCAATAAAGATGTTAATATTAGCACTATGTTATCAACATAGGCTAGAAATGCTACACTTTTATTGCCAACACTTGGAGAGTGAAAATTCAAATCCTACATTTCTGATAAGATTGTATTTATGTATAAATTAAATGTTATTGGAGCTAATATAAAACCTTACCTTACTTATATGTTCATTCTGATCGGATTAGTAAAACCACCTTGTACTTTCGACCAGGTGTCTGCATGCAATCTTATAAAAGTGCTTAATAAGGAGATACCAATTCCATAATTTTTCTAAATATTAACTGTAGGTTCTTCTTACTAATGATATAAAAAACATTTTAAGTCTATAAAGCAACAAAACAACTCAGATTTCTTGATTTTACATATTTATAAATTAAATGTTGTAGTACATAACAATGCTGGACTGTGGAATGTGTTCTTCTAAATACATTTTTGCTTCAACTAATATATTTTGCTTTTCTATCCATTCTTCTAGTCTAGTCAATAATATTTTAATACATATTTTCTGTGAAGAGTCAATTAAACTACTAGATCAATACATATAAGGATCCGTTCATTTCCCCTTTTTATATGTTGGGGATATTATGTTTCCTTTCCATGAATCAGGAATTATTTCATATTGTGTTACGTAATTATAAGCAAAATGTAACAATGTAGTCCACCATGGTATGTAATATTTGGAATATCAGTAGGGATTCTGTCTGGATCCAGGGCTTTATTAAACTTTGATTTATTGATAGCTATTTCTATCTCTTCCATATTAATATAGAAAGGTATAGGATATGACCTATAAATTCCTACATGAAGGGGGACCTGTCTATCTGCAGGATCTTCTTGCCCCCTACTGTCTGCCCTGGGCACTCCGTTCTGCCAGGGGAGGTCTCCTTGGAGTTCTCAGAGTGAGGTTGCAGCATTCTGGGGATAGGGCATTTTCGGTGGTGGCACCCACTCTGTGGAACTCCCTTCCTGGTTATCTAAGGAAGGCCCCCTCAGTAGAAGCCTTTAATAATGCATTAAAAACATATCTGTTCCAGCAGGCTTTTAATGACTAATTTTGGTTTTAATGGGATGGATGGAATTTTAAGTTTGTGTTGAGCTGCTGCCTATATATATTTTGTTATTGAACTGTTTTGAACAGTGCCCAGAGTCCATGGAAATGGGCACTTTATAAATTAAATATCTATCTATCTATATTCTGTTTTGTGTAATTTGTTTGTCATAGGTAACCACAGTTTTGGTGAGTTATTCTCAATATTACTGTAATATACCTTAATGAAAATGTTCTCCTCGATGTTTCTGGACAGAAGTGTGAATCTGTTTTATCTGTATATGAATTTATTCCTTTTGTACCATTAGCCAGAAATCCCTAGTGTTTTTTGTAATTACTGCATGATATAACTGGATTCAAAGTTTGATTTGATACTTATGTTTTTGCTGATTAAGTAAATTATTGCATTCTTTCCTTTTAAGGATTAAAGGTTTCAAGTTCTCCTTTGTTTTATTCTTTTTAACTTGTCTAATCAATCTGAATATATTCTGTTTTTCTTTTCTGCATACCATGTATGTTACTTGTTCTTATATATAGTATTTTCAACAAGAAATTATACAATATACTTAATAAAATTTTGCCAAATTAATTAAAAGTTGTACACACTACAAGAATGAAGCATTTCCTGTTTAAATCTATTCAAATCATGTTTTACTATTTGGGCTAAACATTCAATTGGCTCTATGCACTAATGGGTGGAAACCCTTACAGAAATATAGGTGTGCTGTGTACATGCAGAATGTATGCCGCATGCTTAATTGTGCAGTGTTTGGATGCAGTTCGCATACGTTAAGTGAACATATGCAAACCAGGTCTAAAAGGCAAATCAGATTCACATGCTGCAAGCTTGACATGTGCACAGCAGGTAAGCTGGTGTGAACATCTTCTAAAAATTACATCAGGTTTGCAAGTTGTATGCTTGACATGAGTGCAGCAGTTAAACTAGTGTGAATATCATTTAAACATCACATCAGGTTCACACTCTGCATTCTTGCCATGTGTGTAGCAGCTAAGCTGGTGCAAATCTCATCTAAAAAACACATCAGTTTCTGTTTCTTATACTACTGCTATCAATTAGTCATTAAAATACATTTTTATTTGAATTCCCATAAAAATTAGGTAAACTCATTAATTCTGATCCTTTTGCAAGTTGTTTAATGGCTTTTATTTTTGTTATTAAATCACCATTAATCTGTAAATTATTGTTTGCTTATTGCATTAAATGCCTAGGATATAGCCAGTCAACATCCTCCATTCCAGGTGTATGAAGAGGAGCTTCTGTGATGTGAAGCATATCCTTTTTGTTTTGGACCATGCAAATCTCTTATGCATATTTAGTGCTACAAATGTGTTTCTCCATGACTGTTTTATCTCACTTACTCTCCCTTTGTCATTCTGTACTGAGCATATGCACTATGGCCATTTTCAGAACTCTTTGTGCTGAGCAGGGTCTTGGAAGAATGCATCATACCTCACATTTTGTCACTGAAACAAGAGACATGGAGACTCAAAATGAGAGACATTGAGGGACACTAACCCACATGATGATCAGGACACATCATGAAACATGGAGATATGGTACCTCAGAACACAGTGGAAACCATTGCATTAGCACCTGAGAATTAATTTCTACCATTAGGCAAGGGTGCCATTAAGGTAGGGCAGAGGGGTGCAGTTGCCTCCCCCCCCCCCCGTATTTGTGTCTAGGTTGTTCTTATGGTGTAGCAGTAATGGATTTAAATTTTAATTTTAATTTTGCACAATAAGTGCCCACCTGGCCTGTGTGTTCTCATGCTACAGGTACTCTCCAGACTTTACTGTGTCTGTACTGTATTTTTCACTCTCTTCACCTATTAGTGGCAGCACAATCACATGTGATGTGGATGAGCTGCAGCCAAGAAAGAGTGCATGGAACTTGCAAGTGCGACACTGTCTTTCCTACCACAGAGTAGACAGGCTGAACACTACAGCATGGAGGAGTCAGTGAGCACTGAACTCTCAAAAGCAGTTTTGTAGCAGCATATTTGTATTGTTCTACTCTTAGTGAGTCTCCATCTCCCCTGGTGGCTGAAGGGGAAGAGGGTGATCTAGAAGCTAACTCAAGAGGCTACCTACTTACTCCACTAAGCTTGCCTTACAAATAAAACAGCACAGACCCCCACAACAGCAATCAAGGCTTAGCAGCAGTGGTGACATCGGTGTGGGTGGCCTTCATAGGCCTTGATCAATGTAGTGTGGCAGCAGCCACAACACCAACCAAGCAAGAAGGAAAAAACCAAGGTTGGGTGGATTCGTATAGTGAGGTAACTTGGTCATGGACCCCATTAGGGACCTGTGATGGTCGGTCCTAGCATCCAGCTTCTGGTAAAGGAGAGAGGGGGAGTGGACTAAAAACTGGGCTGGTGGCACACTATGCCAGGTTGCAGGTTCTGGCCATATGGCCAAGTAAGTAAAAGTAAACACGTTTTTTTACAGGAGGATTGGGGAAGGAGGAAGGACTGAAATATTGATGTGTTTTTCATGTTTCTTCACCTTTGGGTGGCTTCCTGACCCATAGGGGATGGGTATTGATTGGAATGGAGTCAGGAATAAAATCAGGACAAAGTTCTTTTATTTTTTGGGGGGGAGGCTGACCTCCAGCCAGGAAAAAAATTGGTTAGTAACTGGATGGATTTAAGCCCAAATCTGATGCACTGTTCTGAGGTATATACAGATGAATCTTACACATTTACATTTTCCCTGATTTGTATATCACATTTCAGTCAAATCAAATAAGTACCTTTTAGAGATGTTACAGGCATTCTAGAGCTGTCCCTTGCATTCATGGACAGTTAAGTGGTATGGTTTACACAGACTATTGGAGCCCCACTATAGCCAGGCTTATGCCCCCTTCCCCCGTGACGCTGACCTCCACATCCCCACACTCAGGCACATTATGACAAAGGGTAAAGGAGGCTGCAGGGGTGTGCACCATAGAAATGAATGGGGGTATTTTTTAATTAATATTTTATACATTATTGATGGAGAGTTGGAGATTAATGAATGCCACCGCTTGACTAACAAGGGCCTTGTTAGTAGAACAGTGGCCTTCATTATTCTCCAGCTCACCATCATAACATATGAAATAGTAATAGAAAATAACTCCATTCATTTCAAGGGGGTATGCCCCTGCACTCTGACCCATGGACATTATCTCGTAAAGACCCCTGCCTCTGGCTCCCTAGTACTCAAGTAAGAGACTTTTCACTTGTATCTATACTTGGTGGGTTGTCTGCAGCAACATGGCCATACCCACTACAGTGTGAGTGCATGGGGGGACTGGCCATGTGGGTGGGTGGGTGTGTCAAGTTATTGCTATGTTTGTGTTTGCACCTTAAAGTTTGTTTGCATGTAAGCATTCAAAACTATGGAGAAAAAATAGTAGGAGTACAGGCCAGACAGAAGTAATTAAGTTGTTTTGTGGGTAAGTTGGTGTATTGGGGTGGGGAAAACATGTGCTTTCATTGGTATGTGTGCTACAGTTCAACTGTGAAAATGAGATGAGGGAAAGAAGAAAACTGAAAAGCATGCACTGGCTACAAGCATGTCACATGCATGCAGATGTATTCAGATACAGTATGTATTGAAGTACAGGCCAAACCATATGTGTGCAGACAGCATGGCTTAGTGGTTAAAGGCACTGAACTGCAAGTCAGGAGACATGGATTCATAAAGACCTGGGTTTGAATCTCATAAACTCCCACTTGTGTATGGTGTGATCCTGAGCAAGTTACTTAACTTTTACATGTGCAGTTATCAGTGACCACTTGCTTTTTTGCACACATGCCACATGCATGTAGTCTTTGCCAATGTAACATAAAAATCATGGTTTCCACACTTGCTTGCTGCACGCATGCCATATGCATGCAATCAGTTCCAATTTAACATTTAAATCATACTTGCAGTACGCATGTCACTTGGGTAGTTTTATTTGTGCAGCATGAAAACTTTTCATACAGTTATTTCTATAAGGGAAGTACATGCCAGAGGTGCGTACCCCACCCACGTAGCTCCATTCCCCTGGACAGGTGCAGGGTGCATGCTATTCATTGCCACATGCACCCACGGGTCACCTGTCCATGGGTCTGTCCCTCCGGTGCACAGGTGCTCATAGGGTGGATCAGGGAGGAGTAGTGGACATAGCCAGGCAGCCAATCTGATGCTCGTAATGGGTCCCAGAGTAGATTCATTGGGCTGGAAGGCAAGGAGTCCAGGTGCATAAAGAGCCAATGCAGGCACTCAGGCAATGCACAATTGGACTACAGTGTATAGTGGCCCCCCCAGTCTGTTATCTACCCCTTTGACAACACACCATGCCTTGTGCACAGATGCCCATCCCCGAACAGAAAACCCACGTCAGTCCTGGCTGCACTGTGCAACCCCCCACACACATTGGTGCCCCCTCTGCATTGCAGTATATTTCTATCCCCCAAACTCTGGTGCACCATCCCCACTGCAGTATATGTCTACCCACACACACCCTGGTACCCAGTCCCCTTTGCAGTGTATAACTACCTCCCCACACACTGGGGTCCCATTCATGGTGCAGTACATGACAACCAACCTACATACACAAGGGTGCCCCATTCTCTGTTCACATGTGTGTGACAACCCCCAACCCCCGATCCTGGAAACCCAGTCCCTTCTTTGATGGCTAGTGGTCCTCAGTCCCTGTGGCACCAAGAACACCCCCAATCCAACATACCTGCAAAGTGGTGCCACCATGTGGGATGGCCAGTGTCACATCCCTCCACACACCTCCTTGACCACTGGCTGTCCATCTAATGCGGGGAGTGTTCTTCCCTATGAATAGGAGGTGCTGTCCCAGCATCAGTTGGATGGCCAGTGGCTGAGGAGGTGTGTGGAGGGATGTGCCACTGACTGTCTCACATGGTGGCACTGCATTGCAGATATGGGCAATGAGGGTCATTGTTGGTGGCACGAGGGGGTCACTGGCCACCAATGAAGGGGCAGGGTTTTTTGGATCAGGGTCAGGGGGTGTCACATGCATGGGGATAAGGAACAGGGCTCCTGTATGAGTGTGGGATTGTCATGTATTTTACTGGGGGCACCTATGTGTTAGAAACATAGAAACACAGATGTTGTTGGCAGATAAAGGCACACCTGCCCACCATGTCTGCCCATGTTGGAGCGAACTTTACATGAACCGGTGTATCTCTAATTAGACACATGTCCTTTCTTATTGGGCCCTATACATGAACACCATGCACCCTGCACAGCTGCATGGACAGGTAGTGCATAGGAGCTCCGAATCAAGTATGTGCACGTAGCCCAAAGGAGGCATGCACAACAGGTGCACAGCATGTACACAAGCAGTAATGCATACCTCTATGCAAGCACCCCACACATGTAGTACATGAGGAGAGGGGATGCATACCAGCATGTGGAAGCATGCTAGATGTGCATACATGGTGACACATACAACAAACAGCTGTGTGAGCAATATCGAGTAAGGCATGCCATGTACAGGATTGAGTAGGGGAGTGCAATGAATCATGGGGATGTCAGCAGACTGTCACCATGGGATTGACGTGCCTGCACTGATGAAGTGGCAGCATGCTGCCATGGGACAGCAGCCATAGCATGTGTCTAAGGGACACCACAGACACACGGCTGTGATGCATGGTGGGCACACAGCACAGTGAGAAGTTGACACAGCCTCACGTGGCATGGAGTGGCACCATTCACACCACCACAGGGCGGGATATGCAGAGGCAACGAAATGTACACTAGTGGAATTAAACATCAAGATGCAAGCCTGCACCTGCAGGACTGTTCCCAGTGACCGGATGGCCGTGCCAGCCAGTGCGACCAATCAGCAAGACCAGGCTTATGATAACCCCCCCAGAGACAGTGACCACTCAGAGATATGAAACAGACTATTTATTGACAGAGATGTAGAGCACAACCCCTGCACACCCACCACCACCCCAACAGCAGACAGTACAAAACCATGTACAAACAGCAACCCTCCTTCCAGCCAGCAGTCCATACATGTGAAGCCACCCACACAATCTGCAATGCCAGTCCAAAACAGCACAGTCCAGCCCTGTCAGAGGGCAATAAGGCACAGCATGGGGCATGTAGAATCCAGATCAGTGTCCATGACTGCACAGTCCAGTGTCTGCATCTGTGGGTGACACCGTAGGTTGCCTATGATGCCTTGGATGATCCACTGCCACAAATCTATGTGGTGCCTGCTGAGTACAGCCACTTACTGACTGCTGCTGTGGAACTGAAGGGGAAGGTGTTGCTCTGTTGCTGCCACTCTCAGAGTCATCCTCTGAGGCATCTGTCACCTCCACAGGTGGCTGGTGGCCACCGTTGCACAGCATGATCCTCCTCACTGAGTCCCTGTAACACTGCAAGAGAAAGGTGTAGACATTAGTAACATCAGCAACAGTCATCCACAGGCCACAAGCCACACTGCCCATTTGCCGCTGTACTCACCAGTGAGGGGACATAAATGTCCCAGACATGATAGCTGTTATCCTTGTAGTAGAGGTCCCTTCCAGTACCCTTCAGGTACAGTTACCCTGGCAGCCATTCCTGGTACCACATGTGCCTTGCTGGCAAGGATGATATGAGCACCTTAGCCCCATCCTGCTGCACCTGGAGTGTGAGATCCATGCAGCCAGGCATGCCTTGGTTGTCCTGCCAAACAGAATGGGATAGTAGTTAGAACACCATACACCCGCACACCTGTCAGTGCTGTGGAACCACTGCCCTGCCATCCAACAGATCCATACTCACCCTCTCAAATGCCCTAATGGCCCACAGGATGCCATGGCTCCAGTGTTCCATTTAGTCCAGCTCAGACATGTGGAACAGGTGTCTGGGGAACTGTGCCTTGTGGGTTAGCATGATGACTGCCATGTTTCAGTGCTGCACGGCTGTGGACATTGTGTGGCTGGTGAACATATACTCCACTCCCACAGGGCATGTGGCAATGTGTTGATGCCCCCCAAGGGGCCCAGCCACTTGAGCGGCAGTATATCGGGGACCCCAGCTGGCAGTGAACTGAGGCACAGGAAGCTGTGACTGCACCTAGGAATGTGTCTGGGCATACTACTACATGTGCAACTCATTGCTGACCCCGCCAAGAGGTGGAACTGCTGATCCCCTCAGACGTGTGTGTTTCACACACAGCTGGACACCACTGCACTGCAGGACACCCACTGTCTTGAGCTGTTTGGGCTGCCATAGCCAGCCATATTGCAGCTGTGCAATAGCATCCATGGTGATGTTGAGCCATGCACATGATGGTCCCATGCCATGTCAGTGGAGACAAAGATGCTATGTGCCCTACATTACTTTGCCATTGGCTCATTCCAGCATGTGATGGGTGATGCTGTCTGTGTGGACAGTTGTCTGTGTCCAGAGCTGTGACACAGGTGACAGATGTACTCCTAAAGCACCTTGGGGAGCACTCCATATTCCCATCAATGCCTGTGGACATACGGGCGATGAAGGAGGCATTCTACAGCATGCATGGCATGCTCAATGTGTGCAGTGCTATAGACTGCACACACATTGCCATACTTACACAACAGGGCCATGAGAAGGCATACAGGAACCGCAAGGGCTATCACAGCATTAATTGCCAGGTGGTATGGGATGCAGGGGGCATGATCACGGACGTGTGTGCCAAGTACCCTGGCTCAGCACATGACTCCTATGTGCTGGATGGCTCAGGTATGGGTGCACTGCTGTGGGCAGGACTGCTGGATGGGTGGCTGCTAGGTGAGTACCGTACTGTATGCGTGCTATGGGACACCTGCCATGGATTCACTGACATGCACTGTGCTATACTACCTCTGATGGTGGCAGGTTCATGCTGTGCCCCACAAAGGCGTGCAAGGTGTTCACGGTGTGTGCCATACTGCACAACATTGTGAAGAGGGAGAATATGCCACTGTCCAGTGCTGCCCGACCTGCCTGCGAATGATAGGGATGATGGCATGGCACCCGTCTATGTGCCTGGGATGGCTGGTAGCCACATGACCCATTAGGCATACATGGTGGGCATGTTTCTGCACTGATGCCATGGTGTGTGTGCACCACAGCAGGGGTCACATGGCTGGTGCACCATGCCATGGCATGCAGCACTGTATACTATGTGCCCTGCACCATGGCCCACATCCCGCATGTCAGTTGTATAGTGTGCCGGGGGACCTGGTGGTGCACGATGATGATGTGTGCAGTCTGAGTGCACCACACATAT
The DNA here is from genome assembly GCA_016271365.2 of Neoceratodus forsteri. Taxonomy (NCBI): domain Eukaryota; kingdom Metazoa; phylum Chordata; order Ceratodontiformes; family Ceratodontidae; genus Neoceratodus; species Neoceratodus forsteri. The sequence continues at coordinate 41,620,784 of JADMNL010000035.1, forward strand.
GTGGTGGGGGTGGGTCGGCATGTATGCATGTGAGTGTATGTGGTGAGTGGTGGTGCGCCAGTGTGTCATGTGGGTATGGGCAATGCTGTGCGGCATGGTGTAGGGTGTGTGACATGCACAGCTCAGTGTTTCCACCTCACAGGTGGCATGTCCTGAGGCACTGTGCTCCTGTGCTAATCTGTGCCTTCTGCCTCTGGGCATGTCTGTTGCCTCACAGAGACCTGGCTGCTGAGTCTGTGCACCAGTTGCCTGCCACAGGATGCACCCCTGCATCCTGCTGCAGCTACATCCCTGCCACTGCCCTCACTGTTGGCACCATCTGCTGTGGCCATGGGCACTTTGCAGACCAGTAGTTTTGCAGTGGCAGGGTACTCCTGTGTCGGCTGTGACTACACTTCCTGTGTGTCCATGGTGCACTGTGCGCCATTTGGGGCGTTGTCATGGCGTGGTGGTTTCTGCCCATCCCCCTCCCCTGTATGCATTGTGTGGCCTGCTGACAGTGTGTACTATGTCCCAATATCGGTTGCTGCTGGCCATTCTCATGGAGCATCATACCCCCCCATGGGGGTGTGCCACACCTGCTCCTGGATGCCCTCCAATGCCACTGTGCACTGCAGGATAGCTGTGTGTATCAAACATTGGACCATGGTCTGCTCCTTCACCACCACAGTGTGACACCACTGTCCATCCAGCCTGTCGCACTCCCACTGCTGTAGCTGGTGGTACTGCCCCTTCATGTTTGTCTGTGTCCTACCATCCCTGGTTCATGTTCAGGTGCAGTTTGAGGGGGCCCTTATTGCCACTGTCGGTGTGGTGCTGCTGTGATGGCCTTGGGGGGCATGCACCAGCACCCTGTGTAGTGGTGTTTCTGGTGCCAGCTCCAGTATGGCAACCCATGCCAGTTGTACTCCCACGGGGTGGCTGCGTGTCTGTCCCTGTGACTGTTCTGCTGCCTGTCCTGGTGTCCTCTTCATGGGGGATGATGGTGCTGTCCTCCCTGATGGGCATCTCCATTGGGGTCTCCATTGCTGCCACTGTACTTGTTGGTGGACATATTATATGTTAGGCTGGTGCTGGATGGCTGCCCCACACTGCACCACCCCTGTAGTGTGCATACTTACCTCTGTGCACCTTCCCCGGTTGTTGTGCCATGGGTATTGCCACTCCCAAGGGGCTGGCAGACTGGTCATGGTGGCTGCTACTCCACTACTGCTGAACCATGTACCACCTGTAGGTACATAGCATGGCTGTTAGTGGCTCATGTTGGCCTGTGGTGTCACTGCTGCATGACTGTGTGCTATACCTACCTGCTATGGCGTCCACATCTTTCACCTCCCCATGGACGGTGACGTCCATGAGCGTCTCCTCCATCAATTACTCCAGTAGCGTCAGCTGGCTGTCAATGCAGGGTGACCCACCCCCTGAACCACTGCATGCCCATTGGCCAGTGGTGAGTTTGCACTTGATGATGGCTCTGAGATTCCCATTTGTGTTTTATGGCTGCTATGGTCCATGCCTCTGTTCCAGAAGCATTGATAGTGGCTTGAATGTCCAGACACAGCCTAGACATTACCGCAGTTGGTGTAACAGGGGCCTCCGCACCATACAGGTGGCTATTGTTCTGCCATATGTCAGCCACCATTACAGCGACCTGCTCACTGGCAAAGTTGCTTGTTCTGGACCACTGCATGTCCCTTCTGTGCCCTGTCCTCACCCATGTCTGCCTTGGTGTGCACCCCCCGTGTTCTTTGACTCTTGCTGTGCCTCTTGCTCCACATCCATTTCCTGGTTTGTCATTGTGTTCTGTGCATTTCCATCACATGGCATTCTTGAACGTGCCCTTGTGCTTGGGTTGTACCTTGCCTTATATGGCAGGGTCAAGGGATGTTTCTGAGTCGGTTTCCCCATCTCACCGTGTCTGTACATTGCACTGAGTGGTCCCTGCTGCCCCACCCCAGTGCATATCAGTCTTTGTGCATACCACATACCTCCTTGCCCACTCCGCACTGCATACATGCATGTCTCACCTATGCTGATATTTGGCATGTCTCTTGCTCATTAATGCATAGGGCCCATTGTGTTTTCAAGCTCCCTCAGTGTCTGTCCATGTCCTCCTGAAGCTTGTAATAGTTTCCACCCCCCACCACCTCAGCTGGTAGCCCATTCCACTTATCCACCACCCTCTCTGTGAAAAAGGTATTTCCTCACATTTTCTCTGAGCCTCCCCCCTTCCAGCTTTATGTTGTGGCCTCTAGTCCTCGACTACTCTTTTTGTTTCAAAGAATCTACCTACTTCCACTGTGTTTCTCCCCAAGAGGCATTTACAGTATATGTTTCAATCATGTCCCATCTCTCTCTCTCTCTCCTCTCCTTCATCAAATACATATTTTGCTCCCTGAGCCTGTCTCCATATGGTTTGTTGTGTAGACCCTCCTCTGTAAAGCCTCTATCCTATTTATATCCTTCTAAAGATGGGGTCTCCAGAATTTAATGCAGTAGAGGCCTCACTAGTTCTCTATACAATGGGAGAATCACTTCCCCTCTTCTGCTGGTTATTCTCCCTACCTAGGCAACCCAGCATCCTGGTAGCTTTTGCTGCTGCCTTGTCACATTGATTGGCCACCTTCAGGTTATCTAAGATCATGATTTGGGGGGGGATGACATTTACTGCAACAAGGCTGCTCATAGAGAGGGTTGTGGATGCATGGAACAGCCTTCCTGATGAGGCTGTTGAGTCAAAAACAGTTGGGGAATTTAAGAATGCATGGGACAGACATTAGGCAATTCTAGGGGGAGTGGGTAGGAGAAAGTAGGCTGTTGGTTAACTAGGATCTGCAGCTTATCCACTAGGTAGGGAAATGGGCTGACTGGGTGGGCCAAACAGTTCTTATCTGCCATTAAATTATATGTCTGTATGTTTCTAACAGGAATAGGGCACCAGTGTGTTGGGGGGTTGACATGGAATGCAATGTGGACTGGCACCAAGGTGTGGAGGTATAGACATATACTGCAATGGGGCTGGGAACCGAGTGTGTGTGTGTGTGTGTGTGTGTGTGTGTGTGTGTGTGTGTGTTGCCTGACATATGGAAGCTGGAGTTTTGTTCTGGGAGGATTGAGACTGGCAGCCTGGACTGGGCCTTGGTTCACAGGGCACGTGGCATGTACCACAGTTATGGCAGGGTACCCCCTGCCATATCCAGTGCCTTCCTACACCCACTGTGTGCAGCACTATAAGCCTTTCTGAATGGTGCATCGCATATGCATGCCCCTGACTCTCCCTCCATGCAGGGTGACCCACCCCCTGAACCACTGCGTGCCCATTGGCCGGTGGTGAGTTTGCACTTGATGGTGGCCCTGAGATCCCTCTTTGTGTTTTATGGCTACTATGGTCCATGCCTCTGTTCCAGAAGCATTGATAGTGGCTTGAATGCCCAGACACAGACTAGACTTTACCTCAGCTGGTGTAGCAGGGACCTCCGCACTGTACAGGTGGCTATTGTTCTGCCATATGTCAGCCACCATTACGGAAACCTGTCCACTGGCAAAGTTGCTTGCCCTAGACCTCTGCATGTCCTTTCTGTGCCCTATCCTCACCCATGTCTGTCTTGGCATGCAGCCCCCTCATTCTTCAACTCTCGCTGTGCCTCTTGCTCCACATCCCTTTCCTGGTCTGTCATTGTGTTCTGTGCATTTCCATCACGTGGCATTCTTGAACATGCCTTTGTGCTTGGGTTGTACCTTGCCTTATATGGCGGGGTCAAGGGTTGTTCCTGTGTCTGTTTCCCCCTCCCACCATGTCTGTACATTGCTCTGAGTGGTCCCTGCTGCCCCACCCCAGTGCATATCGGTCTTTGTGCATACCGCATACCTCCTTGCCCGTTCTGCACTGCACACATGCACATCTCACCTATGCTGATATTTGGCATGTCTCTTGCTCATTAATGCATAGGGCCCATTGTGTTTTCAAGCTCCCTCAGTGTCTGTCCATGTCCTCCTGAAGCTTGTAATAGTTTCCACCCCCACCACCTCAGCTGGCAGTCCATTCCACTTATCCACCACCCTCTCTGCGAAAAAGGTATTTCCTCACATTTTCTCTGAGCCTCCCCCCTTCCAGCTTTATGTTGTGACCTCTAGTCCTTGAGTACTCTTTTTATTTCAAAGAATCTACTTACTTCCACTGTGTTTCTCCCCAAGAGGTATTTACAGTATATGTTTCAATCATGTCCCTCTCTCTCTCTCTCTCTCTCTCTCTCTCTCTCCTCTCCTTCATCAAATACATATTTTGCTCCCTGAGCCTGTCTCCATATGGTTTGTTGTGTAGACACTCCTCTGTAAAGCCTCTATCCTATTTATATCCTTCTAAAGATGGGGTCTCCAGAATTTGATGCAGTAGAGGCCTCACTAGTTCTCTATACAATGGGAGAATCTCTTCCCCTCTTCTGCTGGTTATTCTCCCTACCTATGCAACGCAGCATCCTGCTAGCTTTTGCTGCTGCCTTGTCACATTGATTGGCCACCTTCAGGTTATCTAAGATCATGATTTGGGGGGGGTGACATTTACTGCAACAAGGCTGCTCGTAGAGAGGGTTGTGGAAGCATGGAACAGCCTTCCTGATGAGGCTGTTGAGTCAAAAACAGTCGGGGAATTTAAGAATGCATGGGACAGACATTAGGCAATTCTAGGGGGAGTGGGTAAGAGAAAGTAGGCTGTTGGTTAAGTAGGATCTGCAGCTTATCCACTAGGTAGGGAAATGGGCTGACTGGGTGGGCCAAACAGTTCTTATCTGCCATTAAATTATATGTCTGTATGTTTCTAACAGGAATAGGGCACCAATGTGTTGGGGGTTGACATGGAATGCAATGTGGACTGGCACCAAGGTGTGGAGGTATAGACATATACTGCAATGGGGCTGGGAACCAGAGTGTGTGTGTGTGTGTGTGTGTGTGTGTGTGTGTCTGTGTGTGTCTGTATGTGTGTGTGTGTTGCCTGACATATGGAAGCTGGAGTTTTGTTCTGGGAGGATTGAGACTGGCAGCTTGGACTGGGCCTTGGTTCACGGGGCACGTGGCATGTACCACAGTTATGGCAGGGTACCCCCTGCCATATCCAGTGCCTTCCTACACCCACTGTGTGCAGCACTACAAGCCTTTGTAAATGGTGCATCGCATACGCATGCCCCTGACTCTCCCTCCATACAGGGTGACCCACCCCCTGAACCACTGCGTGCCCATTGGCTGGTGGCAAGTTTGCACTTGATGGTGGCTCTGAGATCCCTTTTTGTATTTTATGGCTACTATGGTCCATGCCTCTGTTCCAGAAGCATTGATAGTGGCTTGAATGTCCAGACACAGACTAGACTTTACCTCAGCTGGTGTAGCAGGGACCTCCGCACTGTACAGGTGGCTATTGTTCTGCCATATGTCAGCCACCATTACGGAAACCTGTCCACTGGCAAAGTTGCTTGTCCTGGACCACTGCATGTCCTTTCTGTGCCCTATCCTCACCCATGTCTGTCTTGGCATGCAGCCCCCTCATTCTTCAACTCTCGCTGTGCCTCTTGCTCCACATCCCTTTCCTGGTCTGTCATTGTGTTCTGTGCATTTCCATCACGTGGCATTCTTGAACATACCCTTGTGCTTGGGTTGTACCTTGCCTTATATGGCGGGGTCAAGGGTTGTTCCTGTGTCTGTTTCCCCCTCCCACCATGTCTGTACATTGCTCTGAGTGGTCCCTGCTGCCCCACCCCAGTGCATATCGGTCTTTGTGCATACCGCATACCTCCTTGCCCGCTCTGCACTGCACACATGCACGTCTCACCTATGCTGATTTTTGGCATGATTCTCACTCATTCATGCATATGGCCCATTGTGTTTTCAAGCTCCCTCAGTGTCTGTCCATGTCCTCCTGAAGCTTGTAATAGTTTCCACCCCCCACCACCTCATCTGGTAGCCCATTCCACTTATCCACCACCCTCTCTGCGAAAAAGGTATTTCCTCATATTTTCTCCAAGCCTCCCCCCTTCCAGCTTCATGTTGTGGCCTCTAGTCCTTTAATACTCTTTTTATTTTGAAGAATATACCTACTTCCACTGTGTTTCTCCTCAAGAGGTATTTATATGTTTCAATCATGTCCCATTTCTCTCTCTCCTCCATCAAATATATATTTTGCTCCCCGAGCCTGTCTCCATATGGTTTGTTGTGTAGACCCTCCTCTGTAAAGCCTCTATCCTATTTATATCTTTCTAAAGATGGGATATCCAGATTTTGATGCAGTAGAGGCCTCACTAGTTCTCTATACAATGGGAGCATCACTTCCCCTCTTCTGCTGGTTATTCTCCCTACCTATGCAGCCCAGCATCCTCGTAGCTTTTGCTGCTGCCTTGTCACATTGATTGGCCACCTTCAGGTTATCTAAGATCATAATTTGGGGGGTGACATTTACTTCAACAGGACTGCTCCTGGAGAGGGTTGTGGATGCATGGAACAGCCTTCCTGATGAGGCTGTTGAGTTAAAAACAGTGGGGGAATTCAAGAATACATGGGACAGACATTAGGCAATTCTAGGGGGTGAGGTAGGAGAATGTAGGCTATTGGTTAACTAGGATCTGCAGCTTATCCATTAGGTAGGGAAATGGGCTGACTGGGTGGGCCAAGTGGTCCTTATCTGCCATCAAATTCTATGTCTGTATGTTTTTAACAGGAATAGGGCACCAGTGTGTTGGGAGGTTGACATGGAATGCAGTGGGGACTGGCATCAAGGCGTGGAGGTGTAGACATATAATGCAATGAGGCTGGGGCACTGGTGTGTGCGTGTGTGTGTGTGTGTGTGTGTGTGCACGCGTGCATGGGTTGCCTGAAATATGGAAGCTGGATTTTTGTCCTTGGAGGATTGAGACTGGCAGCCTGGATTGGGCCATGGTTCATGGTGCACGCGGCATGTACTACAGTTATGGCAGAGTCCCCCCTGCCATATCCAGTGCCCTCCTACACCCACTGTGTGCAGCACTACATGCCTTTGTGAATGGTTCATCGCATACACATGCCCCTGACTCTCCCCCCAGTCCACCCTGGCACAAAGCTGCCCATGAATCCTGGGGATCCACTGTGTAACTGGCTTGCATGCAGTTCAAGAATGCTTCCTGGGATCTGCAGGAGCCCCACTGTATGGCATTCCAACTTATGGTTGCCTACATGCCTCAGATATGCAGTGTATAGGCAGTTCTTTTTTTTTTTTTTTTGCGCTGGGTCCTATATGATTTGAGTTCCACTTTATCCTTTTTGAAGGAAATTATAATAGGTGAGAGTCTTACTAATTTTTCAACCTGCAAGTTACTTTTTAAAACCAATTGTAATGGTAAGTGAGAAGATTCTATTCTTGTGGTTACTTGTAAATCTAAAATTTTGTGAAGTACCTTAAGATTTGTTAGAAAGAGATCAATTTGATTAGATGAAAGAAATGTGTACTGCCCTTCTGGATCACTTGTTGTTCTTCCATTTATTACTACATAATTTATCTCTTCTAGGTATGTTTGTCATAAAGTTCCAGTTCCAGCATAAATTCTGTTTATTATCCTGTATTTTCCTAATATTAGATGCATTGAAATTCAATGTGCCAGATATTCAGACTGCGCTGGGTAGTGGTGCAAGCCTGGGCGCAACGCAACTAGGCTGCGCCAGGGCCAAGACCAGGCAATATTCAACAGTGATGCGTCATGGCTCAGCACCGTTGAATATGGCATGAGGGCACACACACTGCTCATTGTGCAGTGGCATTGCGCCACTGCAAGACACAGAAAGGGAGCATGGGGATGCACCAGCACAAGTGCAGTTGTGCTAGGTGCATCACCCATGATAGTAAGCCAGGGGGCATGCAAATGAGGCCATAATATATGCAAGGTGCAATTGGGGCCATTTGCATGTCATTATGACCCCGTTTGAATGCAATGTGCTGGCTCCCTGTGAATTGTGCCTGGCGCCCTGCCAGGCTGCCCCCTTTTGGGGTCAGAACCCTGGTGGGATATTGTAGCCCCACCCCACTCCTGTACACCCGATTGTGGGCATCTGTGTATAGAAATGTATCCCTGGTGGTCTAGCGGTCCTCCCACACCCAATCATGGGCAGCTGTACATTGTACAGTAATACCTGATGGTCTAGTGGTAACCTGCCCCTGTACGCCTGATTGTGGGCTGTAGTAAATAGTAGATATCCCTGGTGGTCTAGCAGTAACCCATCCCCATATGCCTGATTGAGGGCCATTGTGGAAATGAAGATTTGCCTGGTGGTTCAGTGGTACCCCTCTCACCCACTAGTTACACCAGCCACCAGCACTGTCATTGGCAGATGGCACCCACCTGCATACTGCCTGTCACCTGCCAATGACAGCACAGTATGATGGCGTCTGGCTGGTCCACACTGTGTATACTGTGGACCAATAGGCGTACAGCTTATACTGTATGTTGTCATTTGGTGGGTGGCCTGGCAGTATGCAGGTGGGGTGCTGCCACCTGCCGATGACAGGGGGTGTGCTGGGTGGCTGGGGGACCTCTGTGGGTGGGTGGGGAGGATGGTACCACTGGACCACCAGGTGAATCTTCATTTCCACAATGGCCCATGATCAGGTGTACGGGGGGAGGTTACTGCTAGACCACCAGGGATATCTACTATTTATTACAGCCCTTGATCTGGTGTATGGGGGGGTCCACTGGACCACCAGGTGGGGTATGTGTGCCCAGCAATGGTGTTCTGGGTGGGCGTGTGGCCACCCACGGCTGGTGGCTGCTGTATTATGCCTTGCAATATAGCAACCCACCTGTGGGTGGCTGGGACTTGCTCCTGCTTTTTCAGGGCTCAACTTTGAGCCCCCCCATGTGTCAAAGTGCAGGGTTGTGCCAGCATATGTGCCGCACATCCCAGACTGAATATCGGAATGTGCCTCATATGCATGGGCATGCCCCCTGCATTTCCACTGCTTAGGATCACATTGTGCCCCAGTGCATCGGGACATGCGCTGTGCCTGGCAGCCATTTGAATATCTTGCCGGGGTGCAATGCGGTGTTGTGCCAGCGTGACTCATTTGCACCAGGTACAACCCCTTTGACTATCCTGGCCAATGTATTTATAAATATTGTAAATTCTTGATCTGTATAAGCTATGAGTCTCGCATTAAAGTCCTCTCCAATAATTATGCTAGATTCTATATTGTTTTCTAATATACTTGATAAACTTGCCTTAAACTGTTCCCATATTATAATAGTTTCCTTTTTAGAGTTTTTTGGTGGAACATATATTAAATCATTGAGTCACTATCATCTTTTTCTATCCTAACAAGTAAAATATATTCTGAAGTGGATTCTAGCCTCTTGATATTGAGCCCATATTCAAGTTTACGGCTCTTATGTGTCCTATTTGTTTTGTTTATTTATTTATTGACATCTTGGATAACATGTGAGCAGAAGCTCTTTATATAGGTTCCACATCAGAGGATAAGTCCTATCATGGAAACAGTTATAAAATAATGTTCAATTGTAAGTGTTACCAGGTAAAATATATCTATGTATGTGACAGATCAACAGCAAGAGCTAAGGGGGACAAATACAGACTGAAGTTGAGGCTACGCAATGGATACAGGAAATAGGGTAAACAAAGACAGTGACACTAGCAGCAACATATTTCATATATACATTGGAGGGATTGTACAATGTATGCCTTTGTCTACCATGCTTTATTTTTTCTTTGCTTTATTAATATAAATATCCTCAATCAATCAATCAGCTTCATTTGTAAAATAGCGCTATTCCCTGAAAGTTCATAGCGCTAGTACAGAAAGTGATAAAGCCCAATAAAATTACATAAAAACATCTGTAGCTTATATAAAATAAAAAAAAGTTAAATAAGTGAGTATTTAAAGTGGATTTAAAACTCTCCTCCATCAGGCACTGTCTTATTTGTCAAGGTAGAAAATTCCACAGGGAAGGGAATATAAATTCAAATGCTTGGGCCCCAGATGACTTTAAGTGAACCATGGGAATCTCTAGCAATTCCCTCGTCAATGGAGTGAAGTGGGCCGGACGCGCAGTAGGTATGCTTTTCCTTTTATCCTTTTAATTTTAAAGACTCCAGGGTGGTAGCCTGGGCAAAACATTGGCTGGACAACAGGATGCAGAGGGTAATAGTAAACAAAGTCCACAGTGAAGGAAAGGGGGCTACTAATGGGGTAGAACAGATTTCAGTATTGGATCTGGTCCTTTTTAATGTCTTTATAACTGACATTGCAGCGGGACTGGAAGGAAAAGTATGTCTCTTTGCAGAAGACACAAAGATCTACAACAGGGTTGATACACAAGGTGGCATGGAAAGGATAAGAAGAGACTTGGCAAGGTTGGAATAATGGTTAAATGTATGGCAGCTTAGATTCAATGCAAATAAGTGCAAAGTAATGCACCTGGGAAACAAAAACCCTGGGGAGGAGTACACGATGGGGGGTGAGATACTGACAACAAAAATGGAAAGGGGCCTGGGGGTAGTTATATCAGATGGCCTAAAGGAGGTCAAGCAATGTAAGAAGGCAGTAAGGAGGGCTGGGGATACTGGGATGCATTGAGAGAGGCATCACCAGTAGAAAACAGGAAGTTGTTATCCCTCTGTACAGACAGTTGGTGAGACCCCATCTGGAGCACTGCATGAAGTTTTGGAGACCCCATCTCTGCAAGGACATAGACAGGGTGGAGGCTGTCCAGAAGAGAGCAACCAAAATGGTGCATGGTCTACACCAGAAGACATACAAAGAGAGACTAAAGGAGCTTAATATGTATACCATCAAGGAAAGGAAGGAGAGGGGGGACATAATAGAAACTTTCAAATACCTCAAGGGAATCAACAAAGTCTAAGTGGGTAGCATCTTTCAGAAAAAGGGATGTGCAAGAAGAAGGGGGCACAATTTGAAGACAGAAGGGGGATGGCTCAGAGGTAATGTGAGGAAGTATTTTTTTCACAGAGAGGGTTGTAGGTGTATGGACCAGGCTTCCTGAGGAGGTCGTGGAGTTAAAAACAGTGGGTGAATTCAAGAATGCATGGGACAAACATAAGACAATTCTAGTGGGGGGGTAGGAGGAAGTAGGCTGTTGGTTAACAAAGATCTGCATCTTATCCATTAGGTAGGGAAATTAGCAGACTAGGAGAGCCAAGCGGTCCTTATCTGCCATCAGATTCTATGTTTCTATGACTCTCCCATCCATCATGTTTCATGCAACATAATAATATCAAATGTACATAAAAATTGTAAACGTTGCGAATCAAGATGTTTGTTTTGTATTCCCTCAATAATCCAAGACAAATATTTTCATGAAGCATTAGGACTGATTTCCCTTATTTGAGTTCTTTGTCAATTAGTTCTAGACTCATCAGTGTCAGTAGCTCAGTAGGTAGCACACTCGCCTCTGAGGCCGGGTGATCAGAGGGCTGTGGGTTCAGTTCCCACATCTGACACTTGGGTTAATATCCTAGTACTGACACTGTAGTGCAGCATGAGAGGGGTGTTACACTTCTGAGGTGCCATCTTTCAGATGAGACGTTAAACCGAGGTCCCATTTGCCTGGATTGGTGGTAGTTCAGGTGGATGTTAAAGATCTCATGGCACTTCTCGAAAAGAGTTGGGGAAAATGTTATTGTAAAAGAAACTAAACATGTCATAACAAATAAACTTAAACGAAAACACATATACAACAAAAAGTAACATAAACAACAGATCAAGGCATATAAAGGTTATAACTTAAATATATCTGACTAATCATCCAATTTTATCTTTCATAAAAGGAACAGCTAGCTATCTAATTTTCCACATAGTTACTGGCATATATTGCTGTTCAAAATGACATTGTTTCCAAATTTCAGTTTCAATAATTCGTACAACCATCCCTGGGTCCTGGAATATCTGTTGTAATATAAATTTACATCTCACTTGCCACAGGATAAACTTTATAAAGGACAGTACTAATCGTACCATATTAGGTGATAAACCTAAATCTACTGTACTAAAACCTCCCACCACTTCAGCATATGAAAGGGACCCCCAATGGGGTTGATTCCAGACTTTCGCCAACAATCCCCATATTTCTTGCACAAATGCACAGTGAATCAGAAAATGTAACATAGATTCTTCCTGTTCCATACAGCTTTGCCTTGGACACATTCTTTCTTCACATTTGTTATTCTTAGCATTTCCTTTTACACTTAAACGACCATGTGCACTTAAATCAGGTTACATCCCATAGTCTTGGTGGAATGCCTGGATCTTTCAAGGTGTCCAACAATTTCAGATTATACTTAGAATCTATCCCTTTAAATTCTACCTGTTTTAATGCGATTCCTTGCTGTATTGTGCTATACAGTATTTTATTTGTGAAGGAGGCTAGTATGGCTAAATTCAATCTCCACTGTTTCAGTTTCCCCAGGGCTGGCCTAAAAAAACACATTTAGTCTTGACTAGGGCATTCACTACTCCCTGTTCTCCCCATTTTTGATATATAGGCCTTAACCAGTGTTCAGCAAATGGAACCCATACTACTATTTGAGGTTTAAACAAATCTAATAAATTATGTCGAAAAAATGTAGTAAAGTAAAATACTATAGGATTCAGTAGATTCAATCCACCTTTATCTGTTGGAAGATACAAGATGTCTCTCCTAATTGGATTCAAACAACTACCCCATATAGTCTGGAATACTAGACCTAAAAGGTATGTTTCTAACATCCTAGGCAGTGGGTAGACCGAACTAATAAATAAAAAGATTGGTATGAGATAGGTTTTGACTACCATCACTTTCTTCTTTTTTGTTTGGTTCCAAGACTTCCAAATAGCTACTTCAGTAGAAGCCTCTTCTAACTTTATGTTCCAGTTTAACACACTATTATCTTCTTTCCCAAACCAAACCCTCAAGTATTTGAATGGGTTATGTGAAACTACAATGTCATGCCAGGATTTTTTTTCAGGTGATGACCTTCCCAAGGGATTAATTATTTTCTTCAGACCTGCTCCTATAGCTTGGGAAATGTTACCAATCAATTTCAAGATTATCTCTCCCGACTGTTCATCTGCTATAGTTACACATATATCATCCATATAGGCGGTGACACGTAACTCTTCTCCCCCTCCTTGTGGCCTTATGCCCCTAATATGTACTTCTTGCTGTATTAGACATAACATTGGGTCTAAACAGAACACGTATAGTAGCGGACTTAGTGGACATCCCTGTCGTACTCTCTTAGAGACATTAATGTATGTTCCTAGGTGTCCATTTACCATGGAATTGTGCATGCATGATTATACAGCATAGTTATTCATTGTATAACATTCCCTGGAATACCACAAGCCTTAAGAACCTGAGCTATAAATGAATGTGGAACTCTATGAAAAGGCTTTCTCCTGGTCTACTGACATTATATATCCCTTAAGTTGCTCCTTCTTACCCTGCTCTACTAATTCTCTAATTAACAGTAAATTATGCTGTATAGAGTGATTTGGTACCGTACATGTTTGGGCTGATGTAATTAGGTATGATGTTAGGGGTAATAGCCTAAAATGTAATATTTTTGTTAATATTTTATAATCTGAATTTAATAGACTCAGAGATCTCCAGTTATCAAGAATGGTTTTATCACTTTTTTATGAACCATTATTTGTACTGCTATACAGAAATGAAAATCTACTTGTAAGGTTAATAATACCCAGTTAAAGACAACTACTAGAATTTGTGCTATCAACTCTTTAAATGTGTGATAGAATTCTGCTGGTAGACCATCTATTCCTGGGGCTGTATTTTTTTAAGACATTCAATTGCTTGTTCTATTTCAAAAATAGATATAGGCTTCCTGAGTGCTAACAACATATCAAGAGGTACAGAGGGTATATTGAGGGATGATAGAGTATCTTTTAACCTTCCCTCTTCAATTAATGATGCAGTATACATATTTTCCAAATATTTTGACACTGTATCTAGAATACTTGTGCCATCCTGAACTACAAAAACAGTACTGGTTGTGAGAGAGGTCATACAACGGGCATTTATCCTCTGGGAACAGCCTTTAAAGGCATCCCCAAAGCCTGTTTTCCCAGGAGTACATATTTTATGTTCATGTGGCATGGCTACAGCTCTGTTATACTGCAAAGTGAACATTGCTTTTTTCACATTCAAGGCCTGTGTTGTTAAGTGTAAGTGATAAAGGTTAATACTTGAATATAGGTTGCTCAACTGCATACGTAACTTCAGATATTGTTTAAATTGATCCTGACTTTTTATTGTGGAGTACTTCTGAAAAAGACTCCTTAATCCTGATTTCATGATTTACCACCACAAACTCATGTTCCTTGTCAGCCCAGATACTGACATTCGAGCTCTAAGGAATTCCGTAATCTGACTCTGTAACTCCTTCTCTGGTAAAACTGCAGTATTTAGTTTCCAATACCACCTCCCATACGTCGGACCATTAATGGTGCCTAAGGAAACCAGTAAGATAACATGGTCTGAAATCTCTAAAGGAATCAGCATTGCTTTTTCCACCCCAATATTAGATTTTGTAAAAATAAAGTCTATCCTGTTTGATACAGTGCCTCGAAAATATGTATGCCCTACTTTTTTATGGACTGATCTATAGGTATCCTGTAGTTGGCTTTGGGATAATATTGTGAGGAGTGAGTCTGTGTCACAATATAGTTTAGTTGTTTTTGCACCTCTATCTCCTATATCCACTACACAATTAAAGTCTACCCCCCATATTACTGATTTTGTGGTCATTAAAAAGGGTTTCATTAAACCAAACAATTCTGTCCGTCCTTTTTTGGTAAGGGGCATATACATTTATCAGTCTCCACCTAACTTCTTCATAAGTAAAATCTACCATTAATGCTCTCCCTAATGAAACCTCTACCAGTCTTGAAATTCTAAATTTGTCCCCTTTGAACAGTATATCTACCCCTTCACAAATATCTGTACCAAAGGAAAAAAAGGACGGTCCCCAACACCACAGTTGCTGTGCTGTTCTGACTAAGGGGTTTGTATTTAACCTTGTATCCTGTAAGAGACGAATATCACATTCCAAATCTTTTAAGACTGCAAGGGCTACTAATCTTCTCCTAGCATTTTTGATACAATTTACATTGATGGTAGCTATCCTCAACTGGGGGGTAAAGTTCGTCATCATCTAATTTATTTTGAAAAACAATTTCAGGGTGGCTTCTTTACACTGGCACTTCTTTGAACTCTTGTTTTAAGCCTAGGTTCACTAACAGCCACATTACACTTGTCCTGAAACTCACCATCTGTGTCAGAAGAAGGAGGGGCTAAGGAAGAGGCCTCTGAATCCCCTTCTTGTTCTGATTCCTGAGAGTGGAGCAGCAAAAGCTCATATTTATTTGAGAATGTTATATCCTTATTCTTGTCCAAATTAGCTTTGGCTACCTTAGCTCTATGTTTAGTTTGTTTTAGACTCCTTTTTTGGCCACATTTTTGGCCCTGGGGGGGGGACATCTCAAGTAGATTATGATCCTTCGCTACTGGGGACTTTTCCTTAATTCCTTAATCAACATCTGTCTTATCTGGCCCATCTAATAATATGGTGAAGGGTTCCTCAGGGTTTTCCATTAATACAGGTGGGGAAGGGGGGGTTGTTTTGTACTGGGTTCTGGGGGAGGACTTATTTGGGGCTGAGCTTTCCTTTCCGACATTTCCCTTTTCTGTGCTTCTTGAATGATAATGTCCTGACTCTTCCTATTCATCTGGTTGTGTGTAGCCCATGGGCAGGATCTGTATGTATGTCCTGATTCCAGGCACAAATTGCATTTCAACTTTGTCTGACACTCTGAACTATGATGACCGAACTCCAGGCAGAGATTGCACCTCAACCTATCACACTTGGAGTCCAAATGAGAGAGGGCTCCACATTTAAATCATGCCTTTGGTTGACCAGGATAAAACAATGCCCCCTTTCATTTCCTAAGAATATACTATTTGGCAAGTGAACTGGGCCTAGGCTGTTATTCCTTAAGCTCAATACCCGCCCTCCATTCCATATGGACTCCTCATCAAAAATAGGGGAGGGGAAACCGATCACTTCACATTATTTTTTGGAACCAATATATAATATCGTGAACTGGAACTGATTCATTTTGAAACAATACAGTTACTGACTTAATAGTTGGTTTTGTTAAAGGTATCACTCTAAAAGGCATCCACAATTCAATATATTTAACTGTATCTAATTTTGTCCAAAAATGATCTAGGCCATGTGGAGTGGCAAAACTCACATCATAAAACATAGATCCTGAAGCATGTATAAGAGCATGTATTTCATTTGAAAAGAAACCCATAGAAATTTTCAACAATGTTCTTCCCATGTACACATGATCTGGAGCCAAATCTAGGCCCCCCCCCGGTACTCTAAACGGACAGCATTTCTCCATTGTAAAGGTGAGAGGGCACCTGAAAAAGGATCTTTGCTTCAAAAGGATTCCCATGCAGCTTTTGCCTGTTGGGGAAAGTCAGGTAGTGGTTCTGCCTGCTGTAATGTTTTTTCAACTGCATCACCCCACTCTGTATGTGCAGTGACTGAGCTTTCTGACTCAGAAGATGAAGAATCTGGATGAGCCATACTGCGTTCTGCAAGTCTCTTTTGTACTGCAGGTTCTAAAATTTCTTGGAACTCCTGCCATGCCTCTGCTGTCTCTAATTTAGTCAGTAAGTCTGTAGAGTCACAGACTCTGGTGGCAGTTCCAATGGAGAAACGGAAAAAAACTGTTGTGTCTGGCCGACACTCAGTTGTCAGTTTCGACGTTTCAGAAATGGACTCCTTCAAAACACTACTCTTAGATGGTGGTGCATCATCCAGCTGACTCATGCTGCACTCTAATTGGTTTCCTTCAGCCACCTTCTTCACCTGCTCATCCTGAATTAACCTGGCAGTGTCACGCAGAAGGTCTGCATCAATACTGTTACTCTGTACCTCTACAGTTCTGGAAATCACCTCACCTGGCAATACATTTCCATAAGGATTGCATCAGCTTGCAGACTTAATGTTTTATTTTGTTGTAGAATGGTCTCCAACCATACTGCATCTGGTCCAAACAGATCTGTCGGTGCACATAGTGTCATTGAGATAGGATCTGCCATAAATTCCTCCATTTCTATGCAATTCTGTAACACATCATTAGTCTCCTGAGCTGGACCTGAGGGCAGGGATACCTGGTCTCCCCCAGGTACACCAGCAGAATGAGCTTCCATCACATCGGCCTCCATGGTAAGAGTGCTCCCACTGCAGCAGTAGGGGAAGTTCCCCAATGTCCTGGCCAAATTTCCCTCATTCACTAAAAATACCACCAACAGCTTAATCTGGTTCAAGGTCAGTTGGCATTCATTTGTATTCCCCTCCCCAGGTTGTGCCTGAAAATAGGCAGAATTTGTCTAGTGCACTTACCCGGTCAACAAAAAACTAAAATAAAATAAAAATTCAAAATCTATTCTAAGTTGGAATGGTGTAAACATATTCTCTATCAACATGGATTGGTAATACTTCTTCTGTTTGTTTTTCTCAGAATAAACTAGACACTATAGAGATTTTGTCCATATCTATGAAATGAAGTCCTGATCCATCAGATAAATCCATTTTCTGAAGAATCTTGATAATTAGATCAAGATCATATAAGTAAATAACTATTTAGGGAGAACTATTATATTATTGTCCAATATTAATCCATGTAATCACTTTACTATCTAGCTGTAGATTAAGAGCCCTTTCCAACAAACAGTTATAGCTGTTTTAGTTTTCCTTATATGTTCATTCTTTAGTACATGCCATCCATAAAGACATAAAGGTTTAATATCATATTTAGGAGGAGGTTTACTGAAAGGTTTGTTATGTAAATTCTGTATTCATCTCTCAATAGATATTTCTGTTTTTAATAGATGTGATTGCTGGATCGACAGATGATGGTCAAAGTTGTGCATACTATATATGGAGACATTTGAAGGGCATCAATCTTGTGTCCCTTTCTTATTAATTGTGGTTTCATATCAAAGAATGCCTTTGCATCTGATTATAGAGAAAAATATAATAGTATTTCTGAGGTACAATTGTTTATAAAATGTTCTGCTCTTTTAACTTCACAATTTGAGTTGTCCTTTTCAAAATATCTTCTGTCTCATATTTAGACTAAGAAATATTGTTTATTAGAAATATAAATTTGTCCCTCAATGTGAATCTTCCACTATTACGTCAGGACAAATGTTTGATGTTAGCTCTAGATATTCAAGTGTGATGCCCATTTCATTTACAAGTTTCCTTTGTTCCCATTGTTTCCAAGTAGCTATTGTAGCCTTTATGGTTTTAGTAAACATCTATACCTCTTCACCCTTATAAGTTCATCCCTTCCTTTTTATTTTGAGGATCGCAATTGCTTGCTCTTCTAATTGAAATAAAGACACCATCCTACCTTTCAAAAGTTCTGATGTTTCATTTTGTGTTGAAGAGAGACCTTTTATTTTAATCGGTTATTTTCACTAGGGGAAGTTCCCCCAGTTGGTGAGTTTGGTTTGTTGGTGATTCTTTTGTATCTTCCTTTGTTTGTTGGAAGTTTTGATCTATTATTCCATCTTGAGTATGACTGACTTGTTTGTTTAATATCAATTGAGAGTTCTTATTTAATGCAGTTAACTATTTTGCTTTTTAAGTTTTTTCTTTTGCTTGAACTCTTCCTAATTCTTGATTTTTCCCTTATTCTGATTCTGCATTACCTTTTTGGTTCCCTTTTCCTTCTGTTTAGTCTTTGATGATGTGACTGTTGATTTTTTTTTCTTTTAAATCAGCTTTGTCACCTGTTTTTTTTAAGTGTGGTTTGCTGAGAATTAGTTAAGTAAACAATCTAATTTTTGTAAAAGGTTTACTAGGTCTACTAGGTTTACTATTTCAGATTGGACAAAAGTAGGCTGAGGCCCATTGCGATTGTCCCCCAACTTGTGGGTCATTAGATTTGGGATAGATTTTCTTCTAACCAGATATTCAAGTTATTCTTGAAAGAATTGAAATTATCGCTGTTAACCAGTTCCTGAGGTAGGGAGTTCCAGATTTTTGCAGAATGAATTATTAAAGAGTTCTTCTTGTTTGTTTTGGCTTTCATTATTTCAACCTGCTTATTATGATATCTGAGTACAGTGTGTCTGGATGAATAAGCAAGTCCACACTGGTGGATATGCTGAGGTGATTTTACTAATTTGTACAAAAATAGGATATCCCCTCCACATCTTCTTGTGTGAATTGAATGAAGGCCTGTTTCCTGAAGTCTGTGTGGGTAGTTTAGTGGGGCGAGACTTGGGACCATTTTAGTTGCAGGCCTCTGTATCCTCTCGAGTGTGCTATATCACTTTTAAGGTATGGGTTCCAGAAGGGAGAGCCGTAATCCACGTATGGTCTAACATATGCTTGATACAGAGGAATTAGACATTGTTCAGTTCTAGTGACAAAGGTACGCTGAATTCTTGTAAGAAGTCCTTTGGCCATAGGGGCGATTTTTGTACAGTGGTCAGAAGAAGAAAGTTTGTTATTAACTAAGATGCCTAAATCTCTCTTGCAGTCAGACACTTTAAGAGGAGTGTTATTAAGGTGGTAGATGTGTCTAGGATTCTTTTTCCCAAAATATAGGACAACACATTTAGCAATGTTGAATACATACTAACATACTAATTGCACGCAAATTAGGCCTTATGGTCTATCGAGTCTGCTCGAACCTCAGATCCCTATTTGGGTACCAAGGCCCCCCCCTTGTGTTCCAGAAACCGCTATCATTCATTCCCACCCCCCCGGGCCAGGCCATCATCTGATACATCTGCTTTCTGTGTCTTTCCCACCCTCTCTTGAAGCCCTCCACTGTGGATCTCTGAACCAGCTTGCCAGGCAGCATGGTCCAAGGATCCACCACCCTCTCAGTGAAAAACTTCCTCCTCTTCCCCCTTACCCCTCCACCTTCCAATTTCAAACCATGCCCTCTGGTGATACCTCTCTGCTTTGATCTAAAGGTCCCCTTCATGTTTACCCTATTTATTACCTTGAGGTACTTGAAGACCTCAATCATGTCCCCCCATATCTCCTCTCCTCCAATGAAAACAGGCCGAGCTCCTCAAGTCTGTCCTCATACGGCAAATCCCCTAGTCCTCATGTCATCTTAGTTGCCCTCCTCTGTATCCTCTCCTGGAGCTGCATGTCCCTCTTCAAGTGTGGTCTCCAGTACTGTACACCATACTCAAAGTGTAGTCTAACCAGTCCATTGTACAGTGGCAGAATCATTTCCCTGCTCTTAGAGGTGATCCCCCTTACAATGCATCCCAACATCCTGTTTGCTTTGCTAGCCACTCTCCTGCACTGCTCAGTTATTCATACATGCATCCACCATGACCCCAGGTCTTTTTCCCCCTGTTGAGGCCTCCAACGCCTCCCCTCCCAGGGTATACCTGTGTTTAGGGTTTCCCCACCCAAGATGTAACTCCTTGCACTTGGTGATATTGAAGAAATTTAATTTCCAGGTGTGAGCCCACCTTTCCAGGGTGTCCAGGTCCCCTTACAGGGCCAACCTCCCCTTTTCCCCATCAACTACTGCTCTAATCTTGGAGTCATCAGTGAAGAGACTCATTTCACACCCTATGCCCTCCCTGATGTCCGATACGTGTGCATTAAACAGGATCGGACCCAGGACTGAGCCCTGCGGTACCCCACTACTGACATCTCTAAGGTTTGAGAGCTCCCCACCAACCACTACTCTCTGAGTGCATCCAGCTAGACAGTTTTCAATCTATCTGACCATCAAAGTGCCCACTCCCAACCCCGTCAGTTTCTCCACCAGACCATTGTGGGGGACAGAGTCAAACGCCTTGCTGAAGTCCAAGAACAATACATCCACGGGCTTTCCCCTGTCCAGTTCTGATGATACTCATTTGTAGAACTAGTTAGTCTCTGCCAAGAGTTCAATAGATTGTAGGTCTGAGATAAGAGCTGATGCTGTGTAGGGGTATCCACCCTACCTCCCAATTTGGTATCATTAGTGAATTTTAACAGTGTGTTGCTGGATTTTACCTGCATATCACTGATGAATATACTAAACAGGGTTGGTCCCAATACCAAGCCCTGGGTCCCACCACTGGATACTGGTCCTATATTAGATAGAGAGCCATTTATTTGCACCCTCTGTGACCTATTTGTTAGCCATGTTTTAACCCAAGCGATTAGACATTCTGAAAAACTCAGTGAGGCTAGTTTGTCGATCAATTTAATGTGGGAGACTTTGTCAAAAGCACTACTGAACTCTAAATAGATGACATCCATACAGATGTTGTTGTCTAATTCCTGGCTACTATAGTTGTAAAAAGCAATGAGGTTCGATGTACAGGAATAGCCTGGCCTGAATCTATGCTGTGTTTGGTTGACAATATTTCAGAAGCTCGATTCAGTTTCTAAATAGGATTTGCTGATTCTTTCCATTAATTTACAAGTGGTGGAGGTCAAGCTGATTGAATGGTAGTTTTGGGTGTTGGATCTGTTGCCTTTTTTAAATATTGGAGTGACAGTTGCTTGAAGCCAGTTAGAAGGAACTTTATTCTCATTAAGGGATTTGTTAAAAATAATTGATAGGGGAAGGGCTATTTCTTCTGCTGTTTGGATTAGGAATCTAGCATTAATTTCATCTGGTCCTGGGCCTGTATTATTTTTTAATGTTTTTAAAATGGACCCTACCTCCTTTGGTGTGATAACGTATGTACTATCAGATGAATTGCCAGGTGAATGGGAAATGTTATGAGAGTCATTTTTTTGAAAATACAGAGCAGAAATAATCATTGAAGTGATTTGCTATATCACTTCCAGAAGTAATGGTGTCCCCGTTATTGGTTATGGGACCAATGATCCTAGTATATGCCTTATTGTTGTTTAAGTAGGAATCTAGAGATTTCTGACAGTTATTAGTATGTGCCAGCCTAAATTCTAAGTTACGTTTTGATTTATTAATCATATATTTTAATGTGGAAACAGTTGTTTTATATTTAGAGTGAATTCCTATTTTGTCTTGAGATGCCTAATTCTCAAAGCGGAAATTACACAGACTACTGCACTCTGCATAATAGGATGCTACAGACCACCGTCTGCTGGCCTACAGCTTGTGTCATATCTAAGTGACAAGTTGGGACAGGGGCTGCCAGAAACTATTATTTTCGGAGACCTCAACTTTGACTGGCTCTCTAACACAGCTGCCCCCCTTGCATCCTTCTGTGATGAACATTTGCTGATGTAACTTATTACTGAGCCAACACGCCCAAACGTGAAGAACCCCAGTAAAAGTACACTTTTGGATGTGCTAATGGTGAGCAAACCTCATCTCTTCTCCCACGCTGATGTCTTCTTCTCAGACACCAGCGACCATGGTTTTATTGCGGGAGTAAGATCCACCAACAACCCAGCACCCATCAGCAAGTTCTCTATGAAGAGATCCAGGCGTAACTTCAATGAACATGCCTACCTAAACGAGCTTAAGTACTCCCCTCAGTGGCAAGATTTCTACCTGCCAAAACAATTACGTCAGCTTACAATATCTTCCACAACATTCTATCAAGGGCCCTTAATAAGTATACTCCCCTGATTAAAGTTTGAACTAGGACCAAAACCTGTAAATGGTTCACCCCTCAGATCAAGTCCTTGCTTCTAGAAAGAGATAAGCTCTGGAAAAAAGCGCGCAGACTGAACACTGCAGAGGACTGGAACCAGTTCAGGAGACAATGAAATGTATGTACCAAAACAATCAGAGAATCGATTGCCACCTTCTTCAAATCCGAACTCGACTCTGCCACAAAGAGCCCAATCAAGCTCTGGAACACAATCAATGATCTGCTAGGCCACTCCCCAGGAAATTCACTCCCGGCCAAGATTATCTCTGGCAACTTGACTATAACCGAAAAGATGGATATACTTGATGCATTCAGTAACCACTTTGCTACTGCAAACATGGCATTTGATAACTCCCCTGCAAACATACTTCGCTCCCAGACTTCCAGCCAACTGCCAGAAACTCTGATAGCTTCACCGCCTTTCTCGCTTCAACCTGCCCCACTGAAAGAGGTAGAGGACCTCTTGCTTCAGTTGTATACTAGAAAAAGTGCTGGGGCCGACACCCTTGACCCTTACTTCCTAAAAATTGCCTACCACGTACTAGCAATACCTGTCATCCACCTTTTTAACTTATCCCTGTCTCAGGGCACTTTACCACCTATATGGAAGACAGCACATGTCATACCACTGTTCAAATCAGGTGACCCTGGTGATCTCAATAACTACAGGCCAATTTCTCTCCTTCTGGTCCTGTCCAAGCTCCTAGAGAAAATTGTAAATGCACAGCTGAGGACTCACCTTGAGTATAGGGAACTGCTAAATCCTATGCAGTCTGGATTCAGAGCTAAACATAGCACTATCTCAGCCCTCGCCAAAGTTACTAATTACTGGCAGCATAATCTTGAGAGCAAAAACTTTATTTGTGCTGTTTTCCTTGATCTAAGCAAGGCTTTTGACACCGTTGACCATAGTCTGCTCCTCTCCTCCCTTCAAACCATAGGTGTGGACCCCTCCTTTCTGCGTTTGTTTACTGACTATCTTACAGGGCGCCTTCAACAAATTAAAGCCGAAGGAGGCCTGTCCCCCTTAAAAACTCTGCAAAGAGGGGTACCTCAAGGTTCTATATTAGGGCCCTTACTTTTTGCAATCTACATTAATAACATCGACTACTGTATAAAAGAAGCCAACATCCATCTGTTTGCAGATGATACAGTTCTCTATGTGAGTCGCCCAACACCTGAAGCTGCCTGCAATGACCTACAGTCAGAATTCAACCTTTTGCAAAGCCAACTCCTCCAAAAAAGCTACCCTTAATGCCAAAAAACTAAAGTGATGGTCTCTCCCTTTATCCATACAGCTAACCCTGTGTCCAGTGGGTCAGTTCCCCAAATTACCACAGTTCTAGGTGAAAACTAGAATTTGTTACAAAATTCAAGTATCTGGGAGTTTGATAGACCAAAGACTCTCCTTCATTGAACATATCGAGGACTTGCTAAAACGACTTGCAAAGGCTTGGACTGTTTTTTAGAATCAACCAATTTCTCACCAGAGATGCCAAGAAACAACTGGTCCAATCCATTTTCCTATCATTGGTTGATTACGCTGATTTCCTCTACAGCCAATGCCCCAACTCTTACATGGCTAAACTGGACACACTCTACCATCGAGGACTGAGGTTTATAACGAGACTCCCCTTCGACACGCAGCACTACAACCTATATGTGGCAGTGGGGTGGACATCACTAAAGTTCAGGCGCCACAGAAACGCCGCTTTCTGGACCTATAGAGCCATCTCTAATAAGCTGCCTTACTATATCTCCTGCTGTCTTCCCCTGAGTATAATTGGGAAATACGCATTAAGAAGTTACTCAGCTATTACACTTAAAGTACCCAAAGCAAAATCCCGCTTCAGCAGGGCAGTCATAAGCTTTGTGCTACCTACCTTATGGAACGATCTACAAAAAAACCTCAAATTAAGCACTCTAATCGGTATAAATGCCTTCAAGACACTTTATTTCTGTACAATCAGAGAAGTATGTAACTGCTTCACCCACTCAGACCCAGTACCGGTGTCTGCATTGGTATATAGCCATGCCTAGACCCAATTTTAAGTACTGACCCCCCAGCTTGCTCCTCACCAGCCTAATTGTTCTCTCTCTTATCCCCCTGTCTTATCAACACTAGGCCCGTCCATCCCCTTATTCTTCCTTTCCCAACCTTGGATAGGAGCTCACTACCCTGGGTTGTGACATCCTACCATGCCCCATACTTTATAGCATTCAATCCCGGGGCTCACACATACTCCTTTTCTCCATCCACCTTCTCTACATCCCATTTTACCAACTCCTATCTGTGTACTGTGCCTTCCTAGCCTTTCTCTGCTACCTCCCTCCCTTCCCCCCACCTTCACCTCTACCTGGTGTATATTTTTATTTTTATATTTTTTTCTTCCGTTACTTCCTCCTGCAACCTTAGATAACCTGATTTATCTTCCTATAGACACTTCTATATATGTAAATACAGTGTAATCTGTACAATATCTGTATAATTCTATGTACATATGAACTTCTTTTTCTTCCTCTCTGTAAAGAGTATTATCTGTATTGCCTTGTAAATACCTGTGTTGACCTGTATATACAATTGTTCATGCTCCACCCAAGTCCATCTTGCAAATGAGCTTCTGCTCAATGATGAACGCCTGGTTAAATAAAGACTTGATTGATTGATTGATTTACTAGATCCAAGTTTTTGATAATTTTTCTTTCTGGATTTGAGTCATGATGGATTTATTTAACCAAACTGGAATGTTACCCTTTTTATTGTATCTTTTTTGTTAGGTATATAGGTCTCCTCTAGTTTAGAGATGGTTGTTTTAAATAGGGTCTAGGCCTGTTTGACTGTTAGGTTGCATAGGGAAGTTTCCCAGTGCACCCTGGTTAGAGAGGCTCTAATTTCTTTTAAATTTACCCTGTCATAGTTTTTTTAAATAGTAAGTGGTTTACCTGGGGTTCCTGTTTGTATGCTATGCTAAACAGAATTTAATTATGATCGCTATTTCCCAAGGGAGCCATTATATCCAGGTTGAATATTTTATTCTCAGTACTGGTGATAAGGAGAGCCAATATGTTCTTCCCTCTGGTAGGCTGATCTATAAGTTGGTCAAGCCCTGTATCAGTGAGTAATGAAGCCAAGTTTTTTTCAGGTAAACTAGATCCTGTTTTTATTTATTTATTTGTTCTAGGATTACAAATACCTTTGAGCTGAGGCTCTTTTACAAAGGTTCCACATCATTGGTACAATTGAGGCAAACATAAGCAAAGATAACAGTTTATAAAATAAAAAAAACATAGTCTTGTAGAGGAAAAAAGAACAATAAAGTGAAACTTTGGGGAGGGGAAGGGAAAGGAGGAGGGTGAAATCAGGGATGCTAAGTGGAAGGGAGAAAAGGGGAGGTAGGTGGGGGGAACAGAGAGAGGAGAGGTGGAAGGCAAGTAAGAATAGAGGTAGTGCAGCTGGGTGGTGTTTGTCAGGTGCAAGCAGGGGAGGTGAAGATAGGAGGGGATGCTGGCAAAGAGCAGGAGTAGATGTGGATCCAAAAGGGCATCTTCAGCTATGGAACCAAAAGACATGTTTAGCCACAACAGTCACAGAGGTTGGAGGCAGTGAGTGTTAGGGTGAGTCAAGTCTTAAAAATGCTGAGCGATAGTGAGGATAAGATGTTGCTGGGAAGAATGTTGTACCAACTAGTGGCCCAGTAAGCAAAGGATCTTTGGCCTTGTGTTGTGCAGCAATGCGGGATTTGCAGAAGCTGAGGTTTTGATCCCCTGGTATGGCAGGTGTGGATTCTCAGTTGTATGAGGGCACAGACTCCGGGGTGGCAAGGCCCAGCAAGATTTTTTTAGTAGTAATACAAGTTTGGTGTTTTATTCTATTGGCAAGATTTAACCATCCAGTTTGAGAACAGAGGTCACAGGTGTGAGTTAGGTGTTGGGAGCCAGTGACAAGTCGACAGGCCTTGCTGAGGGCAGTGGATACACATTTGAATGCAGTGGTTGTAGCAGAGACAAAAATGATAATGCCATAATCAGTGATGGATATGATGGAGCTCTGCACAGCGACAGCGAGGGCTTCGGGTGTCAGGTGTTTCCTATGATAGAATAGCAGGCCTAGCCAGGAGTTAGCCGCTTTGGTGACATGGTTGATGTAGGCAGTGTAGGAGAGGTGAGGGCCAAGGGTGATCCTGAGGTATTTCAAGTTTTTGACCTGTTCCAGTGTGGCACCTTGTCTGGTGATAACGAAGAGTTGGAAGTGCTTATGTTTATTATGGGAGCTGCT
Source organism: Neoceratodus forsteri (assembly GCA_016271365.2). NCBI lineage: Eukaryota > Metazoa > Chordata > Ceratodontiformes > Ceratodontidae > Neoceratodus > Neoceratodus forsteri. Next base: position 41,647,748 of record JADMNL010000035.1, read on the forward strand.
GAAGATCATGGCCTTGTTTTTTTTTGATTAAGGATCAGTTTGTGCTTTGTGAACCAATTCTCAACCGAGGAGAAGCCGAGTTGGAGATTTTCTTGCAATTTCTTCGGGTCCTGGTGTGTGGCAAGGATTACTGCATTATTACCATACAGAGTGATCTGTTCAGTGCAGGAGTCTGGAAGGGTGTTAAGGAACAGGCTGAAGAGTAGGGGGCCCAGTACTGAACCCTGGGGGACCCCAGAGAGGACAGGTTTGGAATCAGAGTGTACACCCCCAATTTTTACACGCTGGGAGTGGTTTTCAAGATAGCTTTTGAACCAAGAGATTGAATCATTGGGGAGACTAGCATTTTTCAGTTGGCTCAACAGGAGGCCCTGGTGGACAGTATCAAAGGCTTTGGTCAGGTCGATGAAAATAGCACCGGTTAGTTGTCCATTGTCGAGGGAGCTGTAAATGGAGCCGGTGAATTTGAGTAAGGCAGAGGATGTACTATGACCTTTTCTAAAGCCATGTTGCTGTTTACAGAGAATATTATAATTGTCCAGATGCCTGGTACGTTGGTCCGCTACTATACGTTCCAGTGCTTTCGATAGGGGAGGCAGAATGGAGATAGGGCAGAAGTTCACATGGTCAGTCTTATCACCACTTTTGTGAATCAGGGTAACAGAAGCCATTTTCCATTTGTCCAGGAATTGGCTAAGGGAAAGAGAGAAATTAAAGATCTTGGTGAGGGGCCCAAGTACCTCGTCAAGCATTAGGACCAGTAGCTTGAGGTCAAGTGTGTCATTGCTTGTTCTAGATTTGCTGATGGCTTTGGCAGCGGAGTTTCAGACTTGATGTTTCTTTAGTGCTTTAAAGTAGAAAGGTGGGTGACTGGTGTGGGTGGAGGAGTTGGGGGGTGGGAGTTGATGCATCTTGGAAGAAGTCAGAGGGGAGTACACTGTTAGTGTATTCTAATTACTGCTGGGCATACTAAAGTCACCTAGGCTAATAGCATCCCCTTTATTAGCAAAATTAAAGATGTAATTCAGGAGTTGAGAGGTGTAATCATGATCAGCAGATGGAGGTTGATAATAATTCCCTAAGGTGATTTGGGGTTGTCCTTCAAGTTGAATATTAACCCATATGCTCTCAGTGATGGTTTGGTGCCAAATTTCATATGAGGGAATCTCCTGCCTGATGTATATACAAACCCCTCCCTCTCCTTTTTCCAGTCTGTCTTTATGCTAAATTTTGAACCCTGATATCTCCCTCAACCAGGAAGCGTATGAGTCCCATCAAGTTTCAGTAACAGCTATTATACTAATGTCAAGATCTATACATCTTGCTGTAAGCTCAGTCTTTTTCACTAGGTTTGAGGATCTTGCATTTAGTGCAAGGACTTTACAGTGTTTAGTATTACCAATGATGGAAACTGGTGTCAGAGAATTGGGTGCATTCCCATTCTCCCTATTGTTTAACAGTTTAAATGTTTTTTGATACATGCCTCCATACATCTCCCAAAGAGTGTGCTACCCCTATTACTGAGGTGTGGTCCAACCCAGCAATAACGGGAAGGCCTGTCATGAAAATTCTCCCAGTGGGTAATGCATGGAATAGATTGTCTGAGGCACCATTTTCTAAGCCATTCATTGGTAAGTTTAATTCTCCAGATTTTGGAGTCATTTGCTTTAGATACGGGTAGGATTTCAGAAAAACAAACGGTACAGCCCCTTTCTACCAACAAATTATTCAGTGCTACACAGTCCTGTTTAAGTTGATTGAGGTGGGCAGAGTCAATACCGTTAGTACCTGCATGAATGAGAACCAGGGGGTTTTGCCCAGCATCCTTTAATGTGGTGGAAGATTTATTTGTATTGCTTTATTTGATTTAGTAATTTCTCTTAAATACTTATTTTTATTAAAATAATTGAACCTTTCAAGTCTTCTTCATAATATAATGTGTTATTATCTTCCACCAATCTTTCTAACATAAATTGGTTTTTCATAATGTTTGTCTTTATTTCTGTTATTTCTTCCTTAAGACTCCAAATTGTTTGTAAAATTGTGATATTAGCATTATATGGATCCCTTCCAAATAGTCTTTCTTTAGGCAATGACAGAGGTTTTATGTTCTATGCAGGATAAGCTAAGGCCTGTTTTCATTGTGGTTCAGGTGGTCACTTAAACAGTGCCTGTGACAAAATGAAATGTGATCTCTCAGGTGCAATACGGCACACAAGCATATCCTGTAAAAGTGAAATGAAATATAATTTATGTGAACAATTAGGCCATTCTTTTAAAAAATTGCCTTTGGGACTCTTACAATAAACAAGACCCCATGGCGCAAGCAGAGCAGGGTGTTTATGTTAATACCATTCAGAGGTTGTGCTCTAGACAAGGGGAGAAATTGGTCCACCCTTCTGCTCCTGCACGGCAGGAGCCATCACCTTCAAATCAAGATTTAGAGACAGCAGAAAAGCAGGAGATAGGGAAGAGGCACAAGTGACACTGAGAGGGAGTAACCAGCATGGCCAGGGAGATGAAGCAATACTGGGGGGTGTATTTGTGTATTCTATGCTCCTATTTACAAAACTGTTTTGTCTTGTTTTCACTCAAACGTGTGTCATGAGTTTGTTGTAACCAAAGTTTGTACTCTATGTAACCATATGCTTATACTCAAGACAACTTTGTAAAACAGGGCTTTTATAGTCCTAGAAGGTATCACCTGATAAAAAAAATATTTTTTTTGTCTATCTATCATACAGGTCACACTTAGTAGACACAAGGAAGAGATGCTGGATAACCTTCTACTATTGACATAGTAGAGGTTAACTCCACCTCATCCTCAGACAGAGGCTACATCTCTCTAGGAAGAGATAGAGGTGATTCACATTGATAACACACAGCTAACCCAAAGAAATGCCTCTCCCTTCTGTACAAGGGACCCAGTGTTATTTGGTAACTAGAGGGAAGGGAAGGGAAGCAAAATTAGTAGAATCAGATATTATTACTTTGAAAAATGTTGAGATTTTGTTAACACAGTCTAATTAGGGGGGATACAGAGGAGGATTCAGATGGGGACTCGATCATTTCTTCTCAACAAAAACTGTCCTCAGGGGTAGAAAGTCAGTCTACAGATTACAAGCTTTTGAAAAAAAGAAAAAAAAACAGAGAGGAAGTATAAAAGGGAGTAACTTTTGATGATGACCATTAAAGCCTTGTACAACTACCTAGTCCTCTGGGGTTACTAGAATCATATCAGTATTATTTTTAGGAAAGTAGCAGGCAGCTGGTAGGGAGCTCTAAAGGGGTTCCTTATATGATGACATCATTGTTTAATCAGCTAGTCTGAGGAAAGAATGATTAGGTCATTTAAAACTCTCGTAGCAGCATAAGCCACAGTCTGTGGATAGCTGCTCTGGGGAGCTTAGAATGCTCAGTGCTGTGTAGCCTGAGTGAGTGTGAGCTTGAGTGAGGAGGTGAGAGTGGCAGAAGAATTGCCAGTGGGCTCTGTGGAAAGGGCCCAGGATTTCTCATCCTAGTAGAGTGTTATTTTCTGCTTCCAGTGAAGTGCTGGAGACAAGGCTATAGCAGGATTTCCTGATTTCTATTCTCTGTTAAGTGGAAGAGACTGCTTGTTCTCAGTGGACTCAAGGGGCAATCCCCTTGAATGTTCTGTGATGTTTTCAGCTGCCTTGGATTGGACCTGAAAGGGACTGTTTTGATCAACTATCCAGGTGAGTGTCTTTCTTTTCTTTTCATTGTTCTATGCCCTGGGAATGGGATAACCTCTGTGAGTACTGTTCTAGGAGACCGGATCTCCACATTTCTTAGGGGATTCGATGGTCTGAGGTGCTTGTGTCCATAGATAGGGCTGGATCACACCTGTCAGTGCCCCTAATTTTCACCCAAGTGAGTGAAGTACTGTTAAACTATGTACCTGCGTGCTTGCAGTTTATTTTCTGGTCACCCCAGTTAGTGACGAAGTTAGATTGTGGAACCTGTAGCATTTCAGTTGGGAATGGGGGGTTTCAATGGTGTAACCATGAATAATGGCAGAGACTGTTCGTTGGGGCCAAGGGTGGGAGGAAAACCATCTAAGTACTTACAAAGCAGGGCTTTCTGGTTCATAAAGGGCACCAGTATTTTTACCTGAGTGAAGGCCAAGCTGCAGGTTAAGGTATGTGACTGGTATCACTAATGTGCACCTATGTTCAAGAAGAGTTCTGAGTGTGTGGCTTAATGTCACTAAATAACACTCATGGGAGAACATTTTTATGTGCATGGCCAGGTGTCCACTATTGCACCTTTTGTGAAATTGGAAGGAAAATGTTCATGTGCATGGCTAGGTGTCCACGAGTGCACCTTTTGGGGATTTGGGAGGAAGATTGTTCTGTTTTTGTTCATGAACTGTACTGCATAAAAGGAGAGGTTGTGAATTGTACCTGTCCAGCTGAGACCAATCATTGGGGGTCCACTTCTGCTTTTACTTTCCATCTGTTTAATAAAGCCATACTGCACAATCCCAGTCACTCTTATGGACATTCTGATTATTGTTTCTGGTTGTGTGGATTTACTGGGGCCTCCTCAGCAGGTTAGATCTTTCATATGCCTAGCAGCCTTCGCCCAGGACCTGGGTTGTGTTGTTGTACACAAGGTTCATGTTGTTTGTTTCTGTACCCCCAACCCTCTCTTCCTCTAGAAAATGAACCAGGTATACATCTCAACGCCAAGGGTGGTACCTGTCATTTTGTAAAGTAAATGAGTATGCCAGTATAAGGGCACCAGTGTTTTCAGATTTTAATGTGAAGTGTGCACACTAGTTAAAAAGTGTCCTGGGGGTTACAAAAAATTGGGGATCATCCAGGATATTTAATTTGGAATGAGAGGCATGCTGAGAGCATGTCCAGGATCTTCCTGTCTGGTGGTGGTGTCCCAAACAGAAGATGGTTTTACCAGAAAGCAAGTTGTGCCAAGTAAAATGCCACTTGAAAGTCGTTTGCTGTCCCCGTTTCTGTGGAGAAGAAAAAAGAATTTGCTGCTTACTTTGAAATTGTGAACTGAGAAATAATTCCCTTGCCTTGTGGTAAAAGTGCCTACAAAACTGTTTAAAAGTTGTAAATTTTCAGAGAAACGTATTTGCAAACTTAAAAGACAGTGTTTTCTGTGCTCAGAAATCTACAGGTGTGTACAGTGAAATGTGGGGGAGTCACTAAGGAAAATGCACCTAGTACTGAGTGAAAATGCCTTAAAATGATTTACCTTGCTGAAATTTGAAGCTGAGAAAAAGAGTGGCAGATTGCAGTATAAATTTTGCCTTTTTGATGACTGCTGTGCAGGAGTGTGGCAGAGAGAGCGAGAGAGAGAGATAGAGAGAGCTCATTTGCATGGTGTGTGATTGGTCCCAGTGCACCTAAGCTTCACCCTTGCCTGAGTCTCTGCTTCTGGAACATTCTTGAAGGAGCAGCCTGCAGTGAGTGAGCAAATAACCCAGGTTCAACCCATATTCCAACTGACTGGGGAGTGATTGAGGCAATTGTAGTGACAGTTGGTGGGACTGCCAGCTCGTTTCACCCCAGAGACCTTCTTTGGGTCAGCCACATGCCGTATACCATCGCTGGTGCAAACCGTCTACTGCCTGTAAGTACCATTTGCAACAGAAATTGCAGTTTAAATTTTGCCTTTTTGACGACTGCTGTGCAGGAGTGTGGCAGAGACAGAGAGAGAGAGAGCTCATTTGCATGGTGTTGTGTGATTGGTCTGAGTGCACCTAAGCTTCACCCTTGCCTGATTCTCTGCTTCTGGAACATTCTTGGAGGAGCAGCCTGCAGTGTGTGAGCAGCTAGTAGTTTGTGTGGCAGGAAGGAGGAATCACTTACAGCAAAAGTGCTTCTGCAGCAGCAGTTTTTCTGACTTTTTCACAAATAACCCAGGTTTAACCCATATTCCGACTGACTGGAGAGTGACCGAGGCAATTGTAGTGACAGTTGGTAGGACTGCCAGCCTGTTTCACCCCAGAGGCCTTCTTTGGGTCAGTAGCAGGTTGTATTCCATCGACGGTGCAAACCATCTACTGCCTGTAAGTATCATTTGCAACAGAAATTGACTGTGGTGCTAAGGTCGGAAAACTGTGTAAGAACTTGAGCAAATGCAGCAAAAGTACTGAAAGAGAGAGAGTTTTATGAACTGTTAAATCTTGGACTTTGTGTGTGAAAGTGCTGTTTTCAAAGAAAGTGAACTTTAAAACAAATGATCCTTCTTGTCCAAGTGCTTGTAAAATAATGGATTGAGAAACAGTAAAATGAACTTGTGTTTGAGAATATCAGTTGAAATGCAAAGATCCAAGCAGGATCCTAGCAATTTGTAACTGAGTGTGATGCAAAGTTACAGTCACCATGTTGGGGTGTAGCCAGCAATGTAAACAAAGCATCATTTTAGAACAGAGTTTTCAAAACCAAAACAAAGTTTCAAATGGTTTCTTATTAACTTGTGGAATACAATTGCAGTAGCCAGGCAGCCTGTTTGTGACCTTTTTCCACTGTGTTAAAACCAAATCTCAGTTCTATGTGATAATGGCGAAAGCCTAAAGGCGATTGCCGTTATCATGAAGTCACAATGCCAAAAACATTTTTCAGCACTGTGACACCCCAGCACACAGAAAAACGGCACCAGGGACTTAGTTTTAATGTTTTCTGTTGGGTGGGCTGCAGCCCCTCACACCCCCATGTGCAGGGCTTCACCCACCACACCCCTCTACTAAAGGATTCTCAACTCCAGGAGGGGCGTATGTCAGGGGGGTGAAAACATTAAAAAACAAGGTTTGAGCTGGGCTCAACAAAAATGCACCAGCGCCTGGACCCGAACCCCGTACCCTGCCAACCAGCACCAGCAACCCACCCACCTCACCATGGGGTTGGCTCAGCAACCACCGAAGCACAAGCCCTCACAGCCCCGCCTGTGCGTGCTTGCTTCCCCCATGCGCATACATATAGCATCGGGAAGTCGCTATATTCGCCCACCCCCTATCCAGCTGCCTACCCTAGCTAGCCATCCCTGAAATTCACTTGGGAAGGGGTCACCGTTATTGTAGGTGCCCTTTTCCAAGTGCTTACATCTCGGGCTACCAAAATCTCAGAGTTCTTGGAAAGAATAATAATTTTTAGACTTGTGTGTTTGACTTTCAGAACATGGTGCCGCAAACCCCTCACTACCTGCTCCATGCCAGGGTGTAGGTAGCCCAACAAGAACAAGAACTAACATACTAGACACCAGCAGAGTGGGCCTATTGATCTTTCAAGTCTGTTCTTGCTTCAGCACCCTGATTGGGTACCGTAGCCCTCTTTCTGTCTCCTTCCACTATTACTCCATCCCCCAGTCTTGCCCCCCCTGCAAACCAGCTTCTGCTTTGCTCCTTTCCTATACCTGTCCCACCCTCTCTTGAATCCCTTCACTGTAGCTGCCTGTACCAGCTCCGTGGGCAGCGCATTCCATGGTTCCACCACTCTCTTGGTGAAGTACCTCCACCTCCTTTCCTCCCTGATCCTACCATGCTCAGTCTTCCAACTGTGTCCTCTGGTGATTCCACCCTCCTTCAGTCGAAAGATCCTATCTCGGCTTACCTTATTTACTCCCCTGAGGTACTTGAGGACCTCAATCATGTCCCCCCAATCTCTTCTCTCCTCCAGCGAGAACAGGTTGACCTCCCCAAGTCATTCCTCATATGTCATATCCCCCAGGCCCTGGATAATTCTGGTTGCTCTCCTCTGAACCGGGAGTTGGATGTCCCTCCTTAGGTGCGGCCTCCAGAACTGCACACAGTACTCAAGATGTGGTCTAACCAGGCTGTTGTACAGTGGCAAAATCACTTCCCTGTTTCTTGAGGTAATCCCCCTAGCGATGCATTCCAGCATCCTATTTGCCCTGACCGCAGCCCTCCTACACTACTCTGAATTATTCATGTTAACATCCACCAAGACTCCTAGGTCTCTTTCCCTTGCTGTGGCCTGCAAATCATCCTCTCCCAGGGTGTACACATAGTTGGGGTTTTCCCACCCTAGGTGTAGCACCTTGTGCTTGGAGCAGTTAAATTTATATTTCCAGGTGCAGGACCACCTATCCAGAATATCTAGGTCCTCTTGCAGGGCCAATCTCACCTCCTCCCCCTCCACCACCACCCCCAGCTTACAGTCATCCACAAAGAGACTCATTTCACACCCAATACCTTCCCTGATATCGGAGATGTAGGCAATAAACAGGAGTGGCTCCAGGACTGATCCCTGTTGGACTCCACTTATGACTTCCCTAGGAGATGAGACCTCCCCTCCAACCATTAGCCACTGAGTGTGACCTGAAATCTAATTTCCAATCCACCTAGCCATCAATGGGCCTACCCCCATCCTCCAGCTTCTCTCTTAGACCAATGTGAGGGACCGAATCAAATGCCTTGCTGAAGTCTAGAAACAGAACATCCACTGGTCTCCCCCTGTTGAGTGCTGATGTCACCCACTCATAGAACTCTACAAGGTTTGTTTGACACAATCTACCTGGCACAAACCCATGCTGCTGGACATCCAGGTAACCCATCTCCTCGAAGAAACCTCCCAGCCTTTCCTTAAGTATGATCTCCATTACCTTCTCCACCACTGACGTCAAACTGACAGGTCTATAGTTTCCTGCCTCTTCTGTCAATCCCCCTTTATGGATGGGCACAACATGCACCTGCTTCTAATCCCTTGGCACCTTCCCTGTCTGGAGTGACACGTTAAAGAGATCTTCCACTGGCACAGCCAAAATATCCAGCAACTCCCTCAGTACTCTGGGATGAATAGCATCAAGCCCCAGAGAGTTATCCTTTTTTAGGAACTGGAGGGCTTCCCACACCTGACCTATAGGAATATCAGCATCTGCCCCCTCCATTCAGCTGAACCAGCCTGATTTCTCACCCCTGGCCTACCTCCCCCAGTGGCTTGTTCTTCAGCAGGTTCCCCAATAGTCAGGTCTGCTGCACCTTCAGTGTCCTTCAACACCTTTTTTGGAAGTTCCCCAGCCTCCTCCCTAGTGAACAATGAGGCAAAGTAATCATTCAGTACCTCCGCCTGCTCTCCAGCCCGTTTCACCCGCACCCCAGCAGTCCTCAACCTACTGAGCTGGCCCCTGACCTTCCTCCGCTCACCAATATACCTAAAGAACACCTTTTCCCCACCCCTTATCCCCTGTGCCACCCTCTGCTCTTTCCAGGCCTTTGCCCTCCTCATCACTCTGGTGACTTTCCTGACTGCAAGGCAATAGCTCTCTATATCCCTCTCTTCTCTTATTTTTTTGTACCTACTGTAGGCAGCCTTCTTCTCCCTTACCACCTCCTGGACCTCCTTGGTCCACCAGCATGGTTTATGAGACCCACCACCTTTGCGCTTCACTCTTACATAGGTCCTGGTGGCCTCCTGTAGCCTCCACTTTATGATCTCCCACCTATCTTCCATGTCCAAACCTGGTTTTATCTCCTGCAAATACCCCTTTAGAATTTCCCCCATGTTCTTAAAGTCCGCCCCTCTAAAATCAACTATCTTGTCCTTGAATGACCCCCCCCCAGTTTAAGCCAAAACCAGACTGTGTTGTGTTCACCCCCGCCAGGGGTTCTTCCATGATCGTAGAAGATCCCCATCCACTAAAACCACATCCAGGATATGACCCTCCCTCATTGGGTCCATCACCTACTGATTGAGAAACATGTCCTGGAAGCCATCCAGCAGCTTCTGCTCCCTGGTTACAGTGGATGTCATAGTACCCCAGTCAGTAGCTGGCATATTATGGTCTCCCATCAACACCACTCCTTCCCCTTCCAGTCCACACTGCCCCTTAATGTTAGCCAAAAGGCAATACTCCAGGTTCTCTGCTAGCCCTAGGGGCCTATATACCACCCCCAACTTGATCTTCCATCCCACGGGGATTTGCAAGGTGACTCATAGGGCCTCCACGTTGCGGTCTGCTTCCTCCACTCTCATAATCTCAATGCTATCCTTAATGAACATTGCTACTCCTCCCCCTCTGCCCACCTTTCTGTCCTTCCTTAGCACAAGGTACCCACTCAGATTAAGGTCCCAGTCTTGGCCAGGAGTGACCCAAGTTTCAGTGACCACTGCTACATCCACCCCACCCTCAACCAGCTTGGCCTGGAACTCAGGCATTTTATTCCCCAGTCTCATGGCATTTATTAAAGCCACCCTCCAACCCTTGTCCCTACCCCTCTTTACCATATCTTCCCCAGATTTTTCATACATCTGTCCACACTTCTCCCCTAGGGTACCATCTGTCCCCCCTCTATGGGGTTGCAGGCCAGTCCTACCTGAGGTATGGATGGCCAGATCAGCCTGGCAGTGCCCCACTCCCACCTTCACAAGTTTAAACCCCATCTAGCCTGAATGAAATCCGTCATTCCCCATTTGAAAACTTCCTTCCCTACTGGATTTAGGTGAAGCCTATCCTGGGCATACAGTCCCTTGTCTTCCCAAACTCTCCCCCCATTCTCCCAACACCCCAATCCCCTGTGCTTCACCCCACTGTCTGAGCCAGTCATTAATCTCCCTGATTTTCTGTTTGTTCTCCACAGTAGCCCTTGGCATTGGCAGGATTTCCGAGAAGGAGGCTGTGCATCCATTGTCATGACAGACCCTGGCTAGTTCTCAGAACAGTGCCTGAATTTCCAGCAAACTATTCCCTTCAACTAGTCCATTCTGAGCAATTGTATGAATGTTCAACAGCACCCACCAAGGTGGCTTTGCCGAACTATCTGGTTAATGTGTGCATAGCATGCCTAAAACCAGGAAGAGATGTTCTACCCATTCCCCATTGCACAGACTGTAGAACATGATTTGGGATGAGCATGGCAGATGGCACAAGGGTAGTTAAAATGAAATGCATCTGTTTAGCTCCAACATGGGCACAGACAGGGAACCCTGTAGAATTGGAACAACAGTGACAGGCTAGTTGCAATAAAAGTGACCCCATAGAGTTTGTAAAGGAGTTTCTGGACATTGTCTGAGCTGATGCTTTGCAAGACCCAGAGGAAGTGAAGTGTTCCATGCTGCAGAGGGTGGAATTGGATGCTGCCAGGGCAGGGTCAGTAGATCTGTGGGTGGAAGGCCCATGTTCAAGCCTTATGGGAAGTCTGAGGTGGAGGAATCATGTCATTGGGAGGACAGTGCCTCTGATGACAGTGGAGAATGGGCAATTGCAAGGGTTGGCACAATTGCGAACCTGCACCCTAGAGTGAACAAATGGGTCTGACTTAAGGTGTGTAATGAGAGATTGCAATTCTGGAGGCATGGCATCACCTTGTTGATCGACTCTGTGAGTGGGTAGTGAGGAGTTTGCTGAGCCATGTTGTGTAAGATCCACTGTCCTAAAGCACCCCATAAAATTTTGTTCACACATGCTTCTAGATTCCTTGACCTGACCTCCATACTCCTTGACCTCTCGAGCATAGATTGGTCACCGGTTACCTCAGCCACTAATGTAGATGAAACCCTGAGCTCCTTCAAAACAATTTTCTTAACCACTTGGAATTGCCAAGCTCCAATTCAGAAAACCAGGGTAAGAGGAAATCACCTGCTGTGGGTTGCCCCTGAACTCCTGACTTGTCAAAAAGCACAGGACCTAGCCTAGCAGAGACAAATCCACTACTCTCCCCTGTGAACCAACACTACCGTACGCTTCACAACTTGTGTACTAAGGCAATCAGGCTAGCAAAGTCTGAACACTTTTGTTCAAATCTCCAGACCAATATAAACAACCCTTCTAAGTTCTGGAAGGTGGTAAATGCCCTCTTCTCTCCTACAGCTCACTCACCTACTCCAATGATCAAGCAAAATAACCTCTTCCTCACTGACCATGTGGCTACAGCTTAGTGCTTTAACTTACACTTTACCACCTGCATCTCTGGCCTCCTTGCCTCCCTCCCCCAAACAGCACCCTGCTCCCCTTTTCCTTCTAGCTGCACATCCTCCACTTCCTTTTCTTTCTCTCCAATAACTCCTACTGATACTCTCAACACTCTCCTTGCAATAAATCCCTCCAAGGGCCACTACCCAGATGGCCTTTATCCTAAACTTCTATATCTTTCTGCTCCTGTTATTTCATACACTCTGTCTGCCCTCTTAAACTTGAATTTACAACTGCCACTGTCCCTTCAGCCTGGAGGCATGGAATTGTACTCCCCCTCCCTAAAGGTGGTGATTCTACTTCAACAGGCAACTATCGGCCTATTTCCTTACTTCCTACACTAGCAAAGCTGCAGGGACACCTGGTACTGTTTCAGCTCTCATCCTTTCTTGACCAGCCCTCCTTTTTCACTCCTTTCCAGTCTGGTTTTAGGAAAAACCACTCCATCACCTCCTCACTACTGAGGCTTACTGATTCAATCTCCTCTGAAATGGATGTTGTCCAGATTACCTCCACTATCTTTGTTGACTTAGCCAAAGCTTTAAACACTGTCTCCCTCAGTCTGCTACTGGACTCCCTTTCTTCAGCTGGCCTCACCTCCTCTGCCATTAATTGGTTCAAGGCCTGCTTAACTGGCAGATCACAATTAGTTCATATTGCAGTAGCCATCTCCCCCCTTCTCGCCATCACTACTGGAATCCCACATGGCTCAGTGCTTGATCCACTCCCTTTCTCCATCTTTCTGAACAACCTCCGTAAGGTCTGCACACCCGCATCCATACATACAGTATGTATGCGGATGACACTGTTATATATACTGTACTTCTGGCAAATCCATCTCTGATGTGACAACCAGACTCCAACTGGCCTTCAATAAGGTCCAGCTCTGGCTTAGTTTGTATCACCTATCTCTCAGTGCCAAAAAGACAGTCTCCATGACCTTTGGCACAAAGGCAAAGACTCACAAGGCTAACTGATAGGCCCATCTTCCACACCCTTGATGGGACTCCACTAGATGACACTGCCTCCTTTTGTTACCTTGGTGTCTGGCTTGATCATCACCTCAGTTTCTCTGTGGATATTGATGCCATTCTGAAGAAACTGCACCCCAAGTTAGGCACCCTGTTCAGAAACTGGAGCTGCATCCAGCTACCAGCAAGGTGAGAGATAGTACAGAAGATGATCCTTCCTAAACATGACTATTGTGGCATAGTCTACAGTGCTGCTCCATTGCCCTCCCTAGCCTGACTGGACATCCTGTTTAACTTCTTCTGCTGTTTTGCTCTTGACCCCTCTCCCCTAACCCATCATTGTGATCACTACCACTCCCTGTTCTTTACCTCACTTATCAACAGACATACCCTGTACTTAGCAAAATTTATGTCAAAATACTGGCTTGGTTCCCTCCTCACTTGCCTATCTGATTGTCTAACCATCCTTTTCCCTTCTCTCTACACACTACGATCTTGTGACACAAGGATCCTAGCCATCTCCCCCCATGGCTGCACAAATGCAGGGAAAAACGGGTTCTCCTACTGGCTCCCTAGGTTATGGAACTCCCTCCCCCCACACATCTGTCACTCATCTACCACTGCTTCTCTAACTGCTGCCCTACACAACTATCTAATCATCTAATCATCAACTGCTTCTGCTATGGCCCCCCTTCTTACTGACCAGTTACAGTTTTCCTACTCCCTCATCCCTCGGCTCATGTGTTTTAAACAACCACCGGTACCTAATGATTACATGACTCCGTGCTTCTGCACAACTACTCTAATCTCCCTACTCTTTATCCTTTCTCCTACAGAACTTCTTCTGCCAATCATGCACTTACTGGGTATTGTAATTACATGCAACTGTACATTTTTCATTACTGTATTTTATCTTATCTGTTATTTATGTACTATGTTTTCCCAATTGTTACTTCTTCTACAGGATGTACCATGAGGTGAACTTGTTCAGTGTACCTTTCCTGGTGAAACATTTCAATAAATAAAATAAAAAATGTGTGGAAGAGGAGGAAGCAGCAATGGCTTCAATGGGCCCTTGTGAGTTATCATTGGCCTGAACTTCCATGGAGCCTCCAATGTCCATGTGGAGGATGGCTCAAGAAGTGTGCCCTTGAGTGCAGAGGTGGATTGCTCTTTGCTCTACACTAAGTATTTTTGACTGACTCAACCAGGACTGGCCACCCCCAAGCTGTGCTTCTGGGTTGGAGTTAGTTAAAAACAGCAAGGAGGAGAGAATTATATGTAGAGGAGCTGAGGTCAGGTATGGACAGTCGTACCCTTTCTACCCTAGAAAGATATGGGAAGAAATTGAGAAAGACAGGCATGCCTGGTTGTAGAAGGAAGCTTGTGCCAACCTGCACCCTAGAGTAAACAAGTGGGTCTGGTTTAAGGTGTTTAATGAGAGGCTGCAATTCTCGAGGCGTGGCAGGACCTTGTTGATCACTTCTGTGAGAATAGTGGACAAAGCTGGTCAAGAGACCTTCTTTCTTTTTAATTCTGTCTTTTTGCCCTGTTGTCAGCTGCCAGTCATCTGCCTGGTCATGGTGCCTCCTGGCTTCCACCTTTGAGCTACATTCTTCCCCTGAAACCTCTGACTTACCCCTCAGAGGGTGGGGTTGTGGCACTGGCCAAGTGCCGCAAATCCAGTAACTGACTGGGGGAGCTGACTTGGGAGGCTAATTGAAGCCTGAGTCTGGCTTCATTGAGGTGGCCAACTGTGGGAGTTTTTTCTTCCCCATGTGCCTGGGGGTGGGGACGTGCAAAGACATCCTGCATCCACCTCACCCCCCTCCTTGAGTACTGCTATGCGCTGATAGCTGTGGTGCCCCCTTCCTCTGCCTGGAGTACATCAAGCACCAGACGGGTACCCAACCCTTCCCCCAGAGAAGGAGAGCAGTCCACAGGATGCTCCATCCTTCTCCCCTAGCTGGCCCTCCAGTGACCCAAGTCTGTTCCCGAAACTGGGTCGCTGGCCTCGCAAGCAGAATTTAACCACTGCACTGATGGGCCAGCCAGTCAAGAGACATTCTATAATGTTCACATGATTCATCCAGATGGGATGACAGTCTATGCCCCAGATCCAGAATGCTGCTACCATTTTTTACCGTGGTGTATTTTTAACTCTGGTCATGGGTCTTGTCTGCCTGCAGATTTTTTTTTTTCATTTCATTTATTTTTATACTGGTAGGTTTGTAGGACAAGCCCATTTTCACAAATGACTAGTTTTTACAATAAACACAACACAACAGACTTTACAAAACAGTAACAATCAATAAATATACATTAAGTAAAACATCTGCAAATTGAATTCCTAACAAATTATTTCTAAGAGCCGTCTTAAAAATTGATAACTGCTTTTCAATAGTAACATTACAAGGAAGATAGTTATATATCCTGGCAGCAGCAAATTTTAATGAGTTTTGGCCAAAAGGTGTGTGTAAAAAAGGAATCAGAAAACCCTCTCTACTCCACAGTCTTGTACTACCAGATTTTGTGTTCCTAGGAAATAAACTAAGGATACTTTGTGGCACAATACCTAACTGAACCCTATGCAAAAACATCAGCAACCTAAAGTTGAAATGCCTCACTAAGGACAAACAACCAAAATATTTATATAAAAGACAATGATGTGGTAACCTTGATTGGCCAGTAGCGAAACGTATTACAGAGTGATATGTAGCCTGAAGTTTAAATAGAATTCTGTCAGAAGTATGAGAATATACTATGGATCCATAATCGATTAAAGAAAATAGTAAACTATGTGTAAGTAAAGACCTAATATCAACTGTAAGGTTACTTCTAATTCAATAAAGGAACCCCAATATTTTATGTACTCTATTAATTAAATCCAGTTTCTTCAGCTAATGTCAATAGTATTAAAAATCAGAAGTTGCTGACAACTTTTTCCATACTGAAGTCATTGCTCAGTGATATTATTTTTATACAAGATACTAGACTATATACTATAGGAGTATTGCAAAAGCAAAAAAAATATTGGAGTTTTGGCACATTGTTTTGGTCCATAGGAGAAGAAACCCATTCATGTGTGGGAGTACTATTTAAGTTGAATGAGTTAAAGTTACATCATTTTACTGAGTTAGTGCCAGGGAGAGTTTTAATTTTAGATATATCCTTATTACAGATGAATATGAGATTAATTAATATTTATTCACTACAATCTAAAGCAGCAAGGGTAGAATTGTTTTAGTTAATTCAACCATTTTTGCATACAATGAGAGGGATACTCCTGGGTAGAGGCTTTTACTGTGGCCTTTCATTAGCAGGGGGGGGAGTATAGAAAAAAAAATTCCTGACATGGGATTTGGGGAAAAAATTATACAAGTATCAGGACTGAAAGATACCTTTGCAGTAGGCCAGAAAAGACTAGATCATACTTTTTTTTAAAAGGGACCTTATCTATGCATATAGATTTTTCATTCATGCCTTCATAGTTTCCAATACAGAAAGTTCATTCTCTCCCACTGGAATGGAGACATTTGATCACAAAATAATCATGGTTAATATGGGTCAGACCTCAAATATTTTAAAAAGATCTGAGATTTGGAAACTCAATACATCTTTATTAAATCACCCAAAAATCAAAATAAAATCCCCTGATCTTTTAGTGGCAAGACTGTCATTGTTTGATTTCTGTAACAATCCAGTTATGTTGTTGGAGGATACAAAATTGATATTAGAAATTTCTTTCAGTCACAGTCTGTAAAGAAGCTGAACAATGGGCATTTAAAATACTGTATAATGTATGGGGAACATTATTGTGCATAGAAATCTATGCTTGGAATATCCTTGTTCTGCTGCACTATGTCACAATCCTGTTGTGCTGCACTCAGTACATCAGTAGTGCAGCACAACAACATCAAATATCTCCTCAAGCTGCTTCTACCACAAGACACAGCTGCCATTAAATGAACTGCGAATTTACCGCTAATCATAGTAACAGTAAATAGAACATTTCTGTCGTGAAATTGAAAGCCCACGAAAATAAACAGGCGCAAAAGTAAACAGGCAAGAAAGCACAATGGCATTGGTCTGCCCATCAGAATCGATATTGGAGAGAGCCAAATTCATAGCCGATCAGGAAAACAGCCAAACAATTAAAAAGACAGAAAATGACATACGAATCTTCAAAAGTTTCCTAGCTAGTAGTGGAGAAATCCTTGCTATATACAATATACCAGTGAACGAGTTGGCTAAACTGGTAGCAGAGTTTATATTTAAGCTGGAAAGACTGGATGGTGAACAATATGAGCCAAGCACTGTTCGTGGCATTCTTGGCAGTATAAACAGGTATTTAATTAGGCATAAGTACGGCCACTCAATTTTCCATGGTAACACAGAGGTATTTAGGGAAACTCTGGCCACTTTACAAGCAAAGCAGAAGTATTTAAAAAGATGGGAAAGGGTAATGAACCTATACAGTCTGAGGTCCTGTCAGTGTTGGAGATAAATAAACTATATGAATCAGATGCACTGGGCATGCAAAACCCCACTAGCCTCCTAAACATGTTGTTCTTCAACAACAGTTTATATTATGCCTTAGGTACCGCAGAGCAGAATGCCCTGTGATGGGGGGACCTTCAGCTTCTCACAGACTCAACTGGTAAAAAGTACATCCCATATAATGAGAGGCAAACGAAAATCCAAACAGGTGAAAACCCATGGGACATCTGAGCAATCAATCCTAGGATGTATCAAAATTCAGAAAACCCTGACCATCACCCTGTGGCAGCATATGAAAAGTACTCATCTCAAAGGCCATCCACAATGCTTGCACCAGACTTCCCATTTTATCTTTCACCAAACATAAACTACAAGCCTGGTGCTTCGTTGTGGTATAGGTCAATGGCAGTGGGAGAAAACGAGATAAGATGCATGCTTCAACACATAAAATCCCATACTGGTTTGTCAACCCAAAAATGAATAACTAATCATTCCACAAGGAAAACAGCAGTCCAGCATCTTGTGGACCAAGGTGTACCCTCAAAAGAAGTCCAGCAAGTTTCTGAACACTGTTCCTTGCAGTCCATAAATAACTACAGCACACTGTCAGATGACAAGCAGGAAAAATACTCAAAGGCATTCCTCCAGCTCAATGTGTTCAGTGATAGTTATTACCTCCAGTCCAGAGATACAGTGTCGGCCACCCCCAAAGTCCAAAGTACCCTTCAGCGATGGCTCGCAAATAAATATTTTCAGAGCCAACTGTATTTTCCAGCACCCATTCACAGTAAACATTGTCCATAACTACGGCCCGCGGAAGAGGAAGAAGCATGTGACCATCACTAGCGACAGTGCCAGTTCAGATGACGAGTAAGGTTATTACCCTCACACCTAGCTTACTGTCTAAAGGTGAAAGAGTGTTTCCGTAATAGATACAGTGATAGTGTGTGGCAGTATTAGATACAGTTAACATTTTTTTATTTGTTTTTATTTCTCTCGCCTTCTTCAATATGTAGTGCTGACACAGTTTCCATGTTCATCTGAAGAATTAGCATACCCGACGACGGATATAACCAACTCGATCAATCTGAAGCATGATGCAGATCCAGCGACCCGAAGGAAAAAAAATGGACAATTTCTTTTCTTAGATAAGCCCTTGTCTACCATAATCTAAAGCTAGTTAATAATATTTTATTCATGAGCTGCTTATTTTTAATGGAGCAAGGGAAGTTGTTTGTTGTGTGCTGCCTTGATTTTTTCAGTAAAAAAAAGTTTACCATCAGTATACTGCTTTCGTTTGTTAATTTTCTTGCTATTTAATCAACTCTGCATACACTATAAAAGATTGTCTATGGGGACTCATGCACAGACAAGGCTATTCATGGATCTCGAAGTATCCTTGGCAATGTGAAACCTCTTGAGCTTCGCTCTTGAGGTAAAACGTTGCCAAGGATAACTCTCGATCAAGAATACCCATGTTGTGCATGACTCCCCATAGACAATCCTCCATATCACTTTCTAAGAAATCAGCTGCAGAAATTACAGAACAAGAGGTGGACTTTGGACCACAAATTAAACAAATGAAATTGGAGATGAAGTAGTTCTGATATAATAGAGCAACATTTCTATTGTTGGAGCAAAGATTGGGGACACAAGAGAAGGTGAGTCAGGTGAACCCTTTTGAAGAAATGTCAGAACTGGGTTGATAATTGGGAAATTACAGCTTTACAGGATTTGAAAGGGCTTGTGTGAATAAACCAAAGGTAAATCTTGGATATTGTACAGAAATATGTAACTTCCCTTCTGGTCCTGGAACTCCTACACAGGGTACATTAGACTGCTTTTTGAGTAATATAAAATTATCTTTAGTAATATAACTAGAGCTAGAAAATATAACAAAAGACATCATGGAAAGAGAAGTACAGGAGTCTATTAGATCACTTAATAGGGGTGTATTCTCAGAGGAGGATGGACTACCAGGGGAGGTACTGTACATAAAATACTGGTATCTGATTTGCTGCCAGAAATAGTGACAGTATTTAGTGCAATACTAGGACAACATATAATGGGACAGATACTTGCAAAGGGAATTCTGATTTTTTTACATAGTAGGAGTGAAAGGATAATATGCAAAATTGGTGTCCAGTAAGCTTACTGAATCCTGATTGGAAAATTTTAGTAAGCATTTAAGGGAAAAGATTGTCCTTGGTGGCAGTATCTCTGATTAATCCAGTTCAACCATGTTCTATACCAGGAAGGCAGATTAATGATAATCTTTAAATAATTAGAGAATTTATGGAAGTTTGTCAAATTGAGGGGAAAGACAGTGTCATATTATCACTAGACCAAGAGAATGCCTCTGATAATATGGCACATATATATTTGTTTGCAATTCTGAGGAAATATTAGATACCTGACATCTTTGTAGGGTGGATAGAAAAAATTGTATGAAGCACCCACTGTAGTTCCCATGGTTAATGGGGAAAAAGAAGAAGTACTTTGAGTTCAAAAAGGGTATGGCAGAGTTTTCCATCATCACCACTGTTAATATATATACTAACATACTATTTGCCAGCAGATTAGGCCTTACGGTCTATTGAGTTTGCTCGAACCTCAGATCCCTAGTTGGGTGCCAAGGCCCTCCCCTTCCTTGTGTTCCAGAAACCCCTATCAACCATCCCCACCCCCCTGGGACAGGCCATCATCTGATACATCCACTTTCTGTGTCTGTCCCACCCCTCTTGAAGCCCTCTACTGTGGATCTCCAAACCAGCTTGCCAGGTAGTGCATTCCAAGGGTCCACCACCCTCTCAGTGAAAAACCTCCTCCTCTTTTCCCCCCTCACCCTTCCACCTTCCAACTTCAAACCATACCCTCTGGTGATACCTCCCTGCTTTAGTCTAAAGATCCCCTCCATGTTTACCCTATTTATTCCCTTGAGGTACTTGAAGACCTCAATCATGTCGCCCCTGTCTCTCCTCTCCTCCAATGAAAACAGGCAGAGCTCCTCAAGTCTGTCCTCATTTGTCAAATCCCCTAGCCCTCATATCATCTTAGTTGCCCTCTTCTGTACCCTCTCCAGGAGCTGTATGTCCCTCTTCAAGTGTGGTCTCCAGTACTGTACACAGTACTCAAGGTGTGGTCTAACCAGTCAATTGTACAGCAGCAGAATCACTTCCTTGCTCCTAGAGGTGATCCCCCTTACGATGCATCCCAACATCCTGTTTGCCTTTCTAGCTGCTCTCCTGCACTGCTCAGAGTTATTCATACATGCATCCACCATGACCCCCAGGTCTTTTTCCCCTATTGAGGCCCCCAGCGCCTCCCCTCCCAGGGTGTACCTGTGTTTAGGGTTTCCCCGCGAAGATGCAACACCTTGCACTTGGTGATATTGAAATTTAATTTCCATGTGTGAGCCCAGCTATATGTATATATTCATTGCAAAAAACTCTGTTATTGCATTAGTTAGGGTTATTCCACAGTGACAAAACCGAGGAAATTTGGTGTTAGGGCTGAAAACCCTAACTCTGCATCCCACCACCCCCAGCACCAAACACACACACACACAAACATGCAAGTTGGGGGGGACCAAGGCAACACAACCAATCACAGACAACCAGCAGCAGGTAACAGAAATAACATACAACTGTCTAAATGTACTACTAGACACATCCATCATTATGGTAAACCAACCGTATGAGTTCTGCTGCCATCCAAGTGCCTTGGAGGTAGAGGGGCATGCTGGGCATCACTGATTGGTGGACCACATTAAGCATTTTTGTCTTACTAATACATTTCTTATCTCTTTCAAATGAGAATGTGTAGGTAATGCATCACTGTAACAACATGATAGTCTTAGACAGCATTTTCACCACCCTTTGTTGCTTGTTAATGCCTCCTGATGTTACCCTGGTATAACGCAATGATGTATCAGTACAACATTATGTGCACAGTACTGGTGCACCATTATCTTACCCTGTACAGCTAGAGAGCTCTGTTGGAGTGTTGGACCAAAAGAATCACATGGTCCCACTGCATTATTCCTAATATGTGGTCAGTTTTTTGGTTGAAAAAGGTAAGTGTGTTTCTGTACAAATTGATACATTGCTGCTAGCATGGTGGTCAAAGGGCCCCATGCTTACACTTTTGTGTTTATGACTGTTAGTATCATACATCATTTTCTCCATCATTTCATCTGTGTAAATGCCTCCTGATCTTACCCTAGCATAAGAAAATTATTAATCAGTATAGTATTATATACAGAGGTCTTCTGCACCATTCTGTGAAGTTATACACCAGCACAGCTGTATGGGACTGTGTAACCCAAAGGGTCCCGTAGTACCACTTCACTCTCTCTTTACCTTGGTGACAGTTTCTCGTTGCTAACACATGTTTCCTGTTTGTGTACAAATTGCTACACTGGTGGTAGCAGAGGGGGGGTCCAAAGAGCCCCATGTTACAACTTTTGTAGCTATGAATAAATAAAATCAGACAGCATTTTCACCAACCGTACATGTGTGTTAATGGTTCCTAATGTTAGCCTGACATTGCTAAATGATGTATCAGAACACTATTATATACAGAGTGCTGCTGGAATGTTATATTGTCCTTTATACCTGGGCAGTTATGTGGTAGGATAGTACCCAAAGTGTTGATAGTGTCATGGACCCTGGCTGACATTAACAGACAAATGGTTTCAGATATTAACAGCAGAAATGACTGTTATTATGGGCTGTAGAATTCATATCACCTTTTGTTGTGTGCTAATGCTGCTAGATGTTACCTCATAATAACCAAATACTGTTACTGCCTACTATAATGAACAGAAAATTACAGTGCTGTCATAAAACTGTTGAGCACTGCATGCCTGCATTCATTTCTGAGCAGAACTTTTTGTTAATAAGCACATGTGTGTCCTTATGTACACATGCCCCTCTTGGTTTGAACATGAGTGCATTGGTCAGTGCATGTGACCCAAAGGGTCCCATGCTCTCAATTCTGTGCTTATGGTCAGATAATATAACACAACATTTTTACCACCTTTTCTTCTATGTTAATGCATTGTGATATTGTCCCAGCAGAACCACGTGATGTATAAGTAAACTGTTGTGTGCAGAGTACTGCTGTTGTTATCTTACTGTGTGCAACTACTCAGCATGCCTCTCTACTCCCAAGGCACTCAGATGGTGACAGAACTCATATAGTTGGTGGACCATAATGATGGATGTGTCTTGTAGTACATTTAGACAGTTGTATGTTATTTCTGTTACCTGCTGCTGGTTGTCAGTGATTGGTTGTGTTGCCTTGGTCCTCCCCCCTACTGGCATGTGCATGTGTGTGTGTGTGTGTGTGTGTGTGTGTGTGTGTGTGTGTGTGGTGCTGGGGGGAATGCGGAGTTAGGGTTGTCGACCCTAACACTGAATTTCCTTGCTTTTGTCACTGTGGAACAACCCTAACTATTGCATTAATGGATTTTTTTGCAATGAATTTCCTTTTTTTTGGAAAAAGTATAATATTTATATTAAATTGTATACGTTGGTGGGAGTGTGGGGCCCAGCAAGGTACACATAGCTTTATTATTACATTTGCTTCTGTGAATTTATGTGGTATGGGTCCTGTGGCCCAACTCACAGATAAGCAGGTACTCATGCATCACCCTATAGAGACAATAAGACTTGAAACATTTAAACAATGAACACATTCAGTGTACTGATTACAATACCTAAACACATTTACTTTGTTCTACTTGAATTGTATCCACTAGTATACCAAATGCATCATCAATATTACCACTTTAATGTTATAAATAACTAAACACACAACACAGTTAGGTAAGGTTAAAAAAATATTTATTGCCGAATTAATTGTTGATTAAAAAGGCCAAATTGAAAGACATAGTCAGTCTCACAATGCAATATTTGAAAAAAAAAACAAAGTATTTTGTAACAGTGAAATATGTATGTTTAACAGTATGATACATACTTGGGAACCAATCCTTTATAGTAGTAAATACCACATTGGCACAGTTAACCACATACATGTGTGCACACTGTATTTCATATATTTCACATTTATATTGCTGTTTACACTGTGTGATTGACAGTGTCAATGTTCCTGGGGTGGGTGAAAAACCAGATGCCAACTGTTTCAAAAAGTAAAAACACTACAAAATTTTGTTATGCTAAAAAAAACAAAGTTATCATTAATATTTACATACATTTAATTTTGATATATATATTGATATATATGTGCATATATACTAATAAATATACACATAGATATATGTCAAGACATATAGATACATAGATGCATTTGGAAAATTCCCACCTGACCCCCCAATTGAGGCGATTGAGAAACATTATCAGGAATACGTAAACCAGTTGTTATCAGTTCAAGTGTTTGATTTACAATAGTATACATTTGTGTACTTGTTTTGCTGTCATGTTTTTACACATAAAAAACTGTAATGAACTATTGAGTACTATATAAAAATATACATACTTCAAACACAATAATTAGCTGCGATGCTAAAATAAGCAAATCAGCATCTAAGTCATAACTGTGAAACGTGAAAGTTAATAATAATTAACAATCTCATGTAGTACTATAATTGGTACACACACTATGTTGGCATTTAAATATGTTACATGTTTTAACAAACCAAACCTTAACCAGGATAGTATTCATTACTATGAAAAATGGTGATATTTAACTTAGTACTAATTAGGAAAGCCTTACTAAATATGTAATTAAAGTACAGTACACATACAAGTAAATGTCTAAAATTGTTCCTAGTGAAACACTCTGTGAAACAGCTACATCTTTTACATTACTTTATACATAAACAGTTTTAGACATCAATAAAAGTTGTAATAAATAAATCAATAAAAGTAACTTAATACTATGATGTAATTAAGCAATAATGCACGACAGGGTGTGTGTTGTGCTGGGATAATGTCATGCCTGGGGTGATTAGGCACGAGGCCGCAGGTCGAGTGCGACTAATCACCCCAGAAGTGACGTTATCCCATCACAACACACACCCTGGAGTGCATTATTGCTATTATACAATGGCTCATTTGTCAAATTAAATAAAAAAATAGATTTTAAATGTATTTAAAACATTTTTTAGTAATTTTTTTATTGAGTAGGAATACTTACTGAAAAAATAGTGCTGTTCTATTTTTTGCCCAGTAGGTGGTGCTTCATGTCCTGCCCCCCCACACACAGACACCCACACTAATTTTTTGTGTCAGTTTTTGTTGCCATCAAGTTTAATTGGATTGATTCTGCAGTCCAGTCTTTCACGTGTCAGCTGAAGATTTTTTTTTTAAATACCGTCAGTGAAAGTTACATACGGGAGTCGGGAGCGTGGTGGTACAGATTCGCTTCATGAACCCCCCCCACACACACACACACAGACCCAGGCTAATTTTTTGTGTCAGTTTTTGTTGCCATAAAGTTTGATTGGATTGATTCTGCTGTCCAGTCTTTCATGTGTCAGATGAAAATGTTTTTTTTTTTAAATACCGTCAGTGAAAGTGGCATACAGGAGTCGGGAGCTAGGCTTGTACGTACACTTCCAGTTTTACGGTTCCATTTTTATGTGTGTCTCACTTCAAAGAAAGGAGCTGTTAAAAGTGTTGTAAGGTAAAGTTGCTTGTCTAGTTCTTTTTGTGCAGTTATTGTGGGCTAGCAGCTGCTATTTTGTCAGGAATTGAGCAACGGCAGAGAGCCACGTGACTATGAACTACGGTTTCCCCGGTAACTGAAGCCGCTCGGTTTTAGGAAGAAATGTGTGTAGGAGTTATATTTTTTTAAACCTTCTGTGCTGGGGGACTTAGGAGTGATTTGATCGGAGGGAGGTTTGAAGTTTTAACCGTGAACACGGAAGACGGCTTTGGAGTGGGAATTACAGAAGTGGGCTAGCTGGCAGGGAACATGACAAGCGTGCGGTAGTGGAATGATTTAGGTAACCGTTTATGCAGTCTTCTGTGTGCTGGTACTAGAGCCATGATGTTGTACTGGGATAACATCACGGTTCCAGTCCATGACAGTCCAATCAGAGTACAAGATTCTTTCAAGCCATTGTATAATATGGCATAACCCTATTATTCAGCATATTTACATTAATACAATACAGACGTCAGATAACAGAGCATACATAATAGTATAGTTCTGCTATTACAAAAGAATCAATCATGTTGGACAGCAAAGGCCAAAAAACAAGAGTCACACATGCTCATAGTCATCATGTTGCACATCTGTAGCAATATGTGACTATTAGACTGGTAAACACAGTCCAATATGGAACAGTAAGAAATAATCCAAAACATTCAGATCAAGGAAGTGTGGCATAAAATATGAGAATTTCTTTACTGTTACAAGATCTTCAAGACATAAAAATGCTGCACAAAGGTGTTGCATTACATCCTACATAGTCACTTTGTGCAACTACAAAAGTATTGTTCCTAAATAGAGGTGCTGTGTTGGCAAATGTGCCACATAATACTTGCAATATCACCATGCAAGTTACTCACAGCAAAAGACAATCCCAACACATAAAAACAGATAGTAATATCTGTTTTGTTAGCTGGAGGTCTTTCTGAAACATTTAATTGTGGTTTCTCTAGTGATTATAAACACAGTTGGTGCCGATTGAAGACCACTGCAACTATATTTACTATATCACTGAATAACACACCTCTCTTAGATGTCAGGTTGGTGCAGGCATACGCATATAAATAATGTGATGTACTGTCAATGTAATATTGCACAGAGATGGGGGAAAGGAAGGATAGGAGTAGTTTCAGAGCAGTTATGATGTTACACAATGGACAACAATCCATATCACATGTTGTGTGACTACTCTTCTGATTGATGAAGTTTGCCATAGTTCTTCAATATCAGAACATAAGCATCTTTTAAGTGGCGTGGTAGCTGTTGCTTAAAAGTGCTCATTGAGTCATTGCATCCA
This sequence comes from Neoceratodus forsteri, assembly GCA_016271365.2. Lineage (NCBI taxonomy): Eukaryota > Metazoa > Chordata > Ceratodontiformes > Ceratodontidae > Neoceratodus > Neoceratodus forsteri. The sequence goes on from JADMNL010000035.1 coordinate 41,674,112, forward strand.
ACCCACCCAGTTCAGTACCTCAACAAAGTAATGTAATGTCCTGAATGTACAGACTGTCCTTGGTGGTAGATCACAGCATGAGTGTCAAACACTGCTTGATTAAATGTCACTCTACCAGCTGTGAAATCTGTGATAGGTGTGTCAACTCTGAGCCCATGAGAGTCAAACTTATGCAGTACAAGCATAAGGTATTGAGATGAAGTACTGAGATGTATAGACTGAGTACATGTACCTCCACACCTAACACAAAGGTGACCAGTTTGTGCATTGCTAAACAGATGTTGGAACTTCACACTTCGATGGTGAGGAACATGAAAGAAATCCAGAGCATATTTTCAATGGTTTCTCACTGAGGATGGCCATATGACAGACATTGATATCTGGTAACATAGGAAACAGTAAAGTACTGCTGCATTGGAATCCCCTCATCATCCAAACTGTTTATGGTGGCCATCATAAACTTGGTGACATCCTGTTGCATGTTAGCTACAAATGTACTGTGTCCATCGTAGGTACCTAGAGCCTGCCGTAGAGGCGTGAATGACAGTACATTGTCTAACTGCTGGGAAGTCACATGTACAACTTGCTTCAATGCCTTTGATAAGGTAGTGTCTAGTGAAGTTGATATTTCCTCAACAAAGTGTGGCATGTGGAGAAATGCTTGCATTGCTGAATCAGCATAGCAGTTAACTCTAGTACTGTTATCAAACACTGGGACTACAGCCACACCAAGTGACTTCTTATGAGCAGGTGATCTTGTATCTGTATTTGACATATCAACCTTGCCAGTGCTGTTGGTAGTTAATTCACTGGTGGTTACTAGTTTCCTCTTGTTGCCAGCTGAAGCTCCAACTGTTGAATTTGAGCCCACCACATAGATAGGTAGTGGTAGGAGAGGCATTTGTGGCTGGTACAGAGTATGTAATCTATTGTACTCAACAATACATTGCTTGTCAGTGGATATCTTCTGTGGTGTTACAGTGATGATGTGCAACCCAGCAAGACTGCAAACGTATAAAAGTGCGACTTAGCTCATGCCATCTTTGAAAATGTCACAGCCTATGTCCACCATAGCTGAATCCAAACTCAAGCCCTGTGACTTGTGTATGGAAACAGCATATGCAACACTTATTGGGAATTCTTTCCTATTGACATATTTATCCTTAAAGACCTAGAACTTAACACAGGTGCGATCAATCTCCACAGACTGGTGCATGTTGTCAAACCGAACAACAAGTGCCTCAACAAACGTTTTCTGAACATTGTATTTAAAGTTGAGAATGTAAACCATTGCACCATTTACCATGCCACGTTCAACATGAAGATTTCGACTTAGCATGACACGTGCATTCTTACAAAGAGTAAGAACAGCTTCTAGACCAGCTGTACGTGACACAACTGACTTAAGTTCAGACAGTTGCTCAGTCATCTTTGATACCAGCTTCTGACTTAGACAAACACCAACTGTATCAACAGCATGCAGTGTGAGGATTTCTTGATTCTCTCTCTCTCTGCAACATGATACTGTTGAATTCAGAACATTTCTTAAGTCATGGCATAAGACACATGATGTGTGACCCCTTTGAGTACACATCACTGAAAACATCACATGCTGCATGTATCGATGTACTATCCACAGTGATTCTTTGAGTATTCAGCATCAAAAGATGTGAAAGTGACAAAGTACCTGTACAAGCTTGATCCAACAGTGCCTTGTATGCTAGATCACCACTCTGCCGCATGTTCTCAAACAACTCGACATAGGTTTATAACTCCCACAGATTACAACCTCCAATGCATCCCAGTGTCTTCTTAGCCTGCTTCACAGAGAGATCTGCAAAGACATGTTCTGCATTAACTGATGCAAGTTGTAAAAGGTCTCCAAATCCAATGCTATTTTTACCACCAAATGCATCTCCATAGTTAGTGCCCAAAATATCCTGCAGAGAAAGGTGTATACAGGCTAGCATCATGTTAGATACCATGCTGATCTCATCGATGATCAGTAGCTTCATTTTAGTGAACATAGAACGAAGCTGAGATGCAACCTCAAATGACAGTTTACGATACATTCCTGCTTTACCATGCTCCACTGGCAACATGAAGAGACAGTGTAGGGTGACTCCGCCAATATTGTATGCAGCCAGTCCAGTGGGAGCAGTAACAGCAACAGACATTGTTGTGTCTGTCAGTTTCCTTATTTCAGCTGAAATAGCCTGTATAAGAAAGCTCTTGCCTGTACCCACTGAGCCACTAACAAACATCAGCAGTGACTTGTACTCATGACAGGTACATTTCTTCTGTTCATGAAGTATCCCATGACAAACAGCATCTGTAACTGCAGAGTGAACCACAAGTTACTGTTTATTGAGTTTCTCTCTCAGTTCAGCTGGATCAAGAGTGCAGTGTGTGCCATGCTCCATAGCACTTTTCACTTCTGACATGAGTACTTCTCAGGCTTTCGAAGGCAGAGGTATTCCAAGTGTACCCTCTCCTTCTGGATCAAGGTTGTCCTGTGAACTAACTGGAGTGTTCTCCTCAAGTTGTTTTTTTGACTTTTCAACTTGTTCCTTCTCAGCGTCTAGTCTCTGTATGTATGTCTCAGAGTATTCTGTTTTGAATGTGTTGTAACTGTCATTGAACTGTTCCTCAAATGTATCACAGCCACCTTTCAATTCACTCTCATTCCTCCGGAGTTTAAATAAGAAAAGGAGAGCAAAGTAATAATGCGCTCTGCTCTCAGATGTGCCTAGATGTAATTTACAATGGTCAATCAGCCAAGGCTTGAGTTTCTTAATGAGGCAGCCATCCAGTCCTGTGACCTTGTAAATGTGGAGTGTACAATCAGGTGATAAATCAGTCTTGTAGTCATACCACTTAGCAACCACAAAGAGACACATATCCATGTCACTGTGTCTTCTGGGGTAGTATGTGTCAATCAGATTATTCTTCAATATCTGCTTTGAAGAAGGTCTGTTGAAAGCCAGTTCCTCAATGTCAGCATGAGGTATTAGTACACATTTGTGCTTCTCTTTGTAGTTCACGCTGGGAAAGCTCACAGCATCAGACTTGCCGTACAAATGTGTACCGATCAAACAATCGCTGGCTTCATATGCACCGCATTCTCTGTGGGACAGTGACTTTAATCCAAGTGACTACAACTGAGATGTCAGTGACTTGCTTGAACTGTCAATATCCTCCCAAAGATCTTGCAAGCTGATCTGTTCATGCTTGGTGGTGTATGAAGTGACATACTGAACCAGAGCCAAAGAGTGTCAGCCACAAACTGAGCATCTATGTTTGCTTGCCACATCAGTAGAAGGGTGGGGTTGTAATCATTGATGTACACCTTCTTCTCCTCTCTGGGTAACTCATATACCTTCTTTGTTGATTTTGCCTTCAAGTGATGTCGCATTGATGAAAAGAGTTCATTCATGCGACCATTCTGACACACTTGTCTTGGGAATCCAAAACAACATCTCGTGCACCAGTCAGATTTACTCTTCACTGCACGGTGGCAGTATTTGGCACACATGTGTTGTTGGAACTTATGCACCAACTTCTACAGTGTAGGACTGTCATACTTGTCCGGTATGTGGCAAGTAATGTAACGATTTATGAGGCTTAGCACTTCTGCTGCTTCATGACCGCCTATGCTCAGGGCATCCTTGATCCATAGTAACACATTAATGTGAGGAGCACCTCTTGCCTGATACTCCATCCTCCAAAAGTAATGTTCTACAGTACCAAGAGGCGGATTGTCCTTAGACAAAATGAAAATCAGAATATCATGAAATCACTTGTAGAAATGTCTAGTGACAGACACTTGGTCAAGTGAACACATCTCTCCAAGAGTCATTGATGCAATGCCCTCCACATCAGAATTTGTCCACTTGAGGAGTTGAAGCAACTCATCCCAGGTATATTCAGTGCACAGCTAACTGTGGCAAACCATGAGGCAGCAACATACTCTCGCAGCATGGTCATCACCTCAGAGTGTCTATGATTCCAGTATTCTTTGGTATCACAGAGATTTGACAGTATGGATGATAAATTAACCTGCAATGTCCCATCCTTTTCCTTCAATTTCTGCAGGAACTGAATGGCAGTGGTTCCATCAAGTGGAGTCGTGAGCCATAACAGTATGCGCAATTGATGCAGATAGTATGCTAAGCTCACTCTCCCATAGCAGGTGAAACAAGTACTGCATGTTCCATCTAAATTTGCCATCCTTACTCAGCACTCAAGTGGTATGGTATTCAGCACATTGTACACACACTTCTCTATCATCTAAACATCCACCTGACCCTTGGGGGAATAAATCCAGAAAACAACGCACTTCCAAAGTTGCCTCCCAGATGCTGACAGAGTCACCTTTCACCTGTTTCTTCTGATACAGATCAATGTTATCCCCAACTGGATCTCTGCCATGTAGTGAATGTATTGTGTATTGTTCATACACATTGTCAGTTGTTCATACATTGACTTTCTCAATCATTGGCTTGTTTGTTTCCAACACACCGTACTGAGCAGACATACTGCTCATCCTATTAATGTCAAGGTCTACATAGAAGGGATTGTTGCTCTTCAAGTAAGTGAGAACTTTCTTCACCTTCTGTTCACTGACAACATCCTGCCAGATCACCTTGGACTTCATTGGAACACCGTTAACAAGAATGACCAGACTGTTCTCACTGGAGATTGCTTCCACATTTTCCTGCAAAGGAAGTGGAAGATACATGACAGAACCCTTTAGAGACTTGATGAGCTCTTTCTGTGGAATGTGCTGTGTTCTCATATTCAAATGTAGGATAGTTCAAAATGATTTCATTGTTTGAATAAGAATCAGTTCAAACATATTCAACATAGAAATCTCAATAGGTATAATATGTGCCTCCATATTGTTCAACAGTGACCTTGGTGGCAGTGTGTTATTCTTCACCTTGGAGAAACAGTGCTTGCACGTCACAATGATTGGCTGCAAATGAAAGTCACATTTCAACAGCAGAAAAGCCAACAGTCTGTACCATGTGTCATTGTACAATGACAAGGTTTCCAGATTAACTGTGACTGTTTGTTTCTGATAACACAGGTGATCACATGAGACACATACAGAGTCAAATTTCTCTGCCTTTGTCAACTCAAATGTGGCTATGGATTTGCCAAACACTTTCACAATGTCTGTTTCCAAGACAGAGACTGAGTCACCATCAGTACCTAATGACTGATCAACGATAGTATCAGTGACATTCCAGTCACATTGTACATCTTCAATAATTTCCATAGTAGCTCTCATGTCACCAGACTGCAAGAACTCATTAAGATGAGAATACTCTGATACTGCTTGTCTCATCTCATACACCTTATATACAAAGGTACTGTACGCATGCAAGACTGATGCACCATTAGCATTTGCATGTGGTGAAACATGCTGTCACAAACACCACTGTCCAAGCATGCCAGTGAATGGCCCATAAGTCCAGTATGTGGACGGATCTCACAGAGGTCTATTGTCTGAAACAATTTACGTCTGTCTTTATGATCAGTGATCGCAAACAGATTAATAAAGTGTTTGACTTTATCAAAAGATGACTGCCTCCAATTGCATGTTGCATCATATGTCCGTGCTAGACATTGAAACCTACGAGGAGGCACAGTTGACTCATTTTCATCATCTGACTCAGTTGGTGTATCATGGGACACTGGAAGCACATTACACAGTTTCCCATCCTCATCAAAACAGAACTTGCTGTCCTTTTTCTGTGTGTTATATGATTCTTCCCAGAAATATGCCTCTGAGTGCTGTGTATGTAGCCAGCTACCTGTGGAGACATCACAGAAGTTGTGTTGGTTCAAAACTGGGTACTGTTGTAACCTCATCTTAAGACTGTACACAACCTTTCTGAATCGTTCGAGCACATCTGCCATTTTACGCCACAAGCATTGAAGAACAAGTAGCGCTCTGACAAATGTATGAACTCTGAGGCGCACTTTCATCAATGACAGATGACTCTTCAGTCTCCTGGGTTCATGTCTCTTCACAGCCGCAATAAGTATATCGACCTTTGCTTTAGCAGCCAATGATCTGTAATACTTTTGCTTTCTCAGATGAGTAGCAGCAACCATAGGTCATTGCTGTTGCTGAGAATGTTTTCTCATGCTTGGTTTTCCAACAGATTTCTTGCTAGTAAAAGATTTTTGAAACTATTGGTCAGCTGTGCAGTGTTCTCCTGCAGTTGAAGAACTGCATACCATTTCTGTGGAATCTGTAACCACTAAACTACGCCTATGCAGAAAACGCCTACTGTGTGCACACTCTGATGTAGCATGTGTGCAACTGTTGGCTCTCTTAAGCAGCACTGTACTATTATGATACCTTTTCTGTCTCTGTGCAGCAGTACGTCTCTGTCTAGATGGCATTTTTTTGTCTGTCATTTGAATGCAGTGTTCATAAATGTTTGGTAATTATCAGACACCTGTATACAAAACAAAAGAAAACATAGCGACTGCAAAGAAACAATTGTTGAATAATATTGCATAGTAGTTAATAGTCTACATCTTTATTGTGAAATAAATAGAAAATATGTACATAAAAAATGGTTAAAGACAATACTTGTGACACTAGAAGAGTAACACAGACAGTACACTATCCTTTTGTATCTTCCATGATTGGAACTGCATAATAACAGTCTGCAAGTAATAACAGTGTCACACCATGAAAGTGTCATGCATTCAAAAGTATTTTGTGTTTTTTTTGTGATTTGTGAAAGCATTTTCAATACTTTCATGTATTCGAAAGTATTTTTTGAAAGTATTTATCAATTTGCGATATTTTAGAAAAATATGTCAATAATACTAAAAGTGCTGCAACATTATAAATCATGAAAGTATTGCAAAATACTTTGAATACATGAACCTTTCGAAGAAAGCTTTCACAAATCGTGATTCTTTCAAAACTTTTTCACAAAAGCATGTACATCTGACCTCTGAACCAAGTGTTTCCCATGAAGCAGAATAACTAGGAAGTGCCCAAAATCATTGAAAAATGCCAGCGACCTTAAAACAGAGTGCAACAGAGTAGGAGAGAACATGTAACAGCGCCTCACATGCAATAATGCAGTAAACTAGCTAGGTGTGAATGTTTAATAGTCATTTTTTTAAAGATTTTAGTAGTTTTCCCCAGCAAGAGTGGCCATGTTTTTATTATTTTATTTATTATTTTTTATTTAGCTTTTGTTGACCGGGTAAGTGCACTAGACAAATCCTGCCTATTTTCAGGCACGACCCGGGGGAGGGGGATACAGATGAATGCCAACTGATCTTGAACCAGATTAAGCTGTTGGTGGTATTTTTAGTGTTTTTTTTTGTGAAAAAACACCCAACTATGAAGCTGAACCAATCAGACGCTGTCTGGTAGTTGAGTGACAGACAGTAAAGCCAATGACACAGCACAAGAAATGAATATTTATTTATGCAAAGTGCAAGTGTCTGAAGATTGAACAGGTGATGTCAGGCAATCAATCACAAGAAGAGAAAGTTGGAGAAGAAGGTCACAGCAGTCATCTTAGGAGACACTGAGATACTGTTCATCTTGTGTACGTACATGCTGTTTTCTAGAACATTTTACTAATATTACTAAAACTCAGTACTGCATAAAAATAGCATTAAACAACATGTTTTTTAATGGTGTATTAGACTGCTGTAGTATAAACTGTCCATCAGACTGCAGGTAGAAGTTATAAGGGTTTAAACTCACAGTGTTACTGAGTACTTACTAGCCCAGATCACAGCTGAAAATGAAGGCAGTAATCAGACAGCACGTGTATCATGAAAGAAGTGGGAACCAATGATAGTGTGTTATTCAATTGTGATTATTTGAAGTGACCTATTAAAAGCTAGTATTTTCCCTCCTAGAAACTTTGCAACATATCTGTGTAACAGCAGCTGCAACCATTCAGTGTCATAATAGTAGAAGCAGCCATTGTATTGGTTTAGTGAGACAAACTGTAAGCCAATAATTTGTTTGTTACTGTTTATTTGTCCAGCCCACCAAAACAATATTGAAGCAGAGAGGGAAATCTCAGTTTCAGATTCAGTGCTGACTGGACACTGCAGGAGACACGCTGATTTTTTGGTAGCTCTCTGTCCACTTCTCACTTGGAATAGTTTAGAATGGCAGAAAACAGCAAATGTTCTGTGTGGCTGGTGGGCAGCAGTTTAATTCGAAGAGGTTGTAACTATGCTCACACAAGTCAATTTGGCAAGGACCTGCAGCTTCCAAATTGTTCTGTGAAGTGGTTTGGCAGGAGAGGTATGAGGTGGGAGCATCTCATGCCAATGATGCACAGGCTATTGAGCAGTCAAACTCCTCCAGACATACTGCTGATCCATCTCGGAGGCAATGATTTAGGCACCAAAAGATGGGTATATTAAGTTTCAGAAGCAAAATTGAACCTGGTTTCTATAATGAGTATGTTACCTGCCTATAAGATACTGTTTTCAGACATTATAGAGTGGAGGATCTGGCAAGCAGAACAACACATGTACCTGCTTGACATGGCATGGAGAAAGATCAACATACAGTACAAATTTCTGGATATCTGCACATGTTTGGGGTGCACACCATACATCACCCTGAAACCAAGTATTCTAAGGAGTGACTAAATCTACCAGACAGTGTGCACTTCTCACATGCTGGCAATTGCTTTTTTGGGGGAGATCTTCCAGATGGCATCCTCACAGTACTCTAAATATTAGAGTGTCCAGAAGAGCATGCAACAAACGGTTATTTCAAGAGCCAGAAAACCTTGGTCAAAAAACAGAAAAGGTACTTGAATTACACGTCACATACACTGAGTATTGCAGCACCATGTAAACACATAACATGTACAGTATAAGTTTAACTGAGTGGCTGTTGTACACATGATAGGAGGCTTCACCTAGTAGTTTTATATTTTTCCCTGAGTTTTGAACAGTGTGAGGCACTGAAGAAAAAATAGAGAACTGGTAGTAATGTGTTTTTGGGTTTCTGACATAGGAGTAGAGGACATGTGGTGGTGGGGGGGAGACCATGTAGACTCACAGTATACTGTTATGAACTGTTCAAGCATTAATGTACAACAGCATTTGCAACATGCTGCGATTACGACACACCTCAAGTTGTGCACAGGGCCGAAGGCTGAGTGCATGCAGCACATGAAAAGTGATATTGAGGACCAGTATTAATTTGGTATTGTTTTTTTCTGATATAGGAGTGAGATAAGGGATGCCATGCAGAGTCACAGCATACCGCAATGTACTATTTAACTAGTAATCCACTACAGCATCTATGATATGGTGCAATATCAGCACACCTCACTTTGTTCTGAAAAAGGCCGAAGGCTGAGTGCGTACAACACCCGAGAAGTGACATTGAGCATGCACAATATATGACATTGTAGTGGTGTGCAGTAAGAAAATATATTAAGCAATAGTACAGTAACACCCACTGACACAAAAAGAAGTGAATCAGAAACCTACTGAATCAGTCATAATTCATTCCTGCAATTGACTATTTAAGCAGTAATACACAACATCATGTGTGACATGCTGTGATAATGTCAGACCTCAGGTGGTTCTGCACAAGTTGTCAGCCTTAGTGTATAGAACACCTGAGAAGTGTGATTCCTATCTTGCAGTGCAGTAAAGGAGCAGGAAAATCCTAGCCCCCCCAAACAATCACGGTAGTAAGTGTGGCAAACACCAACATGGAGGTGTCGATAGGGAGAAGGGCAGGGGTAAATGGAGAAAGTGACAAAAGCAAGAAGGGCAGGGATGGGGCAAAAGGGGGTAAGGCCATCAGGAAATGGAGGGTAATGAGTACCAATGCCCATAGTCTGGGCAACAAGCTCCCTGAGCTGGTGGCCGTAATGGAAGAGGGATGCCTGGATATCATAGCAGTCACAGAAACATGGTACACAGAGAACCATGACTGGGATGTTAACATACCAGGGTACATAACTTACAGGAGAGACAGGCAGGGGAGAAGAGGGGGAGGAGTAGCTCTCTATGTAAAGGAAGGGATAAAGGCAACTGAACAAAAGAGTAAACAGGGAGGGGAGGAGGCACTGTGGGTCACCTTGGAGACTGGAAAGGGCACCACAATCCGCACAGAGGTTGTGTACAGACCCCCATGTCAGGGGGATGGAATGGACAAGGATGTGATGGAAGGCATTCTTAGAATGGCAGAGAAAGGGGAGATACTGTTGATAGGAGGCCTGAATATGCCAGATGTTAACTGGAGCACATTTGCTGCAGCCACATCCAAGAGCAGGGCCATTCTTGACGCCCTACAGGTGGCAGGCATTAGGCAGCTAGTTTCAGAACCCACTCATGAGGGAGCAATCTTAGACCTCTTACTCTCAAACGGGGGCAGTGAGAGGATCTCAGATCTAGAAGTAGGTTGCCATCTGGGGACAAGTGACCATCAAACAGTGTGGTTCACGTTAAACTCAGCTACAGAGTCAAGCCATACAAAAGTGAGGGTACTGGACTTTAGGAGGGCTGACTTTGGCAAGATGGGAGAGTGCCTCAGAAAAGCACTAGCAAACAGGCTAGAAGGAGGTGTGGAGCAACAATGGGGAATTATCAAAACTGCCATCACAGAGGCAACATGCCTTTGTGTGAAGCAAATAAACAAATCAAAAGAAAGAAAAAGCCACTATGGTTCTCAAGAGAGGTGGCTGTGAAAGTCAGAAGAAAAATATAGCATTCCGGAAGTATAAGGAAACACAGAAGGAGCAGGACAGAGGCTGTACCAGTTAAAGGCAGAAAGAAGCAGGAGGAAGTCAGAATAGAAAGGCCCAAACTGAGGAAAAGATAGCCAACTCAGTTAAGAAGGGGCTAAAACCTTTATAGGTACATCAGCAGAGCCAGAAAGACAAAGGAAGGGATAGTGAGCTGAATAGAATGAATGGTGGGTGGGCAGAGGGGACAGTGAAAAAGCAGAAATACTGAATGAATATTTCTGCTCAGTATTCCAAAAGAGGAGGGGAAGTGCCTAATCCAATTAACAGAAGCACTCTTGATAGGGGTCGATCCCAATCCTTTCACAGAAGAAAGGGTTCTGCAAGAACTCCTAAAACTGAAGGTGGACAAAGCAATGGGTCCTGATGGAATTCACCCCAGAATTCTAAAAGAATTAGGAAGGAACTAGTGAAACCACTGGCTACTCTTTTAATAAATCATGGGAGGATGGTGTGGTACCCGAGGACTGGAGGAAGGCAGATGTGATTCACCTTCACAAAAGTGGGACCAAGACAGAGGCGAAAACTACAGACCTGTCAGTCTGACCTCTGTGGTAGGGAAAGTGATGGAGTCACTTCTGAAGGAAAGAATAGTTGAGTACCTAGAGGTCAGTGGAGCACAGGATCCAAGGCAGCATGGGTTCACAGTGGGAAGGTCATGTCAGACAGATCTAATAGATTTCTTTGACTGGGTGACCAAAGTAGTAGACCAGGGAGGGCTGTGGACATGGCCTACCTAGACTTTGCAAGGCATTTGACACAGTCTCACACAAAGATTGATAGTCAAATTAACCAGCCTGGGAGTGGGTCCCAGGGTGGTAGCCTAAATAAAACATTGGCTGGACAACAGGACACAGAAGGTAATTGTAAATAGAGTCCACTCTGAAGAAAGGGCAGTTACTAGTGGGGTACCGAGGGTTCAGTACTGGGTCCAGTCCTTTTAATGTCTTCATCAGTGACATTGCAGAGGGACTGGAAGGAAAGTATGCCTTTTGCAGATGACACAAAGATCTGCAACAGGGTTGATACACAAGGAGGTGTGGAAAGGATGAAAAGGGACTTGGCAAGGTTGGAGGAATGGTCAGACATATGGCAGCTAGGATTCAATGCAAAAAAGTGCAAAATAATGCACCTGGGAAACAAGAACCCAGGGGAAGAATACACAATGGGTGGGGAGGTAGTAACAACAACAAAAAAGGAAAAGGGATCTGGGGGTAATCATATCAGATGACCTTAAGGTTAGCAAGCAATGTGAGAAGGCAGTAGGGAGGGACGGGGGTATACTGGGATGTATAGGGAGAGGCATCAGCAGCAAAAAACAGGAAGTTGTTATCCCTCTGTACAGACAGTTGGTGAGACCCCATCTGGAATACTGTGTCCAGTTCTGGAGACCCCATCTCCACAAGGACATAGACAGGATAAAGGCAGTCAGAGGAGGGCAACTAAAATGGTGCAGGGTCTGCAAGAGAAGCCGTGTGAGGAGAGACTAAGGAGCTTAATATGTATACCCTTGAGGAAAGAAGGGAGAGAGGACATGATAGAAACTTTCAAGTACCTCAAGGGAATCAACAAAGTCCAAGAGGGTAGCATCTTTCAGAAAAAGAGACTTGCAAGAACAAGAAGACACAATTTAAAGATAGAAGAAGGGCGGTTCAGGGGCAATGTGAGGAAGTATTATTTCACAGAGAGGGTAGTGGATGCATGGAACAGCCTTCCTGAGGAAGTTGTGGGGTCTAAAACTGTGGGAGAATTCAAGAATGCATGGGACAGACATAAGGCAATTCTTGTGGGGGGCAGGAAGATATAGGCTGTTGGTTAACTAGGATCTGCGGCTATCCTGTAGGTAGGGAAATGGGCAGACTAGATGGGCCTAGCGGTCCTTATCTGCCATCAAAGTCTATGTTTCTATGTTTCTATGTTTCTATGTGTATAGCAATATATTGATACAGTAGTATAGAAACTTTGAAAATTGTTAACATGTGCATATGTAAGAATCTCTATACTGAATGAATGTAGTCTTAGAATAACATACAGGCAAGTTTTATTTATGTTTGTATTCTATCTCTCTTCATTTTTTTCAGCTTGTAATAAGAAACTAAGAAAAATATGTATTTTGGACTATACGAGAGGTCTAGCATCTTGTTCAGGCAGTGCAGAAGAAGATCAACTCCAATGTGCTCAGGAGGAGCACCAATCAGTGGCTGGACGATACGTTGAGGTGCATAAACACACATCTGAGTTACTGTTTTGAAATACATAATAAAATGCCCTCAATGTGCAAGCACAAGTGGAAACTGCTGAAGCAGAGATTTTAGATACTCAAACAGTGCTGCCACATACCGGACAATGATGTGGGCTGGTACTACCTCATCCATGAAATGTGGGAAGTGGCAGGGAAGCCTGATGCTGGAAAGAGCCTGACATGCCATAAGTATACAAACAATATTCTACTCGCATAATTTATACAACACAGTAGATAATGCTGTCCAGTAAATCTTGTTATCAGTATGTCTTAATCTATATTATTTCAGTAGTATGACAGGTTCATTTTAAAAAGTTTTCATATCTGCAGTAGTACATATTTCCAGAACTATTAACAGCAAGAATAACTATTGATTTCTTGAATGTGTTACTCTACTGTGGACACGGTTATTAGAAATGTAGAGTGGTGTGCCTCATGATAATATTTTATATGTTGTAACAGACAATAATGCTGTACTATTGGAAAATGTCATAAAGATTTTTTTCAATAGTGTTTAATGTTATGTCATTGCACAAAGCTCACTGTCCCATAGCAGCTGAAATGGAGGTGGGGGAAGGGGCAGCATGAGGCACAGTAATAAACACAAGACATCTTAAACTGTAGAAAATATAGTCAACAATGAAAGCAGTATGTAGTGAACTTTTGAGATAACTGAAACAGCAACTGACATATATGTTGTTATTTACTAACAGGACACCACAGGAGCTCCCCAGAACAGGCAGAGGTGGTACCAGCCCAGTCAAAGGCTGTGGAGGACATGGGGTCTGACAGTGTTATCCTTGTTGAGCCAGAAGGTAAGAGCAATATATGAAAAAACTAAAAAAATCACATATATTAGAGAAAACTAACATAGTACTGTTACGAGCATTCAGTATACATAAAGAATACTCGATGGACAATCATTAACAACCAGTGTGTTTTGCCACAGAGAGGTTCTGATTCCCTCTGATCTCGAGACCAAAGCTGAAAGGGTACATGAAAATCAGAACCCCGAGGTTGTGGAACACTGTGGTTGTGCATAGAAAATGGGCTTGTAAAATCCTGGCTTCTGATTGGTCAGTTCCTTACCCAAAGCCATGGTCTGTCTGACAACAGAGCCCAGTAGATAAAAAGTACTAGCCCCTTCACATAGTCCTGTATCATTGTGCCCAGCCTGATTTTCTATTGGCATAAAGTACCCGATAAAATGTAAAATCTCCACCATTTTTTTCTCTTGCTTAATGAGAGCTACTGGTCCCCAGAACCACTTACTGTTTAGTGGAAGCTGCTGCTCTTCATATTTCTTTTTCCTTTTTTATGTAGAGTACTCCCCCCCAAACACTACTTAGTGAGAAAGAAACCGGACGGAGTGAAGAAAAGGAAAAGGAAGCCGTTAGTCCGATCAGCTTCATCTAATCGGTGCTGTGCAGCATGCTCCTACCATCTGGACAGCTCGAACAAAAGCCAAAAGGACCATAACTGCCCCTACAAACACAAGACTGGAGAGAGTGTAGATGATCAAAAAGAAACGATCATGAGCAGTGCATTTTTTTTTAAGGGCAGCGCGAGCATTTCTATAGTAGCTTAATACAGTACTGCTGCTTGCTATCCACATGATCAGCAATGGGGCACTCCTGAGATAGCAAGGAGTACACTGACACACACAGCTACCAGAACATGAGGCTCTCCATAGCAGCCCTACACAGTACTGCTGCTTGCCATATACCAGTGATTCCTCTATTACCTGATGTTTGGGTGGTGGGGCCATCACTTGGCTAAGCCTGTACAACTCCTCAGTGAGCTAACTTCTATGCACCTGCTATCAGAGTGCTGTTATGTCAATGTTTATGGCTTTGCTTGGGCTGAGGCTGTGTACTCAGGATCCAGAACCTACTCTTGGGGTGGTGGTAGGGGTAGTGTTCCAGGCTGAGCATCTGGAACTCCTCAGTGTCCTAACTTTTATTCAGCTGCTATCATAGAGTTGTAACATTATTGTTTACGACTTTGGCTGCCTGTAGCTATGCAGTAAGGATGCAATACCTGGTCTTACAGTGGTGGGTCATTGCTTTGCTAAGCCTCTGCAACTCCTCAGTATCCTAACTTGTGCAGCAGGTACAAGGTACATGTGACGTTCATATTCATCACTTTTTTGGGGCTGTAGCTGCTCACTCAGGATCCAATACCTGGTCTTGTGTGGGTGGGGGCATTGCCTGGGTCAGCCTGTGCAACTCTTCAGTGTCCTAACTTGTGTGCAGCTGCTATCAGAGATGTGTAACATGAATGTTCACATGGCTTTGTTGATGCACTGGTTGCGCATTCAGGATGCAATACCTGTTTTTGTGGGTGGGGTGTTGCCTGGCTTCACCTCTGCTACTCCTCACTGTACTGACTTCTGTGCACCAGGTATCAGACTGCTGTAACACAAATGTTTATAGCTTTGGTTGCTCTCTGGCTGTGCACTCAGGATCCAACACCTGGTTTTGGGGGGTTGCCTGGCTGAGTGTCTGCAACTCTGCAGTCTCCTAACTTGTGTCCAGCTGCTATCAGAGAATTGCAACATAAATGTTTACAACTTTGGTTGGGCTGTAGTTATCCAGTAAGGGTGCAATACCTGTTCTTGCGGTGGTACGGGCATTGCCTGCTTAAGCCTCGGCAACTCCTTAGTGTACTAAGTTGTCTGTAGCCCATACCAGGTAGGTGTGCAAATAATGTTTATCACTTTGGTTGTGCTGTAGCTATGCACTCAGAATCCAATATGTGCTGATAAACAAATCAAAATGAAAGAAAAGGCCACTATGGTTCTCAAAAGAAGTGGCGGTGAAGGTTAGGGAGAAAAAGATAGCATTTAGGAAGTACTGTATAAGGAAACACAGAAGGAGCAGGACAGAGAACTGTACCAGTTAAGGCAGAAGGAAGCAGGGAGGGTAGTCAGAATAGCAAAGGCACAAACTGAGGAAAAGATAGCCAACTCGGTTAAGAAGGGGGATAAAACCTTTTATAGGTATATCAGGGAGTGTAGAAAGACAAAGGGAGGGATAGTGAGGCTGAATAGAATGGATAGTGGGTGGGCAGAGAGTGACAGTGAAAAAGCAGGGATACTGAATGAATACTTCTGTTCAGTATTCACAAAAGAGGAAGTGGGAGGTGCGTAATCCAATTAACAGAAGCACTTTGGAGAGGGTGGTCGATCCCAGTCCTTTCACAGAAGAAAGGGTTCTGAAAGAACTCCTAAAACTGAAGGTGGACAAAGCAATGGGGCCAGATGGAATTCACCCCAGAATTCTAAAATAATTAAGCAGAGAACTAGTGACACCACTGACTACCCTTTATAACAAATCGTGGGAGGATGGTATGGTACCTGAGGACTGGAAGAAGGCTGATGTGATTCCCCTTCACAAAAGTGGGAGCAAGACACAGGCAGGAAACTGTAGACCTGTCAGTTTGACCTTTGTGGTAGGGAAAAGTGATGGAATCACTTCTGAAAGAAAGAATTGTTGAGTACCTAGAAGGCAGTGGGGCACAGGACCCAAGGCAGCATGGGTTCACAGCGGGAAGGTCTTGTCAGATGAACCTGATTGATTTTTTTGACTGGGTCACCAAAGTAGTAGACCAGGGAGGGGCTGTGGACATGGCCTACCTAGACTTTAGCAAGGCGTTTGACACAGATCCCACACCAAGATTAGTAGTCAAATTAACCAGCCTTGAGTGGGTCCCAGGGTGGTAGCCTGGATAAAACATTGGCTGAACAACAGGACACAGAAGGTAATTGTAAATGGAGTCCTCTGAAGAAAGGGGTTACTAGTGGGGTACCACAGGGTTCAGTACTGGGTCCAGTCCTTTTTAATGTCTTTATAAGTGACATTACAGAGGGACTGGAAGGAAAAGTATGCCTCTTTGTAGATGACACAAAGATCTGCAACAGGGTTGATACACAAGGAGGCATGGAAAGATGAGAAGGGACTTGGCAAGGTTGGAGGAATACTCAGAAGTATGGCAGCTTGGATTCAATGCAAAGAAGTGCAAAGTAATGCACCTGGGAAACAAAAACCCAGGGGAAGATTACACAATGGGGGGGGTAGTAACAACAACAAAAATGGAAAGGGACCTGGGGGTAATCATATCAGATGACCTTAAAGTTGGCAAGCAATGTGAGAAGGCAGTTGGGAGGGCTGGGGGATACTGGGATGTATAGGGAGAGGCATCACCAGCAGAAAATGGGAAGTTGTTATCATCCTGTACAGACAGTTGGTGAGACCCCATCTGGAGTACTGCATCCAGTTCTGGAGACCCCATCTCTGCAAGGACATAGACAGGATAGAGGCAGTTCAGAGGAGGGCAACCAAAATGGTGCAGGGTCTGCAAGAGAAGCCATATGAGGAGAGGCTAAAGGAGCTTAATATGTATACCCTTGAGGAAAGGAGGGAGAGGGGAGACATGATAGAAATGTTTAAGTACCTCAATGGAATCAACAAAGTCCAAGAGGGTAGCATCTTTCAGAAAAAGAGATGTGCAAGAACAAAGGGACACAATTTGAAAATAGAGGGTGGAAGGCTCGGGGGCAATGTGAGGAAGTATTTTTTCCCAGAGAGGGTGGTAGATGCATGGAACAGCCTTCCGGAGGAGGTTGTGTGGTCTAAAACTGTAGGAGAATTCAAGAATGCATAGGACAGACATAAAACAATTTTTGTGGGGGGTAGGAAGAAATAGGCTGTTGGTTAAATAGGATCTGTAGCTTATCCTCTAGTTAGGGAAATGGGCAGACTAGTTGGGCCAAGCGGTCCTTATCTGCCGTCAAAGTCTATGTTTCTACAGGGGAACAGGGGCCATTACCTGGCTGACCTGTGTAACTCATCATTGTCCTAACTTGTGTGCAGCTGCTACCAGGTTAGTGTCATGTTAATCTTCATCAATTTGCTTGCACTGTAGCTGCACACTCACGAGCCAATACATGGTCTTGCAGAGCTGAGAGTATAGCCTGGGTGAGCCTGTACAACTCCTCAGTGTCCCAACTTGTGTGCAGCTGCTATCAGGTTGGTGTAACATAGATATTCAACACTTTGTTTGGGCTGTAGCTATGCACTCTGGATCCAATACCTGGTCTTGCATGGGTTGGGGCATTGCCTGGGTGAGCCTGTGCAACTCCTCACTGTCCTAAATTGTGTGCACATGCTATTGGACATGTGCAATGTGAATGTTTATGGCTTTGGTCAGGCTGTGGTCATGCACTCAAGATCCAACACCTGTTCTTTGGGGGGGGGTTGCCTGGCTTGCCTCTGCAACTCCTCACTGTCTAACTTGTCTGCACCTGCTATTAGAGTGCTGTTATGTCAATCTTTATCGCTTTGTTTAGGCTGTGCCTCTGCACTCAGGATCCGACACCTGGCCTGGGGGGGCAGTGTTGCCTGGCTGAGCGTCTGCAACTCCTCCGTGTCCTATCTTCTCTCCGGCTGCTATCTGGCAGTTGTAACATTAATGTTTATGACTTTAGTTGGGCTATAGCTATGCACTAAGGATGCACCAAGGGTTCAATACCTGCCCTAGGGGTGGTGGGGGCATTGCCTGGTTGACCCTCTGCAACTGCTCAGTGTGTTAACTTGTGTGCAGCCGGTACCAGTTAGGTGTGATGGTAATGTTCATCACTTTGGTTGCACTGTACCTGCACACTCACTAGCCAATATGTGCTGTTGGGGGACTGGGGGCATTGCCTGGTTGACTTGTCAACTCCTCAGTCTCCTAACTTGGTGCAGCCAATACCAGGTTGTTGGAACATCAATGTTCATCACTTTGGTTGGGCTGTGGCTGCGCACTCAGGATCCAACAGTTGGTCTTGGTGAGGGGGGGTTACCTGTCTGACCTTCTGCAACTCCCCAGTGTCCTAACTTGCATCCAGCTGTTATCAGGGAGTTGTAACATTAGTGTTAATGACTTTAGTTGGGCTGTGGCTGTGCACTCAGATGTTACTATAGCTATCTAGTCAGTCCTCAGACCGATTCTTTTTAGTATATACATTTCCTCACTACAACTGGAATCCTCAAACATCTGGTTGTCTAGATTTGCAGATGACTGTCGATTGGGAACAGTGGTAAATGGAAAAGAAAGTACCACTGCATTGCAAAAAACCTTTGACCATATCTTTTCATGGGCTAAAAATAGTAAATTGGCATTAAATATTAGTAAGTGTAAAGTTATGCACTTGGGTTCCCATAACAAACGGTGCAAGTACTTTCTAAATAACGAACCATTAATTGAAACACTCTTTGAAAAAGATCTTGGTGTAACTATCAGCTCCGACCTTAAATTTTACATACATTGCAGGGACCAAGTGAAAAAAGCAAATCAAATACTGAATTGTATTTTCAGGCAGATTTCTAGTCGAGCCAGGGAGGTGATGCTCCCCTTGTATGTAGCGTTGGGAAGGCCTCACCTGGAATACTGTGTTCAGATTTGGTCCCCATATATCAAAGAAGATATAAAAAGAGTGGAAGCAGCGCAAAGAAGAATGACTAGGTCCATATTCGGCTTAAAGGGGAAATCCTATTAAGAAAGATTAACAACACTTAAACTGTATTCCTTACAATACAGAAGGCACGGGGGACCTGTGTATGTTATTCAGAGCAATCAATGATAACACCCTTAGAACCGAACTAGGCCTAGCTTTAAACCACAGTAGAGTTAGCAGTAGGAAACACTCAAAGCAACTCTACTTAAAGAAATGGAACTTGTTGCTTAGGAAACATTAGTTCAGTCAAAGGGCGATTTCAGCATGGAATGTACTACCTGAGGTAGTTATTGGAAGTAAAGACATGAATGCATTTAAACAAAACTTAGATTACATCATGAGTGACAAGATTAAATTTGGGGTTTTTACATAAATCTTAGAGTTAGTTACTTACTGTACTTACAAAAGACAAGCATTATGGACGAAAGTCTATTTAGCTTGATACAATCTGTGAAATCTATGAAATAACTAATGTTTTTTATCCATAACACTGCATAAAAATATTACAGTAAAGTTCACTTAACAATGAAATGTGTTTATTTATTTATTTAGTTTTTGTTAACCGGGTAGGTACACTAGGCAGAATAGCTGCCTATTTCCATGTACAACCCGGGAGATTACAACAAAGGGTACATAGACAATAGTAGATACAAGAAAACATCATGGGACAACTAGAAGTCAAACATGGTACACTTATACAAAATTTTCAGCAATGACAGTACATTTGCAGGAATCTATACGTAGTAACAAAACAGGAAAATAAGTGCAAATAACTAACAGTCATAAGTCATACAACTAGTGAGTAAGTGCCAGAAGAGAGGAAATGATAAGATTTCCAGGCAAGTTTGAGAGTAGTGGAGGTTGGAGCCAGTAGGCAACTACGAGGAACCAGTACAGGAGTGGGTGGATAGAGGACAGGAGCAGGGTTCAGAGCCTAGAAGAGCCATACAAAGCTCCTGTTTGAAGCTGTGTGGAGAAGGGGAGATTTTTAGACTCAGTGGAAGGGAGTTCCATAGTTTAGGGGCCCAGCTAAAGAAATCATTCTCCCCTATTTTGGTTTTACATCTCGGTTGGACAAGAAGGGATTTGTCAGCTGATCTCAGTGGGTAGGCAGAGGTCACAGGTTTTAGCAGCAGAGCCAGTTTGTTGGGTATCTGGGAGGAGATTATATTCTTTATAAAACAGTAAGAAGTAAACTGTTGGAAGGCTGAGGGGGTAAACCATCCCAGACTGGAGTATAGTGTGCATCAGTAAGTAAGTTTGGGCAAAGACAAAGCCAAATGGCAAATGCTGTTGTAGCAGACATCCCACTTTCGGAGGAGCACTCCAGTAGTTGCCAGAAAGGCTATTAACCCATATGCCAATTTGGGTCTCAGGATCCCGTGTGCAGTGGCCATCCTCACCGTGGATGTTAGGCTATGTCTCACCTTTTATGCCAGTCCAAGTTGAATATTGACAGATTTAACAACTGAGGCTAGGTGCAGGTCAAAATCCAAGGCAGGATCAAGGGTTACTTCTAGGTATTTAAAAGAGGTAACTGTGTTACAGGCAGAGCCATCAAGTGCTCTGATACATAATGGCTGGGTGCAGGACCGAATTTTTGAACCTGAACCGAAGAGCATAGTCACTGTTTTATTTTTATTTAAGACAAGCTTATTTTGCAATAGCCAGCTCTGAAAGGTATTGAAGTTACTATTGAGATTCAGGTCCGTATCAGAGAGGTTTGAGGAGGATGAGTAAAGAACAAGATCGTCTGCATATAGTAGACCTGAGCAAGCACCAGTGAGCAGTGGAATGTTGTTTATGAAGACTGTAAACAGGAGAGGACCAAGAATCAAACTCTGGGGCACTCCAATCCAAGTCGGAGCAAGATGGGATTTAGCATCTCCGATTTGGACAAATTGTTGCCACTTTGAGAGATAATTTTGGAACCAGGTGGTGACAGAGGGTGAGAAGCCTAGGGATGAAAACTTTGATAGGAGCAGCGGGTGGTCAACTAAATCAAATGCTTTTGCAAGATCAACAAAAGTAGCCCCAGTGAGAGAGCCTTTGTCCATAGCAAGTCTGACATCATTTGTAAACTATATGAGAGCAGTGGATGTACTGTGCCCATGTCAGAAACCATGTTGGTCAGAGGTGAGGAGTTTGAAGGAGTACAGGTAATCCGAGACCTGGACAGCAACAATTTTCTCCAGTATTTTGGAGAGAGTGGAGAGGATGGCAATAGGGCAGTAGTTATCCAGGTTAGTGGTGTCCCCCTTTTTGTAGACCAGTACAACTCGAGCAATCTTCCAGAGGGAAGAAACATGTCCTGTAAGAAGAGACAGGTTGAAAAGTTTAGTCAGTGGAGAGACTATAGACGGTGCAACAGTTCTAAGGAATTTTGGTAAGCGTCCATCTGCCCCTGCCGATCCAGCAGGAGAGATGGACTTAAGTAAGCGTAAGATTTCACTCTCAGAGACTGGGCAAAGGGTGAAAGATGGATTGGAAGGTTTAAGGTTATCCTGCAGAGTGACAGGTAAAGGCCCAGGATGTGCAGTATAGGAGGAGAGGTCAGTGAATCTGGAGTTAAGAGCCTTGACGATAGTGAGCAGGTTATTGCAATTACAACCATCCATGGTCATATCAGAGATTGTATTGCTCTTGTTTTTCCCTATGATGGTGTTAACATGACTCCAAAAACCACAAGAGTCACTGACAGAGGTACTAAGGAGCTGACAGTAGTAATTGCCCTTAGCAGATCTGATGGGAATCTTACATAGGTTTCGGAGTCTTCTGTCCTCCACCCAGTCCGATGGGGACTTGGTTAGCTAAGCTTTGTTCCAGGCTTTATCCCTCTTTTTGAGAGGACAGGGGTGAAGAATTTAACCAGCGGGCAGCAGTTCCCCAGATACGGCACCTTTTTACTGGAATAGATTTGTCTTGAAAGTTCAAAAGCGTGGTAAGGAGATAGTGAGCAGCATGTTCCGTATTACAAGTATTATATAGAGGTGCCCAGTCTGCATTCTGTAGCTCCACGATTAGGGCTCTCTTATCCATTTTTGAAAAATCCCTGAAAAGAATTTCTCTGGGAGGTGGTTTAGGGACCCTAGCCTTCCAAACACAGTAGACTGGGGAGTGGTCACTGATTGAGTCTGGTAAAACTCCTACAGCGCTGATCCTCTCAGGCCTCTTGGAGATGACCCAGTCTAGAAGAGACTGGAGACTGCTGTTACTAGCCTGTCTGGTCAGGAGAGTGACCGGTTGAGACAGGTGTAACCTGGTGAGTTCAGCAGTACAGAGATTAGAGTTTTTCCCCAGCCAATCCAGGCTGAGGTCCCCATAACAATGAGCTCTTGTCTACCTTTTAGTGAGGAAAGATGGTCAATTACCTTAGTCAGGCCTGTTAGTCCATTTTTAGGAGGGTTATAGATGCACACTACATTTAGCTTTTTAGTGAGACCTAAGGTAATAACTATATGAATAGTTTCACATAGACAGGTAGTGTTGACTGGGAGGACCGTAATGTCAATGTCTTGTCTGGTATAAAACAAACCACCACCCCTTTTAGCATTTGGACGATCACATCTGTGAAGTTTATATCCAATGATCCTACATAATGAATCTAGTACATGGTGTATTAACCAGGTCTCGGTCAGGCCTAAGACATCAGGGGAGTTGTGAGCAATCCAGGCTTCAAGCTGTGCAAAATTAGCTGACAGACTTCTAATGTTCATATGTGCAAGCTTAATCCCCTTTTCTGTGAACCAATAAGATGGGTTCTTGGGAGCGATGCCACCAGGAGGGCCCGGGTTAGGTTCAATATCACCGGAGAGAGAGAGAGAGAGAGAGATGACATAGGGGTACCCAGATCTCAAGGAGAGAGGTTTGGAGTTTGCCCTCAAGTGGCATATAAAAAGGGGAATGGTTTAGGTAGTCAGCTATACTAGCAAATGGGATAAGCTTTAGGAGCCAGGTTTCAGGGATAGAGGTGTTACCCTTGATAATTAGTTTTGAGAAACAATAGCTTTAATCCTCAGCTTTATTTGAGTAGCCAGAGTCAGTAGATGGCTGGCAGAGAAGATCTACTGAGAGTTGGAGGGCTAGCAGAAGGGAAAATACTCCTACAAAGCTGCAGTGAAGTGAGATCACCCCCATAGTGTACACTGGTAAGGAAAAGAAGGGAACGTAGAACTAGGGAAAAAGAGAGCAGCGAATTCAGGACTGGGGACGGGACTGAAGCAAACGGGCAGTTGACTGCAGGAGTGAGACAGTAACTAAGTCCAAGGATGAAACTATCCAGCTGGAAGAGATGTAGAGCTGCAATTAGAAACCTTACTAAGGCTTTTGCTAAGTGTGGAGATATTCACCAGCTTCATGGGGCAGTCCAACAAAATTCACAAGCTAGCTGCCTTGAGATCCTCACCCCAGAAGAAATGGTCCAATCACTAAGGGAAAAACTTATCATACTTTTTCTTTACAGCTTCTGAAATATCGAGCAAACCAAGCACCGCTGCAGCCACCTGTCACGGGCACTGTAGTTGTCTCAGCAGGCTGGATCAGAAGGTGGACCTCCTGCTACAGGGGCAGCAGAAAATGCTGCCCCTGTTGCAGGCACAACAGGGAATGGTCAGCCTTCTGCTTGAGCCTGTTGATACAGCTACAGATGCCACAGCACAGCACAGCACTGCTTCACCACAGACTGTAACAGGCAGTCTCCCTGGGCAGAGCTGAAGACCCCACCCCTTCCCAGCATCCGGTATGTGGTCACAAGACTCAGCAGTTTCCACTTGCGCACCGCCTCCATGTTGCATCCAGTTGCCTCTTCGGCTCTGCCTCAGCAAGAAATACAGACCTCCGTAATTGTTTTTGTTTTTTGAAAATTGCATTAATGTTGTGTTTTTCTTTTTTTTTATAAAAAGGTGATTATTGCAGCTATTTTTTTCTTAAAGTTTATAAAATATTTACAATAATTTTCTTATAAATGTTTTCTGTATAAAAATATTATGAATTAACAAAATACAGTCTATATTGTCTATATTATATTTTCTATATTCTTTTATCTAAACAAATATTAAGAATCACAGATTTTATTTTTGCAACAAATTGCCTCATAATAAAAAAAACAATCATTTAATAAATATTTTTGTAACGTAAACAGAAGTGTTCTTATTGTAAGCATTCAAAAGTAATTAGTGGCCTGGATATTCAGACTGTGCCAGACAGTGGTGCAAGCCTGGGTGCAGCGCAACTGGGATGCACTGGGGCCAGGGCCAGGTGGAATTCAGTGGTGATGTGCCATGGTGCAGCACTGTTGAATATGTCAAGGTCAGTGCACATACTGCACATGCCGCAGTGGCACTGTGCTGGTGCAAGCCACAGATAGGGAGCACAGGGATGTGCCAGCACAAGTGCAGTTGTGCTAGGCACATCACCTGTGATTTTCAGCAGCGGGTATGTAAATGAGGCCACAAAATATGCAAGATGCAAATGGGGCATTTGCATGTCATTATGGCCCCATTTGCATGTCTTGCACAGGGCAGCCCGGTGACTTGCACATGGTGCCCTGCACAGCATGATGTATGCAGTGGGGATCCCGGGGCATCCCCCACCCCATAGCCATGAGCGCAGTATAAGTAAAACATAGACATCCCTGGTAATCTAGTGTCCCCCCCTCCCGGGTCCCTAATTCCCCGAGATATGCATAAAAGACCATCCCTGGTGGTCTAGTGATCTCCCAACCACCTGATCCCCAAGAAATGTAAAAAAGACCTCCCCTGGTGGTCTAGTGGAACCCCCCCGCCTGTTGCCACAATCACGGTACAGCTCCATCAAAGAAATTCATGGTGATCCAGCGGCACCCCCCCACCCTTCTCACCCACACTGGATCCCTTGCCCACCCCACTCCCCCCATCATCGGTGGGCAGCTGCAACCCACCCGCATAATGCCCAGCCGCCCACTGAATGACAAGTACAGTAACGGCTGTAAGCCCATTGGTCCCCAGTGTGGACCAATGGACTTGCAGGACATATCATACTAGACAGTCCCTAATATGTGAATGACTTCATTCATATTTGGAACATCTAGTACAGTATGCCCTGCAATTCCATTGGTCCACACTGGGACCAATGGCCACATCCATACTGTCTGCCTTCATTCGGGTGGGTGGCCGGGCGCATGAGGGTGGGTTGCAGCCACCGCCAATGATGGGGGCAGGGTGGGCAAGAGGTCCAGCGTGTGGTGCCACTGGATCACCATAGATTTCTTTTGATGGAACTTTACCACAATCACGGCAATGGGTGGAGGAGTTCCACTAGACCACCAATGATCTTCTTTACATTTTGGGATCGGGTGGGAGGGGAACCACTAGACCATCAGGGATGGTCTTTTGTACATATCTCAGTGAATCAGATGGGAGGGGGAGACCACTAGACCACCAGGGGTTTGCGGCCGCTTGCTGACAGTGTTCTGGGTGGGCGGGTGGCCACCCACATCTGGAGGCTGCTGTGTTGCACCATGCAATACAGCAGCCTGCCTGTGGGTGGCCAGGATTTGTTCCATCTTTTCCGTGGCTCAACCTTGAGCCCCCCTATGTGGTGCACTGCAGGGTTGTGCCAGCATATGTACTGCACATCATGGGCTGAATATTGGGTTGTGCTGCATATGCATGGCCACACCCCCTGCATCTGCACTGCATACAATTACATTGCACCCCGGCGCATCGGGATTTGCACTGTGCCTGGCAGCCCTTTCAATATCCCACTGAGGTGCAGTGCAGGGTTGCACCAGTGCAACTCTGTTGCACGGGGTGCAACCGCTTTGAATATCCCTGCCACTATGTGTTACAGGAAAAAACCAAAAACAGGTGTATGACATCACAACTAAAATCTTACATAAAATATAAAAATGTAAAAGGCAACATAAATAGGCACCCTGGCAGAGCCTGTGCAACTCTTCAGCGTCCTAACTTGTGTGCAGCCACTATCAGAGAGGTGTATCATTAATGTTTATGGCTTTCTTTGATCAATATGGTGCACTCAGCATCCAACAGCTCTTATTGGGTGGGGGTTGGGGTGCCTGCCTGCACCTCTGCAACTCATCACTGTCCAGACTTGTGTGCATCTGCTATCAGGGTGCTGTAACGTTAATGTTTAGGGCTTTCATTGGCCTGTGGCTGCACACTCAGGAGCCAACACATGGTCTTGGAGGGGGAATGTTGCCTGGCTGAGTCTCTCTCTAACTCATCACTGTCCTAACTTATGTGAGCCTGCTATCAGGGTGCTGTAGCATCAATGTTTACAGCTTTTGTTGGTCTCTGACTGTGCACTGAGGATCCAACACCTGGTATTGGGAAGAACAGGAGCATTCCCTGGCAGAGCCTCTGCAACTCCTCAATGCCCTAACTTGTGTGCAGTCACCAGCAGGGAGGTGCAACGTTACTGTTTATGGGTTTAATGTGGCTGTGGTGTGCACTCAGGATCCAACAACTGGTCTTCAGTGGTGGGGGGTTGCCTGGCTGAGCCTCTGCAACTAAGTTCTGTGTAACCACTATCATGTAGGTGTAAGATAAATGTTCATCAGTTTAGTTGGGCAGTGCCTGTGTACTCAGCATCCAATACCTGGTCTTGCGGGGGGGGATTGCCTGGCTAAACCTCTACAAATCCTCAGTCTCCTAACCTGTATGCAGCTCTATCACAGATGCATACCGTGAATGTTAATGGCTTTGGTTGGGCTCTGCCTCTGCACTCAGGATCGAACACCTCGTGTTTGTGGGGGGGGGTCTTGCCTTGCTAAGATCTTCAACTCCTCACCGTCCTAACTTATGTGCACCTGCTATCAGGGATGTGTTACGTAAATGAGTATGATTTTTCTTGGGCTCTAGCTGCACACTCAGGATCCAATAACTGGTCTAGCAGAGGGGGGGATGTTGCCTGGCACAGCCTGTGCAACTCTGCAGTGTCAAAAGTTGTGTGCAGCCACTATCAGGGAGGTGTAATGTAAATGTCAATGTGTTTGATTAATCTGTGGCTTCACACTCAGGAGCCAACACATGGTCTTGGGGGGGAATGTTGCCTGGCTGAGTCTCTCCAACTCATCACTGCCCTAACTCATGTGAGCCTGCTATCAGGGTGCTGTAGCATCAATGTTTACAGCTTTTGTTGGTCTCTGACTGCGCACGGAGGATCCAACACCTGGTATTGGGAAGAACAGGAGCATTCCCTGGCAGAGCCTCTGTAACTCCTCAATGCCCTAACTTATCTGCAGTCACTAGCAAGGAGGTGCAACATTACTGTTTTGGGGTTTAATTTGGCTGTGGTGCACACTCGGGATCCAACACCTGGTCTTCAGTGGTGGGGGGGTGGGGTTGCCTGGCTGATCCTCTGCAACTCATCAGTGTCCTAACTTGTGTACGACTGCTATCAGAGAGGTGTAACATGAATGGTTCTGCCTTTGGTTGTGCTCTGGCTCCATACTCAGAATCCAACACCTGGCCTTGGTGGAGTGGGGAGGGGTTGAGTGTTCCCTGGTTAATAATTGACAACTCCTCACTGTACTAAACTGTGCCCACCTGCTATCATGGAGTTGTAACATAAATGTTTAAATGTTTATGCCTTTGGTTGGGCTATACCTGTGTACTAATGAAGCAATACCTGATCTTACAGGAGGTGGGGGCATTGTATGGCTGAGCCTGTACAACTCCTCAGTGTCATAACTTCTATACACCTGCTATCAGGGAGGTGTAACATTAAAGTTTATGGCTTTCATTGGCATGTGACTGCACACTACAGATCCAACACCTGGTCGTATAGGAAGGAGGTGGTAGTACCGTTGCCTAGCTGATCCTGTGCAACTCTTCAGCATACTAAGTTCTGTGCAACCACTACCCAATATGTGTAACATAAATGCTCATCAGTTTAGTTGGGCTGTGCCTGTGCAGCCATCATCATATACCTGGTCTTGAGAGGAGGAGGGGGCATAGCCTGGCTTAGCCTCTACGACTCCTCAATCTCCTAACCTGTGTGCACCTCTATCACAGATGTATACCATGAATGTTAATGGCTTTTATTTGGGCTCTGTCTCCGTACTCAGGATCCAACACCTCTTGTTTTGTGGGGGGGGGGCTTGCCTTGCTAAGCCTCTGCAACTCCTCATTGTCCTAACTTGTGTGCACCTCCTATCAGGAATGTGTAACATAAATGATAATATTTGTTCTTGGGCTCTAACTGCTCACTGAGGATCCAACACCTGGTCTAGAGGAGGGGGATTCCTCCCTGGCACAGCCTGTGCAACTCCTTATTGTCAAAACTTGTGTGCAGCCAGTATCAGGAGGTGTAATGTTAATGTTAATGGCTTAGATTGATCTGTGGCTGCCCACTCAGGAGCCAACACCTGGTCTTGGGGGGGTGGGGAGCTGTTGCCTACCAGAGCCTTTGCAACTCCTCATTGTCCTAAGTTGTCTGCACCTGCTACCAGAGAAATGTGACATGAATGCTTATGCCTTCCATTGTGCTCTGGCTCCATACTCAGGATCCAACACCTGGCTTTGCTGGGGTGGGTGAGTGTTGCATGGCTGATCATCTACAACTCCACAATGTCCTAACCTGTCTCCACCTGCTATCAGGGAGTTCTAACATAGATGTTTATGCCTTTTGTTGACCTGTAGCTGTGCACTAAGGAATCAAAACCTGATCTTAGGGGACAGTGGTGGCATTGCCTGGCTGAGCCTGTACAAGTCCTCAGTGTCCTAACTTATGTACACCTGCTATCAGGGAGGTGTAATGTGAATGCTTATGGCTTTCTTTGGCCTGTGACTGCGCACTCAGGATCCAACACCTCATTTTGGGAGGGGTAGGGGGTTATTGTCTAGCTGAGTCTCTGTAACTCATCACTGTCCTAACTTGTGTACACTTGATAACAGGGTTCTGTAACGTCAATCTTTATGGCTTTGTTTGGGCTCTGGCTGCACACTCAGAATCCAACACCTGGTCTTGGGAGGTGGGGTGGGGGCGGTGTTGCCTGGCTGAGTGTCTTTAACTCCTCAGTGTCCTAACTTGAGTCCTACTGATATCAGGAACCTGTAACATAAATAAATACAACTTTGGTAGGCATGTAGCTATGCACTATGGATGCAATACCTGCTATTGGTTACATAATAATAATAAAAGTTATTTAATTAAGTGCCTTTCAGTGTTTCAAAGCGCTGTACAATATTAGTACAAACAGAACCCATATTCGGATACATATAATATAAAATCAGGATAAAACAGGAAATGCCTTTCCCATAAAAAGTCTTTAGTCACTACTTAAAACTCCCCACCATCCTGCACTCCTGGAGCTGACGGGGCAGAGAATTCCATAGGGTAGGTGCCATAAATCCAAAGGCATGTGCACCAGATGACTTCAAGTTAACCCTCGGAATCTCCAGCAACCCCTCGTTAGCCGAGCGGAGCTGTCTCAGAGGGGTGTAAGGAACCAGGAGTTCTTTCAAGTAATCAGGACCCAATCCGTGTAGGGCTTTGTAAGTCAAAAGACCTACCTTAAAGGTGATCCACCACTGTATTGGCAGCCAGTGCAGAGCATGCAGCACAGGGGTGATATGCGATCTTCTAGATGCCCCAGTCAACAAATGGGCTACCATCTTCTGCACTAGCTGCAAGCAGCGGATATCAACCCCAGGAAGCCCTATATAAAAGGGAGTTGCAGTAATCAAGGCGCGATGTCACAAAGGCATGGACCAAACAGGCAGGTCACTGGATGGAACAAGGTGCCTAATCCTGGCAATGTTCCTAAGATGGAAAAAGGCCAGCTTGATGACTGCCACTACCTGATGTCAAATAGTCAGACCAACGTCATGCTCAACTCCCAGGTTACGCACCCGTTCGGAGGTGAGAATCTGGTCCTCCCCCAGGACTAAACCGGAAGGGAGCCCAGTCCTCAGTCCCTCTACCCTATGACTCGGGTCCACAACCAAAACCTTAGTCTTTCCTGGGTTCAACTTTAGACAGCTGTAATTCATCCAATCATGGATTTCTGTGAGGCAGTTGTTCAGTATCAAGATAGCACCAACCTGGTCAGGCGCAAAAGACAGGTAGAGTTGGGTATCATCAGCATAGCAGTGAAACATCAGCTCATACTGTCTTACAATGTCTCTGAGGGGTAGCATATATATTGTGAATAACATGGGGGACAGCACTGAACCCTGAGGTACCCCGCATGGCAGACAGAAGGCCCTAGATGAAAACAAATCCGAGACCACTCTCTGCATTCTCCCTGTGAGGAAATATAAAAATCATCTGAGGACTGTACCCAACAGCCCACAGATGAACCTCAGGCATTCCAGCAGAACCCCATGATCCACAGTATCAAAAGCTGATGATAGATCCAGGAGAACCAAGATAGAATGGTGTCTCTGATCTCTCACCATCAGGAGATCATTGAGCACCCGAACCAGAGTAGTCTCAGTACTATGCCTCTTATGAAAACCAGATTGGAGAGGTTCATATAAATTATGGATGGTTAAATGGTTATCCATTTAAGCAGCCACAACTTTCTCAATAACCTTCCCTACAAAAGGGAGGTTAGAGATAGGCCTGTGGTTTGCTAGGTTCTTCAGGTCTAAAGAAGCTTTTTTCAGAAGGGGGATCACCACCCCCTCCTTCAGAGAGCTAGGGAACTCACCCATATCTAAAGAGCACTGGACAATCCGAGCTAAGACCGGGCCAATGATCTCACTACAACCCAAAATCAGGGAAGTAGGGCCTGGGTCTAAACTACAGCATGTGGGATGCATCTCCTGGACAATCCTCATAATGTCTACGAAATCTGGTAGGTCAAAGGTACTCCAGGAAACTCCGGGATCTGCGACAGGGCACCAATCAACAACAACCCCCTTAGAGTGAAGTTGGTGGCACTCCCTCCTGATGTCGTCAACCTTATTTGCAAAGAAGTGAGCAATGTCATCACAATCAGTCTGTTTGGTAGAGTTTATATTGCTGTAGCAAAATACGGTGGTCGGCATCAGCGGCAGTCTTCCTCCAATGACGCTCTAACCTACACCCCAATTTCTGCAACTCTCTCAGAGCCCCATCAAATCACGGGTCTCCAGGGCAACGCGGAAGGGGGCGAACATGGACAGGAGCAATCTGATCTAGGGCTGCAGATATGGCCCCATTATAGGCCACTACCAACTGCTCAGGATCAGTGCAAGACTCATCCAACAACGAGAGGTTAATAACCACCATCAGGTCTTCAGGGACCATGTCCTGCAAAGGGCAGTACCTGACCAACTCCACAGGGCCGACCTACCCAGGGGGGCCTCAAAATTGAACCCAACTGAGTAATGATCAGACCAACCGACTGGTTCCACCACTAAATCGGAGGCCTCGATCTCCAGGAGGAAGACCAGGTCAAGAGAGTGACCTCCCTTGTGTGTAGCTGAGGAAACAACCTGTGTAAAGCCCAGAGATATCATTACCTGGAGGAAATGTTGACCAAAAAGTGAAGATTCGTCATCGACCCAGGCATTGAAGTCGCTCAGAACCATCAGTCTGGGCGACTCCAAAGCCATGTCGGCGGTGAAATCTGCTATTTCCTGCAGGAATAGCTTCTCATCACCTGGTGGACAGTAGATGAGGGCAATCCTGCACCCAACACCAGCTACCACAGTGCACTCAAATGACCTGGCCTCCTCAACTGGTACACCAGTCAGGCCCAGTTTGG
This sequence comes from Neoceratodus forsteri, assembly GCA_016271365.2. Classification (NCBI taxonomy): domain Eukaryota; kingdom Metazoa; phylum Chordata; order Ceratodontiformes; family Ceratodontidae; genus Neoceratodus; species Neoceratodus forsteri. The sequence continues at coordinate 41,706,337 of JADMNL010000035.1, forward strand.
TCTTGAAACAGACCGCAACCCCCCGCAGTCCAATCTCGGGCGATGTATAACCGAGTACCCGGTGGGAACAGTGGTCTCTAAGAAAGGGGCTGCATTCCCATCCAATCAGGTTTGGTAATGCAAACCAGATCTGCCCTAGCAATGAAGTCTGAAATAAAACCAGTCTTGTTGCAAACAGATCTGGCATTGCATAACAGCGCCTGAGTTGGACGAGGTTGGCGAGTTGTTCCAACCACTTGCCCTCCCAAACTGGAGGTGCCCTTGGGTATGGGAACCAGAACAGAATCACCATGTTCTAGGTATCATTTCACCCCAGGGCATCTTCTGGTCCTAACCACCCCTATGGGAGAGCCCCGCTCACTCCACTGTCCGCAACTCCCCCCCACCCCAACTCCCCCCCCATGAGCAATCCTCAATGCCCGACAGTGCTGATAGGTAAAAGCAAGCAGGGGGGAGAAGAGAAGGGGTGGAGGGCATGGAGACCAGAGGCCGAATAGCACAGGACTGGAGGGGCAAGCAGGCACATCTAGCTGCTCAGTTTACATCACCATAAATATTATATAAAATCCCAAAGATCACCACCTATCCTAAACTTCCCTCACACTTCCCACAACTAAATAATTTATACCCACTCCAAATTAAAATTAAAATAACAGACAACTAAATTAAATTAAACTAAACTGTCTAAATATATAAACCTCCCTAACCCACTATTTTATTTATTTAGCCCGCAGGTCCTCTCACTACCTGGGGGCCAACCAAATTTAAACTAACCAAAAAATAATTTTATAGCACCCAGGTCCTCTCACTACCTGGTTCCTGCTAAAACTAAGCAGTCTTATTGCTTATTATACAACAAATAAATAAACATAAAAATAATAATAATAAAAATAATAAACAAAAGGAAATAATTTAGAAACCACCCTCCAGATAATATGTCTCACATAAATCAAGAAAACAGGTGGATTCAGAGATGTTACAGAGCACTCTCACTGCTTACACCATTTCCATTGAATATATACATAAAAGAAAAGTACTTGCAGTCAGCAGAGGTCCCGTCTGGCTACAAACACTTCCAAACACAGCCTTATATGAACCCAGGATACAAAATTCAATATACCAGCCACAATGTCATCAGAAAAAACAGCGAGCAATGTAATTCCAGTCTTCAAATCTCAGGCTTCCAGTTCCACTTCCGATTCTCCAACAAAAAGGCCACCAGCAGGCCGCAGGTTCCTATAAGCGTTTCTGAAGGAAAATTACCCCAACAAGTCAGTGGCCCACTACTTTGACTTGAGGTAAAGTCAGCTCCCCAGCTGGCTACCCCAACAGTCAAGGGGAAGGGGAATAATGGACCAGCCCTCCAGCCAGCCCCCACTCCCCACCCCTGTGTGTAACACTAACCTTGAGGCCCCTCAGGAACCCTGCAGACCCAGCTTTAAAGTCCAAGATCACCTAGTCACAAATATAAGGAAGCTCCAATACTCCAAAAGTCAGCAAAAAACTTCACATCCCTTTGTCTAAAAGCTCTTCCAAGTTGGTTCACTGGATCACAACTCCCAATAATCCTCCTGACAGCATACACAAACACTCCAAGGGCACTCCGGGAACACAGCTGATGATCAGGAACCACACACTGGGGCAGCAACCACCAATCCCTGGGCTGCTTGATTTTCACTTGATTTCCATGATCCCCAACCAGTCCACTCACTGCTCAAATACCCCCCCAGGGCAAAAGAACAGTAAAAGTTCCAGAGCACAGTCCGAATATAACAAGGAGATCAACAGAAAGTGAGGGCTCAAGGAGTCAGCATTTTAGATAGAACAGAACTTCACTGACAAACCTCCACAGCTCACCTTGCCAACACACTAGGTCCCAGCCCACAAACAGGCTCAAACAGAACCACAGAAGTGGAGACAGGTACAATAACGGCAATAAATGAAGGCAGATACGCTAACAGTGGCAAACAGATGCACTAACAATGGCAACGAGAAACAATAAAACGGAGTTAAAAGCACATAGAGCAGCAAAGGAATAAAAAATAAAATGGTAAACAGTACTATGAGCAAGCAGCTAGCCCAGCATGGCTGCCATCTTGAAAACATAGGGCCCTGCGCTCCCACCATGCTTGGTATTTCTGCATAATAGCCCTAATGATAACACTAATGTTAAAAGTAACGGTAACGGTAACGCTAATGGTAATAGTAATACAAATGATAACACTGACAGTAATGTAAACAGTTACAGTAATGGTAAAGTAAGCGCATACGGTTGTGGTAATGGTAATGGTAATCCAAATGGTGACAGAAATGCAAACAGTAACAGTAACAGTAACAGTGATGGAAGCAGAAATGCAAATGCAAGCGCTAATGCTAATGCTAATGGTAACGGTGATGCAAACAGAAACAGAAACGCGAGTGCTAAAGGTAATGGTAGTAGAAACACAAAGTGTAATGGTTATGTAATGGTGCTGCAAATGCTAATGGTAATGGTAACAACAATGCAAACATGAATGGTTACATAAACATAAACACAGACGCTACTGGTAATGCTAAGTGTGCTGCAAACGTAAACGCACATGGTTACACAAATGGAAACGATAACACAAATGGTAATGGAAACAACAGCACAAATGTAAATGCACACGGTTATGCAAATGGAAATGATAACACAAACAGTAATGGAAATGGCAGCGCAAACATAAATGGAAACAGAAATGATAACGAACACAGTAACGGAAATGCAAACAGTAATGGCTACACAAATGGAAACGCAAATGCAAATGGTAACAGTAACAGCAACAGCAATGCACAAGGAAACAGTAATGCAAGCGACAACGGGAATGCAAGTGCAAATGCAAACACTAACAGTAACAGAAATACAAGCGCAAATGTTAACGCAAATGGTTATGAAAACACACATGGTGGCGCAAACAGAAATGCTAATGAAAACAGTAGCGGAAGTGCAAACGTTAAGGCAAACACAAATGGTAACGCAAAGGGTGATGCAAAAGGAAACAATAATGCTTACAGTAATGCAAAAGCATGCACAAATGCAAATGGTAACTCATATAGTCACACAAATGGAAATGATAACACAAATGGTAATGAAAATGCAAGTGCAAACGTAAACACTTGCGTTTGCATTTCCGTTTGCAGTGCCGTTACCATTTGCATTGTTTCCATTTGTTTTTGCACTTATGTTTGTGTTACCATTTGTGTTACTGTTTCCTTTCGTGTCACCATTGGTGTTACCATTTGCATTTTCGTTACCTTTTGCATTACCATTTGTGTGTGCATTTCCATTACCATTACTGCTCTTGTTACTGTTACCATTACCGTTAGCATTGGAGTTGCTGTTAAAGATAACGTTCCCGTTAGGATTACCATTACCATTACTGTTAGCGTTACCATTGCTGTTAGGGATATTACACACAAATGGGAAGCATTTTGGGCCCCGTATTCCCACCACCACATACCATTCACTATTTATAGCGCACATTCTCAAAAAGAAGGGAAATTCATGGCACAAAACTCTGTTTAATTCATCAGTTAGGGTTGTTACACAGTGACAAAAGCAAGGAAATTTGGTGTTAGGGTTACTACCTCTTACACCTCATGCCCACACTGCCCCCACCAGCAGGCATCGGGGTGTGCGCCGGGGTCATCAGGCCTAACTCTCACCCTATTCTCCTATACTGCACTATCTCAGCTTATTTACACATGGAATGGTGTGAGAGGGCCAATGACCCCAACACACTCCGCGATGCCTCTTGGTGGGGGCAGGGTGGACGTGGGGTGCAAGGGGTGGTAACGCTAACACAGAATTTCCTCACTTTTGTCACTGTGGAACAACCCTAACTGATGCATTAAACAGAGTTTTTTGCCATGAATATATTATAGTGGCACGGTAGTACCACTATAGTTAGGGTTGAGTACCCCATTTAAGGTTAATTCTCAAACTTTGCACCTTAATAACTTTGCCGCTGTATGACAGATTTGCCTGAAATTTTGCATGCGCAAACTGGTACAACAGGTCTCCAGATCTGCCATGTTGTGTTATGGTCGGATGTACTGTTGTGGAGCTACAGAGCACTGAAAAACACAAAAAACAGACTTATTGTGCATTTGTTTGCTCGTGCCTACAGCCCACATGGTTTGTGCGTTTGGTCCAAAAACTTCAGGGAACATGTAGCTGATGTCCCTGATGTGCCTTTTGTTGTGAAAAAATATTGAATGGTTCAAAAGATATTAAAAAAACTGTTTCCCATTATAGTCTAAGGGAAAAGTTAAAATATACAAAGTGTCGCAAATGGCAATTTTTAATTTTGGAAATGACCCTTTTACTTTTGCAAACTGGCCATTTTGTTTTCAGTTACAGCTCAGAAAAATGCCAGGCATTTAAAATTTGGACCATCTATGGACACAATTCTTGTTGTGTTCACCTATTCAAGTCCTGAGGATGCTAGGCATATGTTTTTTGGGGGATTAAACCCCCAGAAATATATTTTTAACATTTTTGGAAAAAGTACTTAAGCAAAATACTTTTGCAAATGTGAAAGTGTCACAAATTTTTTTACGAAACTGTCATGATTTGTGAAAGTAAAGCCAAAACAATAGGAAATCTTTGCCACCCTCCTGCAAAACAAAGGTTTGGTCTTTTGGGCTGAAAATTGGAGGGAAGAAAGCTAAGACTCTGCAGATGTGCCTTTTTGGTGGTTTGGTGACAAAATATGATATGGTCCCAAAGTCACGGTACTCTGAACTTGACTGTTGTTCCCACAGGATAACATTACGGCGTCTGCCGCGAATTTTGGGTCCTGTATCTCAGAAATAATTCACGGTATAGGCTTTTCATTACAAAAATGCTTACTCCCCCATGGGGGCTAAGTACAAAACTAGCCTGGACAGTCATAAATAATATGAAATTGTAATTTTTTTTCTACGTCATACGGTTCCTGAGATATAAGCAATTTAGTATTCCAATTGCTCATTTTCCTGTCCGAGGGCCACTATTATGCCCACATTCTTTGTATTCACTGTGCTTCTTTAAACATCTATTTCAGACACAATGCGTGTGCATTGCAGTTACTGCTTTCCTTTTTCGTCAACATTAGTGTTATGGTCAGCGTTACCGTCTATGTTTGCGCTTGCGTTTCTGTTACCATTTGCGTTAGCATTTCCGTTTACGTCACCGTTAGCATTATCATTACTGTTACCATTACCGTTTGAGTTTGCACTTCCATTTGCATTATCATTTGTGTTTGCATTTACTTTTGCATCACTGTTAAGATTACCATTTGTGTATATGTTACCATTACCATTTGCGTTTGTGCTTGCGTTTCCATTTGCATTTCCGTTACCATATTGGTTAGCTTTACCATTACATTTTATGTTTATGCTTGTGTTTGCATTACACTTTGCATTTGCATTTACGTTTGTCACTGTTAACGTTACTGTTAGCATTTACATTTACATTACTGTTTGCATTACAGTTTGCATTATGGTTTGCATTTGAGCTTGTGTTTCTGTTACCGTTTGCATTTATGTTTATGTTTGCATCATCGTTACCACTGGCATTTGCATTTGCCCTTGCATTTGCATTACCATTTGCATTAACGTTTGTGTCGCACTTAGCATTACAGTTAAGGTTTGGGTTTATGTTTGTGTTACCATTTGCATTTGTGTTATCGTAATTATTACTGTTTGCATTCACTTTTCCATTGCCATTACCAATAGCGTTTGTGCCACTGTTAGCATTACTGTTACCCTTTGCATTTCTGCTAATATTATCATAGCGTTCGCATTTCTGTTTGCATCTTCATTACTGTTAGTGTTAACGTTAGTGCTTGCATTTGCATTTCCATTTCTGCTTCCTTCACCATTACCATTATCGTTATTACCATTTGTGTTTCTGTTACCGCTTGTGTTACCATTACCTTTAGCATTACTGTATGCGTTTGCGCTTACTTTACCATTACTCTCACCATTACTGTTAGTGTTACCATTTGCGTTACTGTTACCATTAGCATTACCCTCACTGTTACTGTTAGCATTACTGTTAGGGCTATTATGCACATACCATTCCCTATTTATAATGCACATTCTCAAAAAAAGGGAAATTAATAGCAAAAAACTCAGTTAATGCATTACTTAGGGTTGTTCCACAGTGACAAAAGCAAGGACATTCGATGTTAGGGTTGTCACCCCGACCACCCTACCCCACCCCCACCAACAGGCATCAGGTGTGTATTGGGGTCATCATGCCTAACCCTCACCCCTTTCTCCTATACTGCACCACCTCGGCTTCTTTATACATGAAACGGGATAAGAGTTTGGCATGGTGACCCCAACACACACCCCAATGCTTGTTGATTGGCACATGTAGTGCCCCTGCAGAAAACTGGTCCCCAGGATGACCCAGAGAAATACAGACCAGTCAGTCTGACCTCCAGGAGACCATACTAAAGGAAAGGTTGGTGGAATATCTAGAGGAGCATGATCTCCAAGATGTGAGGCAGCATCGGTTTATGGGGAGAGATCTTAGCAAAAACATCTGATTGACTTCTTTGACTGTGTCACTAAAACAGTAGATAGGGGCCAAGTGGTAGAAACCCTCTATCTTGAATTCAGCAAGGCTTTTAACTCTGTGCCCCACAAAAGATTGATCAGGAAGTTATCAGATCTTGGGGTTAGGGCAAAAAGATTGCCAGATGGATGGAAAACTGGCTGAGGGACAGAACCTAGATGGTGGTTGTGGGGGGTGGAGAGTCATCTGGCACCAGAGAGGTAACCAGTGTGTCCCACAGGGCTTGGTGCTGAGGCCTGTGTTGTTCAGTGTCTTCATCAATGACATTGAAGAAGGTGGTCCAGGATCTGGCAGCTTGGTTTCATTGCCAAGAAATAAAAAGTCATGCATACTGGAGCCAAGAATCTCAGGACAGAGTACTACCTCGGTGGAGTCCGAGTATCTGCATGAGAGGAGGAGAAGGACCTGGGAGTTATGATCACTAGTGACCTGAAGCACTCCACGTAGTGCAAGAAAGCAGCAGCAAAGGAAAACAAAATGCTGCGATGCATATCTGAGGGATCAGAAGTAGTAGGAGAGAAAAGGTTATACTACCCTTGTACAGGTCACTGGTAAGGCCGCATCTAAAGTGTGGAGTACAGTACTGGTGCCCACACCTCATAAAGGACATTAACCTGCTGGAGAAGATCCAGAGTAGGGCTACAAAGATGATAGCTGGTCAGCAGAGTAAGGCATATGAGGAGAGGTTGAGGGCACTAAACATATATTCCCTGGAAGACAGGAGAGAGAGGGGACATGATTGGGACCCTTAAGTACTTGAAAGGGATAAATAAGGTTGATAAGGAGAGTCTCTTTAAGCTGAGTGGCAACCATAACATGAGGCAGCACAGTCTTAAGCTGGAGGGTGGGAAGTTTAGGAGGGAGGTCAGGAGGCACTTCTTCACAGACAGGGTGGTGGACACTTGGAATGCACTGCTGGAAGAGATCATCTCATTGATGACAGTGGGCAGCTTTAAGAGAGGCTGGGATAAGCATGGGGAAGATAAAGATCATCGGTGGGAGGATGGGAGGAGTGGGGAGGGCGGGCAGGGACATTAGCTCAAGCTGTGGACCCTGCAATATGAGCATACTTGATAGAGCAAATGGCCTTCTTCTGCTGGCTTCTTTGTATGTTCATATGTTTGTATATTATGGTAGCATGGTAGTGCTACCATAATTAGGGTTGAGTAGCCCTTTTAAGGTTAAAGGGTGAAACTTTGTACCTTAATAACTTTGCCACCATTCAACAGATTTACCTGAAATTGGCAGGCATGGGACATTATTATAGATCTTGGGATCTGCCAACTTTCATACTGGTCAGATATACAGCTGTGGAGTTATTAAGTGACATCCGTGTGCATATTTATGGGTTTTTTTTGCACATTCTTTGCTCGCGCCTACAGGTCGCATGGTTTGTGTGACCAGTTCAAAAACTTCAGGGAACATGTAGCCAGGTCCCCACTGTGCCTTTTGAAGATTTTGTGAAAAAATATTGAACAGTTCAAAAGTTATTCAAAAAACAAGTTCCCATTGTAAGTCAATGGGAAAAATTAACAAAAAGTTCGACATTTTCGCAAATGCACTTTTTAGAGTCACAAATGACCCTAGTAGTGTTGTGAGTCTGCTTTTTTTTCAGTTACTGATCACAGAAATGCTTGGCATTTAAAATTGGGACCATCTAAGAACATAATTCTTTTTGTGTTTACCTATTCGAGCCCTCAGGATGCTAGCCATGTCTTTATTTTGGGATTAAACACCCCAGAAATATGTTTTTCAAATTTGTGAAAAAAGCAGTGTAACAAAGTAGTGTTGCACTCACCACACTTTCACAAATTTTGCAAAAGCTTTCGCAAATCACAACACTACTTTTCCAGACTATGGCCAAAATGACAGCAGTTTTTTGCCACCCTGCTGCAAAAGAACGGTTTGGTCTTTTAAGATGAAATTTGGAGAGAAGGCAGCCAACATGTCACAGATGTGCCTTTTGGTATTTTGGTGACAAAATATTGCATGGATGCCAAGTTACAGTACTCCAAATTTGATGTTTTTCCCATTGACTAACGTGGTGGTGTACGCAATGCCTTTCGGTGCTCGTGTCTTGGAAACAGTGCAAGATACGGAATTTTCGCTGCAACCATGCATAGCCCAGCAGTGAAAACTTAGCTAGGACAGTCATGAATCATGTGAAATTTTAATTTGCTATCTATGTAGTTTGGTTACTGAGATATTACCATTTTAGTATTACAACTGCTCGTTTTCTGCTCCGAGGCCCATTATTATGCATACATTCTTTGTTTTCATTGTGTTTCTCAATGGAGCTTTAGGGGAAAAATATGGTGTGCGCTCCAGTTACTGTTACACGTAGGGTTTACACTTCTGTTTCCATGCCCTTTTTCCGTTACCGTTCCTGTGTACACCACCGTGTAAGTTACCCTTTGCATTTCCGTTTGCATTTGCGTTTGCATTACTGTTACCATTTGAGTCTGCACTACTGTTTGTCTTTGTCTTTTGCCCAGCGTCACCATACACATTACCATTTCTGTTGGCGGCCGCCCTTCCATTTTCATTTGCATTTGTCTTTCATTTTGTGTCATCATTGTTCTTACCGTTACCATTTGCATTTCCAAATGCATTCCCATTCCTGTGCATGTTACGCATTGCATTTCCATACACGCTTGCATTTGTGTTTCTGTTTTCTTTGGCATTATTGTTGTTGTTACCATCACCATTTGTGTTTCCAATTGTGGTACCATGACTGTGTTCGTTACGGTTTGCGTTTCCATACACACTTGCATTTGCATTTCTGTTTCTGTTTCCTTTGGTGTTATTGTTGCTATTACCATACAATTTGCATTTACAATTGTGGTACCATGACCGTGCGCATAACGGTTTGCGTTTCTGTACGTGCTTGCATTTGTGTTTCTGTTTCTGTATCCTCTGGCATTATTTTAGTTGTTACCGTTACCATTTGCATTTCCAATTGTGGTACCATGACCGTGCATGTTATGGTTTGCATTTCCATACACGCTTGCATTTGCCTTTGCGTTTCTGTTCCCTTTGGCATTATTGTTGCTGTAACAGTTAACATTTGTGTTTACAATAGTGGTACCATGACTGTGCGCATTACCAGTTGTGTTGCCATATGCACTTGCATCTCCGTGTGTATCACTGTTGGCTTTGGCATCACTTTGCGCTTGTGTTTCTATTAATGTTTGCTTTACCATTTATGTTTGCATCACAATGTGCATAACTGTTAGCACTTACGTTTGCATTGGAGTTACTGTTACTATGTCACAAGACATCATGTGGTGGGAGTGTGGGCCCTGAAGGGCCAACGCACCACTGCATTCTGTTCACTATTTATAGTCCTCATTCTCAAAATGAAGGGAAATTCATAGCAAAAAACTCTGTTTAATGCATCAGTTAGCGTTGTTTCACAGGGACAAAAGCAAGGAAATTCAGTGTTAGGGTTGAAAGCCCCCCTTACACCCTTCCAGCCCACTTCCCCAACTGATATCGGGGTGTGCATTGGGGTCATCAGTCCTAACTCTCTCCCCATTCTCCTATACCTCAGTTTGTTTACACATGTGATGGGGAGAGAGTTAGCTGACAACCCCAATGCACACCCTGCTGTCATTTGACAAATGGGCTGGAGGCAAGTGGGCCTTCAACCCTAAACACTGAGCTTCCTCACTTTTGTCACTGTGAACAACCGTCTGATACATTAAATGGATTTTGCCATGAATATATATATATATATATATAGCTATATATCTATATATATATATCTATATATATATATATATATATATTAAGAGCAAAAACTCCATTTAATGCATCAGTTAGGGTTGTTCCACAGAGACAAAAGTGAGGAAGTTCACTGTTAGGGTTGAAAACCCCCTTGCACCCCCTCAGCCCAACCCACCAACCTAGCATCGGGGTGTGCATTGGGGTCATCGGTCCTAACTCTCACCTCATCACAAACATGAACAAGCTGAGGCATAGGAGAATGGGGTGAGAGATAGGACTGATGACAGCAATGCACACCCCAATGCCAGTTGGTGGGGCAGGCTGAGGAGGTGCAAAGGGGGGGTTTCAACCCTAACAGTGAATTTCCTCACTTTTGTCACTGTGGAACAACCCTAACTGATGCATTAAATGGATTTTTTGCCTCTAATTTCCCTTCTTTTTGAGAATGAGGACTATAAATAGTGAACTGAATGCTCCCACCATGTGATTTTTTGTGGCACAGTAACGGTAACAGCAACAGAAATGCAAGCAATAACGGTTACACATACATGCTGAGAGAAACGTAAATTGTACAGCAAGCGTTAATAGAAATGCAGGTGCAAAGTGATGCCAAAGCAAACAGTGATGGAAACAGAGATGCAAGCGCATATGGAAACGAAACTGGTAAAGTGCACGGTCATGATACAGCTATTGTAAACGCAAATGATAACTGTAACAGCAACAATAACGTGAAAGGAAACAGAAACGGAAAAGCAAACACAAGCGTGCACAGAAACACAAACCATAACGCACACGGTGATGGTACCGCAATTGTAAATGCAAATGTTAGTGGTAACAGCAACAATAATACCAAAGAAAACAGAAACGCAAATGCAAACATAAGCACGTATGGAAAGGCAAACCGTAATGCACAAGGGCACAGGAACGCAATTGGAAATGCAAATGGTAAGGATAAGAAGAACGATGACACAAAACGAAAGAGAAATGCAAATGAAAATGGAAGGGCGGACCCCAACAGAAATGGCAATGCGCATGCTGATGCTAAGTGAAAGACAAACATAAACAGTAGAAGAGGCACAAATGGTAACAGCAACAAAAATGGAAACGCAAAGGGTAATGCACACGGTGGCGTACACATGAACGCTAACGCAAACAGCCACAGAAACAGAAGTGTAAAGCCTATGTGTAACAGTAACTGGAGCGCACACCATAATTTTCCCCAAAAGCTCCATTGAGAAACACAGTGAAAACAAATAACATATGCGTAATAATGGGCCTCGGAGCAGAAAATGAGCAGTTGTAATATTAAAATGGTAATATCTCAGTAACCATACAGTGTAGAAAAAAAATTTAAATTTCACATGATTCATGAGTTTCCTGGACAGGTTTTCACTGAATGCATAGCCCATAGGGCTACGCATTGTTGCGATGAAAATTTGCCTGAAATTTGGCAGGCACTGGGCATAACCATAGATCTTGGGATCTGCCAACTTTCGTACCGGTCAGATATACAGCTGCGAAGTTAATAAGCGACATCCATGCACGCAATTACAATTTTTTGTGAATTCTTTGCTAGTGCCTACAGGTCACATGGTTTGTGTGACCAGTTCAAAAACTTTAGGGAACTTGCGGCCAGGGTCCCCGATGTGCCTTTTGAAGATTTTGTGAAAAAATATTTAACGGTTCAAAAGTTATTCAAAAAACAAGTTCCCATTATAAGACAATGGGAAAAGTTAACAAAAAGTTTGACACTTTTGCTAATGCACTTTTTAGTGTCTCAAATGACCGTAGTAGTGTCACAAATCTGCCATTTTTTTTTCAGTTGGTAATCAGAAAAATGCTTGGCATTTAAAATTGTTACCCTCTAGGAACTTAATTCTTTTTGTGTTCAACTAGTCGGACCCTCAGGATACTAGCCATGTCTTTATTTTGGGGTTAAACACCCCAGAAATATGTTTTTCCAATTTTTGGGAAGGTAGTGTCGCACTTGCGACACTTTCCTAAGTACATAAGCTTTTACTTAAATCACGACACTACTTTTTCCAGACTATGGCCACAATGACAGGAAATCTTTGCCACCCTGCTGCAAAAGAATGGTTTGGTGTTTTGGGCTGAAATTTGGAGAGAAGGCAGCCAACATCTCACAGATGTGCCTTTTTGTGTCTTGGTGACAAAATATTGCACATATGCCAAGTTATGGTACTCTGAAATTGACATTTTTTCCCATAGACTAACATGGTGACGCCTGTTGTGCCTTTCAGGGCTTGTATCTTGGAAACGGTGTGAGATACGAAATTTTTGTTGCAAAAATGCGCTGCTGTATGTGCTATGCATTGAACAAAAATGTAGTACGAAAACTCATGAATCATGTCACATTTAAATTTTTTTTCTACGTCGTATGATTCCTGAGATATAAGCAATTTAGTATTCCAGCAGCTCATTTTCTGCTCTGTGGCCCATTATTATGCATACATTCTTTTCTTTGTAGATACTGTGTTTCTCTATGCAGCTGTTGGACAAAAACAGGGTGTGTGCTTCCATTACTGTTACTGTTAGCGTTCTCACTTGCGTTTCCGTACCCGTTTGCGTTATTGTTCCCATGTACGCCACCGTGTGTGTTACCCTTTGCGTTCTCCTTTGTGTACGCCCGTGTGTTCACGTTTCCATTTCTGTTTCCTTTGGCATTATTTCTGCTATTAATGTTACCATTTGCATTTCCAATTGCCGTACCATGAACGTGCGCGTGACAGTTTGCGTTTCCTTATGCGCTTGCATCTCCTTTGGCGTCACTGTTCACTTTGGTGTCACTTTATGGTTGTGTTTCTAGTAACGTTTGGTTTACCATTTATGTTTCCATCACCATGTGCGCAACCATTAGCAGTTGCATTTCCCTTGCACTTACCATTACTATGTCACAAAACATCATGTGGTGGGAGCATGGGGACCGAACAGCCCTGCGCTCCCACCACCACATTCCGTTCACTATTTCTACTGCACATTCTCAAGAAGAAGAGAAACTAGAGGCAAAAAAATCCATTTAATGTATCAGTTAGGGTTGTACCACTGAGGCAAAAGTGAGGAAATTTGGTGTTAGGTTTGACAGCCACCCTTGTGCCCCCTGAGCCCGCAACCCCAACCGCCAACGGGGTGTCCATTGGGGTCATCGGTCCTAACTCTCACCTCATTCTTCTATTCCTCAGCTTGTTTATACATGTGTTGGGGTGAGAGTTAGGGCCAATGACCCCAATGGACACCCCATTGATGGTTGGAGTGGCGAGCTGGGGGAGTGCAGGGTGGCATCAACTGACTAATTTCTACTTTGATGTTACAGCCTAACTGATGCATTAAATGGAGTTTTTTTGCCTCTAATTTCCCTTCTTTTTGAGAATATGCAGTAGAAATAGTGAATAGAATGCAGTGGTGGGAGTGCGGGCCCTTCGGGCACCGCGCTCCCACCACATGATGTTTTGTGACACAGTAACAGCAAGTGCAAAGGAAAAGCAACCGCTAATGGTTGCACACACGGTGATGGAAATGTAAATGGTAAAGCAAACATTAATAGAAATGCAAGCACGCAGTGATGCCAAAGGGAACAGTGATGCAAATGGAGATGCAAGGGCATAAGGAAACGCAAACCGTGATGTGCACATTGATGGTATGGCAATTGTAAACGCAAATGGTAATGTTAACAATAGAAATAATGCCAAAGGAAACCAAAATGGAAACATGAATGCAAGCACGTACGCAAACGAGAACTCAAAGGGTAATGCACACGGTGGCGTACGTGGGAACGGTAATGAAAACGGGTTCGGAAATGCAAGTGGGAATGGTAACTGTAACAGTAATGGAAGCGCACACCCTGTTTTTGCCCAACAGCTGCATAGAGAAACACAGTGTGTACAAGGAATGTATGCATAATAATGGGCCTCAGAGCAGACAATGAGCTGTTGGAATACTAAATTGCTTATATCTCAGGAACCATACAATGTAGAAAAAAATATATATGTGACATGATTCATAAGTTTCTAGCTTGGTTTTCACAAAAGAAAATTCTGTATCTCGCATCGTTTCAAGATACAAGCCCCCAAAGGCACTGCAGACGCCACCATGTTAGTCTATGGGAAAAAAAATTTCAACTTCAGAGTACCGTAACTTTCCATTCCTCCAATATTTTTTCACCAAGCCACCAAAAGGCACATCTGTGAGATGTTGGCTGTCTTCCCTCCAAATTTCTGCCCAATAGACCAAACTGTTTTTTTGCAGCAGGGTGGCAAAGAATTTCTGTCATTTTGGCCATAGCCTAGAAAAGTAGTGTCGTGATTTTTGAAAGCTTTTGCAAAATTTGCGAAACTGTCACATGTGCGACACTACTTTGTGACACTACTTTTTCCAGAAATTTGAAAAACTTATTTCTGGAGTGTTTAACCCCAAAATAAAGACATGGCTAGCATCCTCAGGGCTCAAATAGGTAAACACAAAAAGAATTGTGTCCCTAGATGGTCCCAATTTTTAATGCCAAGTATTTCTGTGATCAGTAACTGAAAACAAGATGGTAGATTTGTGACACTACTAAGGCCATTTGTGACACTAAAAGGTGCTTTTAGGAAAGTGTTGAACTTTTTGTTAACTTTTCCCATTGACTTATAATGGGAACTTGTTTTTCGAATAACTTTTGAACTGTTCAATATTTTTTCATGAAATCTTCAAAAGGCACATCTGGGATCCTGGCCGCACATTACCTGAAGTTTTCAGACTAGTCATGCAAACTGTGCGACCTGTAGGTGCGAGCAAAGAATGCACGAAAAACATAATTGCGCACATGGATGTCACTTAATAACTCTGCAGTCATATATCCGACCAGTACAAAAGCTGGCAGATCCTGAGATCTATGGTTCCACCCCATGCCTACCAAATTTCAGGCAAATCCGTTGAATGGTGGCAAAGATATCAAGTTATCAAGATGCAGATTTTCACCATTTAACCTTAAGAGGGCTACTCAACCCTAACTATGGTAGCACTACCATGCTACCATTTTATATATATATATATATATATATAGATATAGATATAGATATAGATATAGATATAGATATAGATATTATAGATATAGATAGATATAGATATAGATATAGATATAGATATAGATATAGATATATGGATGCAGAGTTATCAAGCGACATTCATGCACGCAATTATGTTTTTTTGTGCATTCTTTGCTCACACCTGCAGGTCACACAGTTTATGCGACTGGTCTGACAACTTCACAGAATGTGAAGCCAGGGTCCCGGATGTGCCTTTTGAAGATTTTATGAAAAAATATTGAACGATTCAAAAGTTATTCAAAAAGCAAGTTCCCATTATAAGTCAATGGGAAAAGTTAACAAAAAGTTCAAAAGTGTCGCAAAGGCACTTTTTAGTGTCGTAAATGGCCCTAGTAGTGTCACAAATCCACCATTTTGTTTTCAGTTACTAATCACAGAAATGCTTGGCATTTAAAATTGGGACCATCTAGGGACATAATTTGTTCTATGTTAACCTATTTGAGCCCTGAGGATGCTAGCCATGTCTTTATTTTGGGGTTAAACACCCCAGTAATATGTTTTTCAAGTTTGTGGGAAAAGTAGTGTCGCAAAGTAGTGTCGCACTTGTGACACTTACTCAAATTTTTGCGAAATGTGTCACAAATCACGACACTACTTTTCAAGACTATGGCAAAATGACAGGAATTCTTTGCCACCCTGCTGCAAAAGAACGGTTTGGTCTTTTGGGATGATGTTTGGAGGGAAGGCAGCCAACATCTCACGGATGTGCTCTTTTATGGTTTGGTGACATAATATTGCATGGACTCAAAGTTACAGTACTCCAAAGTTGAAATTTTCTCCCATAGACTTACATGGTGGCGTCCACCATGCCTTTCAGACTTCAGTATCCCGGAAGCGGTCGACATATGGAATTTATCTACAAAATATATAGTCCTATGGGCTATGCATGCAGTGAAAACCTAGCCAAGAAACTCATGAATCATGTGAAATTTTTTTTTTTTTCTACGTCTATGGTTACTGAGATATTAACAATTTAGTAATACAACTGCTCATTTTCTGCTCTGAGGCACATTATAATACAAACATTCTTTGTTTTCACTGTGTTTCTCAATGAAGCTTTTGGGAAAAATAGGTGTGCACTCCAGTTACTGTTACAGGTATGCTTTACAGTTCTGCTTCTGTGCCTGTTTGCATTTCTGTTCCATATGCGCCACCGTGTGAGTTACCCTTTCTGTTTCCATTTGCTCTTGCGTTTGTGTTACTGTTACCATTTTGTCTCCACTACTTTTTTGTTTGTGTTTTGCTTAGAGTCACAGTGTGCATTACCATTTCTGTTGGCAGCCACACTTCCAGTTCTATTTGCGTTTCTCTTTCTTATTCGTCATCGTTGTTCTTAATGTCACCATTTGCATTTCAATTGTTTCCCATGCCCATGCACATTACAGTTTGCATTTCCATATATGCTTCCATTTGCATTTCTGTTTCTATTTTCATTGGCATTATTGTTGCTGTTACCGTTAACATTTGTGTTTACAATTGTGGTACCGTGACTGTGCGCGTTACGGATTGCATTTCCATATGGGCTTGCATTTGCGTTTCTGTTTCTGTTTCCTTTGGTGTTATTGTTGCTGTTACAGTTATCATTTGCATTTACAATAGCAGTATCACCACTGTTGTGTTACCAATTGCTTTTTCGTATGTGCTTGCATCTCCGTTTGTGTCACTGTTTGCTTTGGCATCACTTTGCGCCTGCGTTTCTATTAATGTTTGCTTTAAATTTATGTTCACATCACCATGTGCATAACCATTATCGCTTGCATTTCTGTTGCTGTTACTGTTACTGTGTCACAAAAAATCACATTGTAGAGACATTCCATTCACTATTATAGTCCTTATTCTCAAAGAAGGGAACTGAGAGGCAAAAAACTCAGTTTAA
Source organism: Neoceratodus forsteri (assembly GCA_016271365.2). Taxonomy (NCBI): domain Eukaryota; kingdom Metazoa; phylum Chordata; order Ceratodontiformes; family Ceratodontidae; genus Neoceratodus; species Neoceratodus forsteri. The sequence continues at coordinate 41,723,633 of JADMNL010000035.1, forward strand.
TGCATCAGTTAGGGTTGTTCCACAGTGACAAAAGTGAGGAAATTCGGTGTTAGGGTTGAAAACCACCCTCGCATCCCCTCAGCCCACCCTCCAACAGTCATTGGGGTGTGCATTGGGGTCATCAGTCCTAACTCTAACCCCATTCTGCTATGCCTCAGCTTGTTCACGCATGTGATGAGGTGAGAGTTAGGGCCGACGACAGCAATGCACACCCTGATGCCAGTTGACTGGGTGGGCTGAGGGGGTGCAACGGGGGTTTTCAACCCTAACACTGACACTTTCGTCATGTGTGATAAACAGAGTTTTTGCCTCATATATATATATATATATATATATATATATATATATGTATAGGGTTGATCCAGTTTTCCATAAATGTGAACATTCAAGGGAAATCTAAGTATTACATATGGTGCTGGGTCTATTTCCACAGAAAATAGCTGCTTATTCAGGTGATTTATGTCTTCTGGTTCCTGATACAGTTTCTGGGGAAATGGCTGTTGGATGTTTATAGCAATTTGGGGAGATTTCAGGTTCAAACATAAATATCAGCAAAAGAAAAGGGATGCAGGTAGGACCAACAAAAGATGTAAGCAGTATTCTTGCAGAAGAGGGCCCTTTACCAGTATTAGGCATAACATTTGGTGCTGAGAATACAGCAGAATAAAACTGGCAGGAGAAATTGAATAATGCAGAAGCTAAAGTGAAATGATAGAAAAATTATCCTATATCTAAACAAAAGGGTTTTTGGTGCATATTTTTATACTCCTTATGCTACGATTCTCAAATGTGTAGAATGCCTATGAACTGCATAATTGGGGTGCATAGACAATCCTACATGGGACTGCCACACAGTGACCCCCATGGCAATCACTATTGGCACACCCTGCATGATGGATCCTAAGGCTGCCCCAGCAGCTCCACACCTGGAGCAGGCTGTGGGTATGTCAGGGGGTGTGGCTCACATGGCACCAATGCATGATGGCATTGCATACCATCCCAGGGCAGCTACAGGTTCATAGGGAGGAACCTGGCATACCACAATAAGAAGAAGAAGAATTAGCATTTATATAGCGCTTTTCATACACAGTATCCCAAAGCACTTTAAAAGCAATGCTAGACTGGTAGTGAAGTGACTGAATGTGTGGTGGTGGCCATATCACACATCACCACCCACACACAGCCTGAATAATTGCATGAACCGATTTATGGGAAGGGGAATGTTGGCCAGGACACCGGGAATGTTCCCTGCTCTTTGCGAAGAGTGCCCTGAGTTCTTTTACTTCCACCTGGATGCCCACAGGACAACACCAGGATGGGCAGAAGGGACCTCAGTTTAATGTCTCATCTGAAGGACAGCACATCCCAGTAGTACAGCACCCCCCAATACTGCATTCAGATGCCAGTGATTTTTTAGGTGCAAGTCCTATCCCGGTGTGGGATGAGAACCCATGACCTTCTGGTCCAGAGGCGGATGTGCTACCAACTGAGCCATGGTGACAATAAGTGCCCCACACATTTTGGAGGTTCCTGCTGCCACAGAAACCCCTACACATGGCTCCACATCTGACTGGGCCACCCCAGAGGATGGGGGCTATTAGAAGCAGCTGGTTCCATGTCATAATGGTGATCGCAAAAGAGTGATTGCCATTAAAGCAGGTGTACATCACCAAAAGCACAACAAAAATGTACTCCTGCAGGTGACAATGCATTCAGCAAGTTAAAGCAGTATTTACGTGGGGGAGGGCTATGCCTCCTCACACACCATTGCACCTCTCTGACTAAATATAGCCAACTCCAGAGGGTATATGTTGGATGTTGGGGAGGGAGCACAGTCTAAAAATAAAAAAAAACACTACAGCAGAAATAAAATATTACCGATCCCCAGCCCTGAACCCAGCACCTACTGCATTGAGTTTGCCTTCCTCACCACAGCACCACATGGCTAGCTTGGTGGCAGCACAACACACTACCCACAAAAAGCTCTTCCCTATCCCTTCCCTTCTCATCCCTATTCCTCCCTTGCAGTTGCCTTCCTTGCTCATCCCTACTGTCACATTCCCATATAGCCACTACCCTTACAGGGTAGCCCAACATGATGGTACTGTAAGTAAGTCACTGTTTTGAGAATCACTAATTTACAGTCGCTATAATCATTGAATACTGCGAACACCCACAGGACAGAGCACAATATCCCAGGACTCCCCCACCCACATGTGGAGGGGGATCCACTCTGGGAACAGGGATGGGCATCTAATTGGATGCCTTCCCAGGTCTGCAGCCCCACACCAATCCACCCCACACATAACTGTACTCTGAGGGGGGATGGACCATGGACAGGTGGCTGGCAATATGTGAATACCATCTGGCGCACAGCTGTCTGCAGGTGCGGTGCTGCACAGGGGGGTTATGTACATTGTGATTGGTTGGGCATCCATGGCACTCCAGACATTACCTCATGGGTTTTAGCCCTCCTGATAGGCTAGTGATGCACATGACCCTAGGATCAAATTTCTAGTATATCCAGGTCCCAGAAACCCCTGCTCTCCAGTTTCAAATCGTGCATCTGATCAGGCAACAAGCACACCAGGGATCCCTGTCTGCTCCACACAAAGGTAGGCCTTTGAGCTTATAAGGATATAACACTTAATCTGAAGCTTACTGGAAAAAAGCAAGCAATGTGTGTGTTTTTATTGCCCAGTATGGGACTATATAGGAAAATGTTAAAAGAATAGGTATAAGAACACGTTTATCTAGTCTGCAGGCCTTTGTTTTCTGAACCCTGCAAAGATTTAGAGGCTAAAATTAGTCTAGAATGCTTAATTCAGCGTTATATCGACTCGATCAGTTCCTAAGCTCGTTGCAGTGCTCATTTTAAAATTTGTCTTAGGGTGTCTAAGCTTGATATACGTTGTTGTAAGGAGAATGCAAAATTATGTTTCCAGTTTAATGGTTATATTACCGCTTAGGGTTGTTTTTCTTATTGTTTTCTTGTTGGTTCAGTGAAGAGTGTCCCTTGGTCTGGCCTTCAGGCCTGTAGAACCTCTCGGGCCTCTCCCCCCAGTGTGGACCCCTGTTCCTCCGGTCCTCCTCCCTACCGCCACTCGCCATCCAGGCGTTTGCTTCTTCTCCGCCCCCAGAGGCTCTTCCTAGCTACACCTTACTCCCCTGGGCTGTGTGGACCACTGGGGCTTGTTTTTGAGCATGGTCCACCTCCCTAGGTCCACGCACCTGGATCGCGCGTTGCGTGTGGTGAGCTTCTTGGCCTACCATCCCCACGTGGGTTCCTTGCTCCTCCCTGAGCTCCCAGGATAGTCCTATGTCTCCTACCTTCCGCTAGGTGCTCCTACTACTGCTCAGCCTGGGAAGCAGAATCCCATCCTCTCGCTCACAAGGCCTCCTTCAGGGGGAGCTGATCTGCCTCCAGGAGTAGGGAGGGCTCTTACTGCGAGTGCTTCTCAGGGGCCCAGCATCTGTTACACTGGCTGATTCTTTGTTTGGCAGTCTCTGTGTCACGACCTTTGTTCCCCCATCGTGATAGTGGGGCCAGGGGGGGAGGGAGCTACTGGCATTCTCACATTAGACCTTCCCTAGAGGGAACTGCTTCTTCGAGGGCTCGGCTTGTAAGGCCCCTCATAGCAAGGCAGCGCCGCGTGTCTCCCCCTACATTACGCGCCGAGAGCCTGGATCCCCCAGGCTTCACAGCTCCTCCCCTGGATCTCTCCCACAGTGACCCAGGCATCGAGATCCCACCCCCAAGGGACAGTTACAGCCAGGGCCTTATGCGAAACCACACCTGAAGGGTCCCTCCCACAGCGACCCCTCCGGTTTGCGGTCCCACTAAGAAACACAGGTCCTTGTCTCTTCCTTCTCCTGGGTCCCTCCCACAGCAACCTGGGTGTTAAGATCTTGTGCTCTCAGGACCACCTACCCTGCTGCACCATGGATCCCTCTCTATAGCGACCCATGCGCACTTGTTACTGCAGGAGACCCTTCTGATAGAGACAACCACCTCATCCCATGGCTGCAGGGTCTCTCCCACAGTGCCTCCGCACGCTGGCTAGCCCCCAAAGAAACTGATACAGACATCAGGCAATAGCCTGCCCTCCTTGCTGAATCAATAGGGGACAAAAGGACCCCCGCAGGGCATTGCACAGCTCTAATCTAAGGCCTGCCTTCTTCTCTCTCACCAGATGGTCAAAGCCAAGAAGTGTTCTGCTTGCAACGCTGCCCTCTAACCCCAAACCCCGGAGCCCCTCTGCTCCACCTGCCTACTCAACGACGATGACTAGTCCATGGAGCAAACTCCCCCCATGGGACCCAGCAATCTGGGGCCCAGTGGCTCCACATGGATGGACCCTGGCTCCCTCCTGATTCAAAATCAGCAGGCTGCGATCACTATGATGGAAAAAGCAGAACTTCATGCTGAAAATAATGGAAAAACTTGAATCCCTCCTCAGCACAGAATCACACGGTGACTCCGGAACCAGACAAGGCAGGGGGGCAACTGGAGGAGCATCCGGACTGTGAGGACACCTTACCAGAGAATCCTTGTGAGGACACTGATGAGGACAAGGACATCCCAGAGGAAGAGGATGGGGTAGAATCGGACGAAGAGGATACGGAACCCCCGACTACACCGTCTCTCACTTTGAAGTTGTGTTCCTTTGACACGGTCCCAGGTCTCATGAAGATTATCAAAGCCACTATGGGGTTCGACATCGAGGAGAGTAAGCCCGAGTCGAAACTTAACCCCATGATACAGCTGAAAGTGTCGAACCCGGAGACCTTCCCAGTATGCCCAGCTATTGAGGATGTCTTCAATAAAGAATGGCAATCCATGGAACCAGGCAGAATGTGAACAAGAAAAACCTGGACAGAATGTATCCGGTTCAAGAGGAAAAATCTGGTACCTGGTGCAAAGCCCCCACCATCGACCCACAGGAGGCGGCTCTCAGCAAGAAGACAGTTTTACCATGTGGACCAATAGCTCTCAAAGATCCTATGGACAAGAAAGTGTAGGATATGCTAAAGAAGGCATTCGAGATCGAGGGCACTGAGGCAAAAGCAGCCACTACTGCCATGTACACAGACTGAGCACAAATCCGTTGGCTTGAAGAACTTCAGGAACAAGCTAACCCAAAGTCCAGGGAGGCAGAACTCTTAGAATGCACCTTAGATGTGGAAAAATACCTCACCGACATGGCAGTAGACACCCTGCGCCAACACACCAGGGCCACAGCTATCACCAATCGTGCCCAGAGAGCATTGTGGCCGAAATTGTGGGACGCTGACAATGAATCTAAGGCTTTACTGCAAAATTTACTCTGGGGAAGTATGTATTTGTGTAGGGGCTACAGGATTACCTAAAACAAAAGGAGGAGGGTAGAGACCTCCTTAAGAGTAAAGCCAGATACAACTACCTCCCCTCATCGAGGCAGAGATTTCAGGGTGGGAACAGGCTACACCAACTCTGCAGGGACACGGCACAGCAACCGTCCTCCTTCAGAGCCCATGGCCAAAAATTTGGGGACAGGTAGAAGTTACAGGGGAAGCAGCAGTGACTACGCCCCGACCATTCAGAGTCAGGGTCCCTACCCCCAGTGGGGCAAAGACTGTCATTATTCTCACACCATTGGTTCAACACATCCTCGGACAGGTGGGTCTGGGAGGTGGTCGCAAGGGGATACTCCATAGAGCTGTCCCACCCCCAAATCCTCCACAGATTTGTATCCTCCCCAATAACCAAAAGAAAGGTGACTCCTCACCAAGTCCAACACATCTTGTTGGAACTAATTCGGAACAGGGCCATCCAGCCCATCCCCGTGCACGAACAAAAGCTAGGGGTCTACTCAATATTCTTCCTCGTGCCCAAGAAGTCAGGAAAACTCCAACCTATTCTAGATTTAAAACACCTCAACACCTCAACCAACATGTGATGTGCCACAGATTCAAAATGGAGACCATACGATCAACTCTATGCAGTCTCCAGGTAGGCGACTACCTGACATCCATAGATTTAAAGGACGCATATCTTCACATCCCTATCATTCAAAAACACAGGCAATTCCTCTGTTTCCACATCTTGGGCCACCATTATCAGTACCAGGCCTTAACTTTCAGCCTCACATCAGCCCCGAGAGTGTTCACCAAGGTCTCCATAGTCCTGGTGGCCAGGCTCAGAGAGCAGGGACTGGATATCATACCCTACTTGGATGACTGGCTCATTCGAGCACGTTCCAAGGAGCAGGCCCTACAGGACACAGCGACTGCCTTACAGGCACTCGAGGAGCACAGTTGGGTGGTCAACCAGGAAAGAGCCATCTTATTCCACACAGCAGATCGAGCATCTGGGAGCACTGATCAACTCAGCCCACAGATGGGCAAAACCATCCCCTCGGGGTCATCAACCTGATAACCCTGGCCCGTCAAATGAAAGGCCACCACCAGACAACCATGGGCCGCATAGCTCAGTTGTTAGGGTGCATGGCATCATGCATAGATCTCATACCCTGGGCCAGGTGGCATATGCACCCACTCCAGACATACGTCCTCACTCGGGGAACACTGAACGAACACAACCTGCAGGTCACTGTCCCACTACCACCGTCAGTGAGACTCTCGCTAGCATGGTGGACGGTGGAATCAAACCTCACCAGGGGAGTCCCCCTGGAGGCCTCCTACATGGCCACAATAGAGAGCGGATGCGAGCCTGTCTGGCTGGGGAGCATGCCTGGGAGATTCAACAGCCCAGGGCCTATGGTCACCAGTGGAGTCAAACTGTCCATCAACATCCTGGAGATGAGGGCTGTATACCATGCGCTCAAGACCTTCAAGCCCCTTGTACGGGCCAGTCCAGTCCTGATACACTCCGACAATCAGGTCACAGTGGCCTACATTGCAAAACAAGGCAGTACCAGGAGCAGAGCCATGGTGAGGAGGCAATGTCAGTCCTCAATTGGGCTCAATCCAACCTCAGCCATCTAGGCGCAGTACACCTTGCAGGAAAACTCAACGTATGCGCGGATTGGCTCAGCAGACAACAAGTGCACCCAGGAGAATGGTGGTTGCATCCCGATCTGTTTCAGATGATCCAAAGTACATGGGGACCTGTAACCATAGATCTCATGGCAACATGGGAGAACACACAGGTCAAGGATTATTACTCACGTTTCAGGGAGGGTCACTCCAAGGGAACCGACGCCCTATCCCAACCATGGTGTTGGGAACATGCATACATATTCCCACCCCTTCCCCTAATTCCCCAGGTACTAGCCAAGATACAGGCATCGCATTCCACCATCATCCTAGTGGCCCCTACTGGCCATGAAGGATATGGTTCACCACAGTTCGCGAGATGTCCTTAGCTAGCCTCAAATTGCCTCACCGAACAGACATGCTCTCCCAGGGCCCAGTAGTCCACCTGGCCCCACAGACACTGAAGCTCATGGCCTGGCTCCTGAAAGGAGGAGACTAATGGAGGCAGGCTACCATGACTCTGTCGTTAGTACCATATTACAGTCCAGGCGGACTTCTACCACCTCCACTTACGGTAGACAATGGTCTATATTCTCAAAGTGGTGTCAAGAAAGAGGTAAGCTACCATAGCAGACAGACATGGCTACCATCTTGCTATTCCTACAACAGGGAGTGGACAAGGGCCTAGCCCACTCTTCTCTCAGAGTACAACTGTCCACTATAGGGGCGGCCACGGGGCCCATTGGGGGTACAGCCCGGGAGCTCAGCCTGATGCCCTGAGCTACTTGAAAGCGGTGGAGATACTCTGACCAAAAACATGACCAACCATCGCACCTTGGGATCTCCCACTGGTCCTCTATTCCCCCCAGCTCAGCACCCTACGAACCACTTCATGAGGCAGACCTGTTCTGGGTCGGCCTCAATACATGCTTCCTGGTGGCCATCTGCTCGGCCAGATGGATCGGAGAACTAGGGGCTCTATTGTACACAGAACCCTACACTGTTTTCACCCCTCAAGGAGTCTGTTTACGAACTGTCCCAGCCTTTCAGCCCAAGGTGCTCATTGCCTTCCACAGGGAACAGCCCATTGAGCTACCCACCTTCCTGGTGGATGCACAGCAGGGCACTCGGTCGGTGCCGCATCACCTGGGTGTCGGATCCACCCTCTCCGTCTACATAACCAGAACGTGGCCCCTCCGTAAGATGGAAAGATTGTTTGTCGTCGCAAAGGGACAAAGGCAAGGAAGGGCAGCCTCCAAGTCCATGATCACCGGTTGGCTAAGGAGAACCATTCAGAATGCTTACCTAGCAAAACAAATGATACCCCCTCAGGGTATCAAGGCTCATTCCACCAGGGCAGTCACCACATCCTGGGCAGAAAGGGCCAATGTGTCCTCTGAAGACATATGCAGGGCGGCTACTTGGCGCTCCCTGCACACATTCACCAGACACTACAGACTCGAACACCTGCATGCCATACAGCCCACTTTCACCACACAGATCCTCCTAGCAGCAACTTCATCCCCTCACTCATAGACCACTCTGTTCCCTCCCTTGGGTACTACACTGCTTCTTATCTACCCATGAGGTATTGTCTAGAGTGCCATGGATGCCCAACCAATCACAATGGGTGTTTACTCACCTGGTAAAGATGATTGTGTTGGTTGGCATCCATGGCACTCCATGGTCTTCCCTTCAGAATGCTCAGAGTGACTGGGACTGAAGGTCCATTTAATCATCGCCAGGCTTAGGAGGGGAGCAGCTGCAGTGAAGGTTTACAGTCGGTCCCTACGGGATCTAGATTAGATTGTAAATAATAGGGATAATAAAATTCGGCCTACTGGCCACTGAGACTATGTTTTAGCTAGCATAATTTTTCATATCATCATTGTTTGGTCTTCCTTGCATTGTTTTTTCTCTTGCACTTTACTAACCTTGATTTCAGCTATGGAAGATTTGAACTGGAGAGCAGGGGTTTCTGGGACTTGGATATACTAGAAATTTGATCTTAGGGTCATGTGCATCACTAGCCTATCAGGTGGGCTAAAACCCATGAGGTAATGTCTGGAGTGCCATGGATGCCAACCAACACAATCACCTTTACCAGGTGAGTAAACACCCATTTCACACGTGAAACCCACCCATTAGTGAATTGTGGTCTATTTTTGCATATTTGAGTATTGTGTTTCCATTACCTGTAAAACTGGAAGAATTTATGATAGGAACTTTTGGATGAACGTAATGGCGTCGGGGCCTTCTACCCTTTTGGGGAGACCGACGATGATCATATTGTTGTGCCTGCTTCTTCCTTCCAGGTCCTCTAGCTTCATCTCCACCTTATTCAGCTTCTGTTTTAAAAAAACTAACTTAGGCTCTTGTTTCTCTGCCCACCTCTCTAGAGAGGTGACTCTGACCTCCGTGTCTCCTGTTCGACGGGATAAGTCCTCCAGCTCTTGGGTGACTGCCTTGAGCTCCTCAGTCACCGTGCACAGTTTGGAGCAAAAAGGTTTGATTTCAGCTAGGAATTGCACCAAGTCAAGGGCTCCTTGTCCAAATTACCCCCTTCAGTCTCCTGCCCGCCTGCCTGTGAAGAAGTTCTAGCTTTTTTAGGCAGGGCCTTAGCAAGGGACGCCGGCGGGGTGTGTTTCGGCGGCTGCTTTTTCATTTCAGCGTCCATCGGCTCCGGGGACACTTGCAAGGCTTTCAGGTAGGCTTCCGGAACACAAATTGTGTTGCAGTGGTGTTGTAGCTCCCTCTAAACTGGGCAGTTTAAGGTCGTAATGGAGCGGGAGGCCGGGACAATCGCAATCAAGCAGCTGCCATGAAACCTGCACCACGTGACTCCAGTTTATTCATTTTAAGCCAAACTAAGATATGCTTAGTTTATGGGAAGTTCTTCACTTTTTCAGCTGCGTGGGGCTTTGACCAGCATTCTAACACTGTTGAATTGATTAAAGGCATTTGAAGCTTTAATTACCTTCACCGTTTGCTGATTTTGATATTTTAAACTGAGCGGCTTATTGTCCTATAAATATATGTGTGATAAAATGGCCGCACTCTTGGAGTCCACTACTACTTATTATTATTATTAAATGAGTACATACTTGGTGTACTCAGTATCCTTTTGATGTTTGAGAGAGACACACCTTGATTTTAAATGTTGGATAGTGCTGTGGGGACTCTGAATGATTCTCCCAAGGAAATTTGGTTTGCCTTCATATAGAAAGAAGGACACTGAAGCATGCTGAAGAAAGCAGAAATTATGGTAGCAGTTCATGAGCTGACAGGCTTGTTTAAGCCTTTAAAAGGTATGCTAATGTTGCCTGAGGGCTAGGGTCTTTGATATATATTTCATCAGATAAGTCCAAATTTACTGCGCTCAGAAGAGCACTTTCCTTGTTTTGTTTTAACATGCTGCCACAGTTGAGAGAAATGGAGCTGGATCAAATAGAAGAGGATTTATGACTGGTCTCAGTTGAACATAGGCACCAGATTGACTTTACAGATTGACTTTACAGACCTCGGACGACTAGATATAGAAAAAGGAAAAAAAAGGAGTAAAAATCTGCATGAGACTTATGAATAGTGGTCCTTTTTGGTAAAAGATGCTCTTGCAGTTGTAACCGGAGGCCGGTTCAGGGGGTGCTTCCACCAAAAGATACTGACTTTTATTTTCTTTTTAATCAATGATATTGACTGACCAGGGTTAAATCTCCTTAAAGTGGTGCTTAATTTTTTTTTCCTTTTGAAGTCTGAGCTCCTGTTAAAGGTTTTGAGAATTATTTCAGATTTAATATCTGAGATACAAGGGAGTAGGCAATTTTTAGACTCTCTCTTTTATGGAGAGCACTGCCAGAATAGCCCCCAGAGTTCTCTTGGCTCTCTGATATTTGGGAAATAATAAAAGCTGTGGCATAAAATTAATGGACTCCCCATGTCTGACAGACTCCTTGACTGTGAGAAGTGAGCTATAGTGTGCCTGATTGTCTGCAAACTGAATAAGGGGATGGACCCTAGTACAGGCACTCAATTAGCAGATATGTTTTGGTATTATATAAATGCTTATTTATGCCTCAGATTTAAAAATTCCTATTATACAGTTGATCTCCTGTCTGAGAAATGCTGTATCTTTCTGAATTAACAGTATGCTAATGCATTAATTTGGAGTAAAAAGACACATATTTAGTTGTGTCCTTCATTTTTACAGCTGTGTTTTGTTTTTGCTGTTTCATCTACTAATTATAATGAACATACCATGTTAAATGTATTTACTATTGTATTTTATTTACAGCTAAGGTACAATAAGGGCATAAATGAATCCATTTTGAACTGCTATGGTGAATGAATGTGATGCACCTGTTTTATGACATTGCCATAATAAGGGATGACATTGCCCTGCTAAGGGACTCGGAAGTATCGTTGAGCGAACCTTTTAACTGGACCCTTAGTTATGTAAAGGTTTATCCAAACATTTGTTTTTGTTTTAAAAATGTGAAAATGCTATAGGGGAAATGTTTACATGTACTTTGTTAAGGCAAGTATTTACATTGGACTTTTGAATTTATTGACATTAAAAAGTTATAAAAACCTGGGAGGTGTATTATTACAAATCGAGCACTGGATTATATGGATTGAAGGATCATAGCCCCCTGAGTCTGAAAACTGTTTGATAGAATAAGTTCATGCTTTTCTAATTCAGTAGTAAAATAATTTACTATTAATTACATGTTAGTTTTTTAGGACAGTTTATAATGTGCCCATTATTATGATACCTTTACTAGCGGGATGTTGCATTAGCTGACCGATTGCTTGTTTTTGGCCTAAGAGGATCTTGTGCACTGTTTGAATTGATTTGCATACCAGTAGCTGAAGAGAAATGATCAAATTGGGCTAATTCTTAAATGACAAAAAACTTTCAGGTGCCAGATGTAGTTAAGGCAGAAAAATGCTATACAAGTATGTAAAAAGGCTTTCTTCCAGCTGATACTGAAAGTGTTATGCTAAGTATGCAAACATAATTAAGTGTTTATGTTTGTTTTTTATGATGTGGAGCCTTTGTAAATTAATCCCTGACTCAAAGGTTGTAATCCAAAGTCTGTTAAATAAATAAATACATTCCAGCATGGTATTGATAGTCGTCATGAGGACAAGAGCTTCCAGGTGCCAGATGTAGTTAAGGCAGAAAAATGCTATGTAAGTATGTTATATGACTTTCAGGCAATACAGAAAGTGTTATGTTAAATATGAAAACTTAATTCTGGCCAAGTGAGGTCTATCATCATGGGGACAAAAAACAAAAACACTAGGTGCTGGATGTAGTTAAGGTGGAAAAATGCTATGAAAGTACACTATGTTAAACAGATTTCAGCTGATACAAAAAGGATTATGTTAAGTATGCAAACTTAATTCCAGTCAAAAGTTGATTGACAGCACAAGGATGCCACATGGAAAGGTGTCCTGGCTTAGGTGACAATCCTTTTTTAAGTATTGCTCATATGTAAAGTGGAGCCTGGAAACGGGGGATAGGAAATGTGAATGATCAGGGCTTGTAGTGCCTGATGAAGTCTTGTAGCTGAGAACTGATTGCTTCTTAAAGGCCCTGGGAAATTATTGTCTCTAGGGTGTTTTTAGAAAAGTGCTGTTCTTGAAATGATTATGTGTACTGTAAATTAATTTGAAAACTAAATATGTATGTCACTAATGATATGGCATTGTGAAAATTATTTTACTTATCGGAGTGGACTTTTACAAATGGCCCTATTAACTATTAGTAATTGTATCTGCTATAAAATGAAGATAGATTGTTTGTATTAATATTTATATGCATGTTACTATGGGTGACTATGGTATTGTGTTTCACATTATTTGTATGAAATGCTTATACTTTTAGAATATTGTAAAGGCTTATTTGCTGAACAATAAAAACAAGCTCGACTTGGAACAGAAAAATTGGATCCCTTCTTTTCAACATAGATGTACTTTACTTTGTGAGAAATGTGTAAAACACTATAAAATCTTTTAGAAGGGGATGAGATCATATGATGGGGTGAATGGCAGATTATTTTAAATAACATTTAACAATGGAATTTATAGAGCTCTACAGTACAAACTAAGTCAAAAATGAATGTATACGAATGTATTTATACATTCTTTTTTGCAAAGATACCAGTATTCAACTGTATACCCTGAATTCCGACATACTTATTAATTTAACAGTTTCAGGAAGCCAGGAAGCCACAGAAAATGTGAGATGTCATGTAATTGGGATATCATGGAAAGATTAATGTAAGGAATATCCATGAGAACAAAAGTATTGAGGACAGATATTGTCTTAGACAAGGGTGCAATAACCTATTAGAAACAATGGAACATATGTTTTTTCAATGCTTATATATTGTAACCATTTGGGATAAGTTAGCTGGAATTTGGAAAGAATCACAATTTAGTTCACTGCATTACAATCACTTAATTTATGGGTAATAGTTGGGGGTTGTCCAGGCACATTACATGTGATTTTTACATGTATTACATGGTGTATCTGTTGAGTAAAATGTCTGTTCTTTTTACAACATTAAGATACACCTTTGTCAGGACTGAGAGAAAAGATTAATAATCAATGTATGATTGTTTTTTGATGGTTTTTGAAAGAGATATGAAAATATTTTCTTAGTCTGTTTTTCAGAATCTTTGGAAATTAGTGAATTGGATGCCTACATTAAATAAAAGACTTCACCCAATGATTTATCCTGATTGCAAAACCTAAGATCGAAATGCTGATTGGAGTTTGTTTCTTTTCTTTCACATCTTGACTTTACTTTTGACATTGGTCATTCTGTACAAGTCTTGTTTTTTTTGTCTCCTTATATATGTAGCTGAGTTTTGAAGTTTATGGTAACTTGTTTTATTCTTCTGTATGATTCAGTTTTGTTTTTTTGTGAAGAACATCAAAGGCAGGTCCTAGCCTACCTCTGTTACATCAGTTAAGACCCATTCATTGGTTGGAAAGCAGTAGCTGTTAGTCTGTGGATACTTTCAGGGTGAATTATTTGACTACAAGGCACACAGTCAATTGAGTCCAGTCACTCATACCTGTCTCCTACCCTCACTTCTCCTCATAGTGGTGTAACACTGTTAGCTAGATGGTCACATTGTGGGGCATGGTACCCTCCCATCTGGCTATGGACAGAACATGCTCAATGTTGCCTACTCCCCATCATAGCTATAGGTTTCACATTCCCATCTCCCATCTCACTTCAGCCTCAATCCCTCCCCTCCCTCCCTCTTCATACCTCACATTCAATTCCCCCTATTTCACCTACAGTATACCCCTCTTCTCCTCTAATCTCTTCTAAAGATGGCAGCTCTTAGGATGGTATCCTACTGGAACCTCTTTAACATGGGTGACTACACTTATGAGTTACAGTTTCAATGAAATTACTGGGTGATTCCTATATTTGTCTTTTCTTCCCTCTTCTAGTATTGTCAGCTACTGTGCATAAAGTTAGCTTACCTTTACTGGTGTAGTCAGATAGGGCAGAAGGGTGAACAGAGTAGGCAGCTAAGGTTGGTGTAATAGATACACCCCTTTCTACTGTTATTAGGGAAGAGTGTGTCATTTTAAAGACTCTTTGGTACTGCATGATATAAAACAGCCATGAATTTAAATGCAATGAATTTCCTCTTGCAGATGCTCAACCTCAAAAGAGAGGATAGGACATGATCAATAAAAGTGTACATCTGTCCCACCCTTACCTCCACAGGATGCATCATTTGCAATGCTCCTTACAATTATTTGGGATCTAAACTAGCCAGCATCAGTGTCCTGCATCAGACAACAATGTTGTTATAGCTCTTTGCTCAGATTGGAACTTCCCTCATGAGACTCATTTACCACAGAGACACATGTAAATGATAGAATGCAAATTAATTTTGTGGAGCATTCAAGGGGCTAATCACCCACGTTAAAGAAAGATTTGTTTTGCCTTCTAATAAAATTTCCTGCTCTTCTGTTGTCTGGTTGAGACAGAATATTCCCTCTACAATTATACAAATTTCACCCCTCATTCATTGGTTTCTTACCTTTTCTTTAATCTTTCTGATTTAACCTCTTGATAGTTCCTTCTCATTTTAATGAGGGTATAATTTATGTATGAACCCAGATAATTTCTGCATTCAAACAGAAATAAAGAAAACTTTTAAAGTTGGATAATCCAAACTTTTATTGCAGCAAGGTGAGCTAGTAGGTACCCTTCTTCCCCAGTGCTTTGAACAAACACTAGGCCTTCCTCAAGGGGTTGGTCTGCAGTGACACATACAATGTCCCTAGTTCAGGCGTTCCATTTAAGATATATACACCATCAATTGATTATTGCCACCTTATAACTACTTCAAGAAAAAGTAACAAAATAATTCATGTACAAATCTCAAAAGTTATTATTTGTACATTCTCATGAGATTGCTAATATTAAACATTTTATCACATTCCTGTTATTCATATGTACTCTATTTAATACATTTATTATGCCATCTTATCAAGAAATGTGCAATAGTTTAGACAAATCAGGTTCCAGACTTAGGTTGCTTACACAGATGTGAAAAATAGAGCCTTACAAAATAAGAAAGGTAAAGGGGGAGGGCTTTAAAATATGCTTTCAAAAGCCTCTACCATGTTCTTCTCCTCAAGTGTAATTTTTCACATCTTCCTCCCTGAAGTTTCATTCTCCCCCCTCATCTATTACTTTCTCCGATTTCCTTTCTCCAAATTCTCCCTGCTCCCCCTGATAGGGAAAATCATAACTTCTATCCTTCTTCTTTTTTCCTCTTCCAAAAATACCTCTGTAAATAAAAGAGAAAAAAGATGCTACTTTGTTGTAATCATTTGTCACTTGCTGCTACGAGGCGCTGGCCTTTTATGCCCATTCCCTCCCCTCTCCCCCTTTACCTTTCTTATTTTGTAAGGCTATATTTTATTCCTTGATAAATTTATTAATAAATGTATTAAATAGAGTACATATGAATAATAGGAACATGATAAAATGTTTAGTATTAGCCCTCTCATGAGAATGCAGAAGTAATAACTTTTGAGATTTTTGTATGAATTGTTTTGATACTTTTTTCTTGAAATAGGCACATAAGGTGGAAATAATCACATTTATGGTGTATGTATCTTTAAATGGAACACCTGAAATATGGGCATTGTATGTGTCACCTCAGACCCGCCCCTAAGGAAGGCCTAGTGTTTGGCAGAAGCTCTGGGGAATGAAGATACCTACTAGTGCACCTTGCTGTAATAACATTTTGGATTATCCAACATTGAAAGTTTTCCTTGTTTCTGTTTGAGTCCAGAAATCATCTGGGTTCACAGTTAATGGAACTGGCAGTTCTTTTTGACTAGCACAGACGGCTCTCCTGAGCTCACTTGAAGCCACTGTTTTGTTTATTGCTTATGTTACAAACTTAGAGAAGATGTGTTTTCTGTTTTGTTTTCATATGTCTGCTATAAGATGGTCTGATTTGTGTTTCAGTTTATTGTTTTTCCTTATTGTTCCATTGTGTGTGTTTGTGTGTGTGTTTGTGTGTGTGTTTCTGTCTGTCTGTCTTTCTGTCTGTCTATCTATCTATCTATCTATCTATCTATCTATCTATCTATCTATCTATCTGTCTATCTATCTCTCTATCTATCTGTCTTTGGTACTTTTGTAATTCCGGACAAAAGAAGGCTAATTGCCCATCAAGATTGTCCTCCATATACATGGAACATTAACCCAATCTTTGCTCAGACATCCATATGTCTAATTTGTTTTTGAAAATTGTGATGTTTGTTGAGACGACTATCTCTTGTGGTAATTTATTCCACAGTCTAGGTGTTCTAACTGTGAAATAATTAATTCTTAGATTACTGTTAGCTCTTGTTACTTCCAATTGTTTATTGTGAAGTCTAGCCACTATTTTTCTAGAGAATTTTCAATACCACATAATTTCATTTGTTCAGGATTACAGGATTTTGAATAATTGTAATAAATCCCGTGACTCGTCTGCCTGTGCAAGTGTATGTAATCCTGTTTTATGTAGTCAAGAATGATAATCCATGTTTATTAAGTGAGGTAGTTGTTTTGTAGCTCTCGCTGAACTTGTTCTATTTTATTTATGTCTGCTTTCAGATAGGGATTCCAGAATGGAAGCCATAGTCCAAGTGGGCCTTACATGAGATCTATAGAGGATAATAAACAAGATTCAGATTTAGTGATAAATGTTTTGAAATTTTACAATAATGCATTTGTTTGGATTGCTATTTTAGTACAGTGTGTTGATGAAGTTAGTTTATGATTAATTGTGATCCTAAATCTTTCTCAGCTGATGAAGTTCTTATAATCGTGTTATTTAAGTAATAGTTTTGAACCGGTTATTTTTCCAAAGTGTATTACTGCACATTTTGATAGGTTGAAGTACATTTTATTTGTTTGCCCATTTTCTATAACATCAGATCTTCTTGGAGCCAGATATTATTACCATGTTTTATGGCCATCCTCCAAGCTTGGTGTCGTCTGCAAACTTTACCATTGTATTACTAGGAGAGATGGTCATATCGCTTATGAATAAGTTAAACAGGGTTGGTCCAAGCACCGAACCCTGTGGCACCCCACTGGTCACCTCCCTGTCATCAGAAAGGGCATCATTCACTCTTACACATTGGGTTCTCTCACTCAACCATTGGTTTATCCAAGAGATTAATAAAGTTGAAATTCCCAAGGTAATGAGTTTGTTTTATTATAATGTGTGAGACTTTATCGAGCCTTGCTGTAGTCTAAAGAATGGCGTCCATTGGAATATGACAATCTAAATTATGACTGATATAGTTGTAGAATGATATTAGGTTAGTAGTGCACGAATAACCTGATTTAAATCCATGTTGAGATACATCATTAATTTTTAGAGTTATCATTTCAGTCTTCTAATTTTGTTTAATGATTTTTTCTAGTAACTACATGGAACAGATGTTAAACTAATGGATGATAATTCTCAGTTTTGGATTGGGGCCCTTTTTTGTGAATGGGTGTAACTATGGCTGTGCGCCAGTCCCTAGGTACTATTGAGTTTTGAATAGATTTATTATAAATTAACATTAAAGGTAAAAAGATACTGTTTTTTGTTTCTAAGAGAAATCTTGAGGATATGTTATCCGGTCCTGAACTGGTATGTTCCTTTAGAGTGTTTAGAACATTCAAGATTTCTTGTTTTGAAATAGTTACTACTTTAGAATTTGATATTGCTGGGATAATTGGTGATGATGTTTCTTTGGAAAACACTGATGCAAAATAATTATTTAATTCAGTTGCTATTATATGATCTGATGTTATTGTTTGCTGATTAATTATTAATGGTCCAATTGTCTTATTACAACCCTTTTTGTATTAAGGTATGAATATAAAGATTTTGACATTCTTTAGTATGTGCTATTTTAAATTCAAATTTACGTTTTGCAATAATAATTTGTTTTTAATTTTTAAGTATTTTCTTGTGTTTGTTAAGATTGAATTGGTAGAAGTTTAGGGGCTTTATTAGTTTTCTAAACAATTTTTTTATTTTGAAATTAATGTTTTAATATTTTTGTTAAACCATAGTGGAATCTTTCCCTTGTTATTATACTTATTTTACAGGTATGTATTTTGTTTCTAAGTGTGTTATTGTATTTTTTAGAAAATCCATGCTTCATTAGTATTTAGAGGAGAAAGTTTTTCCCAGTTAACTGTCTATAGAATGGTTAATATGGTCAAAGTTAGCTTTATGATATTATTTTATTTTGATATTATTTTGTTTTGGTTGGAGAAAAATTTTATTGCAAAAGTTATGGACATATGATCGTTATTTCTTAAAGGTGCTGAAACTTTAATATATGTATTGAGTTTCTAGATTTGTTACTACTAGGTCAAGAACATTGTCTCCCCTGGTGGTTTTCTTATGATTTGTTTTAAGCCAAGGTTTATAATGGCTGTGGTAGGAGGTATTCTTCATGTTGATTTGTTCCTGTGAGAATATCCCAGTTTATAGTAGGTAGGTTAAAGTCGCCCATAATAAGTACAGAATCTCTATTTGCCATTTGTGTTATTTCTTCAGTTAAAATTTTAGTAGTTTGTAGGTCAGATGAGGGTGGCCTGTAACATACTCCTATAAGTAATTTGTCAGTGTTTGTTGGCTGAATATAAGCCCATACACTTTCCGTTTGAGGTTAATTTCTGCCTCATAAGAATGTATGTCATTTCTTATATAAAGACTCCACTCCTCCTTTTTAAGTTTTGTCTCTGTCTGAAATAGTGTTTATATCCAGAGATTCTGTCAACCATTCTTTATCTATATTGCCCCATGTTTCTGTTATTGCAACTACTGCTAAATCTAAAGTTTTGTTAAAATTTCTAGTTCTGCATATTTGGCAATGTTCATTGACCTTACATTTAAAGTAAGGATATTTACTGTAAAGTTTATGTTACAACTTTTGATTTTTAATAAGAGGCTGGAAGTATTCCCAATCTTCCATATTTTTAGTTTAAATGAGAGTCAATGTATGATGTTATTTTTGACCCAGAATGTTACTACCCTTCCTGCTCAAGTGCCATCCATCCCAGCAATATAGTGCAGGTCTTTCTTCGAATTCTTCCCAATGTGTTAAACATTTAATGCCTTGCTTGTAACACCATTTACGAAGCCATTCATTGAGATTTTTTATTTTAGAGCTAATATATCCGGTGGATCTTGGAATGGGAAGTATTTCGGAAATACAGACAGTACATCCAAGATCAGATAATATGTTGTTTAATGCAACAAAATCTTGTTTGATTTTAAACAGATGTGATGACTTAATGTCGTTTGTCCCTGCGTGAATAATCACTAGTGGGTTTTTACCAGCAGTAGATAGTATTGTTTTGCCATTGATGTAATATCAACTTTTGCTCCCATAAAACTAGAACACATCCTGTTTCTTTATCAGAGTTACATATTGTTCTATCTAGATTTTTGATAGAATCTCCTAAAACAACTACTTGTCTTTTTGTGTGTGAAACAGTTAATGGCAATACATCAAGAGAATTTGTTAATTGTTCCTTGGACATATTAAGAATGTCTACCTAAATTGGTGTCATTTTTTTGATACGGTATCAAAATGTTTGATTTATCTTCATTATGTTGTGTGTAGTCTCTGTTTATCAGAACCTTATTGTCTTCTTTGTCTGTTTGGTTTGCCAGTATTTCAAAGGAATTATGTAATGGAAGTTCGTCTTTCCTTTTTAATAGATTTTTAATTTTTTGTGTATGTTTTTGGTGATGAAAATTTGTCCAGTCATTTTCCACTATATGTGTTATAGGAGTTGAAGATGTAACTGGTTGTTCTATTAGACTTATTATAGGGTCCTCCTTTAGGGTACATTTTTGGAGAAGTGAATTATCAGCGTTTTTTATGATGGATGTATTAGTTTCAACTAATATTGACATTTGATCTATATAATCTTCTAAGGCTTTAATTTCTGGACTAAGGTTATCTTTAGGTTGTAATCTTGAAATTTCTTCCTGTAAAGTTTGTACCAGAATGCACCTCTCACAGACAAAATTAGGCATTTGTTTGCCTGTTGTATACATTGAACAGGATATACACATTTTGTTTGCTTTCTTCATGTTTAAACTATTTTAGTATATATAAGTAAAAGCCTTATATTGTAGTAATTACCTTGATAGTTGATTATGGCAGAGTCCTGGGCTTGTTTGCCCCGGTTGACATAGTAGACATGGACAAGCATGGCGTGTCTCTGTCTTGGCGTCTCCGTCGCAGCCGCATCGCTTCGCCCGCTTCGCTAAATACGAGTTTTGTGGAGTCGTGAAACCGGAGATTCGTCCTACACGACTTCGGTTTATTTACTATTATAGTTTTAAATTAAGATTTAGCCTTTAAAGGCTTAGAAAAGCTGCAGAGATGTTTTGTTGTATTTTTAAAGGCTCCCTTTAAAAGCCTTTTAAGCAGCGTGGTTGAGCTGTTACAAGAGGTCTCGGGTATCAGCCCTTGTGATCCTCCAATATCCCACACTGCCTAGAGGCTTAGATCAGGAAGTAGCTCAGTGAACTCCCAAACAGTTTCAAAACACAATGTAACACTCAAATCACAACTGAATGGTATATCAAACAGTTAAAAAAAGTGAGTCACAGTATTAATACACAGCAAGAGATGTTCTAGTGTCTGTCTAGCTATTCTTTGTAAAAACTTTGTTAATGCACTAGTTTGGGTTGAAGTGACAAAAGCAGGAAAATGTGGTGTTAGGATTTCCAACCATAACACCTCACCCTCACCCACCAGATAGCAGCAGGAAAAACATTACAGTTTCACCTCTCCTAAGTCTTCATTAATCAGGCATGAGGTGTGCCTTGGCATTATCAGCCCTAACTCTCACCCATTCAACCATGAAAGAAGCTGAGATGTGTAGAGTATTTAAGAAATGTACTGTATGTATATATGTATCTCTCTCTCTAACTATATATATATATATATTATAGGGGTGCAGTCTCACCCCTATAGTTAGGGTTATGAAGGCACTTTAATGTTAAACTTGAAATTTTGCACATTCATAACTTTGGACCTGCTCAACAGATTTGCACTAAATTTGGTATGCCAAGTGGGACATGATAGGTCTCTTGATGTGCTAAATTGTGTTTCAGTCAGACTTACAGTTTTTGCACAGTGAATCACTGAAAAATTCACTTTTCGCCAGTTTTGAGGGCAGTTTTTCAGATTTTGTCCGTGGCGCTGCGTGGCCACCATGTGGTGTGCTAATGTGAAACTTGGCACATAGAAAGAGCTTGGGTCAAGGAACATGCCATATTTTGTTGTATGAAAACATATTAATCCATTCAAAAGTTACTAAACTTTTTTAGCTCCCTTTATAAGTCTATGGAAAAATTTATTTGGTTGTTTTGTGAAAGAAGAATGGGGTTTTGGCCATCTGATCCCGCCTCATGATCAAAGAATTTGCAGGCTTGCAATCAAAGAATCTTTGATCATGAGAAATTTATTGATCACGATGGCTGCCATCTTGTTTTCAGTTTGGAGTTGGAAAAAAAAATATCTCAGCCCAGGGATGACTTCTGAAGTAAAACTTGGATAAGGTTTGCTCAGGGGATTCCCTCTATCTAGCCATGCCTGTGGTTTAATGTAGTTGAGTCAAGAAACTGAGTTTTAAACTTTTAAATTCTTAGATCATGGTTTGCTAATGATCTTTGATTACGAGCCTGCAAATTCTTTGATTGTGAGATTC
This sequence comes from Neoceratodus forsteri, assembly GCA_016271365.2. Lineage (NCBI taxonomy): Eukaryota > Metazoa > Chordata > Ceratodontiformes > Ceratodontidae > Neoceratodus > Neoceratodus forsteri. Next base: position 41,745,901 of record JADMNL010000035.1, read on the forward strand.
TTTGATCACGATAATCGTTCATGAAGGAGGGACGAGATGGCCAGATTTTTGGGTTGGAAAAAAATAAATATCTCAGCCCAGGGGTGACTTGCGAAGTAAAATTAGGATGAATTTTACTCAGGGGGGCTTCCCTCTATTAAGCCATGCCTGTGGTTTAATGTAGTTGTGTAAAAAAAATGAGTTTTAATGTTTTTAAATTCTTTGATTGCAAGCCTCCAAATTCTTTGTGAGATTTCTTTGATTGAGAGCTTGCTGTTGAGGCGGGACAGAGATGACGATTTTGCTGGACCAGATGTCTGTGGGAGGGACTAGATAGCCCAATTTCATGACTGATCAAGATGATCTTTGATCACAAGATCGTGGCCAATTCTAGCGATCAAAGAATTTTTAAAGGTGCAATAACTTTAAAATTAAATATTTCGAAATGGTATGGTCTTTTAACTTGAAATTTGGAGGGTGTTGAGGGGATGTCCTGTGGATGTGAATTATTATGTGCAGGTGTCAGAAAATTAATTTGTTGTAGAAATATTGCGTAACACAATTTACATTTTGTGGATAATGTTCTGCATTGTGGTAGTGGTTTGAAATTTATAGGGTAGCTACTCTTACTGCAACGGAGGTACTTTTCAATGGTTAGGTGTGTAAAATGTAAACAGGTGTGGAATTATGCCACTCCAATGAAAGAAAAACTAAAATTTTAAAAGTAAATATCTCGGAAATGGTTTGGTCTTTTAACTTGAAATTTGGAGGGTGCTGAGGGGATGTCCTGTAGATGTGAATTATGTTGTTTAGGAGTCAGAAAATTAATTAGCTGTGGAGATATTGTGTTACACAGTTTACATTTTTCAGATAGCATTCTGTATTGTGGTAGTGGCTTGACATTTAGTGGGTAGCTAGCTTTTTTGCCACTGAGGTCATTTTCAGTGGTTAGGTGTATAAAATGTAAACAGGTGTGGAATTATGCCACTCTGAAAAATAATTTGGTTCATTTCAAGATGACCCCAATGCACACCCTGATGCCTGTTGGTGGGGGTGGGGTGGTCGTGGGGTGCAAGCAGTGGTAACCCTAATGGTGAATTTCCTGACTTTCATCACTGTAAAAAATGCTAACTCTTGCAATAATGCAGTTTTTTTTGCAAAGAATATATGGGATGAGGTGAGAGTTATGGCTGATGACCCCAATGCACACCCTGATGCCTGTTGGTGAGGGCAGGGTGGGGTGCAAGGAATGGGAACTCTAAAATCAAATTTCCTCACTTTTTCAATGTAGAAGAACCTTAAATGATGCATTAATGATATTTTTTGTATAGAATATATATATATTATGGCAGCCCGGTAGTGCTACCATAGTTAGGGTTGAGTAGCCCTTTTAAGGTTAAAGGGTGAAACTTTGCACCTTACTAACTTTGTCACTGTTCAACAGATTTGCCTGAAATTTGGTATGCACAGTTGGACATGGTAGATCTTGGGATATGCCAACGTTTGTACTGGTTGGATATAAGGCTGTGGAGTTATTAAGCAACATCCAAATGCACAATTACGTTTTTTTTTGTGATTTCTTAGCTCACACCTACAGGTTGCACAGTTTGTGCGACCAGTCCAAAAACTTCAAGGAATGTGCAGCTGGGGTTCCCAATGTGTCTTTTGAAAATGTCATGAAAAAGTATTAAACAGTTCAAAAATTATTCAAAAAAGAATTTCCATTATAAGTCAAAGGGAAAAGTTAAAAAGTTTGAAAGTGTCGCAAATGCACTTTTTAGTGTAGCAAATGTCCCTAGTAGTGTCGCACATCCACCATTTTGTTTTCAGTTACTGATCAGAAAAATGCTTGGCATTTAAAACTGGGACCTGTAGGGACACAATTCTTTCTGTGTTAACCTAGTTGAGCCCTGAGGATGCTAGCCATGTCTTTATTTTGGGGTTAAACACCCCAGAAATATGTTTTCAAATTTCTGGAAAAGTAGTGTCACAAAGTAGTGTCGAACCTGCCACACTTTCAAAACTTTGCAGCTTCATAAATCACGGCAATACTTTTCCAGGCTATGGCCAAAATGACAGGAGTTCTTTTCCACCTGCTGCAAAAGAACAGTTTAGTCTTTTGAGCTGCAATTTGGAGGGATGGCAGCCAACAGCACGCAGATGTGCCTTTTGGTGGTTTGGTGAAACAATATTGCATGGATGCAAAGTTATGGTACTCAAAAGTTACCACTTTTTTCCCATAGACTAACATGGTGGGGTCCGCCACGTCTTTTGGGGCTTGTATCTTGGAAACGGTGTGAGATATGGAATTTTCATCGCAACAATGTGTAGCCCTATGGGATAAGCATTCAGTGAAAACCTAGCCTGGAAACTCATGAATCATGTGAAATTTAAATTTTTTTTTCTACATCATACAGTTCCTGAGATATCAGCAATTTGGTATTCCAACAGCTCATTTTCTGCTCTGAGACCCATTATTATGCATACATTCCTTGTACACACTGTGTTTCTCTATGCAGCTGTTGGGCAAATACAGGGTGTGCACTTCTGTTACTGTTGCTGTTAGAGTTTACACTTGCGTTTTTGTGACCGTTTGCATTACCGCTCCCGTGTTCACCACCGTGTGCGTTCCCATTTGCATACGAGTTTCGTTCGCATTTCCATTTTGTTTCCTTTGGTGTTATTTCCATTGTTAACATTACCATTTGCCTTTCCAGTTGCGGTACCATCACCATGTGCATCACAGTTTGAAACATAGAAACATAGAATTTGATGGCAGATAAGGACCGCTTGGCCCACCTAGTCTGCCAATTTTCCTACCTAACAGATAAGCTGCAGATCCTAGTTAACCAACAGTTTAATTCTTCCTACCCCCCACTAGGACTGCCCTATGCCTGTCCCATGCATTCTTGAAGTCCCCCACTGTTCTTGACCCCACGACCTCTTCAGGGAGGCTGTTCCATGCATCCACAACCCTCTCAGTGAAAAAATACTTCCTCACATTACCTCTGAGCCATCCCCCTTCTATCTTCAAATTGTGCCCCCTTGTTCTTGCACATCTCTTTTTCTGGAAGATGCTACCCTCTTGGACTTTGTTAATTCCCTTGAGGTACTTGAAAGTTTCTATCATGTCCCTCTCCTTCTTTCCTCAAGGGTATACATATTAAGCTCCTTTAGTCTTTCTTCATATGTCTTCTGGTGTAGACCCTGCACCATTTTGGTTGCCCTCCTCTGGACAGCCTCCACTCTGTCTATGTCTTTGCAGAGATGGGGTCTCCAGAACTGCACACAGTACTCAGATGGGGTTTCACCAACTGTCTGTACAGAGGATAACAACTTCCTGTTTTCTACTATTGATGCCTCTTCCTATACATCCCAGTATCCCCCAGCCTTCCTTACTGCCTTCTCACATTGCTTGCCCACCTTTAGGTCATCTGATATAATTACCCCCAGGTCCCTTTCTATTTTTACTGTTGTCAGTATCTCACCCCCCATTGTGTACGCTTCCCCAGGGTTTTTGTTCCCCATGTGCATTACCTTGCACTTCTTTGCATTGAATCTGAGCTGCCATACATTTGACCATTCCTCCAACCTTGCCAAGTCCCTTCTCATCCTTTCCACTCCATCTTGTGTATCAACCCTGATGCAGATCTTTGTGTCATCTGCAAAGAGACATACTTTTCCTTCCAGTTCCTCTGCAATGTCACTTATAAAGACATTAAAAAGGACCGGTCCCAGTACTGAACCCTGCGGTACCCCGCTAGTAACCCTCCTTTCGTCACTGTGTACTCCATTTACTACTACCCTTTGAGTCCTGTTGTCTAGCCAATTTTTTATCCAGGCTACCACCTTGGGACCCACTCCAAGGCTGGCTATCTTGTGTATTAATCTTTTGTGTGGGACTGTATCAAATGCCTTGCTAAAATCTAGGTAGGCCATGTCCACAGCCCCTCCCTGGTCTACTACTTTGGTAACCCAGTCAAAGAAATCTATTAGATTCATCTGACACGACATTCCCATCGTGAATCCATGCTGCCTTGGGTCCTGTGCCCCACTGGCCTCTAGGTACTCAACAATTCTTTCCTTCAGAAGTGATTCCATCATTTTCCCTACCACTGAGGTCAAACTAACTGGTCTGTGGTTTCCTGCCTCTGTCTTGCTCCCACTTTTGTGAAGAGGAATCACATCTGCCCTCCTCCAGTCCTTGGGTACCACCCCATCCTTCCATGATTTGTTAAAGAGAGTAGTCAGCGGTGTCACTAGTTCTACCCTTAGTTCTTTTAGAATTCTTGAGTTAACCCCATCAGGCCCCATTGTTTTGTCCACCTTCAATTTTATTAGTTCTTTCAGAACCCTTTCTTCTGTAAATGGACTGTTATCGAGCCCCATCTTCAGAGTGTTTCTCTTGTTTGGTTTAGGTAACTCCCCCTCCTCTTCCTTTGTGAATACTGAGCAGAAATATTCATTCAGTATCCCTGCTTTTTCACTGTCACCCTCTACCCACATTCCCTCCCCTTTATTAAGCTTCAGTATCCTCCTTTGGTCTTTCTTCGCTCCTAATGTACCTATAAAGGTCTTATCCTCTTAACAGAATTGGCTATCCTTTCCTCGGTTTGGGCCTTTGCTATTCTGACTGCCTTCCCAGCCTCTTTCTGCTTTAACTGATAAAGTTCTCTGTCCTGTTCCTTCTGTGTTTCCTTATATTTCCTGAATGCTGTCCTTTTCTCCTTAACCTTCCCTGCCACCTCTTTTGAGAACCATAACGGTTTTTTCCTTCATCGTGTTTTACTGATTTGTTTTACACAAAGGCTTGTTGCTTCTGTGATGGCTGTTTTGATCACTCCCCATTGTTCCTCCACCCCTCCTTCTTGCCTGTTTGCTAGTGCTTTTCTGAGGCACTCTCTCATTTTCCCAAAGTCAGCCCTCCTAAAGTCCAGTACTCTTGCTTTTGTATGGCTTGATTGTATGGCTGTGTTTATCGTGAACCACACTGTTTGGTGGTCGCTTGTTCCTAGATGGCTACCCACTTCTAAATCTGAGATTCTTTCTCCATCCCCATTTGAGAGTACCAGGTCTAAGATTGCTCCCTCCCGAGTGGGTTCCAATACTAGCTGTCTGAGGCATGCCCCCTGTAGGGAATCAAGAATGACCCTGCTCTTGGATGTGCCTGCAGCAAAGGTGATCCAGTTAACATCTGGCATATTCAGGTCCCCCATCAACAATATCTCCCCTTTTTCTGCCATTCTAAGAAAGCCTTCTATCATTTCCTTGTCCATTCCCTCCCCCTGAGATGGGGGTCTGTATACAACCCCATGCGGATTGTGGTGCCATTTCCTGTCTCCAGGGTGACCCAAAGTGCCTCATCTGCTCCCTGTTTACTCTTTAGTTCTGTTGCTTTGATCCCTTCCTTTACATAGAGAGCTATACATAGTATACATAGTTACATAGTTTGCATTTCGTTATGTGCTTGCGTCTCCTTTTGCATTACTTTTCACTTTGCACTTGTGTTTCTACTAACATTTGATTTTTCATTATGTTTCACTCATCATGTGTGCAACCATTAGCAGTTGCATAACTCTTCCACTTACTGTTTCTACTGCACATTTTCAAAAGGAAGGGAAATTAGAGGCAAAAAACTCTGTTTAATGCATCAGTTAGGGTTGTTCCACAGCAACAAAGGAGAGAAAATTTGGTGTTAGGGTTGAAAGCCCCCCCTTGCACCCCCAGCCTGCAACACCAACCACCAACAGGGTGTGCATTGGGGTTGTCAGTCCTAACTCTCACCCCATTCTCCTATACCTCAGGTTGTTTACACATTTGATGGGGTGAGAGTTTGTGCTTATGATAAAAATAATACAGTTGTTGGTAGAGGTAGGAGTTGTATGGTGTCAGGTAGGCAATGCCAACCCTTTCAGGTCAGGTAGTGTATCCTGACTGGAGAGTCACAGTTAAAGAAAGTACATAGAGATAAATGGTGATCCTCTGTTGTTGCAGAGACAGACATGTTAGGACAGGTAGGAGTTGGATGGTATCAGCCAGGTAATCCCCCCCTTAACAGAGACACACAGCAGGTACTGTGTCCTGAGTGGATATCAACAGTAAACAAAGGCTATAGGCATTGACGGTATACATCTCTGTTAGCAGTAGGACACATGTTAGAACTCTTAGTGGTTGGATGGCATCAGCCAGAGAATGAGCCAGCATCTGCTGAATCATGCACAGGAGGTACTACTTCCTGAGTGACACTAAGAGGGAAATGAAGGTTACAAATATTTATGTTACAGGTTCATGATTGCAGTAACATAGAACTTGGAGTAGTTAGGAGTTGGATGGTGTTAGCCAGGCAATGCTGCCCATCCCAGAGCAGGTAGTGCATCCTGAGTGGAGCGTGAAAGAAAGAAATGTCCATGGACATCAGTGGTGCACCTCTCTGGTTATAGGAACATACAAAATAGGGCAGTTAGAAGTTGCATAGCATCAGCCAGGGAATAGTGCCCCCTTCCTCATAGATCAGAAATTGTATCCTGACTGGTGAGTCATGTTAAAAGTGAGGATATAAAGATAAATAGCACAGCACTTTTATTTCAGGAACACACACGTTAGCACAGTTAGTATTTTAATGGCATCAGCAGGGAATTGTGTGGCCTTCACTCACCCCCCCCAGGCCACATACTGTATGCTCAGTGGATGCACATGCAAACAAAGCTTATGGATATATATGGAACAGCTCCATTACTGCACAAACACACTGGTTTGGATAGTTAGTAGTTGTATGGTGAGGTAGGTAATGTTCCTGTAATGGCTTGCAGGACAGGTAGTGCTTCCTGAGTGGAGAGTCACAGTACAAAAAACATCCTTGAATGTTACTGGTACACCTCTGTGACTGCAGGGACATACTAGTTAGGACATCTAGTAGTTGCTTGCTGTCAGCCAGGAATGGTCCGCCACCCCTCATACTACAGAGACAGACAGCAGGTACTATAGGCTGAGTGGAGATACACAGGAAATGAAGGCTATAGACATTGATGGCATACATGCTTGTTTGCAGGAGTACACATGTTACAACAGCTAGGAGTTGGATGGCATCAGCCATGCAATGCCCACCCCATGTAGAGTAAGTACTGCATTCTGAGTCTATACCTACAGGTTATGAAAGGTAATAGATATAAATGAGAGAGCTCCATGATGAAAAAAACACAGTTGTTGGTACAGTTAGGAATTGTATGGTGTCAGGTAAGGAATGCCACCCCTCCCAATTCAGGTAGTGCATAGAGATAAATGGTGACCATCTGTGGTTGTAGAGACAGACAATTTGGGACAGGTAGGAGTTGCATGGTGTCAGCCAGGTAATCCCCCCCATCACAGAGACACACAGCATGTACTGTGTCCTGAGTGGATAACCCAGTAAACAAAGGCTATAGGTGTTGACGTTATACATCTCTGTTTGCAGGAAGACACATATTAGAACACCTAGGAGTTGGATGATATCATTCGGAGAATGTCCCACTCTGCACCATCACTCACATGAGGTACTACTTTGTGAGTGACATTAACAGGGAAACAAAGTTTATATTTATGTTATAGGTTCATGATTGCAGTGACACAGACCTTGGAGCAGTTAGGGTTGCATGCGTTAGCAGGCAGTACCCCAGAACAGATAGTGCATCCTGAGTGTAGAGTGATAGGAAAAAAATGTCTATGGACATCGATGGTGCACCTCTCTGGTTGTAGGAACACACAAGTTAGGGCAGTTAAGTAGTGTTCCATCAGCTAGGCAACCCCATAGGTCAGGTGCTGCATCCTGAGTGGAGATTCACAGGGGAAAGAAAGGAAATGGATATAGATGGTACAGTTCCATTATTGCATAAACACAGTGGTTGCAAGAGTTAGTGCTTGTATTGTGAGCTAGGGAATGCTCCCACCATGCTTTTCAGGAGAGGTAGTGCTCTCTGAGTGAACAGTGACAGGAAAACAAAGGCCATAGACATTCATGGTGCACCTGTGTGGTGCTAAGGACATACAAATTAGGCTTGTTAGGAGTTGCATGGTTTGAGCCACACGATGCACTCCTCCCATAGTACATGGACAGTCAGAGGAAAAGAAAGTCCATAGATATTCATGGTGCACCTCTGTGGCTGCAGGGACACACAAGTTAGGACAGTTAGAAGTTGCATGGCTTCACCGAGACAATGCCCTCACCCTTCTGTCCTGTAGTACACTCACATACAAGGTACTGTGTTCTGAGTGCAGATCCAAAGGAAACAAAATCTATTGACATTAACGGTATACATCCCTGTTTAGATTAACACACATGTTTTAACAGTTAGAAGTTGGATGTTTTCACCAGGAATGCCCTCCCATCCTCAGAAGACAAGGTAGTGGATCATGAGTGGTGAATGATAGGAAAAGAAAATCTATGTATATCAGTGGTGCACCTTTGTGGTCAGAGGGGCACAAAACTTAGGACAGTTAGGGGTTCCATGGCATGGGCCAGGCAATGCCCCACCACCACATCAGGTACTGTATCTGAGTGTAGACCCACAGAGAAGGAAAGGTTATGAATATAAACGGTACAGCTATATGATTACAAAAACACGGTTGTATGTACAGTTAGGAGTTGTATGGTGTCAGGTAGGCAAAGCCTCCCTTCCCCTGGGTATGTAGTGCATCCTAAGTGGAGAATCAGTGTAAAAGAAAGTCCATAGACATTAATAGTGCACCTCTGTGGTTCTGGACCTTGAGTGGACACATATTGTTAAACTCAGGCCATGCATATCAATGGACCCTCTTGATTTCAGTCACAGAAAAGTTAGCATATCTAGTAGTTGCATGGCGTTGGCCAGGTAATGGCCCCATGACCCCCTACACCACGTAGTATGACCTGAGTTGAGACTCATTGTCAAAATAACAGTTTCCTATGGCATGCAAATAAGTAGTGATATCACTAGCTGTGTAAAATAGCTATGCATTCAAAATATTAGAATAAAAAGTCTTTGTTTTTAAAAATATTTATTTAAAGTTTTTTAACAAAGAATTTGTATAAAAATCAATATAAAATATGATTGTTCTGAGAAATACAAAATTAAAATATTCATTTGAAAACTTTGATTCTTCTGAAAGATTATAAAAGGCAGAAAAATAATCAACTGTACATAATTTAGAAAACAAATATACATTCTTGTGTGAAAAATATGTTTATTATAAGAACTTTTAACTAAATTGTTAATTTAGAAAAAATATTATTTATTAAAAATATTCATTATAAAAGTGTCTACTTGTTGAAATTCAAACTATTTACAATTGTTTGGAGGAGGTGTGCTGCTGCTTGAGGCAGCTCAGGGAGGAAGTTGGATATATGTGGGAGTGCACTGGGAAGTGGAAGCTGTTGCACCAAGGGGGGAGACACCGGGAAAGCTGTGGAGGCCGTTCATCAGTGGTCAGGGAGACTAGATGCAACTGTTGCAGGTGAAGCAGTAGTGGTCTATTCACTGCTACCTGCTGCTGTGCTCACAGGCTCGAGCACAAGGTTGACATCCACCTGCTGTGCTGTTAGGAGGGATAGCATTTTAGCCTGTTCTCCCTGCAGGTCTAAAACTTCTTCTTTTAGATTGTCAACCTTGTGTTGAGTCTTGAACACAATGACAGTGTACAGTGATCCATTTTTCCGTGGTACATCTGTAAAGAGAAAATAAACATACAGTATATTAATATATTACAGTGGCACGTGTACTTTTATGGTTCTGTTAAATCTGATGAGATGTGGTTTCTAGCCTCATATCTTTACAATGCTTGTAGATACATATTTGTTTGTTAAGATACAGACAACTTATGCTGATGAGGAGTTGTCTATCATCACTAAGGCAATGACCCTTTACCTCTGCTACACCGTCTGTGAGTAGTCTATCATGGCTGTATCGTGACAGGTAGGTTTGGTAAATGTAGATGAATGGTACACCTCCTTGCTTGCAGTTGTACAAAAGTTAGTAAGTTGCGGGTGTGACTGATGCAATGTATTCTCAGTGTCTACCCACTGAACCACAAAATAAGGTACTGTATTTTGAGGGATACCCACAGGTAAAGTGACATTATGTACATTTAGGGTATGTGTTCTCTGATAGTTGATTCACACAAATTAGTACAGTTAAGAGTTATATGGGTTGTGGTAGGCAAGGCAGCCTGAACTCCTCCTGACTCATTTGCTGCATGGGAGGTAGTACATGCTGAGTGAATAGGCAGAAAAAGAAAAAGGCTATCACATCAAGTGTATATGTCACTGATTGTAGGAACACAGAAGTTAGGAGACTTTGTACTTGTATTATGTCAGGAGAAAAGCCCCCTCCCCACACTGTCTAAGCAGTTTCTGTATCCTAAGTGGAGAACCAAATCAGAACTGAGGCTATAGAGATGAAGAAGACAAAAGTTACAGCACTAACAAGTTTCACGTTATCAAACAGATGATGTCTGCTCCCCATCCACCCCACAACAGGTACTGAATGCAGAGTTGACAGTTGTTCAGAGTAATTTATGAGACAGGGCTAGATGACATATTTCTTTACATTCTAAGCACGTTTCCCTGAGAAAGAACTTCTGAAAATGTTCTTCACAACTTACATGATAGGTCATTTCGAGCATTCCAGCAGCCAGTGTCTGAATACTATCAGGAACTATTTTTTCACCCTTCACTAGTCTACATCATTATATCAAACATGATCTTCAAACAATAAGTAACACCAGTAACGAAGAATGTTTAATTAAAAAAAAATCACAATTGTGCTATACCAATATAAGACTTGATGCTGTGGTTGATGCCAGGATTTACCCATGGGTTGGTGTGTTGCTGATATGTCGGCTGCACCTCAGGACCAAACAACACACCATCCATGGGTAAATCCTGGCATCACCCACAGCCTCTTATGGTATGGTCTTTAAATGTTACACCTCAGAACGGGTACTGTTTCCTGAGTGGGCAGTCACAGGAAGACACAGGACTTATCAATGAATGTAACTTTTTCTTGATTGTAGTTAGACACAAGTTAGCCACACTGAGGAGTTGTATGCACTCAGTAAGGTAATGCGTCTTGCTCAGGACAGACCAGATAGTGTACCCTGACAGATATATGACAGGTAAAGTGAAGAATCCACATCAACTGTTCAGGTGAAATGTTTTAATTAACATAGTCTGGTTAGCAGTTAATGACATCTGTATGTTTGTGTTACAAGACTTACATTCTGCACTGGTGCCAGTCTCCTGCTTCACCTGCATCTCTGCTGTGCCAGCAAACTCCCCAACCACTATAAAATACATAAATATACTTTTTTAATATGGGCCATCTGAATATGTACATGTTAAACAATGCTATTATTGTCTTAGATACCTATGAGTGTTATGATTGTGGCATAGAACAATATACCACAGTTAGTAATGTGCCTGCTCACAACTTGTAGTTGTCAGATTTAATGAATGGTTACCCAAATATGATACAACGGCAAGAAAGAATGTCAAGTTCTCATTGGTCAGTGTCACACTGGGCCCGTGGTTGCTGGCATAACACCATGGATCTAGTCCCAGCACAGAGATGGCCGAATGCCCTGTCAATAAAATAATTGGTACACATGCCATTAATCCCTGATCTTGTCAACTGACTGAATTAAAAGAATTCCCGCTCTTGTAGTTGCTGCAGCATACACTCCAAAGCCATACCGGTGCTGGCATCATTAGTTTCTATTGCTGGCAAGAAAGTCCTACCTCAGTTTATTTCCTTAAAGAACAAATATATTTTTAATGGAAAGAAAGCTGTCATCTAAAATGGTATTTCAGGTGTCACAGCTGTAGTGCTAGCACTGTAAAATAGCCACACTGTACACACAATTTACAGACTGTGTGTTTCCTTATCACCATCTCTATCAGCCATTATCCTGACAGGTGTTTGGGGGGAGGAGATGCAGCCACATTTTCTGGAGGCTGAGATTTCTTGGGTGCCAGCAGGAAAAGTCAGAAACATGCAGGACGCGAGCCCAGCTAATTAAAAAGTGATTTTCATAGCAAGCAAATAAGGCAGATAGACAAGAACAAAAACACTGAAGGTAGGACTCAGAGTATAAAACCACAGTGACAACACAGGCGCTGTACCTGGTGGGCAAAAGAAAAAACAGGCACTATTTTTTAAAAAAAGTTACACCTACACATTTAAAAAAAAACAAAATATATACCTGTAAGAGTAATTTTTTATCTTGTTTTCTTCTGTTTAACTCAGGAAGCATTGCATAATAGCAGTAATGCACTCCAGGGTGCTGTGCTGGGATAACCCCATGGCTGGGATGTTGTACATACTTGGCATGTGACCTCATGCCCAACCTCCCCAGGTGTGGCATTATGCCAGCATGATACACACCCTGTCATGCATTATTCATTTAGTGTTCTAATTTCTTCCTATATAAATACTAATAAAATAGAGACATGAACATTAATTAGATATGTCTAACTGGAGATGTGTACAACATACCATAGGAGAATGAAGTAATAAAAAACAGCATTGCAAATGCAAAAAATTATACCTTTCTTTTTTATGTATATACCAGCAACGCAAGGGGCACATAGTATAAGCACACAATAAACCACCCTAGGATGACGGTGGTTCTGGTATTTGCCCACGCATGGATGTTTGATCACTTGGAGTGTGGTATTTTGAGTGAACCACAGCAGCGTAGGTAAAGTCAGCCTGCCATGTTTTTCTTCATTAACACACTTAGAGTTGGAGATAAAACCAGTTAAAACCAGTTAATTACAGACATGCAAATTCAGGTAATTTTCTTACCTTCTGTCTCAAAAAGATGACACTGTCCGAGTCAGACTGTTCGGCCTCCACAGCTTCTGCTTGTGGTGGGAATGCCTCTGATGACCTGTGAATGAAAGATAATAATGATATAAATTGAGTGTGGAATGTGTATGTTCTGGTAATTAACACATAGTTGCATAGATACATAGATACATAGATACATAGATACATAGATGGTGTCGAGCAGATAAGGGCCTATGGCCCACCCAGTCTGCCCATTTGAGCTCGTAAGTTCAGTTTATGTTTTCTAGAAGTCTGTTGCCCCTTACCCCTGACCTCCAGAATTCCTTTATGTCTATCCCATGCATTCTTAAATCCCGTGATTGTTTCATCCCCACCACTTCCTCTGGCAGGGTGTTCCACTTGTCCACCACCCGTTCTGTGAAGAAATTCTTCCTCATGTTTCCTCTGAATCGTCCTCCCTCCAACTTCATCCCATGCCCTCTAGTCCTGAGACATCTTTTTCACTTAAAAATAGTGTATTCCTGCACCCTGTTCCTCCCTATAAGATACTTGTATGTCTCTATCATATCCCCTCTCTCCCTCCTCTCCTCCAGGGAGTACATGTTCGGTTCCTTCAACCTGTCCTCATAGGACTTGTGATGCAATCCATGCACCATCTTTGTTGCCCTCCTCTGAACCTTCTCTACCCTGTCTACGTCCTTATGTAGGTAAGGTCTCCAGAACTGTACACTGTACTCCAGGTGCGGCCTCACTAGTGTCTTGTATAGTGGAATTATGACCTCCCTTTTCCTGCTGGTGATGCCCCTGTCTATGCATCGCAGCATCCTATTTGCTTTAGCTACTGCCTTGTCACACTGTTTCCCTACCTTGAGGTCATCAGAGATGATAACCCCAAGATCTCTTTCCTGCTTGGTGCATGCTATATCCTCACCCCCCAACTGATATATTGTGCCAGGGATTTTGTGCCCCATATGCATTATCTTGCACTTCTTTGCACTGAATTTCAACTGCCAAATCCCTGACCATTCTTTGAGTTTCTGCAGGTCCTCTCATTCTGTCTACACCCTCGGTGTGCCTACTCTATTACAGAGCTTTGTGTCATCAGCGAACAGTGAAATTCTGCCTTCTAGGTCCCAAGAATGTCACTGATGAAGATGTTGAATAGGACCGGTCCCAGCACTGATCCCTGTGGTACCCCACTGGTCAATCTTCCTCTGTGGAGTGACAGCCATTTACCACCACCTCTGTGTCCTGCTGCCCAGCCAGTTACCTACCCACCACACTACTGTCCTGCCCACACCATATTTCTCAGTTTGTAATAGTCTTCTATGTGGCACAGTGTCAAGGGCCTTGCTGAAGTCCAGATAGGCCATGTCCACTGCCTCCTCTGATCCACCTCCCTAGTCACCCAGTCAAAATTCAACAAGGTTGTTCTGACATGACCTCCTGAAACACAGATTTCTTTCATGAATAGTTGTGTTGTGTGTTACTTAAATGACTGTAGGTGAGGCATTGCTTACCAGTTGTGGACCCACAAGAAAATTAAGGTAATGGATATAAAATGTCACAGCTACATGACTGAGTAGCACAGTAGTTGGGACACTTAGCAGTTGTAACGGTGTTATGCAGGTAATGGACCCCCAACTGAGAAGGTGTTGCATACTGAGTGTAGAGCTGCAGTGAAACAAAGGTTATGATATTAATGGTAAAGCTCTATTGATGCAGTTACAAGGTAGTTGGGACAGTTAGGAATTGCATGGGCAAAGATAGCTACAGACCCCCACCACCACCACCTATGGGCTGGTACTGCATACTGAGTGGAGACTCACATGGAAATAAAGGTTATGTTTATAAATAGTACACTCTATTATTTCAGTAACACAATAGTTACGATAGTTAGAGTTACATGCTGTCAGATAGGTGATTACCCCACCACCACCACCACTCACCCCCCATCAAACAGATACTCATCCTGGGTAGAGACTCACAGCAAAACAGATGTTATGGATATAAAGACTAAAGCTCTGTAATATCAGTAACACACTATTTGATACAGTAACGAGTTCTATGGTATCAGGTAACAATGCCCCTCAACACCACCACCAACACCAGGCAGTGCATCCTGAGTGACAGTATAAAAAATATATAAATGTCTACAATAGTGTGTGCAAATCCTGTAACCTCATTTGGCACAAAACATGTCACATGACTGTGAGTAAATGCTGCATTAAGCATGGATGAGGAAATGCATTCATAAAACAACATAATAAAACACATTTTACAGATTGGTTCATTGTATAATCGCAACAAGGCAGTCCAGGGTGTGGGTTATTGGAGGCTTACGAACTTCTTGTGTGGTTAAGTCACTCAGCTGCACCTCATGACACACCACACAAGGCGTGGGTAAAGTTGCAATAGCTTACCCTGTTGTGCCTTATTGCTTAAATCAATGGTGCACCTATGTGTTTGTAGGGACATACAAGTTGGGACAGCTAGGAGTTGCATAGTGTTACCTAGTGAATGGCTCCTGATCCCCCTGGACAGGTAGTGCATTTTCAGTAGAGAGTCACAGAAAAAGAAAGTCCATACAGATTAACTGTTAATCTTAGTGGTTGCAGGGACACACAAGATAGTACAGTTATGAGTTGCTTGCTGTTAGTCAGGAAATGTACCCTCATGTATAGCTGAGGTACTGCATTCTCAGTGGAGACCCACAGGCAAATAAAAGTTATGTATATAAATGTTTCAGTTAAATGATTGCGGTAACACACTATGTGAGACAGTTAGGAGTTGTGCGGTATCACCTAAGCAATGTAGACCTCCAACAAAGATCAGGTCCTGCTTACTGAGTGAATACCCACATGATAAAAGTTAGGGATACAAATGGCACAGCTCTATGATTGCAGTAACACAGTACTTTAGCCAGTTAAGGGTTGTATGGTGTCAGATAGAAATGCCCCCCACAACCCTCCCTCAGTAGGTAGTGCATCCTGAGTGCAGACTCTGAGGAAAGAAAGGTTATGGTTATTTATGCTACACCTACATTATTGCAGTTACATACACGCTTAGGACAGTTAGGAGTTGCATGGTGTAAGTCACACAGTGCCCCCCACCCCAGGACAGAAACTGCATCGTGAATGGAGAGTTGGAGTAAGAGAAACTCCATAGATGTCAATGGTGCACATTTGTGGTTGCAGGAGTAACACAAGTTAGGATACTGAGGACTTGTACAGCATCACCCATGCAATGCACTACCTCTATTCTCAGAAAAGGTTTTGCAGCCTGAGTACAGACAAAAGTTAAGGGTTGGACAGCTATGGAATATTATCCTGATTTTGGTAAGACATAAGTAAGGCCACTTATGAGGTCATGGTGTCAGCCAGCCAATACCACCCATACCCCCCACTCCCAAAGAGCAGGCACTGCACTTTGACTGCACACCCATTGTAACAGTGAGACAATGTACATCAATGTAACATCACTGTTATTGGAGGTACACAAAAAATTCTAATTCTTTTTTCACACTCTGTGTAACAACAAAATATTGCATTATGACAATAACAGCCTTTAAGCTGTGTGGTGTGGTTGGATAACGTAATATGTCAGGTAGTGTAAGTACTAAACTTGTGGTCTCATACCTGACTACCTGAGGTGTGATCGTATACAGCACAACAGTCAGCTTATTAGTTATTTCTGATTAAGAATATGTTATCCTGATCGACAAATGGTTTCTTTACTCACGGTGTGTTAGGCACTCCCCTGCACTAGGCTTTCCGTCAGCCTTCCACATCTTATATGCGAGGTAGTACCAGCACTTGTCAGTTTCCGGTATCTCCCCTCTGTTCTTTAATAGATAGAAGTGCTGGCGCAACAGCTTCCACTTCTTTTTGCACATGCTTGTGTCCTTGTTTTTAATTTTGTGCACAATTCACAAAAAACTGAGGATGCACCCCCACATACTATCCAACTTCCTGTTTGTACTTCTCATGAGGATTCTTGCATTGCTTCTCTCCTAAGCTGCCTCAAGCAGGCAGCACACCGCCCAAAGACTCCATAGTCTCATTTTTTGGCTTTTTCTTTTTTCTGTCTGCAATAAATAGACAGACAACAGTATGTTACTGTCATCTATTGTTACATGTGTGTGTTTTTGGTCTGCTCAGTTTTTTTACTGCAGATGTACATAGAACAGAATTTTGGTGATTCAATAGTTATAAGAACTAATGCTATATGGGTACACTAATTGTTAGATTATATGGTTTTAACAACAGATTACTGAATGTGTAGTGCTGTGTTTAACTGTTGCTTATATGTATACTGAAACCTCATTTTTGAGATATTTATACTACATCTTGTTAACGGCAGCTACAGTACATGTATGCCACAATTCTGAGCATGGTCATGTGTGTAAGTTTGTGTAGAACTGTGAAACTGAGATACCATGTGTTTGTGTTGTGTGTGTAATGTATGCAGCTTTTCATTTTTTGACCAAGGTTTTGTGGCTCTTAGAAGAACCGTTTTTTTATGATATCTGTGTTAACAGTCCAAATTTTTTAGAGGACTGAGAGAATTTCACCTCGAAGGTCTCCCAGTAAAAGGCAATTGCCTGCATGTGAGAAGTGCACACCATCTGGTAGGTATAGCCAATCATTACAATACTTAATTTCAGGGTGACGTATGGTGTGCATCCCATACATGTGCAGATATCCAGATATTTGTATGTTTACCTTTCTCCGTGCTCTGTCAGGCAGGTACATGTGGTGTTCAACTTGCCAGATCCTACACTCTGTAATATCAGAAAAAAAAGATCTTGCAGGCAGGTAACATACTGATAATAAAAGCAAGGTCCAATTTTGCTTATGACACTAAATCTACCCATTGTTTAGTGCCCAAATCATTGCCTCCAAGATGAATCAGCAGTATGTTTTGTGAAGCTTGATTCCTCAGAAGTCTGTGCATTGTTGGCATGAGATGCTCCCACTTCACGCCTCCCCTGCCAAACCATTGAACAGAGCAATTTGGAAGGTGCAGGTCCTTGCCAGAATTACTTCTCTGAGCATACTCTGAAGCTCACCTTACTATACTGCTGCCGATAACCCACACACTCCTTTTGCTGTTTTCTACCATTCTGAATTTTAAAGCTGAGAAATGGACAGTGAGCTACCAAAAAAAATCAGTGTTTCCTCTGCAGCGTCTAGACACAACTGAGTATGAAAGTGATAATTCCCTCTCTCCTACAAGATTGCTTTGGTGGGCTGTCCCAAAACACAGTTATTTTAAAGATAATTGGTTAATGCTTTCTCATGGCTGGCCAGTACAGAGGATGCGAGTATGATTGCACTGAATGGCTGCATCTCCTGTCAAGCAGAAATGTTTACAGATTTCAAGGTGGAAAATACTACATTTTCATAGTGTAGTTCATACAATCACAGCTATAGGAAGTTCTATGATTGGTTGCCTCTTGTGTTATCATACACATGCTGCTTGCTTTCTGCCTCCATTTGCAGCTCTATCTGTGCTAGTAAGTACTGATTGACACTCTGACTTTAAACAGTAATTACTTCTTTTTATAACATAATAGCCTATTTACATTGTCTTAGTCAAATACAGCAGTAAAAAATGTTTTGTTTAATGCTATTTTTCTGTTGCTAAGAGTTAAACTAATGCTAGAAAAATTGTATATAAATGATGACTTACACATTGTAAAGCAGGGCATATCCTTTTTCCAAAGATTGCTGCTATGTCTTTCTTCTCCACTCTTCAGCACTTGTGATTGGTTGCCTGGCATGGGCCTGATCAATGTTACATACCATTGGTGGCAGCGCCTGTCAGGCAAGTAGGAAGCAATGTCTGATAAGCTTAGCATCAAAGAGGTGTTGTATTGGTGTACAGTAATTATTTGACACTTTGTGCATTCAACACAACTTTGTGACACTTTTGTGCATCAACACTACTTTTGCAACACTTTGTGTATTTGAAACTACTTTTGCAACACTACATTCAACACTTTCTACACACAACATTGTTTTTGTGAAAGTGTTGTGCAAATGACACTATATTTTGTGAAAGTATCGCACGTTCGACACTACTTTTGTAACTTTTTAAAAAAACAGTTTTCATTAGGTAAAATAGTACTGTGGATGCTTTATATTCTGCCAATACTTCATTTTTGACATTTTTACGTATTTATTCTCATATTATTATTGAAGTTATGTTCGGCAGCATTAGAAAAGACTGTGTATTGCTTTATTGATCTTCACTTACTACAGTAATTATCTCCACAATGTTTAGTAGGCAGTAGTATTTGTTGTTCTTATATGAGACATGGATAATGTATGATACTATGTAATGTTAGAAGCAAACTAAAGAGATGAATTCTAACTCATTTTTTTTGTGTACTTCCCATACAGGTGTCTGATTCTTCTGTAAGATTGGTGTACTGAACTGTGAATTGACAAACAGGGAAGATGCCCTCTAAACAGAGACAGAAGTCTATGCAGAGATGAAACAGATATAATATAGTTAACTGTGTTGCTTAAGACTAATGCAAAACCCAGTGGTGGTAATTCAAGGCGTAAACCGATTCTGCATTCCAGTAAAACCTGAATTCAGAGCTTTATCCTCTGCAAGAAAAACATGCTTGCTCAACAGCAAAGTAAAGAATGGTAGCTAAACAACAGTTGTGCAGATCTGTCAGCCAAAAGGATACTGTTGCAAAGACACTTATTAATACACATGGTAAGCAGCGTCATAAATTCATAGCTGCTTATGGTCATCTGAGGAAGCAAAAGTATTTTCGATCACTAGCTTCTAAAGCTAAGATTGACAGACTTATTGCTGCTGTGATGAGATGTGAGCACAAAAAAATAAAAAGTCATGTCAGTTTAATGAAATTGCGCCTCACAGTACACACATTTGTTAATAGAGCAGTTTTTGTTCTTCAACGTTTGTGGCGTAAGATGTCTCATGTACTTCAGCAGTTCAGGAAAATTGTGTATGACATAAAGATGAGGCTACAATGGTATCCTGTATTGATCCTGCACAATTTTGTGATGTTTTCACAGGGCAGTAGCTGCACACACAGCTCTCAGGAGGCATATTTCTGGGAGGAGTCATAATACTCACAGAAAAGGACAGCAACTTGTGCATTAATGAGTCTGGTAAAGTGTGTAATGTGCTGGGGTGTGTGTGATGACACGATAATGGAGTCAGATGATGATTGTGAGGCAGATACTCAGCCTCCTAAACATCACTGTCTCTCTTGGACATGTGATGATACTTGCAGTTGGAGGCAATCATCATTTGACAAAACTGAGCACTTTATCAACCTGTTTGTCATTACTGATCATAAAGACAGACATAAACTGTTTGAAATTATAGACCTTTGAAGCTCCGTCCACACTGGACTTACAGGTCACTCACTTGCATGCCTAGATAGTGGCATTTGTGACAGTGTCTTTCACCACATGCATATGCTGGGAGTGCATCAATCATGCATGCACAACTTTGTGTACAGGGTCTATGAGGTGCGATGAGTTATTGCTCAGTATACCATCTGAATGAGTTACTGCCATCTGGTGATATGCATAGTGCCATGACATTTTGAAACAGCTACGACGTGTCAGTAGTGTCACAGTTACTATGATTAATCAGTCATCAATTGCTGATATAAATTCTGTCTCTGTCTTAGAAACTGATATTCTGGGAGACTTCGGTGTGATGGCTGCCTGGTAAACAGCTCTGCCTCTTAGCTCCCTCACTACCCCTCATTCAAATTAACTATAACACTAGAGATCAGAGGTCCAGTTATTGATTGTAAATCAAGAATCATCCATTAGATCTTCACAGAGTCTTGCACTATGAGCCACCAAAATGGCTAATGAACAAATGAAAGGTGCTTTAAAACGCCAGCCAACTATGCTGACAAAAGACAAACTGGCTAAAGGCCCAAGGCACATACTGTGACTCAGCTCTAAATAATATGCCAAAGGATACTCATGGAACAAAAGTTTCTCAAAAGGAGCGACCCCAATGAAAGAGACATTACAAACGCTAGCATCCGAATTCCAGCATATGAGAACTTCTGTGGAACACCTCGCTACCAGAACGATGGACAATGAAGCCAGCATATTCTCCTGGACAACTGGAGGGCAGGATGGGACCAGAGCTATGCAGACCAGACAAAGGCTGAAAAAGCAGAGGAGAAGCTTGAAGACCCTGAGGGAAGGTCTCAGCAAGTCAACCTAGTGGTAATGGGCTTGCCAGGAAGGAGAAGAGGGAGCTATGCCTATCCAATTCTCTCAAAAACTTTGTAAGCACCTGGTGGGGCCTTCCACAAATGACCCATGCTACATAATTGAACAAGTGCACCACCCTTGTGGCCTATATGCCTCCTGATAGCTCTCCTCCTAGACCATTCTTACTCAAAGTCTTAAATTACCTTGACAAGCAGTACATCGGCTTAAACTAAAAGATCTAAAAGAAATTCAGTGGTCTGGACAGAAAATAAGGATGGCACAAGACTCACCATATTCATGCGCAAAGGTCTGCCCTTCACCCAGTTGTCAATAAGCTCACCTACAGCTAGTATCAAGTTTATGGTTCAATATCCAGCAACTCTGCAGATACTGAAGGATGGTCAGTGGTTTTCCTATGAAAATGTGGACATCAAACTGACACTTGCAAGATTATGTTTCCAGATCTCTTCAAATGAAGGGTTGCAGTGACACCTGGTGGCTAATAAATGGTATTGCAACATACAACATACAAAGGACAATATGAAAATGTTTTTCGAGATTATATCCTTTACATGGCTTAAGACACAGAATAAGTTTTGTTGGATTGTTTAAACTGACATTGCAGATCCTAGTTAGGTCTTATAATTTTATTGAAGTGCTCCTAAAGTAAGACAAAAGCTAAGAATGCTATTGGCAACTTGAGGTCCTCTTAATTTACTAATTTGTGCAGGGGATCCCTGAATATTAAATTATTATACCAAGAGGAGCTAAAAATAATCCTTTTCTTAAATTTGGTCTGTTGTAATTCTGTATTGAGTGTTCACCAGGGGATGTAGAAGGTCTCCTTAATAATTATAGATGATACCGAATATCAAGTCTAGTACAGGTCTCTAATGTTAAGGGGCCTAAAGTATAAACATTCAATTTTGTTTCCTAAGTATTTACATAAGTAGAGTTAGTCGAGGAGGACCAATACAAGTTGATGTGCAGTCACCGATTATATAGTTGGTTAGGATAGTTTGTTGCCATATTCTTATTTCCTCCTTCAAATTGAAAAGGATAGTTTTTGGTTTGGAAGGATGGGAGAGGAGAGGGCGGAAGAGATCAGTGGGCAGCATGAGCATCATCATGCCAAGCAAGAGGGTTGGAGTGCAATCATTAGGACAGGGGGACATCCTGCTAACATATATATGTAACTCCTGACCAGAATAAGGCTTATGCCCAGTAGGAAGGAGGATGGTTATTCATTACTTTATTTTTAGTTTATGGGTAGCTAAGGGATTATTGAGAGAGGGATGGGAGGAAAGCTACATTGTTACTCTTGCATCTGAGGTATCCAGGGTTTGGGTATTCCCAAATTGAGCCTCTGATACTAGGTTCTTTTATATGAAAATTGTTTCCTGGAACATTAAAAGGGCCTGGTCTCGGGTCAAAAGGCTTCAAATTATTAAGCATCTATCCCTAATGGGAAGTCAAATTTCACTCCTCCTGGAAACACATCTCTTAGAGGTGAAAATAATCTTTTCTGGAGGAGCTTCATAGGTACAGTGTATGCAGAGATCTTCTACATCATAATGTGGTGTAGCAATTTTGATTGCGGGGTGTGCAGTTCTTAGAACTACAAAAATCACCAATCCACAAGGTCATTTTATCCTTTCTAAGAGGAATGTTCAACCACAAGGAAATTCTTACTAGGTCAATACTCTGGTCCTAACCGAGAATCCGTGGAATTTTTCCAACCTTTCTGTATCCCTAGCACCCTTTAGTAATTTGCCCATAATACTGCATGGGGATTGGAATCTAGTTACTAACGTCTTTTGTATAGATCTTCAGGTACAAATGCTATCCCATCCCTGCACAGCGTTCCCTTCAAGATCTCCTGGAGACCTATGGATTGATTGACCTTGGTGCTTTCTAGCCTAAAACCAAAGAATACACCTTTTTTCAACCATTGCACATATCCTCTCCAGAATAGACTATTTTCTAATTAATCAAAGAATGATTTCACATATATCCAGGCTGAAATTACCCTGAGGTTATATCTGACCATTCTCTTATATGTTTATATATTAACCTCTCCCCAGTAATCCAGAAGATACTATCTGGAAGATAAACTCTCAGTTATTAGCTCATGGACATATGGTAACACACATCAAGAACTCTTTAAAGATTTTATGTTCTATAACAAAGGCTCCATTTTGAGGCCGAACCAGATATGGAGTACTTTGAAGTGCTTCTTCAGGGTGAATTTATCAGGATATCTGCCACTAGAAAAGACAACAAGACAAACAGGCCACCTCACTTCTAACAGAGATAAGATCCCTAGAGACTTCACTATCTAATCTCCCCTCTGAGGCAGAGATGTACTGTCTGACTCTGCTGAGAAACCAATATGCAGAAATACTAAGGCACAAAGCAGATTATGCCCTTTTTAAAACTCAGGCCAAGTATAAAGAGCAAGGTGACAAAGCTAGTCATCTTTTGGCAATAAGGCTCAGGAGACAGGAAGAATCTCGTATCATCTCTTCACTGACTTCCTTGAATTCTGGAACTATCATAACCTCCCCCAGAGAAATTGCACAGTAATTTGAACAGTATTATAGACAACTCTATAGTCCCATGGATCCTCTTCCTTCGGACAAGGACATTGGAGACTATTTAGATATAACTTCCTTCCTCTCTCAACCTAATCCAAATAAAATTGCTTTGATTCTCCTATATCAGAACAAGAAATTAGGGAGACCATTAAGTCCCTGCCTAGAGACAAAGCCCCAGGCCCAGATGGATTTCATATAATTTCTGCAAACTATTTAAAACAGACCTGACCCCATCATTCAATCGTCCTGTTCAAATTCTTTAGTGAACATGGATTCACAGACTCAACACTACTGGAAGCAGTTATAATTGTACTCCCGAAACCAGGCAAATAGCGAGAATTGATTTGCAACTACACTTCATTTCACCCTAATGAATTATGACATAAAGATTTTTGCAAAATTTTAGCTCCAGAATTGCAAAGGTTTGGGAGGACTCCTGAGCCCTGAACAAGTTGGGTTTGTGCAAGGTAGATCTTCTTCGAACCACATCAAGTAAGCTGACCACATTTCTTCATTGTCCAGAGATGCAATCAGCCTATGGCCCTCATCTCCCTGGAAGCCTAAAAGCATTTGATAGGTTGGGTGGCCTTCCTTTTCTGCACTTATACAAATTTGGTTTTCCACTAAGTTTTATATCCTGGGTCAAGTCCCTATACCCTGTCCCACCGCAAAAGTGTATTGCAATGGAGTTATCTCATCCCTTTCCTCTCAAATCTGGTACTCAACAAGGTTGCCCCCTATCACCACTACTATTTAATGTATACTTAGAACCATTGCTATGGCAATTTAATGCTTCTACACTCTTAGGGATTAAAGTAGGTTCGGTTCATTTAAAATGTCTGTTTACAAGATGATATTCTTCTTCATGTTTCCAACCTCATAATTCCATCAGAACTGTTTTACAAATAATACAAAAATTTAGTTCGGTCTCCAACTATAAACTTAATCTGAATAAAACTGAAGTGATGGCCTTAATCCCCTTTTGTCTCATGCTGAGATTGACCCATTCTCTATGATCTAGAATACTCACTGAAATATCTAGGATAACATTATCTACCTCAGTATCAATATGAAAAAAAACAATTTAGATAACCTTATTTTGACCATTAAACAAGACCTAGATAGATATGTATTTATCTCTTCAGGCTAGAGTCAGCATAGTCAAAATGAACGTCCTGCCCCAGATTTTTACCCATTACATATGTTAAGTATTCATCTTCCTTTTCTTGGTTTCATCAATTAAATGGGGTAATCTCTAAATTCTTGTGTGTGGCAAACCCTCAGGAGGTCATATAACTGCCTTTTGAGCACAGCGACAGATGGGTGAGCTTAAACTGCTTAACTTTTACTATTACTATTTGGCCAGTCATGCATCTAAATACATCGGGTGAAACAACATGCCTCAAGAATGGAGACTTCCAAACATCTCCTGTGGTTAAAAAATTGAATATCATATTCTAACACCACATCTGGTTTTACACCTTCTAGTCTGCTGTTTATGTTACCAAGTTGATTACCGTTTGCTTACAAAAGTCAGTTATACGTACATCCCTAGTGTTCACATGCAATTGTGTAAAGTTTTATGATACAACAATCAACAAGATTTGTCCCAACCATTGTTTGCAACCCAATTTCAAGTTTGGTGATCAAGTGATCGCAACCCAAAGAAATGTCCTACCAAATATGGGTTAAGAGTGAATGGTGACTGATGGTAGACTTTACAATACTTCTGAATTACTTGCACACTTTCAATTACCTAGTAAATACTCCTTTTTATGTTTCAAATCAGATGCATGTTAATAAAATGGTATGGCTCCGGCACCGACTGTTCATTCAACAACCCCTTTCAGGAACTGTAATAGCAACCCCATGTAGTGTCTCACCTGGTTTCAATCTTAATAAGGATATTTTACTCAGAAGAATTGGGATACCCTCATTATTGGGCCTTAACTTTCCCCGATGAAACTATTTCATGGGAAAAGGTATGGCAGGGTATATACTTATATACGTCCAATG
Organism: Neoceratodus forsteri; assembly: GCA_016271365.2. NCBI lineage: Eukaryota > Metazoa > Chordata > Ceratodontiformes > Ceratodontidae > Neoceratodus > Neoceratodus forsteri. The sequence continues at coordinate 41,771,527 of JADMNL010000035.1, forward strand.
ATTGGCTCCCGGTGATACAATTTCATATTTTACACAATATTTACTACACTTCTGTAAAATTGTACAAAATGGGCAAATTCCCAACTCAGGCCTGCTTCAGGTACAATCAGGATTCAGGAACATTGCTTTATGTATTTTGGGAATGTCCCAAAGTAGCTCCCTTTTGGAGCCTAATTCAAGGGAAAGCCGATCCGTTACTAGGTTTACAGGAGTTATTTACTCCCCAAATCTGTATATTGGGAGATTATAGCAATATCCCAATTAAAGAAAGGCAGTATTATATGTGCATTATTTCCTTATCAGTCAAAAAATGAATTCTCTGACACTGGGAAGACCAATATGTGATAACTTATTCTGAATGGGTAAACAAGTTGTTCTACAACCTTAGGATTGACAAAGCAATTGCTAACCTTCATGGCACTATCTCCTTGTATAGAGATAGATGGGAGAAGCTGTATACACTTTGGTCTTTATCCTCCCCTTAGGAGATTGTAGAACCACCACAAGATAGGAAACCTGGGTTACAGGTATATTAAGGACAGATGTGAGACATTTGATACTTCATGATATTAGTGGCTTTCGGAGGGTAGGGGAGCAGGGTTGGGTGTATTGGGATAGGATTTATTGTTTGGGTTTGGGGCAGTGGGTAGGGCTTAAGTTGTTAAGGGAGGAATGCTTTACTGTCTGTTCTATGATTAATAGGTATTTTATTGTTACATCACTTTATGTAGAGCATGTGCTGTTTCGATACTCTGTATATATATATTTTTAAAGTGCCATGCTGTTACAGATTCTGTACCTACTGTATATTGTTATGTAGGTAAATAAATAAATAAAATATATCAAATTAAAAAAACTGATATTCTGAAATAGTTTGGGAAATCAGTTGCCAAATTTGAGTTGGCAAAGGCAGAGAAATTTGACTCTGTATGTGTGTCATGTGATCGCCTCTGTTATGAAAAACAAACGGTCACAGTGAACCTGGAAACCTTGTCACCGTACAACGATATGTGGTTTCGACTGTCAGCATTTCTGCTGTTGAAGTCTGAGTTTCAGTCAGACCCAATCATTGTGCTGTGCAAGCATAGTTTTTCCAAAGTGAAGTCTAACATTCTGCCACCAAGGTCAGTCTTGAACAACATGGAGGCACATGTAACACCAACTGAGATTGCCATGTTGAATATGTTTAAATGGATTCTTATTCAGACGATGAAACCATTTCAAACTATCCTTTGTTTGAACACAAAGACCCGAAACATTCCACAAAAAGAACTCATTAGATCTCTCAAGGGTTCCGTCATGTATCTTCCACTTCCTCTACAGGAAATGTGGAGGCAATCTCCATTGAAAACACTTTGGTGATTCTTGTAAATGGTGTTCTAACAAAGTCTAAGGTCATTTGGCAGGATATTGTCAATGTAGAGAAGGTGAAGCTTGCTCTTACTTATTTAAAGAACAAGAATCCCTTTTATGCAGACCTTGATATTGATCACATGACTAGTGTTTCTGTTGATCATGATATGTTGGAAAACACAAAGCCAATGATTGAGATGGTCAATGTGGAGACAAACTATAATGTGTATGAACAGTACATAATTCACTCACTACATGACAGAGATCCAGTAGGGGACAACATTGATCTCTATCAAAAGAAACAGGTGGAAGGTGAGCCTGTCAGCATTTGGGAGGCAACATTGGAAGCACGCTGTTTCCCAGACTTATTCCCAAGATGGTCATGTGGGCACCTAGATGAAGGAGAAGTGCATGTACAGGGTGCTGAGTACAGTACGAGCCATGTGCTCAGTAAGGATGGCAAATTCAGGTGCAACATACAGTGCCTGTTTCATCTTTCTACGGGAGAATGAGCTTAGCATACTGTCTGCGTCTATTGCACATACTATTCATCTCACAGCTTCACTTGATGGAATAACAGCTGCACAGTTCCTGGAGAAACTGAAGCAGAAGGATGAAAATGTGCAAGTGAATTTGTCTTCTATTCTGTCAAGTCTACGTGGCACCAAAGAATACTGATATCGCAGACACTCTGAGGTGATGACCATGCTGCGAGAGCATGGCCCAGCCACATGGTTTGTCACACTCAGTTGCACCAAGTATGCCTAGGATGAGGTCATAGAACTGTTGAAGTGGGCAAACTGTGATGTAGAGGGCATTTCATCAATGATTCTCGGAGAAATGTGCTCACTTGACCCTGTGTCTATGACAAGGCATTTCCACAAGTGATTCCATGACATTCTGACTTTCATTTTGTCAAAGGAGATTCCACCTCTTGGTATTGTGGATCATTACTTCTGGAGGATGGAATATCAGGCACGAGGCACAGAAGTTTCAGCACCGTATTTGTGTGAAATACTGCTACCGGGTAGTGAAGAACAAATCTGATTGGTACACAAGATGCCGTTTTGGATTCCCCAGACGTGTCTGTCAGGATGGTTGCATGAATGAACTTTTTTCAGCTATGCGACACCACTTGAAGGCAAAATCAACCAAGAGGGTTTATGAATTACCCAAAGAAGAGAATGAGGTGTACATCAATGAATACAACCCTGTTCTTCTTCTAATGTGGCAAGCAATCATATATGTTCAATTTGTGGCCAACAACTCGTTGGCTCTGGTTTAGTACATCACTTTGTACATAACTAAACATGAGCAGACTAGCTTGCAAGATCTTTGGGAAGATATTGTCAGTTCAAGCAAGTCACTAATGTCTCAGTTGTGGTCACTGGGATTGAAGACCCTATCACACAGAGAATGTGGTGCTTATGAGGCCGGTGATTGCTTTATTGGTACACATTTGTACAGCAAGTCTGATGCTGTGCGCTTTCTCAGTGTAAACTACAAAGGGAAGCATAAATGTGTACTTATTCCTCATGCTGAGATTGAGGAACTGGCTCTCAAGAGACCATCTTCAAGACATATCTTGAAGAATAACCTCATTGACACGTACTGCCCCCGTAGACACGAAGACATGGATCAAATGTATTTATTTGAGGTGGCTAAGTGGTATGACTACAAGACGGATGTCTCACCTGATTGTACATGTGAGATTTACAAGGTTAAAGGAGTGGATGGGTGTCTTGTGAAGAGACATAAGCCTTGGCTCATTGACCACTGTAAGTTACATTTAGGTACATCTGAGAGCAGAGAGCATTACTACTTTGCGCTCCTATTTCTATTTAGACCCTGGAGGAATGAATCTGAAAAAAAAGGTGACTGTGATACATTCGAGGAAGAATTCAATCACAGTTATGAGACATTCAAAAGTGAATACTCTGACACATATATACAGAAGCTAGACACTGAGAAGGAGCAACTTGAGAAGGCACAGAAACTACCTGAAGAGGACACTCCCATCAGTTCACAGGATAATCTTTATCCAGAAGGTCAAGGTATCCTTGGAAAACCTCTGCCTCTGAATGCTCCAGAAGTACTCATGTCAGAAGTGGAGAGTGCTATGGAACATGGCACACATTGCAGTGTTGACCCAGCTGAGTTGAGAGAGAGAGAGACTCAATGAGCAGCAATGGGTGGTTCACTATGAGGTCACTGATGCTGTCTGGCATGGGTTACTACATGAACATAAGAAATGTGACTGTCTTGACTACAAGCCACTGATGATGTTTGTTAGTGGCTCAGCCGGGACAGGGAAGAGTTTCCTTATAGAGGCCATAATGACAGAAATACGGACTGACAGATGACCCCAACGCACACCTGATGCCTGTTAGTGGGGGGTGGGGTGCAAGGGGGGTGGGAACCCTAACATTGAATTTCCTCACTTTTGGCACTGTGGAACAACCCTAACTGATGCATTAATAGTGGCACAGTAGTGCCACTATAGTTAGGGTTGAGTACCCCATTTATGGTTAAGTCTGAAATTTGGCAGCTTAATAACTTTGCCACTGTATAACAGATTTGCCTGAAATTTAGAATGCATCTCTGGATCTGCCAGGTTTCATAATGGTCAGATATACGGTTGCAGAGCTACAGAGCACTGAAAAATGTACAAAATTATTCATTTTTGCGCATTCTTTGCTCGCTGCTACAGGTCGCACGGTTTGCACTACCGATCTGAAACACTTAGGGAACATGCAGCCAGGGTCCCAAATGTGCCTTTCGAAGATTTCATGAACAAATATTAAACATTTCAAAAGTCATTCAAAAAACAAGTTTCCCATTATAGTCAATGGGAAAAGTTAAAACATGCAAAAGCGTCACAAATGCAGTTTTTAGTGACACAAATGTCCCTTGTAGTGTCACAAATCTGCCATCTTGTTTTCAGTTGGTAGTCACAGAAATGCTTGCCATTTAAATTTGGGACCCTCTAGGGACACAATTCTTTCTGTGTTCACCTAGTTGAGTCCTGAGGATGCTAGCCATGTCTTTTTTGGGGGGTTAAACACCCCAGAAATATATTTTTAATTTTTTTGTAAAAAGTAGTGTCACAAAGTAGTGTCGCCCATTCGACACTTTCGTAATTTTTTTTGCAAAAGTGTTGTGATTTGAGACACTACTTTGTGACACTATGCCCAAAACAATAGGGAATCTTTGCCACCTTGCTGCAAAAGAACAGTTTAGTCTTTTGGGCTGAAATTTAGAGGGAAGAAAGCCAAGATCCCACAGATGTGCATTTTGGTGGTTTGGTGACAAAACATTAGAGGGCTGCAAAGTTACGGCAGTCCAAAGTTGACAATTATTCCCATAGGCTAACATTACGGCGTCCGCCACGCTTTTCGGGGCCCGTATCTCGAAAACACTTTCGTCGGAAGAATTCTTAGCCACCCATTAGGGGGCTGAGTGCAAAACTAACAAGGAAAGTCATACATGATATGAAATTTTACATTTTTTTCTACATCGTATGGTCCCTGAGATATAAGCAATTTAGTATTCCAAGTGTATTCGAAGTGTTCATTTTCTACTCGGAGGGCCATTATTATGCATACATTCATTGTAGTCACTGCCATTCAGAAGAGATAAGAAATGTGTTGGATATAAAAAAAGGTTTAATGTGGTCCACCAACATCTGATGGCAAGTATGCATGTATACCATCAAGTCACTCGGATGGCAGCAGAACTCCTACAGTTGGTGGACCAAGATGATGGATGTGTCTTGTAGTACGTTTAGACAGTTGTATGTTATTTCTGTCACCTGCTGCTGGTTGTCTGTGATTGGTTGTGTTGCTTTGGTCCCCCCACTTGCATGTGCACGTGCATATGTGTGTGTGTGTGTGTGTGTGGTGCTGGGGGTGGGGTGGGGAATGCGGAGTTAGGGTTTTCATATATATTATGATAGCACGGAAGTGCTAAAATAGTTAGGGTTGAGTAGCCCGTTTAAGGTTAAATGGTGAAACTCTGCACCTTACTAACTTTGCCACCGTTCAACAGATTTGCATGAAATTTTTCAGACACAAGGCATAACTATAGATCTTGGGATGTAGCAACTTTCATACAGGTCAAATATACAGCTGCGGAGTTATTAAGCAACATCCATGTGCACAATTACTTTTTTTGCGAATTCTTTGCTCGCACCTACAGGTCGCTCAGTTTGTGCGACCAGTCTGAAAACTTCAGGGAATGTGCAGCCAGGGTCCCCAATGCACCTTTTGGGGATTTTGTAAAAAAAATATTGAATGGTTCAAAAGTTATTCAAAAAGCAAGTTCCCATTAGAAGTCAATGGGAAAAGTTAACAAAAAGTTTGACACTTTTGAAAATGCACTTTTTAGTGTCACAAATGACCGTAGTAGTGTCGCAAATCTGCCATTTTGTTTTCAGTTACTGATCAGAAAAATGCTTGTTGTTTTAAAATTGAGACCCTCTGGGAACACAATTATTTTTGTGTTCACCTAGTCAGACCCTCAGGATGCTAGCCATGTATTTATTTTGTGGTTAAACACCCCAGTAATATGCTTTCCAAATTTTTGGAAAAGTAGTGTCGCAAAGTAGTGTCGCACTTGCAACACTTTCGCAAATTTTGCAAAAGCTTTCGCAAATCACAAAACTACTTTTCCAGACTAAGGCCAAAATGACAGGAATTCTTTGCCACCCTGCTGCAAAAGAACGGTTTGGTCTTTTGAGCTGAAATTTGGAAGGAATGTGGCCAAAATCTCACAGATGTGCCTTTTGGTGGTTTGGTGACAAAATATTGCATGGATGCCAAGTTATGGTAATCCAAATTTCAAATTTTTTCCAATAGGCTAACATAGTGGCATATGTTGCACCTTTCTGGGCTCGCATCTCCGAAATGGTGCAAGATAAGGAATTCTTGTCATGACAATGCATAGCCCTATGGGCTACACATTCAGTGAAAACCTAGCCAGGAAACTCATGAGTCATGTGAAATTTTAATTTTTTTTCTACTTTGCACGGTTCCTGAGATATAAGCAATTTAGTATTCCAACAGCTCATTTTCTGCTCAGAGGCCCATTATTATGTATACATTCTTTGTACACACTGTGTTTCTCTATGCAGCTGTTGGGCAACACCAGGGTGTGTGCTTCCGTTACTGTTAGAGTTAGCGTTCCCACTTACGTTTCCATACCTGTTTCCATTACCATTCCCGTGTACTCCACTGTGTGCGTTACCCTTTGCATTCTCATTTGAGTATGTGCTTGCGTTAGCATTTCCGTTTCTGTTTCCTTTGGCATTATTTATGCTATTAACATTACCATTTGCGTTTTCAATTGTCGTTCCATGACCATGCGTGTCACAGTTTGCGTTTCCTTACATGGTTGCATCTTCTTTTGCATCACTGTTCACTTTGACATCTTTGACACTTTGCGCTTGCGTTTCCATTAATGTTTGCTTTACCATTTACATTTCTGTCACCATCTGTGCAACTATTAGCGGTTGTGTTTACCTTGCACTTACCATTACTATGTCACAAAACATCATGTGGCCCACCACCACATTACATTCATTATTTCTACTGCAGATTCTCAAAAAGAAGGGGAATTCATGGCAAAAATCTCCATTTAATGCATCAGTTAGGGTTGTTCCACAGTGAGAAAAGTAAGGAAATTCAATATTAGAGTCAGCAACAGAGATTGATGAGCCTGTCAGTTTCTGTATTTCAGCCATAATGGGCTCTATATGGAAAATATTTCCTGTACCGGCTTGTAGTCAAGGCAGTCACATTTCTTTTCTTTATGTTGAATACCATGCTGGACACCATCAGTGATGTCAGAGTGCACCACATATTGCTGCCAGGCAATGCCCCCTCCACACCCACCGCACATGAGGTACTCTATTGTGAGTGCAAACTCTCAGGAAAAAAAGGTTATGGACATTCATGTTACACCTTCATGATTAAATAACACACAAGTTTCAACACTTAGTTGTTGTATGCCATCAGCTAGGCAATGCCCCTGACCAGGTTGTGCAGCCTGAGTGTAGAGTGATAGGGGAAGAAAGTCTATGTGCATCAATAATGTGTGTCCCTGGTTGTAAGAACACACAAGTTAGGACAGTTAGGAGTTGCACAGCATCAGCCAGCCAATCCCCCTCCACCCCTTCAAAACAGATATTGTATGCTGAGTGGAGGCCCATGGTAAAAGTGAGGGCATAAAGATAAACAGTATAGCACTTTGATTGCATGGACAGACAAGTTTTGTGGTTGCAGGGGCACACAAGTTAGGAGAGTAGGGAGTTGCACGATGTCAGTCAGGCAATACCCCCCCAAGATCAGGTATTGCATTGTGAGTGGAGAGCCACAGGGAAGAAAGGTTATGGATGTTAACATAACAGCTGTATGATTGTAGTAATACACTACCTGGGACAGTTAGTGGTTGTATGGTGTCAGATAGACAATGCCCCCTTCCCCGAGCATGTGCTGTATCTTGAGTGGAGAGTGACAGGAAAACAAGACCCATAGACATTAATGGTGCACCTTTGTGCTTATAAGGACACACAAGTTAGGGAAGTGTGGAGTTGCATGGCGTCAACCAGGAAATGACCCCCCCACACACACACAGACACACAGCAGGAACTGTTCCTTGAGTGGACTTCCACAGGAAATAAATGGTATGGGGATTAATGGTATGCATCCCTGTTTGTAGCAGGACACAAGTTTTGACAGTTAGGAGTTGCATGGCATCAGCCAGCCAATGCTCCCCCTACCACCGCACATGAGGTACTGTATTGTGAGTGCAGACTCTCAGTAAAATGAAGGTATGGATATTAATGTTACAGCTTCATGATTGCCCCACCCAGCTAGCAATTCCCCCTCCCCCTCCCCGGGCACGTACTGTATCCTGAGTGGAGAGTCACAGGAAAAGAAGGCCCATAGATATTAATGGTGCACCTTTGTGGTTGTAGTGACACACAAGTTAGGAAAGTTTGGACTTGCATGGTGCCAGACAAGGAATGCCCTACACCAACACATACACACAGCAGTAACTGTATCTTGAGTGGATATCCACAGGAAATAAAGGATATGGACATTAACAGTATAGATCCATGTTTGTAGGAGGACACAAGTTATGACAGTTAGGAGCTGCATGGCAGCAACCAGGCAATGTACTCCACCCATCCCTGCACAGGAGATGCTGCATTGTGAGTGCAGACTCACAGGTAAACAAAGGTTATGGATAGTAATGGTACAACTTAATGATTGCAATAACAGAATTTGGAAGAATTAGTAGTTGCATGGCATCAGCTAGGTAATGCCCCCTTCCCCAGAGCAGGTTGTGTATCCTGAGTGTACAGTGATAGGGAAAGAAAGTCTATGGACATCAATGGTGTGCCTGGCTAGTTGTAAGGACACACAAGTTAGTACAGTTAAGAGTTGCACATCATCAACCAGGCAGTCCTCCTCCACCCCCCTTCAAAAGTGACATTGTATGCTGAGTGTAGAGTCATGGTAAAAGTGAGTGATGAAAATAAACAGCACACACTTTGATTGCAGGAACAAACAAGTTAGAAGACTTTGGGGGTGCACAGCATTAGCCAGTCAATTTTTCACTCATGTGGTTGAGTTCTGTATGCTGAGTGGACAGATACTGTTAACATAAGGGCATGGCTATCAGTATTATACTTTCTTTTTTGCAGCAAGAGGAAAGATAGTATACTTAGCAGTGACGCGGTGCTACTCAGGTAGTGACACCATGACCCAACCCCCTCCCCACACTCACACATCAGGTACTATATCCCGACTTGAGACTTAGAGAGATGGAAAACAGTCATATAAATGATTTCCTATGTCTTACTAACAAAGTCAGCATGGCAATACCTGTGCTAACTACTTATCTGTTGAGAATAGTTCAAGAAAAACTTTGTTTTGTAACAAAACAGTTTTTTATTGTCTACATAATAATTGAATTGAATACAAAAAATACAAATTAACTATTATGCTTTCTCAATGTTGTTATATAAAAAATACAGATTTAAAAAAAAATGTTGATTTTTGTATGAAAATAAATGCTTATTATTAAAAGTTTTAAAATACTTTGTTATTTAGGAATATGTAATATTACTGAAAAATAAAATAATATTCATAAAAAACAATGCTTGTTCAAAAAATGAGAATATTTTTCTCTTATTAAAATAAAATAATTTAACGTATTTACAAGATAGACAATTTTTGAGGGAGGTGTGCTGTTGCTTGATTGAGGCAGCCCAGGCAGGAAGCTGGATCGATGTGGAGGAACACAGGGAAGTGGAAGCTGTTGCGCCAGGGTGAGGGGAGATACCAACAGATGGCTGTGGAGGACATCCATCACTGGTCAGGGAGATTGGATACATTTGCAGGTGAAGCAGTGCTACTGTCTGGACTGACACCTGCCACTGTGCCCAGAGGCTCGAGAACAATGTTGACGGTCACTTGCTGCGCTGTTAATAAGTCTAATATTGTTTTGTGCTCATTTTGAAGTTCTTTAATTTCAGATGTCAGGCAGTCAGCCTTGTGCTCGAGCCTACGAACACAGAGACAGTGCACAGTGTGCCGCTTTTTGCGTGGTTGAACTGTGAAAAGAAAAAAACTATTACCATGTGACAGTGGCAAATATACTTTACTGTTCTTATTTTTTCATCTAATGATATCTGGTTTCTGGGTCTGATATTTTTCAATGGTTGTATATATGTTTTTTTGGGTTAACATAGAGATAAATCATGGTGTTGAGTAGTTGTCTGTAACCAGTCAGACAATGACTCAGTTTAGCTGTCTTCTACCATGTGGAGAGGTTTTCCATCTTGGGAATATAGTAACAGTTATATTGGGTACATGTAGATTAATGGCACAGCTTGTTGATTGGAGGTGCACACATAATTAGGACAGTTAGGAGTTGTGCATCGTCAGTAGTGCAATGTAAATCCTCATCTACAGATGAGGTACTGCATCCTGACTGTTGAGGTACAGCAAACCTGGGACCATGAATATCAATGCTATAGCTCTGTGATTGGAGCTGCATAGAAGTTTGGAGAGTTAGCACTTTCACGACCTGAGTCAGGCAATGCCAGTGCACAATTGTATAGGTACTATATACAGAGTGGAGAGCCAGAGCAAATAAAAGGTTATGGATTTTAATGGTAGAGGTCCATGATTGCAGTGAAACACTAGTTTGAACAATTTGGAATTGCACGGTGTTAGGGAGACAATGCCTCCTCCCCCAGCCAGGAGAGGTACTGCATTCTGAGTAGACAGTCACAGGAAAAGAAAGTACATAGACATGAAAGGTGAATGCCTGTGGTTGGAAGGATATGGAAGTTAGGACAGTTAGCACTTGCATGGTGTTTGGTACACAATGCACCCACACACACACCCCCTCCAGCAGGTACTGCATCCTGAGTGGATATTCACAGTAAACAAAAGGCTATGAATATAAATGATACAGCTATGTCATTGCAATAACACACTACTTGGGACAGTTACAAATTGCACAATGTCACAGAGGCTATGTCTGCCCCCCCCTCCCACAGCAGCCACTGCATTTGCACTGCACATTCACTGGAAAATTAACACTATGTATACATAAGACACAGCTCCATGATTGCAGTAACATAGTAGTTGGAACCGTTAGGAGTTGTACTGTGTTAGGTGATTTACCCCCCCAAGCCCTCAAGACAGGTAGTGTATCTTGAGTGGGAAGTTGCTGTAAAAGGTAGTAGATAGATATAAATGCTCTTCCTCTGTGTTTGCAGGTACACATAGATTAGGATAGTTAGGAGCTTTACGGTATTAGCTAGCCAATGCTGCCTCTTGCACCCCCAGAGCAGGTACTGCATGCTGGGTAGAGATTCACAAGAACAAAAGGCTATGAATATACATTGAACAGGTCCATCATTGCAGTAACACACTAGTTGAGACAGTCTAGGCAATGCCCCCCCCACCCCACAGTAGGTACTGCATGTTGAGTGCAGAGTCACAAGAAAAAAGTTATGGATATAAGTGGTACAGCTTCATGATTGTAATAACACACTAGTGGGGACAGTTACGAGTTGCACAATCTCAGCCATGCAATGCTCCCCCTGGAAAAAAAACAGGTACTGCATCGTTAGTGGAGAGTCACAGAAAAAGAAAGTGTATGAAAATAAATGCTACAGGTATATGATTGTAGTAGCATGCTACTTAGAACAGTTACAAGTTGTATATTGTCAGGTAGGCAGTGCCCCCCACAACCACAGATGACATGCTGTATTGTGAGTGTAGAGCTGCAGCAAAAAAAGTTCATGTACATCTGTGTTGTGACTCTCTATTTGAAGTTATATGAGTTAGAAATGTTTGTAGTTTATGTTGTCAGTCACAGAATTGCTTCTAAGCTCAGTGTATCAGCTTCAGCATGCACACTGGATAGTCACAGGCAATGTCAAGCTATGTACATCAATGATACAGTTCTGTGATTGCAGGTGTACACTACTTTACATTGCTATGGTTTTTACATAGTCAGCCAAAAAATTTCACTCCCAGAGCAGGTACTGCTTCCTGGGTGCTTAGACACAGGAAGACAAAGCCTGTGGGTATAAATGGTACAGCTATTTGATTGAAGTAAGAGAAAAGTTAGCTTAGGCCCTGTCCACACTATGCCTCTGTACCATTACAGAGGACGCAAACCATTACCGCAACGGTTTGCGTTTACACCTGTAACGTAACAGAAGACATTTTCATAACTGTTGCTGAAACCACATATGAGGTGGTTTGAGCAATGGTTACGACAACGGTTCTGCCCCTTCAATGTTACCGGCCATAGTGTAGATGGGTGAGCGTGTCATTCCTGCAGTCATCCAGTGTAGTATGAACTGCATTGTGGGATTGGGTGTCAGCATAATGGTCGCATGGGTCCCGCAGTGTGGTCCAGCAGTACCAGTCCCGTAAAAGACACTGCTGCAGTGTGGACACACTGCACTGCTCCCTGGCTGTAATGGTTTGCATCTGTTACTGGCCCTGAGCGGTGTGTGGATGGGGCCAAAGTTAGGAGATGTGTGGTATTAGTGAGACAATGCATTATGCTCACTGCTGAACCAGATAGTTTTCCATGACACACAAAGTGCAGCGAACGTTACAACATGCACATCTACTGTTCAGGTGTAATGATTGAGTAAAGATAGACAATGATATAAAATGTACAGATGCTGTTGCAGCAGTGTGTGTGATCTGTGTGTGTTTATGTTAGTAGACTTACGTTCAGCACAGGTACCAGGCTTCTGCTTCACCTGCACCTGTGGTGTTGCTCCAGTCTCCCCTACCACTATAAGACACAGAAATAGATTGTTTAATAAATGCAGGGTCTGTGCTTTTGTTACTGTTAGCTTTATTGTATCTATTTGGTTTTCCATACACCTTTGCTTTACCCATCTTGTGTACGCTAATGTGTGCATTGCCGTTTACATTTTCATGACTGCTTGTGTTTCAATTGTTGTAACCATTTGCGTTTGCACTTTTGTTTGACTTACTGTTGCAGTCACCATTACTGTCTGACAAAACATCATGTTGTGGCACTGTGGGCCAGTTTGGAGTTGCATGTTGTTAGCTAGGAAATGCCACCCCCCAAAAAAAACAACAACAACAGAGCAGGCATTGCATTGTGAGTGGAGACTGACAGGAACTCAAAGGTTATGGGTGTAATTTGCACAGCTGTGATTGCAGTAGAAACTAGTTGAAAGAGTTAGGAGTTGTATGGTATCAGCTAAGTAATGCCCCTCCTCTTCCCCCCAGGCCAGATAGTGCATCCTGAGTGGAGAGTCACAGTAAAAGAAAGTACATAGACATTGACTGTGCACCTCTGTGGTTGCAGAAACACACAAGTTAGAACAGTTAAGAGCTGCATGGCATCAGGCAGGCAACACCCCCCAACCCTCCACCCACCCCCTCACCACACATGATGTACTGAATTGTGAGTGTGACTCTAAGTTAAACAGTGGTTATGGATATCAAAGTTACAGGTTCATGATTGAATGATACACAAGTTGGAACACTTAGTTGTTGAATGGCATCAGCCAGGCTATGGCCCACCACCCCCCAACTAGGTTGTGCATCCTAAGCGTATAGTGGTAGGGAAAGAAAGTCTATGGAGATGAATGGTGTGCCTCCCTGGTTGTAAGAACACATTAGTTAGGACAGTTAGGAGTTGCATGCAATCAGCTGGGCAATCCCCCTCCCTATTCCCCCTTCAAAGAAGACTTTGTATACTGAGTGGAGACCCATGGTAAAAGTGAGGGCATGAATATAAACAGTACACACTTTGATTGAAGGACCACACAAGTCACATGACTTTGGGGGTGCACGGCATTACCTAGGCAATTTCCCACTCACATGTTTGGGTACTGTACACTGAGTGGGCACACGCTGTTAACTTAAGGTCATGGCTACCAGTACAATATCTTCTTTATTGCAGGAAGAGGAAAGTTACTATATTTAACTGTGTTATGATACTACTCAGGTAGTGTCACTGTGACCCCTTCCCACACACACACAGGTACCGTATCCTGACTTGAGACTCAGAGATGGAAAACATTCATGTTAATGATTTCATATGTCATGTTGACAAAGTCAGTATGGCAATACCTGTTCTAAACACTTACATGTTGAAAATTGTACAACACAAACTCTGTTTTGTAAGAAAATACTTATTTATTTTCTACAGAATTGTTTCCCAGTAATTACTACTGTGTCAGGTATTAGTCCTTAGTTATACATTTAACAGATGATGTGTCTTGAGTGGAAAACCACAGTGAAAATAGTGATATTAAGTGTTACCGAACAGCTTGCTGATTACAGATATAGACATGCTTGCACAATTAGTACTTCTATGTGGTCAGCAAGTGTATGTAATGTGATGATACACAAGGAGGTTCTGCCTTGTCAGTGTAGAGTCTGAACCAAAGTACTGTGTTACACAGCTAATTAACAGCAGCTCAGTGGTTGCAGAGCATCAAGAATCTGATGGACATAAAGTAGTCAGAGTAAGTATTATGAATCATTTTTTGTATGATTTTCATACCTTCAGACGTGACAATGATGACACTGTCAGAGTCTGATTGTTCACCCTCCACAGCCTCAGGTTTGGCTGGTACTACCTCGCTTTGTGGTGGGGGGGTGCCTCTGTCAATCTATGAATGAAAGATAGTAATGTTTTCCTTTGAGTGTGGTATATGTGTCTGCACTTACTTAAAAGACATTTCTTTGAAAATGGTAGTCTTGTCTGCCAGTTAAGATACACCAAGATGAGGTGCTGTATACTGATTGAATAGACAAACAAAACATTTTATGGATTTAAATGTAACAGCCACATGATAGCAGTAACATACTAGCTATGATAGTTACCCCCCCACCCCCACTACAATGGGTTCTCCATCCCGAGACGATACTCACAGTAAACAAAGGTTACTAAAATAGATGATACAGGTGATTGATTTTAGTAACACTCTATTTAGAACAATTAAGATTTGTATAGTGTTACTTAGTGAATAGTGCCCCTCTCCCCACCCTGATACTGCATGTCAGGTAGTGCATTGTGAGTGGGCAGTCACAAGAAAAACAAAATCTACAGTATTGATGGTTCACCTTTGTGGTTCCAGGGGGCGTACAGAACTTGGGAGTTATTTGGCATCAGCCAGGTAATGTACCAGCCTGTGGGTCAGACACTGCATCAATACTGGAGAAGTACAGGGAAATGACCATTATGGAAAGAAATTGTACATCTGAATGTTTGCAGTAACGAATTGGTTGGGATAGTAATAAGTTGAACAGTGTGAAATACGCAGTGCCCTCCTCCTAGTGGAACAGGTACTTTATCCTGAGTACAGAGTAACAGGCAAACAAAGGAAATGGATATAAATGGTACAGTCCATAATAGCAGTAACACACTAGTTGAGATCGTTAGGAGTTGGTTGGTGTCAGGTAGGCTATGGCCTCCCCTGCCAAAAAAAAGAGGTACCACATACTGTGTGACCACTCAGAGTCAAACAAAGGCTATGAATATAAACAGTGCAGTTGTATAATTTAAGTAACACACTAGTTGGGCAGTTAGAACTTGTACAGTATCAGTGACTCACTGCTTCCACCCTCCACCCACACATACTCCCTGAGAAGCAATTGTATTCTGAAAGGAGTCTCAGAGAAAAAGAAAGTTAATAAATATTGATGGTGCAGCAGCATGATTGCTATTGCTCACTAGTTGAGGGAGTTATGAGTTGCATGGTGTCAGCTACTTAATGGCATTCCTTTCAGCCCAGGTCAGACAGTGCATTGAGAGTTGAGAGTGACAGGGAAAGAAAGTGCATATACATCAACGGTTCAAGTTTTTAATTGCAGGATTACATGAATTAAGTTAGTTAGGAGTTGCACAGTGGCAGCCAGACAATGCACCTGCTCTGCTGACAGAAGAGGTAGTGCATATTGAGTGCAGGCTGATTGCAATACTAAGGCCATGGATGTCAATATAATATTGGTCTGATTCTTGGGAGATATAAGTTAGGATACTCAGGAGCTGATGGTATCAGCAAGGCAATACCCGCCCCCCCCACAAGACCAGGCACTGCAGTCTGAATGCAGACCCATTCTTATAGTGAGGCAATGGACAGAAATGGAGCATAAGTGTGATTGAAGTAACACACAAATGCACATCATTTCTAATAGGATGGATTACAACATTACATTGCATTGTGGGAATAGCAGCCTTAAAGCTGTGTGGTGTGGTCGGATAATGTGACGCCTCAGGTAGTGGACGTACTCAGCCTGTGGTCTTGTACCTCACTGTCTGAGGTGTTATCGTATTTTAACACAACAGTCAGCTTGTTTTTGATTTCTTAAAAGAAAATGTTATGCTGAGTAACAGATAGTTTCTGAATTCATGGTGTGTTAGGTGCTCCCCTGCAGCAGGCTTCCCAGCAGCCTCCCACATTTCATATGGAAGGTAGTACCATCACTTATTGTTGTCCATTATCTCCTCTCTGGTCTTCAGGGTGTAGAAATGCTGGTGCAACAGCTTCCACTTCCTCTTGCACATTTCAGGGTTTTTATTTCTTACTTTTAAAACAATCCTCAGGAAATCATGGATGTGCCTCCACATCGAATCCAGCTTCCTATTGATGCTTCTCATAAGAATTTTACCATTGCCTCTGGCCTAGACTGCCTCAAGCAGGCAGCACACCTCCGTCAAACTCCAAAGTCTCATAATTTTTTTTCATTGTTTAAAGCTGTAATAAATAGAAATACAACAGTATGTTACTGTGATATATTGTGACATGTATTTTCTCCTCTGTTGAGATTTAATACTAATGAGTCACAGAGAGGTAAATCTTTGTGATTCAATAGTTATAATAAGAAATAATGTTACATGGGTACACTAATTGTTAGATTATATGTCTTTGATAACAGAGTACTGTCTCCGTAATGTTATATTTCACTATGTCTTATATGTATAGTGAAACAACATAACGATATATTAATACTACAGTTTATTAACAATAGCTGTATGCATATCACAATTCTGAATATCTGCATGAATCTGCATTTCTGTAGTGGTGTTAAAGTAAGATAGCATGGTTTTGCTTTGTGTGTGTAATCTGTCCAGCTTTTCTATTTTTTTGACCAAATTTTTTGGCTCTTAAAAGAGCCTTTTTTTACAATTGTGTCTGCTGTAACAGTCTGATATTTTTAGAGGACTGTGAGGATCCCATCTCAAAGGTCACCCAGAAAAAGGCAATTGTCAGCATGTGAAAAGTGCACACCATCTGATAGGTATAGCCAATCATTACTATATTTAATTTCAGGGTGATGTATGGTGTGCATCCCAGCCATGCACAGATATCCAGATATTTATGTTTACCTTTCTCCAAACTCTTATAACAAGGTACACGTGCTGTTCTGCTTGCCAGACCCTACGGTCTGTAATATCAGAAAAAATGATCTTACAGGCAGGTACCATACCCATGAGAGAAGCAAGGTCCAATTTTGCTTCTGACACAAAATCTACCCATCATTTGGTGCCCAAATCATTGCCTCCTAGATGAATCAGCAGTATGTCTGGCTGAGCTTGAGTCCTCAGAAGTCTGTGCATTGTTGGCATGAGATGCTCCCACCTCATGCCACCCCTGCCAAACAGCTTAACAGAGCAATTTGGAAGCTGTAGGTCTTTGCCAAAATCACTCCTCTGAGCATGCTCTGAAGCTCACCTTACTATACTGCTGCCGATAATCCACAGAGTCCTTTTGCTGTTTTCTGCCATTCTGAGTTTTTAAGCTGAGAAGTGGACAGAGAGCTACCAAAAAATCAGTGTTTCTCCTGCAGTGTATAGTCACTACTGAATATGAAACTGAAATTCCCCTCTCTCCTTCAACATTGCTTTGGTGGGCTGCCCCAAAACACAGTGATTTTAAAAGTTATTGGTTGATGCTTTCTGATGGCTAACCAATACAATGCATGCACTAAATATGACTATACTTAGTGGCTATAGCTGCTGTCAACCAGAAATGCTGAAAGATTTCTTAGTGGGAAAATACTACATTTTAATAGGCTACTTCAAATAATCACAGTTACACAGAGGCATGTGATTAGTTGCCTTTTGTGTTATGATACACGTGCTGCTTGCTTTCTGCCTCCATTT
Organism: Neoceratodus forsteri; assembly: GCA_016271365.2. Classification (NCBI taxonomy): domain Eukaryota; kingdom Metazoa; phylum Chordata; order Ceratodontiformes; family Ceratodontidae; genus Neoceratodus; species Neoceratodus forsteri. The sequence goes on from JADMNL010000035.1 coordinate 41,789,578, forward strand.
GCAGCTCTATCTGTGCTAGTAAGTACTGCTTGACAATCTGACTTCAAACAGTTATAACTTCTTTTTATAGCATAATAGGTTATGTAGATTGTCATAGTCAAATAGAGCAGCAAAAACATTTTGTGTAATACTATTTTTATACTACTAACAGTTTTTATAATGCTTGGAAAATTGTAAATAAAATGTGATGTACTTACACAGAGTAAAGCAGTGTGCCTCAGTTTCTTCAAAGGTGGCTGCTATGTCCTTCTTCTCCACTCTTCTGTGCTTGTAATTGGTTGCCTGACATGGCCTGATCAATGTGACTCTGCATTGGTGGCAGCATCTGCCAGTCAAATAGGAAGCAGTCTCTGATTGGCTGAGTCATAAAGGGGGTGTTTTACAATGTCATTTTGCGACACTTTTGTGCTCATGACACTATTATTTGACATTTTCATGCATTTGATACTACTTTTGCAACACTACATTCGACACTTTCGTGCTATCAACATAACATTTTGCAACACTTTCATACAAACGACACCAAATTTTGTGAAAGTGTTGCACGCTCGACACTACTTTTTTAAATTTTGTTAAAACCAGTATTTTTAAGAAAAAAAAACACTGTGGATGATTTCGATGATACCACTACTTCAGTTTAGACACTTTCTGATGTATCTTCTGATATTAATAGTCAGCTTATGTTCTGCGATGTTTGAAAACATTGTACATAGGTTTAGTGGTGTTCATTTAATACAGTAATGATGTTTGCAATCTTTTGTAGGCAGTACTATTTACTGTTTTTATATGACACATGGATAGTGTGTGTCACTATGTAACGTTAGGACAAAAACAAAACAGAGCAACACTAAAAATGTGTTTTTCTCTCTTCATTATACAGGAGTCTGATACTTCTGTAAGATTCCTGCAGACTACTGCGAATTTATAGACAGAGAAGTTGCCCTCTAAACAGAGACAGTGCTCTATGCAGAGACGAAACAGGTATCATAGTACTTCACTGTTACTTAAGAGTGCTCTGAAACTGACTGATGGTAGTTCAAGATGTAAAACGATTCAGCATTCCACTCAAGGAGTGATTTCACAGGTTGCTCACTCCACAGAAAAAGTACATACTTGCTCAACTGCAAGGAAAAAATGTGTAGCTAAGCAACAGTTGTGAAAATCTCTGAGCCGAAACATTAATGTCGAAAAGGCAAGCATAAATAAACGTACTAAGCGGCGACGTAAATTTGTAGCTGCTGATGCTCATCTGAGTAAGCAAAAGTATTTTCAATCACTAGCTTCTAAAACTAAGATTGACAGACTTATTGCTGCTGTGATGAGACCTGAGCACAAAAAAAACAGAGTCATCTCTTTTTTATGACATTGCGTCTCAAAGTACGTACATTTGTTAATATAGCAGTATCTGTTCTTCAACGTTTGTGGTGTAAGATGTCACATGTACTTGAGCAGTACAGGAAAGTTGTGTATGACATAAAGATGAGGCTACAATGGTATCTTGTCTTGAACCTGCACAATTTCTGTGATGTTTTCATGGGTTGTTAGCTGCACGCTCAGCACTCAGAGGCATATTTCTTTGAGGAGTCATATTTCTCACAGGAAAAGGACAGCAACTTGTGCATTGATAAGTCTGGTAAACTATGCAATGAGCTGAGTGTGTGTGATGACACTACAATGGAGTCAGATGATGAGTGTGAGGCAACTACTCAGCCTTGTAAGCATCACTGTCTTTCATGGACTTGTGATGCAACTTGCAGCCAAAGGCAATCATCATTTGACAAAGCTGAGCACTTTATCAACCTGTTTATCATTACTGATTGTAGAAACAGACATAAACTGTTTGACAGTATAGACCTTTGTGAGATCCATCCACATACTGGACTTATGGGTCACTCGCTTGCATTTCTAGATAGTGATGTTTGTGACAGTGTGTTTCACCACATGCGGAAGCTGGGAGTGCATCAATCAGGCATGCGGAACTTTCTGAACAGGGTCTATGAGGTTTGATGAGTTGTCACTCAGTATACTCGTCTGATTGAGTTACTGCAGACCAGTGACATGCATGGTGCCATGACATTTTTGAAACAGCTGTGACGGGTCAGCAGTGTGACAGATACTGTGATTGATCAGTCATCAATTGCTGATGGAAATTCTGTCTCTGTCTTAGAAACTGATATTCTCAAGCAGTTTGGGAAATCAATTGGCAAATTTGAGTTGGCAAAGACAAAAACATTTGACTCTGTATGTGTGTCATGTGATCGGCTCTGTTATGAGAAATAAATGGTCACAGTGAACCTGGAAACCTTGTCAGCGTACAATGACATGTGGTTTTGAGTGTCAGCATTTCTGCTGTTAAAGTGTGACTTTCAGTTAGACCCAATCATTGTGATGTGCAAGCACTGTTTCTCCAAAGTGAAGGCTAACCAGCTAACCTGCCACCAAGGTCAGTCTTGAACAATATGGAGGCACATGTTACGCCAGCTGAGATTGCCACATTGAATATGTTTGAATGGATTCTTATTTAGACAACAAAACCATTTCAAACTATTCTATTTCTGAACACAAAGACACGGAACATTCCACAAAAAGAACTCATTAGTTCTCTTAAGGGTTCCGTCATGTATCTTCCACTTTCTCTGAAGAAAAATGTGGAGGTGATCTCCATTGAGAACATTTTGGTGATTCTTGTTAATAGTGTTCCAACTAAGTCAAAGGTCATTTGGCAGGATGTCAATGAAGAGAAGGTGAAGCTTGCTCTTACTTATTTAAAGAACTACAATCCCTTTTATGCAGACCTTGATATTGATCGCATGACCACTGTGTCTGTTGAATATGATCTGTTGGAAACCACAAAACCAATGATTGAGAAAGTCAATGTGGAGACAAACGATAATGTGTATGAACAGTACACAATTCACCCACTGCATGGCAGAGATCTAGTAGGGGACAACATTGATCTTTATCAAATGAAACAGGTGGAAGGTGAGCCTGTTAGCATTTGGGGGGCAACATTGGAAGCACACTGTTTCCCAGATTTATTCCCAAAAGGGTCAAGTGGACACCTAGATGAAAGAGAAATGTGTGTACAGGGTGCTGAGTACCATACTAGCCATGTGCTAAGTAAGGTTGGCAAATTTAGATGCAACATACAGTATTTGTTTCATCTTCTGTGGGAGAGTGAGCTTAGCATACTGTCTGCATCTATTGCTCATACTATTCAGTCCACAACTCCACCTGATGGAATAACAGCTGCACAGTTCCTGGAGAAACTAAAGCAGAAGGATAAAAATGTGCAAGGGAATTTGTCTTCCATTCTGTCAAGTCTACATGGTGCCAAAGAATACTGGTATCTCAGAAACTCTGAGGTGATGACTGTGCTGCAAGAGTATGGTTCAGCTGCATGGTTTGTCACACTCAGTTGTGCTGAGCATGCCTGGGATGAGGTCATAGAACTCTTAAAGTGGACAAACTATGATGTAGATGGCATTTCATCAATGACTCCAGGAGAAATGTACTCACTTGACCCTGTGTCTGTGACAAGGCATTTCTACAAGCGATTCTATGATATTCTGACTTTCATTTTGTCAAAGGAGAATCCACCTCTTGGTATTGTGGAGCATTACTTCTGGAGGATGGAGTATCAGGCATGAGGCACTCCTCATATGCACATGTTACTGTGGAGTAAGAATGCCCCACACATAGGTGAACATGAAGCAGCACAAGTGCTAGCATTCATCAAGCAGTACATCACTTGCCACATTTCAGACAAGTACTACAGTCCTACATTGGGGAAGTTGGTGCAGAAGTTTCTACGCCATATTTGTGTGAAATACTGCCACTGGGTAGTGAAGAACAAATCTGATTGGTACACAAGATGCCATTTCGGATTCCCCAGACATGTCTGTCAGGATGGTTGCATGAATGAACTTTTTTCAGCTATGCGACACCACTTAAAAGCAAAATCAACCAAGAGGGTTTATGAGTTACCCAGAGAAGAGAATGAGGTGTACATCAATGACTACAACCCTACTCTTCTTCTAATGTGGCATGCAAACTTAGGTGTTCAGTTTGTGGTTGACAACTCGTTGGCTCTGGTTCGGTACGTCACTTCGTACATAAGTAAACATGAACAGACTAGCTTGCAAGATCTTTGGGAAGATATTGCCAGTTCAAGCAAGTCACTGACATCTCAGTTGTGGTCACTGGGGTTGAAGACCCTATCACACAGAGAATGAGGTGTTTATGGGGCCAGTGATTGCTTGATCAGTACACATTTGTATGGCAAATCTGATGCTGTGCGCTTTCGCACTGTAAACTACAAAGAGAAGCGAAAATGTGTACTTATTCCTCATACTGAGATTTAGAAACTGGCTCTCAAGAGACCATCTTCAAGACATATCTTGAAGAATAACCTCATTGACATGTACTACTCTTGTAGACATGAAGACATGGATCAAATGTGTTTATTTGAGTTGGCTAAGTGGTATGACTACAAGACGGATGTTTCACCTGATTGTACATGCAACATTTACAAGGTCAAAGGAGTGGATGGCTGTCTCATTAAGAGACATAAGCCTTGGCTCATTGACCACTGTAAGTTGCATCTAGGCACATTTGAGAGCAGAGGGCATTCCTACTTTGCTCTCCTATTTCTATTTAGACCCTGGAGGAATGAGTCTGAATTAAAAGGTGATTGTGATACATTCAAGGAAGAATTCAATCACAGTTATGAGACATTCAAAAGTGAATACTCAGACACATATATACAAAGGCTAGACACTGAGAAGGATCTACTTGAGTAGGCACAGAAACAACTTGAAGAGGACACTCCCATCAGTTCACAGGACAATCTTGATCCAGAAGGACAAGGTATCCTTGTCAAACCTCTGCCTCTGAATGCCCCAGAAGTACTCATGACAGACGTGGAGAGTGCTATGGAACATGGCACACACTGCAGTGTTGACCCAGCTGAGCTGAGAGAGAGACTCAATGACCAGCAATGTGTGGTTCACGCTGAGGTCACTGATGCTGTCCGGTATGGAATACTACATGAACACAAGATATGTGACTGTCTTGACTACAAGCCACTGCTGATGTTTGATAGTGGCTCAGCTGGCACATGGAAGAGTTTCTTTATAGAGGCCATAATGTCAGAATTACAGAACCTGACAGGGTCATCAATGTCTGTTGCTGTTAGTGCTCCCACTGGACTGGCTGCATACAACATTGGTGGAATTAAGTTACACCATCTTTTCACGTTGCCAGTGGAGCATGACAAAGCAGGAGAGTATCGTAAGCTGTCATTTGAGGTTGTATCTCAGCTTCATTCTATGTTTAATAAGATTAAGTTACTCATCATTGTTGAGATTAGTATGATCTCCAATGTAATGCTTGCCTGTATACACCTATGTCTACAGGAGATCTTGGGGACTGACTATGGAGATGCATTTGGTGATAAAAGCATTGCTGTATTTGGAAACCTTTTACAGCTTGCACCAGTTAATGTAGAACATGTCTTTGCAGCTCTGACTGTCAAGCAGGCTAAGAATACACTAGGCTGCATTGGAGGTTTTAACCTGTGGGAGTTATTTACCTATGTTGAGCTGTATCAGAACATGCGACAAAGTGGTGATCTGGCTTACAAGGCACTGTTGGACCAAGCTCATACAGGTTCTCTGTCACCAGAACATGTTTCAATGTTACATGATCGAAGACTAAGAATGGATAGTACATCCATAGAAACAGCATGTGATGTTTTCAGTGATGTGTACTCCACAGGTACACGCATTGTGTGTCTTATGCCACAACTGTAGAAATGTGTCGAGTTCAACAGTGTCATGTTGCAGAGAGAGAATCAAGAGATTCTCACACTGCATGCTGTTGATATAGTTGATGGTGTCATTCTAAGTAGAAAAATGGCAGCAAAGATGACTGAATGAATCTCTGAACTGAAGTCAGATGCTTCACGCACAGCTGGCCTGGAAGCTGTTCTTACAGTTTGTAAAAATTGCATGTGGCATGCTACGCCACATTCTTGATGTGGAGCATGGCATGGTAAATGGTGGCTTGGGTAACATCATTGACTTTGTTTACAATGTTCGGAAAATGTTTACTGAGACAGTTTTTGTCCACTGTGATAACATGGAACAATCTGTCCAGATTGATTGTACCTGTGTTAAGTTCCAGGTGTTTAAGGATATCTATGTGAACAAGAAACAGTTCCCAATATGCGTTGCATATGCTGTTTCAATTCATAAGTCTCAGGGCTTGAGTTTGGATTCAGCAATGGTGGACACAGGCACAGACATTTTCAAAGGTGGCATGAGCTACATTGCACTTTCACACATACGTACTCTTTCTGAGTTGCACATCATAACACTCGCACCTCAGAAGATAAGCACTGACAAGCGATGTATTGTCGAGTACAACAGATTACTTTCTTTAATACCACTACCTACGTGTGTGGTTGTCTCACATCCCACAGTCACTGCTACACCTGGCAACAAAAGAAAATGAGCTTATTCAACTGATTCAATTGTGCAGAGTGTTAAGAAGGTCACAATGTCAAATACATATGCAAAACCAGCTGTCAGCCAGAAGTCAGTTGGTATGGCTTTTGTTATAATGTTTGATAACAGTACTAGAGTAGACTGCTATGCTAATTCAGCTATGATAGTCTTTCTCCACGTGCCACACTTTGTGCAGTCAATATCTGCTTCACAAGAGACTCCCTTATCAAAGGCATTGAAGCAGGTTGTCAACATGGCTTCTGATCAGTCTAACAATGTACAGTCACTTACACCTCTATGATAGATGTTTGGGACATATGACAGATACAGTTCATTTGCTGCTAACATGCAGCAGGATGCCAGCGAGTTCATGATGGCAATCATACACAGCTTGGATGATGAGGGGATTCCAATGCATCAGTATTTCACTGTGTCATATGTTACCAAATATGTATGTGTGCTACGTGGTCATTCAGAGCGAGAAACCACAGAAGACATGGTTTGGGTTTCTCTGTTTGTGCCTCAGATTAAAAGTGTCAAGTTCTGACAGTTGTTTACAAATGCTGAAAGTGCTCACTTGTTTGTAAGGTGTGGAAGTACATGTACTCAGTCCATACATCTCAGAACTTCATCTCAACATCTTATGCTTGTATTGCATAGATTTGACTGTCATGGGCTCAGAGTTGACACACCTATCACTGATTTCACAGCTGGTAGAATTGTATTTAACCAAGCAGTGTTTGACACTCATGCTGTGATCTACCACTATGGCCAGTCTGTACATTCTGGACATTACACTTGTTTGTTGAGGTACAAAACTGGCTGGGTTGAGTGTGATGACTCAACAAGCTGTTTCAAACACGGACTACTGTGACACTTAAAAAATGCATATGTACTGATATTGAAGAATTACGACAATCGTCATGTGTCAGAGGAATAGTCACACAACATGTGACTTACTTTGCTGTCCATTTTGTTACAGAGTGACTTCTGGTACATTATCATATTTTCTCTTACAGATGTACATTCATTACTACACTGGTAACATATCACATGGTTTAATAGCATATCCGTACTCAGTGTGACTTATAAGATTGCTGTGTTGATCAGTGACACAGTCAAAATAGTTGTAGTGGTCTTCAATCAGCACCAGCTGTCTTCACAGTCACTGGAAAAAACACACTTATATATCTAAGAAAGACTTTTTAATGTTAAAAGAGATATTCCTATCTGGTTGCCCTCTTCTGTCATTGTATTTTCTTATGAGTATGTTGTATGCAGAAATAACAAGTACTAGTTGGTAAACTTGCCAACTGTGTGCCTGTACTAAGGTACAATACTTGTCCATGTGCATAAGGAAAACTGCGTAACACATCTGTTTGTCAACATTTTTCTGTATGATTACATTATTAGGATCTCTTATGAGTAAAATATACCCTGGTGTTTGTTCCAGTTCTGTGCCAGCAGTATTTAACTGTCTTATTTTACATGGTCTGATGGCCTAAACTTAAGAGTACAATGCTGCTAAATGTACATCACTCTGTCCCATGTTGAGTAGCATCAGGTGTGGCCTCTGTTCCTTTTTATTATCCATTTGCGTCTTCACTAAATAATACCATTTTGGGTCACAGCAGTGTATTACTATCCCTGTTTTGTTGTCGTACATCTGTATTGTACAGTATATATGTATAAATTATTGTAAAGACATAACTTGTTAATAGTTTGTACTGTGATGTTTAAAGTAGTTGTGCTAACTACCATGTAAGTTGTTCTATTTCAAAATTAGTAATATTTGACTATTTTGAAGTTTTGCATTCTTAACTTTTAAATGTTATGTTAATATATTGATTAGTATGAAATAGATATGTAGTTGCACATATATAGTATATTGTTATTCCATGTACCCATAATTGATATCAATGTTACGTGTTTTATTTTAAATTATTTAAAGGTTACATTTTTTAATTATCATATAATAAAATGTTAAATTCATAGCATTCTGTAAAACTATTTATTTTACGTAAGAAGAACACGTTATGGATCTAGGTGCTTTATTAGTTTGTTAGTAATGTGATTATTGATTCAATAATTGTCACTGATGTATATAGTTCCTGTTAACATGTGCTATTTGATTTATTTGTGTGATAAGTGAATTTAATGTATGTTTATAATAGTTGACAATTGTACATCAGACACTTTCACTGATAACAACTGAGTTTTTATAATCCTGATAATATTTAGTGATTGCCTGTATTGAGGGGTCGGGTGGGAATTTTCCAAATGCAGTAACATAGTGATATGTCTTAACATGTATATGTATGTGTATATATACGCATACGTGTACACATAAAATATATAACTTTTAAATGTTTAACGGTAAGTTTAAGCTACGTATTTTTTTACAGAGCATTGTTTGGTTCTGCTGCTATTACTTTAATGGTTGGCTTTGGGGTTTTCATCCACCCCAGGAACATTCACAGTATCAGTCACACAATAACAACAACATCATAAGTGTTTGATATGTGTAAGCAGTGTGCAGAGAGTACTGTGGTACCTGTGTTTATGTATTGTGTACTACTGTCACATCTTACCCATTGACTATCTGTGATACTGTTTTACATGTATTTCAAACGTTGGTGAAAAACATTTGAATGTTTGTTTTGTGAGACTGATTTTGTGCAGCAATTGTATTTTTAATTCAGCCTTTTTAACAATTTTTAATTGACAATTAATCTTTTGTAAGCCTTATCTACCTGTGTTGTGTCTTTCATTAAACATAAAGTAATAGTGAGAATATGTATGTAGCTGTTGGTGTATTGGTGCATCTAAACATAGTGTATGATGCTCATTGGTGCAGATTTCATCCTTTTCACTGTTAATCTGCTATAGATCAATATGGTGAACAGATTAATCTCCTATTCCATAGATTGAGCATTGTATTTTTACATCAAAGGAGTAAAATATGACCTATTGCTGTATGAATACTATCAGACAACTACATATTGAGACAAAGGTATTTATATCTTGGTGAGTCTGTGTTGTGAAAAGGGAGGCACAGTCTCAATAACATTTTGAATAAATATGACATAATGATTTCTCAAAAAGACAGGAAATTCATGGCAAAAAAACTCCATTTAATGCATCAGTTAGGGTTGTTCCACAGCGACAAAAGCGAGGAAATTCAGTGTTAGGGTTGAAAACCCTAACTCTGCATTCCCCCCACCCTTCACACACACACACACACACACACACACATATGCAAGTAGGGGGCAGAACCAAGGCAACATGACCAATCACAGACAACCAGCAGCAGGTGACAGAAATAACATGCAACTGTCTAAACATACTACAAGACACATCCATCATCATCAGCCAACAGCTGTTGCATTTGAGCAGTCATGGGTGTACAGAGTGTTGTGCACATCTTCATACGGTCACATGTCACAACAATACTGTTATACATAGAATTCCTATGATATACATTGTTCATGCTGTGATGATATAATGAGGTATCAACATAAAAGAAAATATCTATAACATTGTACATGTAGGCTTCACACTTGTGTTTCCATGCCAGTTGCAATAACATCTTAACGTACACCACCAAGTACATTACCCTTTGTGTTTCCATTTCTGTTAGTGTTAATGGTTTCTTAGCCATTATTGTTGCTGTTACTGTTACCATTTGCATTTGTAATAGTGGTACCATGACCGTGCATGTTACCAGATGCATTTTTGTATGTGCTTGCATCTACATTTGCATTACTGTTCTCTTTGGCGTCACTTTGCGCCTGCATTTCTATTACCGCTTGCTTTACAATGAACGTTTGCGTTACCATGTGGGTAACCGTTTCCGTTTGCTTTTGCGTTGCTGTTACTATTACTATGTGAGAAAAACTGATGTGGCAGGAGCATTCCATCCACTATTTATACTCCTCATTGTCAAAAAGAAGGGAAATCAGAGGCAAAAAACTCTGTTTAATTCATCAGTTAGGGTTGTTCCACAGCGACAAAAATGAGGAAGTTGTATGTCGTCAGCCAGAGAATGCCCCCCCAGCACAGGGCATGTTGTTCATCTTGAGTGGAGACTCACGGGAAAATAAAGGTTATGGATATAAATGGTACAGCTCCAAGATTGTAGTAACACACTAGTTGTGACAGTTAAGAGTTGCACAGTGTCAGTCAGGCATTCCCCCCACCCCATGTGAGGGACTGCATCTTGAGTGGAGAGTCACAGGAAAAGAAAGTACATAGACATCAGTGGTACACCATCATGATTGTAGGGGTACATGAGTTGGGACACTTTGTAGTTGTATGTCATCAGCCAGGGAATGCCACCCCAGCACAGGGTATGTTGTGCATCCTGAGTGGAGACTCAAAGGAAAACAAAGGTTATGGATATAAGCAGTACAGCTCCATGATTGTAGTAACACACTAGTTGTGACAGTTAGAAGTTGCACGGTGTCAGCCAGGCAATCCCCCCCAGGCGAGGGACTGCATCTTGAGTGTAGAGTCACAGGAAAAGAAAGTACATAGATATCAATGGCACACCACCATGACTGTAGGGGCACACAAGTTGGGACACTTTGGAGTTGTATGTCATCAGGCAGGGAATGTCCCTTCCCCCAGCAGAGGGCATGTAGTGCATCCTGAGTTGAGCCTCACAAAACAAAAGTTATGGATATAAGCAGTACAAGTCCAGATATCAATGATGTACCTTTGTGGTTGCAGGGATATGGAAGTTAGAACACTTAGGAGTTGCACTGCATTAGCCAGGCAATGCCCCCCCCCGAGCATGTACTGCATCCTGAGTGGAGTCTCACAGGAAAAAAAGGTTATGAACATAAACAGTACAGCTCCATGATTGTAGTAACACAGTAGTTGCAACACTTAAGAGTTGCACAGTGTAAGCCAGGTGATTCCCCCTCCCCCCTCCAGGTGAGGGACTGCTTCTTGAGTGGAGATTCACAGGAAAAGAAAATACATAGATATCAATGGTGCACCTTAGTGGTTGGAGGGACACACAAGTTAGTACAGTTAGGAGCTGTGTGGCATCAGCCAAGCAATGCCCCCCCAGAGAGCTGGTACTGCATCATCAGTGGAGAGGAAAAGAAAGTACATAGACATCAGTGGTACACCACCATGATTGTATGGGCACACAAGTTGGGACACTTTGGAGTTGTATGTTGTCATCAAGGGAATGCCCCCAGGACATGGCATGTACTTTTTCCTGAGTGGAGAGTCACGGTAAAACAAAGGTTATGGATATAAGTGGTACAGCTCCATGATTGTAGTAATGGAATAGTTGTCACAGTAAGTAGTTGCACAGTGTCAGCCAGGCAATTCCCCCTGAGACGAGGGACTGCAGCTTGAGCGGAGAGTAAGAAGAAAAGAAACTACATATACATCAATGGTGCACCTTTGTGGTTGCAGGCACACACAATTTTGTATACTTAGGAGTTGCACAGCATCAGCCAGGCAATCCCCCAGAGAGCAGGTACTGCACTGTGTGTGGAGAGTCACAGGAAAAGAAAGTACATAGATATCAATGGTACACCACTGTGATTGCAGGGGCACACAAGTTGGGACAATGTTGAGTTGTATGTCATCAGCTAGGAAATGCCCACCCCAGCACAGGGCATGAAGTGCAGCCTGAGTGGAGACTCAAAGGAAAACAAAGGTTATGGATATAAGTGGTACAGCTCCATGATTGTAGTAACACACTAGTTTTGACAGTTAGGAGTTGCCCAGTGTCAGCCAGGCAATCCCTCCCCAGGCGAGGGACTGTATCTTGAGTGAAGAGTCACAGGAAAATAAAGTACATAAACATCAATGGTACGCCACCGTGATTGTAGGGACACATGAGTTGGGACAATTTATAGTTGTATGTCGTCAGTCAAGGAATGCCCCCAGCACAGGGCATGTTGTGAATCCTGAGTGGAGACTCACAGGAAAACAAAGCTTATGGATATAAGTGGTACAGCTCCATGACTGTAGTAACACACTAGTTGTGACAGTTAGGAGTTGCCCAGTGTCAGCCAGGCAATCCCCAGGCGAGGGACAGCATCTTGAGTGTAGAGTCACAGGAAAAGAAAGTACATAGACATCAATGGTACACCACTGTGATTGTAGAGGCACACAAATTGGGACACTTTGTAGTTGTATGTCGCCAGCCTGGGAATGCCCCCAGCACAGGGCATGTTGTGAATCCTGAGTGGAGACTCACAGGAAAACAAAGCTTATGGATATAAGTGGTACAGCTCCATGACTGTAGTAACACACTAGTTGTGACAGTTAGGAGTTGCACGGTGTCAGCCAGGCAATCCCACCCCCCCCAGGTGAGGGACTGCATCTTGAGTGGAGAGTTACAGGAAAATAAAGTACATAGTCATCAATAGTACACCATCTTGATTGTAGGGGGCACAGGTTGGGACACTTTGGAGTTGTATGTCATCAGGCAGGGAATGCCCCCCTTCCCCCCTCCCAGCACAGGGCATGTGGTGCATCCTGAGTGGAGCCTCACAGGAAAACAAAGGTTATGGATATAAGCTGTACAGGTCCAGATATCAATGGTGTACCTTTGTGGTTGCAGGGATAGAGAAGTTAGGACACATAGGAGTTGCACTGCATTAGCCAGGCAATGCCTCCTCCCAGAGCAGGTACTGCATCCTGAGTGGACACTCACAGGAGAAAAAAGGGTATGGATATAGATGGTATAGCTGCATGATTGCAGTAACACACTAGCTGGGACAGTTAGCAATTGCATGGTGTCAGCTAGGGAATACCCCCCCAATCCCAGTCCAGGTAGTGCATCTTGAGTGGAGAGTGACAGGAGAAGGAAGTCCATAGACATCAAAGGTGAACCTCTGTGGTTGCAGGGACACATGACTTAGGAGACTTAGGACTTGCATGTCCACAGTCACAGAATGCCTCCACCCACTTCCCTGAACAGGTACTGCACCCTGAGTATATACCCACAAAAAAATCTAAGGTTAAGGATATGAATGATACACTTCTCTGATTGTGGGGGGGGGACACACAAGTTAGAACACTTATGAGTTGCATGGTGTCAGCCATCAAATGCCCCCACGGTCACAGAGCAGGTACTGCCTGTGAGTGGAGACCCACAGGAATACAAAGGCTATGAATATCAACAGAACAACTCTCTGATTGCAGTAGCACACAAGTTAAGGCACTTAGGAGTTGCATGGTATAAGCCAGGCAATGCGCCCCTCCCCACCAGGTAGTGCATGCATAGGAAAATCGAGGCCGAGGGTATCAATAGTATGCCTCTGTGATTGTAGACACAAACAAAGTTAGGAGTTGCATGGCTGTTTCACCCCTATCTCAGGGTGCGTGCTGTTCAGTGTAGGCCCATAGTGAGACAAATAGCATGTATGTCAACTTCAGATCTCCCTGGTGGAAAGTGCAGACAAGTCAGTACTATTTGTAGTTGCACAGAGTCAGACAGGCAATGCACGATCCAGACAGGAGAGGCAGTGCATCTTTACTGTAGATTAGCAGCAAAACTGAAGGGAGGGAGAGAAATGTACAGCTATGTGATTGCAGCTGCATACAAGCCAGAACACTGAGGACTTTCGTGGGCTGATGTAGCAATGCACACTCCCCCCCTTAAAAGAGGTGTTGGATCATGACTGTAGAGCAGAGCACAAGGTGTCTCATAATAGTTAAACACATACTATTTCTGTGTACAGATTATTATAACCATTCAACACTGAAAATAAAAACACTATGAGCTTTTCGTAACTAGAAAATATTTATGTAAATGCATTTTTTTAGAAAATATACAATAATAAAAGTTATTTTCTTTTCAAATACACAATAGTTATTAATAGAGATTGAAAAAAAATTGTCATTTAGAAAACATGTATAACAGAAAAATTAAGCTTTTGGTGATTGGGAGGTGTGCTTCTGGTCGAGGCAGCACAGGCCAGATCACGGGACCATATGTGGAGGCACACCGGAGGTGGAAACTGCTGCACCGAGAAGAGATACCGGTGCTGTGGAGGGCTTCAGCTTTGTCCAGGGAGACTGGAATCAGCTTCCTGCAGTGGGGTGGTGCTGGCTTGCTCGGTGGCATCTCTGCCTGTCTCAACAGGCTTGAGTAGGAGGCTGACTGTCCCCTGCTGAGCATGTAACAAGTCTCGTATTTCATCTAAGTCTGCAGGAGATGGTCAACTTTCTGCTCCAGCCTGTCGAAATGGGCAGAGTGCGAGTGCATTGGATGGTTTCTTTTGGGAGCTGCAAAGAAAAAAAAAACTATTCAGTATGTAGATTGATAAGTGTGTCTTTGTCATATATGTTATAAGAAAATACATTCACAAAATGTTTGTGTGATTCATAGTCACATCTTGTTTATTGTATATTGTCATCATGCGTTCCACTGTTGATACCACTATTTACATTAAGACATTAACATCATTGTTATGACACTCTCCTTATAGATGATCAATGGGTCAGTTATGTTATTGGTGGTGAAGACAAGTTGCTACATCTAGGGGTTGCAAACTATCATACAGGTAACTGCCCTCACCTGTCTCATGCTGTAGATATGAACTACATACTGAGTGGATCGATACAGCAACAGAAAAGTTATCAATGCTATCCCTCACTGATTGTACGTGCATGGAGACCAGCTTAGTTAGGACTTGCATATGGTTAACAAGGTGACCCCCCCCACTATATTACATGAGTTACTACATACTGAGTGAAGACCCATAGCAAAAGTTAAGTATGGACATCAACGGTAGAGTCTGTATTACAGGTACACACAAGTTACCAAAGGTTGGAGTTCTGCTGCCTCTTCTTTGCAATGTGGACCCCTGTCGATCAGGCACTGTATATTTAGTGTAGGGATAGAGTTAAACTACTGTCGTGGAGATCAGCATTACTGCTGCTTTACTGCAGTTGTGCACAAATAGCTTCACTGTGTGGCTGCATGTCCTTAGCCAAGCAATGACCCCCCCCCCGGTTAAGACAAACTCAGTCATTGTAAGTGGAGAGACAGAGCTAAACTAAGCAGATGGCCATGAATAGTGCATGTACCTGATTGCAGTTGTGTACCACTTACCACAGTTAGGAGTTACACAGTCTCAGCCAGGCAATGAACCTTCCCCCAACAGCAGACCAGGTACTGCATCCTGACTGTAGAACCACAACAAAACTGATGGTATGTACATCTATGGTACATATGCCTGATTGCAGGTGCACACAAGTTAGTACAGTTAGGAGTTGAATGATGTCAGGCAGACAATGATGGCCTGTCATCCCCACACCAACTACATTGTGCATGGTGAGTGGAGAACCACAACAAAACTAACCCATGGACATGAGCAGTTGATGTTTCTGGTTGCAGGTAGACAGACAAGATAACACAGACAGGCAATTACCCCTCCCTCTGCAGTCCATCAGGTCATGCATCATGAGTGCAGACTCAGAGCAACACTGAGCCCATGGACATGGACAGTACACATGCCTGATTGTATGTACAGAAGTTAGGACACTTAAGAGTTGCACAAACTCAGCTGATCCCCCCACATGATGTACTGCATCCTGAGTGGGGACACAGAACAGAACTGAACCATGCAGATGAACAGTAAATGTCCCTGATTGCAGGTACAGACAAGTTGGCAGTGTTAGGAGTTGCAATGACACCATTCTGCAGAGACCAGGTACTGCATTTTGAGTGGGGCATCACAGTAAAAAAATGAGCCCATGGACATCAATAGTAGTCGTCACTGAGTAGTGGCACTCACAGAAGTTAGACAGTTAGTGGTTGCATAGCTTGACATAAATAGAATAGTTGTTAAATTGCAGGTGTAGAAAAGTTTCTAGAGTTAAGAGTTGCATGACATCAGCCACACAATGGGCTTGTCCTTCCATTTCCACAGACCAGGTGCTGTTGATTGAGTGCAGAGTCGCAGCAGAAGTAAAGCTATGTGCAACTACAGTATTCAACACTGGGAGTAAGATGTAGAACTGTTATTTGTGATGTATATCGATAATGCATGTGATATCTTGGACTACTTATGCTGAGCACCATCGGTTGGCTCCCTCTTCACTGCCTGCAGTGGCTGTTGTGACCCAGTCTCCCTGGCAGCTAAAAAAATAAACATTTTTAATAACAGATCTTATGACTATCTGTATGCTCATTGACAGTGGTATTGCTTTTTATACTCTGCTGCCTGACTATGTGCTACATGCTTAGTTGTGAGATATAACTAAAGTAAAACAATGGCTATTAACATAAGCTTTTCGATAGCAGGTGAACAGTAGTCACAACACTTTTTACTTTGATTCATAACAGAAGTAAATAAAGCTGTCTGGACACTCGAGAATGATTTGCATTATTATGTTACCCTGAAATAAGAGAAGTTAATTGTGTTAACATTTCTATGTAGTATAATGTCATGGACAATGTTATGTTCAGATTGACAGTGTGCCACTGTTGTAAATCCTCTGATAGTCAATCGCTAATGAAGAAATACTGGCATAGGTCATTTGTAGCACAGCAGAGTATATATATATATATATATATATATATATATATATATATGGAAAAAAAACATTTAAAGTGTTTACAAGTTAAATGTTATAATATTGAAATATTACTCTTAGTATTCTTGCAATAAGACGCTTCCAAGACGTGGCTTAACAGTGGATTTGCCACAGCTAGAAGGATGTAACAGTTGGCTGTGCGCTTGGGCTAAATACTCTGGGTGTGGTAAAACACATGTTGATTCAGAACCCCTTATGGCTTATTGTTAAATTGTGTGTGGAGAATAATACACACACTGTGTCCACAGTAGATATCTGACCTGAGGAACTGACAGACAGGTCGATAGTGCTCACTGTTTAAATTACAAGTAAAAGGAATAGCATCTGTTGTGCTAACTCAGAGGTGATGTCAATATATGTATGTTGTGACACAGTTCAAGTTGAGACATGTACCTTTAATGGTATATATAATGTATGGTATAATGTTGTGATAGGTAGAAATTTACCTTTTTATAACAACGTTTTACCATCGATATGATGTCACGATGTTGTTAACCCATCGATGCTATGTCACATTGATGGGTCAATAACCGGGAACAGTCTGCATATGCGCGAAAATGGATTGGACAGGCTTGAAATGCCCATGCTGGTAAGGGCAGAGCAGTGGCAACATACAAGAAGCTGCAGTAAGGAACTTGTTTCATTTGTAAAATACCTACATTTTACCATACACTATTACTATTATGTATGGTACATATATGGGTTATTGTTTTTTAAAGTAATCTCGAGGTTGTCATGTCGACATAAACCTGTTGAAGTTCACTGTCAAGGTTTACATGGTTGCCCTGGCAACCTCTCAATGGTTAACAAACCAGTTAACTATCAATGACCATACATTATCCTCAATTTAATGGTTCCCAGATCATGCACAAGGTACTGTGATAAAGTATTGGCAGTTATGTTAAATTCACACTGTAAGAGCATGTGGTTATCTATCATTGTTGGGGTGGTGATGAATGTGTCTTACCTTCTGACTCGATGAGAATTACACTCTCGTCTGAGTCATCGCCCTTCATGGCTTGTGTTGGAGCTGGTACTACCTCGCCCTGAGATGTGGAGTGCTTCTGATGTTCTGAAATGAATAAATGAAAATTTTTACACTGCTGTTCACATCTAGGTGCAGCTCAGTATATGTTGACCAGCTGTTCTGTCCTGAGTGGTCATCCAGAGTTAAAATAAAGCCCATATACTGTACATCTATGGTGCACCTCACTGATTCCAAGTGTACACAACTTAGGACAGTTAGGAGTTGCAGAGCTTCAGCCATGCAATGCCCCCAGCCCCCCCTGCACCGACACAAATCAACCACTGCTTCCTGGGTGGAGAGTCATAACAAAAGCAAGACTTTGGACATGAAAGGTAAACCTCTGTAATTGCAGGTACACAGAGGAAATGCCACTTACGTAGTGCATGTTCTCATGCAGGGAATGACATCCTATGAGCAGATCAGGTATTGTATTTTGAGTGGAGATCCACAGGAAAATAAAGTACATGTACATTAATGGTACACCTGACTGATTGAATGACCAGATAAGTTAAGACAGTTAGCTGTGTATGGCTTCACCAGGCAATGACCTCCCCTCTGCAGATCAGGTAGTGTATACAGAGTGAGCAGCTACAGCTAAACATGGGCCAAGGAGATCAATGGAAAAAGTCCCTGATTGTAGGCACATACAATTTAGGATACTGAGGAGTTGCATTCCCTCAGCCAGGTTATGCCCCCAGTCAAGGTAGTGCATGCTGAGTGGAGAGTCACAGGAAAAGAAAGTACATAGAGATGAACGGTGCACCTCCGTGGTTGTAGGGACACACAAATTAGGACACTTAAGAGTTGCATAGTGTCAGGCAGTCAATGCCCCCTTCCTGAGCAGTTACTGCATCCTGAGTGGAGACTCACAGGAAAAAAAGGCCTGTGGATATAAACAGTAGAGCTCCATACTTGCAGTAACACACTAGTTGGGGCAGTAGGAGTTTCACGGCATCAGGCAGGCAATAACCCCCCCCCAAGTGGGTACTGCATCCTGAGTGGAGACTAACAGGAAAACAAAGGCTATGGATATAAAGGGTACAGTTTTATGATTGCAGTAACATACTAGTTGGGAGAGTTAGGAGTTCTATGGTGCTAGGTAGAGAATACCCTACCCCACAGGGTGAGGTAGTGCATCCTGAGTGGACAGTGACAGTAAAAGAAAGTACATTGATATCAATGGTGCACTTTTGTCATTGCAGGGATACACAAGTTAGGACAGTTAGGAGTTTGGCATACGACAGGAATGCCCCACCCCCCTCAGAGCAGGCAGTGCATCCTAAGTGTAGAGTCACAGCTAAAGTGAGGATTTGAACATCAACGGTACACCTCGATGATTACAGGTACATACTGCTTAGGACAGTGAGAAGTTGCATGGCTCAGCCAAGCAATGCCCCCAGGTGAGGTACTGAATTCTGAGTGGTGAGTGACAGTTAAACTGATGTCTTGGACTTGAATTTTACAACTCTATCATTGTGGGTGCAGGCAACTTATCACAGTTAGGAGTTTCACAGCCTGAGGCAGCCAATGCCCTCCCCCAGAGCTGGTACTGCATCATTAGTATAGAGACACAGCAAAATTGAGACCATGGAAATCAAAACTACAACTCCTTGATTTTTGGTGGACACAACTTAGTATAGTTAGGAGTTGGATGACCACAGCCAGGCAATACCCCACTCCACCCCCCAACCCCAAACAGTCTTCATGTACTGCATCCTGAGTGGAGAGCTAGGAGAAAACTAAGTGCATACACATCAACGGTACATGAACTTGATTCAGCTACACATGAGTTAGGACACATAGGAGTTGAACATCCTCAGACATACAATGATCATTCTCTGCCTCCCCCAAGACAAGGTGGTGAGTACTGAGTGTCATGCTGCTGCTCAACTACAACTGTTGAATTACTGACATTACAACAAGATGTATATGCCCAGCATAGAAATGAATAGTTAACATTTTATTATTTGTATGCAGTTTCTTTAATACTTACGATGCTGTAGGCGCTCCCCAACAGCAGGTCTTCCTGCGGACTCCCACATCTCATGGGCGAGGTAGTACCATCCTACATCATTATCCAGTATCTCTTCTCTTTGTTTGAGGGTGTAGAATCACTGATGCAGCAGTTTCCACTTCCATTTACACATAACAGATGATTTATTTTTTATGCGAAACCGGTACGCAAGATTCGCATGTATGCGCCTCCACATATGGTCCATTTTTCTGTTTGTACTCCTCATGAGTATTTTAGGATTTCCTTTTGCTTGTGCTGCCTTGACTAGGCAACACACCTCCTTCATTGACCACAGTCTCATATTTTTTTCCACTTTTAAATGCTGAAATAAATAAAAAGAGAGAGCATAGTTAATTATTATGTGTGTGTATATGTGTTCTTGTGAGGGTAAGTGGGTTAGCTAATAACATATGTTACAGACCTTGTATGTATACAGATGATCAAAATGATTTTACATTCTGATATTTATTTTGTTAATATAGCTACAGTCAGAGTTGCAGTGAGTGTCATAGACAATAAATTTCTAACATCTGTTTGACCCACCAAAGGCACACCCTGTTGCTTCGGTGATATGTTAATACAGCAGAGATTAAATGTCTGAGCTTTATGTGTGTCGTGTATGCAGCTTTTATATTTTTTGACCAAGGTTTTGTGGCTCTTGAAAGAGCCTTTTTTTGAATGGTGTAGTCTTTAACAGTCTGATTTCTTTAGAGAGATGTGAGGATTCCATCTCGAAGGTCTCCCAGGAAGAGACAATTGCCAGCATGAGAGAAGTGCACACCAATTGGTAGGTATAGCCCATGATTAGAATACTTAATTTCAGGGTGACATATTGTGTGCATCCCCGACATGCGCAGATATCCAGATATTTGTATGTTTACCTTTCTCCGAGCTCTGTCAAGCAGGTACATGTGCTGTTCCGCTTACCAGACCCTATGCTCTGTAATATCAGAAAACAATGATCTTATAGGCAGGTAACATACCCATAATAGAAGCAGGGTCCAATTTTGCCTCTGACACTAAATCTACCCATCGTTTGGTACCCAAATCATTGCCTCCGAGATGAATCAGCAGTATGTCTGGCTGAGCGTGAGTCCTCAGAAATCTGTGCATTGTTGGCATGAGATGCTCCCACCTCATGCCACCCCTGCCAAACCACTTAACAGAGTAATTTGGTAGCTGCAGATCTTTGCCAAAATCATTCCTCTGAGCATACTCCGAAGTGCACCTTACTATGCTGCTGCCCACTACCCACACAGTCCATTTGCTGTTTTCTGCCATTCTTAGATTTTATACTAAGAAGTGGACAGAGAGCTACCAAAAAATCAGTGTTTATCCTGCAGTGGCTAGTCACAACTGAATGTGGAACTAAGATTTCCCTCTGTGGTTCAACATTGCTTTGGTGGGCTGTTCCAAAACACAGTTCTTTTAAATGTTATTGGTTAATGATTTATCATGGCTAGCCAATACAGTGGATGCACTCACTATTACTATACTGAATGGCTGTGGCTGCTGTTGACCAGAAATGCTGGAAGATTTCTTAGTGGGAAAATACTACATTTTCATAGGCTACTTCAAACAATCACAGCTACAGAGATGCATGTGATTGGTTGCCTCTTGTGTTATGATACACATGCTGCTTCTTTCAGCCTCCATTTGCAGCTCTGTCTGTGCTAGTAAGTACTGACTGACACTCTGACTTTAAACAGTTATAACATATTTTTACTGCATAATAGTTTATTTAGATTGTAATAGTCAAATAGAGCACTAAGAAACTTTTTTTAATACTATTTTTGTGCTACTAACACTTTTTATAATGCTAGGAAAATTAATAACATGTGATGTACTTACACATAGTGAAGCAGTGTGTCTCAGTTTCTTCTAAGATGGCTGCTATGTCCTTCTTCTCCACTGTTCTGCCCTTGTGATTGGTTCCCTGACATGGGCTGATCAATGTGACGCTGCATTGGTGGGATCGTCTGTCACTCAAATAGGAAGCAGTCTCTGATTGGCCGAGTCTTAAAAGGGGTGTTTTGCAATATCATTTTGTGACACTTTCATGCACACGACAATATATTTTGCAAAAGTGTCACATGTTCAACATTACTTTTGAAACTTTTCTTAAAAACGGTATTTTTTAGGGAAAAAAACTACAGTGCATGCTTTACATTGTACCAGTACTTCAGTTTTGACATTTTCAGATATTTCTTCTTATATTATTAGTCAGCTTATGTTCTGCAATGTTTGAAAAGATTGTATATAGGTTTAGTGGTGTTCAGTTATTACAGTAATAATGTTTGCAATCTTTTGTAGGCAGTACTATTTACTGTTCCCATATGAGACATGGATAGTGTGTTTCACTATGTAATGTTAGGAGAAAAAAAACAGATCAACACTAAAAATTTGTTTTTTTCTATTTATTATACAGGTGTCTGATACTTCTGTAAGATTGGTGCAGACTACTGTGAATTTAGAGACAGGGAAGATGCCCTATAAACAGAGATGGAGCTCTATGAGGAGATGAAACAGGTAACATAGTACTTCACTGTTGCTTAAGACTGCTCCGAAACCCAGTGATGGTAGTTCAAGACATAAAATGATTCAGTGTTCCACTCAAGGAGCGACTTCACAGGTTGCTCACTTCGCAGAAAAAGAACATACTTAGCTCAAGTGCAAGGAAAAACTGTAGCTGAGCAACAATTGTGCAAATCTCTGATTCGAAACACTATCAATCAATCAATCAATCAAAACTTTATTTATAAAAAGGCACCTTTCTAAAAACCAAGGTGCCTGTACAACATATAATAAGACAATATTACTAAAAACAATAAAATTAACCACGCTAATAATACTTAAAAATCATTATATGCTTGTTTAAAAAGATATGTTTTAAGTGCTCCCTTAAAAGTTTCGACGGTCGGGCAATCTTGTACCTGATGAGGTAAAGAATTCCACAGGGTTGGGGCCACAAAACTTAAAGATCTGGCCCCAGAGGTTTTCAAACGAACCCTGGGAGTCTCTAGCAATCCCTCGTCAGTGGATCGGAGAGAGCTGGGGGGACAGTAGGGATGAAGGAGATCTTTCAGGTAGCTACATCCCTGATCATGTAGGGCCTTATAGGTCAGCAAACTGACCTTGAAGGTGATATGCCAGCATATTGGCAGCCAGTGCAGTCCATGAAGCACAGGCATTATATGACTGGTCCTAGAAGAACCAGTCAATAGTCTGGCTGCCGTGTTCTTCACTAGCTGCAAGCGGTGAATATCAACCCCCGGTAGCCCAAGATAAAGGGAATTGCAGTAGTCAAGATGGGAGGTAACGAAGGCGTGGACCAAAGTAGGGAGATCATTGGGAGGAACCAGGTGCTTCACCCAATGAATGTTCCTCAGGTGGTAAAAAGAGGCTTTGACAACTGCCAGCACCTGTGATTTAAGTGTCAAACAGCTGTCAAAAACAATGCCCAGATTCCGCACCCGGTCTGAGGTAGTTAGCTGGACACCCCTGAGCCATAAGCCCGAGGGAGATCCAGCCAACAAACCCGCCTCCCAGCGACCTGGGTCCATGACCAACACCTCAGTTTTTCTTGGATTCAACCGCAGCCAACTCACATTCATCCAGTCCTGGATTTTGGCAAGACAGTTAATAAAAACCGAGAGAACGGCATCTTGGCCAGGTACAAAGGACATGTATAGTTGAGTATCATCTGCATAGCAGTGAAAACTCAAACTGTACTGCCTAATGATCAATCCCAACAGCGGCATGTACACCGCAAACAACATGGGTGCCAAAAAGGAGCCCTGCGGTACCCCACAGGATAGGGGGAATGATGTCGAGGAAAAAATCCCAGACACCACCCTCTGAGTCCTACCCACAAGGAAAGATCAACACCAACTGAGGACTGTACCAGACTATCCACAGATAAACTGCAGAAGTTCGAACAGCACACCATGGTCCACAGTGTCAAATGCCACAGAGAGATCAAGAAGGACCAAGATAGAACAGGTCCTTCGATCTCTCACTATCAGGAGATCATTTAGTACCCGAACCAGATGCATACTATGTCTCTTCCTAAATCCGGAATGGAGAGAATCATAGACATCATGGCTGGTTAAATGATGATCCAACTGTGACGCAACCACCTTCTCAATAACCTTTCCCACAAAGGGTAGGTTAGAGATGAGTCTGTAATTAGCCAGACAGTCTGGGTCCAAGGAGTGCTTCTTAAGAAGGGGCTGAACCAAAGCCTCTTTCAGAGGATTTGGAAAAATCCCACTCTCCAAAGACCTCCAGACTATCTCAGCCCAAACTGGGCCGATTTTATCTACACAGCCCACTAGGAGATGTGTAGGGCCCGGATCCAGACCACAGTTGGTCAGACGCAATAATCAGATGACCATCACAATGTCATTGATTGGGGGGAGGCTGAAGTCTTACCACACAAAACCGGTGTCTGACATCTCCTGTCGACCATCACTACTCCCACTACAGAGAGTCAGGCGGACATTGGACCTGATTTTGGAAACCTTATCCGAAAAGAATTGAGCAAGCTCCTCACACCATTCTTGAGAAAAGGCTCTTCTGGGCTGAAGACAGATTGGATTGCACAATCTGTCCACAGTCTGGAAAAGCTGAGCTGGTCTATTCTGAGCAGCAGCAATCTCTCTGGACAGGAATTCTGCCTTCTTATGAGAGATTGCTGATTGATAGACCACATAATGGTCCATCAATCTAAGTTTGCCACAATCCAAGCCCGACCTCCGCCAACATCTCTCTAATCTTTGTCCAGCTCTCCTCAACTCCCTTAGGGTCTCAACAAACCAAGGAGACCTAGGGCAAAGAGTGAGAGGATGTACATGAACAGATGCAATGGAATCCAGGGCCCCTGTCACTGCCATATTATAGGCAAGTACCAAGTCCCCTGGATCCATACAATCACTCAGAAAACCCGATAGGTCCAGCACCACCATCAGGCCATCTGAGAAACACCCCTCAAAGGGTGGTACCAGACCATCTCCAAAGGGGCTGGCCTACTAGGGGTGGCCTCAAAACTGAACTGAATGGAATGATGGTCAGACCATCCGACTGGTTCCACCACCAAATCAGATATCTCCATCCCCAGTAGGAACACCAAATCCAATGAATGACCTCCAATATGGGTCTGGGAGGAAATAACCTGTGTGAAGCCCCGTGAAATCATTAACTGGCAGAAGTCTTGACCAAACTGCGAGAGTTCATCATTGACCCAGGCATTGAAATCCCTCAGAACCAACCATCTGGGAGATCCCAATGTCAGGTCGACAATGAAGTCTGCGACTTCCTGCAGGAAAACATTCCCATCACCTGGTGGATGGTAGATGAGAAGAATCCTGCGCCCCACACCCTCACCCATAATACATTCAAAGGAATTAGTAGTACCCACTGGTACTTTCACTAGGCCCAGTTCTGATCTAAAACAGATGGTAACACCCCCAACCCTACAATCCATCCTAGGGTGGTGTATCACTGAGTACCCGGCTGGAATTGCTGAAGCCAAAACCAGGCCAGCATTTTCATCCACCCAGGTCTCGGTGATGCACGCCAGGTCAGATGTTCCAACAAGATCCACTATGATAGCGGTCTTGTTTTTAATGGACCTGGCATTACATAACACCACCCGAGTAGGATGAGCATCTGAGGATGGCCGTGCTACCTGCTGACTACCAGCAAAACCCTTGGGTATGGGAACCAGACAGGGAGAACCCCTTTCCTGGACCCATTTAACCCCAGGGCATCTCCTTGTCCCCACTATCCCTATCTGCCCACTCCTCTCCAATCCCTCTCCAGGCCCAGCCCTCATCCTCCCCTTTTTCCTGGTAATACCCAGAGCTCTACACCATCTATACACCTCTGGTGACAGGGGAGGACAAAAAAATGGACAGAGGTCTCTGAGTCTGGAGGGGGAATAATACCCAACCATCCTAATACCATCCCAATACATATTTACTGCGCTGACTAAATCCAAAAAAAAATCCCAAATTGCAAATTCAACCTAATCTAAACCCAAACAAAAGAAAACTATAAAATCAAATAAATACCCCCAAACACCTACCCAAACAAAAGAAAAAAGAAATATAAATACAAAAAAACTTAAGTCCAAGAGTATAACATTTATAATGAAAAATATAAAAACAAAACAATTCTTTTCTTCAGCCACCGAAGGCCCTCTCACAGTCTAAGGAGGCCAATAGAGCACAGGTACTCTCACTTCCTGAGTGCAAAGAACCTTTTACTTTTAATTTATCATTCCAACCCCTGAGCACTCTCACTACCAGGGGGACCAGGAAGGCACTCTCACTGTCAGTCAGATGTAAAACTAAAATTATTTCCTTTGACTTGAAGTTTTAAGTGGGACTGTTTAAAAAGGACTGGTCTCAATACAAGTTAATCAGAGGATGCAGAAAATCCTGAATATGGGCCCAGTGTATACACTGGCAGACCAGCAACGAGTGAGGACCCCCCCACCACACCTCCAAAAGCCCTAATCAGACTACACCACACAGGACCAGCAGCCACAGATACCCAGAGGCCAGACTAAAAAGGCCAACCTTGGGATACCTTAAGAGTACCCCAAAAGCCTCAAGCTCCCCAGAGGCAAAGTGAGGCAACTCCTGCTCTGTCCTAGGCAGCGCAGTCCACGATCACCCAGGCACAAAATGGGGGTGGGAGGTAGGAGCCTCCATCAGCTAATACACCGTGCGAGGCCTGCTTCCCCAATTTAATGATGAGCACTCCAAATAAAAAGTGTATAGTCAGAAAAAAATAATAAGATTCCAAAAACAGAGGGCAACCGATCAATGAATCGGATCCCCCCACTCACAGTACTTCAGAGCAGAATCAGCAGTTCAGTCCATCAGCTTCCTGGCCCTTCAGCCCCAGACAACCCTGTCAGGCCATTTGATCATTAACAGACCAACAGATGATAATCCAGATGACAAAAGTCAGAAATAAATCCAACGAATCGAATCATGACACCAGTCCAAAAAATGAGGCTTTAAACTCCACAATCAATACACGGCGAAAATCCGAGGTAGATAATAAATCCAGTCAACTGAGCCCACAAACAACAATAGATAGAACTCAGATGGAAATCAGCAGCTCCAAAATACACCATACAGGAGCCAGGAAATCCCACTGGCAGTGCCTGCAAGCTCAGCACACTCTCCCACTGTGTCACTGAAGGCAGAAAGATACGATACACCACTCAGGATATCACCAGCGATATTACTTGCCAATTCAGCTTATTCCTTCATTGTACTAGTTGTACCTGTTCTCTAAACCCTCGCTCCAGCACCAAAGAGAGCTCGGAACTGAGAAAAACCAATTTGTTTAATCGATGGAGATTTGAAAAGCACAATACTCTAAAATAAGTGCAGTAAGCTAAAAATAAAAGCGCAGTAAACTAAAAATAAAATAAAACACAGAGAAAACACAAGAAAAACAGTAAGGAAGCACAAACACAAACTAAACAGCTGACAGCACGCCCAACCCGGTGGCCATCTTGGAAGCTTGCAAAGGCAAGCATAAAAAAAGTACTAAGCAGTGACTTAAATTCATAACTGCCGATGCTTATCTGAGGAAGCAAAAGTATTTTTGATCACTAGCTTCTAAAGCTAAGACTGACAGACTTATTGCTGCTACGATGAGACATGAGTGCAAAAAAACAAAGAGTCATCTCTCTTTGATGACATTGCGTCTCAAAGTATATGTGTTTGTTAACAGAGCAGTATTTGTTCTTCAACGTTTGTGGCGTAAGATGTCACATGTACTTGAGCAGTTCAGGAAAGTTGTGTATGACATAAAGATGAGGCTACAACGGTATCCTGTCTTGATCCTGCACAATTTCTGTGATGTTTTCGCAGGTCAGTGGCTGCACACACAGCACTCAGAGGCGTATTTCTGGGAGGATTCATATTACTCACAGAAAAAGGACAGCAACTTCTGCATTGATGAGTCTGGTAAACTATGTAATGTGCTGAGTGTGTGTGATGACACTACAATGGAGTCAGATGATGAGTGTGAGGCAACTACTCAGCCTTGTAAGCGTCACTGTCTCTCATGGATGTGTGATGTGACTTGCAACCAAAGGCAATCAATATTTGGCAAAGTTGAGCACTTTATCAACCTGTTTGTCATTACTGATCGTAAAGATAGACATAAACTGTTTGACAGTATAGACCTTTGTGAGATCCATCCACATACTGGACTTATGGGTAACTCGCTTGCGTGTCTAGATAGTGGTGTTTGTGACAGTGTCTTTCACCACATGCAGATGCTGGGAGTGCATCAATCAGGCATGAGGAACTTTGTGTACTGGGTCTATGAGGTTCGACGAGTTATCACTCAGTATACTCATCTTGAATGAGTTACTACAGTCTGGTGACATGCATGGTGCAATGACATTTCTGAAACAGCTGCGACGGGTCAGCTGTGTGACAGATAGTGTGATTCATCAGTCATCAATTGCTGATGGGAATTCTGTGTCTGTCTTAGAAAGTGATATTCTCAAGCAGTTTGGGAAATCAATTGCAAAATTTGAGTTGGCAAAGACAGAAAAATTTGACTCTGTATGTGTGGCATGTGATTGGCTTTGTTATGAGAAACAGTCACAGTGCACCTGAAACCTTGTCAGCGTACAATGACATGTGGTTTCGACTGTCAGCATTTCTGCTGTTAAAGTGTGACTTTCAGTTAGACCCAATCATTGTGATGCGCAAGCACTGCTTCTCCAATGTGAAGGCTAACATTCTGCCACCAAAGGTCAGTCTTGAACAATATGGAGGCACATGTTATGCCAGCTGTGATTGCCACATTGAATATGTTTGAGTGGATTCTTATTCAGACTATGAAACCATTTCAAAAAATTCTACATCTGAACACAAAGACATGGAACATTCCACCAAAAGAACTCATTAGATCTCTTAAGAGTTCCATCATGTATCTTCCACTTTGTTTGCAGGAAAATGTGGAGGCGATCTCCATTGAAAACAATTTGGTGATTCTTGTCAATGGTGTTCCAACTAAGTCAAAGGTCATTTGGCAGGATGTTGTCAATGTAGAGAAGGTGAATCTTGCTCTTACTTATATACAGAGCAACAATCCCTTTTATGCTGACCTTGATATTGGTCGCATGACAAGTGTGTCTGTTGAACATGAGGTGTTGGAAACCACAAAACCAATGATTGAGAAGGTCAATGTGGAGACAAACTATAATGTGTATGAACAGTACACAATTCACCCACTGCATGGCAGAGATCTAGTAGGGGACAACACTTATCTTTATCAAATGAAACAGGTGGAAGGTGAGCCTGTCAGCATTTGAGAGGCAACATTGGAAGCACGCTGTTTCCCAGATTTATTCCCAAAAGGGTCAGGTGGATGCCTAGAAGAAAGAGAAGTGCATGTACAGGGTTCTGAGTACCGTACTAGCCATGTGCCCAGTAAGGATGGCAAATTCAGACATAACATACAGTACCTGTTTCATCTCCTGTGGGAGAGTGAGCTTAACATACTGTCTACATCTGTTGTGCATACTATTCATCTCACAACTCCACTTGATGGAATAACAGCTGCATAGTTCTTGGAGAAATGAAAGCAGAAGGATGAAAATGTGCAAGTGAATTTGTCTTCCATTCTGTCAAGTCTACGTGGCACCAAACGATACTGGTATCCCAGACACTCTGAGGTGAAGACCATGCTGTGAGAGTATGGTCCAGCCACATGGTTTGTCATATTCAGTTGTGCTGAGTATGCCTGGGATGAGGTCATAGAACTGTTGAAGTGGGCAAATTGTGATGTAGAGGACATTTCATCAATGACTCTCAGAGAAATGTGCTCACTTGACCCTGTATCTGTGACAAGGC
The DNA here is from genome assembly GCA_016271365.2 of Neoceratodus forsteri. Lineage (NCBI taxonomy): Eukaryota > Metazoa > Chordata > Ceratodontiformes > Ceratodontidae > Neoceratodus > Neoceratodus forsteri. The sequence continues at coordinate 41,819,605 of JADMNL010000035.1, forward strand.
ATTTCCACATCGATTCCATGACATTCTGACTTTCATTTTGTCAAAGGTGACTCTGCCTCTTGGTATTGTGGAGCATTACTTCTGGAGGATGGAGTTTCAGGCATGAGGCGCTCCTCATATTCACATGTTATTGTGGATTAAGGATGCCCCACACATAGGTGAACATGAAGCAGCACAACTGCTAGCATTCATCAAGCAGTACATCACTTGCCGCATTCTGGACAAGTACAACAGTCCTACACTGTAGAAGTTGGTGCAGAAGTTTCTACACCATATTTGTGTGAAATACTGCCACTGGGAAGTGAAGAACAAATCTGATTGGTATGCAAGATGCCATTTTGGATTCCCCAGACGTGTCTGTCAGGATGGTTGCATGAATTAACTTTTTTCAGCTATGCGACACCACTTAAAAGCAAAGTCAACCAAGAGGGTTTATGAGTTACCCAGAGAAGAGAATGAGGTGTACATCATTGACTACAATCCTACTCTTCTTCTAATGTGGCAAGCAAACATAGGTGTTCTGTTTGTGGCTGACAACTCATTGGCTCTGGTTCAGTACGTCACTTTGTACATAACTAAACATGACCAGACTAGCTTGCAAGATCTTTGGGAAGATATTGCCAGTTCAAGCAAGTCACTGACATCTCAGTTGTGGTCACTGGGGTTGAAGACCCCATCACACAGAGAATGTTGTGCTTATGAGGCAGGCGATCACTTCATCGGTACACATTTGTATGGCAAATCTGATGCTATGTGCTTTCTCAGTGTAAACTACAAAGAGAAGTGAAAAAGTGTACTTATTCCTCATGCTGAGATTTAGGAACTGGCTCTCAATAGACCCTCTTCAAGACATATCTTGAAGAATAACCTCATTGACAGGTACTACCCCTGTAGACATGAATGTCTACAGGGGTAGTATATTATTTGAGTGTTTATTTGAGGTGGCTGAGAGGTATGACTACAAGACAGATGTCTCACCTGATTGTACACGCAACATTTACACGGGCAAAGGAGTGGATGGATGGCTGTCTCATTAAGAGACATAAGCCTTGGCTCATTGACCACTGTAAGTTACATCTAGGCACATCTGAGAGCAGAGAGCATTATTACTTTGCTCTCCTATTTCTATTTAGACCCTGGAGGAATGAGTCTGAATTAAAAGATGACTGTGATACATTCAAGGAAGAATTCAATCACAGTTACGAGACACATAAAAGTGAATACTCAGACACATATATAGAGAAGCTAGACACTGACAAGGAGCAACTTGAGAAGCACAGAAACAACTTGAAGAGGACACTCCCATCAGTTCACAGGACAATCTTGATCCAGAAGGACAAGGTATCCTTGTCGAACCTCTGCCTCTGAATGCCCCAGAAGTACTCATGTTGGAAGTGGAGAGTGCTCTGGAACATGGCACACAGTGCAGTGTTGACCCAGCTGAGTTGAGAGAAAGATTCAATGAGCAGCAATGTGTGGTTCACTCTGCGGTCACTGATGCTGTCCGGCATGGAATACTACATGAACACAATAAATGTGACTGTCTTGACTACAAGCCACTGCTGATGTTTGTTAGTGGCCCAGCCAGCACAGGGAAAAGTTTCCTTATAGAGGCCATAATGGCAGAAATACAGAACCTGACAGGGTCATCAATGTCTGTTGCTGTTGCTGTTAGTGCTCCCACTGGACTGGCTGCATACAACATTGGTGGAATTACATTACACTGCTCTTCATGTTCCCAGTGGAGCATGACAAAGCAGGAGAGTATCGTAAGCTGTCATTTGAGGTTGCATCTCAACTTCGTTCTATGTTTACTAAGATGAAGTTACTCATCATTGATGAGATTTGTATGGTCTCCAATGTAATGCTTGCCTGTATACACCTATGTCTACAGGAGATCTTAGGGACTGACTATGGAGATGCATTTGGTGGTAAAAGTATTGTTGTACTTGGAGACCTCTTACAGCTTGCACCAGTTAATGCAGAACATGTCTTTGCAGCTCTGACTGTCAAGCAGGCTAAGAATACACTAGGCTGCATTGGAGGTTTTAACCTGTGGGAGTTATTTACATGCATCGAGCTGTATCAGAACATGTGACAAAGTGGTGCTCTGGCTTACAAGACACTGTTAGATCAAGCTTGTACAGGTTCTCTGTCACCAGAACATGTTTCAGTGTTACATGGTCAAAGAATCAGAATGGATACTACATCCATAGAAACAACATGTGATGTTTTCAGTGATGTGCACTCCACAGGCACACACATTGTGTGTCTTATGCCACGACTGAAGAAATGTGCTGAGTTCAACAGTGTCATGTTGCAGAGAGAGAATCAAGAGATTCTCACACTGCATGCGGTTGATACAGTTGATGGTGTCATTCTAAGTCGGAAAATGGTAGCGAAGATGACTGAACAACTCTCTGAACTGAAGTCAGATGTTTCACACACAGCTGGCCTGGAAGCTGTTCTTACAGTTTGTAAGAATGCACGTGTCATGCTACGCCACATTCTTGATGTGGAGCATGGCATGGTAAATGGTGCCATTGTTAACATCATTGACTTTGTTTACAATGTTCAGAAAACATTTGAGACACTTGTTGTCCACTATGACAACATGGAGCAGCCTGTGCCGATTGATCATACCTGTGTTAAGTTCCAGGTATTTAAGGATATCTATTTGAACAGGAAACAGTTTCCAATATGTGTTGCATATGTTGTTTCAGTTCACAAGTCTCAGGGTTTGAGTTTGGATTCAGCAATGGTGGACATAGGCGCAGACATTTTCAAAGATGGCATGAGCTACGTTGCAGTTTCATGCATAGGAAGTCTTTCTGGGTTGCACATCTTACCACTCGCACCTCAGAAGATACGCACTGACAACCAATGTATTGTCGAGTACAACAGATTACATACTCTATATCAGCCACAGATGTCTTTAATACCACTACCTACGTGTGCGGTAGTCTCACATCCCACAGTCACAGCTACACCTGGCAACAAAAAGAAAATTAGCTTCTACAACTGATTCAACTGTGTAGAGTGGTAAGAAGGTCTCAATGTCAAATACAGATGCAGAACAGGTTGTCAGTCAGAAGTCAGTTGTTATGGCTTTTGGTGCAGTGTTTGATAACAGTACTAGAGTAAACTTCTATGCTAATTCATCTATGTAAGTCTTTCTGTACATACCACACTTTGTGCAGTCAATATCTGCTTCACAAGACACTCGTTTATCAAAGGCATTGAAGCAGGTTGTCAATATGGCTTCTGATCAAGCTAACAACGTGCAGTCACTAACACCTCTATGACAGGTGTTGGGGACATATGACAAATGCAGTACATTTGCTGCTAACATGCAGCAGGACGCCAGTGAGTTCATGATGGCAATCATAAACAGCTTGGATGAAGAGGGGATTCCAATGTATCAGTATTTCACTGTGTCATATGTAACCAAATATGTATGTGTGTAATGTGGTCATTCAGAGCAAGAAACCACACAAGACATGCTTTGGGTTTCTCTGTTTGTGCCTCAGATTAAAAGTGTCAAGTTCTGGCAGCTGTTTACGAATGCTGAAAGTGGTCACTTGTGTGTAAGGTGTCGAGGTACGTGTACTCAGTCCGTATGTCTCAGGACTTCATCTCAATATCTTATGCTTGTATTGCATAGATTTGACTCTAATGGGCTCAGAGTTGACACATCTATCACTGATTTCACAGCTGGTAGAATTGTATTTAACCAAGCAGTGTTTGACAGTCATGCTATGATCTACCACTATGGCCCGTCTGTACGTTATGGACATTACACTTGTTTGTTGAGGTACAGCACTGGCTGGGTGGAGTGCAATGACTCAACAAGCTCTTTCAAACAGAGACTACTGTGACACTTAAAAAATGCATACGTGCTGATGTTGAAGAATTACAACAATCTTCATGTGTCAGAGGAATAGTCAGACAACATGTGACATACAGTACTTTGCTTTCCATTTTGTTACAGAGTGACTTCTGGTATATTAGATATTTTTTATTAAAGATGTACATTCATGGCTACACTGGTGACTTATGACATGGTTTAATAGCATATGCTTATTCAGTGTGATGTATAAGATTGTTGTGTTGATCAGTGACCCAGTGAAAATAATTGCAGTGGTCTTCAATCAGTGCCAGCTGTCTTCATAGTCACTAGAAAGACCACACTTATATGTCTAAGAAAGACGTTTAAATGTCAAAAGAGATATTCCTATCTGGTTGCCCTCTTCTGTCATTGTCTTTTCTTATGAGTACGTTGTATGCAGAAATAGCAAGTACTAGTTGGTACACTTCCCAACTATGTGCCTCTACTAAGGCACAATACTTGTACATGTGCATAAAGAAAACTGTGTAACATATCTGTTTGTAAACATTTTTCTGTATGATTGCATTATTAGGATCTTTTATGAGTAAAAGATATCCTGGTGTTTGTCCCACTTTTGTGCCATCAGTATTTAACTGTTTTATTTTACATAGTCTGATGACCTGAACTTAAGAGTACAATGCTGTTGAATGTATGTCACTCTGTCACATGTTGAGTAGCATCAAATGTGGCCTGTGTTCCTTTTTTTTTATCTGCTTGTGTCTTCACTAAATAACACCATTTTGGGTCACAGCAGGGTATTACTATCTCTGTTTTGTTGCTGTACATCTGTATTGTATATATGAATAAATTATTGTAAAGACATTACTTGGTAATAGTTTGTACTGTGATGTTTAAAGTACCTGTGCTAACCGCCATGTAAGTTGCTCTATTGCAAAATTAGTAGGCATGGATATTCAGACTGCACCAGGCTGTGGCACAAGCCTGGGCTCAGCGCAACTTGGCTGTGAAGGGGCAGTGACTGGGCAATATTCAATGAAGCTATGCCATGGCACAGCATCATTGAATATTGCACCCTGGCCACCCGCAGTGTGCATGGTGCAGTGGCACTGCACCAGAGCAAGTGGCCAGAGTGGAGCAGGGGGATGTGCTAGTGCAAGTTCCATTGTGCTACGCGCAACAACTGCGATATTCAAAAGTGCACATGTAAATGGGGCCATAATGTACGCAAGGTGCAAATGGGGCCATTTGCATGTCAGTATGGCCCCATTTGCATGCAGCTGTGCCGATTCCCAACGACTTGCACCTGGCACCCTGCCAGGCAGCAGCCGTCGGGGACCGACACCCCTACACAGCGTGGCAATATGCTCCACAGCCTGATCGCAGGCTTCAGTAAATATAAATCACGTCCTATATCCCTGGAGGTCCAGTGGACCGCTGTCAGCCCGATCGTGGGCATTTGTAAAATTAAAATGATGTCCAATATCCCTGGTGGTCCAGTGGACTTCTGTCAGCCCAATCATGGGCATTTGTAATAATAGATTAAAGTCTAATATCCCTGGTGGTCCAGTGGACCTCTTGCAGCCCAATCGCGGGCATTTGTATGACAAAAAATGAGTCCAATATCCCTGCTGGTCCAGCGGTACCCCCGTCCCCACCCGCCTACTGAGCCCCACCGACCTGCTCCCCCCAGTCAGCGGTGGGCGGCAGCACCCCACCCATCTGCCACCCCGCTGCCCGCTGACTGACACCATAGGTAGGGCTGTACATCTATTGGTACATAGCGTGAGCCAATGGGCATACAGCCCATACCATACTACACATTCCAGATATGTGAATGGATCCATTCACATATCTGGACTGTATGGCTATGTATGGATACATGCCCATTGGCTCACACTGTAGACCAATGGGCATACAGCCCACCTGTGGTGTCAGTCGGCGGGCAGCAGTGTGGCAGGTGGGTGCGCGCCACTGACTGGGGGGGGTGGTGGGGCCCAGTGGGCGGTGTGGGGAGGTACCGCTGGACCACTAGACATATTGTACTTCATTTTTCATACAAATGCCCATGATCATGCAAGAGTCCACTGGACCACCAGGGATATTGGACTGTATTTTAATATTACAATGCCCGTGATCAGGCTGCGAGCAGTCCACTGTACCACCAGGGAGCTAGAACTTTTTTATTTTAAACGGACGCCCGCAATAGGGCATGGGGAGGCACCGCCACAGAGGTGCACCCGGAGCTCAGGTGGCCACCCACAGGTGGCAGCTGCCATGTTGCACCCTGCAATACAGCAGCTCACCTGTGGGTGGCCAGCCGCTGTTCCTTTTTTTTTTGGCTCACCTGTGTGTGGCGCAAGTAGGGGTTGCACAATCATGGACTCAGCACATACTAGGCTGAATATTGGGATGTGCGGAGTATGCATGTGCATGCCCCCCCATCTGTGCTGCATACATTACTGATGTGCTCCGGTGCATCGGGATTTGTGCCAGGCACAATCCCCGTTTGAATATCTGCGCGGGCGCATCACTGGGTTGCGCATGGTGCAACACTGTTGCACCATGCATAACCCTTTTGAATATCTGGGCCATAATATTTTACTGTTTTGACGTTTTGCATTCAGAAGTTTTAAATGTTATGTTAATATATTAATTAGTATGACATAGATATGTAGTTGCACATATATAGTATATAGTTATTCCATACACCCATAATTAATATCAAGGTTAAGTGTTGTAGTACATATTTTTAATTATCTACAGGTTACATGTTCTGATTATCATATAATTAAATGTTACATTCAGAGCATTCTGTAAAAAAATTTCTTTTATGTAAGTAGAAGACATTACAGATCCAGGTACTTTATTACTTCATTAGTAATGTGATTATTGATTCAATAATTTTCACTGATGTATATAGTCCCTGTTACCATGTGGTATTTGATTTATTTATGTGATAAGTGAATGAAATGTATGTTTATAATAGTTAACAATTGTACATCAGACAATTTCACTGATAACAACTGAATTTTTGTGTTCCTGATAATATTTTTTGATCGCCTCTATTAAGGGGTCGGGTGGGAATTTTCCAAATGCAGTAACATAGCGATATGTCAACATGTATATGTATGTGTATATATATGCATATGTGTACACATAAAATATACCACATTTAAATGTCTAACAGTAAGTTTAAGCTGTTTATTTTTTTAGAGAGCATTGTTTGGTTCTGCTGCTATTACTTTAACGATTGGCATCTGGGGTGGGATATTCAAAGAGGCTGTGCATGGCACAACAGTGTTACACCATGCACAACCCACTGATGGGCCTCAGCATGATATTCAAATGGGTAAAGTGCCCGGCACAAATCCTGATGTGCCGGGGAAAATCAATAATGTATGCGGCAGAAGTGGGGGGGGCATGCCCATGCATACCCCGCACATCCTGATATTCAGACCGGGATGTGCTGAATATAGGCAGGCACAACCCCTACGTGCACTGCACACAGTTGTGCCAAAAAGAAAAGGAGCAACAGCTGGCCACCCACAGGTGAGCTGCCATTTTGCAGGGCACAACACGGGTGGCCACCCGAGCTCCGGTGGCACCGTCTGTCGTGGTTGCCCCCCATGCCCAATCATGGGATTTCAATATGTTAATATCCCTGGTGGTCCAGTGGACCCAATCCCTTAGCCTGATCACAAGCTTTCAATATGTTAATATCCCTGGTGGCCCAGGGGACCTGATGCCTCAGCCCGATCGTGGGCTTTCATTCTGTTAATATCCCTGGTGGTCCAGTGGATTAATTCACATATTAGGACTGTATAGTACAGTATGGTCTGCATGCCCATTGACCCATGCTGTGGACCAATGAGAGTACGGCCATACCATACGCTGTCAGTCGGCAGGTGGATTGGTGGCTTGTGGGTGGGGTGCCGGTGCCCGCCACTGACTGGGGGGAGCGGGGTGACAGCACTGACTGAGTGGGTGGGTTGGGAGGAATACCACTTGACCACCAGAGTTATTCCAAAGACTGTAAGCCTGTGATCTGGCTGTGGGATTGGGTCCACTGGACCACCAGGGATATTAACAGAATGAAAGCCCACAATCAGGCTGAGGGATAAGGTCCACTGGACCACCAGGGATATTAACAGAATGAAAGCCCATGATCAGGCTGTGGGATCGGGTCCACTGGACCACCAAGGAAATTAATACATATTACAGCCCGCGATCAGGCTGGGGTATGTTGCCAGTGAGGGCAGGGGCGTCGGTCCCCAATGGCTGCTGCCTGGCAGGTGCCAGGTGCAAGTCACCGAGTATTGGCACACCTGCATACAAATGGGGCCATGATGACATGCAAATGGCCCCATTTGTGCCTTGCATGCATTATGGCCCCATTTGCATGTCTACTGCTGAATATCAAGGTTGCTGCACCTAGCACAATGGCACTTGTGCTGGTGCATCCCCCTGCTCCTCCCTGGCCACTTGCACTGGTGCAGTGCCACTGCACCATGCGCAATGTGGGTGGCCATGAAGCGATATTCAACGGTGTTGAGCCATGGCACAGCACCATTGAATATCACCCTGTCAATGCCCTGGTGCATCCCAGTTGCACTGCAGCCAGGCTTGCCCCACAGCCTGGTGCAGTCTGAATATCCCACCCCTGTTTTTTTTGCCCACCCCAGGAACATTCACGATATCAGTCACACAATGACAACAACATCATAACTGTTTGATATGTGTAAGTGGTGTGCAGAGAGTACTGTGGTACCTGGGTATGTGTTGTGTACTACTTCACATCTTACCTATTGACTATCTGTGATACTGTTCTACATGTATTTCAAACATTGGTGAAAAACATTTGAATGATTGTTTTGTGAGACTGATTTTGTGCACCAATTGGATTTTTAATGTGGCCTTTTTAACAATTTTTAATTGGGCAATAAATCTTTTGTAAGCCTTATCTACCTGTGTTGTGTCTTTAATTAAGCACAAAGTAATAGCGATAATATGTATGTTGCTGTTGGTGTATTCGTGCATCTAAACATAGTGTATGATGCTCATTGGTGCAGATTTCCTACTTTGCACTGTTAATCTGCTAAAGATCAATGTGGTGAACATATTAATCTCCTATTCCACAGATTGAGCATTTAATTTTAACAACAAAGGTGTATAACATGACCTATTGCTCTATAAATACTATTATAAAAAAGGTCTGAGAAATGGAGCTTTCTGATTGGCTGTAAACATTCTAACAGCCTTATGTTAATCTTTTATTAACATACATGTAGAGCTTAATCATATGCTGAACAAGGTTTAACACTATTTAAAAAAACATTTTTATTATAATAGCAATAACGCACTCTCAGGGGTTATGTTAATGGTCAGTTAATCACCCTCTAGGGGCATGTGACACTCGGCTTTGCCTCGTACAACATTACACCCTTAGAGGGTGATTAACAGATCATTAACATAACCCCTGGTCATACCTTATTGCTTAATTAGACAACTACATATTCACACTAAGGTATGCATATCTTGGTAAGTCTGTGTTGTGAAAAGGGAGGCACATTTTCAACAACATATTCAAAATAGTATGACATAATGATTTCTCAAAAAGACAGGAAATTCATGGCAAAAATCCTCCATTTAATTCATCAGTTAGGGTTATTCCACAGTGACAAAAGTGAGGAAATTTGGGGTTAGGGTTTAAAACCCTAACTCCGCATTCCCCCCAACCCCAGCTCCACACACACACAGACACACACACACACACACACACACACACACACACACACACACACACACACGTAGGGAGCAGGACCAAGGCAACACGACCAATCACAGACAACCAGCAGCAGGTGGCAGAAATAACATACAACTGTCTATATGTACTACAAGACACATCCATCATCATGGGCCAACAACTGTTGCATTTGAGCAGTCATGTGTGTACAGAGTGTTGTGCATATCTTCATACAGTCCCATGTCACAACAATACTGTTAGACATAGAATTCCTATCATATACATTGTTTGTTCATGCTGTGATGATATGATGAAGTACCAACATAGAAGAAAGTATCTATTACATTGTGCGTTATCTAATGTGGACATACACAGAAAAAAAACAGTATGGGACCCCTTAAGTAACATGTATTGTTCAATGTACACTTGTTCAAATTAAGCTGTGCGTGGTCACATTGAGACATGCATGTTGCATAAGTGATTATTTCTTGTCACATATCTATTTATACATACAGTACTCAGTACTTGTATGACAATTCTGTTATTAGCGATTCAAAATAATATGAAGAATAAATATTTTTTAATTTTGCTGCCCCATGTACAACCACGAACAAAACTAACAGTGGTATAGATGGCTCATGATGTTCCTAGCCTATGACAGTAGTCATATGACTGTGAATATGTGGAATGCTTTGCATGATAATGTCCACCATTGGCCATTATGATATTTAACAGTTTGCTACCTACAGTTTCATATTGCTGTTCATCTGTTTGGATTAGATACCAGTGCAGCAGCATAGTGTAAATAATTGCATTCAAATACATAATTTGCTACTGTTGGGGTGATATTAGGAGCCATTTACTGACATGAAACTCTGTTGCAAATCATGTCTAATATTATTCATTCATAGGTACATAGGTGGAAAAATGTTGTGTTTCACCACCACTGATACTACATAGGTAGGAATGTGTATACAAATATAAACATGCGTTTACAGTTACAGAGTCATAGCAAGGCAAAAAGACTGAACTAGTAACATAGAATAGTTTTGGGTGACACGGTGTTATATAGAGCTTTTAAGGTTCAAATAATATTGCAGAATGACTTAGTAGATAATACTGTACTGATCCAATTTTTTCTTATGGCATGGTAAGATCAGTGCATCGTTAGACACATTTAAGTATCTTAAACTGATCTCAGCTACTATATGCTCATGAAGATAGACATCTGAACATTGATGCTTTGAATACCATAGTAGCAGCACTATATCAAATAGTGGAGGTACACAATTTGCTGTTTAAAATGGCAACGTTTTCACAACTGAGCTATTGTATAGTGTTACCATGTGAGTTATCAGGTCTGACAGTTACACACAAATGTTAAATTCTACAATGTAAGATCATTGTACAGTAGTGCTGTGCAGAGAATAATATACTGACACATGATTGTCTTATTCCGGGGTAACATCAGGAGGCACTAATAGTCAACAAAGGGCTGTAACACTACTGATAGATATTGGCATGTCATTACAGTGATGATTATCAACAGGCTGTCATTTAGAAGATATAAAAAATCTATTAGATATTGAAAAAGTATACTGTGATACAGTAACAACTGATGGGCAATATGCATGTATAGGATGAAGTCACTTGGATGGCAGCAGAACTTGCACACTTGTTGGTCCATGATAATGGATGCATCTTGTAGTATGTTTAGACAGTTGTATGTTATTTCTGTCACATGCTGCTGGTTGTCTGTGATTGGACGTGTTGCCTTGGTCCTGCCCCCTACTTGCATATGTGTGTGTGTGTGGGGGGGGGAGCGGAGTTAGGGTTTTCAACCCTAACACCATATTTCCTTGCTTTTGTCGCTGTGGAACAACCCTAACTGATGCATTAAACTGATTTTTTTGCCATGAAAATATATATATATATATGCATCATGGAAGACAGTGAAGAAAAATAGCAAAACCATAATGTTCTGCACTGCACTGCGAAAACGCAAAAACACAAAAGGTAACGTTAACGCAAATGGTGATGGCAACAGTAAGGTAAAAGAAAATAGTAACATTAAAGGTAACGCAAACTCATGTGCAAACGGTAACCCACACAGTGACACAAACAAAAACGATAACGCAAAAGGTAAGAGAAATGCAAACGTAAATGAAACCAGAAATGGTAACGCAAATGCTAATGCAAATGATAATGGCAACAGAAATGCAAACGGTAATGAAAATGCTAATGAAAATGCTAACGGTAACAGAAACACAAACAGAAACACAAATGGTAATGGCAGCGGCGACACAGAAGGAAACAGTAATGCACTTGACAACAGAAATGCTACAGAAAACACAAATGCTAAGGCCAATGCAAATGCAAATGCCAACAGTGATGAACACGCATACGGTAATGCAATTGGAAGCATAAATGGTTACAGTAACACCAACGTGATGCCAAAGGAAACAGTAACACAACCAGAAATGCAAATGCATAAGCAAACACAAATGGTAATGCAAATAGTGATGCAGTAGTAAATGCAAACAAAAATGATAATGGAAATGCAAGCAGTAACAGTAGCACAAATGCAAGTGCAAACAGAAATGGAAAGGGTAATGCACATGATGTCATAAACAGAAATGCTAATGCAAACGGCAATGGAAACGCAAGTGGAAGTGCTAATGGTAACAGTACGCAAACTCAGACTCTTTTTTTCCCAAAAAGGTGCATTCAGAAGCACAGTTAATACAAAGAATGTATGCATAATAATGGCCCTCAGAGCAGAAAATGAGAACTTGGAATACTAAATTGCTTATATCTCAGGAACAGTACGACGTAGAAAAAAACTTTAAAATCTCATATTATTTATGACTTTCCAGGCTAGTTTTGCACTTAGCTCCCTAATGGGTGACTAAGCATTCTTCTGACGAAAAGTCTGTATCTCAAACCGTTTTCAAGATATGGGTCCAGAATGGCGCGGCTGACGCCGTAATGTTAACCTCTGGGAAAAATCATCAACTTCAGAGTGCTGCAACTTTGCAGCCCTCTAATATTTTGTCACCAAACCACCAAAAGGCACAACTGTGGGATGTTGGCATTCTTTTCTCCATATTTCAGCCCAAAAGACCAAACTGTTCTTTTGCAGCGGGGTAGCAAAGATTCCCTATTGTTTTGGCCATAGTGTCGTAAAGTACTTTTGCAAATCACAACACTTCCGTAAATAAAATCACAAAAGTGTCAGATATGCAAAAGTACTTTATGACACTATTTTTCACAAAAATTTAAAAAACATATTTCTGGGGTGTTTTACCCCCCAAAAAAGACATGGCTAGCATCCCCAGGGCTCGACTAGGTGAACACAATAAGAATTGTGTCCCTGAAGGGTCCCAAATTTAAATGCCAAGCATTTCTGTGACAACCAACTGAAAACAAGATGGCCGATTTGCAACACTACAAGGGTCAATTGCAAATGTAAAAAGTGCATTTGTGACACGTTTGCATATTTTCTTAACTTTTCCCATAGACTATAATGGAAAAAGTCATTTTTGAATAACTTTTGAACCGTTTAATATTTTTTCATGAGTCCTTTGAAAGGCACATCGGGGTCCCCAGCTGCACGTTTTCTAAAGATTTTGTACCAGTTGGGCAAATCATGTTGGCTGTAGGCGTGAGCAAAGAATGTGCAAAAATGCATAATTTGTGCATTTTTCGGTGCTCTGTAGTTCTGCAGCTGTACTTCTGACCATAATGAAACTTGGCAGATCCAGTGATCTATGGTACCAGACCTTGAATTCCAAATTTCAGGCAAATCTGTAATACTGTGGCAAAGTTATTAAGCTGACAATTCTCAGATTTAACCTTAAATGGGGTACTCAACCCTAACTATAGTGGCACTACTGTGCCACTAATAAATATCATGTATATATATTAGAGGCAAAAAACTCCATTTAATGCATTAGTTAGGGTTGTTCCACAGAGACAAAAGTGAGGAAATTCAGTGTTAGGGTTGAAAGCCCCCCTTGGACCCCCTCGCCCATACCCCCAACTGGCATCAGGGTGCGCATTGGGGTTGTCGGTCCTAACTCTCACCCCATCAGATGTGTGAAGAAGCAGAGGTATAGGAGAATGGGGTGATAGTTGGGACCGACAACAATGTACCTAAAGCCAGTTGGGGTGTGGGCAGGGGGTCCAAGGGGGGGCTTTCAACCCTAACACCAAATTTCCTCACTTTGGCACTGTGGAACAACCCTAACTAATGCATTAAATGGATTTTTTTGCCTCTAATTTCTCTTTTTTTTTGAGAATGATAACGAGAAATAGTGAATGTAATGAGGCGGTGGAAGGGCCCCACGCTCCCGCCACGTGATGTCTTGTCACATAGTAACATGGTACCCGCAAATGCAAATGGTAATGTGCGTGGTGACGCAAAGCGAAACACAAAGATAAACAGTACTGTAGGCACAAATGGTTAAAATACCGAAAACGCAAATGAAAATGCAAAGGGTAATGCACATGGTGCCGTAGATGAAAACAGTAAGTGAAACGGGTACGGAACCGCAAGCAGAAGTGGTAAGGGTAACAGTAATATAAGCACACAGGCTGGTTTTCCCCAAAAGCTGCACAGAGAAAGACAGTGACTACAAAGAATGTATGCATAATAATGGGTCTCAGAGCAGAAAATGAGGAGTTGGAATACTAAATTGCTTATATCTCAGGAACCGTATGACGTAGAAAAAAATTTAAAAGTAGTATGATTTAGGACTTTCCCGGCTAGTTTTGTACTTAGCCCCTTAAAGGGAGCTAAGCATTTTTCTGACGAAAATTCCGTATCTCGCATCGTTTCCGAGATACGGGCCCTGAAAGGCATGGTGAATGCCGTAATGTTATCCTATGGGAAAACAGAGAAGTTTGGAGTGCCATAACTTTGCCTCCCTGTAATATTTTTTCACCAAACCACTAAAAGGCACATCTGTGGGATGATGGCTTTCTTTCCTCCAAATTTCAGCCCAAAAGACCAAACCGTTATTTTGCAGCAGGGTGGCAAAGGATTCCTGTAATGCAGAGGATGCCGTAATGTTATCCTATGGGAATAAGCATCAAATTTGGGGTGCCGTAACTTTGCCGCCCTGTAATATTTTTTCACCAAAATACTGAAAGGTAAATCTGTGAGATGTTAGCTGCGTTTCCTCCAAATTTCAGCCCAAAAGACCAAACTGTTCTTTTGCAGCAGGGTGGCAAAGAATTGCTGCCATTTTGCCACAGCCTGGAAAAGTACTGTCGAACTTTGCGAAAGCTTTTGCAAATTAATGAGACAGTGTTGCAAATGCGCAGTACTTTGCCAAAGTACTTTTTTCAGAAATTTGAAAAACATATTTCTGGGGTGTTTTACCCCCAAATAAAGACATACCTAGCATCCTCAGGGTCCTACTTGGTGAATACAAAAATAATTAGGTTGCTAGAGGGTCCCAAATTTAAATGCCAAGCATTTTTTTGGTGACCAAATGAAAACAAAATGGTGGATTTGCAACAGTAAAAGGGCCATTTGCGAAAGTAAAAACTGCATTTATGACACTTTGAAACTTTTTGCTAACTTTTCCCATTGACTTATAATGGGAACTTGTTTTTTGAATAACTTTTGAACCGTTTAATATTTTTTCACAAAATCTTTGAAAGGCACATTGGGCATCCCGGCCACATGTTTCCTGAAGTTTTCAGACTGGTCGTGCAAACCATGCAACCTGTAGGTGAGAGCAAAGAATTTGCAAAAAAAGCTTAAATGCACATTTCGTTGGCACTTAATAACTCTGCAGTTGTATATCCGACCAGTACAAAACTTGGCATATCCCAAGATCTGCCATGCCCAATCGTGCACACCAAATTTTTGGCAAATCTGTTGAATGGTGGCAAAGTTATTAAGGTGCAAAATGTTACCCTTTAACCTTAAAATGGTTCCTCAACCCTAACTATAGTGGCACTACTGTGCCACTATAATATATATATATATATATATATATATATATATATATATATATATATATATAGTAGCCAGAGACATTGCCAACTATTTCCAGATATTTTGTGAAATTTCTGAAGAGTTTCTCTCTGTTGCCCCTACCGTGGAAATGCAGAATGCAGGAGATATTTCTAGAAATATCACAGACATTTGGGGAAATATCTGGCAGTGTCTGTGGCTGCTACTGTATTAGAGGCAAAAAACTCCATTTAATGCATCAGTTAGAGTTGTTCCACAGGGATAAAAGTGAGGAAATTCACTGCTAGGGATGAACCCCCCCCCTTGCACCCCCTCAGCCCACCCCCCCAACCGGCATCAGGGTGTGCATTGGGGTCATCGGCCCTAACTCTCACCTCATCACATGCATGAACAAGCTGAGGTATAGGAGAATGGGGTGAGAGTTAGGACCGATGACCCCACGCACCCGATACGATTGGGGAGGCGGGTGAGGTGCAAGGGGTTTTCAACCCTAACAGTGAATTTCCTCACTTTTGTCACTGTGGCACAACCTTAACTGATGCATTAAATAGAGTTTTTTGTCTCTAATTTCCCTTCTTTTTGAGAATGAGGACTATAAATAGGGAATGGAATGCTCCCACCACGTGATTTTTTGTGACATAGTAACAGTAACAGCAACCCAAACACAAGTGGTAATGGTTATGCACATGGTGACAGAAATATAAATTGTACAGCAAGCGTTAATATAAACACAGGCGTAAAGTGATGCCAAAGCAAACAGTGACACAAACGGAGACTCAAGCGCATATGGAAATGCAACTGGTAACGCACACAGTCACAGTACCGTTATTGTAAATGTAATTGATAACTGTAACAGTAACAATAATGTGAAAGGAAACAGAAATGGAAAACCTGATGCAAGCACATACGGAAACGCAAACCGTAACGCGCACGGTGACGGTACCACAATTGTAAACACAAATGTCAATGGTAACAGCAACAATAAAAACAAAGAAAACAGAAACACAAATGCATAAGTAAGTATGTATGGAAAGGCAAACCATAAAGCACATGGGCACGGGAACGCAATTGGAAACACAAATGGTAATGGTAAGAACAACGATGATGCAAAACGAAAGACAAATGCAAACAAAAACAGAAGGGCGGCCCCCAACGGAAATGGTAATGTGAATGCTGATGCTACATGAAAGACAAACATAAACAGTAGTGGAGACGCAAATGGTAACAGCAACACAAACACAAAAGGAAATGCAAAGGGCAACGCACACAGGAACGCTAACACAAACGGGCATGGAAACACAAGTGTAAAGCCTACATGTAACAGTAACTGGAGAGCACATCGTATTTTTCCCCAAAAGCTTCATTGAGAAAACAGTGAAAACAAAGAATATATGCATAATAATGGGCCTCGGAGCAGAAAGTGAGCAGCTGTAATACTAAAATGGTAATATCTCAGTAGCCGTATGATGTAGAAAACAAATTAAAATTCCACATGATTCATGAGTTTCCTGGCTAGGTTTTCACTGATGTGGTGATGAAAATTCTGTATCTCGCACCGTTTCCAAGATATGAGCCCCAAAAGGTGCGGTGGACGCCACCATGTTAGTCTGTGGGAAAAAAACATCAACTTTGGAATACCATAACTTTGCATACATGGAATATTTTGTCACCAAACCACCAAAAGTCACATCTGTGAGATGTTGGCTGCCTTCCCACCAAATTTCAGCCCAAAAGACCAAACCGTTTTTTTTCCGCAGGGTGGCAAAGAATTCCTGTCATTTTGGCCATAGTCTAGAAAAGTAGTGTCATGATTTGCGACACCTTTTGTAAAAATTTGCAAAAGTGTCACAAGTGCGACACTACTTTGAGAACTACTTTTCCCAGAAATTTGGAAAACATATTTCTGGGGTGTTTTACCCCAAAATAAAGACATGGCTAGCATCCTGAGGGTCCAACTAGGTGAACACAAAAATAATTGTGTCCCTAGAAGGTCCCAATTTTAAATGGCACGCATTTCTGTGATCAGTAACTGAAAACAAAATGGTGGATTTGTGACACTACTAGGGCCATTTGTGACACTAAAAACTGCATTTGCGAAAGTGTCAAACTTTTTGTTAACTTTTCCCATTGACTTATATTGGGAACTTGTTTTTTGAATAACTTTTGAACCATTCAATATTTTTCAAGAAATCTTCTAAAGACACATCAGAGACCCCAGCTGCACATTCCCTGAAGTTTTCAGACCGGTCACATAAACCTTGTGACCTGTAGGCATGGGCAAAGAATGCGCTAAAAAAATAACTGAGCGCACAGATGCCGCTTAATAACTCCACAGCCGTATATCCGAACGGTACAATACTAACCATATCCCAAGATCTATGGATATGCCCCATGCCTGCCACATTTCAGGCAAATCAGTTGAATGGTGGCAAAGTTATTAAGGTGCAAAATTTGACCCTTTAACCTTAAAAGTGCTACTCAACCCTAACTATGGTAGCACTACCATGCTACCATAATATATATATATATATATATATATATATATATTATTTATATATATTATGGTTGCACTACCGTGCTACCATAGTTAGGGTTGAGTAGCACTTTTAAGGTTGAAGGGTTAAATTTTGCACCTTAATAACTTTGCTACCATTCAAGAGATTTGCCTGAAATTTGGTATCAACGATTGGGCATGGTAGATCTTGGGATCTGTCAAGTTTTGTACCAGTCGGATATACAGCTGTGGAGTTATTAAGCAACAATGAATTACACAATTATGCTTTTTTGCAATATCTTTGCTTTCCCCTACAGGTCGCACGGTTTGCGCGACCGGTCTGAAAACTTCAAGGAACATGCAGCCAGGGTCCCCGATGTGCCTTTTGAAGATTTTGTTAAAACATATTTAACAGTTCAAAAGTTATTCAAAAAACAAGTTCCCATTATAAGTCAATAGGAAAACTTAACAAAAAGTTTGACACTTTCGCAAATGCACTTTTTACTTTCACAAATGACCCTACTACTTTTGCAAATCTGCCATTTTGTTTTCAGTTAGCGATCAGAAAAATGCTTGACATTTAAAATTGGGACCATCTAGGGACACAATTTTTTTTGTGTTCACCTAGTTGGAGCTTGGGGATGCTAGCCATCTCTTTATTTTGTGGTTAAACACCCCAGAAATATGTTTTTCAAATTTCTGGAAAAAGTACTTTTGCAAAGTACTTTCGCATGCACGACACTTTTGCAAATCTGTGCGAAAGCTTTTGAGGCAGTATAGCACAGTGGTTTAAGGCTCTGAGCTGCAAATCTGGTGACATCCAGCAGACCAGACCTGGGTTTGAATCCCACAGCTTCCACTTGCATACTGTGTGACCCTGAGCAAGTCACTTAACTTCCCTGTGCTCCCAGGTTGCACCTGTAAAAAAGCTTTCAGCTTAGTGTGTCTCACCTGGTTAAATAACTAAATAACTAAACAAATCATGAAAGTACTTTGCAACACTATGGCCAAAATGACAGGAGTTCTTTGCCACCTTGCTGGAAAAGAAAGGTTAGGTCTTTTGGCCTGAAATTTGGAAGAAAGGCAGCCAACATGTCTCAGATGTGCGTTTTGGTGGTTTGGTGAAAAAATATTGTACGGTTCTAAAGTTAAAGTACTCCAAAGTTGATGCTTTTTCCCATAGACTAACATGGTGACATACGCCACTCCTTTCAGGGCTCGTATCTCAAAAATGGTGCGAGACACAGATTTTTCATCATGACTTACATAGCCCTATGGGCTATGTAATACAAAACAGTAGTGAGGAAAATAAAAGTTTTTGGTGACATTTAAATTTTTTTTCTACGTCGTACGGTTGCTGAGATATTAGCAATTAAGTGCTTCCCATGCTGCTTTTAAGCTTCCATTGCCATTACAACGCATACTTTCTTTGTACACACTGTGTTACTGTATGCACCTTTGGGCTGAAATTTGGAAGGAAGGCACTCAACATCTCACAGATGTGTCTTTTGGTGGTTTGATGCACTTCGGTTAATGCAGTTGTGACTTGTATGGCCTCAGTTATGCAGTGGTGCCCTGGTACTATATCCTGAGTAGAGAGAGGCAGCAAAACTGAGGCTGTGTATATCTATGGTGTAGCTTCCTAATTGCAAGTTCAGTAAAGTTAGTACAGTTAGGAGTTGCATGGTTTCAGCCCGGCAATGACCCCTTCCACCACCACAGAGCAGGTACTGCATACTGAGTGTAGAGCCACTGGTAAAATAAGGGCATGGACATCAATGGTATGCTTCCCTGATTGCAGCTGCACACAAGTTTTACAGTTAGGAGTTGCACAGTCTCAGCCAGGAATTTGCCCCCCCACCAGAGGAGGTACTGCATCGTGAGTGGAGAGGTACAGTAAAACAAAAGGCAATGGATATTAACAGCACACCTCCCTGATTGCAGGTACACTCCAGTTACCACACTTACAACTTGCACGGGCTCAACCATGCAATGCTCCTCCCACACTATAGATCAGGTATTGTATCCTGAGTGGAGAGATACAGCAAAATTTTGGTAGTGGAGATCAATGGTACACCTCCCTAATTGCAAGTACACTCAAGTTAGCACAGCTAGAAGTTGCATGGTGTCAGTCAGGCAATGCCCCCCTGCCCCCCTACACAGACCAGGTACTGTGTAGTGAGTGTAGAAGCACAGCAAAAATAAGTTCATGGACATCAATGGTATATTTTCCTGATTGCAGATATGCACAAGTTTGCACAGTTAGGAGTTGCACAGTCTCAGTCAGGAATCCCCCCCCACCAGAGGAGGTACTGCATCCTGAGTGGCAAGCCATAGTAAAACAAAAAGGACATGGACATCAACAGTACACCTCCTTGTTTACAGGTACACTGCAATAACCACAGTAATGACTGCATCCTGAGTGGATGGCCACAGCAAAAATAAGCCCATGGATGTGAATGGTACACCTCTTTGATTGCAAGTACAGTCTAGTTACTACAGTTAGGAGTTGCATGGGCTTAGTCAGGCAATGCCCTCCCCCCAGACCAGGTACTGTGTACTGAGTGTAGAACCACAGGAAACATAAGGTGATGGACATCAGTGGTGCACCTCTGTGATTCCAGTTATACACAAGTTTGTAGACTTAGGAGTTAGACAGTCTGAGTCAGGAATTCCCCCCCAACCACAATGGCTGCTGCATCCTGAGTGGAGAGCCACAGTTAAACAAAGGGCATGGATATTTACGGTAGACCTCCCTGATTGGAGGTAGACTCTAGTTACCAGATTAATGACTTGCACGGTCTCAGGCATGCAATGCTCCCCACCACAGTGATAAATAGAAAGAATGTAGCAATGAACATCATGAAGTATGCTTAAATGCAGTACTGCAACAACACCAACATACATAGTATCACCGTTACATTATGATAAAAGAAAGACACAACACAGGTAGATAAGGCTTAAAAAAGATTTATTGCCCAATTAATAATTGTGAGAAGGCCGAATTAAAAATCAAATTGGTGCACAAAAATCAGACTCACAAAACAATCACATAAATGTTCATAACATAACCCTCTGAACACAGTTTACACATATGAAACAGTAATGATGTTGTTGTTATTGTGTGACTGATAGTGTGAATGTTCCTGGGGTGGGCCAAAAAAACAGATGCAACTTATAAACTCATAGCAGTACAAACAGGCTGTGATTTACTAAGAAAATATATATCTGAAACTAACAGTTAAACATGTAATGTTAATGTATTCTATGTGTAGACATACGAATACATACACACATAGGTGTGCATGTCAAGACATACTGCAATATTACTGCATTTGGAAAATTCCCACCTGACCCCTCAATAGAGGCGATCAGAGAATATTATCAGGAACAAAAAAATGCTGAGTTGTCATCAGTGAAAGTGTCTGATGTACAGTTTTCAACTATTGTTAACGTACATCAAGTTAAGGTAAAACACAAAAATGTCTGATACTATATGGTACCAGTACTATATACATCACTGTAAATGTTAAAAAAATAGTTACGTAGGTACAGAACTAGTTAACCACCTACATCTGTTACATCTTTTACTTAGATGAAAGCAATTTTTAACTGAATACTACGATTATAACATCTTATGGTATGATAAGCAAAAACTCTGTGCACTAAATGATAAAGATATCTGTAATGGAACACAGAAACCTGTTGTTAATGATGGCATATGACATAACAGAACATTACAAATGTGCAACCGCATAATATCTCATGCTAACAAATATAAGCATACTACTTCTTACTCTTTATGAGTCTACAACTGTTTAAGAGAAAATTCATACTTATAATGCTATCAATCAACTTATATGTTAGTTAATATTAGTGTTTACAACAGAGTACTAAGTATTACCCAAAAATATATTAAACATTGTATGTATATATATCTATCTATCTATCTATCTATATATATATATATATATATATACAGTCTAGATACACGACAATGAAACAGTCATAGTAATGCACTGTTGCGAAAAACAGTTTAGATAGTTGTTCAAGACACAAGCATAAGAAGTAAAAAATGAATACAGAGCACACATCATAGTTCTCAACAAGTGACAGAGTGATGTTAATCTTTAATTAAAGATATGATACACAGTGCTGTAAATACACATGGACAAGCATTGTACCTTAGTACAATCACACATGTAGCAAATGTGCCAAGTGTGATTTCTGATGTCTGCATATAACACACTCAAAACAAAAAGACCATGACAGAAGAGTTTGACCAGATAGGAATATCTCTTTTGACATGCAGAAGTCTTTGTTAGACATGTAAGTGTGGTTTCTCTAGTGACTGTGAGGACAGCTGGTGCCGATTAAAGACCACTGCAACTATTTTCACTGTATCATTGATCAATGCAACAATCTTAATGTCACAATGAGTCTAGATATGCAACCGAGCCATGTGATATATCTCCTGTGTAATCACAACTGTACATTTGCTAATTACAAATGACAGTGTGACAAAACTCACTCTGTAAGAAAAAAAATGGACAGCAAAGTAAAGGAATTACACATGTTGTGTAACTATTCCTCTGACACGTTAAGATTGTCATAATTCTTCAGTATCAGAACATATGCATTTTTTAAGTGTCGCGGAAGTCTCTGCTTGAAAGAGCTTGTTGAATCGTCGCACTCGACCCATCCAGTTCTGTACTCTACAGACAAGTGTAATGTCCAGAATGTACAGACTGGCCATAGTGGTAGATCACAGCATGAGTGTCAAACACTGCTTGGTTAAATACTACTCTACCAGCTGTGAAATCAGAGATGGGTGTGTCAACTCTGAGCTCATTGGAGTCGAATCTATGCAATACTAGCATAAGATACTGAGATAAAGTCCTGAGACATATGGACTGAGTACATGTACCTCCACACCTCACACACAGGTGACCACTTTCAGCATTAGTAAACAGCTGCTGAAACTTCACAGCTTTACTCTGAGGCACAGAGAAACCCAAAGCATGTCTTCTGTGGTTTCTCATTCTGAATGACCACATAACAGACATACATACTTGGTAACATATGACACAGTAAAATAGTGATGCATAGAAGTTCCCTCTTCATCCAGGCTGTTTATAATAGCCATCATACACTTGGTAGCATCCTGCTGCATGTTTGCAGCAAATGTACTGCATTCTTCATATGTGCCCAGCACTTGCTGCGGAGGTGTAAGTGACTGCACATTCTTAGACTGATCAGAAGCCATGTTGACAACCTGCTTCAATTTCTTTGATAGTGCAGTGTCTTGTAAAGCAGATATTGCCTCAACAAAGTGTGGCATATGGGGAAAGACCTGCATAGCTGTATTAGCATAGCAGTTAACTCTACTACTGTTGTTAAACACAGGCACAACAGCCATTCCAACTGACTTCTGAAGAACAGCTGGCTCCGCACCTGTATTCGACATTGTGACCTTCTTAGAACTCTGCACAGTTCCATCAGTTGTGCAAGCGCGTTTTCTTTTGTTACCAACTGTAGATGTGACTGAAGGATGTGAGACAACCACATACATTGGTAGTGGTATTAAAGACATCTGTGGCTGGTATAGAGTACGTAATCTGTTGTACTCAATGATACAGCGCTTGTCAGCATGTATCTTTTGAGGTGCAACTGTTATGATGTGCAACCCAGAAAGACTACGTACACGTGAAAGTGCGACATAACTCATGCCATCTTTGAAAATGTCTGTCCCTATGTCCACCATTGCTGAATCCAAACTCAAGCTCTGAGACTTGTGAATGGAAACAGCATATGCAACACATAATGGGAACTGTTTCCTGTTCACATAGATATCCTTCAATACCTGGAACTTAACACAGGTACGATCAATCTGGACAGGATGTTCCATGTTGTCAAAGTGGACAACAAGTATCTCGATAAATGTCTTTTGAACATTGTAGGCAAAGTCAATGATGTTAACCATGGCACCATTTACCATACCACGATCCACATCAAGATTGTGATGTAGCATGACATGTGCATTCTTACAAACTGTAAGTACAGCTTCTAGACCAGCTGTGCGTGAAACATCTGATTTCAATTCAGACAGTCGTTCAGTCATCTTAGCTACCAGCTTCCGACTTAAAATGACACCGACTGTGTCAACAACATGCAGTGTGATAATTTCTTGATTTTCTCACTGCAACATGACACTGTTGAACTCAGCGCATTTCTTTAGTCGTGGCATAAGACACTCAATGCGTGTGCTCGTGGAACACACATCACTGAAAACATCACATGCAGTTTCTATGGATGTAGTGTCCATTCTGATTTGTTGCCCATTTAACATTGCAACATGTTCTGGTGACAGAGAACCTATACGGGCTTGATCCAACAGTGCCTTGTAAGTCATGTCAGCACTTTGGCACATGTTCTGATACAGCTCGACATAGGTAAATAACTCCCACAGGTTAAAACCTCCAATGCAGCTAAGTGTATTCTTGGCCTGCTTCACAGTCAGAGCTGCAAAGACATGCTCTGCATTCACAGGTGCAAGCTGTAAAAGGTCTCCAGATACAACAATGCTTTTTCCACAGAATGCATCTTCATAGTCAGTCCCCAGGATCTCCTGTAGATGTAGATGTATACAGGCAAGCATCAAATTAGAGACCATACTAATCTCATCAATGATGAGTTAATTCATCTTACAAAACATTGAACAAAGCTGAGATGCAACCTCAAATGACAGTTTCCGATACTCTCTTGCTTTGCCATGCTCCACTGGCAACATAAACAGACAGTGTAACATCATGCCACCAATGTTGTATGTTGCCAATCCAAAGGGAGCACTAACTGCAACAGACATTGCTGTCAAGCTCTGTATTTCAGTCGTGATGGCCTCAATAAGGAAACTCTTCCCTGTACCAGCTGAGCCACTAACAAACATCAACAGTTGTTTGTAGTCAAGACAGTCACATTTCTTCTCATCATGCAGTATCCCATGCAGGACAGCGACAGTTACCTCAGAGTAAACCACACACTGCTGCTCATTGAGTCTCTCTCTCAACTCAGCTGGGTCAGCACTGAAGTGCATACCGTGTTGCATGGCACTCTCCACTTCCGACATGAGTACTTCTGGGGCATTCAGAGGCAGATGTTCCCAAGGATACCTTGTCCTTCTGGATCAAGATTGTCCTGTGAGCTAACAGGAGTATCCTCCTCAAGTAGCTTTTGTGCCTTTTCAAGCTGCTTTTTCTCAGTATCTAGTCTCTGTATGAATATCTCTGAGTATTGACTTTTGAATGTCTCGCAACTGCGATTTAACTCTTCCGCGAATGTATCACAGTCACCTTTCAATTCAGCCGCATTCCTCCAGGGTCTAAATAGGAATAGCAGAGCAAAGTAGTAATGCTCTCTGCTCTCAGATGTGCCTAGATGTAACTTACAGTGGTCAATGAGCCAAGGCTTATGTCTCTTAAGAAGACAACCACCCACTCCTCTGATCTTGTAAATGTCACATGTACAATCAGGTGAGACATCTGTCTTGTAGTCATACCACTTAGCCACCTGAAATAGACACATATCATCCATGTCTTCATGTCTGTGGGGTAGCATGTGTCAATGAGGTTATTCTTCAAGATATACTTTGAAGAGGGTCTATTGACAACCAGTTCCTCAATCTCAGCATGAGGAATAAGTACTCATTTTCACTTCCCTTTGTAGTTCACACTGAGAAAGTGGACAGCATCAGACTTGCCGTACAGATGTGTACCAATCAAGTGATCACCAGCCTCATAAGCAACACATTCTCTATGTGAAAGGGTCTTCAAGCCTAGTGACCACAACTGAGATGTCAGGCTCTTTCTTGACCTAGCAATATCTTCCCAAAGATCTTGAAAGCTAGTCTGCTCATGTTTAGTTATGTACGAAATGACATACCGCACCACAGCCAATGAGTTGTCAGCCACAAACTGAACATCTATGTTTGCTTGCCACATTAGGAGAAGAGTAGGGTTGTAGTCATTGATGTACACCTGTTTCTCATCTCTGGGTAACTCATATACCCACTTGCTTGATTTTGCCTTCAAGTGGTGTCGCATTGCTGAAAACAGATCATTCATGCAACCGTCCTGACAGACACATCTAGGAAGTCCAAAACGACATCTTGTGTACCAATCAGATTTGTTCTTCACTACCCGGCGGCAGTATTTCACACAAATATGACACTGGAACTTTTGCACCAACTTCCGCAGTGTTGAACTGTCATATCTATCCAGAATGCAGCAAGTGATATATTTCTTGATGAATGCGAGCACTTGTGCTGCTTCATGCTCACCTATACCGGGGGCATCCTTGATCCACAGCAACATGTGAATATGAGGAGCACCTCGCACCTGATACTCCATCCTCCAAAAGTAATGTTCCACAACACCAGGAAGCGGATTGTCCTTTGACAAAATGAAAGTCAGAATATCATGGAACCGCTTGTGGAAATGCCTTGTGACAGAGACAGGGTCCAGTGAGCACATCTCTCTGAGAGTCATTGATGCAATACCCTCAACATCAGAGTTTGCCAACTTCAACAGTTCTAGGACCTCATCCCAGGCATACTCAGCACAACTGAGTGTGACAAACCATGTGGCTGCACCATGCTCTCACAGCATTGTCATCACCTCAGAGTGTCTGTGGTACCAATATTC
Organism: Neoceratodus forsteri; assembly: GCA_016271365.2. Lineage (NCBI taxonomy): Eukaryota > Metazoa > Chordata > Ceratodontiformes > Ceratodontidae > Neoceratodus > Neoceratodus forsteri. Next base: position 41,846,380 of record JADMNL010000035.1, read on the forward strand.
TTTGGTGCCACGTAGACTTGACAGAATAGAAGACAAATTAACTTGCACATTTTCATCTTTCTTCTTCAATTTCTCAAGAAACTGTGCAGCTGTAATTCCATCAAGTGGAGTAGTCAGATGAATAGTATGCACAATAGACACAGACAATATGTTAAGTTCACTCTCCCACTGGAGATGACACAGGTACTGTATGTTGCATCTTAATTTGCCATCTTTACTGAGCATACGGTTTGTTCGGTACTCAGCACCCTGTACATGCACTTCTCTTTCATCCAGGTGACAGCCTGACTCTTTTGGGAATAAGTCTGGGAAACAGCGTGCTTCCAGTGTTGCCTCCCAAATGCTGACAGGCTCACCTTCCACCTGTTTCATTTGATAGAGGTCAATGTTGTCCCCTACCGATCTCTCCCATGTAGTGGATGAATTGTGTATTGTTTGTACACATTGTCATTTGTTTCCACAGGGACCTTCTCAATCATTGGCTTTGTGCTTTCCAACTCATCATGATCAAGAGGCACACTAGTGATCTGATCATTATTAAGGTCTGCATAAAAAGGGTTGCTGTTCTTTAAGTGAGTAAGGGCAAGCTTCACTTTCTCAACATTAATAACATCCTGCCAAATCACCTTAAACTTTGTTAGCACACCATTTACAAGAATGACCAAAGTGTTTTCAGTAGAGATAGCCTCCACATTTTCCTGCAGAGGAAGTGGAAGATACATGACGGAACCCTTAAGAGATCTGATGAGTTCTTTTTGTGGAATATTCCGTGTCTTTGTGTTCATACGTAGAATAGTTTGAAACAGTTTCATTGTCTGAATAAGAATCCATTCAAACATATTCAATGTGGCAATCTCAGTTGGTGTCACATGTGTCTCCACGTTCAAGACTGACCTTGGTGGCAGAATGTTACACTTCACTGTGGAAAAACAGTGCTTACACATCATAATGATTGGGTCTAACTCAAAGTCAGACTTTAACAGCAGAAATGCTGAAAGTTGAAACCACATGTCATTGTATGGTGACAAGGTTTCCATATTCACTGTGACCGTTTGTTTTTCGTAACAAAGGTGTTCACATGACTCACATACAGAGTCAAACTTCCGTCTCTTTGCCAACTCAAATTTGGCAATTGATTTCCCAAACTGTTTGAGAATATCACTTTCTAGGACAGACACACAATTCCCATCAGGAATAGATCCATGAGTAACCACAGTATCAGTCACACTGCTGACATGTCGCAGCTGTTTCAAAAATTGAATGGCACCATGTATGTCACCAGACAACAGTAACTCATTCAGATGAGTATACTGAGTGACAACTCGACAAACTTCATATACCGTGTACACAAAGTTCCTCATCCCTGATTGATGTACTCCCAGCATGCACTTATGGTGAAAGACACTGTCAAAAACACCACTATCTATGCATGCAAGGGAGTGACCCATAAGTTCAGTGTGTGGATGGATCTCACATAGGTCTATGCTCTCAAACAGGTTATGTCTGTCTTTACAGTCAGTAATGACAAACAGGTTGATAAGGTGCTCAACTTTCTCAAACGATGATTGCCTACGGTTGCATCTGTCATGGCATGTCCATGAGAGACAGTGACATTTACGAGGCTGAATAGTTGCCTCAGATTCATCATCTGACTTCATCGTAGAATCATCACACACACTGAGCACATTACAAACTTTGACGGACTCATCAATGCACAACTTGCTGTCCTTTTTCTGAGAGTAATATGACACCTCCCAGAAATATGCCTCTGAGTGCTGTGTGTGCAGCCACTGTCCTGTGAAAACATCACAGAAATTGTGCAGGTTCAAGACAGGATATCATTGTAGCCTCATCTTTACATCATACACAATGTTCCTAAACTGCTCAAGTACACGAGACATCTTACGCCACAAATGTTAAAGAGTAAAAACTGCTCTATTAACAAATGTTCATACTTTCAAGCGCAATTTCATCAAGCTGAGATGACTCTTGATTTTTCTGTGCTCACGTCTCATCACAGCAGCAATAAGTCTTTCAATCTTGGCTTTAGAAGCTAGAGATCAAAAATACTTCTGCTTCCTCAGAGAAGCATCATCAGCAATAAATTTACGGTGCTGCATAGTACGTGTGTTTATGCATGTCTTTGCAACAGTAGCTTTTCTGCTTACAGATCTACACAACTGTTGCTTTGCTACACATTGTTTACTTGCTGTTGAGCAAGCATGTCCTTTCCCTACAGAGTGATACAGCTCTGAATCCACTCCTTTACTGGGATGATGAATCATGTCACATCTTGAACAAGAATCACTGACTTTCACATCACCATTATGCAACAGTGAACTACTGTGATACCTGTTTCATCTCTGCATAGACTTCTGTCCGTGTTTAGATGGCATCTTCTGTGTTTCACTAGTCACAGTTCAGTACACCAATCTTACAGAACAATCAGACACCTGTATGGGAAGTACAGAAAAAAAAAGGAAATTAAAATCCATGTCTTTAGTGTATTTCTAACATCACATACTATCATGCACTATCTCTATGTCATATGAGAACAAAAAATACTACTTCCCAGTAAACATTGTTTAGATAATTACTGTAGTAAGTGAAAGTCAGTGAAGCAATAGACAGTCTTTTCAAATAGTGATGAACATAACATCAATAATAATATGATAATAAACATCAAAAAATGCGAAAATTCAAAGAGTGCTGCAATGTTAAACATCCACACTGCTGTTTTAACTAATAACATTTTTTTAAAATCTGAAAAGTAGTGTCGCACATGCAACACTTCCGAAAAATATAGTGTGGTGCGTGTGACACTTTCGAAAAAAGTAGTGTCGAGCGTGCGACATTGTCGAATGCAGTGTCGCAAAGTAATGTCACACACACAAAAGTGTCAAATAATAGTGTTGCACACAACACTTTTGCAAATGCCAATTATTTTACACCCTCTTTCACAGTCAGCCAATCACACACAGGTGGGTATTTGACTGACAGACGCTGCAACCAATGTAGCGCTGCATATATCTGGCCATGTTGAACTGCAAATCACAACCACCAAACAGTGAAGAAGAAGGACATAGCAGCCATCTCTGACAAAACTGGAGACACCCTGCTTCTTACTCTGTAAGTACATCACATTTTCAAATCAACTTTTCTATCATCATAAAAACCATTAACAGTACAAAAATAGTATCAAACAAAATGTTTTTCATGCTGTATTTGACTGACAGTATTATTTACTTGCCATACTGTTAAAAAAAGTTACAACAGTTTAAAGTCAGAGTCTTAATCATTACTTACTAGCACAGATAGAGCTGCAAATGGAGGCAGAAGCAAGCAGCAAGTGTATCATAACAAGAAACACTACCAATCATCTTTCTCTGTTAAGCTGTAATTGTTTGAAGTAGCCAATAGCAATGTTGAATTTTCCCTCTAAGAAATATTTCTGCATTTATGTTTGACAGTGAGAACAGGCATTCAGTGTAGTAATACTCAGTGCATGCACTGTATTGGTCAAACATGGTAAATCATTAACCAATAACATGGCAAATCAGTCTGTTTAGTATCAGCCCACAAAATCAGTGCTGAAGCAGAGAGGGAAAAGTTAGTTTCACATTCACTTGTGGCTAGCCACTGCAGGAGAAACACTGTTTTTTGGTAGCTCTCTGTCCATTTCTCAGTTGAAAAGCTAAGAATAGCAAAAAACAGCAGATTGAATGTGTGGGTAGTGGGCAGCAGCATAGTAAGGCATGCTTCACAGTATGCTCAGAGGACTGATTTGGGGAGAGACCTGCAGTTTCAAAATTGCTCTGTTAAGTGGTTTGGTAGAGGTGGCATGAGGTGGGAGCATCTCATGCCAATGATGCATAGACTTCTGACTACTCAAGCTCGGCCAGACATACTGCTGTCCATCTCAGAGGTAATTATTTGGGCACTAAAAGGTGGATAGATTTAGTCACAGAAGCAAAATTGGACCTTGCTTCTATCATATCTATGTTGCCTGCCTGTAAAATCATATTTTCTGATATTACAGAGCATAGAGTCTGGCAAGCAGAAAAGCACATGTACCTGCTTGACAGAGCTTGCAGAAAGGTAAATATCCAAATATCTGGATACCTCTGCATGGCTGGGATGCACACCATACGTCATCCTCAAATTAAATATTGTAATAATTGGCTCTACCTACCCGATGGTGTGCACTTCTCACATGCTGGTAATTGCATTTTTCTGGGAGACCTTCGAAATGGAATACTCACTGTCCTCTAAAAATACCAGGCTGTTACAGCAGACATAATCCTAAACAAAAGGCTCTTTTAAGAGCCCATTAAGTTGGTCAAAAAATAGAAAAGCTGCACTGATTACACTGACAAACAAAATGCTGTGTCACTGTTACAGTGTTACATGTATTCATATTCATGCAGTTGTTCAGAATGGTGTCATACATACACACGTAGTCAATAGACTGTTGTATTTAAAAATTACTCTTTTGTTTCTCCATACACCTAAGATGGACTGAAACTTTTAATTAGAAACAGGGATTTTTTTGAATGTCATATTATGTAACGATTAGTCAAACTATTAAACATTCTAAACATAAACCAGGAATACTGGGGACATGGCTTAGACCCGTGAAAGATGGCAGCATAACTCTTTCTCTCTACCCCGGCCTGGCGATACGTCTCGTTTGATCAGCGGAAATGCCGGACTGAATATTACCAATATCCACTGAGGATTCCAGTTCTATCCTTACGGATGCTAGACTAACTGTTCTGATCCGGGAAGTCACGCCTGTAAAATAGAAAACCAGTCATGCATAGTCCGGAGCCGCCTGAGGAGCTAGGCCATATAGACTCGAGCGCAGGGGAACAGTAGCACTGCAGATCCATGCCACTAGCTCAGAAATGCTAAATATCACTGAGCACAGGTCATGAATGTCGGATACCCCCGACCATCTGGGAGACCCGCTGAAAATCATGATATAGGTCCTCTTTACACCAGTGCAATAGTAATGGAAGTGGAGATGGAAGCATCGGGAGATAACGCATCAGGGCAATCCACACAGTCTCTGCATTCTTCACAGGATCAGACTCAAGTCAGAGATGCACTAGCTAACATTACAAAAATGCTAGAGGTGCTCCTAGTTAGAGTAGACAGTATAGGGATGACCCTGGCTGGGAATGTTACAGACGTACGCAGGCTGGAGGACCACCAGAATGTACTCGAACAGTGTACAGAGGAGCTAGAGAGACAGCATCTCACTGTACTACAAAGGATTAAAGACTATGATGAAAAACTCTCCAGACTGTGGCAAAGAGCAGAGGATCAAGAAAATAGGAGCAGGAGGAACAATATCAGGATTCTGGGGGTGCCAGAGGGGGCTGAGGGGTCGAATATGGAGAAGTTTTTGAATGAATGGTTGCCGCGGCTCCTCGGTGAAAGAGCCTGTGGGGGTGGAAAGAGCACATCGTGTATTTGGCAGGCCTGATGGTGCCCAAGGACCCAGAATGATCATAATATATTTGTTAAAGTACTCCACCAAAGAAAAACTTCTGCAGGCCACTAGGGAGCTTGGGGAGATCACCTGGAAAGGCAACATAATTTCTTTTTACCAGGACTTTTCTCAAGAGGTGGCAATGAAATGAAAAGCATATGGGCCACTGAAGAAGAACCTTGTTGCTAACTCCTTTCAGTATAGATTCAGGAGGCTGACTGCCTTGCACCTGTCCAAAGACAGCAGAACGTTCCTGGTGGATTCGCCCAAGGAGGCAGAGGCCTGGGTCAACAACTAGTGGCCAGGCTTGCTGCCAAGGACTACACTTCCCAGATGCCTCTGGTTCCTAAGAGAACACACACTAAAGGGAACCGACAAGAGAGGAAACTGATTCCAGGGAGGCGGTAATTCTGATCGGACTGGTACGAACGTTAAGGAGATCCCTTTGTTTCCTCCTTCCTCATTGCAAAAGGCAGATAGACACTGCTGTGCAGGCTCCCCCCCAAATCGAGTTGGGTATCCAGCTAGTGGTGCTGAAATAATCAGGCAAACAGACCGGCAACTCTACCAGCACCAGGTCAAAAACAACAATGGGCCAGAAGCCCTCGTCAGCTAGCTCCAAATAACGTGGAATCCTCTCCCCCTGCCAAACTCCCCAGAGCAGAAGCGGCTGTGGCAGCAGCAACTATAGCTTTAACCTCTTGGACGGAAGATGCCAAGGATTCCTTGGATGCTATGGAATCACTAGACTGGGCCGCCGAAGTAGAAGAAAGCGACCAAGAAGCTGCTGCAGAGGCGGGTCTCCTGAAACCTGGACCCAAATCATATGTGGAGGCACTCACCTTTCCCTCAAGCATGCTCAGACCAATGTGCAAGGAGCAATTCCATCCTATCGGGGACAGACAGCTGCATGGACTATTAGAATCCTTGGCTGAACAAGCTTAGACTTTCTTTTTTCTCCATTTGAGTAGAGTCTGAGGGGGAATGGGTAACACATGAAGATATTTTCTCTCGCTGTCGCACTCTCTCCCCCCGGGTGGTGGTGGTGTTCCCATTTTCAGGGGCACAATTCAGAGAAGCCACCCCCTCTCTGCACACTCCTCGTAATTGCCCAATATTCCCCAATTTATGCATACCTTTTGGCTTACCCTATATGTGCACAAAGTCCTGTGAATTTAATTTAAACCTGACTAATGGGACCTTGCCAGATGGCTGAGATGCACATTGTGTGCTCACCACTCGCCTTCCCCTGCAACAATTCTCCTTGGCTCCCCTCTAACCTTCCAAGGAAACTGCAGTCTAGTGCTAGCATCGGAATTCCACCCCCCATCCTCCTTCCTGGTCTGCATAGTGTCCAGGAAATATTCCCCTTCTTCTACCACTCTCTCTCCTTCCCCCTCCTCTTCTCCCTCCCCAGTGGATACATATTCGATGTTTGTCCTACCACTAGGGTAGGTTCTCCTCTCCTCCTTGGACCCTCTGGATCCCAACTCATCACTGTGATCCACGAGGCCAGGTTGGGACAGGTTATTCATGATTTGGTGAAATCTCTCCCCTTATACCTTTGGTGTTTGAAGCAGTGTGGCATGGAGCGCCCTCTCATTGGACGTCTCCTTTCACATGTTCACCTCAACACCAATAACTTTTGCTTGTTAGTGTGTTCTATTAAGAGCTTTAGCTCCATTGTTACATTTTAGAGTATTGCATTTTCAAGTTTGCTTTTTATATAATAGTTCTTATTTGCTTGTTTTCTTCCTCTCCTTTCCCCAACCAGGTTGGACTCAGGTGGGATAACAACTGCTCATACTTCCTTTCTCTCTACTTTGCTATTGTCTCTGCTACTTTGCATATACGGACATCAGGCAGGTACTTTCTCTCACCCAGCGTTTGTTGCCGTCTGTCATATACCTCCAGGGTGGTATCAGGGTGAGTACCTATTTTGTTTTCTCTTTCACTGAACCTCGGAGAGATGGCAGTGACTGCAACATCTTCATCAGGGCAGGGCTGGAGGTGCATCTCCTGGAATGTTAAGGGACTTAATCATCCAGCTAAGAGAACTAAGGTTCTACAATATCTTAACTCTATGGGGGTGGATGTAGCCCTTCTACAGAAGACGCACCTTACCAGCCAGACAGTATAATGGCTAAAGAAGCTCTGGGTTGGCACAGTGGTTGCCAGTTGTGCAACCACCAAATCCAGAGGAGTGGCCATTCTATTAAAGAAATCTGTGCCATGAGTAATAGAGGATAAGTGCACGGACTCCCAAGGGCGTTGGATAGTAACTCAGCTGTCGTATCCGGGAGGCAGAGTACTGATTGCCAATGTGTATGGCCACAATTTGGATATAGGGGAGGTATATTCAGACCTCAGTCAGGCCTTCTTGGATTTGATGAACGGCTTCTCTGATGTCCCCATTCTGTTAGGAGGGAATCACAATTTAGTCCTAGACATTTTTCTTGATAAATCCCTACCCACCCCACAAACCCACCCCATGGCATTAACTAGTCTTACCGACCTGATGACAGAATGGAACCTATGTGACTCCTGGAGGGGGGCTAACCCACAGGGGTGAGACTACTCTTTTTACTCGGCAGTACATCATATGCATAGTAAGCTGGACTTTTGGCTTACCAATTATGCTGCAGAGCTGGGAATAATAGATGCCTCTATATGCAGCATATTAATCTCTGATCATACACCAGTTTCTATTTTGTACTCCCCACTGGGCCAGGGTGCCCCTTCTACAAGCTGGAGATGTAATCCATCCTTGCTGCAAGACAAAACCTTTCAAGCCTATATTAAAAAGGAAGCCATGTTACTTTGCTCTTAACCCCCCCTTGGGAAACTACGGCTTCTACTGTATGGGAGGCATTTAAAGCAGTCCTAAGGCGAAGAATTATATCCTTCATGACCGCCAAGAATAAGGCCAGAACAAAGACCATATCCTCACTGCAAGTACAGCTTGCAGCCCTGGAGAGACAGTTCAAAGTGGCAACTCAAAACCCACCTGATTCCCCTCTCCTGTCCGCTATCACTGGCCTAAAATACCAACTAAACACCTTGCTAAATGAAAAAAGCTGCGTGGCAATTAATCCATGCTAAGCATAAGTCCTGGGAGGGAGGGGACAAGGGGGGCAAATTTCTTGTGTATTACCTTCACAAGCAGCAATCATCCTCTGGGATACTTGCTCTCAAAAATCCATAGGGCAAAATTGTGTCTACACCTAAGGCCATAAACAAGGTGATGCAGAGCTTCTTCCAGGAGCTATACTGGTCTTAAGCTCAGTTATCAGACATGGAGCTCTCTACCCGGCTATCCAAGATGTGTGATGGGGTTTCTCTCCCTAAACTCTCCCAGGAGCAATGTGCGGTCTTAGATGCCCCGGTTACCCCACAGGAACTTCATTCTGCCTTATTCCAGCTGGCCAAAGGGAAAGTACCAGGCCCAGATGGAATGACAGTGGAGCTGTATCAACTCCTTCAAGCAGAAATCACTGCCCCACTCCTACAGGCTTTGCAAGAAGCCCAGGCCTCTACAGCTCTCCCTCCCACCATGAGGGAGACTCTGATAGCTTTAATTCCTAAAAAGTCCTCTGACGCAATGGATTGTGCTAATTTTTAGCCCATTTCCTTGCTGTCAGTGGATACTAAACTGTTAGCCAAAGTCCTGTCGAATAGGCTCACTCCATTTTTACCAACCTTAATACACCCCTCACAGGCTGGTTTTTCTAAGGGAAGATCGGGGGCAGACAATCTCCGATTGGTCCTTAATTTAAAATGGTTAGCCTTGCACTCTGACACACCGATGGCAGCCCTGGCCATAGATTTTGCCAAGGCTTTCGATTCTTTAGAGTGGGGTTATCTCTGCATGGTGTTGTCCCTATAAGGGCTCAGGCCATGGTTCTGCTCCTGGGTCTCCACTCTTTATCACTTGCCCACAGCTAAAATTGTAACCAATCAAGATATATCCCAGCCCTTTCCTTTACAGAGGGGCACCAGACAAGGTTGCCCCCTCTCACCTCTTCTTTTTATTCTAGCCCTGGATCCCTTGATACAGAAACTTCTGAGGACCCCAGGCATTACTGGGATTCCAGTGAAAGAACATTGCTTCCTGGTTAATGCCTATGCGGATGACATGCTGCTCACCCTGTCTAATCTGGAGTTCTCCATCCCTACAATTCTACAGGTGCTGCAGGAGTTTGCCTCCCTTTATGGCCTAGTAATTAATCAAAAGAAGACAATTTTATCTCCCATGAACGCAAGGTGTGGAAGAAATTGTCTACAAAATATGGATATCACCTGGGCACCCCAGGGATTCTCATACCTTGGGATTTTTATTCCTTCCACCTGGAGAGATCTAGAAAAGGTTAATTTTTCTCCTTTGTTAACAGCTCTTACAGCTGAAATTCAGAGATGGAGGAAACTTCGGCTTTCCCTAAAGGGTAAAATAGAGGCCATTCATATGTTTATCTTCTCTAGAGTTTCATACCTCCTTAGTAACCTCCCCATCCCATTGTCCCCTAAGCCCTTCTTACAATTGGACAAACTGATCTCCTCCTCCTTTTTGTGGGAAGGCAAAATGGCACGCTGAGGCCAAGCCAAATTACGGGCACATTGGACCAGAGGAGGGTTGGGACTCCCATGGTTCATGGGATATCACCTAGCCTTTTGTATGGCCCATGCTACCAATTGGTTTGCTCTTTCCTTATCCCCTCCTCAATGGGTATGTTTAGAAGCAGCTCTCCTACCTGATAATTCACTTTTCTCTCTGCTCACTAACAAGAAGCCATCAGGAGACTTGCTTACCCCTATTATGGCAGAAACTTGTAGGGCCTGGCAACAGGCAATGGCCCTCACTGGTACTCCCAATGGATAATACCTCCCTTCGATCTCCTACACCCCCCTGTGGAACAACCAGCTCATAACGGTGGACTGTAAACCTTTATACTGGCACTACTGGGCTACCAGGGGTATTTGGGTGGTGAGGGACCTCCTCCTCCCGGATAGTAAGACACTCATGTCCTTTGAGCAATTGTGAGAGACTTATGGATTGAAAGCACAGGATTTTTGGAGATACCTCCAAATCCAAAGTGCAACCGCCTCCCTTCTAGCAGCCTCAACTGTTACAGGGAAGTGGAATTGCCTTGCCACGCTCCATGAGCCCAGAAATGGCAGGGATTTGGTTGGAACTTTGTATAAGGTTATTAGGGATGTCCAGCCCAACACTACTTTGGCTAGCCAGACAGCATGGGAAGCTGAACTTCGATGCCCCCTTTCACAGCAGCAAAGGACTGATTGTTTGAAAGCTGCCTACTTGGCTTATGAGGATGCAAAAGTCAACTGATTCAGTTGAAAATTCTCCTCAGGTGGTACAAGACACCTGCAGTGCTCCATAAACTGAATGTAATGAAACATGATAAATGCTGGAGGTGCAATACCTCCCCTGCCCATGTACTTCATATACTGTGGACATGTCCAGTACTTCAGGGGTTTTGGCTGCATGTTTTAGAGGACTGTTCTAAGATTATCGGCAGACCTCTATCAATTGGCCAACCCTCTCTGGTGCTGGGGGATGTCTCTATCCTGGGCCCATTGCCTGCATCAACTAAGGTCTGGGTGATGGTTGCAGTGATGGAGGCTAAGAGATCCATATTGATGAAGTGGAGGCTGTCTACTCCTCCCATGATCTCCCACTGGTGGGCAGCAATAGTTCAGCTGGCCACATTTTAAAGACTGTCTGTGATCGGGAAGGGCCATCTTTCCAGATTTCACAAGAAATGGGACACATATCTGCACTCACACATTTGTGCAGTCCCACCCCCTCCCCCCAAAACCCACCACTATTTTGAATCATGCTGCCTCCTCTCTCTTCCTCCTATTTTCTCCTTTATCTCTACTCCCTATCCAGACCATTGTTGCCCAGTGTCTGTATAGAATGACTACTTACCCCACACTGCCCACTCTACCATTACTAGCTTTCTTCATGTCATAGGTCTCAGATGTCCAATCTGAAGGGACTCAGGTGATCTGACTAATAAGAAGAGATATGAGGACTCTGACCTATGATCTTTATGACTGTCCTTTGAGCAGTTAGTTACTAGAGATCCCCTTGGTTGAAAGAGGTACTAATCTAAAAACTGATTGTTATATTTGGATATGTATAAAACTAGTTCAAACAGAATGTAAGTTTATATGATCCATAAAAGTGATGGGAGGTAATATGTAAATCCCTCCTAGCAGTTGCAGTTATGGAATATTCCAAACATAGCTATGGTGTTCCTGTTTACTTGTATGGTCAATGCCTGGGTGTCTTTACCTTGGTTGGTTGTACTTGAAAAAACTAATAAAATCTTATATGGTAAAAAATAAACCAGGAATACTGAGACTGTGCCAGGCTGAGGTGCAAGTCTGAGAACAATGCAACTGGGATACGCCAGGGTATTGATAGGGTGAAATTTAGTGCTTATGTGGCATGGCTCAGCATTTTTGAATATTTAACTGTTGCCAGCCACATTGTGCATGGTGAAATGGCACAATGGCAGCACAAGTGGCTTCAGAACAGCAGACACATGTATCAGTGCTACTGTGGCAGTGATAGGCTCAAGTACAGTGCTATTCATGGTGGGTGTGCAAATGGTCACATGAACAATGCAAGGTGTATATAGGGCTCTTTGCATGTCATTATGGACCATTTACATGCAGATGGACCGATCCACAACAACTTGCATCTGGTGATCTTCCAGTTAGCATGAGCTGGGTACAACACCCACCCTGCCCCTTAGCACGTATGTGTGTGAACACCTGATTGTCCGATCAATATGTGAAAGATATCTCTGGTGATCCAGTGGGTACTACCACCTCACCTGATAAGCTGTGGAGCAGCTGCACTGGATTGCTATGATCATTCTTTTATACAGAAAACCCATGATTGAGAAAGGGGGTAAGGTCCAATGCACCGCCAGACATATTGTTATAATAGAAACCACGCAATTATGCATGGGGGTGGTGATGTTCAAAGATGGTGGTATCGTACCTTGGGTGTCCATCTAGAGGTCCCGGCTGACATGTTGTGCTATGTGATATTAAATAGTGCATATGCAACACTGTAGAACTTTTTTGGGTGGTGGAACAACTCACCTATGATAAGTATTTCAAAACAGCCCGGTGTGGACTGTTAATGCACCAGTATGCAAAGCCTGACATTTGTATTGGTTTAATATTGCATCTTACAGCACAATGTAGCTTATGATGAGAATGCAATAAAATAGGATTGCTGTTACTGTATGTTAGCATTTATGATAATAAGAACAGAAACCAGAAAAAGTGTAGTTTTAAATTTATCGTTACACTGTTTTTACAACACATACTCACACACATGCACATTAACATAACAGTAATGGAGTGTTATATGTCTTTCCTATTGTAGATTACTACTCATCTGTAAACATGAGAGTTTGGAGTGTGAGAGAGGTGTGCCTGCTGCTTGAGGCAGTCCAGGCGTGAGGGTCTGCACACATCTCAATGCGTAGTACCAATAGAAAGTTGGACACCATGTGGAGGAAGATTAATTCATATTTGCACATGATTCTCAAAGTAAAGAACAAAACATCATTACAGTGCAAAAAGAAGTGGAAGCTGTTGCACCAGTGCTTCTTCCACTTAAAGAGTAGGGATGGGGAGATACCAGACAATGACAAGTGCTGGTACTACCTCACCTACGAGCTGTGGGAGGCTGCGTGGAAGCCAGCCGCAGGGGAATGTCTGACACACCGTAAGTAAAGCAACAATATCTTGAAAAGAAAATAATATAATTGTACATTAAACAACAACAAAAAATTGCTTACCTATGATTGATCAGTTTGTGGCTGGACACAAGGGTCTGCATTGTGAAACTCTCAGTCTCAGTGGGCGGATGAGTAAGGGGGCTGTTCACTACTATGGTGAAATTGTTATGAACTGACATGCAATTGGGTTTCATTCAGATGGTGGTGTTACATGGATAGTACTATTTCTATACTACCTGTGATCGGGTTATTGAATTATCCACTGTGGCAGCACATATCTATTTCACTTTACTAAGCTCGTGGTTGGACTGAGCCTGAAATACACTGGTACAAGAGGTATAAATAAGAGTTTACAAACTTCACAGTACCTGTGCTGTGAAGACACACTGTACCAGAAGTGTTACATCCTATTTAAAGACTAGGTGTGGTCTCTATTGCACAACCTGCTGGTGAACATTACAGGTCGTTGCTCTATAATAGCAACACCCTAGCACAGTGACAGGCAGAAGTTGCTGGGGATCAGTGCACCTGTATCTAAATGGGGCATGATCTTATCTTACTGGTTTCATGTGTGCACTGCACACATAATGAGACATATACCGACTGCTGAAAGTTGAACTACTATATGTTGCGGGACTGCACTTCTGCTGGTGCACACCTGTGCTCGTCACTTGAGACTTGTGCTGCTGCAGTGCTACTGTATCATGTCCAATGCAGGTGGCTATGCTGCCATTTTTAGTTGTGTGATGCATAGCACACCGCCATTCTATATTGGCTCGTAAACACCATAGTACAGCATAGTGGTACTGCACTTAGCATTTCGTTACACCCTGTTGCAGTTTGAAAAAAGCAGACAGTGTTTTTTTTATAGGTTCATTCCAACAAAACAATGTCTGATTATAAGTAACATGCAAATGCACTATCATGGTGCATGTGTTGAGAAAAATACATTTATTTTCGATGTAAATCAACAGTCAGTATATAGGCATCATTTTATGTCTCTGTAACAGATTTGAGGTAGATGTAAATGTGAACTGCTTAGTAGGACAAACACATTTGAACTGTTATACTGAGTTTTAACTGTAATATTAATAACTGTTCTCATGCAGGTCTGGGTACTTATTATACAGTATATATTAGATTCAACTACTATCAGTATTATATAAGTAGCACTGTACAAGTACTAAAAATTAAGCCACAGTGTTAATATCTTGCTTAGGTGTAGTATTCCTGTTTAAACACTTCATAGTTTGTGTGGATGAACAATGTCTGTGTATACTAAATCTAGATAATGTTAGCTTACAGATAGTTGAAAATTGTAAACTGTAACTGGTGTTAAGTACGTGAACATACATATGATACAGTTACTATGTCTCCTTTTCATGTTTAATTAACAGCACATTGCAGATGTCCCCAAACCACAGCTGAGGTAGTGCCAGCACAAGAGGAAGTTGTGGAGGCTGTGGAGATTGATACTGACTCCATCATATTTGTTGAGTCAGATGGTAAGCAGATAGTTGACATTCTGTTCAATTGTTACTATCAGTGGTTACTGTGCATCAGATTTGTGATCATCTGTAACAAGACATTGTGTGTTCCATTGTCCTGTTACATACACCTTTACTATGACTCTCACTAACAACCTATTGACTTCTTTTGCGGCTTTGCTAGATATACTGTTAGTACTGCAGTGAAGTCTAATTTAAGAAGTTGTTAACATATGAAGAAATAAACTATACTGTGAATGTTAATGTTATAAGTGTTGTCAGTTTCTGAATTTAACAGACAACACATTTACACTACTCAGTTGTTCTGCTTATTACTGTTGTTAAGTAATAAGTAAGTCTGTAAATATGTTTATTGCTTATGTGTATCATGATACTTTTGTTGCACAGTACGAAACAGTAGACAGAATGAGTTGTGTTTTAGTGACATTCACTACTTTACAAAATATGACAAGTAACTAAGAGTTATTAATACCATTTGTTCATTATTTTATTTAACAAAATTGTACAGATGATATCACATGTGTTTAATGTCTGGGAATCGGGTAATGGCCATGGTATGATCACCTCAGGTAGTTGATAGGGTTTCATGATGACCTTCAAGAGCTGAACTTAACAGGTTAACTTTACCATGGCAACCATAAGAGACACTTTTACTTTCTTTCTCAGCTGATAGCAAGAGATCACCTTTTAAATGTCTATGGGCAAACAGAGCACAAGTTTAAATTGCATGTCTCACAACTATGGAACTCTGGTGCATACTTTTTTAAATGCAACAGTTCAGAACTTGCATAGTGTGGATAACAGCTTGAAAAATTGTGAACAGTAGCATAATAAACCTGTGTATCTACTGATAATGCCAGTTAATATGTGATTTGCATACATAATAGTATTGTGACAGTTCTGTGCACTATCCTCATCTATATTCACAGCTTTTAATACATATATTTATGTGACTGTTAAGTATCTCTATTGAGAGGAAAGCACACTAGCTTTAGGTTGATGATAATGTACCGTATTTATTATCTTTTTTTGCTAAGCAGTACTGCGCCTCAACAAAGAAAACAGGGATTGGAAAACAGTAGCATTACTAAATATCATGATTGTTCTTTTTCCTGGTTTATGTGTGTCTTATGTCAGTATGATGGAGACATGGGACAGATACATTGCCCTATGCTGCTTAGTTATATTAGTACACTTACAGGGAGTTAATGTTCATGCCTGCATTGATAGAAAAAGTTATGTACTTCTGAATTTGTATTGTGTTTCTTCACACATCTACTAGGCAGATGCATTAACAACAATGGTACATAGCTAGATAACAATATTTCAAAAATGATCTGTATATAAGACAGTTAAAGGATCATTACACATTGACATATTCAAATGGCTACTATTAAATAATGTACTTATTTATTTTACAGTGGCCAGGGAGGCAGTCGCAATGCCAGTGATAGAGGTGAAGGAGGAGCCTGAAACCAGTGTTGAACGTAATTATGAAAATTAATTAACATACACAGAAAACATTTTGGTAACTACAGTATCAGACCAATCATACTGTAGTGTATGTCACATGAATACATTACCCTGATGACTTAATGTGTGTATGTTTACAATTTATTTTTTTGTTAGTCTCATAGCCTATTATCTACTCTGTGCTGTGCATCATTAATTGTCTACTAATTATACAAACCCTGATCATTTACAAATTGTGTGAGGCAACTATTAACATTAACAAATTATTCAGAAGGTACTTCTTCTATAGCTGTAGAGGAAGAAAACATTACTAAGTTAAAAGTATCTAATTTCACCAATATTATCACAGAAACATGGGTAACTTATATTAAAAGGGGTTCCACTTGGTACAGCAGTGTTGCACCAGATAAAATGTAGTGTTGCACTATGTACAATATTCATCACATTATATTCTTCTGTTAAAATTCTAATGTTTTGGGGTTGATCACTAATGTATCCAGCACAAGTGTGGGGGGGACATGGTTAAACACACTTGGCATATCCTGATATTCATCTTGGATCTGGTGAGTATATAGTATCTCAATCCTTCTTGCCACCGTAAACTGATACTCAAACACGAGACAGAAAAATAAGAGAACCAGGGGGTACCCACCCAAAACTGAATTGTTGTATTGCAGGGTGAAACACAAGCTCTCGACATGTCTGGGTGTGGCAACCGCAGCTTTGTACCAGGGACTGCAAATGTCACACCACTGTACATGTCTAATTTTGTACACTGAAACAAAGGTATGTTCCAAGTAATGCATTGCACTGATCCAAGACCAATTGTGGGCATGTGTATAATCAAATAGTATTAATATTATCCCTGATGTACACTGCACATCTTCCACCATGATCACGGTCATTGTAAATATGAATATTTAACTAGCAGTACATGAGTACCACCCTCCCCAGAGAACCACTCATGAATGCAACCCCGATCCCTCTCCCTCTCCCTCTCTGCAGTGAATGACGGTTGGCAACTCCCCACTCATAATGTATGTGAACACCTGCTGACTGACACTGTACACTGTACCTGTATGCTCATTGCTTTGAAGCATGTAACAATGGGCATGTAGACCATTCCATATTAATAAATTTCAATATATGAATTGATCCATTAACATAGTGGGAGTGTGTAGTATGGCATGTTGTGCATCACCATTGTAGTATGCTCTGGAACCCTGGCTGTTCAGCCATACTGTACACTGTGACTTGTCAGTCAGCTGATATCCTTGTGAGTGGGTAGGTGTGAGCCACTGTTCACAGAAGGGTGGCTGGAGTTGCTTGTCTTACTGCATAGGGTGTGTATGCGGGGATACCAGTGTACCACCAGGAATATATTCACTTACAATCCATGTGATTGGGTGTCACTGGTCCACTGCATTACCAGGGTGAACATTAGCAATATTTTATTATACTTATACCTGGAATTCTGCTGGGGCACTGCACTGGACACCAGTTGTTATGCTAAATCTAACATACTGGGAGACTATGACATCCTTGGTGTCCAGGGAACAGAGGTTGTTGGATGGCTTTCAGGACCTGTTCCTAACTCAGCAGGTGGGGGAACCAGAGAGGAGTGGATACTGGATGTGGTCTTGGCAGATAGTGACCAGATTGGGGGCTTGGAGGTAAGGGGCCCATTGCCGGGGAGTGACCATGCCACGGTGTGGTTCTACCTGAACCTAGGAGGGGTAGAAGGCTGCACAAAGATGGAGGTAACTGACTTCAGGGGGTGGATTTCAAGGAAATGGGACTGGATCCTTAAGGAGCACTTGGATGGGATTGGGTCAAACATGGATGCTGACAGTAGGTGGGAAATCATCAGGAGAGGGGTGCAGGATGCTACCAGCACCTGCGCAAGAGTAAGACAAAAATGTGGCAAGGCCCAAAAACCCTGCTGGTGGACCAGGGAGGTTCAGGAAGTGGTGAGGAGAAAGGTGGCCTATAGGGAATTCAAGTGCTCAAGGAGTAAAAGGGACCAAAGGGAGTATGAGCTGATGGCCAGAAAGGCCACTAGGGTGGGAAGGGTGGCTAAGGCAAGGAAGGAGCAGAACCTGGCCAGGGAAATTAGGAGAGGGAACAAGGGGATCTTTAGATACATTGGGGAAAAATGAAGGGTGAAGGGGCAGAATAGCAGGATTAAAACAGTGGAGGGATGGGCACAAGACCCAGGGGAGCAGGCTGAGGTACTAAATGAGTACTTCACCTCAGTTTTCACCAAGGAAAATGAGGGGGCTGCATCATACATGGGAGGAGGCGGTAAAACTGAGGAGGAGGGACCCTTACCAATCGGCGGGTCTGGGGGCAGCACTGTCAAGTGGGGGGAAGGCAAAGCAGGGAGATGAGGTAGCTGAGGTGGAAATCACATCAGAGAGAGTGAGGGAAGCCCTCAGGTTCCTTAAGACAGAGAAAGCAACAGGGCCAGATAAATTACATCCCAGAGTCCTGAAGGAACTGATGGATGTCCTGGTAAAACCCCTGGTGGAGCTCTTCAGCATTTCTTTGAGGACAGGGTGGGTGCCCCAGGACTGGAAGGTGGTGCATATAGTGCCTATCCACAAGGGGGGGATCAAGGGAGGTGTTAGGAAACTACAGCCCTGTCAGCCTGATTGCGGGGGTGGGTGAGGTGATGGAGGGCATTGTCAAGGAGAGACTAGGGTGAACCTGAAAAAGTTGGGGTGCCTGGATGATAGACAGCATGGATTCATCCTGGAGAAATTGTGTCAGACAAACCTTGTGGAGTTATATGACTGGGTGATGAGTGCCTTGGACCTGGGTATACCAGTGGACATCCTCTTTCTTGACTTCAGCAAGGTATTTGACTCTGTTCCTCACGGGGGCTTGTTGGATAATGTGGAAGAAATGGGGGTGGAGAACCAGATGATTAGATGGATAGGAAATTGGTTGCAGAACCAGACCCAGAGGGACATGGTTGGTGGGATAGTCTCATACCTAAGGAGGCTCATTAGTGGAGACCCTCAGATATCAGTGCTTGGTTCCCTCCTGTTCAACGCCTACATTTCTGACATAAGGAAGGGTATCAGGAGTGACATGAGTCTCTTTGCGGATGACTCAAAACTGGGGGGGTGGTGGTGGATGGGGAGAAGGAGAGGGTTGCTCTGCAGGGGGACCTGGAGGCTCTGAAAAGGTGGTCTAGAAAGCAGAAGCTGAGGTTCAATGCAGGGAAATGCAAGGTACTGCACCTGGGAGCCAGAAATCTGGGCCAAGTGTACACCCTGGGGGAAAATGCTACAAGTTTTGATGGCTGAGAGGTACCTGGGGGTGGTGGTGGATGTCAAGATGAACAGCTTTGAGACTTGTAGGATGGCAGTGGCAAAGGCCAACAGGATGCTTGGATGCATCGCTAGGGGGTTCACCTCCAGTTGGAGGGAAGGATACTCCCACTGTATAACTGCTTGGTGAGGCCGCACCTCGACTACTGCATGCAGTTTGGAGGCCACATTTAAAGAGTGACATTGAACTCCTGGAGAGGGTCCAGAAGAGGGCAACCAAAATGATTTGGGGCTTGGGGATAGGACCTATGTGGAAAGGCTTGGAAAGCTAAATATGTACACATTGGAAGAGAGACTGGACCGGGGGGACATGATACAGATCTTCAGGTACATGAAGGGGGTAAATAGGTAAGGAGTAGTCAGGGTGCTCCAAAGGAAGGGGAGCAACTAGAAGGCATAGGTGGCAGCTGGAGGGTGGGGGATTCAGTGGAGAAAGGAGGATGTGCTACTTCACTGAGAGGGTGGTGAAGCCATGGAATGCACTGCCAAGGGGTCTGGTGGAGGCAGAAATGGTGGAGGGGTTCAAGAGGGGGTGGGACAGGTACAGGGTAAGGGTTCTGGAAGCAAAAACCAGTGCAATGAGAATATCTGGGACTGGGAAGGGAGAAGCCAAAGAGGGAGATGGGGACAGCAAGGTCAGCTCCCAGGGTGGGGGGCTGACCAAATGAGCAGACACAAAAGACCATTAGGCCTATTCTGCTGGCATTTTAGTATTTTAGTAAAATAAAAAGTCAATCTTTTGCAGGTTAAGCACAAGCAATAAAGCACAGTTGTAACAATTACATTTTTATTTATTTTCTTGTCTCTTTACAGATCTGCCTCACATGGAATGGTGTCAGGTGCACTGCAGCTGTGTCCGCAAGCTGGAGGACAAGATTGACCAGATGAAGAAAGAGTTCAAGGAGGAAACTGCTGCACTGTGGGAGGGGCAGAAAAAATTACTATCCCTCCTGACAGCGCAACAGGCTACTGTTAATCTTGTCCTTCAGCCCGTGGACACAGCAGCAAATGTTATCGCACCCACCAGCACTGGTTCCCCTTTGCCACCTGCAGTGACCCTCCCTGACCCATCATGAGCAGCCTCCACAGCTGGTCTGGTATCTCCCCTAATGGGCACAACAGCTTCCACTTCTTGTGCGCCTCCACATGGTGTCCAACTTTTGCCCTGGACTGCCTCAAGCAACAGGACACATTTCTTGTTCTTTTGTAAATTCTGTAAATATACATACTTTATTTTGTGTTACTCTTTTGATAATCATTATTTATTTTCTGAAATGCCACATTTGTTTTTGAAAAATTTGTGTACTTTCTGAATAGTTCTTTTTTTTTAAAGAGATCTGCTATAAGACAAATTTTTTTTTGGTTAATATTGCAACATTTATTTTTATTTGTATTTAATAATGGTCT
The DNA here is from genome assembly GCA_016271365.2 of Neoceratodus forsteri. Taxonomy (NCBI): domain Eukaryota; kingdom Metazoa; phylum Chordata; order Ceratodontiformes; family Ceratodontidae; genus Neoceratodus; species Neoceratodus forsteri. The sequence continues at coordinate 41,867,387 of JADMNL010000035.1, forward strand.
ATTTTTTATTAACCACTTTGTTTACTGTGTCTCATTATAACTATATGTTGATATGCTAACTTTGAAAAAAAATGTACTATATAAATCTATTTCTGCAAAGAAAACCATTTGTATTGTACTACTGTAAGTTTTGGGGGACCATACACTTATATATATATATAAATATATATAGTATTTGAAATGAGTGCTTTTACTGATATTATCAAAACAGTCTGACAAATACATTTGTCTGATTGATTACAAATATTATTACAGCACTATCTTTATCTATAATTAACATGAATGTAGTACTTAGCAATATGCTGAACAATGTCTCACACTGTTTCAAGAAATTTGTAATAATTTTACTGATAAGCCACTCTCAGGGATTATGTTAATTGTCAGTTGATCACTTTCCAGGGCAGACTGGCACTTGGCTACACGTTCTGCTACAGTGCACTCCTACAAGATGATTGACAGACCACTAACATGACTACTGCTAATGTTTAATTGACTTATTAGTAAGGAAGCCCATTGCTGATGAAATAAGAGAAAACAAGGACATTAGAGATGACCACAGTGAAAGTGAAACTGTAACAGTCACACCATTTATTATAACTGATATCAAAAGGGTATCGTGATATGTATGCACTGCATTTCACAATATGTATCTAGTTAGAGAAGCACAACATGCAAGAGAATGCACATCTTTTAGTCTAGTTGTCATAAACATGATGCTTCATTAAATGTTTTTGTCAGTGTAATGAGTCACTGCTAAATGAAAGAATGTTAAATAGCAGCACAACATGAGTTGCTGTGTGACATAGTAATGGTAACTAGAAGTAAATAAAAAGCCACTAAGAGGCATGTCCATATGGTTTAAATGACAAAGAAACACGAATCTAGTGTTCACACTGCAACTCTTCAAGGCTTGTAACACCACTACATGATTTGTTTCATGACATAGCAATGTTAGTTGTGACAGAAACAAAAACACTCAAAGTTATGTACGTCTTGACTGCGTATCAAATAGAAATGTCACAGACGCTCTCAGTGTGAGATTCGTAGGTCTGTTGTTACAGTGTATGACTTTCTAGTGAAATACATAATTATAAGTGTTATGAAACATAAATCAGGCACAGCAGTCCACAGGCTGAAGCAATGTAAATACACATACATCAGCTGTTGTGAATACAAGACCTTGAGAGCCACACTCTCAGTACATGTTTTCTTTGTGTGTCATCACTAAACTGTGCAGTAACACAACTGAAAGTGTTAAAAGGTATGCACAAGTTGATAGAGAACCAACACACATGTATCAGGTATTGGAACCACAGGCCATTTGAAGCTACACTCTTACAAGATGATTTGGTGTGTGTAATAGCAATGCTAACTGTTAGAAAAACAGAAATCAGCAAGAGGTATGCAGAGGTTCATATAGCCCAACACACATACATTATGTGGTAGTAATGTATGTTCTTTGTATGCATGATATCACAACATGATTGCTTATGTGTCATAGCAATGGTTACTGTGGCACAAGTAGAAGCAAAATGAGGTATGTACAGGTTGAAACAGCTTAAAACATATATGAACCAAGAAATACATTATACATTAACACATAACCGGATACAGTAAATGTCGTGTTGTGAGCATAGGGCCTTTGTGTTGCACACTTTCACCACCACATTCCATTTACTATTTATAGTCTTCATTCTCAAAAAGAAGGGAAATTCATGGCAAAAAAATCCATTTAATGCATCAGTTAGGGTTGTTCCACAGTGACAAAAGCAAGGAAATGTGGTGTTAGGGTTGAAAACCCTAACTCCACATTCACCCCCCCACCCACACACACACACACACACACACACATGCAAGTAGGTCGGAGGACCAAGGCAACACAACCAATCACAGACAACCAGCAGCAGGTGACAGAAATAAAATACAACTGTCTAAATGTACTACAAGACATCTCCACCCACCCAACCAGGTACTGCATGCTCAGTGGAGATCCATAGCAAAACTGAGGCCATGTACACCAAATGTACACATCCCTGATTGCAGGTGCACACAACATACCACACTTAGGAGTTGCATAGCCTTACCTAGCGATGCCACACACCCCACCACACCTGCTACTGCACCTGGTCTGCAGAGCCAGAGCAAAAGTAAGGCCTTGGACATGCATGGCATATCAAATGGATTTCAGGTATGTACAACTGAACACAGTTAGGCACTGTAGCCCTTCGGCAGACAATGTGCCACCCTCCAATACCAGGAACTGCATGCTGACTGGACAGCCACAGCAAAAATAAGGGCATGCACATTACCAGTGTAAGTCCCTCATTGCAGCCGTATAGAGTTTTGTACACTTAGAAGTTGCACAGTTTCAGCTACACAATGCCCACACCCACTACTTGTTGAATCTTGACTGCAAAGCCACAGGAAAATAAAGGTCACAGACATCAACAGTACACCTTCATGATTGCAGCTACACTCCAGTTATCACAGTTGTCAGTTGCATACCCTCAGTCAGGGAATGCTCCCCAAAACCACAAGACCAGATACTGCATCCTGAGTGGGGACTTATACCAAAACTGATGGCATGGAGATCAATGGTACACCTCACTCATTCAAGTATACTCAACTTAGCACAGTTAGGATTTGCTTGGCATTACACCAGGAATGCCATTGTCCTGGTCAGGTACTGCATCCTGAGCAGAGAGTTACAGATAAACTGAGTCTATGGGCATCCATGTTACACCTACGCCACTGCAGCTACAGTTATCTTTGCATGCTTAGGAGTTGCATGGCCTCAGCCAGGTAGTTCCCCCAACACACAGACCAGTTACTACATTCTGAGTGTACAGCCACAGCAAAAGTAAATCAATGCACATCAATGATACACTTCCATCACTGAAGCCGCACACCTGTTAGCAGCATTAGAACTTGCACAGCCTTGTACAGGCAATGGCTTGCTGAGTCTCCAGATCAGGTTCTGTATCCTGAGTGTATAAACACAGAAAATGTACAGTTAAGCACAACACATGCTCAAATGCTACAGTTGTTGTCTTATGATGATGATGCATGTGTCCTGAAGTATATTTAGGCAGTTGTATTATATTTTTGTCTACTCATAAGTGTACAAACATCTGTATACCTGCAATCATGGAGTTTCATTGTTGATGTACAGTCACGGTGCAGCAGCGGGTGTGGTGGGGTGTGTGGAATCACTAGGTAAGGCCATGCAACTCCTAAGTGTGGTACGTTGTGTGCACCTGCAATCAGAGATGTGTACATTTGGTGTACATGGCCTCAGTTTTGCTGTGGATCTCCACTGAGCATGCTGTACCTGGTCGGGTGGGTGGGGTTTTCTTGTAGTTCATTTAGACAGTTGTATTTTATTTCTGTCACCTGTTGCTGGTTGTCTGTGATTGGTTGTGTTGCCTTGGTCCTCTGACCTACTTGCATGTGTAGTGAATGTAATGTGGCGGTGGGAGCATAGGGCATGCCACCATGTGAGGTTTTGTCAGTTTGCTGCACAAAAACTGTATGACTGACTGAAATGAAAATTCATAAATTAAGATATGTACCATACCACAACATGTATCACAAATGATATCTGAATCTGTTCAACAGTTGCACAGCATCAAGCCATGAAATCTGTGCAGGAGTGACGTAAAGAACATTTTTGCCACTTCACTACACAAGAACCATATATTCAAAGGAACCAAAAATTGTTAAAAGAAGACATGTACCATAGCACACCGTGTGTCCAGAATTGTGTGCACATCTGTTCAACAGTTGCACAGTGGCATGAGCAAACATCATAACATGCACAATACAGCAATTGTAAGTGCCAGTGACCCAAAAATTGTCAGAGTCAAAGATGTATTATTAATCTTTATTCATTCCAAATGGAAGGCAAATCCGACACATGGTTCAGAAGTTATTGAAGCACAATGAACCAAATTTTCATTTGTCGGAGTGGCATAATTCTGCACCTGTTAATGTTTAACATATCAAACCACTGCAAGGCACATCCATACCACTAGGGCTAACTATGCTATAAATTTCAAGCCAGTACCACCATGCAGAATGCTATGCACAAAACGTAAACTGTGTAACACAATATCTCTGCAGTAAATTATTTTTCCAACATGTAAACAGCATTGTTCACATCTCCAGGGCATCCACTCAACACCCTTCAAATTTCATGTGAAAAGACCAAACTGTTCCAGAGATATTCAATTTTTATGTTTTAAGAAGACTCCCACCACAAAATGGGGGAAATCACAGCCAAAAATGTGCTAAAATGGCGGACCTGGTGGACAAAAAATCTGTAACTGCAAGGGGGGCCAGCTTCAAATGGTAGTAACTCTGGAACAGAACAACATGTTTTCACCAAACAAAAACTGGCATGTTCCTTGAATAAAGGTCTTTCTATATGGCAAGTTTCAGATCAATCAACCACACACTGGCTGCGCTATGTGTCATGGAAGACAGTGCAGAAATATAGCAAAAACATTGTGTTTTGTACTGCACTACTCAAATGCAAATGCAAAAAACAAACTGTTACTTTAAAGCAAACAGTGATGGAAACAGTGAAGTAAAAGAAAATAGTAACTCAAATACAAGCGCAAATGGTACCGCACACGGTGTTGCAAACAGAAATGACAAATCAAACAGTAAGAGAAACACAAGTGCAAACGTAAATGAAAACAGAAATGGTAATGCAAACAGTAACGCAAACACTAACAGCAACAGAAACGCAAACAGTAATGAAAACGTTAATGCAAACACTAACGGAAACGCAAATGGTAATGAAAATGCAAATAGTAATACAAACTCAAACAGAAACACAAATAGTAACAGCAACGGCGAGGCAGAAGGAAGCAATATCTCTCTAGACAACTGCAACACTACTGAAAACACAAACACTAAGGCCAAAGGAAATGCAAATGCAAAGGGTAATGAACATGCAAACGGTAATGGTAATGCAACTGAAAATGCAAACGGTTATGCTAACACCAAGGATGATGCCAAAGAAAACAGTAGCGCAAACAGAAATGCAAATGCAAGCACGTGTGCAAATGCAAATGGTAACGCACACGGTGATGCAAAAGTAAATGCAAATAAAAACAGTAATGGAAATGCAAATGGTAACACTAATGCAAACGCAAACACAAGCGCAAACACAAAGGGTAACGCACAAGGTGATGTAAACAGAAGCACTAAAGCAAACAGTTACGGAAACGCAAGCGGAAATGCTAACGGTAACAGTAACGCAGAGGCACACCCTTTTTTTCCCAAAAAGGTGCATTCGGAAGCACAGTGAATACAAAGAATGTATGCATAATAATGGCCCTTAGAGCAGAAAATGAGCACTTGGAATACTAAATTCCTTATATCTCAGGAACCATACGACGAAGAAAAAAATTTAAAATCTAATATTATTTATGTCTTTCCAGGCTAGTTTTGCACTTAGCCACCTAATGGGGGACTAAGCATTTTCTGATGAAAACTCCATATCTCAAAGCATTTTCGAGATACGGGCCCTCGAAAGGCATGGCGGATGCCGTAATGTTAGCTTAAGGGAAAAATTGTCAACTTCAGAGTATCGTAACTTTGCAGCCCTCTAATATTGTATCATCAAACCACCAAAAGGCACATCTGTTGGATGTTGGCTTTCTTCCCTCCAATTGTCAGCCCAAAAGACCAAATTGTTCTTTTGCAGGAGGGTGGCAAAGATTCCCTACTGTTTGGCCATAGGGTCTCAAAGTACTTTTTGCAAATTACAACACTTTCGCAAATAAAATCATGAAAGTGTTGGATATTCGAAAGTACTTTGCGACACTACTGTTTACGAAAATTTAAAAAACATATTTCTGGGGTGTTTTATCCCCAAAAAATACATGGCTAGCATCCTCAGGGCTCGACTAGGTGTACACAAGAACTGTGTCCCTAGAGGGTCTCAAATTTAAATGCCAAGCATTTCTCTGACAACCAACTGAAAACAAGATGGCCAATTTGTGACACTACAAGGGTCATTTGTGAAAGTAAAAAGTGCATTTGTGACGCTTTAGAATATTTTAACTTTTCCCATAGACTATAATGGAGAATAGTTTTTTTTGAATAACTTTTGAACCGTTTAATATTTTTTCATGAAATCTTCAAAAGGCACATTGGGGACCTCTGCTGCATGTTTCCTGAAGTTTTGGACTTACCACACAAAATGTGAGACCTGTAGGTGCAAGCAAAAAAAGTTCAAAAAACAGTAATTTGTGCATTTTTTGTGCTCTGTAGCTCCACAACCATATATCCGCCCATTATGAAACTTAGCAGGTCCAGAGATCTATGGTACCAAACTGTGCATTCCAAATTTCAGGCCAATCTGTCATATGGTGGCAAAGTTATTAAGCTACCAAATTTCAGATTTAACCTTAAATGGGGTACTCAACCATAACTATAGAGACACTACTGCACAATATACTGTACAATATATTATAGCGTCATGGTAGTGCAGTATAGTTAGAGTTGAGTACCCCATTTATGGTTAAGTCTGAAATTTGGCAGCTTAATAACTTTGCCACTGTATGACGGATTTGCCTGAAATTTGGAATGCATGGTCTGGTACCATAGCTGTCTGGACCTGTCAAGTTTCGATATGGTCAGATGTATAGTTGCGGAGTGACAGAGTGCCAAAAAACACACAAATTATGGGGTTTTGTGCACTTCTTTGCTCATCAGCCTGAAAACTTCAGGGAACATGCAGCTAGGATCCCCAATGTGCCTTTCAAATATTTTGTGAAAAAATATTAAAGCAGCAGTGCAACGAAAATGGGTTAAAATTTGACCCCTCCTTTTTTTCATCCTAATTGATGCCTCATGTCTTTCAGTTTATTTTGATGGTGAAATTTTCAGTTTTCATTAACATTTTAGAATTTTATGAATATTTTAAGGTAATTATTTCTCAAGAAAAAAAGATGGCTGCCTCATTTTTGCATAGAAATAATAATACTGAGGACCCGAGGAGAATAAGAGTCCAGACAAAAATGCAAATGCACAGTACACAGCATAGGAAGCATCCAGAAAACCCAAATCAACAGTTCTGCCAATTTTTTTTATAACCATAGCAGAAAATTAGCTTTTTGGAATAACTTTTTTCGTTGCACCGCTGCTTTAAATGGTTTAAAACTTATTCAGAAAACACTGAATCCCATTATAGTCTATGGGAAAAGTTAACAAAATATGCGAACGTGTCACAAATGCAGTTTTTAGTGTCTCAAATTACCCTTTTACTTTCATGATTCAGCCATTTTTTTTCAGTTCGGTGGTCAGAGAAATGCTTGGCATTTAAATTTGGGACCCTCTAGGGAAACAATTCTTGTTGTGTTCACCTAGTCGAGCCCTGAGGATGCTCCCCATGTCTTTTTTTGGGGTAAAACATCCCAGAAATATGTTTTTAAAATTTTTGTAAAAAGTAGTGTCGCAAAATACTTTCACATATGCAGCACTTCCTTGATTTTTTTTGTGAAAGTGTCATGAATTGCAAAAGGACTTTGCAACACTATGCACAAAACAATAGGAAAACATTAGTTTGTTTTTTTGGGCTGAAATTTGCAAGGAAGAAAGCCAACATCACGCAGATGTGCCTTTTGGAGGTTTGCTGCCAAAATATAATAGGGCTACAAAGTTACAGCACTCCAAAGTCGACATTTTTTCCCATAGTATAACATTACGGCGTCCACTGCGCCTTTCGGGCCCCGTATCTGTAGAACGGTTTGAGATGTGAACTTTTTGTTGCAAAAATTCTTAGTCCGAGCAAAACTAGCCTGTAAAGTCGTAAATAATATGAGATTTAAATTTTTTTTCTATGTCATACGGTTCCTGAGATATAAGCAATTTAGTATTCCACAAACTCATTTTCTGGCACGAGGGCCATTATTGTGCCCACATTCTTTGTATTCACTGTGCTTCTCAATGCATCTTTTTGGGACACAAAGCATACGCATTTGTGTTACTTTTACTGTGAGCGTTTGTGTTCACATTTCCACTTGCGTTCCCATTACAGTTTGCGTTAGCATTTCCTTTTGCATCACTGTATGCGTTACCATTTGTGGTTGCGTTTTCATTTGCATTTCCATTTGCATTACTGTTCCCTTTGGCATCACCATTGCAGTAATCATTAGCATTTGCATTTCCATTTGAGTTACCATTACCGTTCTTGTTTTCATTACCGTTTGCATTACCATTTGCGTTTGCATTTTCGTTACCATTAGCATTTGCATTTGCACTTTTGTTTACATTGCTGCTTGTGTTACTGTTTCCTTTGCCTCACCGTTACCGTTGCCATTTGCATTTGCATTTCTGTTTGTATTACCATTACCATTTGTCATCATTTACGTTTGCACTTGCGTTTCTATTACCGATTGCATAATAATTTCCATTCGCGTGTGCGTTGCATTATTTTTACCATTTGCGTTTGTGTTCACATTTCCGCTTGCGTCACCCTGTGCATTACCATTTGAGGTTGTGTTTTCATTTGCATCTGCTTTTTCATTTGTGTTACTGTTTCCTTTGGCATCACTATTGCCTAGCGTTTGCGTTTGTGTTTCCATTTGCTTTACCTACCATTGGTGTTTTCATTACTGTTTGTGTTACCATTGCGTTTGCATTTTCATTACCATTAGAGTTTGTATTTGTGCTAGCATTTAGGTTGTCACTTGCGTTACTGTTTCCTTATGCTTTGCCATTGCCATTACCATTGCAGTTGTATTACCATTACCGTTTGCATTTCCATTACCATTTGCATTACCATTACTGTTTGCATTTATGTTTGCTCTTGTTTCCATTATCGTTTGCATAATCATTTCTGTTTCCGTCATCATGTGCATTACCGTTTGCGTTTATTTTTGCATTACTGTTACTGTTGCTGTTTCCTTTTGAGTCACCATTGGCGTTACCATTTGTGTTTGCTTTACCAATACCGTTTGTGTTTCCGGTACCATTTTCATTATTGTTTTCATTTACGTCACTGTGTGCATTTACCGTTTGCATTTTTATTTGAGCTTCCATTTGTGTTTCCATTACCATTACCGTTTCAGTTTTCATTGCCACTTGCGTTACCATCTGTGTTTGTGCTCACGTTTGCACTTGCGTTTCTGTTACCATTTCTGGTACCATTTTTGTTTGCTTTTGTGCTTGCATTTGCATTACCATTTGTGTTACTGTTTCCTTTCACATCACCATTGGCATTACCGTTTCCACTCACATTTGCATTACCATTACCATTTCCATTTTTATTACCGTTTGTGTTACCATTTGTGTGTGAGTTTTCATTACCATTACTGTTATGATTACTGTTATCATTACAGTTAGTGTTGGCATTAACATTCCCATTAGGATTACTGTTGCCGTTGCTGTTACTGTTAGCATTACCGTTACTGTAAGGGTCATTACACAAAATGGGAAGCATGGTGGCTCCCACCACCACATAGCATTCAGTATTTATAGTGCACATTCTCAAAAAGAAGAGAAATTCATGGCACAAAACTCAGTTTAATGCATCAGTTAGGGTTGTTCCACAGTGACAAAAGTGAGGAAATTTGGTGCTAGGGTTGCCACCCCTACCATCCCACCCCACCCCCACCAACAGCCATTGGGGTGTGCATTGGGGTCATCATGCCTAAGTCTCACCCCATTCTCCTATACTGCACCACCTTAGCTTCTTTACACATGGATTGGGTGAGATTAGGCTGATGACCCCAACACACCCTATATGCCTGTTGGTGGGGGTGGGGTAGGATGTTAAGTGTCAACCCTAATAGTGAGTTTCCTAACTTTTGTCATTGTGGAACAACCCTAACTGATGCAATAAAAGGATTTTTTGCCATGAATATATATATATATATATATATATATATATATATATATATATATATATATATATATATATATCTCCACACAGTTACTCATTTATCCATGCTAACCATGTTCAAATGTGAATAACTTTATAAACAAGAAAAGATAGAATGGTACTGTGAGTATGAAAATTGTTCAGCACAAAATTATCTACAAAATGAGTGGTGTTTCATTTATAGATACCATTTAGATTTTTTATAATTAGGAAAAAACAGAAGAAAATGTAATTTTTTTAACTTTTTTGACAAACAAATGCAAATAACTTCAAAATGAAAAATGATGGCATGGTACTCTGAGCATGGAAGTTGTTTAGCACACAGATATCTGAAAAATGAGTGGCATTTCATTTATAGGCACCTTTTAGTTTTTTTAATAATTAGCAAAAAAAAACAGTAGAAAATATAATTTTCTTTTCACTTTTTTGACAAACAACTGCAAATAACTTTAAAAAGAAAAAGGTAGTATGGTACTGTGAGCATGACATATGTTCAGCAAGAAGTTTTCTACAAAATATGTGGTGTTTCATTTACTAGCAACCAGCAAGCTAGGCGGACATTCATGAAAGTTAACTGAAAGTCCCAGAAATTATCATAAAAAAAAGTTAAATGGTCAAAAGCAAATGTTCCTGCACTGACAGAAAGCATCCCTATTGCAAAAATGAAATATACAATGGTGAGCTGTCATATAAATTATTTATCTACACTTGTGCTGTTTGACCTCAGACACCTCACTTATGGCTTACACCACTCATGAGGTTACCCAAGGTCAAACAGTACATATGTAGATAAATAATTTGTCTGACATCTCATCATTGTATATCCCTTATTTATATATATTCATGGCAAAAAAACTCCATTTAATGCATCAGTTAGGGTTGTTCCACAGTGACAAAAGTGAGGAAATTCAAAGTTAGGGTTGCCACCCCTTCAATCCCCATGCCCACCCCGGCCCCACCAACTGGCATCTGGGTGTGTGTTGGGGTCATTGGCCCTAACTCTCACACTATTCTGTGTGTAAATAAGCTGAGGTGGTGCAGTATAGGAGAATGGGGTGAGAGTTAGGACTGATGACCCCAACGCACACCCTGATGCTTGTTGTTGGGGGCTAGGTGGGTATGGGGTGCAAGGAGTGGCAACCCTAACAGGGAATTTCCTCACTTTTGTTGCAATGGAACAACCCTAACTGATGCATTAAATGAAGTTTTTTGCCATGAATATATATATATATATATATATATATATATATATATATATATATATTATGGTAGCACGGTAGTGCTACCATAGTTAGGGTTGAGTAGCACTTTTAAGGTTAAAGGGGTCAATTTGCACCTTAATAACTTTGCCACTGTTCAACAGATTTGCCTGAAATTTGCCATACATAATGGGGTACAGTAGATCTTGAGATCTGCCAAGTTTTGTACCAGTTGGATATACAGCTGTGGAGTTATTAAGCAACAACAAAATGAGTATTCATGCTTTTCTTGTGAATTCAAGTTCCCATTATAAGTCAATGGGAAAAGTTAACAAAAAGTTCAACACTTTCGGAAATGCACTTTTTTTAGTGTCGCAAATGACCCTAGTAGTGTCACAAATCTGCCATTTTTTTCAGTTGGTGATCAGAAAAATGCTTGCATTTAAAATTGAGACCCTCTAGGAACACAATTTTTTCTGTGTTCACCTAGTCAGACCACGAGGATGCTAGCCATGTCTTTATTTTGGGGTTAAACACCCCAGAAATATGTTTTTCAAGTTTCTGGAAAAAGTAGTGTCGCAAAGTAGTGTCGCACTCATGACACTTTCACAAAATTTTGCAAAAGCTTTCGCAAATTGCGACACTACTTCTGCAGACTATGGCAAAAATGACAGGTATTCTTTGTCACCTTGCTGCAAAAGAATGGTTTGGGGTTTTGGGATGAAATTTGGAGGGAAGGTAGCCAACATCTTACAGATGTGCCTTTTGGTAGTTTGGTGAAAAAATATTGCATGGCTGAAAAGTTACGGTACTCTGAAGTTGGCATTTTTTCCTATAGACTAACATGGTGGCGTACACCATGCATTTCGGGGCTCGTGTCTCGAAACCGATGAGAGATACAGATTTTTTGTTCCCGTTTCCTTTTCTCTTTCCTTTGGCATTATTCTTCAAGTTAACTTTACCATTTGCATTTACAATTGCGGTACCGTGCCTGTGAGCATTGTGGTTTGCATTTATGTGTGCGCTTGCGTTCGTGTTTCTGTTTCAGTTCCCTTTCGCGTTCTTTTTGCTGTGACACTTAACATTTAAATTTAAAATACCACTGCCATCACTGTTCGTGTTACTAGTTGCATTTTCGTACGTGCTTCAATGTCCGTTTGCATCACTGTTCGCTTTGGCGTCACTTTCCACTTGCGTTTCTATTAATGTTTCCTTTATCATTTATGTTTGCATTTCCATGTGCTCCACTGTTCGCACTTCTGTTTGCATTGTTGTTCCTGTTACTATGTCACCAGACATCACGTGGTGCATGCTTCCACCACCACATTACATTTACTATTTCATGTCATCATTCTCAAAGAAGGAAATTAGAGGCAAAAAACTCCATTTAATGCACCAGCTAGGGTTGTTCCACAGTGACAAAAGTGAGAAAATTCAGTGTTAGGGTTGAAAGCCCCCCTTGGACCCCCAGCCCACCCCCAAACCGGCATCAGGTGCATGTTGGGGTCATCGGTCCTAACTCTCACCCTATTCTCCTATACCTCTGCTTCTTTACACATGTGATGGGGTGTAAGTTAGTGTCGATGACCCCAACGTGCACCCCAGTGCCGGTTGGGGGGGTGGACTGGGGGGTCCAAGGGGGGCTTTCAGCCCTAACACCAAATTTCCTCACTTTTCTCGCTGTGGAACAACCCTAACTAATGCATTAAACAGAGATTTTTGCCTCTAATATATATATATATATATATATATATATATATATATATATAAAAAACTTCATTAATGCTCCATTTAGGGTTCTTTTACAGTGAAAAAGTGAAGAAACTTGATTTTAGGGTTCCCACCCTTGCACCCCACCCCAGCCCGTCCCCACCAACAGGCATCAGGATGTGCATTGGGTTACGTCGGCCTAACTCTCATCCATCCCATGTGTAAACTAGCCGGTGGTGCAGTGTAGTAGAATGGGGAAAGAGTTAGGGCCGATGACCCCAACGCACACCCTCAATGACTGTTGGTGAGGGTGGGCTGGGGTGGGCAGCAAGGGGTGGGAACCCTAATATCGAATTTCCTCACATTTTTCACTGTAGAAGAACCCTAACTGATGCATTAATGAAGTTTTTTGCATAGCATTTCCTTACATTTTAAGAAAGAATAGAAAAGTACAATGATGCACATGTTGGTAGGAGCTCGGAGCCCTTTGGGCCCCACGCTCCCACCAACTTGTAAGTGTCAGGCCACATTACACACCCAATAACTAAAAATTACATTGACAGCAGCAAGGCCGCCCACCAAACAAATGTTAATCTAGTAGAGCAATAGAAAATGCTGTCCACAAAATGTAAAGTGCACCACACAAAATCTCTGCAAAATATATATTGTCCAACTCATAAGCACTGCTATTGACATCTACAGAACATGCCATCAACACCCTGCAAATGTCAAGTAAAAAGACCAAGCCGTCTCCAAGATATAACATGTCACAATTTGAAATTTTCATTTGTCAGAGTGGCACAGTTCCACACCTGTTGACATTAACACACACACACACACACACAACAACTGAAAATTACATCCATGACACTAAGGCTATGCACCCTATCAATTTCAAGCCACCAGCAGAATCCAAAACACTGTCTGCAACAGGGAAAGTATGTCATGCAATATCGCCGCAAAAAAACTTTCTTTGACACATAAACATGATAATTCACATCTACAGGACATGCCGTAAACACCTTTTGAATTTCAAGTAAAAAGACCAAGCTGTTTCCAAGATAGTCAATCTTAAAGATTGGTAAAATTTCCCTATCTATTGCATTATAAAAAAATCTGGCCATCTTATCCCTATCTCACGATCAAAGATGGTGATCAAAGAATCTCGCGATCAAAGAATTTGCAGGCTCACGATCAAAGAATTTACAGGCTCATGAACAAAGAATTAAAACTGTTCTAATTTAAAAAATTCAAAGAATTGTGGTAAACCACCACCATGGTTCATCAGAACAAAGCCTCCTGGGTAAAACCCACCCTCATTTGTCTACCTAGGACACTCCTGATCTGAGAAAATAAATGTTCTTATCTGGCCATCTCATCCTTCACCCACGATGCACGATCACGATCAAGATCAAAGAATCTCACAATCAAAGAATTTGCAGGCTCGCGATCAAAGAATTTGCAGGGCCATGACCAAAGAACAAAAATTTCTGTAATTTAAAAAATTAAAAGAATTGCTGTAAACCACCACCATGGTTTGTCAGAACTAAGCCCCCGAGTAAAACCCACCCTCATTTGTCCTCCTAGGACACCTCTAGGCTAAGAAAATCATTTTTTTAATCTGGCCATCTCATCCCTCGCTCATGATGCATGATCGTGGTCAAAGAATCTCGCAAACAAAGAATTTGCAGGCTCGCAATCAAATAAATTGCATGCTAGTGAACAAAGAGCGAGGGACGAGATGATCAGATTTTAAAATTGATTTTTACAGCCCACAGGTTCCCTAGACAGTTAAATGAAGCTGGGTTTTGATCAGGGGGCTTTGTTGTGCCCCATCTCAATAAAAAAAATAAGTTTTCTGTATCCCAGGTAGTCTAGTGCCCCCCATGATAAAGTACATAATGATGTCTCAATCCATGGTAGTCTAGTGGCCCCCCAGTGTGTCTTTCATTATAAAATTGTTTTTTTATCACTGGTAGTCTAGTGCACCCCAATGTGTATTTGATTAATATTTCTTCTTCAAATCCCTGGTAGTCTAGTGGCCCCCTATCTGTATTTATTTAAATATTATTATTCTTGATGTCCCTGGTAGTCTAGTGGCCCCCCATCATAATAAAATAGATAAGGAACTAATAGATAAGGAACTGTGATTTCCTGGTAGTCTAGTGGCCCCCCACTCAGCTGTGGCAGCCCACTCAGCACCCCACCCTTCTCCAGCTGGTGACTGGCACAGCCCGACCTCTCACCTCCATGGTCAGCTGCTGACTGTGCATATTACGAGTGCTAATTCAAAGAGGTGCACTGAAATGATTTCTGAACAAATGTTTGAAGTAGCACTCGTAATACACACAGTCAGCATCTGGCCATGGAGGTGAGATGTGGGCTGTGCCAGTCACTGGCTCGGGAAAGGTGGGGGTGCTGGGTGGGCTGCCACAACTGGATGGGGGAGTGGGGTGCCATTAGACTACCAGAAAATCACAGTTCCTTATCTATTTTACTATGATGAGGGGGCCACTAGATTACCAGGGACATCAAGAATTATAATAATAAAATACAGATTGGGGGGGCCACTAGACTACCAGGGATATGAAGAAGAAATATTAATGAAATACACACTGGGGGGCACTAGACTACCAGGGATAAAAAAAAAATTAATAATAAAAGACACATTGGAGAGCCACTGGACTACCAGGGATTGAGATATCATTATGTATGTTATCATAAAGGGGGGCCACTAGGCTACCAGGGATATAGAAAACGTATTTTCTTTATTGAGATGGGGCACAAGGAAGCCCCCTGATCAAAACCCACTGTAATTTCACTGTCTAGGGCACCCCTAGGCTGTAAAAATCAATTTTAGAATCTGGCCATCTCATCCCTCACTCACGATGCATGATCGCGATCAAAGAATCTCATGATCAAAGAATTTGCAGGCTCATGATCAAAGATTGTTAGCGAGCCACGAACGAAGATTTTTAAAGCTCAAAACTCTATTTTTGGACTGATTTGGATAAAACCAAAGGCATGGCTCAATAGATCGGGGTCATCTGAGTAAAACCCATCCACGTTTTACTTTAGAAGTGACCCCTGAGCCGAGATATTTGTGATTTTATGATCTAAAATTTCAAAACAAGATGGCGGACCTTGCTATCAAAGAATTTAAAAAATCCTCGGTCACAAAGATTCTTGAACCATGAGGCTGCAACGTCTTTGATTGCCAGGCGGGACCAGATGGCCAGAACCCCATCCTTTGTTCGCAAAACATACATATAAACTTCCCCATAGACTTATAATGGGAAATTAAAAGTGGCATAACTTTTGAATGCCTTAATATTTGTTCAGCAAACAAAAAGCAGCATGTTTGGCCACCAAAGCTCTTTCAAATGAGCCATCTCACAGAGTGGTACATCACACAACAGCTGTGCAGGGCCATGTCCAAAATCCCAAAAGCTGCCTCCAAAAATGGATAATTTTGCAGTTTTCAGTGCTTTCATACACAAAGACCGTAAGTCCAACTGAAACATAATTTGGCAGATCAAGAGATCTACCATGCCCCACCGTATGTACCAAATTTCAGGCAAATCCCTTGAACAGGTCCAAAGTTATTAATGCCCCAACTTTTGACTTTAGTATGTAACTGATCACTGAACCTTAACTATAGTGGCGTGACCACGCCAATATAATATATATATATATACAGATAGATCTATCTATCTATCTATCTATCTATCTATCTATCTATCTATCTATCTATCTATCTATCCATGTGACACATGATGGGCATGAGTGTAATATGGAAAATATTTTCTCTCCTCTAGAGTGACCTCTGGATATTCACTCGTGGCAAAGTCATGAGTGAGTATCCAGAGGTCACTGTGCAGGAGTGAAAATATTTTCCATGTCACATGAGTGCACATCATGTATCCTATTTATGCAATAGAGCCCCCTATTGTTGCAAGAGTTACCATATGTGCAGCTTAGCACAGCTTTGCCTCTTTGCACAGTTTGCATGGGTGTGATAAATGTATTTATTTTGCCTGTGGTGATGTCATCAGCATTTATCTAACTCCAGTGAGAATACATGCTTTTGTTTACTATAGTAAAATCTCACCCTAGTGTGTGTGTGTGTGTGTGTGTGTGTGTGTATGTAAGCAATAATACCTGACAGGGTGGGCTTTATTGGGAAATACCAGACCGCCAAGGTGTGTAATGAGGCCTGACACTGCAGGCAGAGGGCCTTATAGCCCCTAGAAGGTCCAGCATTTCCCAATAAAGCCCACCTTGGAGGGTATTATTGTGGTTAGAAAATGGGCACGGCAAGAAGAAATGCTGGAGAATTTTTGTTTTTAATAAAAAAATTAATTAACATTAAGTTTTGTAATTAAATAGTTCCTCCGCCTGTATTGGAATAGAGGACTTTTGGTCTAACTGAGATGCTGTAGTTCATAAAATGCTGGTTGAATGCTATTGGTGCCCCCAGAGTAGTTCCTCTATCTTCAGGGTGACACCCACACTCACACAGTTCTGTTTCCCTTTGATTTCCCCCTTCATTTTTGTTTTAAATATTGCAGACAAGAGCTGTAGCAGTTCAGGAAGCAAGCTGCAGTGTGGGAGATGGAGTGTGGTCAGGCTATCAGGCATTTCTTTCAGTAAAAATGAACAAATGTGCATTTTAGTCTGTGGAGCTTTATTTTTACCTCGTTTTGAATGTAATTGGTTTCAAATTGCATTCATTATGGTCTGGAAATGCTTTGTTGGTTTGCCAAGAGCAAGCGGTATCTCCTGCTGCAGTGCATGAGAGGAACGGTATTCTCTTGGTTTTCTTTACTGCAGATGGACATCTATGGGCGGTATAGAAAACTAAGAAAGCACTGCTGCTCTGTTGCTTAGTAGTGTGTCAGAGATACTGCTGTTTGTAAGTGATCACAGTGCGCCTTTTGGAACCTGGAATAGTTTCTAAGAGATCTGATGCCATTTTCTTTTGGTGCTTTGTCTGTATATGGTTGCTTTCAGTGGAAGGAGAAGAGTGGCCCAGAAGCTATTTTTCCAGGTGTCGGGGAAGAGAAAAGAAATGGTGGCTGACGAGTGTTAACATTCAGGGTGCCCAAGAATTCACTGAGTAATGGGGCACCCAAACTGGCTCTTATTTTATTGCGGGCTATATTGAAAAATACCCACCCGCTTAGGTCAACTTCTTGACCAATCAGTGTGCTAGGATTATCTCACCCATTTTCTAATATATATAATAGTGTGTGGTCAGGCCACTATAGTTAGGGTTCAGCAGTCAGTTACATACTAAAGTCAAAAGTTTGGATGTTAATAACTTTGGACCCATTCAATGGATTTGCTTGACATTTGGTATGCATGGTGGGACATGGTAGATCTCTTGACTTGCCAAATTGTGTTTTGGTCTGACTTATGGTCTTTGCATATGAAAGAGCTGAAAAATGCAAAATTATCTGGTTTTGGAGGCACCTTTTGGGATACTGGATGTGGTCCTGCACAACTGTTGTCTGGTGTGCCACTCTGCAAAATGCCTCATTTGAAAGCGCGTCGGTGGCCGAACATGCTACTTTTTGTTTGGTGAAAAAATATTAAGGCATTCAAAAGTTATGCCACTTTTAAGTTCCCATTATAAGTCAATGGGAAAATTTATATGTCTGTTTTGTGAACAAAGAATGGGGTTTTGGCCATCTGGTCCCACCTGACAATCAAAGAATTTGCAGCCTCGTGGTTCAAGAATATTTATTCCCAGGGATTTTCAAAATTCTTTGATTACAAGGTCTGCCATCTTGTTTTTTAATTTCCAATTGTAAAAACACAAATATCTCTGCTCAGAGGTCACTTCTGAAGTAAAACTTACATTGGTTTTACTCAGGGGACCCTGATCTATTGAGTTATTAGCTTTCAAAATCTTTGTTTGTGGCTCGCTAACGATCTTTGATTGCGAGCCTGCAAATTCTTTGATCACGAGATTCTTTGATCGCGATCTTGCATCACAACCTATTTTCACTAATATCTCGGCTCAGGGGTGGGCTAGGGACACAAATCAGGGTTGGTTTTGATGAGGGGGCTTCATTCTATCGAGGCATGGTGCTGGTTCGGTTCCAAACAGTCCAGAAATTGAGTTTCACCATTTTGTATTCTTTGGTCATGAGCATGCAGTTTCTTTGATCATGAGCCTGCAAATTCTTTGATCACGAGATTCTTTGATCGCTATCAAGCATCACGAGAGAGGGACAGGATGGCCAGATTTTAAAGTAACTTTTCTCAGCCCTGGGGTGCCCTACAAACATAAATGAGGATGGGTTTTCCTCAGGGGGCTTCGTTCTGCCCCATCTGAATAACTATAGTAGTCTATAAAATATCCCTGGTAGTCTAGTGGCCCCCCCATCATTATAAATAATGTTATAATGTCTAATGTCCTGGTAGTCTAGTGTCCCCCCAATGTGTATGTTTTTTTAATCCCTTGTAGTCTAGTGGCCCACTCGAGTTGTATAAAAAAATTAGTACTGTTAATTTCCCCTGGTAGTCTAGTGGTCCCCCCATCTGTATGAAATCATATCCCCTCTGATTGTACATATCCCTGGTAGTCTAGCGACCCTCCTCCCTCCATTATAATAAAATTTACAATTATTTCATTTTTCCTGGTAGTCTAGTGGCTCCCCACCCCCTCACCCAGCTGTACCAGCCCACCCAGCACCCCCAGTGAAGCCCCCTGAGAAAAACTCAGCCTCATTTATGTTTGTAGTGCACCTCTGGGCTCAGAAAAGTAATTTTAAAATGTGTCCATCTCGTTCCTTGCTCTTTGTTCATGAGCGAGCAAATTCTTTGACCATGACCCTGCAAATTCTTTGATCATGAGATTCTTTGATCACGATCATGCATCATGAGGGTAGGGCAAGATGGCTGCATTAAAACATCAATTTTCTCAGCCCAGGGGTGCCCTAGGAAGTCAGATTAGGGTGGGTTTTGCTCAGGGGGCTTCGTTCTGTCGAACCATGGCGGTGGTTTGCCTCAATTCTTTCAATTCTTTAAATTACAAATGTTTTTATTCTTTGTTTGTCTGCCTGCAAATTCTTTGATTGTGACCCTGCAAATTCTTTGATTGTGAGATTCTTTGATCGCCATCTTTGATTGCGAGGGCAGGACAAGATGGCCAGATTTTTTATAATGGAATAGATAGGGAAATGTCACCAATATTTAACATTGAATATCTCGGAAATGGTTTGGTCTTTTTATTTGAAATTTGGAAGCTGTTTACAGTATGTCCCATGGATGTAAATTACAGTGATTATATGTCAGAAAACAATGTTTTGCTAGAGATATGGTGTGGCGCAGTTTACGTTCTGCGGACAGTGTTTTGCTTGTGGTGGTGCCTTGAAATTGATAGGATACCTAGCCTTAGTGTCATAGATGTACTTTTCAGTTGTTGTGTGTGTTAAATGTCATCAGGTGTGGAACTGTGCCACTGTGATGAATGAAAATTTCAAACTTGACATGCTATATCTCGGACATGGTTTGGTCTTTTCAGTTGAAATTTAGAGAGTGTTGACAGGATGTTCTGTGGATGTGAACTGCAGTGTTTACATGTCAGACACTTTATTGTTTGCAGAGAGATTGCATGGCACAGTTAATGTTTTGTGGACAGCATTTCCCATTGTTCTACTACATTAACATTTGTTTGCTGGCTGCTTGTGTTGTTGTCAATGTACTTTTTAGTCATTAGCTGTATAATGAGGACCAACACTTACAAGTTGGTGGAACGCTCCCACCAACTTGCACAACTTTCTACTTTCCTATTGTTTCTTAAAAAGTAAGGAAATTAAATGCAAAAAACTTTGTTAATGTGTCAGTTAGGGTTATTCTACAGTGACAAAAGTGAGGAACTTCCCAATTAGGGTTCCCACCCCTTGCACTCCAACCCCACCCTGCTCCCACCAACAGGCATCGGGATGTGCGATGAGATCATCGGCCCTAACTCTCACCCCATTCTCCTGCACTGCACTGCACCACCTCAGATTGTCTGCACATGGGATGGGGTGAAAGTTAGGACCGATGACCCCAACGCACACCCCAATGCCTGTTGGTGGGGGTAGGGTGGGTTGAGTGCAAGAGGTGGAACTCTATCGACTTCTACTTTGTCATCAGAATATCCTAATCGATGCATAAATGAAGTTTTTTGCAATATATATATATATAGTCATTGCAAAAAACCCCATTAATGCATCAGTTAGGGTTGTTTCCACAGTGACAAAAGTGTGGAAATTCAGCATTAGGGTCACCACCCCACCATTCCACTCCCAGGCCCCCATCCTCATAACCCTAATGCTGCATTTCCCCCACCCACTCACACACATGCAAGCAGTGGAAGGGCAAGGAAACACAACCAATAAATCAATCAATCAGTCAAATTTTATTTAACCAGGCTTTTTGCCTTTGAGTATGCTTGTTTGTAAGGTAGTCCTACACAACAATTACAATGGACAACAATACAATGCTATAGATATAGCGGTACACAACATATACAACATTTGAATACAGTCAATATATTTTTTGTATTTTACAGTATATACAGATTACAGGCACAAAGGATAACATGGGAATACTGCCAGAAAACTATAGTAGCCTGTAATAATACAACACAACAGAAGATATTAAGTATGTGCCAAAGAGGAAACAGGGAGTGGAGAGATGAGAAGTGGAGGAATGAAGTGGCTGAGGAGAATGGGTAGGGGTAAGGAGGAGAGGAGCAGAAGTGCTAGAGTGACCTGACAGACAATAGCAGGATTGGGAAAGCAAGGTCTTGAGCAATTAACTACAACATAAGCAAGTTTCTTTCAAGGCAGCTGTGAGAAGAGACTTGAAGATGGATATCCCCAGTACCTTAACAATCTTAAGTGCCTTCTACAGGGAGTTCCAAAGGGAGGGAACAGCAAAGCTAATAGCGGCAGTGTCTGATCATGTTTGGATCTTAGGGACTTCAAACATAACGAATGCGTACCATCTCAAACAGTAGGTCCCTGACTTTTGATTAAATAGATTGGAGATATAAGGAGGAAGTTTATGTGTAATTTCCCTGTGAAACCAAAGGGCTGCATTCCTCTTCCTCCTGAGAGTAAGAAAGGACCAGCCAAGCATCTTGTAGAGCTGACAGTGGTGGAGCACTAGATATGACTCTAAGGGCATGGTGGTATAGAGTGTCTCATTTACTTAGAAGTGATACAGTTCAGTGGCTATAAAGGATGTCCATATAGTCAAGTAGAGGTAGGAAGGTTGTTTGGACCAGTGTCTTTTTTGCCTCGCATGTGAGAAGATGTCTAATACGATAGAAGATGCCCAGGCACTGTCTCAGTTTTTGGCTAGTTCCTACAAATGTACCATAAAATTAAACTTACTGTCTAGCCAAAAACCTAGGTATTTATGGTTGTCAACAATTTCATTTAGTTTATCAAGTAATGTGAGTATCCTATGACGATGTACGGTTGTTGTCGGAGTATGGGGTTTAGGGGAGATGACCATAGCTTTTGTTTTACTTGCATTAAGGATGAGCTTCAGCTGCAGACATTTGTTTTGCAGGATGTCAAATTCATGTTGCAGGGTCTTGAATGCAAGCTCAGAGGAAGAGCTCACTGTGTAGATCACTATGTCATCTGCAAATAGATGCATACATGCCTTGTGTATTTGGGAGTCAGTGTTATTAATATAGATCACCTCCACGGCCAGCCACCGACTGTGTGTATTATGAGCGCTAATGCAAAGAGGCACTCAGAAATTTCAGAGCACCTCTTTGCATTAGCTCTCATCACTACAATCAATCGTTAGCTGTGGAATGAGAAGTGAGCTGTGGCAGTCACCAGCTGGGGAAGGGTGGAGGGGTGCTGGGTGGGTGGGTGGGGGCCACTAGACTACCAGGAAATTTGACATCCTTATCTATTTTGTTATGATGGGGGGGCTGTTAGATTACCAGGGATATGAACAATAATTATAATTTAATACAGATCTGGGGGGCCTCTAGCCTACCAGGGATACAAAAAAGCTATTTTTATGAAATACAAATTGGAGGGGGCCACTAGACTACCAGGAAATTACAGATGCATATATGTTTTATTATGATGGGGGGCCACTAGTCTACCGGGGATATGACTTTCAATTATAATTTTATACAGATCGGGGGGGCACTAGACTACAAGGGGCATAAAAAAAGCAATATTTATTTCATAGACATTGGGGGACCACTGGAGATCATTATCTATTTAATCATGATGGGGGGGGCCCTAGACTACCAGGGATATTTTAAACATGATGTTTTTTTATTCAAATGAGACAGAACGAAGCCCCCTGAGCAAAACCCAGCCTCATTTAACTTCCTAGGGCACCCCTGGGCTGGGAAAATACATTTTTAAATCTGGTCATCTCATCCCTCACTCTTTGTTCTTCAGAAAGCAATTTGTTTGATCGCGACCCTGCAAACTCTTTGATCGTGAGATCCTTTGATCGTGATTGTGCATCGTGAGTGAGGGATGAGATAGCCAGATAAAAAATTCAATTTTCTCAGCTCAGGGGTGTCCTAAGAAGACAAATGAGGATGGGTTTTACTCAGGGGGCTTTGTTCTGATTAACCATGGCAGTGGTTTACCACAGTTCTTTGAATTTTTTTAATTACAACAGTTTTTATTCTTTGGTCATGACCCTGCAAATTCTTTGATCACAAGCTTGCAAATTCTTTGATCATGAGTTTCTTTGATTGCCATCTTTGATCACGAGGGAGGGACAAGATGAACAGTTTTTTTTTATAATGGAATAGATAGGGAAATTTTACCAATCTTTAACATTCAATATCTCGGAAACGGTTTGGTCTTTTTACTTGAAATGCGGAAGGTGTTTACGGCATGTCCTGTAGATGTGAATTATGGTGTTTATGTGTCATAGAAATTATGTTTTTGCAGAGATATTGCATGATGCATTTTACATGTTGCAGACAGTGTTTTGGATTGTGCTGGTGGCTTGAAATTGATAGGGTGCCTAGCCTTAGTGTCATGGATGTAGTTTTCAGTTGTGTTTGTTAAATGTCAACAGGTGTGGAACTGTGCCAGTCTGACAAATGAAAATTTCAAATTTTGACATGTTATATCTTAGACTTGGCTTGGTCTTTTTAATTGAAATTTGGAGGGTGTTTACAACATATCCTGTCAATGTCAATAGCGGTGTTTATGTGTCGGGCAATATATTTTTGGGGGAGATATTGTGTGGTGCAGTTTACATTTTGTGGACAGCATTTTCTATTGCTCGGCTAGATCCAACATTTGTTTGGTGGCTCTTCTTGCTGTTGTCAATGTACTTTTTAGTCATTGGGTGTGTAATGTGGCCTGACACTTACAAGTTGGTGGGAGTGCGGGGCCCAAAGGACCCCACACTCCCACCAACTTGTGCAACATTCTACTTTTCTATTCTTTCTTAAAAAGTAAGGAAATTCTATGAAAAAAAACTTCGTTAACGCATCAGTTAGGATTCTTCTACAGTGAAAAAAGTGAGGAAATTCAATTTTAGGGTTTCCACCACTTGCACCCCACCACCAGCCCACCCTCACCAACAGGCATAGGGGTGTGCATTGGAGTCATCAGCCCTATCTCTCTCACCCCATTCTCCTACACTGCATCACCTCAGCTTGTTTACACATGGGATGGGCTGAGAGTTAGGGAGGTGAGAGGTGGGCTGTGCCAGTATCCATCTGGGGAAGGGTGTGGTGGTGCTGGGTGGGCTGGCACAGCTGGGTGGATGGTGCAGGCCCACTAGACTACTAGGAAATTGCACATCATTAAGTATCTTATTATGATGGGGGGCCAATAGACTACCTGGGATATGAACAAGTAGGATAATTTAATACAGATCGGGGGGCCACTAGACTACCAGGGATATAACAAATCAATATGTAGGAAATACACATGGGGGGCCACTAGACTACCAGGACAGGAAATTTCAGATCATTATGTATCTTATTATGATGGGGGGCACTAGACTACCAGGGACATGAACAACTATAATAATTTAATACAAATCAAGGGGGCCACTAGTCTACCAGGTATATAAAAAAGCAATATGTTTGAAATATACATTGGGGGGCCACTAGACTACCAGGGAATTAGAGATAGTTATCTATTTAATCATGATTGAGGGGGGCACTAGACTGCCAGGGATATTGAAAACATTATTTTTTGTATTCAAATGTGGCAGAACAAAGCCCTCTGAGCAAAACCCACCCTCATTTAACTTTCTAGGGCACCAGTGGGCTGATAAAATCTATTTTTAAATCTGGCCATCTCATCCCTCGCTCCTTGTTCGTGAACGAGCAATTTCTTTGATTGCGAGCATGCAAATTCTTTGATCACAATTGTGCATTGTGGGCAAGGGACAAGATGGTCAGATTAAAAAATCTAATTTCTCAGCCCATGGGTGTCCTAGGAAGACAAATGAGGGTAGGTTTTACTCAGGGGCTTCATTCTGATAAACTATGGTGGTGGTTTACTGCAACTCTTTTAAATTTTTAAATTACAACTGTTTTTATTCTTTGGTCATGACCCTGCAAATTCTTTGATCATGAGCCTGCACATTTTTTGATCATGAGATTCTTTGATCACATCTTTGATTGTGAGGACAGGACAAGATTGCCAGATTTTTTATAATGAAATAGATAGGGAAATGTTGCCAATCTTCAAGATTGAATTTCTTGGAAACGGTTTGGTCTTTTTACTTGAAATTTGAAGGGTATTTACAGCATGTCCTGTTGATGTGAATTATGGTGTTTATGTGTTGGGGAAAATTTGTTTTGCAGAGATATTGCGTGATGCACTTTACATGTTGCGGACAGTGTTTTGGATTGTGTTGGTGGCTTGAAATTGATAGGCTGCCTTGCCTTAGTGTCATGGATGTAGTTTTCAGTTGTGTGTGTTAAATGTCAACAGGTGCAGAATTGTGCCACTCTGTTGAATGAAAATTTCAAATGTTGACATGTTATATCTTGGACACGGTTTCGTATTTTTACTTGAAATTTGGAGGGTGTTGATGGCATGTCCTGTAGATGTCAATAGTTGTGTTTATGTGTCAGACAATATATTGTTTGTGGAAATATTGTGTGGTGCACTTCACGTTTTGTGGACAGCATTTTCTATTGCTTTACTAGATTAACATTTGTTTGGTGGCTGGCCCTGCTGTTGTCAATGTACTTTTTAATCATCGGGTGTGTAATGTTGCACAACACTTAAAAGTTGGTGGGAGCGTGGGGCCCAACTTGTGCAACTTTTTACTTTTCTATTATTTCTTAAAAAGTAAGGAAATTCTATGCAAAAACTTTGTTAATGCATCAGTTAGGGTTCTTCTACAGTGAAAAAAGTGAAGAATTTTGATTTTAGGGTTCCCAACCCTTGCACCCCACCCCCAGCCCTCCCCCACCCACAGGCATCAGGGGTGCATTGGGGTCATCGCCCTAACTCTCACCTCATTCTCCTACACTGCACCACCTCAGCTTGTTTACACATGGGATGGGGTGAGAGTTGAGACCGATGACCCCAATGCACACCCCGATGTCTGTTGGTGGGGGTAGCAAGGAGTGCAAGTAAACCTTAAAATCAAATTTCCTCACTTTTATCACTGTAGAAGAACCCTAACTGATGCATTAATGAAGTTTTTGCATATATATATATATATATATATATATATATATATATATATAGGCACTGTTGAGTTGAGTAGGCACTTTAATGTTAAACTTCAAAATTTGCACATTAATAACTTTGCAACTGTTAAATGGATGTACATGGAATTTGGAATGCACCATCTGGTATTGTGGAACTCATGTTTTACCAAGTTGTGTTTCAGTCAGATGTATGGTTTTCATGCAGTGAAGAACCCCAAAAATGCACTTTTTGCCACTATTGCAAGTATTTTGCCCATGGCACTGCGTAAACACCGTGTGGGCTATTGGTCCAAAACATAGGATATAGAAAGGGTTTGGGCCAAGGTATATGCCAGCATTGGTTTGGTGAAAAAGTATTAATCCATTCAAAAGTTATTGAACTTTTAATTTCACATTATTTTTCTTTGTCCATCTCAGCACCGAACTTCATCCCAGTCACGGCCTTCATCAGGTCTGGCTCCCAAATCCAGTGTTCTCCTGTTTCCCCCCTGGCTTACCCCCCAGGGCTGGGCCATGGCACCTGCCAAGGTGTCACGGACACAGGTTGGGTCATGGGAGCCAGCCTGAGAGTGATGGAGGGTGGCGAGGTGGCGTTATGGAGGTGCTGCAGTGGGAATTTCTGTTTTCCTCCCTCTGGTGCCATGTGCATGCAATGACACCAGCCAAGACAGAACTTGCACACTCTGAGTGTGATCCCCTCAATGCATCTGCACTCAGCTCCCCCATGCTTGCGCATGTCACCTTGCTCCCTAGCCTCCACCAGGGGGCACTCAGGTGCCAGTGCTGCAGTTCCCCCCCTCCCAGGGAAGGAGAGCAGTCTTCCAGATGCTCAATCCTTTCCTGTCCCTGCTGACCCTTGGTGGCCCATGCCCTTTCCTGAACAAGGGTCATGGAGTGGCACGAGGTGTGGCATCCAGCACCTCAACCCTCAGTGCCACCAGGCAGACTTTTAATTTCACATTATATCCTATGGGAAAGTTAATATGTACATTTTTGTGAAAGAAGAATGGCAATCTGGCCATCTGGTCTTTTCTCACAGCTGAAAAGTTTTCATGCTCACAGCTCAGAAATTTTAAAAGATGTAAAAACTTTAGGATTGTAAATCTCATTAATGGTTTTACGTGTTAATAACTTTGCAACTGTTTAATGGATTTGCATGAAATTTGGAATGCACGATCTGGTATGTTAGGTCTCTTGATCTGCCAAGGTTCATTTCAGGCAGACATATGTTGTTTGTTCAGCGAAGCAAGAAATAATGCTCTTTTAGGCACTTTAATGTTAAACCTCAGATTTTGAGCGTTAACAACTTTGCAACTATTTAACAGATTTGCACAGAAATTGGAATGCACAGTCTTGTATTGTGGATCTCTTGATTTATCAGGTTGTGTTTTGTGTGGGCATACATTTTTTGCACAGTGAAGTGCTAAAAATGCTCTTTTTGCCACGTTTGTGCATTTTTGTCTGTGGCACTGTTTGGACTCCATGTGGTGTATTGGTCTGAAACTTAGAATGTAGAAAATGCTTGAGCCCATGAACATGCCAGAATTTCTTTGGTGAAAAAATATTATGTGCTCAAAAGTTATTACAATTTGAAATCCGCATTATATCCTGAGAGAAAATGTATATGTATTTTTTTGCAATGTTAATGAGAAAGTTCAGATGACCCTAGGAAAGACCAGATGGCCCAAATTGGGACGACCATATCTCAATCACAGTTTGATCTTTTTACTTGAAATTTGCAGGGTGTTGAGGGGATGTCCTAGAGACATGAATTATGCTGTTTAGGTGTTGGGGAATTAATTGGTTGTGGAGGTATTCAATTATGTAATTGACATTTTTCCCATAGGATTACATTGCAGTCTGTGTCATGACTTTCAGTGCCATTGTCCCAGAAATGAAGTGAGATACAGACTTTTCACTACAGGTGGCTTAGATCACCTTTAGGTGAACTATGCTGGTGGAAAAAGATTTGAAAGCATAGAGTTTGCCTACAAAGGAATGTTTTTTGTACATGGCATGCTTCATGAGATATTGTGAAATTACTGTCACAAGGGTTCAAAGAGTGCCTGTCCAGTGTATTTGTTCCCTAGTTGTTATGGTACCCAAGATATGGACAAATTACTGTTAGAAATGTTCATGGCTGATAGGAATGCTGCATGTCTCTGTAGCTATGCACAAGTGGCAGCACAGCCCAGAGGACCCGTACTCCCTGTCATGGATATTGTTATGCAGAAATGGGCAAGCTGGAGGAAGCACAGCTCCCTCTTCCACCAATACATGCTTTTTAATGGTTATTATAGGGGGGTGGTCTCGCTCCTATATTTAGGGTTGAGTAGGTACTTTAATGTTAAACCTAAAATTTTGCACGTTAATAACTTTGCAACTGTTCAATGGATTTATACAAAATTTCTAATGCACAGTCTGGTATGGCAGGTGTCCTGTCTTACCGAGTTGTGGTTCAGTCAGATGTACAATTTTTGTGCAGTGAAGTGCCAGAAAATGCACTTTTTGCCACTTTTGTGAATTTATATGCCATTGTTTTGCACTGACACTGTGTGGGCTATTGATCCAAAACATAGGTCATAGAAAGAGCTTGGACCAAGGAACTTGCCAACATTTCTTTAGTGAAAAAATATTAATCTGTTCAAAAGTTATTACAATTTGAAATTCCCATGATATCCTGAGGGAAAATGTATATGTATCTTTTTGTAATGTTGATGAGAAAGTCCAGATGACCCTAGGAAAGACCAGATGGCCCAAATTGGGATGACCATATCTCATTCACAGTTTGATCTTTTACTTGAAATTTGCAGGGTGTTGAGGGGATGTCCTAGAGATGTGAATTATGCTGTTTAGGTGTTTGACAATTAATTGGCTGTAGAGATATTCAATGTCATAATTTATGTTTTTCCCATAGGATTACATTGCAATCTGTGTCATGACCTTCGACGCTGTTATCTCGGAAACAAAGTGAGATACAGACTTTTCGATAAAAGCAGCTTTTTCAATTCAATTCAATTCAAATCTTTATTTATCCAGGCGATTACCGTTGAGCAAGCTCATTTACAAGGTGGACCTACAATTAGGCAAGGATGGATATACATACATAGAATACATACAACATGTAGAATTAGGAATACAGATTTACATATGAACGGTACAGTATAAACATTCCATTGCACTAGTGGGGAACAGGTAGACAACAACATATGACATTAATTGTGGAATGTACTTTCTTTCTTATACATGTTTGAAGGTGTTAGTTCATACTGGGCTCAGCCGAGGGAATGCAGATCAGCTTAGACCACTTTTAGGAGAACTTTGCTGCTGGAAAAAGATTATAAATCTTAGAGTAAGCCTACAGTGAAATTCTTTTCATACATGGCATGATTCATGAGATGTTGTGAAATTACTGTCACAAGTTTTCAAAGAGTGACTGTCCAGTGCTTTTCGGTGACTATATCTCGGAAAGTATGTGAGATATAGATATGTTTGGTGGTTGTCACTTATTCTACTCATTGTTATGGTTACAATGACACCTGGATTTTTTCCTTAGCTGTTACAGTTCCCAAGATATGGACAAATTACTGTTAGAAGTGTTTGGTGGCCAATAGGAATGCTGCATGGCTCTGTAGCTATGCACAAGTGGCAGAACAGGCCAACAGGGCCCACGCTCCCACACATGCATATTGTTATGCAGAAATGGGCAATTTGGTGGGAGCATGGGGCTCTCTCCCACCAGTACATGCTTTTTAATGGTTAATATAGGGTTGTGGTCGTGCCTCTATATTTAGGGTTGAGTAGGCACTTAAGTGTTAAACCTCAAATTTTGCATGTTAATAACTTTGCAACTGTTCAACAGATTTTCATGGAATTTGGAATGCATGGTCTGGTATGGTAGATCTCCTGTTTTAACAAGTTGTGATTCAGTCAAATGTATGGTGTTTGTGCAGTGAAGCACCCAAAATGCACTTTTCACCACTTTTGCAAGTTTTTTGCCCGTGGCGCTGCGTGGACACCATGTGGGCTATCACTCCAAAATACAGGACATAGAAAGAGCTTGCACCAAGGAACATGACATCCTTGAGTTGGTGAAAAAATATTAATCCATTCAAAAGTTATTAAACTTTTAATTTCACATTATATGGTATGGGAAAATGTATATGTATATTTTGCTAAAGAAGAATAGCAATCTGGCCATCTGGTCTTTTCTCACTGCTGAAGATTTTTCATGTTTACAGATGGGAAATTTTTAAAGGAGTAAACATTTTAGGATTGCATGTTTCATTAGCAGTTTGGTCTTTTTCCTTGAAATTTACAGGGTGTTGAGGGGATGCCCTACAGATGTGAATTATGCTGTTTAGGTGTTGGGGAATTATTGTAGAGGTGCAGCTACACCCCTATGATTATTATTGAGTTGGCACTTTAATGTTAAACCTCAAATTTTGTGCGTTAATAACTTTGCAACTGCTTAACAGATTTGCATGCAATTTGGAATGCAGGGACTGGTATGTTAGATCTCTTGATCTGCCAAGTTGCATTTCAGGTGGACATATGGTGTCTGCGAAGCAAAGCACCAAAAAATGCACTTTTAGGTACTTTAATGTTAAACCTCAGATTTTGAACGTTAATAACTTTACAACTATTCAACAGATTTGCACAGAATTTGGAATGCACAGTCTTGTATCTTGGATCTCTCGATTTACAAAGTTGCATTTCTGGTGGACATACAGTTTTTGCACAGTGAAGTGCCAAATGTGCTCTTTTCAAGATGTTTGTGTATTTTTTGTCTGTGGCACTGCGTGGACACCATGTGGTCTATTGGTCCGAAACTTAGAATGTAGAAAACGCTTGAGTCCAGGAACATGCCAGCATTTCTTTGGTGAAAAAATATAAATCTGTTCGAAAGTTATTACAATTTGAAATTCCCATTATATCCTATGGGAAAATTTATATGTATTTTTGCAATGTTAATGAGTAAGACCACATGGCCCTAGGAAAGACCAGATGGCCCAAATTGGGATGACCATATCTCAATCACAGTTTGATCTTTTTACTTGAAATTTGTAAGATGTTGAGAGGATGTCCTAGAGATGTGAATGATGCTGTGTAGGCGTTGGGGCATTATTTGGTTGTACAGATATTCAATGAAGTAATTGACATTTTCCCATAGGATTACATTGCAGTCTGTGTCATGACTTTCGGTGCTGTTATCTCAGAATCGAAGTGAGATACAGACTTTTTGCTAAAAGCCATTTAGATCACCTTTAAGTGAACTATGCTGCTGGAAAAAGATTTTAAATTGTAGAGTAATCCTACAGTGTAATTTATTTTGTTTGTTGCATGGTTCATGAGGTACTGTTAAATTACTGTCCCAAGGGTTAAAGAGTGCCTGTCCGGTGCTTTTCAGTGACCATATCTCGGAAAGGTTGTGAAATATGGGTATGGTTGGTGATTGGCACATAATCTACTCACTGTTATGGTTACAATGACACCTGCATTTGTTGCCTAGCTGTTACAGTTCCCAAGATATGGACAAATTGCTGTTACAAGTGTTAGGTCTCCAATAGGAATGCTGCATGGCTCTGTAGCTACGTGCACCTGGCAGCACAGGCCCAGAGGGCCTGCACTCCCACACATGCATATTATTATGCAGAAATGGGCAAGCTGGTTAGAGCATGGGGCCCTCTCCCACCAGTACATGCTTTTTAATGGTTATTATTGGGGTGCTGTCGCTCCTCTATATTTAGAGTTGAGCAGGCACTTTAAGGTTAAACCCCAAATTTTGCATGTTAATAACTTTGCAACTGTTAAACGGATTTACACAAAATTTGGAATGCAAGGTCTGGTATGGTAGATCTCCTGTTTTAACAAGCTGTGTTTCAGTCGAATGTATGGTTTTTGTGCAGCAAAGCACCCAAAAAAGCACTTTTCACCACTTTTGCACGTTTTTTGCCTGTGGCGCTGTGCAGACACCATGTGGGCTGCTGGTCCAAAACATAGGACGTCGAAAGAGTTTGGGCCAAGGAACGTGTCAGTATTGGTTTGCTGAAAAAATATTAATCCATTCAAAAGGTAATAAACTTTAAATTTCACATTATATCCTGTGGCAAAATGTATATGTATATTTTACGAGAGAAGAATGGCAATCTGGCCATCTGGTCTTTTCTCACAGCTGAAGATTTTTCATGCTCACAGCTAAAGATTATCTTGCAGCTGAAGATTTTGCTATCTCACAGCTGAGAAATTTTAAAAGGTGTAAAAACTTTAGGATTGCATATCTCATTAACAGTTTGGTCTTTTTACTTGAAATTTACAGGGTATTGAGGGGATGCCATACAGATGTGAATTATGCTATACAGGTGTTGGGAATTCTTATAGGGGTGCAGTCACACCCCTATATTTATTATTGATTAGGCACTTTAAAATTAGACCTCAAATTTTGCATGTTAATGTCTTTGCAACTGTTTATCAGATTTGCATGCAATTTGGAATGCACAGTCTGGTATGTTAGATCTCTTGTTCTGCCAAGTTGCATTTCAGGTGGACATATGGTGTTTGTGCAGTGAAGCACCAAACAGTACATGTTTAGATACTTTTTTTTTATCACAGCTGCTTTTTATCACCTTTGTGCAGTGTGATTGGCTTTGGGGCATCCAACCACCAGCCCTGCTCACCCTGAGAGCTGGGTAGCTCATAACACACCCAGGAGGGTCCGGGTCAGCCATCATGCTATCCCACTGGAGAGCCCCCCTCTGTCACTCCCAACCATGACAGCCCTGGATCCTCCCCGATTGGACTCCTTGCAAGTCCTCTGGGCAGCGCAGGGTGCAGCCATCAGGCTGCATGGTCACGCCTGTCCTTTGTAATCCAATTTTCACCCACGGGAGTGTGGATGTACAATGTTCTCAGGCACTGCATGCCAACATCTACTGCACTCCCTCCCAACTGCCACCATGTTTGGTAGTTATTCCAGGTGTCCCCAGAGGTTGCTGCCATGTTATGGTTGTTCTCTGACCCACCCCAGGACTAGGAGAGCTCGATCCTTGTCCTCCCCTGCCAGCCCCCCATGACCAGGGCTCGTTCCCAAACCTGGGTCACTGGTGTGGTGCGAGGTGTGGTGTCCAGCACCTCAAAGCCTCAGTGCCACCGGGCCGGCCACTTTTAGACACTTTAATGTTAAACCTCAGATTTTGTGCATTAATAACTTTGCAATTATCCAACAGATATGCACAGAATTTGGAATGCACAGTCTTGTATGGTAGATCTCTTGATTTACCAAGTTGCATTTCAAGCGGATGTACATTTTTTGCACAGTGAAGTGCCAAATATGCTCTTTTTGCCATGTTTGTGCATTTTTTGTCCATGGCGCTGCTTGAACACCATGTGGTCTATTGGTCCAAAACTTAGATTGTAGAAAATGTTTGAGCCAAGGAACATGCTAGCATTTGTTCAGTGAAAAAATATTAATTTGTTCAAAAGTTATTTCAATTTTAAATTCCCATTATATCCTAGGGGAAAATTTATATGTATTTTTTGCAATGTTAATGAGAAAGACTAGATGGCCCTAGGATAGACCAGAAAGCCCAAATGGGAATGACCATAGCTCTATCACAGTTCAGTATTTTTATTTGAAATATGCAGGGTGTTGAGGGGATGTCTTAGAGATGTGAATTATGCTGTTTAGGTGTTGGGGAATTAATTGGTGTAGAGATATTCAATGATGTAATTGACGTTTTTCCCATAGGATTACACTGCAGTATGAGTCATGACTTTTGGTGCCGTTGTCCCAGAAATGAAGTGAGATACAGACTTTTCACTACAGGTGGCTTAGATCACCTTTAGGTGAACTATGCCACTGGAAAAAGATTTGAAATTGTAGAGAAACCTGCAGTGGACATTTTTTTGTACGTTGCATGGTTCATGAGATATTGTGAAATTACTGTCACAGGGGTTCAAAGAGTGCCTGTCCAGTGCTTTTAGGTGACCATATCTTGGAAACGAGATATGAGTATGGTTGGTGGCTGTCACATAATCTACTCACTGTCACGGTTACAATGACACCTGAATTTTTTCTCAAGCTGTTACGATTCCCAAGGTATGGACAAATAACTGTTTCAAATGTTTGGTGGCAAATAGGAATGCTGCATGGCTCTGTAGCTATGCACAAGTGCAGCACATGTCCAGAGGGCCTGAGCTTCCACACATGCATATTGTTATGCAGAAATGGGCAAGCTGATGGGAGCACAGGGCCCTTTCCCACCAGTACATGCTTTAAAATAGTTATTATAGGGGTGTGGTAGTGCCCCTATATTTAGGGTTGAGTAGGCACTTTAATGTTAAGCCTCAAATGTGCACGTTACCTTTGCAACTGTTCAATAGATGTACACAAAATTTGGAATGCATGGTCTGGAATGGTGGCTCTCCTGTTTTACCAAGTTGTGTTTCAGTCGGGTGTACAGTTTTTGTGCAGTGAAGCACCAAAATATGCACTTTTCACCACTTTTGTGCGTTTATTGCATGTGGCGCTGCATGGGCACTGTGTGGGTTATTGGTCCAAAACATAGGACATAGAAAGTGCTTGGTCAAGGAACATGCCACCATTGGTTTACTGAAAAATTATTAATCCATTCAAAGGTTCATAGGTGATTTCAAGCTAAGTAGACTTTCGTCCACAATGCTTGCCTTATTATTTATAACCCTTTTTCTATTCTATCCAAAAGGAAGTTATCGAGTTTGTTTTTAAAGGAGTCCATATTTGTACTAGACACCACTTCCCTAGGCAGAAAATTCCATCCTACCACAACTCTGTTGCTGAACCAATATTTTCGTGATAAAGTCTGCCATTTTTGAATTACAAACTGGAAAGGGTGCCCCCTAGGTTCATATCTTGATTTCCTCCAGAATAGTCCTAGTTCTGACAATAGTGCAGGATCATTTATATATCTGAATAGTAGGCAATAGTCCCCCCTAGTTCTTCTATACTCCAGGGTAAACAAATTCAGCTCACTCAATCTCTCAGGGTAAGTCTTCTTTTCCAACCCTTCAACTGACTTAGTCGCTCTTTTCTGTATTCGTTCAATATTATGTATATCTGCTTTTTTATAAGGTGCCCAGACCTGAGCACAGTACTCCAGGTTTGGCCTAACCAGAGCACCATAAAGAGGGGTTAACACCTTCCTATCCCTACTTGAGATGTGTCTCAGAATACAATTCAAAATTTGATTTCCCTTTCTTATTACTTTGTTACAATGTGTACTAAATTTTAAGTCAGAACTAATTGTTACCCCCAAATCCCTTTCCTCTTCTATTTTATTCAGTACAGTATTATCCAATTTGTAGGGGAAGGGGCTGTTGGTTTTTACTTTACCCAAATGCATAGTTATACATTTGTTTTTATTTAATTCAAGCTTACTCTTTACTGTCCAATGATGTATGTAATTTAGTGCTTCTTGTAGATCCTGCTGGTTTTTTACTGTTTTGGTTATTGCACCAATTCTGCAATCGTCCGCAAATTTTGTCAACCAGATATCTTTATTTTCCAGTTTCAAGGAGGTTATATAGATGTTAAAAAGGCATGGTCCAAGTACTGATCCCTGGAGGACCCCACTAGTCACAGTCTCCCATTTTGATTTTTCTCCTTGTATCACCACTCTTTGCCTTCTTTCACATAGCCAAGCATCTATCCAGTTTATTATATTGGTATCTAGTGCATACTGTTTAAGGGAAAGTATTAATTCTTGATGTGGGAGTTTGTCAAAAGCTTTAGAAAAATCCCAAAAAATGACATCAATACAATTCCCCACACCTAAAGCCTTCCCAACCTTTTCATAAAAGGTCAAGAGATTTGTCTGACAGGAACGTCTTTTTCAGAAACCATGTTGTAGTGGGTCCTGCAGTTTGTTAACCTCAAGGTACTCGACTATATAATTCTTTAGAATGGATTCCATCATCTTACCCATGACTGATGTTAAACTAATCGGTCTGTAGTTTTTTAACTCAGATTTCGATCCGCTTTTGTATATAGGAACTACCATCGCTTCTCGCCAATTTTGTGGTACTTGTCCTGTATCTAGGGATCTTTGGAATATGTGGGTTAGAGGTGGTGTAAGTTGATCTGCCAATTCATACAGTACCCTAGGATGAATTTCGTCAGGTCCTTGTGATTTGTTTATATGTACTGTTTTTAATTTATCTTGAATGTCTTGTAGTTTAATCTGTATCCTCCCTGGTCTAGAAGTAGTATTGGGAGTAGTATTTAGTAAAGTAACTGGGTTAAAGACGGAGCAGAAATATTTATTTTGTAACTCTGCACAGTCTCTCTTACTAAGTGTTTCTCCTGCATTATTTATAAAAAGTCCAATAATAGTACTCTTTTTTTTTGTTTATTATTTATATAAGAATAGAAGATCTTATAGTTGTCTTTAACAAGTGATGCAAGTTTTAATTTGGAATCTTTTTTGCTTTTTTATTTCCCATTTGACTTTTTTAACAAACTCTCTGTACTGTAAGTTGGGTTGTTTATTTATTTCATGTTTAATTTTTTTGAACCATCTGTTTTTTTTTATTTATCAATGTTTTAATTCTTGGAGTTAGCCATTTAGGGATATTTTTGTTTGTTGAGTACTTAGGGTACTTTGATATACATAGGTTTATAGTTTTGTGTAATACATTGACCAAGGAGTCCCACATTTTATGAACTGTGTGATTACCAAGTTCTTTCTGCCAATCCCAATTTGTGAGGTATTTCCTCATAGCAGGAAAATCAGCCTTTTTAAAGTTTAGAACTGTAGTTGTTCCTTCCCTAAGAGTTTTTTGTCCATTTTTAATTAGGAACTTGACTGACTGGTGGTCACTATTTCCCAAAGGGTTACTAGTGTACACATTTTGTATTGATTGTCCCATATTAGTTAAAATCAAGTCTAAAATGTTATTTCCCCTGGTGTTTTCAAGAACAAGCTGAACAAGCCCTATTTGATTTAGAGCCTCCAGAAATTGTGTACTTTTTTTGTTTGTACCTTCAAGTTTTTTCCAGCTTATGTCTGGAAAATTAAAATCTCCGGTCAATATTATTCTTTCTGATGGATCTAGGTTATTGATGATTTTTAGTAGTTCTAGTTCTCCTTCTGGACTCATTGACGGGGGTCTATAAACCAGACCTAGTTTAATTTTTGTTTGTCCCCTGGGTATGAGTTTTAACCACACCATTTCCAGGCCATCTTTAGCTTTAGTTATTTCCTCACATTGTATAAGATTTTCTATGTATATAGCTATACCCCCTCCTTTCCTTGATTCCTTTGATAGATAGTATACTGTAGTTTGTAACCGGTTATTTCTTTATCCCATCTCTCTTTGGTAGTCCACCAAGTCTCAGTTATTAGTGCAATTTGTATGTCGTTTTCACATAAGCATTGTAGTTTCTCAAATTTATTTATTAAACTACGTGCATTTAATACAATGAAATGCTATCCCTCTTTGAGATCCATAGTTGTAAATGTTAAGTTGTGAGTCTCCCTTCCCTCCTCCTCCAGTTTAAATGAAAACAGATAACATTG
Source organism: Neoceratodus forsteri (assembly GCA_016271365.2). Classification (NCBI taxonomy): domain Eukaryota; kingdom Metazoa; phylum Chordata; order Ceratodontiformes; family Ceratodontidae; genus Neoceratodus; species Neoceratodus forsteri. The sequence continues at coordinate 41,905,442 of JADMNL010000035.1, forward strand.
TTTACTTTCATACTCAGTATTCTAATGCCTGTTTTATTTAGGTGTAATCCATCACTTTTAAAAAGAGTATTTTTCCCAAAGGTTCCTGAATTGTCCATAAATCCAATATGATTATACCTACAAAGGGTTCTCAGTTTCATATTAAGTATCTCAATGCCTGAGTTTTTGAATTCATGTCTCCCATGGCATGGGATTAGACCTGAAATAATTATGTCACATCCTTTATTTTTCATTGTATTTACAATGTGTTGATAATCTTGTATGATGTCATCTATACTACACAGCCCCACATCATTTACACCAACATGAATTATGATTAAAGGGTCTTGTAGTCCTTCCATCAAGCCATCTAATAAGTAACCAATGTCTGAGATTTTTACCCCAGGTAGCAAGCTCACTGTAGTGTGCATTTTTCTGTTTTTACATACTATTGTATCAATTCCTCTAGTTAGGGAGTCTCCTATTATTAGGATATCTTGTTGTTTTATTTGTGTTGTGATTTCTTTTTCTGTTGTGGAATCTAATTTGGATGATATTGATTTTTTTGTATTTTGGCAAACATTACTCTGTTTGAATTCCTTATCTACTTTGTCTATCCTTTTATCTGGTAGTAATTTTCGGCCTAGACTAGAGTCTTTTAGACTTTGGTTAACCTTCAGTCCCTCACCCCCATCATGACTTTTTTTCAAGGACTCCTGTGTAGCTTGCCTGTCCAGATCCAATGCTTTATATCTATTTTCTGTTTCTGGATAATACGTTAACAACTGATTTATTTCTTCTTTTTTGGTAGAACATTTATTATCACCATATTTTTGTGGTGTCTCTGTTTGAGACTCTTTTTGGGCCCCATTGTGTAGTAGCTCTATATCATTCTCAACTATGAATGAATCTATGTAGGCTTCTAATTCTCTGATCTCTCTCTGGACTTCTAATGTTTCTATTTGATTACTACTGTCCATCCTCCTCTTTATTATTTCCATTTCAGTATGCAAAGCCTGATTCTGTATGCACTTCTCACATGTAAATTCCACCACTATTTCTTCTTCTGTATACATTTTGCAAGATATGCATGGTCTGTGATATTTTTTTCTAGCTTTAGTCTTAACCATTTTGTAATCTTATCTGTTATTGCTTTAAAAATAGAGCTGTATTTTATACTAAAATAGTACTTACTACGTTAGCTGTTTTATTTTGCCTTACGTCCTTATGGTTCCAGCGGACACAGCAGATGCGCTTGTCTCTGCGCGCGTCTCCTCGTGCGGTGACGCACGCCTTGCACATTCTCACCCTGCTCACTGTAGTGTGAGCTTTATGGGTCCTATGACCCGGAAGTACTGCACAGAGGTCGAGGGATCACTCGTGTTTCAAAATTAGTAAACTGTAGTAACAGTTGTAATTATAAGCCCCAGTGCTGTCTAATTTAGCAGTATAAGCTGGAAACTGGTTTCAAAGAAATTAAAACAACGCTAAAAAGTGCTTTTAGTAAGGTGTTCATTGTCCCTGTGTAACACCCTACCCTCTTCCTGTTTCCTGTTTGGAATTACAGGGCTCCACACAAACAGTTCAATAACATAAGAAAAACAGTTTACATTTAGGAAATAGTATATTTTTTCAAGTGTGTATAACAGCCCTATGCAGACCCACACTTTCAGTTGCTTTTAGAGTTGTTCCCTCACTGTAGTGTGAGCTTTTATGGGTCCTATGACCCGGAAGTACTGCACAGAAGTCACGGGAACACTTGTGTTTCAAAATTAGTAAACTGTAGTAGCAGTTGTAATTATAAGCCCCAGTGCTATCTAATTTAGCAGTATAAGCTGAAAACTGGTTTAAAAGAAATTAAAACAACGCTAAAAAGTGCTTTTAGTAAGGTGTTCATTGTCCCTGTGTAACACCCTACCCTCTTCCTGTTTCCTGTTTGGAATTACAGGGCTCCACACAAACAGTTCAATAACATAAGAAAAACAGTTTACATTTAGGAAATAGTATATTTTTTCAATTGTGTATAACAGCCCTATGCAGACCCACACTTTCAGTTGCTTTTAGAGTTGTTCCCTCACTGTAGTGTGAGCTTTTATGGGTCCTATGACCCGGAAGTACTGCACAGAAGTCACGGGAACACTTGTGTTTCAAAATTAGTAAACTGTAGTAGCAGTTGTAATTATAAGCCCCAGTGCTATCTAATTTAGCAGTATAAGCTGGAAACTGGTTTAAAAGAATTTAAAACAACACTAAAAAGCACTTTTAGTAAGGTGTTCACTGTCCCTGTGTAACATCCTATCCTCTTCCTGTTTCCTGTTTGGAATTACAGGGCTCCACACAAATAGTTCAATAACATAAGAAAAACAGTTTACATTTAGGAAATAGTATATTTTTCCAAGTGTGTATAACAGCCCTATGCAGATCCACACCTTCAGCTGCTTTTAGAGTTGTTCCCTCACTGTAGTGTGAGCTTTTATGGGTCCTATGACCCGGAAGTACTGCACAGAGGTCGCGGGAACACTCATGTTTCAAAATTAGTAAACTGTAGTAACAGTTGTAATTATAAGCCCCAGTGCTATCTAATTTAGCAGTATAAGCTGGAAACTAGTTTAAAAGAAATTAAAACAATGCTAAAAAGTGCTTTTAGTAAGGTGTTCACTGTCCCTGTGTAACACCCTACCCTCTTCCTGTTTCCTGTTTGGAATTACAGGGCTCCACACAAACAGTTCAATAACATAAGAAAAACAGTTTACATTTAGGAAATTTTATATTTTTCCAAGTGTGTTTAACAGCCCTATGCAGACCCACACTTTCAGTTGCTTTTATTAAACTTTAAATTTCACATTATATCCCATGGCAAAATTTATATGTATATTTTGTGAAGGAAGAATGGCAATCTGGCCATCTGGTCTTTTCTCACAGCTGAAGATTGTGCATGCTCACAGCTAAAGATTTTCTTGCAGCTGAAGATTTTGCTATCTCACAGCTGAGAAATTTTTAAAGGTGTAAAAACTTTAGGATTGCATATCTCATTAACGGTTTGGTCTTTTTACTTAAAATTTACAGAGTGTTGAGGGGATGCCCCACAGATGTGAATTATGCCATTTAGGTGTTGAAGAATGATTATAGGGATGTGGTCACACCCCTATATTTATTGTTGAGTAGGCACTTTAATGTTAAACCTCACATTTTGCACGTTAATAACTTTGCAACTGTTTAACAGATTTGCATGCAATTTGGAATGCACAGTCTGGTATGTTCAGTAGCTTGATCTGCCAAGTTGCATTTCAGGCAGACTTATGGTGTCTGCGCAGTGAAGCAACAAAAAATGCACTGCTAGGCACTTTAATGTTAAACCTCAGATTTTGTGCATCAATAACTTTGCAACTATGTAATGGATTTGCACAGAATTTGGAATGCATAGTCTTGTATTGTAGATCTCTTGATTTACCAAGTTGCATTTCAGATGGACATACAGTTTTTGCACAGTAAAGTGACAAATTATGCTCTTTTCTCCACGTTTGTGCATTTTTTGTCCATGGTGTTGTGTGGACACTGTGTTGTCTATTGGTCCAAAACTTAGAATGTGGAAAATGCTTGAGTCAAGTAACATGCCAGCTTTTGTTTGGTGAAAAAATATTAATCTGTTCAAAAGCTTTTACTATTTGAAATTCCCATTTTATCATATGGGAAAATTTATATGTATTTTTTGCAATGTTAATGAGAAAGACCAGAAGGCCCTAGGAAAGACTAGATGGTCCAAATTGGAACAACCATATCTCAATTACAGTTTGGTATTTTTAATTGAAATATGCAGGGTGTTGAGGGGATGTCCTAGAGATGTGAATTATGCTGTTTAAGTCATGGGCAATTTACTGGTTGCAGAGATATTCAATGATGTAATTGATGTTTTTCCCATAGGATTAAATTGTGGTCTCTGTCATGACTTTCTGTGCTGTTATCTCGGAAACAAAGTGAGATACAGACTTTTTGCTACAGGTGGCCTAGTTCACCTTTAAGTGAACTATGAAACTGGAAAAATATTTGAAATCGTAGAGTAAGCCTGCACTGGAACTTTTTTTGTACGTTGCATGGTTCATGAGATATTGTGAAATTACTGTCACAAGCTTTCAAAGAGTGCCTGTCCAGGGCTTTTTGTTGACCATATCTCAGAAACCACGTGAGATATGCATATGGCTGGAGGCTGTCACGTAATCTTCTCACTGTCATAGTTACAATGACACTTGAATTTTTTCCTTTGCTGTTACAGTTCCCAAGATATGGACAAATTACTGTTACAAGTGTTTGGTGGCCAATAGGAATGCTGCATGACTCTGTAGCTATGCACAAGTGGCAGCACAGGCCCAGAGGGCCCACGCTCCCTCACATGCATATTGTTATGCAGAAATGGGCAAGCTGGTGGGAGCACAGGGCCCTCTCCCACCAGTATATGCTTTTTAATGGTTATTATAGGGGCACAGTCACTCCACTATATTTAGGGTTGAATATGCACTTTAATGTTAAAGCTCAAATTGTACATGTTAATAACATTGCAAATGTTCAACTGATTTACATGAAATTTAGAATGCACAGTATGGTATGGCAGGTGTCTTTTTTTTGCCAAGTTGTGTTTCAGTTGAATGTATGGTTTTTCTGCAGAAAAGCACCAAAAAATGCACTTTTTCCCACTTTTGCACATTTTTTGCCTGTGGCACTGCTCGGACATTGTGTGGGCTATTGCTCCAAAACATAAGACATAGAAAGAGCTTGGCCCAAGGAACATGCCAGCATTGGTTTGGTGAAAAAATATTAATCCATTCAAGGGTTATTAAACTTTAAATTTTACATTATATCCCATGGGAAAATTTATATGTATATTTTGCAAAAGAAGAATGGCAGTCTGGCTATCTGGTCTTTTCTTACAGCTAAAGATTTTGCATGCTCACAGCTCAAGATTTTCTCACAGCTGAAGAGTTTGCTATCTTACAGCTGATACATTTTTAAAGGTGTAAAAACTTTAGGATTGCTTATCTCATTAACGGTTTGGTCTTTTTACTTGAAATTGACAGGGTGTTGAAGGGAATCCCTACAGATGTGAATTATTCTGTTTAGGTGTTGGGGAATTATTATAGGGGTGTGGTCACACCCCTATATTTATTGTTGAGTAGGCACTTTAATGTTAAACCTCATATTTTGCACATTAATAACTTTGCAACTGTTTAACAGATTTGCATGCAATTTGGAATGCACTGACTGGTATGTTAGTTCACTTGATCTGCCAAGTTGTATTTCAGGCAGACATATGGTGTCTGCACAGCGAAGCACCAAAAAATGCACTTTTAGGCACTTTAATGTTAAATCTTAGATTTTGCGCGTTAATAACTTTGCAACTATTCAATGGATTTGCACAGAATTAGGAATGCACAGTCTTGTATTTTGGATCTCTAAATTTACCAAGTTGCATTTCAGGTGGACATAATGCTTTTGTGAAGTAAAGTGCCAAAAATGCTCTTTTCTCCACATTTGTGCATTTTTTGTCTTTGGCCTGTGTGAACACCGTGTTGACTATTGGTACAAAACTTAGAATGTAGAAAACGCTTGAGTCAAGGAACATGCCAGCATTTGTTTGGTGGAAAAATATTAATCTGTTCAAAAGTTATTACAATTTGAAATTCCCATTTTATCGTATGAGAAAATTTATATGTATTTTTTGCAGTGTTAATGAGAAAGACCAGATGGCCCTAGGAAAGACCAGATGGCCCAAATTGGGATGACCATATCTCAATCAAAGTTTGGTATTTTTACTTGACATATGCAGGGTGTTGAGGGGATGTCCTAGAGATATGACTTATGCTGTTTAGGTGTTGGGCAATTAATTAGTTGTAGAGATATTGAATGATGTAATTTACATTTTTCCCACAGGATTACATTGCAGTCTGTGTCATGACTTTCAGTGCTGTTATCTCAGAAATAAAGTGAGATACAGACTTCTTGCTACAGGTGGCCTAGTTCACCTTTAAGTGAACTATGAAACTGGAAAAAGATTTGAAATTATAGAGTAAGCCTGCAGTGGAACTTTTTTTGTACATTGCACTGTTCATGAGATATTGTGAAATTACTGTCACAAGCTTTCAAAGAGTGCCTGTCCAGTGCTTTTCGGTGACCATATCTTAGAAACAATGAGAGATATGGGTATGGTTGGTGGCTGTCGCATAATCTACTCACTGTCATGGTTACAATGACACTTGAATTTTTTTCCCTAGCTTTTACGTTTCCCAAGATATCGACAAATTACTGTTACAAGTGTTTGGTGGCCAATGGGAATGCTGCATGGCTCTGTAGCTATGCACAAGTTGCAGCACGGGCCCAGAGGACCCACACTCCTACACGTGCATATTGTTATGCAGAAACTGGCAAGCTGGTGGGATCACAGGGCCCTCTCCCACCAGTACATGGTTTTTAATGGTTATTATAGGGGTGCGTTCACGCCCTTACATTTCGGGTTGAATAGGCACTTTAATGTTAAAGCTCAAATTGTGCACATTAATAACATTGCAACTGTTCAACTAATTTACATGAAATTTGGAATGCATGGTCTGGTATGGCTGTTGTTCTTTTTTTTTGCCAAGTTTTGTTTCAGTTGGATGTACAGTTTTTGTGCAGCGAAGCACCAAAAAAAGCACTTTTCACCACTTTTGCTCATTTTTTGCCCTTGGCACTGCACAAACACCATGCAGGCTATTGGTCCAAAACATAGGCCATAGAAAGAGGTTGGGCTAAGGAACATACTAGCATTGGTTTGGTGAAAAAATATTAATCCATTCAAAAGTTATTAGTCTTTTAATTTCACATTATATTCAGTGGCAAAATTTATATGTATATTTTGCGAAAGAAGAATGGCAATCTGGCCATCTGGTCTTTTCTCACAGCTGAAGATTTTGCGTGCTCACAGCTAAAGATTTTCTCACAGCTGAAGATTTTGCTATCTCACAACTGAGAAATTTGTAAAGGTGAAAACATGTTAGGATTGAATATATCATTAATGTTTTTTTACTTGAAATTGACAGGGTTTTGAGGTGATGCCCTACAGATGTAAATTATGCTCTTTAGATGTTGGAGAATTATTACAGGGGTGCGGTCATACACCTATATTTAATGTTGAGTAGGCACTTTAATGTTAAACCTCAAGTTTTGCGTGCTAATAACTTTGCAACTGTTTAACAGATTTGCATGAAATTTGGAATGCACAGCCTGGTATGGTAGATCTCTTGATCTGCCAATTTGAATTTCAGGCAGACATATGGTGTTTGCACAGCGTAGCACCAAATAATGCACTTTTAGGCACTTTAATGTTAAACCTCAGATTTTGCAACTATTCAATGGATTTGCATAGAATTTGGAATGCACAGTCTTGTACAGTGGCTCTCTTGATTAACCAAGTTGCATGTTGGGTGGACATATGGTTTTTGCACAGTGAAGTGCCAAAAATGCTCTTTCCACCCACGTTTGTGCGTTTTTTGTCCATGGTGCTGTGTGGACACCGTGTAGTCTATTTTTCCAAAACTTAGAATATAGAAAAAGCTTGAGCCAAGGAACATGCCAGCATTGATTTGGTGTTCAAATGTTTTTACAATTTGAAATTCCCATTATATCCTATGAGAAAATTTATATGTATTTTCTGCAATGTTAACGAGAAAGACCAGTTGGCCCTAGGAAAGACCAGATGGCCCAAATTGGGATGACCATATCACAGTTTGTTCTTTTTACTTTAAATTTGTAGGGTGTTGAGGGGATGTCCTAGAGATGTGAATTATGTTGTTTAGGTATTGGGGAATTAATTGGTTGTAGATATATTCAATGATGTAGTTGATGTTTTTCCCATAGGATTACATTGCAGTCTATGTCATGACTTCCAGTGCCGTTATCTCATAAACGAAGTGAGATACAGACTTTTTCACTACAAGCAGCTTAGATCACCTTTAGCTGAACTATGCCACTAGAAAAAGATTTGAAATCGTACAGTAAGCCTGCAGAGGACTTTTTTCGTACATTGCATGGTTCATGAGATATTGTGAAATTAATGTCACAAGGGTTCAATGAGTGCCTGTCCAGTGCTTTTTGATGACCATATCTTAGAAATGATGAGAGATACAGGTGCAATCATTTGATGTTGTGTGAAGTACTCACTGTCATGATTACAATGATGCCAGAAAAAAATTTCTACCTCTTATGGTTTGCAAGACATGCACAAATTACTGTTACAAGGGTTTGGTGCCCCATAGTGCTGCTGCATGGCTCTGTAGCTTTGCGTAAGTAGGATCATGGGCCCAGATGCATATTGTTATGCAATAATGGGCAACTTGGTGGGAGCTGGGCTCCGCGCTCACAAAAATACATGTTTTTTACTATTTACATTACACTTTTTCAAAAAATAAGGAAATTCTATGAAAAAACTGTATCATTTAGGGTTAAATCAAAAAAGTCAGGGGATGAGACATTAGAGTTGAACCCCTTACCCCCCCACACATGCCCCACCCTGATCCTCCACATACTGACAGACACCGGGGTGTGTCATTGGGTTCATGAAGCCTAAATCTCACCCCATTCTCCTTTACTGTAGCATGTCAACATGCTCACACATGGAATGGGGTGAGATTAGGGCCTCACAACCCCAATGACACACCCCGGCATCTATACTATATGCAAAAAACTGTGTTAATGCATCATTTAGGGTTAAAACACAAAAAGTCAGGAAATTAGACCTTTAGGGTTGCCCCCTTCCCCCATGGACCCACCAATCATCCCAAGATTGACAGCCGATGGGGTGTGTCATTGTGGTTGTGAGGCCTACAAGTCACCCCATTTCATGTGTAATCATATTGACAAGCCACAGCAAAGAAGAATGGCGTGTCATTTAGACCTCACAACCCCAATGACACACCCTGTCAGCTGACAATCTTGGGATGATGGGCGGGTCCATGGAGGGATGGGGCAACCCTAAAGGTCTCATTTCCTGACTTTTTGTGTTTTAACCCTAAATGATGCATTAACAAAGTTTTTTTGCATAGAATTTCCTTACTTTTTGAGAAAGAATAAAAAAGTACAAAGTTGCGGAAGTTAATGGGAGCACAGGCCCTTTGGGCCCCATGCTCCCACCAACTTGTAACTTTCTGCATAAGATAAGAGTACAAGTACTGAATATTATATGTTTTGCTGGGAGCACATATGGGTGGAAGCATGGGGCCCTTTGGACCCCACGCTCCCACCATGTTGAATAAAAGCAAAGTGTCAGTCATCAGAGTGGCATAATTCAACACCTGTTTATATGTCACACATGTAACCACTGAAAATTACCTCCATGGCAGTAATGCTAGGCACCTTATAAATGTGAAGCCAGTACCACAATGCAAAATGCCATATGCAAAATGTAAAGTGTGCCATGCAATATGTCCACAGAAAATTCATTTTCCAACACCCAAACACCATAATTCACACCTACAGGACATCTCCTGAAGACCCTCCAAATTTCAATGTAAAGGACTAAACCATTTCCAAGATAAAACATGTGAAAGTTTGAGATTTTCATTCATTGAAGTGGCAGAGTTCCACACCTGTTAAGATTTTAGACACCTAATGACTGAAAAGTACATCCATGACAGTAAGGCTAGCTACCGTATAAATTTCAAGCCAGTACCAGAATGGAAAACGTTGCCCGCAAAACATAAACTGCACCACTCAATATCTCTGCAGAAAATATGTTGTCCAACATGTAAACACTATAATTCACATCTACAGGACATCCCATCAACACCCTCCAAATTTCAAGTTAAAAGACCAAACCGTTTTCGAGATGTTAAATTTTAAAAATAGTTAAAATTGAGCTATCCGGTGCCTCCAAATCTGGCCATCTAGTCCCTCCCTCTTGAACAAAGATCACTGTCAAAGAATCTCATGATCAAAGAATGAAAAATGGAAAAACTCAATTTTTAGGCACAAATACATGAAACCACAGCATGCCTCGATAGAACCAAGCCCCCTGAGCAAAACCCACCCCCATTTACCTTAATAAGCCAACCCTGAGCTGAAAAAAATAGATTTTTTCCACTGGACATCTAGTCGCGCACTCGTGATCAAAGATCACGGTCAAAGAATCTCACAATCAAAGAATTTGCAGGCTCACAATCAAAGAATTTGCAGGCTCCCAATCAAAGAACAAAAAATGGTAAATCTCACTTTTTAGGCACAAATACATGAAACCACAGCCATGCCTCAATAGAACGAAGCCCCCTGAGCAAAACCCACCCTCATGTACCTTAATAAGCCACCCTTGAGCTGAGAAAATAGATTTTTTTAAGTGGCCATCTAGTCACACTCTTGCAATCAAAGAATTAGAGGGCTCATGATCAAAGATCGATAGCGAGCTGTGGTCAAAGAATAAAAAACTTGAAAACTCTATTTTTTGACCATTTTGAAAATAACCACAGGCATGGCTCGATACAGCGAAGCCCCTGAGCATAACCCATCCAAATTTTACTTCAGGAGTCACTCCTGAGCCGAGATATTTGAGTTTTTCCAACAGCAAACTGAAAACAAGATGGAGGCCAGCATGATCAAAGAATTCCTCGTGATCAAAGATTCTTTGATCGCGAGCCTGCAAATTCTTTGATCATGAGGAGGAACCAGATGGCCAAAATCCCATTCTTCTTTTGCAAAATAACCATGTAAATTTTCCCATTGACTCATAAGGGGAACCTAAAGGTTTAATAACTTTTGAATGGATTAATATTTTTTCACCAAATGAAAAGCGGCATGTTCCTTGACTGAAGCTCTTTCAGACAAGCTAAGTCACAGAGTGGCATGGCACATGACAGCTGCCCAGTGCCACAGACAAAATCAAAGAAACTGCCTACATAACTGGCAAAAAGTGCATTTTTCAGCATTTTGGTGCACAAAAACCGTAAGTCTGACTAAATCAAAATTTGGCAAATCAAGAGATCTACCATGCCCCACAGCATGTACCACATTTCATGGAAATCCATTGATTGGGTCCAAAGTTATTAACGTGCAAAATTTTGAGTTTAACATAGAAGTGCCTTCATAACTCTAAATATAGGGGCACGACTGCGCCCATATATATATATATATATATATATACACACACACACACACACACACACATATCTAGGAAATACATGATGGGCGATTATGGAATATGGACAATATTAGCACGAGTGCAGAGTGAACTGTGATAATACCATGAGTGGCAAAGCCACAAGTGATATTATCACAGTTCACTCTGCACAAGTGCTAATATTTGCCATATTCCACAAGTTGCACATCATATGTGCAATTTATACAATAGGGTCTTTGTTTTGAGCTATTTGTAGTGTTTTACATGGTGTTGTGGTGTTATTTTGTGTTGCGGTGTGCTTCCTTGGTTGTGTGGTCATTTTGTGAATGGAGTTGGTGCTGCTGTTTGCTGAATCAGATATGTGCAGGAGTATGATATTGGTTGCTTCTGTTGTTTGTACATCTTGTATCGGGTGTGATTGGCTACAACTGTTTAGGTGGTGGGTTCATCATTGGAGCTGAGGGTTGACATTTCCTGAACTGAAGAGTCGGTGTTTCATGAAGTTTTGTGGATTTACAGAGTGTTTCTCATGTTTTGAGGATGTCTTTTAGTTAATTATTCAGCTTATTTGGTGTTTGTGATATCGGGCTTCAATGGTGACCACAGTCTTCCATCTCTGGGGAGACTGTGTGCGATATGTAATTTTGCCTTTCTTGCATTTGTAATTTTGCCTTTCTGGAGTGTTTGGTGGCACATGATGGTATATTTAGTCATGTTTTTATGTTGCACATTTATTTTTGATTTTTGGGGGGAATGTTCTAGTGCATAATGTTTTTATACAGTACATGTGAAATCATTATGAAATTTATTCAGAAAATGATTGTATGCACTCGTCTTTATTTTGTGTGAGTGCATACCTGAGATGCATTTATTTGTTCGAGAACAGCAAGAGAAAGGAGCTGCTGTTAGAACCATACTACTCTACTGGACTAAAGAACTAGAACTCTGCTACTGGGAACTTCAATTTTAGGTAAAAACTTTCAAAAAACAAACAAAAAATAGTGTGTTTGTCTGAGTTGGGTGAAGGAATTGTTATCTGTGCAGTTAGCTAGATGAAACAGAAACTGTGAATTGGGGGAATGACTCAGAGAGAAGGAAGCTAGATGTTTGCATTTGAAAGCTGACCTAGATAGCTCATGGCAGAGAACAGCAAGGAGAAGGAGCTGCTGTTAGAACTTAACTGGGACTATATTGCCCTCCATCCCTCCCCTCCACCCCCCCACCCTTACCTGGTCTACTTTTATAGGCACAAGATTTGACTGACAACAGGAACTTCCTGTTTAGAAGCAGGCAAAGAGTGATCACAGAGGCAAAACAGACTGCAATATAGAAGGAAAAATAAAGCTCTCCATCCCCGCTCTAGCTGCTGGAAGTCTGACTCTGAGCAAGTAAGAAGGAGACTACTGAGCAGTATAGGAACTTTCTCTCCCAGAACAGGAAGATCAGGAGCTTTAAGGGCATGGAGGCAGTAGGAACCCAGGGAGAAAAAAAATTATAACCAAAATAAAAAATTAAATAAAGAGAGAGAGGAAAGAGTAGCATACAAAACAACAGTTAAGAGGCCACAAATAAGACATAATGGGATTGGTGCAGTGGCTGTGGAGAAGCAGTCTTTAGGGAGAAGTTCTGGAGGATGCAGTGTTGTCCCATCTGCAGACACCTCTGTGGGATGAGGGAGGGAGGTTGCTCATCTCCAGACTGAGATGGCCAGGATTCAAGGGACCTCTTTTCCAACCCAGGGACCACTGGGGCCACTGCCACTGCCTCAGAGGTTGCCAAGAAAGAGGAGTGGTTGGATCACAGTGGGCTGAGGGAGCATGAGGGCAGTGGAACAAAGGCATATCCCTCCAGTTATACCTCTCAACAATTCATATGCCATTCTAGCAGAGTGTAATTCCTATGGAGGCACCCACAGTGGAGACCAAGAAGGATGCTTGAACCTCCACAAAGGAGAATCACAGGACGGTAACATGGGACCTCACAGAGAAAGGAAACAACTCCTGAAGGGGGACTCCATTGTTAGGAGGGTAGAACTGGGGGAGGGAGGGGAGAGGGAAGTAAGGTGCCTGCCTGGTGCAATGGCTTGGAGGGACAGGAGTGAATCCTCAGAACCACAGGAGCAGCTGCATGGGGGAGGGAGCTGGATGTCATTGTCCACCTAGGGAGAAATTACCTGGCTATAAAAAGGATCAGAACAGTGCAGGAGAAGTTTGTGGGGTTGGGGAGGGGCCTTAGACAAGTAGCATTTATGGTAAGCTTATCGGAGGTGCTGCCTGTCAATGGTATTGGTGAGGCTAGGGTACTCCGCACCATGGGATTCAATCAGTGGTTAAAAAACTGGTGCAGAGCTCAGGGTTTTGACTTCATTGGGGACTAGGGGTCCACTTTGAGGGATGCAAGCCTATACTGGTGCAATGGTCTGCATCTGTTCAGCAGGGGAACCAGGATCCTAGGTGACAGGTGTAAATACTTCATTGGCAAACATTTAAACTAGGCAAGTAGGGAGGCACTGAAAAGGAGATGGGGAAATACTAGCCCCCCCAAAAAGTCATGGTAGTTAGAGAGGTAAACACCAAGATGGAGAAATCAATAGGGAGAAGGGCAGGAATAAATGGAGAAAAAGACAAAGGCAGTAAGGACAGGGATGGGGCAAAAAGGGGTGATGCCATCAAACACTGGAAGGTAATGAGTACCAATGCCCACAGTCTAAGTAACAAGCTCCCTGAACTGGTGGACTTGATGAAACAGGGATGCCTGGATATCATGGCAGTCTTAGAAACATGGTACACAGAGAACCATGACTGGGATGTCAACATACCAGGGTGCACAATCTACCAGGAGGGACAGGGAGGGTAGAAGAGGAGGAGGAGGAGGAGTAGCTCTCTATGTAGGGAAGTAATCAAAGCAAAGGAATAAAGGGTAAACAGGGAGGAGAGGAGGCACCATGGGTCACCCTAGAGACTGGAAATGGAACCACAATCCACACAGGGGTTGTATACAGACCTCCATCTCAGGGGGAGGAAATGGTCAAGGAAATGATAGAAGGCATCCTTAGGATGGCAAAGAAAGGGAAGATATTGCTGATGGGGGGCCTGAATATGCCAGATGTTAACTGGAGCACCTTTGCTGCAGCCACATCCAAGAGTGGGGCCATTCTTGATGCCCTACAGGGGGCATGCCTCAGACAGCTAGTGTTGGAACCCACTCGGGAGGGAGCAGTCTTAGACCTGGTACTCTCAAATGGGGAAGTAGAGAGGATCTCATATCTAGAAGTGGGTAGCCATCTGGGAACAAGTGACCACCAAATAGTCTGATTCATGATAATCTCAGCTGTAGAGCCGAGCCATACAAAAGTGAAGGTACTGGACTTCAGGAGGGCTGATTTTGTCAAAATGGTCGAATACCTCAGAAAAGCACTAGCACACAGGCAAGAGGGAGGGGTGGAGCAACAATGGGGAAACATCAAAACTGCCATCACAGAGGCAACAAGCCTTTGTGTGAAGCAAAAAAAAAATCAAAATGAAAGAAAAAGCCACTATAGTTCTTAAAAGAGGCAGTGGGGATGGCTAGGGAGAAAAAAATAGCTTTCAGCAAGTTTAAGGAAACACAGAAGAAGTGGGACAGAGAACTATACCAGTTAAGGCAGAAGGAAGTGGGGAAGGCAGTCAGAATAGCAAAGGCCCATACCAAGGAAAAGATAGCCAATTCAGTTATGAAGAGGGATAAAACCTTTTATAGGTACATTAGGGAGTGAAGATAGACAAAGGGAGGGATACTGAGGCTGAATGAAGAGGAGGGTGCTTGGGCAGAGAGGGACAGTGAAAAAGCAGGAATACTGAATGAATACGTCTGCTCAGTATTCACAAAGGAAAAGGAAGGGGAGGTAACTAATCCAGTCAATAGAAGCACTCTGGATGGGGGGTAGATATCAGTCCTTTCAGAGAAGAAAAGGTTCTGAAAGAACTCCTAAAACTGAAGGTGGACAAAACAAAGGGTCCTGATGGGATTCACCCCAGAATTCTAAAAGAACTAAGGGGAGAACTAGCAACGCCATTGACTACCCTTTTTAACAAATCATGGGAGGATAGTGTGGTACCTGAAGACTGGAGGAGGGTGAATGTGATTCCCCTTCACAAAAGTGTGAGCAAGACAGAGGCAGGAAACTACAGACCTGTCAATTTGACCTCAGTGGTAGGGAAAATGATGAAATCACTTCTGAAGGAAAGAATTGTTGCATAGCCAGAGGCCAGTGGAACACAGAACCCAAGGCAGCATGGATTCACAGTGGGAAGGTCATGTCAAATGAATCTTATCAATTTCTTTGACTGGGTGACCAACGTAATAGACCAGGGAGGGTCTGTGGACATGGCCTACCTAGACTTTAGCAAGGCAATTGACACAGTCCCGCACAAAAGATTATTAAACATATTAGCCCACCTGGGAGTGGGTCCCAGGGTTGTACCCTGAGAAAAACATTGGCTGGACAACAGGACACAGAGGGTAATAGTAAATGGAGTCCACAGTGAAGAAAGGGGTGTTACTAGTGATGTATCGCAGGGTTCAGTACTGGGTTTGGTCCTTTTGAATATCTTTATAAGTGACATTGCAGAGGGACTGGCAGGAAGAGTATGTCTCTTTGCAGATGACAGAAAGATCTCCAACAGGGTTACTACACAAGGTGGGATGGAAAGGATGACCAGGGACTTGGCAAGGTTGGAGGAATGGTAAGATGTATGGTGGCTTAGATTCAATGCAAAGAAGTGCAAAGTAATGCACCTGGGAAACAAAAACCCAGCAGAAGAGTACATAATGGGTGGTGAGATACTGACAACAACAAAAATAGAAAGGGACCTATAGTTATATCAGAAGACCTAAAGGTGGACAAGCAGTGTGAGAAGGCAATAAGGAGGGCTGGAGCGATACTGGGATGCATAGGGAGAGGCATCACCAGTAGAAAACAGGAAGTTGTTATCCTTCTGTACAGACAGTTGGTGTGACATCATCTGGAGTACTGCGTGCAGTTCTGGAAACCCTTTCTCCACAAAGACTTAGGGTGGAGGCTGTCCAGAGGAGGGCAACCAAAATAGTGCAGATTCTGCACCAGAAGACATATGAAAAGAGACTGAAGGAGCTTAATGTGTATACACTTAAGGAAAGGAGAGGAAGCGGAGACATGATAGAAACTTTCAAGTACCTCAAGGGAATCAACAAAGTCCAAGAGGGTAGCATCTTTCAGAGAAAGAGATGTGCAAGAACAAGGGGGCACAATTTGAAGATAGAGGGGGGACTGCTCAGAGGTAATGTGAGGAAGTATTTTTTTCATGGAGAGGGTTGTGGATGCATGGAACAGCCTTCCTAAGGTGGTTTTGGAGTCAAAAACAGTGGGGGAATTCAAGAATGCATGGGACAGACATAAGGCAGTTCTAGTGGGAGTGGTAGGAGGACTTCTAGTGGAAGAGGTAGGCTGTTGATTAATGAGGATCTGCAGCTTATCCATTAGGTAGGGAAATGGGCAGACTAGGTGGGTAAAATACAATGTTTCTATGTTCTGTTGCGGGAATTTGTCACATGGGCTTCTCGGGAGTTTTCTTCATGTTTTTATAGGTGCAATAAATTCATTTGGATTTGAATTAGTTGAAAGCAGTTCTGACAGGTTCCTTGTTGTATGTGCTGCTTGGTTGATGTAACCATTGCTGGAATATCAAAAGCTGACATAAACACAGTGGAATATCTGTTAAGATATTCCACAGTGCCTATGTCAGCTCCCTGATATTCAATAGTGGTGAAAATAAGGACATTTACTCAGAGTGTTATTCCTTCACCCCTATTGTGTGTGTGTGTATATATATTATAGTGGTGCGGTCGCACCACTATAGTTAGGGTTCAGCGGTCAGTTACATACTAAAGTCAAAAGTTTGGGCGTTAGTGACGTTGGACCAATTCAATGGATTTGCCTGAAATTTGGTATGCACTGTGGGGCATGGTAGATCTCTTGATCTGCAAAATTGCATTTCTGTCAGACTTACGGTCTTTGTGTATGAAAGCGCTGAACAATGTAAAATTATCAATTTTTGGAGGCAGCTTTTGGGATTTTGGATGTGGCCCTACATGGCTGTTGTGTGGTGTGCTGCTCTGCGAGATGACTCATTTGAAAGAGCTTTGGTGGTCAAACATGTCACTTTTCATTTGGTGAAGAAATATTAAGGCATTCAAAAGTTATGCCACTTTTAAGTTCCCATTATAAGTCAATGGGAAGATTTACAGTATATGTATGTTTTGTGAACAAAGAATTTGCAGCCTCATGGTTCAAGAATCTTTGCCCTGAGAATTTTCAAAATTCTTTGATCGCGAGGTGCGTCATTTTGGTTTTACTTTTCCAGTTGGAAAAACAGAAATATCTTGACTCAGGGGTCACTCCTGAAGTAAAACTTGGATGGGTTTTACTCAGGGGGCTCTGATCTATTGAGCCATGCCTTTGGTTGCATCCAACTCAGTCAAAAAATAAAGTTATGAGCTTTTAAAATCTTAATTCGCGGCTCGCTAATGATCTTTGATTGCGAGCCTGCAAATTCTTTGATTGTGAGATTCTTTGATCACGATCTTGCATCATGACCTATTTTCACAAATATCTCAGCTCAGGGATTAGCTAGGGACACAAGTGAGGGTTGATTTTGATCAGGGGACTTCATTCTATCGAGGCATGGCATTGGTTTGGTTCCAAATGGTAAAAAAATCACGTTTCACCATTTTTTTATTCTTTGGTCATGAGCGTGCAATTTCTTTGATTGCGAGCCTGCAAATTCTTTGATCACGAGGTTCTATGATCACGATCGTGCATCATAAGCGAGGGACAAGATGGCCAGATTTTAAAATTACTTTTCTCAGCCAAGGTGTGCCCTAGAAACATAAATGAAGCTGGGTTTTGCTCAGGGGGCTTCTTTCTACCCCATGTAAATAACAATAATAGTGTATTAAATATCCCTGGTAGTCTAGTGCCCTTCCATCATAATAATATTAATATGTCTAATGTCCTGGTAGTCTAGTTTCCCATCCCAATGTGTATTTTGTTTAATCCCTGGTAGTCTACTGCCCCCCAAGTTGTATAAAACAATTATTACTGTTAATATCTCTGGTAATTTAGTGCCCCCCCATCTGCATGAAACAGTATCCACTATGATTGTACATATCCCTGGTAGTCTAGTGGCCTCCCTCCATTATAATAAAATAAATAATTATTTCATATTTCCTGGTGGTCTAGTGGCCCCCCACCCAGCCATGCCAGTCCACCCAGCACCCCCCACCCTTCCGCAGCCAGCGATTGACACAGCCCACCTTTCACCTCCATGGCCAGCTGCCGATTGTCTGCATTACGAGTGCTAATGCAAAGAAGCACTCAGAAACATTTTCAGAGCAATCATGCATTGCGAGCGAGGTACGAGATGGCCAGATTTGCTTTGTCATAGTGTTTTTTTATTCATAAAACATTTCATAATGGTAATTATGTTTTACAAAATTGTGACAGAAATGCGGTAAACCACAACCATGGTTCAACAGAACGAAGTCCCTCGAGCAGAACCCACCCTCATTTGTCTTCCTAGGGCACCCCTGAGCTGAGAAATTTGTGTTTTTCATTTGGCAATCTTGTCCCTCGCTCGCAATCAAAGAATCTCACAATCAAAGAATTTGCAGGCTCACAATCAAAGATTTTGCTGGCTTGTGATCGAAGAATAAAAATGGTGAAAATCAGCAGAATTTTGACAGAAATGCAGTAAAACACTGCCATGGTTCGACAGAACGAAGCCTCCTGAGCAGAACTCACCCTTATTTGTCTTCCTAGGCCACCCCTGGGCTGAGAAATTTGACTTTTTCATTCGCCATCTCGTCCCTCGTCGCGATCAAAGATCGCGATCAAAGAATCTCGTGGTCAAAGAATTTGCAGGCTCGCGATCAAAGATCATTAGCGAGCCACAATGAAAGAATAAAAAAGGTGAAAACTCTATTTTTTTACATTTTTACTTAAAACCAAAGGCATGGGTCGATAGATGAATTAAAACTTCCATGCAGGTTTTACTTCAGAAGTGACCCCTGAGCCGAGATATTTGTTTTTTTTACGATCACATTTCAAAAACAAGATGGTGGACCTCACGATCAAAGAATTCTCGGGGACAAAGATTCTTTGACTGCGAGGCTGCAAATTCTTTGACCGCAAGGTGGGGCGAGATGGCCCAATCCCCATTCTTTGTTCGTAAGACAACCATATAAATTTTACCATTGACTTATAATGGGAGCTTAAAAGTGCTATAACTTTTGAATGCCTTAATATTTTTTCATGAAACAAAAAGTGGCATGTTCAGCCAGTGAAGCCCTTTCAGATGAGCTGTATCATAGAGTGGCACACCACATGACAGCTGCACAGGGCCACAGGCAAAATCCCCCAAACTGCCTCCAAAACTGGTGAAAAGTGCATTTTTCAGTGTTTTTGTGCACAAAGACTGGAAGTCCAACCAAAACAAAATTTGGCAACTCAAGAGATGTACCATGCCCCACCACGCATACCAAATTTCAGGCAAATCCATTGAATGGGTCCAAAGTTATTAACGTGCAAAACTTTGACTTTAACATCGAAGTGCCTTCATAACCCAGTTGCGCCACTATAATATATATATATATATATATATATATATATATATATATACACCTACATATCAATAGGAAAAAATCACCTGCTCTCAAATTTTACTTCCATATAGACAGTGACCAGAAATCAGCAGGAGGAACCTCAGTTTAATGTCTCAACTGAAGGACAAAACCTCACCAGTGTAATGCAGACCTGGGTATTACCTGAAGTACCAGGTGCAAGGCTGGAACCTACAACTTTATGATTTTCTTGCCTAGCAAGCATGAAACCTAGTGAACCACTGACACTGCTACACTGATTTAAGCTTGTTATATTGTCAATAGTGCAGCTCTTCAATAGATTCTAAAGGAGTTAGAGGGAAAACAGAACCTGCAGACATATCTATACATCAAAAATCTGTATACATTCAGAAATACTCAGCACTCTATGGAAGTTTGATGGCGGGGTTGTTATGCTTTGATGGAGGGTATCTTTCAGGAAGTTTTTTTATAGATTCATAGATTCATAATCTATAAATCTATGAATACATGAACCGCAGACTCTTTTTCACAATCTATGGAAAATTATTCGACATCTTACCTGATCCAAGGGAAATTAGTTCACAGTTTACTTAGAAATGTTTTTCAGAGTTCCTCGGAATTCAAAGAGAAATTCTGAAAAGCATTTGGAAAGTGGAATTTCCATTTCACACAAATTGCACATGCAGAATTTAGCATTCCACAGACCTATCCTTGGCACACTGCCTGGAGTGTGACCTTAACATGTATCATGCCGCCATGGGGAAGTGGTGGAGGGCAAACATGACTACTGTGATTGAGGGGTTAATTTGGGATTAGCCTTGATCACCTGAGTAGAGCTGGAAGATTTTGTTAATTTTATTTAGAAGTAGCAAAGTTTAGTTGAGTATCATATCATAGTCTGCTTAAATACCTTTGCTCTGAGTATAGAAGGGGATGCACTTTGTCTACTTCTAAGTTTTGAGTTGGTTTTACACAAATTATGCTTTAAAATTTCTCAAGTAATTTCAGTTATAGTCATTGTGGAGTCTTGGGCAAAAGGTGTGCATGAGTAAGTGGGCAGTATTTCTTAAAAATATTTTCTAACAAAGAGTTATCTCCTGCAGCAATATTCCTTTTCCCCTGGTTCATGTAATTCCATATATGTAGTCCATATGAGTAATTAAAACTAGGTGGGTTTGATACGCGTTCAAAATACCTTCCCCATTGTTGATAAGGAATCGGGTAGAATCGAGCACTTTTTAGTATTGTAATATTCTGAGAAAGGCACATAATATCATTGTGTATGTCTATTGATGAAAGCTCGCATTTTTGTTTGAACACACGTGTGATAAGTGAGGGACCTTGGTAGCCCCATACATCTCCTCTGTAATTTTTTACAAAGTCTTCCATACAGTCCCACAAAAACTGGTGGTGGTCACGGAATTGTGAAACAGCTGCATTGATTGATCCTGAGTTTTCAACACCCATCAAATTTCCTCTTGGCATTGGTTTCATTGATATAACATCAGAGTCAAAGTATATGCCTCCAAACTTCCAAATTAGTGCAATCCTGTAGGCATCTGACTGGACATGGACCCAGAACCTTTCTTTTTTTGGATTTGCCTATAAGTTAAGAAAAATGTCTTTATTAAATGTCATGTTCCATGTCACATTCAAATCAGCAGTAATAGTTAAGTAAATGTACTAAAAGGAAATATTAAATGGAATTTAATGTTGTTTTCACATTTACTATTTTTTTTATTTATTTAATCATTTGATAACCAGAAAAAGCACTCTGAGCCAAGGCTCATTTCCAGGTGTGACCTGGGGAAGAATTGGGGTGGGGGTACAATAACATAGAGGTTCTTGCATAAAATCAACAGTTACAAGCAAGGTAAGATAGTGTACAGTAGTATCTGCATGAACAGTGTGCAGCAGTGTTGTCAACATTTACAAATAGGTCAGCAGTTTCACGTTAGATCATGATACAGTTTAGAAACTGGGAGTGTGTAAGTGCTTGTGCTGTACTTATTGACATGTACTTTACTGTGTATACTTAGTTTTGTATTATAAGAAATACAAAATCACACATACTGCAAATTACCACAAAATATTATGCTGGTTCAACTTTAAGTAGAAATGCATGTTGCCGAAAGGCCTGTCACACAGTCTGTAAAGGGTGCCAACATAAGACACTGACATGTGTTTTGTCCTACCAGGACTAATCAGTGTGCCTCATCTGTATGACACCCCAGTGGAATGAACCAGCTACCATAAGTTGGTCTATCTGGGTTTGGTTGTGGTGAGCCCCCCAAAAGAACAAAAAACAAGCTAAAAGACAAAGAACCTTAGTGCGCAAGCACTGAGGCAAGGGTTACCCCAAAGTGCATTGGCCAGGAAGCCAAGTTTCAAAGAAATACAAAATCACACATACCACCATAATGCAAAGCATCATGGGATGTATATGCAAATCTCCGCAAAATATTACGCAGGTTCAACTTTAAGTAGAAATGTATGGTGCTGAAAGGCCTCTCACACAGTCTGCAAAAGGTGCTAACAGAAGACACAGACACGTGTTTCATCCTACCAGGATTTATCAGTGTGCCTTGTCTGCATGACACCCCAGTGTACTATATTTTCAGCTTTATTACTTTTTAATACAGAATCATATTACACATCACCAGAGAAAGAAGCAAAACATTAAGGCAGAGAAACTCATATATAAGTTTATGGGCCTAATTGGAGGGACTTGTACGGATATAAAACTGTTGTTTTGTGCATTCTTAGGACTAAAGGACTGCTAACCTAAGGTGAGCAATTTTGTGGTCCTAAGGACACTCTTAGATCCATAAGAGGCCCTCAAAATGTACCCATAAAATTATTATGGATCACTAACTGTATTAAATAAAAAAAAAATGTTGTTATTAAAATGCTGATGGCACTAGCAGTCAGCGAGAAGCCCTTACTGTGACTCACTGCATGAGGTATCCTTATGTTTACAAGAGTACCTCATGCACAACTGAAGGGAGGGCTGTGATTGGTCAGGGATGGTCCCACAATCTTTAATACTATATATGGCAATCACATGATAAAAAGAGAAAAAATTGTTTTAAGAGGAACAGCCAGCACTAAAACCCCCACACATGTGTGGTGGTTGGTCTCAAGTGACAGTTTGTGTGCAAACACATTTTTAGTTTTTTACCTATTGTTTACTGCAGTGTAGTAGACTGTATCAGGCTGATTCTGCTGACTCCCAAGTGATGACATTTGCTACAGCCAGCAATGCCAGGATCTCCTGCAGCTGATATCAGAGCTGGGTACAGCAGTTGAAGATTCAATAGCCCACAGTGCATGTTAGAGTTTTTTATAAGCTGTATTCACATATTTGCCAGTCCTGCAGGCTGTTCAATCTCCCATAACTGTAGCCCTCCTTTGATGTTAGATGCAAGGGATTCTGGGATTTGTAGTTACAGCAAATGCTAGCTTGGGAGTCAATAGAATCAGCTGGATGTCTTCTACTTTTTCACAGAGAGGGTGGCAGTAGGGCAGAATGAGCTTCTGGAGGAAACAGAAAACAGTTGGAGAATATCAAAGAAGGGAACATGGTCAAGGGAAGGATAAGAGTACCAGGAGAGGAGGAAGGTAAAGAGGATCATGGAAATGTAAGTTCATGTGCTCTGCAATGAGCAGCCTGGATTTACCCTATTGCCTTTTTCTACTGGCAGCTTTATATGTTTACATGTTCTATGCTGCAGTCATCTGTAATTAATGTGTTTTTTTGTGCATACAAACTGCAAACAGATACCAGCCCCACACTTGGGCATAGGCCTCTTAGTGCTGGCAGACCCCTTTTAAGTATATTAACAATGTGCCATACACGTTTAAATGACAGCATTGAAATAGTTCAAAGATAGCAGTGCTGGATGGCAATAACAGTGCCAACTAGAAAATCAATTTGGCTAATCTGAGACAAGCTAGAACTGTATCCACTTATATTTAAAGAACTGTTCTATTCAAAATCCCCTTAAAGGGATCAGGCTGCCCCAGTCATGCACCTGAAGCTTTATCACCCACTACACCAGTGACCTGGCTTCAGGAGTGGACTTAGGTTCCTGGAGGTCAGCCCAAAATGAGAGGACTAGGTGTCTGAGGGACAGCTGCCCTCTTATTGGGGGGCATGCTATGCTGTCACCACATGGAGAAAGGTTGGTCAGGCAGTGAGAGTGACATCAGACTGTGGTCAACGGCAGCAGGTGTGTGGTGTGTGTGTGTGTGTGTGTGTGTGTGTGTGCATGTGTGAGTGCGTGTGTGTGTGCCTCCATGCACACACAACTGCGTCACTGCATGCCACCTGGTCTGGGGAGGGAGAAAATGGAAACCAATGGAGGAAGGCACCATCTCCAGTGCATGCCATTGCCCAGGACCCCAACGACTGCTGAATGTGAAGCATGGGTGGAATCCATGGGGAAACTACAGGCTGGTGAGTCCTGGGGGAGGCAGTAGCCAGTGTGAAGAGTGACCAGGGCTAAGAGCTCTCGCCTACACCCCAGAAAAGAAAAACACTGTAT
Organism: Neoceratodus forsteri; assembly: GCA_016271365.2. NCBI lineage: Eukaryota > Metazoa > Chordata > Ceratodontiformes > Ceratodontidae > Neoceratodus > Neoceratodus forsteri. Next base: position 41,929,757 of record JADMNL010000035.1, read on the forward strand.
GGTTAAAAAAAAAAGTAAAGCAGTATCAATCAAGTGTAAATGAAACAAGTGTCTGAATTCAGTATTTGCAGACATTTTGACATGTTTAATCTTTTGCCTTGACAGACAGTGATAAACTGAGATTTCTATAAGTAAAGAGGAGCCGGTCTGTTGTGACATTGGTTTCGGTTCTGACTCTGATTTTCCCCAGAAATGTTGATATACTCTGATTCACTCTGGTTTGCCAAAATGGGTACATTTTCCAGACTGGGCTAGAGCATATGAACATACAAACATACAAATTAGCCAGTAGAATTAGGCCCACTGGCCTATCAGGTCTAATCATTGTGCAGGGTTCACAGCTCAGGCTGTTGTCCCTGCTTCCTCCTCCCCAACTGTTTTTTTTTGCATTCCTCTCCTCCTCCCCTCCCATGATGATTATCCAACCCCTGTATCTTTCCCAGCCCCTCATGAAGCCACCCACCATTCTCACTGAGATAATTTCTTCTTGCAGTGTGTTCCACATGGTCACCTAAGCAACCCCCCCTCCAATTTAAGGCTGTGCCTCCTCATAGTTTTTCTGTAGCCTTGCCTGAAGAGACCATCCTTGTTCACCCTGTTGATTCATTTCAAGTACTTGAAGGTCTCAATCATGTATACCCTCTCCCTCCTGTCCTCCAGTGAGTACATACTCAGGGCTCTAAGTCTCTGCTCATACGTTTTACCCTGCTGCCCCGCAACTGTCTTCATGGCCCTCCTCTGGGCTGACTCCATCTGGTTCATATCCTTTTTAAGGTGAAGGCGCCAGAGCCAAACCTCATAGTTCAGATGCAGCCTCACCAATGACCTGTAGAAGAGTAGTACCACCTCCATTTTCCTTCTGCTGATCCCCCTAGCTATGCACCCCAACATCCTGTTTGCCCTCGCCACTGCCTTCTTTCACTGCATGGAGTGCTTCAGGTCACTAGAAATCATCAATCCCAGATCTGTCTCCTCCTCCATGGAAGATACCCAGACCCCTCCCAGGTAGTATTCTGTCCTGGGGTTTGGGGATCTATTGTGTGTAACCTTGCACTTTTTGGCACTGAAGCCCAGTTGCCAGATCCTGGACCACATTTCAAGTTTTATTAGGTCCTCTTTGAGGCCCTGTATCCCCTCTACTTACTCCACCCTCCCACAGAGCTTGGTGTTGTCCATGTACAGACATATTTTTCCCTTGATGCCATCCCCAATATAATTAATGAAAACATTAAATAGCACAAGCTGCAGCACTGAGCCCTGCTGGATGCTACCTGTGACCAGCCTAGAACTAGACAACTCTCCTCCAACCATCACTTTTTAGGTCCTGTTCAATAGCCAGTTCTTCACCCATCTAACCATTTTCATTCTGACTCTGAGGTTTGCCAGCTTCCTGATCAGTCTTCTGTGGGGTACAGAATCAAAGGCTTTGCTGAAATCCAGGTAGAGGATGTCCATTGCCTGGCCCATATCCACTGATTTGGTTTTCCAAACAAATCGATCAGATTCATTTGGCAAGAGCTTCTTCCCATAAATCCTTGCTGCCTTGCATCCTGGAGACCACATTTCACTAGATGCTCTATCAGTCATTCCTTCAATATTGTCTTCATTATTTTGCACACTGTCAAAGTAAGACTGACTGGTCTGTAGTTCCCAGGATTGTCTCTGGGACCACTCTTCTGGAGTGGTACCACATGCGCTGTCCTCCAGTCCTGTGGTACTATGCCCAACTCCAGTGAACACCTGAACAGATCTGCCATTGGCTCCACAATCTCCATGCCTCCCAGTTCCCTCCCAAGGGTACACTTCATTCGGGCCAGGAGATTTGGCTGTCCTCAATGCTAGCAATTGTTTCTTCACTCTTTTCTCTTCTATTTCCACATCTGACCTCCTCCTCCTGTCAGTTCCCCTTTTCTTCCCTGTTGGCACCAGTCCATCTTTCTCCTTGGTGAAGACAGAGCAGAAGTATTCATTCATTAGCTCCACCTTGTCCCTATTTCCTCTGCCCACCCACCTCTTTGTGTCAGTCTAACTATTCTATCATTCTTTTCTCTTTTCTAGCTTAGATAGTGGAAGAAAGCCTTCTCCCCTTCCTAATCCCCTCATCTAATTACCGTTCCTTCTGCACCTTTGCTTTCCAGACCACCCTTCCTGCTTCTCTTTCCAGCCTCAGGTATTTTTTTTCCTGTCCTCCTCTCTCTTGGTTTTCTTGCATTTCCTGCATACCAGCCTCTTACTCCTCACTGCCTGGGTCACCTCAGAGCTGTACCAGCTAGGTGTTTTGACTTTTGAGTTCTGCCTCTTGTATTTAACCCACTCATTCATTGAAGCCTTAAGCCCTCCCTAATAACAGACCACATGTGGTCCACCTCCATAGTGACTGTAAGTTCTGCCAGGTGCCTTTTTAGTACTTCCTTCATTGTCCCAAAGTCCACTCTCCAAAAGTCCAGGATTTTTGTCCTAATGGGGACACTTTTTCTGCCCATATCCAGCCTGAATCAAACCGAGCGATGGCCACTTCCATCCCAGTGGCTCCCAAACTGTTATATCCTGTTCGTGCTCACCGTTCATGAGCATGAGGTCAAAGATTGCCTCTTCCTGGGTGTGTTCAGTAACAACCTGAGTCAGGAACCCATTATGAATTGCTTTGAGAAATTTATGACTCCTGGCACATGTCGTGGTCGGTACACTGCAGTCCACTGTGGGCAGGTTGAAGTCCCCCACTATTAACACTTCACCCCTCTCTGTTGGCTTCAGAATTTACAAGCTCAAGTCCATGTCCAGTTCTTCATTGTGATTGGGTTGTCTGTACACCACCCACAACCACACCTTCCTCACCCTACTGGTCTGTTATTGGAACCACCCTCTTCTCTTCTCTTCTCTTCTGACTCCTCCCTTGTATGTGTTATACCTGGCCTAATGAATACTGCCACGCCTCCTCCTTGGACTAGTGCTCTGTCCCTCCTGTAAAGAAATAGGCCAGAGAGAGAATCAAGCCAAGTCAAATTACAGAATCAGGTTACTCATTCATGCCCTTCATAAACCCTTTAAATAGGTCATTAGTAGGCATACATTTGCATCACATAGGTTTTTATCCAAAAATGTATTTATAAAATCCTTTGATTGATCCTCAGTGTATTTTTAATTTTTTAGGTGCTTTTATAACCCCTTTTGTAGCTAATTTTGTATTTAATTGATAACATCTTAAAGATGGCCACCACTCACAGTTTTTAAAAATCTCTTCCATTGAGGCTACCTGTTACATATACATACTAGATTCTTACTGTGGTTGTATTAGGATGATGGTAAACAGTGCTGCACTATACCAAGGTATTTAATTTTTTCATGGTGGGCATGTCAAAGAAATGCAAATGTTTAAAAACTTCAGAATTACATGTCTTAATTCAGGAAGGAAAGTAAGAAATAAAAACAGATATGGTGGTGTTTTTGCCAAAAAGTAATTATTGCTAAAAAATGTACATGGTGACGAACAAATGCTGCTGCTTTAAGTACCTAGGGGTCAACTACCTAGAGGTAAGACTCAACATTTCCACAAGAACTATAAACCCCTTATACTGTAGAAAAAATCTATCACATCAGACAGATGGGGAGATTTCCATTGTACTGTCACAATTGTCTATGTTTCTATATGCAGGGCAAAATTTGAGAAAATTTACTTATTGCTAAAATGGGCCTAGCATTTTCAAGCTTTTTTGGTATTAAATAACATCCCATTTAAAGCACATTTATTACTGGTTCTTGCCAGAAAGGAAAATACCTAGGTGGATAATATTAGAATCTTCCTGTATTTTATTTGAAAAATGTAAAAACAGCCCAATCCGTATGACTACTACCCTGGGACTGTTCAAATCCCTTCTCCAAAATCACATCTCTCAGGGCTCAGCCTGTGACTGCTCCTGACCCCCCTCCATGACTAATATTGTGTTTGACAATGGATCCCTCCTGGTCCTGCCCCCCAGAGCACCTGTCCCTGGTCTCTGTCTGCCCCAGACTAGCTGTCACTCTCTGGGTGTGTTGCTTGCACTTTCTTGTCATAATTACTTATCTGTAACAACTGCTGTATTATATGTTCACCCTTAGCTATTGTATAATGCTCCTTGTCAATGCACTGCATTGCTTCTGATTGCTGTAAGTATCCTGTACCACATTTGACTGTAGGTACTATACTCTGTATCATTTGTAAGGTGTGATATTCTTCGCACCTCTGTTTACACTGTATTGTCTGTCACTGTACACTCTTGTATTGTTTCCTTGATGTGCAGCCTTTGTAAAGGAGTCTCTAACTCAAATGTATTAATTCCAATATGCTTCAATAGATAAATAAATATTATTTATTATCGTGGCTGTATTAGACTAGGGTGGAGTGGTGGATGTAACCTACCTAGATGTCAATAAAGCTTTTCCACATATGAGAATTGTAAGGAAGCTGGGCAGCTTAGGAATGGGTCCAAAGGTGTAAACTGGGTAATAAATTAGTTAGGGTAGAAGTGACAGAGGGTGGTGGTAGAAGGAGTTCACTGCAGAGACAGAAGGGTGACCAGCGGGTACTGGTCTACATTACTGTCTTTATAAGTGATATTACAGAGGAGATGTAAGGGAAGGTCTGCCATTTTGTGAAGACACCAAAATCTGAAATATGGTGGATACTCTGGGGTGGGGGGGTGGAAAGAATGAACAGAGACCTAAGCAAATGTGAAGAATGGTCAAGGGTATGGCAGCTGGGTTTCAATGCAAAAAAAGTGTGAAATCATGCACTTACAGCACAGAAACCCAGGGGCAGAGAACAACATTGGTGGAGAGGTAGTGACACCCACCAAATAGAAAAGAAACATGGGGTAATCATATCTGATTACCTAAATATGGTCAGGCCATTGAGAGGACTAGTGGAATGCTAGGTGCGGGGTGCATAGCAAGGGATATCACCAGCAGAAAGAGTGTGATGGTGCTGCCTTTGTATAGATTGCTGGTAAGACTCCCACCTAGAAAACTGTGTCCAGTTATGGAGAACACATTTCCAGAAGGACATAGAGAGGTGGCTGTCTAGAGGAGGGCAACTAAAATGGTGCAGGGTCTACATCAAAAGGCCTACAAGGAGAGACGTAAGGACCTCAATATTTACACCTTGGAAGGTGATGGGTTATGTTAGAGACCTTTAAATATCTTACAGGAGTAAATAAGGTACAGCAGGAAAGCATTTTTTCAGAAATAAAAATGCTCAAGAACAAGGTGACATGCAATGAAGCCTGAGGGGATATATATTCAGAAGAGAAATGAGGAAGTACTTTTTCACAGAAAGAGTGGTGGATGCCTGGAAAAGGCTTCCAGTAAAGATACATAGATACATATAATTTGAAGATAAATAAGGGCCGCTGGGCCCACCCAGTCTGCCTAGTTTTGTTTTGATTATTATTATTATTATTATTATTTTGCCCTAACACCGCTGTTCCTTTGTGCCTATCCCAGGCAGTTTTTAACCCCATTGCTGTTTTCACCCACACTACCTCTGCTGGAAGGCTATTCCAGATATCCACCATCTTTTTTGTGAAAAAGTACTTCCTCACATCCCTCCTGAATTTGTCCCCTTTCAACTTTATATTATGCCCTCTTGTTTTAGAGCACTCTTTCCTCTGAAAGTTACTGTCCACCTGAACCTTGTTAACTCCTGTAATGTATTTAAAGGTTTCTTTTGTATTCCCTTCTCCCACCTTTCCTCCAGAGTGTACATATTCAGCTCCATAAGTCTTTCGAAATATGCGGTCTCCAAAACTGTACACAGTACTCAAGGTGGGGCCTTACAAATAATTTATATAGGGACAGAATCACATCTTTCTTCCTGCTGGAGATACCCCTACCTATCAACCCCAGCATCAAACTAGCCCTCCCAATTGCCTTATCACACTGCCTTGCAACCTTCAAGTCACGCTATTTAATTACCGCTAAGTCTTTTTCTTGCTTTGCCTTTGTCATTATCACACCTCCAGTCTTGCACTCTGTTTCTGGGTTCCTATGTCCCAGATGCATTATTTTGCACTTTTTTTGCATTAAAACCAAGTTGCCATACCCTTGACCATTGTTCCACTCTATTTAGGCCCTAACACATCCTATCTAACCCCCCTCAGGTGTGTCCACTCTGTTACTAATCTTGGTGTCATCTGCAAAGAGGTGGACCTTACTTTACACTTCTGCTATGTCACTAAAAATAAATATTGAGTAGGTCGTGTCTCAACACTGATCCATGTGGAACCCCACTGATCACCTTTCCCTACATTAAGCACACTTAATTTACCACTACTCTCTGTGGCTCTAAGATGATGGGGTTGAAAAGAGTAGTGGGGTACAAGAATAAATGGGATAGGCATAGGGGAATTTTAGTGGAATGGAAGGAGGGAGAAAGAGCTACACATCTAGTAGGGTCTGTGGTAACACTGTAGGTAGGGAAAAATGGTCAGACAAGGTAGGCTAAGCAAGGCCAAGGTCAATTTAATTTATATGGCACCCAATCCAAGAGGCTATGAGTGTCTCACAATAAAACAAGTAAAGCAACAAGTTAAAACTAACATAAAAGAGCTAGGAGGCCAGGCCAAAACAAATTAAAACAATGAGTTTTGAGTTGTGATTTAAAAAAGGGCAGTGAAGAAGTCCCCCTCACTTCATGGGGAAGGGTATTCCACAAAATTGGTGCTGCTACACCAAACACCCTATTGCCCAATGATTTCAGCTGTGAATGAGAACTAGTGAGGAGGTCTTCTTCTGCCAACCAAAGGGTATGAGCAGGAGCATGAGGAATCAGGAGGTCTTTCAGATCTCCTAGCCTCAGAGCATGTAGGGCCTTGTACGTTAACAAGCAAACCTTGAAATTGAAATTGACACACCACCTGACTGGAAGCCAGTGCAGAGTGCAGACAACTTGTGTTATATTGTCAGAACAGGGATGTCCCTGCAACCAACCAGGCAGCCACATTCTTCATAAGACGTTCTTATCTGCTGTCAGATTCTATGTTTATATGTATTAAGAGAAGCTTTGATTACAAGCAGCAGTACTGTAACAGTAACAATTTTGAATACATCTTCAAAATTATTTGGAGAAGATTATGATGCTGTGGGGAATGTTCAAATTCCCAAAGAACTGGCATTCTACAGAATTTCAGAAAATCTTGCCAAATTCCATAGGTAGCAGAATTCAGACATTTTGCGTGCAAAATGTTTTTTGTGGCTTAATAAGCCACAGTTTACATAAATTGTGCATTGTTTTTCTACAATCTGCAGAAGTCTACTCCACGGCTTAGGTGATCTACAGAATATTATTCCACAGCTCACATCAACATGCTTTTCAGAGTTTTGTGGAATTTAGTTATAGCTCGTGGGAGCACTCCAGACTAATCAGAAAGCTTCTTTCCTCTATGCATGAGACACACTTAGTCTGAATGTCTCGCGGGTAGCTACCATGGAAATAGGCACTTTTGGGAAAGTTTTTTTTATAGTATATTATTGATGTAGTGTGATCAGTAATATATTAATTTTGCACTGAGACCACTGTTAGCTCAAGGTGGGGTGGTGGACATCATAGGTTCATAGGTGATTTCAAGCTAAATTAGACTTTCACCCATGATGCTTGCCTATTTTTACTTTTATTTATTTACCCAAGAGAAAATTATCCAATTTAATTTTGAAAGAATCCATACTTGTGCTGGATACTACATCTATTGATAGAGAATTCCATCCAGCCACAATTCTATTGCTAAACCAGTGCTTGCGTTGTAATGTTTGTCATTGTTTGACTTCAAACTGAAAAGGATGTCCCCTAGGTTCATACCTAGATTTCCTCCAAGAAAGTCCTAATTCTGACAATAATAAATCATCTTGTAAGCATCTAAATAGTAAGCAATAATCGCCCCTGGTTCTCCTATACTCTAAAGTGTACAAATTCAGCTCCATTAATCTCTCTCTGGGTATGTTTTTTTCTAATCCTTCATTTGAATTATTTCTATATTGTTTATATCTACCTTTTTATAAGGGGCCCACACCTGGTCACAATATTCTAGGTTTGGTCTCACCAATGCACTATGAAGGGGCATTAGCACTTTCCTATCCCTACGTGATATGTGTCTCAAGATACAGTTTAATATCTGGTTTCCCTTTTTTATTGCTTTATTACACTGGGAACTGAATTTTAGGTCTGAACTAATTATTATCCCCAAGTCTCTTTCCTCATTTGTATTATTAAGTACTGTGTTATCCAAATTATAGGGATGGTTTATTTTATTTTTTGTTTTATTTTACCCATGTGCATGGCTATACACTTATTTTTATTTAGTTCGAGCTTACTTTTTATAGTCCAGTTATATACATTATTTAATACTTCCTGTAAATCATTTTTAATTTTTGTATTATTAGCTATAGCACCAATTCTGCAGTCATCTGTGAATTTTGGTTAGCCAAATGTCCTTGTTGACTATTTTTAAAGAGGTTATATAGATATTGAAAAGACAGGGTCCAAGAACTGACCCCTGAGATACCCCACTAGTCAGCACTGCCCACTCTGATTTTTCACCATGGATCACCACTCTCTGTCTTCTTTCACTCAGTCATGCTTCTATCCAGTTTATTATGTTATTATCTAATGCATACTGTTTTAGACTATTTATCAATTCTTGATGTGGGAGCTTATCAAACGCTTTAGAAAAATCCAAAAAGATGACATCAGCACAGTTTCCTGTATCCAGTGCCTTCCCAACCTTCTCATAGAATGATAAGAGATTTGTTTGGCATAAACAGTTTTTACAAAAGTCATGTTGCACTGGGTCCTGTAGGCCATTTGTTTCCAGGTACTCAATATGGTCCTTTAAAAAAGATTCCATCATCTTCCCCATGACTGATGTCAGGCTAATTGGTCTGTAATTTTTTAATTCTGATTTAGAGCCGCTTTTATGTATAGGACCCACCAATGCTTCACGCCAGCCCTGTGGTACCTGTCCTGTATTTAGGGAATTTTGAAAAATGTGGGTTAAAGGTGGTGCAAGTTGGTCTGCGAATTCATGCAATACCCTAGGGTGAATTTTATCCAGACCCGGTGATTTGTTTGAATGTACCACTTTTAATTTGTCCAGGACATCCTGTAGATGTATTTGTATGCTTTCTGATCCGTGATTTGTGTTAACATTGGTTTTTACAGAAGTATCTGGGTTAAAGACAGAGCAAAAGTATTTATTTTGAATTTCTGAACAATCTTTATTGTTGAGTATTTCTTCTTTGTCATTTTTAAAGGGTCCAATGATGTTGCCCCCTTTTTGTTTATTATTTATACAGGAATAAAAGGTTTTGTAATGGTCTTTTACTAATAGTGCCAGTTTTAGTTCATAATCCTTTTTTGCTTTTATTTCCCATTTGACTTTTTTTTACAAAATCCCTATACTGTGCTTGTGGTTGTGTGTTTATGTTGTGTTTGATTTTTTAAACCATCTATTCTTTTTATTAATTAGTGTTTTAATTCTAGGTGTTAACCATTTTGGAGTGTCCTTATTATTTTTATACTTAGCGTATTTAGGTATGCATAGGTTTATTGTTGTATGTTATTTATTTACCAGAGATTCCCACATTTTGTGTGTTGTTTGGTTCCCAAAATCCTTTTTCCAATTCCAATTTTCAAGAACTTTCTTCATAGTTGAAAAGTCAGCTTTGTTTAAATTTAATACAATAGTTTTCCCATCCCTACGTGTATTTTCCACATTTTTTATTAGAAACTGGACAGATTGATGGTCACTGGTTCCTAATGGGATACTGGTGTATACATTTTGTATTGTTTGATCTATATTTGTTAAAATTAAATCTAGAATGTCATTTCCCCTAGTATTTTCAGATACAAGTTGGACAAGTCCTATTTGGTTAACTGCTTCCAAAAATCGAATACTTTTCTTGTTTTTACCCTCAAGCTTTGTCCAGTCGATATCAGGGAAATTTAGATCACTAGTCAATATTGTCCTTTCTGGATCTAGACTCCTAATATTATTTAATAATTCTAATTCAGCTTCCACACTCATTGAGGGGGGGTCTTTAGATCAGACCTAGTTTGATTTTTGTTTGACCCTTGGGTATAATCTTTAACCATATAATTTCCAGGTGATCCTTAGTCCTGGTTATTTCCTCACATTGTATTAAACATGTTATATATATTGCAATACCACCTCCTTTTCTTGTTTCCCTCAATTGATAACATAAATTATAGCCATTTATTTCTTTATCCCATCTGTCCTTACTTGTCCACCAAGTCTCTGTATTGAGTTCGATATGCACATTATTTTCATGTATTAGATATTGTAATTCCTCAAATTTATTTACTAGGCTACGTGCATTTATTACTATACATCGACACCCATCCTGAAGATCCACAATTTTGTGTGTTATGTTATGTAGCTCCCTCCTCTCTTTATCCAGTTTAAATGGAATGAAATAACATTGTTTATTCTTATACTCAATATTCTGATACCTGCTCTATTTAAATGTAGTCCATCACTTTTATAGAGGGTGTTTTTTCTAAAATTCCATGAGTTGTCCATAAATCCAATACTATTATAACTGCACAAGTCCCTTAAATGCCTATTTAACTTTTCTATTCCTGAATTTTTGAACTCGTGTTTACCATGTCCTGGAATCAAACCTGATGCAATTATGTCACACCCCCTTTCTTTCATTCTATTCACAAGGTGTTGGTAGTCTTGTATAATGTCATCTATACCACAGAACCCCACATCATTTGTACCAACATGGATTATGACTAAAGGTTCATGTAGACCCTCCATCATTCGGTCTAATAAATGACCAATGTATGAGATTTTTGCTCCTGGCAAAGAGCTCACTGTTGTATACATTTTTCTGTCTTTACATACTATAGAGTCAATCCCTTTAATTGTGGAGTCTCTGATTATTAAGATGTCTTTTGCTTTTATTTGTTCTATGGCTTCCTTTTCTATTTGTTTTGTGACTTCTTTTTCTACTGTGGTATCTAATTTAGGCATTATTGTTTCATTTTTATTTAAACATTCATTTCCCTGTTTGTGCTCCATATCTTCTTTTTGGTTCCCTTTGTCTGATAACTGTTTTCTATCTGTACTATAGTTCTTTAAATTATGCTTAGGACCTTTTAATTCTCCATCTATAAGGTTGTTTTTTTTTCTGGGAGTTCTTGCATACATTGTCTATCCCAATCTAATACAGTTTATCTATTTTCCAATTTTAGATAATGTTTTGACACTTGCAGCTTAGTAGAATGTATGGGTGTACTCTTCCATTGATTTTCATCATGGCTATTTAATGTTTTGGCCAAGGACTGTTGTGGAACCCTTTCATTAGATTGGTTTAATTCATTCTCTACTAAAAATGAATCTGTATAAGCCTCAAGTTCCCCTATCTCTTTCTGGACTTTTAGTGATCCTGCTTGATTATTTCCTTCAAACCTCTGCTTTATCAGTTCAATTTCAGTTTGCAAGGCTTGGATCTGAATACACTTATCACATATAAATTCTACCACAATTTCTTCTTCTGTATACATTTTACAGAATACACATGATTTATGATTTTTCTTCTTAGCTTTAGTCTTAACCATGTTGTCAGTATAAGTAAACAAGCTAAAGTATAATTCTTATTTATTTCTCTGCTAAAATACTACCTACTATCTTAATCTTGTTTATTGCTGTGTCCCTCAGTCCCAGCAGACACAGCAGACATGAGCAGATGTGCGTGTCTCTGCACATGTCTCCACGCTTGATGATGCGCACCCTGTACCCGCTCACCCTGCTCACTGCAAGGGCAAGTTTTATGAGCCCAAAAGACCTGGAAGTAGCTGTGTGGGGTTGAGGGTTCTCTCGTAGTGCCAAGATGTAAATTACACTTCTAAATAGTAAAGTAAGCCCCAAGAAATCTTATTTAGGCTGTAGAAGTTCTTCACAGTGAAAAAGTTGGTAAAAATAATGCTTTAATGGCACTTTCAGTAGGTGTCACCGCCCTTGTGACTGACACTACCCTCGTGACTGACACTACCCTCTTTCTGTTTCCTGTTACCAGAAATACAGGGCTCCAGTAAATAAAAATGTTCACAATACTGTTTAGCTAATAGTTTATATCATTAAACATCTGTCCCCACAGTCCTACAATTACAGACACTCCTTTTGGCTCCCAAAAGATGTTATATGTTGTTTCCCTCGCTGCAAGGGTGAGTTTTATGAGCCCAAAAGACCCGGAAGTAGCTGTATGGGGTCACAGGTTCACTCGTAGTGCCAAGATGTAAATTACACTTCTAAATAGTAAAGTAAGCCCCAAGAAATCTTATTTAGGCAGTAGAAGTTGTTCACAGTAAAAAAGTTGGTAAAAATAATGCTTTAATAGCAGTTTCAGTAGATGTCACTGCCCTTGTGACTCACACTACCCTCTTCCTGTTTCCTGTTAGCAGAAATACAGGGCTCCAGTAAATAAAAACATTCACAATACTGTTTAGCTAATAGTTTATATCAATAAACATCTGCCCCCACAGTCCCACAATAAGAGACACTCTTTTTAGCTCACAAAAGATGTGGCCTACTTATTTATTTATTTAAAATGTTGGTACATTTATTTATTTATTTAAATAGTTGGTATCTGGGAGAGGCACACTAAGCCAAAGGCCATTTCCAGGTGTGACTTGGGGGGAAGGGTAAATAAGATAAACAGGTTGTTTACAATATAACATTTCACATTACAAGTAGTAGTGATTTAATAAGTAATAATGGAAGTTGGTACAATATGAGGTAGTTGCACAACAAATTAGCATATCCAGGGAACTGTGAAATAATAACTGTGATGAGGGGAAGGAATGATCTAGGGATAGTGAAGAAAACATTTTCAGTAGGTAACAGGTGTCAGGGGGTAAGGGAAAGTAAAGAACAAGGGGATACAGGTAGGTTAGAGATGGAGAGAGAGAGAATGCAAAATGATGTCAATCAGGAGGAGGAATGATAGGAGCAGGAAATTGGAAGGGATTGGGAAGGAGTGTGCTTTAGACAGTGCTGAGATAGAGATCACTGAAGGGAGCTTGCAAGACAGTTCCAGAGGTAGGGGAGGGGAGATGATAAGAGAAGGCTACCTGCCCTGAACTGGATTGAGGACCAGAAATAGAAAAGGTACAGGGGTCTCTGGAGAGAAACTGATAACAAGAGGGGGATGAGGGGGGCGAGGAGAGAGGAGAGGTAGGTGGGAGAAATCCAAACTAGAATTTAGAAATAAGGGTGGAGGCATGGAGCTGGCAGCATAATGGGAGAGAAGAAAAGGAGAGGGAGGAGTAGAGAGTGCAGTGGTAAGTACAGGGGGAGCAGCAGAGGCAAATCAGCAAAAAGGATTAATGAGAGTGTCTAACCTAGAGAGGGATTAGGCAAGGGTGGACCCAAATACAACCTCAGCATAATCAACAAACTCTGGTCAGAGCTACAACGGCTCCTAATGCATTAATGTGATAAGAAATATATTTATTTTAAAGGTTATATGAGGACATACTGAGCTAGTAACAACTCATTTTCAGATGTGTTCTGGTGGAAGAGGAAAAGGGAAAGATAACAGATACAAAAACACAGAATATAAAGTTCATAACAATTGAATAAATGTAACAAAGATAAAGAAGACAATTATGTCTAAGAATAAATTAACAAAAATAAGTTACCAAGCAATAAGTTGTGGAATTAACCAACGAACATAGTTATCAACTTATCAAAATAAAAACTTTGGAATGACTGATGTGGGAGAAGAGATGTAGAATTAATGTGTGACTTAGTTGTATTACTGTGATGTAAAATGTTTTGCTGGTCAGGTTGCCTTCTCTTTCTACTTTCCCAAACTTTAGAACTCTCTTACCCTAACCATTCATTCCACCACTTCCAAACTATCTATCTACTCTCTGCTCCATGACCACACTGCTACCTCTTGTGCCTGTCCTTGAGTCATAGCTCTTCCCCACTCTTCAGTTTGCCCACTTCCCTCAGTCTCCATGACCACACCACTTAGAAACATAGAAACATAGAACCTGCCAGCAGGTAAGAACCACTAGGCTCATTGAGTCAGCCTGTTTCCCTACCTGTATCAGCAGTCACAGACCCTACTTGGTCCTCAGTCTAGCTTCTTTTTCCTCCCTCTAGGGTACCCTTTTGCCTATCCTATGCATTCATGAATTCTCCCACCATGGCTGCTCCCACTACCTCCCAGGGTAGGCTATTCCATACATCTACCATCCTTTCTGTGAAGAAAATCTTCCTCACATTGCCTCTCAGCCTGCCCCTATAATCTCATATCATGCTTTCTTGTACATCTCCTAAGCCAAAAGATGCTGCCCACCTGCACCTTGTTAATGCTCTTAAGATACAGTATTTGAAGGTTTCTATTATAATTTCCCATTTTCTTATCTCTTCCATTATATACATATTGAGGTCCTTTAATCTCTCCTCATACATCTTCTGGTGCAAGCCCTGCACCATTCTAGTTGCTCTTCTCTGAACTGCCACCACCTTATCTATGTCCCTAAAGAGATGCAGCCTCCAGAATGGTACACAGTACTCCAGATGAGGCCTCACTAGTGCTTTGTGCAGTGGCATTATTACCTCCCTTCTTCTGCTAGTGATACATCTTCCTATGCCCCCCAGCATGCCACTGGCCCTCCCCACCACCTTAGCATATTGCCTGGCCACCTTTTGGTTGTCTGAAATTATTATTCCCAAATATCTTTATTCCTGCTGACTGTCAAGAGGTCACCACCATCCTGTAACCCTCCCCTGGGTTTCTGCTCCCCAGGTGCACGATGACTTCCTTGACAACAAGGGCTTCATCCTTTGGCAGCCTTTGAGTCATAGCTCTTCCACACTTCTCAATATACCATCTTCCCCTCTTTCTCCTCCTTCTTGCTCCTCCACCCCTTCTCCCTCTCTTCTTCCTCCCTCATTTGTGTGCACTTTCTCTTTTCTCCCCCCCATCTGCACTCCTTTCTTCAGCATTTTCTGCTGGTGGCCTCACCATTGGAAAGTACTATTGTTTGTAGCCGTGGGATAGATTCCCTGCAGTGTCCTTGTAAAATTTTTGCCTATAATTTTACCTACCTGATTAACCTCATTCATGTACTGTTTATTTTATATCACTGTATGATGTATTATTGTATAAGTTAATGTTCTGTGTACTTGCATGGCTCATATACCTTCCCCCAGGATGCATTTGGAAATTAGCTATTTTTCAACTCACCACAATAGTAGAAAAAAAACATAGACATAAAGGTAATGCAGTGAAAACCGTTTTTGGTTTGGACATACACACCCCCTTGAAAATGCACACAACACACACACACACACATGTACATGCACACATGCACGTACACAAGTAGCTGTTACAACCACGGATATATACATGTACACGTGTACACACATAGCTGTTACAACAGTTGTGCTCACAGATCGGGTGTGAGTGTCATTACTAGGATACAGCAGCTATAATATTTCATTTTCAGAGGGGTCCTGCTTTTACACATTTTTCCATTGTATTTAGTAGAGTTAGCACAGGTAAAATGTAGAATCTAACTTTTACTGTGGTCCTACTTTTATACATGTTTACAAAGTAGTTAACCAGGATAGGTCAGTTAACAGGCAGTATCTCATTTTCAGTTAGTCCTGATTGTACCTACTGTAACACTAACAGGTCTGGGATGCCCTAAATAAGTTGGGTCCATCACAGCCTGTATATTTTCAGTGACCAGATACTGTATCTCTCTTTGGCCAGCAGGGGGATGTGAATTGTGTTGAGATCACCTTTTAGTGCTTCATTTTTGCTTTGGGAGGCTATATTCAAACAGATACCCAGTGAGTACAGTGACCAGATATGGGTGCCACGTCAATATGGTGACTCCTATTCGGTGATGTACTCCTGGGCTACTCTACAAGGGTAGCTACTGTAGTCGACTGCTATGGTACTGGAGGGTGACAGGAAGTGAGGAACAGTGAGGGGAAGGGGAGGGACAGGTAATGAATTTTAGGGGATGGGTGTACCTGCTGCCACTGAGGTAGCTGTATGGTGTGGTGCTGTGGGTGGCTAGCTGTGGTGCAGTGGCTACAGGGTTCAGGACCAGGACCAGGTGCATAAAACTGTTGCCACTGCCTGCAGGTCTGGCACTTAATTTTTTCTAAGATGCAGGATTTTGCCCCTTCCCTGACATGCAACCCCTGGAGTTGGTAATCCTTATTCAGGGGTGTGTGGGGGGCAAAGCCCCCCATGAGGGGGAGTGCATGCAATGCCCCCCCACATAAACACTTATTTCAATTCCAGATGTTGGGTTGCCCAAAAGTATATATCGCCAATTTGCTTTTCAGCTATATACACTAGCCATAATAGTGATCGTTAGTCTGCAATTGCTATTATGACATGAAACCATTCAAACATGCTTGTGGCAATCACTTTGCTCCAAACATGCTTGAGTATAGAAAATTTAGTGCAAAGTGTTAATTTGCAATACAGAGAGGGACTTTGCATGGGGCAGCCTGATATCTTTTAATATGGGGCCATTACTCTGTGTAGTTCTGGTTTTCAATTCTAGGTTTGCCTCTCTATTTCTGTTTCAAACTTTTAGCCACTGACTGAATTGCTCTTAGCCACTAACTGCCATGCCAGCAGTTCTGGTTCAAGAATGGACTTGGGTCACTTGGGGACTGTCCTGGGAGGGATAATGCACATCTGTAGGACAGGGAGAGGAATCTGGGTGGTGGCACCATGGGACAGTGTGGGAAGGGACCCCACATCTGAATGCCTGAGGTGTCTTCATGGAGGCCAAGTACACACATTTCTGGACCTAATAGTTGAGAAAATGGGAGAGAGAAAACACTCTCTGACTGTAGAACAGTGATGACCTGCCTCTAGCAGAACTGACACCAATAACTAATAAGAGGCACTTCTTATCTATTTATAGCTTTATTTATTTACTGAAGAGTTTCACCAGAAAACACACTGAGCAACAAATTGCTCATCTCACAGTGCATCCTGGGGGAAGGGGAGGAGGGGAACATAGGCAATACAGTATAGATAAATCAAATGTACATTTTCAATTACAGTTTGGTATGGCATATACATAGCAAACCAGAGCAGATAAAGTGAATGCACATATACAAAAGTGGTTGGATAAAACATATACAAAGGTAGAATCAAACCAAATACATTTGCAAGGTTGTATATATAGTGCAACAAAGCAAAATAAGCTTGAAGTGCAGTAAACATTAAGAAATACAGCAGAATCTTCATTGACAAGTGCAGCTTGAGGAGTAAAAGTTATGTAGGGCCTGTGAGATAGACGAGGAGGATGAAGCATGTCAGATGGGCATAGGTAATGAGTTCCAGAGTATAGGAAAGTGATAAGAGAAAGTACCTTGGCCATGTGTAGTAGTATGTTGAGGAATATCCAGAGTGTGAGAGTCAGTGGATCTGAGAGAATGGTGTGAAGGAGATGGAATGGAAAGGGAGGATGATAAGCAAGATGAGAGGAACCAAACCATAATTTAGAGGTAAATTTCACACAGTGCCAGAGTCATCTGCACTCCTGGGAGAGGGAAGCAAGGGAGTGGTAGAGAGAGCAGTGATGGGTATGGGAGAGTCAAGAGCAAAGTGACAAAAAGCATTGAAAAGGGAATACTATTTGGATAGGAAAGACTTAGAAGCAGCAGAATAGACTATGGTGCAATAGTCAAAAATAGGGAGAATCATTTTCTGAACAAGGTCGCATCTAGCTGACAGAGGTAAGCAACTGCGGTTCCTATTGAGAGCACCAAGCTTGGAGCACAGTTTCTTCAGGATGGCATCAACATGTTCAGAAAAGTTTAGGTGTCAGTCAAGCCAGCCACCTAAATATTTAAAACAGGTGGTATCCTCAAGTGTGGTCCTGTCCAGGGTGTTGGAAGGTGGGTAGGGAGGGAAACCTAGAGAGTCTCTGACTCATGCTAAAGGTCATGGAGACTGTTTTCTTGGTGTTCAGGAAAATCTGATGTGACTTAAACCAGAACTGAACATTATTGAAGTTGAGCTGGAGGCTGGCGGATACAACAGAGGTCCAAAGTCCTGTGACTGGTGGGTTCCACAGAAGGTGGGTGATGGGGCTGGGAAGACTGGCCCAGATGGGGGCAAGTCAGGGTGCTATAGGAGATAAAAAGCTTTGTCCCATGGACACTGTGGGGTGACTTGCCACTCATTATGGTTGTGTACTGCATGCTGGTGAACAGTAAGGGACTGCCTGAATGGAGGAACAATGCTGGAAAGTAAGGCATGAACACAGTGGGGCAACATGGTACCCATCAAAGTGGTGTATTGTGTGCTGGTGAAATGTGAGGTACTGCCTCCACTGTGAAGTGATGCTCAGAATCACTGTATGAACACAATGGGGTGGCTTGACACCCATTATGGTAGTGTACTGTGTGCTGTATACTGTAATGTAAGTGTGAAATATGAGGTACTGCCTGCACTGTGAAGTGATGCTCAGAAGCACTGTATGAACAATATAAGTGACTGCTTGCATGGAGGAGCGATGCTCAGAAGCAATGAATGAACACAGTGGAGCAACATGGCACCCATCATGGTGGTGTAATACATGCTGGTGAATGAGTAGAGTCGCCCCTGCACTAAGGAACTATGCCCAGAAGCACTGCATGAACACAGTGGAGTGACATGGCACCAGTTATGGTTGAGTTCTGTGCACTGGTGAATGATGAGGGATTGCCTGCACTATGTAATGATGCTCAGAAGCACTGAATGAACACTCTGGTGCAACAAGGTACACATCACGGTGGTGTACTGCTTGCTGGTGAAAGAAGAGGGAATGCCCACACAAGAGGGCAATCTCAGAAGCACTGCATGGACACAGTGGTGCAACATGGCATCCAGCATGCTTGTGTACTGTGTGCTAGTGAAATGTCAGGGAATACCTAAACAGAGGAGCAATGCCCAGAAGTACTGCATGAACACAGTGGGGCATCATGGCACCCATTCCTGTAGTGTATTGCATTCTGGTGAAAGGAGAGGGACTGCCTGCACAATGGAGTGATTCTTAGAAGCACAGCTTGAACACAGTTGGGTGACATGACACCAATCATGGTGGTGTGCTTTGTGCTGGTGAAAGGTGAAGTACTGCCTGCACTAGGGAGTGATGCTCAGATGTACTGTATGTACACTGTAGTGTGATAAGATATACATCACGGTCATGTACTACTTCCTGGTGAAAGATGAGGGACTGCCTACATGGGGAAGTGATGCTCAGAATCACAGCTTGAGCACAGTGGGGTCCCATGGCACCAATCATGGTGGTGTGCTGGTGAAATGTGATGGACTGCTTGCACTGGGGAGCAATGTTCAAAAGCACTGCATGGACAAAGTGGTGCAACATGGCACCCAGCATGCTTGTGTGCTGTGCGTGGTAAAAGGTCAGGGACTTCCTGCACTGAGGAGCAATGCCCATAAGCACTGCATGGTCACAGTGGAGCATCATGGCACCCATTCCTGTTGCATACTGCATGCTGATGAAAGATAAGGGACTGTATGCACTGGGAAACAAGGCTCAGAAGCACTGCTTGAACACAATTTGGTGACATGGTGCACATAAGTGCTGTGCACTGCATGCTAGTAAAAGATAAGGTACTGCTTGCACTGTTAAGTGATACTCAGAAGGATTGCATGAACACATTGAGGCAAGATGCAACTCATCACAGTGGTGTACTGTGTGCTGGTGAAATGTGAGGGAATGTCTGCACAGGGGAGTGGTGCTCAGAAGCACTGCATGAAGAACACTAAGGAAGCAGTAGCACTTTAAACAGTATAATGGGCCATAAACCCAATGTCTACATTCATGTCATCATCAACACTATTCAAAAGAAAGATAAGTTTGATTTCAAAAGCCCATCTCCATTGTGTATTTTCAAAATGTCTGTTGAGAACCAGGACTGAGGTGTTAAAGATGAAGTAATCAGCCTGAGAGAAATGTTGTGCCACTGTTTTTTCAGTTTTCATTGTAATATGGCTGTGCTCTTGCTTCCTTCTTGTTTCTGGTACAATGCATGGACAGATACTGAGCTTAAATATTTTTATTATGCTTATATATAACATGGTTCTAGCTAATCTATTGAACTATATGTGTTAGAGGTTTGATTTGAACTGGTGGGTGATGAGTACATAGACTTTAGTTTCATACAGCAGACTTGCTATTTCTAGTACACACACCACAACTTCATTTCAGTAAGACATTTTACATCAGAAAATTTTCTACATGAACATCCCATTCTGTGTCATTTGACCCACTCCTCCTATGGTTTTCAGGGATATTTCCATACCTCTTTAGTTGTATCTCTAAACTTATTGCTCCTCTAATCTGTTGCACAGATGTGTACAAGCTTCTTTTTTCTGCCCAATATTAATCTGGGTTCTTAAAAGGCAGCTCTTGTAAGTAAGCTGTCATTCCTCTGAAGAACTCTGTGTTAGTTTGAAAGCTTAGGATGTTCTGTAAATCTTTGCTGGTCCAATAAAATGTATCAAATCACCTAGTTTATAACTGGGAAAGGCTGACTATGTTGACATGTTTATGAGCTATGAATTTTTCTTGAAAGAGAATAGTACCCAGATTGAAGCTAGTAACCACAAAATAGTCCGGTGCAACACTGCTCAGCTGAACTAACACAGCGGATTAAGTTGACATGTTCATGAGTAATTAGTAGTGTGGTTTCACAAAGTCTCAAATTTTATCTAGTCCATTCAGAATCTGGAAAGCTCCCTTTTTCTAATGTAATAGCAAGACATCTGCAGGGCTCCTTCCACTGCAGCTGTAAAAACTGAGAGAATCATTTTGCTAAGCAATTTCCATCAGACAAAAGAGCAGAGTGCGTCCCTGTTTCTGTAAATGGCTCCTAGTTTTGGTCAGAGTTTGGAATGGATAGAGTTTGTGTTTGATAAGAAATCTAGTCTACTCTCCAGCAAGACACCAAGGTACTTATAAGAGAGGACTACTCCTAAAGTAGTACCATCGAGGGTAGAAAAGGAAGGGAGAGAGGAGAGGAGAGTTTGGCTAGCTTTTGTGAGGTACCAAAGGTCATAGATACAGTTTTCTTAGTGATAACATTAAGCTGATTATCCTAGAATTAGTGTAACACCCATGTCAAGTCAGTCTGCAGCTGGAACTCTTCCTCAGCAGCTAAAGGACCAGAGGCATAGAGGATGGTGTATAGATGGATCTGAGAGGAGACACAGATAGAATGGAAGTCATTTAAGAAGATAGAGACAAGGACAGGGCCAAGGATAGAGCCTTGAGGGACACCCAAATGAATGGGATGGGGGGGGAAGGGCATAACCTGCCTGGACACATTGAGTACATCCCATAAGATAGGACTTAAATCAGTCAACAGCAGGGGAAGAAAGACCAGCAGAGTGAAACTTGGTTAGAAGGAGATAATGAGAGACAGAGTCAAAGGCTTTAGCAAGGTCAATAAAGATAGAAGCAGTGATATGTCCACGGTCCATACCTGTGAGAACAGTATTGGTGACTCAGAGTAGGGATGTCAGGGTTGAGTGTTTGTTCCCAAACCTAGATGAAATGGAGAGAGGAAATCAGAGAACCTACAGAAAACAAGGGATTCTGAAGTTTAGCCAGGGAGAGAAGCAAGGATATGGGTCGGTAATTGCCAAGAGTGGAGGGATCACACATTTTCTGAAGAGGTACAACCCTGGGAGTTTTCCAGACCAGGGAACAGTACTGAGGGTGCAGGAGAGATTTAACAGATCAGATAAAGGAAGGGCTATAGCAGGAGTAGAGCTCTACAGATGTGAGAATCAAAGCCATCCAGGATAGATTTGTGAGGGTTTAGGAATAGGACAGCATGGAGAACCTCCTGGGAAGAAACAAGAAAGAAATGAAAGCCATCAGAAGAGGAGGGGTTGGGGAAGCAGGCAGGGTATTTACTGGGCTGATAAGGAGGGCACAGGCTATGAAAAATGAGTTGAGGACTGAGGCAACAGGGGAGAGGTCCAAGACAGGCATGCCATCAACTAGCAGGGTGGAATTGCAAGTCTTGGGAGGCGGGTTAAAGAGGAAGTGAAGAACCTGACAGAATTTAGAGGGACAGTCAAGATTTTGCTCCAGTGTCACCTTGAAGTAATCCGCTTATAGTCTTCGTGCAGGTGTTTCTTGGGGAATGGTATATGTGGAGATCAGTGGGGGTAGGGAAGATTTGTATTACACCCAGGCAAGATCATGGTTTTTACAAACTTGGATAATGTCAGCAGAGATTCAGGGGTATTGGGTTAGTTTGACTCTGCCCCATCTGGGAGGGGTATGCGTATTCTAAGCTTTGTTCGAAAAGTAGCAGAAGACAGAGAGTGTGGAGTCAGTATCTGGGCAAAGTAAACATGGGACCACTCAAAGGAGGAGGGGGTCATGGAGAAGAGCTTCAGATTTTAGTGATCTGAGAGACCTAATC
Organism: Neoceratodus forsteri; assembly: GCA_016271365.2. NCBI lineage: Eukaryota > Metazoa > Chordata > Ceratodontiformes > Ceratodontidae > Neoceratodus > Neoceratodus forsteri. The sequence goes on from JADMNL010000035.1 coordinate 41,952,262, forward strand.
CAGTAGTAGTTGGGAGGTGAGTGGGGCATATATAATTTGAGTACACAGTAAGTCATATAGTGGTCACTAAAGGAGTCAGGCAGTGTACCAGCAGCAGATCTACAGTGGGGGTGAGAGGAGAGCACCCAGTCCAGGAGACGGTGGTTAAGTGAGAGTGGGTCAAGCCTGGTGGTTTAATTTATTAGTTGGTGGAGGGTCTGGGACTTAACCCTTTTGATTGTGGCTTCAAGGCAGTAGAGGACCAGTTTACATTGAAATCCATGAGAATAATTAGCTCATCAGAGGAGGAAAGAGAAACAAGGGAAGCGATGGTCTCAACAATAGACGGGGAGAGATTTTGGGAGAAACATATAACACTGCTACTTAAACAGGAAGGGAGGAGGGAAAACATAAGTTTACAAATAGGAGCTCATGTGAGGGAAGGAACTGATTCAAAAGTAGAGACATATGAACATATGAAGAAGCGAGTAGAAGAAGGCCATTTGATCTATCAAGTCTGTTTATATTGCAGGGTCCACAGCCTGAGCTACTGTCCCTACCCCCCCACTCCTCCCATCCTCCCTACACATGATATTTACCTTCTCCCTATGCTTATACCAGCCTCTCTTAAAGCTGCCCACCAGCTTCAATGAAACCACCTCTCCCACAGTGCATTCCAAGTGTCTAACATCCTCTCCGTGAAGAAATGCTTCCTGACCTCCATCCTAAACCTCCCCTCTCCAGCTTAAGACTGTGACCCCTTATGTTATGGTTGTCACTCAGCTTAAAGGGACCCTCCTTATCCATCTTATTAATCCCTTTCAAGTACTTGAAGGTCCCACTCATGTCCCCTTTCTTTATCCTGTCCTTCAGGGAGTACACGTTCAGTGCCCTCAACCTCTCCTCATGTGCCTTACCCTGCTGATTCAATATCATCTTTGTAGCCTTCCTGTGGACCTTCTCCAGCAAGTTAATGTTCTTTTGGAGGAGTGGGCAGCAATACTGAACTCCATACTTTAGTTGTGGCCTTGCCAGTGTCCAGTACAAAGGCAGAATAACCTCCTCTCTCCAGCTACTGATCCATCTAGCTATTTCATTTCATTTCATTTTTATTTGTTAACCAGGTTAGGACTCTGGGCCTAATCCCTTTTTCAGGACCGACCTGGACAAAACATAACACACAACACATCAATACACACAATTTTATGAATTACACAAACATTTAGACTGTGCTAACAAATAATATTTAAACTTTACTTTAAAACAAGAATAAGATTTAATTACCATTAACGCAACTGGTAACCTATTCCAAAGTGTAGAAGCCTGGTGATCAAATACTCGTAAGCCATAATTATTATTAGCTCCTTGTACTACCAACACTAACCCCTGAGACATTCTCAAATTTCCCATATTTCCCGAACCTGAACCAGATCAATTAATGGAGATAATCCATTTAAATAAATGGCCTAATGAACCAATTTTCCTAGGGCAAATTCACATTTAAACTGGGGCGACAACCATTTCAGTGAAGAATATAAACGACAATGATGGGTCAGAAAAGGAGCATCCAAGACAAACCTACAAATGCTGTTTTAAACAACATTTAGAATCTGGTTCCCAACTTAACATACAAAGAAGAAACATAATCAAAATATGGCATTAAAACACCATTTGCCAATTTCAAACTCGAATCATAAGATAGATAAGGTTTAAATTTATATAGTTGGCCCAATCTACAATTAATTCTCTTTTTTGCTGACTTTACCCGAGAAAAATATGTCAATGAGGGGTCTAAAAGAACTCCCAGATACTTGAATTTTGATACCTGGTCAAGTAAATTCCCCTGAATACCATGTATAGTCAGGGGAAGACATTCGACAAGTCTTGCAGGACTTCCAAACAACATAGCTTTGGTTTTATGAATATTCAAAAGCATCAAATTGGTAGTAAGCCAATGACACAACTTCTTAAACTCATTTTTCAATGCCATATTGATATAATTCAGAGACTTTCCCTAACAATACAAAATCAATCATCTGCATACAAAAGACATTTACACTTATCAAAACTAGAAGGGACTTGATTAATAAACAGTGAAAACAACAGGGGTCCAAAAATAGACCCTGAGGCACTCCACATGTAGTATAACAAACTAATGAGTTAATCGGACCAACAGAAACAAACCGAGAATGCCCCTGCAAAAAATCAGAAACAAGTTCAACCGCAGAAACAACCATGGCAAGAGCAGCAAGCTTCTGACTAAGCAGCGAATGATTTATTAAATCAAAAGCTATGTATCCCAGCATCTTGTTTGCCTTTGCTACTGCTTTCTTGCACTACATGGAGTGCTTCAGGTTACTAGTGATCATTTGATCCAGGTCATCCTGCTCCTCTGATACTGATACCTGGACTCCACCCAGGTAGTACTCTGACCTGGGATTCTTGGCTCAAATGCACATAACTTTGCATTTCTTTATATTGAAGCCAAGCTGCCAGATCATGGACCACCTCCTCAGCTTTTCCAGATCATCCTGTAGGTCCTGTATCCCTTCAGTTATGTCCAAGCATCTGCAGAGCTTGCTGTTATTCATGAATAGGCACATTGTGCCCTTAATGCCATCAGCAATGTCATTGATGAAGACATTAAACAACACTTGCCACAGCACTGAACCCTGAGGGACCCCACTGGTGACCTCACTTGTGCTAGATAACTCTTCCCCCTACATCCACCCTCTGGGTTCTGTCACTCAGCCAGTTTTCCACCCTTCTGGCTATCTTACCCCCCAATCCAAAGGTCTGCCAACTTTCCAATCAACCTTTTGTGGGACATCAAGTCAAAGGCCTTGCTGAAGTCTAGATACAGGCTGTCTACCACTTGGCACCTGTCTACTGTCTTAGTGACCCAGTCAAAGAAGTCAGTCAGATTAATTTGACATGATCTCCCCCTGACATGAACCTGTGCTGCCTCACATCCTCTAGATATTTTACCAACCTTTCCTTAAGTATGGTCTCCATGAGCTTGCACATGATTGATTGAGATTGATTGATTGGTTCGATTAAGACAGAGCAGGATAAGTTATGGCAAGCATAAATAGCTATGCTACACTTTGTTTGCCATGGTGTCTTGATGATAAAGGTGGAACCTGGGGAGGGAGAGCTGGAAGTCAGGAACTCTAGAGGACAGTCAGGTTTCAGAAATACAGAGAAGATTGGGGGAACACTGGGAGACCCAGACATTAAAGGTATCAAGTTTGGGAAGCAGCCTCTTAGCACTAAGGTTGCATGGCTTTAGGCCTGTGGGCAAGGGAAAGAGAAAGGGGGGAGTTGGGGCTAGGGTTGGGTTGTACATCACCTGATTGGAGGAGGAGGAAGAGGAGATAATGGCTAGTCTTATGCTTACATAGCTGGTGAGGAGGTTTGAGTGGGGATAACAGGAGAGATAAAGCAAGCAGAGGAGCTTGATGTTAAGGGAGAGGGAAGGAAGAAAGCCAGGATGAGAGATGAGAGGTGAAGGAGGAAAAGAGGAGAGGAGAGGGTGTGAGGGAGTACATGTAAGAGAAAAAGGGGTGAGATAGAAGTAAATTGGGGGCAGATCAGCTCAGAGGGATGAGAGTTGTCAGTGTCAGGTGGAGGAGAGTGAAGAAGGGAGGGAAGAGGGAGGTAGGAGATTGAAAAGAGAAGGGGTGAATATGATCCATAATTAAAGGAGGAGAAGTAATAGGCTGGGGGGTAGGGAATGGAGCAGAGGTAACTGAGAGAGTGAGAGAATACTAGAAGGAAATTAGGCTAAGGTGGGGGGGAAGGAGGTACAGAGTAAAATCAAGGGTAGAAGGACTGGGAGGAGAGGGCAAACAGAAGGTAGTAGAGAGCCAGAAGAGCAAGGGAGCAAAATTAAGGGGGCAGTGCAAAAGAAAAGGAAAAGAGGCCCCAGGAAGAAGTGTGGGGGTTAGAAAGATAAGAGGGGACAAACAAAAGGCCTTAAGCAGTAGGGGAACAGGAGAGGGATTCAGCACAAGAAAATAAGGGGACCTGAGTCCTGAACAGTTTATGAGAAAGGTGAGAAACAGGGAGCAATCTCAGCAATCTAGGGAGCTGAGAGGCAGTGATATGGAAAGAGAAGAGTTAGGGGATCCCAGGTAGAAGTCAAGTGGTGACCTGGTTGCAAATTAGGCTGACAGGCAGATGAATGACACCCTGGTGAGAGAAAAATCTATAGCAAAACACTCATGTAATCAGTTAGAAGTATGGAGATACAGGAGATATGGGAATCAGTAGAACAATATAAAACACAAGGTAATTTCAGTTTAGAAGAAATAAGTATAAACTTTGTTGGCTGAGGACCTGCAGGGGAGAACACAATAAGAACAACTGCAACAATAAGAGCTACAGTATGTGCACAGTGTCTGAAATGTAGGAGGGAGGGCATAGAGCCTAATCAGCAATTACAGAGTAAAGTCCTTACTGTGGTTAAGATGGCTGGAACATGGAAACTCTGGCCCAAGAGGCACAGTTGCCAGCAGACTGGCTGACTGCAGTCTGACTCTGGCAGACTCAAGGTGGACAATGGTCATTTTTACAAATGGTCCTTTGCATTGACTGGACCACTGCATTAATAGGCTCCTTGATGATACCTCCCTTAATACTACTGCAGGCCACCCAATTTTCTGGGCTGGCAGCAGTAGGTAGAGCAGAGTGCAGGTTGAGAAGTGGCTCTCTGGCTTCTACCACAGTGAGTCCTTGGCCTTTCCCATGGCAATCAGCTCAGGCAATGGGGAAATGGTGTGCTGCAGAGCCCCTCCTCATGACCCCTCCTCAGTAGCAGGTGAGGGGCAACTGCTGCCTGGCTGGAGATTGCACAGTGTAGACCATGGCAATAATGTCCCCGAAGTTGTTAGCCACCATCCTATTGGTTGGAGATTGAGTTGGTGGAGGAGTGGCTCTCTGGCTCCCACCAAAACAAGCCCTTGGCTTATCCCACAGCAGTCAGCTGGGGGAGGGGGGAAAGTGGTTTGCTGCAGAGCCCCCCCATGACCCCTGCTCAGGAGCAGGTGAGCAGTGATGTCTGCATGGCTGCTGCTGGTGAGGTGTAGACCCTGACAACAAAGTCCCTGAAGTTGCTAGCCACCTTCCTATTGGTTGGAGATTACACTAGAGGACTTCAGCAAGACCTTCAACACCATACCACATAGGAGGCTTATAAGGAAACTGGACAGTTTAAGGGTGGGACAAAGGGTGGTTAAATGGGTACATAACTGGTGGATGAATAGGCAACAGAGGGTGGTGATAAATGGCAGTCATTGCAGTGATGGGCAAGCAACCCACAAGGTACCTCAGGGCTTAGTACTGGGACAAGTGCTTTTCAATTTCTTCATAAGGAAAATTGCAGAAGGGCTGGAAGAGAAGGTATGCCTCTTTGCAGATGACACCTGAATCTGCAATAGGGTAGATATTCCAGAAGGGGTGAAGTGAATGAGTACAGACTTGAGAAAATTAAACAAATGGTCATGGGTATGGCAGCTGGTTTTCAATGCAAGAAAGTGGAAAATCATGCACAGAGGGCATAGAAGTCTAAGGGCAGTGTATGAAATAGGGGTGGAGGTATTGCTGATCACTAAACAGGAAAAGGACCTTGGAGTTATCATATCTTTTTTTTTATTTTCATCTCTTTATTGATTATATTAATGTATACAGGAAAAGGCAGTAAATAAAAAAGAAACCAAACTAAAAGAAAAGGCAAAACCAGCAACAGCAACCTCACCCTTTCCTCCCAAAAATATAAAGATAAAATACAGAAAGTCAGAAATAAATTTTACCCTATATACTGGGTGATATAGAATATCAGTAGAGATAAAAGGTCAATTAGATTATCATGTAACTAACTTAAACATCAAGTCAAATCCAGCTATACTCAAATAATAAGTAACAGTAATATATTGATTACAAAATCAAAGACTGAGTGCATAAATCTATACATGATTAGAAAATAAGTTAAATTAATAAGCGAGGATATAATTCTAGAGAAATAAATATATAAAATGATATATTATAGTGGCACGTTTGCACCACTATAGTTAAGGTTCAGATGTCACTTCTATGTTAAAGTCAAATTATTGTGCTTTAATAACTTTGGATCTGTTCAAAGGATTTGCCTGAAACTTGGTATGCATGGTGGGGCATGATAGATCTCTTGATTTGTCAAATTGCTTTGGTTGGACTTATGGTCTTTGCATATGAAAACATTGAAAAATGCAAAATTATGTATTTTTGGAGGCAGCTTTGGGGATTTTGGACATGGCCCTGTGCAGCTGTTGTGTGGTATGCCACTCTGTGAGATGGTTCATTTGAAAGAGCTTTGGTGGCCAAGCATGCCGCTTTTCATTTGGTGAAAAAATATTAAGACATTCAAAAGTTATGCCAGTTTGAAGTTCCCATTATAAGTCAATGGGAAAATTTATATGTATGTTTTGCGAACAAAGAATGGGGTTCTGGAAGTTCAAGAATCTTTGTCCCAGAGAATTTAAAAAAATTTTTGATTGCCATCTTGTTTTTAGTTGTCTGATCAGAAAAACACAAATATCTCGGGTCAGGGGTCACTCCTGAAGTCAAACTTGGATGGGTTTTACTCAGGGCCCTCTGCTCTATTGAGCCATGCCTTTGGTTTCATCCAAATCAATCAAAAAATAGAGTTATAAGCTTTTAAAATCTTTGATTGTGGCTGTCTAATGATCTTTGATCATGAGCCTGCAAATTCTTTGATTGCGAGATTCTTTGATCGCAGTCTTGCATTATGACCTAAATACACAAATATCTCGGTGCAGGGGTGGTCTAGGGACGCAAATGAGGGTGGGTTTTGATCAGGGGGGTTCGTTCTATTGAGGCATGGTGTTGGTTCAGTTCAAATTGGTGAAAAACATGTGGTTCTACATTTTTAAAGTCTTTGGTAGTGAGCGTGCAATTTCTTTGATCGCAAGCCTGCAAATTCTTTGATTGTGATCGTGCATCAGGAGTGAGGGATGAGATGGCTGGATTAAAAATTCTGATTTCTCAGCCCAGGGGTATCTTAGGAAGACAAATGAGGGTGGATTTTGCTCAGGGGGCTTCATTCTGATGAACCATGGTGGTTTACTGCAATTCTTTGTGTTTTTTTAATTACAGCACTTTTTATTCTTTGATCGTGAGGCTGCAAATTCTTTGATCACGAGCATGCAAAATGCTTTGATCTCAAGATTCTTTGATTGTGATCATGCATCGCAAGCGAGGGATGAGATGGACGGATTAAAAAATCATTTTTATGAACCCAGGGGTGACCTAGGAAGTCAAATGAGGGTGGGTTTTTGCTCAGGGGGCTTCGTTCTGTCAAACCATGGCAGTGGTTTACCTCAATTTCTTCAATTTTTAGATTTATAGCATTTTTTATTCTTTATTCATAAGCCTGCACATTCTTTGATCATGAGCCTGCAAATTCTTTGATCACGATCTTTGATCACAAAATATGAAGAAGATGGCCAGATTTTTTATAATGGAATAGATAGGGAAATTGTAGCCTTTGGAGCCAGGTAAGCATAGTACAAGTTTTACTCTTGGAATAGATAAGCATTTTATACAATGTTTAAAAGAACAACATTTGTTCTTGGCCCCTTTACATCTGTATTGGTATTTTTATGTACAAGGGCACTTTATTCTTTTAAGTAATTTAGGTTAACCCTTTTGAACCCGAAGCTTTGCTACTTGGTAAGGTGACTGCGGGGGGCACTTGCTAGTGACTGCATAATGATAATATTTGGGACTGGTGTCTTTTCAAGATAACTGTAGGATTAATCATCTTTTGTGTGCTGTATGGTAGTTGCTGGCACAAACAATTTTCAGAGTTCAGCACACGTTATCTGCAGACTGAATCAGGAGTCTGAGAGGTCAGCATTTCAAAACCTGACACGCATAAACTCCCGATCCTAAAAAAAAGACTTTAAAGCTGTCAGTGATTTCAATAATATAGGCAGCATATAAACAAATGCATGTAAACATCATTAGTAAAAAAAAAAGACACATACACAGGCATTGCTTGGGTATTTCTGATTGATGTAACAGTTAAAATCATCAGTAAACCATTAAGGGAGTTCTGGAGTGACTGTTTGCATTGAACAAGACCGTGAAGCCATTCTGCTCCCTAGTTTCATTCAAGCGGAGATTTCTTTAAATACAGAACAGTCTAAACCTATGAGTACAGAAGATTAGCCACTCCATTATCCAGCAAAATCATAATGTCTCCTTTTCTTTATCAGGGAGGCAGACAGGGAATCCTGAATCTAGTTTTTATATAAAGAACATAAAGGAACTGAGAACAGCTTTTTTCTCAACCAGACCCTTTTCCTTCTTGGGGCTATCACCATATTTTCAAGACAGAAAATATTTTACAATATTTTCTTAGACAGGTAATATAAAAATAATTAATAACATTTACTTTCAGCTAATATTCAAACCAACAACATAAGAAATAATGACTGGACACATTTCATAGGACAAGTATCATGTTTTATTTCCTGTCCTCTTTAACACTGAATATCTCAGAAATGGTTTGGTCTTTTTACTTGAAATTTGGAAGGTGTTTACAGCATGTCCTGTGGATGTAAACTGCAGTGTTTATGTGTTGCACACTATATTTTTTGCAGAGATATTGTGTGGTGCAGTTTACATTTTGTGGACAGTGTTTTCTATTGTTCTACTAGATTAAAATTTGTTTGGTGGTTGGCCGTGCTGTTGTCAATGTACTTTTTAGTCATCAGGTGTGTAATGTGGTCCGACACTTAACAGGGCCCTATCACGAATGGGGCTCCCACCAACTTGCGCAACTTTCTACTTTTCTATTCTTTTTATTTAAAAAGTAAGGAAATTCTATACAAAAAAACTTCATTAATGCATCAGTTAGGGTTGTTCTACAGTGACAAAAGTGAGGAAATTTGATATTAGAGTTGCAACCCCTTGCACTCCACCCCCCTCCCCCATCAACAGGCATCTGGATGTGCACTGGAGTCATCGGCCTTAACTCTCACCCCATTCTCCTACACTGCACTACCTCAGCTTGTTTACACATGGGATGGGGTGAGAGTAAGAGCTGATGACCCCAATGCACACCCCAGTGCCTGTTGGTGGGGGCTGGGTGGGGGTGATGTGCAACGGGTGGCAACCCTAATATTGAATTTCCTCACTTTTGTCATTGTAGAACAACCCTAACTGATGCATTAATGAAGTTTTTGCATAGAATATATAGACAGACAGATAGATAGATACATACTGTAGATAGATTGATATTGTCTGTAGATAGATAGATACATAGATACTGTCTATAGATAGATAGATAGATAGATAGATAGATAGATAGATAGATAGATAGACAGACAGACAGACAGACAGACAGATAGATAGATGATAGATGATAGATAGATAGATAGATAGATAAATAGATACTGTCTGTAGATAGATAGATAGAAAGATAGACAGATAGATATAATGATATATATGTATATATATATATATATATTATGGTAGCACAGTAGTGCTACCATAGTTAGGGTTGAGGAGCCATTTACATGTTAAACCCAAAATTTTGCACCTTAATAACTTTGCAACTGTTCAATGGATTTGCCTGAAACTTGGAATACCTGATCAAGACCCATACACCTTGGGATCTGCCAAGTTTCATACTGGTCGGATATACAGCTGAGGAGTTATTAAGCATGATCTGCACATGCGTTTATGCTTTTTTTTAATTGTATGGTTGCACCTACCGGTCACACGGTTTGTGCGACTGGTCCAAAATCTTCAGGGAACATGTGGCCAGGGTCCCCGATGTGCCTTTTGAAGATTTCGTAAAAAATTATTAAACGGTTCAAATGTTATTCAAAAAACAAGTTCCCATTATAAGTCAATGGGAAAAGTTAAAAAGTTCGACAGTGTTGCAAATGCAGTTTTTACTTTTGCAAATAGCCCTTTTACTGTGGCAAATCCACCCTTTTGTTTTCAGTTGGTGATCAGAAAAATGCTTGGCATTTAAATTTGGGACCCTTTAGCAACCTAATTCTTTTTTGTATTCACCTAGTCGGACCCTGAGGATGCTAGCCATGTCTTTATTTGGGGGTAAAACACTCCAGAAATATGTTTTTCACATTTCTGGAAAAAGTACTTTTGCAAAGTACTTTCACACACATGGCACTGTTGAATGAATTTGCGAAAGCTTTCGCAAATTGCGACAGTACTTTTCTAGGCTGTGGGAAAATGAAAGCAAGTCTTTGGCACCCCACTGCAAAAGAACGGTTTGTAGTTTTGGGCTGAAATTTGGAAGGAACGCAGCCAGCATCTCACAGATGTGCCTATCAGTGTTTTGTTTTGTTGAAAAAATATTACATGGCAGCAAAGTTACAGTACTCCAAAGTTGACACTTTTTCCCATAGGATAACATTATGGCATATGATGCATTGCAGCAATCGTTTGGCACCCTGCTGCAAAATAATGGTTCGGTCTTTTGGGCTGAAATTTGCAGAGAAGACAGCCAACATCCCACAGACATGCCTTTCAGTGGTTTGGTGAAAAAATATTACAGGGAGGCAAAGTTATGACACTCTGAACTTCTGTTTTTTTTCCCATAGGATAACATTACGGGGTTCGCTGAGCCTTTCAGTGCCCGTATCTCGGAAACGGTGTGAGATACGGACTTTTTGTCAGAAAAATACTTAGCCCCCTTATGGAGGCTAAGTACAAAACTAGTCAGGAAAGTGATAATTCATATAACTTTTAAATTTTTTTTCTAGGTCTTACGGTTCCTGAGATATAAGCAATTTACTATTCCAAGTCCTCATTTTCTGTTCCGAGACTCATTATTTTGCATACATTCTTTGTACTCACTGTCTTTCTCTATGCAGCTTTTGGGAAAAACCTGCCTGTGCGCTTACATTACTGTTACCATTACCATTTTTGCTTGCGGTTCCATACCCATTTCACTTACCGTTCATGTTTACGCCACCATGTGCGTTACGCTTTGCGTTTTCATTTGCGGTTGCGTTTGTGTTGTTTTTAACATTTCTGCATACAGTACTGTTTCTCTGTCTGTTTCACTTTGCATCCCCATGCACATTATGATTTGTGTTTGCGGGCACAATGTTACTATGTGACAAGACATCACGTGGCGGGAGCGCGGGGCCCTTTCCCGCCACCGCATTACATTCACTTTTTCTCATTATCATTCTCAAAAAGAAGGGAAATTAGAGGCAAAAAACTCCAATTTAATGCATCAGTTAGGGTTGTTCCACAGTGACACAAGCAAGGAAATTCGATCTTAGGGTTGAAACCCCCCTTTGCACCCCTTCAGCCCACCCCCGAACTGGAATCAGGGTGCACGTTGGGGTCATCGGTCCTAACTCTCACCCCATTCTCCTATTCCTCAGCTTCTTTCCACATGTGATGGGGTGAGAGTTAGGGCCGATGACCCCAACGCACACCCCAATTCCAGTTAGGTGGTGGGCTGGAGGGGTGCAAAGGGGGTTTCAACCCTAACATCAAATTTCCTCACTTTTGTTACTGTGGAACAACACTAATTGATGCATTAAATGGATTTTTTTGCCTCTAATATATGTATATATATTCTATTCAAAAAACTTAGTTAATGCATCAGTTAGGGTTCTTCTACAGCAAAAAAGGCAAGAAAATTCAATTTTAGGGTTTCCACTCCTTGCACACCACCCCCAGCCTGCCCCCACCAACAGGCATCAGGGTGTCTGTTGGGGTTGTTAGCCCTAACTCTCACCCCATCCCATGTGTAATCAAGCTGAGGTGGTCCAGTGTATGGGGTGAGAGTTAGGATCAATGACCCCAATGTACACCCTGATGCCTGTTGGGGGCAGTCTGGGGGTGGGGTGCAAGGGGTGAGAACCCTAAAGTTGAATGTCCTCACTTTTTTTGCTGTAGAAGAACCCTAACTGATGCATTAATGAAATTTTTTGCATAGAATTTCCTTACTTTTTAAGAATGAATGGAAAAGTAGAACATTGCATACATTGTTGAGAGTGCGGGGCCCTTCAGGCCCCATGTTCCCACCGACTTGTAAGTGTCAGGCCACATTACACACCCAATGACTTAAATGTACATTGACAACAGCAAGGCCACCCACCAAACAAATGTTAATCTAGTAGAGCAATAGAAAACGCTGTCCACAAAATGTAAACTGCACTACACAATATCTCTGAAACAAATATATTGTCCAACACATAAACACAGTTATTGACGTCTACAGGACATGCCGTCAACACCCTCCAAATTTCAAGTAAAAAGACCAAGCCATGTCTGAGATATAACATGTCAAAATTTGAAATTTTTATTTGTCAGAGAGGCACAGTTCTGCACCTGTTGACATTTAACACACACAACAACTGAAAATTACATCCATGACACTAAGGCTAGGCACTCTATCAATTTCAAGCCACCAGCAGAATCCAAAACACTGTCCACAACACAGAAAGTGCGTCATGCAATATCTCCACCAAAAAAGTTTTCTGACACGTAAACACCAGCATTCACATCTACAGGAAATGCCATAAACACCCTCAAAATTTCAAGTAAAAAGACCAAACCATTTCCGAGATATTCAATCTTAAAGATTGATAAAATTTCCCTATCTATTGCATTATAAAAAATCAGGCCATCTTGTCCCCCCCTCACAATCAAAGATGGTGATCAAAGAATTTCATGATCAAAGAATTTGCAGACTCACAATCAAAGAATTTTCAGGCTCACGAACAAAGAATTAAAAATTTTATAAATCAAAAAATTTAAGTAATTGCAGTAGTAAACCACCACCATGGTTCCTCAGAACGAAGCCCCCTGAGTAAAACTCACCCTCATTTGTCTTCCTAGGACACCCCTGGGTAGAGAAAATTAATTTTTTATCTGGATATCTTGTCCCTCACTCGCGATGCACGATCACGATCCAAGAATCTCGCGATTAAAGAATTTGCAGGCTCGCGATCAAAGAATTTGCAGGGTTACGACCAAAGAATAAAAACAGTTCTAATTTTAAAAATTAAAAGAATTTTGGTAAACCACCACCATGGTTCATCAGAACGAAGCCCCATGTGTAAAACCCACCCTGATTTGTCTTTCTAGGACATCCCTAGGCTGAGAAAATAGATTTTTTAAATCTGGCCATCTCGTCCCTTGTTCTCGGTGCATGATCGTGATCAAAGAATCTCATGATCAAAGAATTTGTAAGCTCGCGATCAAAGAAATTGCTCGCTTGTGAACAAAGAGCGAGGGACGAGATGGCCAGATTTTAAAATAGATTTTTTCAGCCCAGGGGTGCCCTAGAAAGTTATATGAGGGTGGGTTTTGCTCAGGGGGCTTCGTTCTGCCCCATCTGAATAAAAAAAAAGTTTTCAATATCCCTGGTAGTCTAGTGGCCCCCCTGATCATGATAACATAGATAATGATCTCTGTATCCCTGGTAGTCTAGTGGCCCCCCAATGTGTATTCTATTAATATTGCTTTTTTTATCCCTGGTAGTTTAGTGGCCCTCCCAATGTGTATTTGATTTATATGTATTGTTGAGATCCCTGGTAGTCTAGTGCCCCCCCGACCTGTATTTAATTATTATTATTATTCATAGCCATGGTAGTCTAGCGGTACCCCCATCATAATAAACTAGATAAGCATTTGCCATTTCCTGGTAGTCTAGTGGCCCCCACCCCCCACCCAGCCATGCCAGTCCAGTCCACCCAGCACCCCCCATCCTTCCCCAGCCAGTGACTGGCACAGCCCACCTCTCACCTCCTTGGCCAGCCACCGACTGTGTGTATTACCAGTGCAAATGCAAAGAGGCACTCTGAAATAATGTTGCATTTTTCAGCATTTTCATATGTAAATACTAGAAGTCCAACTGAAATGCATATTTTGCAGATCAAGAGATCTACCATGCCCCACCACACATTCCAAATCTCAGGCAAATCTGTTGAATGGGTCCAAAGTTATTAGCACCCAAACTTTTGACTTTAGTATGTAAGTAACTGCTGAACCCTAACTACTATTTTATATATATATATATATATATATATATATATATATATATATATATATATATATATATATATAATAAATATATGTGTGTGTGTGTGTGTGTTATATATATATTTATTTATATACGTTCATGACAAAAAAAACTGTTTATGCATTAGTTAGGGTTGTTCCACAGTGACAAAAGTGAGGAAATTTGGTGTTAGGGCTGCCACCCCTTGCACCCCACGCCCACTCTGTCCCCACCAACAGTCATTGGGGTGTGTTCAGGTCATTGGCATTAACTCTCATCCCATTACATATGTAAATAAGCTGAGGTGGTGCAGTATAGGAGAATGGGGTGAGAGTTAGGCCAGGTGATCCCAACGCACACCACAGTGCCTGTTGGTGGGGATTGGCATGGGGTGTCAAAAGGTGGCAACCCTAACACCAAATTTCCTCACTTTTGTCACTGTAAAACAACCCTAACTGATGCATTAAACAGAGTTGAGGTGGTGCAGTATAGGAGAATGGGGTAAAAGTTAGGCATGACAACCCCAAAGCACACCCCAATGCCTGTTGGTAGGGGTGGGGTAGTGGTGGGATGGTAGGGGTGGCAACCCTAAGACCAAATTTCCTCACTTTTGTTGCTGTGGAACAACCCTAACTGATGCATTAAACAGAGTTTTTTGCCATGAAGTTCCCTTCTTTTTGAGAATGTGCACTATAAATAGTGAATGGTATGTGGTGGTAGGAGTGCGGGGCTCTAAGGGCCCCCCTGCTCTCACCATGCTTCCCAGTTGTGCATAATAAACCTAACAGTAATGGTAACTCTATTATTAATGGTAAGCACAATGGCAACGGTAATCCAAACGGGAAAGTTAACCTTAACAGTAACGCCAATGTTAACAGTAACGGTAACAGTAGCGAGAACAAAAACGGTAATGGAAACACACATGCAAATGGTGATGCAAATGTTAATGAAAATGCAAATTGTAACGGAAACGTAAACACAAGCAGAAATGGTAACACCTATGGTGATGCGGAAGGAAACCATAACGTAAACAGTAACGGAAGTGCAAAAGCAAACAGAAATGGTAATGGAAACACAAGTGCAAACGTGAACACAAACACAGATGGTAATACAAATGGCATTGAAAATGCAAACGGTAATGATAACACAAACGGAAATGCAAATGCTAGTACAAATACAAATGCTGATGGTAAATGCACACAGTGATGCAAACGAAAATGCTAATTAAACGGTACCAGAAACACAAACTGTATCAGTAATGCAAACGCAAATGGTAACACCAGTGATGACTCAAAAGGAAACAGCAATGCTAACGGTAACGTAAACTTAAGTGCAAATGGTAATGCACATGATGACTCAAACAGAAATGATAACAAAAGCAGTAACGGAAATAGAATTGCGAATGTAAACGCAAACACTAATGGTAATGCAAATGGTAAGGGATACACAAATGGAAACGGTAACACAAACGGAAATGCAAATGCAAACACAAATGCAAACAGTAATGGTAACAGCAATGGCAATGCACAAGGAAACAGTAACACAAGTGACAATGGAAATATAAGCTCAAATGCAAACGCTAACAGTAACAGAAATGCAAATGCAAATGGTAACAGAAATGGTAACAAAAACACAAACGGTAATGCAAATGGCATGCAAATGGTAACAGTAACAGCAACGGTGACACCAAAGGAAACAGTAATGCAAATGGAAAAGGAAGCAAAAATGCAAATGCAAATGGTAACGTACAAGGTGACGCAAAAAGAAATGCTAACAAAAATGGTAACGGAAATGCAAATGGTAATGCAAACAAACAGTAATGGTAACAGTAACGAAAACAGTAATGGTAATGGAAATGCACATGCAAATGGTAATGCAAATGGTTACAAAAATGCAAACAGTAATGGTAACACAAACGCAAGCAGAAACAGTAATGCCAGTGGTGACGTGAAAGGAAACAGTAACACAAATGGTAACGCAAACACAAGTGCAAAAGCATATGGAAATGGTAACAAAAACGGTAATGGAAATGCAAGCACAAACGTGAAACCAAACACAGATGGTAACGCAAACATCAATGGAAATGCAAACAGTAATGGTAACGCAAACAGAAATGCAAAAGCAAGCACAAATACAAACGAAATGGTAACGCACACAGTGACGCAAATGGAAATGATAACACAAATGGCAATGGAAATGCAAGCGCAAACATAAACACAAACACAAATGTTAACTCAAATGGTAATGGAAACTCAAATGGTACCAGAAAAGCAAACCAAAATGCAAACGGCAACACACAACAAAACAGTAATGCAAGCGACAATGGAAACACAAGTGCCAACGCAAACACTAATAGTAATGGAAACACAAATAGAAATGGTAATGCAAACAGTAGCGAAAACACTAACAGTAACAGTAACACAAACACACACACTTTGTGTGCAGAACAGGTGCATCAAGAAGCACAGTGAATACAAAGAATGTGGGCATCATAGTGGCCCTTGGACAGGAAAATTAGCACTTGGAATACTAAATTGCTTCTATCTCAGGAACTGTACGATGTACATAACAAATTAAAATGTCATATTATTTATGACTGTCAAGGCTAGTTTTGAACTTAGCCCCCCAGAGGGGAACTAAGAATTTTTGGAACGAAAAGTCTGTATCTCTAACTGTTTTTGAGATACAGGACCCGAAAGGTGCAGCGGATGCTGAAATGTTATCCTATGGGAAAAATCATCAACTTCAGAGTGCAGTAACTTTGCAGTCCTGTAATATTTTGGCAAGAAACCACCAAAAGGCACATCTGTGTGATGTTGGCTTTCATCCCTGCAAATTTCAGCCCAAAAGAACAAACTGTTGTTTTGCAGCAGGGTGGCAAATATTTCCTATTGTTTTGGGCAAAGTGTTGCAAATTACTTTCACACATCATGACACTTTTGCAAAAAAATCACGAAAGTGTCACATTCGCAAACATACTTTGTGACATTACTTTTTACAAAAATTTGATAAACATATTTCTGGGGTGTTTTATCCCCCAAAAAAGATGTAGCTAGCATCCTCAGAGCTCAACTAGGTGAACACAACAAGAATTGTGTCCCTAGAGGGTCCCAAATTTAAATGCTAAGCATTTTTCTGACCACCAACTGAAAAAAAAATGTCTGAATCACGAAAGTAAAAGGGTAATTTGGGACAGTAAAAACTGCATTTGCGACACTTTCACATAGTTTAACTTTTCCCATAGACTATAATGGGAAACAATTTTGTTTGAATAACATTTGATCCATTTAATATTTTTTCATGAAATCTTTAAAAGGCACATCAGGGACCCTGGGTGCATGTTCCCTGAAGTTTTTGGACTGATTGCACAAACCGTGTGATCTGTAGGCGTGAGCAAAAAAAAACACACAAAAATGCATAATTTATGTGTTTTTTGGCACTCTGTAGCTCCACAACCGTACATCCAACCGTAATGCAACTTGCCAGATCCAGAGATCTATGATAGCGGAATGTGCATTCGAAACGTCAGGCATATCTGTAATAAAGTTGCAAAGTTATTAAGTGGCCAAATTTAAGATTTAACCTTAAATGGGGTACTCAACCCTAACTATAGTGGCACTAACGTGCCACTATAGTTAGGGTTGAGTACCCCATTTAAGGTTAAATCTGAAATTTGGCAGCTTAATAACTTTGTCACTGTATGTCAGATTTGCATGAAAGTTGGAATGCATGGTCTGGTACCATAGATCTCTAGACTTGCTAAGTTTCGTTATGGTCAGTTGTATGGTTGTAGAGCTACAGAGTGCCACAAAATGTATAAATTATGCAGTTTTGCATATTCTTTGCTCATGCCTACAGCCCACATGGTTTGTGTGACCAGTCCGAAACCTTCAGGGAACATGCAGCCAGGGTCCCTGATGTGCCTTTCAAAGGTTTTGTGAATAAATATTAAATGGTTCAATAGTTATTCAAAAAACAAGTTTCCCATTATAGTCAATTGGAAAAGTTAACAAAATATGCAAAAGTGTGGCAAATGCACTTTTTACTTTTGCAAATTACCCTTGTAGTGTCACAAATCAGCCATCTTGTATTCAATTGGTGGTCACAGAAATGCTTGGCATTTAAATTTGGAACCCTCTAGGGACACAATTCTTGTTTTGTTCACCTAGTCGAGCCCTGAGGATGCTAGCCATGTTTTTTGGGGGGATAAAACACCCCAGAAATGTTTTTAACATTTTTGTAAAAAGTAGTGTCACAAAGTACTTTCACATATATGCCACTTTCGTGATTTCATTTGAAAAAGTGTCAGAATTTGCAAAAGTACTTTGCCACACTATGCCCAAAACAATAGGAAATCTTTGCCACCCTGCTGCAAAAGAATGTTTTTGTCTTTTGGGCTGAAATTTGCAGGGACAAAAGCCAAGATCACACAGATGTGCCCTTTGGGTGGTTTGTTAACAAACTATTAGAGGGCTGCAAAGTTATGGCACTCTGAAGTTGATGATTGTTCACATAGGATGACAGTACACACTTGCGTTGGCAATTCCTTTTGCGTTACTGTTTCCTTCGGTGTCATCGTTGGTGTTACTGTAACCTTTTGCGTTTCCAATTGCGTTACCATTACCATTTGTGTGTTTGTTACCATTTGTGTTTGTGTCACCATTTGCGTTACTGTTTCCTTTCGTGGCACCACTGGTGTTACCACTTCCAATTGCATTTGCATTACCATTGCCATTTGCATTTTCATTATTGTTACCATTACCATTTGCATGTGCATTTTCATTACCGTTACTATTCTTGTTACTGTTACCATTAGCGTTGGCATTACTGTTAGTGTTAACATTCTCATTGGGATTACCGTTACCATTGCCATTACCGTTACTGTTAGCATTACCATTACTGTAAAGGTTATTAGGAGGCAGTATGGTGCAGTGGTTTAAAGCTCTGAGCTGCAAATCTGGAGACCTGGGTTTGAATCCCACAGCCCCCACTTGCATACTGTGTGATCCTGAGCAAGTCACTTAACTTCCTCGTGCTCCCAGGTTGCACCTGCAAACAAGCTTTCAGCTTAGTGTGTCTCACCTGGTAAAATAATTGGTAAAAATAGTAAAAAAAAAATAATAAAAAAATGGACAAAATGTGAAGCATGGTGGAGGGCCCCATGCTCCCACCACCACATGCCATTTTCTATTTATAGCGCACATTCTCAAAAAGAAGGTAAATTCAAGGCAAAAAAATCCATTTAATGCATCAGTTAGGGTTGTTCCACAGCAACAAAAGCAAGGAAATTTGGTGTTAAGGTTGCAACCCCTAACATACCACCACTATCCCACCCCCACCAACAGGCATCGGGATGTGCGTTGGAGTTGTTGTGCCTAACTCTCACCCCATTCTCCTACACTGCACCACATCAGCTTCTTACACATGGAATGGGGGTGAGAGTTAGGCTAATGATCGCAATGCACACCCCAATGCCTGTTGGTGGGGGTGGTGTGGTGGTGGGATGGTAGGGGTGGCAACCCTAACACTGAATTTCCTTGCTTTTGACACTGTGGAACAACCCTAACTGATGCATTAAACAGATTTTTTTGCCATGAATCTATCTATCTATCTATCTATCTATCTATCTATCTATCTATCTATCTATCTATTTATCTCTATATTATGTGCTACCATAGTTAGGGTTGAGTTCCCCATTTAATGTTAAATGGTTAAACTTTGCACCTTAATAACTTTGCCACCATTCAATGGATTTGCTTGACATTTGGAAGGCATGGGGAGTAACCATAGATCTTGGGAAGTGCCAACTTATGTACCAGTTGGATATACAGCTGTGGAGTTATTAAGCGACATTCTGGGACACATTTACATTTTTTGCGCATTCTTTGCTCACGCCTATAGGTCACACGGTTTGTGAGACTGGTCCAAAAACTTCAAGGAATCTGCAGCAGGGGTCCCCAATGTGCCTTTTGAATATTTCATGAAAAAATATTGAATGGTTCAAAAGTTATTCAAAAAACAAGTTCCCATTATAAGTCAATGGGAAAAGTTAACAAAAAATTCAACACTTTTTCAAATGCACTTTTTACTGTCACAAATGACCCTAGCAGTGTCGCAAATCTGCCATTTTGTTTTCAGTTACTGATCAGAAAAATGCTTGGCGTTTAACATTGGGACCCTCTAGGAACATAGTTCTCTTTGTGTTCACCTAGTCGGAACCTCAGGATGCTAGCCATGTCTTTATTGTGGGGTTAAACACCCCAGAAATATGTTTTCCAAATTTTTGGGTAAAGTAGTGTCACAAAGTACTGTTGCACTTGCGACACTTTTGCAAATTTTTATGAAAAGTGTCACAAATCACGACACTACTTTTCTAGACTATGCCCAAAATGACAGGAATTCTTTGCCACCCTGCTGCCAAATAACAGTTTGGTCTTTGGGCTGAAACTTGGAAGGAAGAAAGCCAACATCCTACAGATGTGCCTTTTGGTGGTTTGGTGCAGAAATTTTACAGGGCAGCAAAGTTATGGCACTCCGCAGTTCATGTTTTTTCCCATAGGATAACATTACGGCATCCGCCGTGCCTTTTGGGACCAGTATCTCAGAAACGATGCGAGATACGGACTTTTCATCAGAAAAATGCTTAGCCCCCCAGAAAGGGGGCTAATTACAAAACTAGCCAGGAAAGTCATAATTCATATGAAATTTTAATTATTTTTCTATTTTGTACGGTTCCTGAGGTATAAGCAATTTAGTATTCCAACTCCTCATTTTCTGCTCCGAGCCCCATTATTATGCATACATTCTTTGTATTCATTGTGTTTCTCTATGCAGCTGATGGGGAAAACCCGGGTGTGCGCCTATGTTAGTGTTACCCTTATCATTTCTGCATGCAGTTCCATAGCCGTTTGCATTACCGTTACCCTGTACACCACCGTGTGCGTTATCCTTTGCGTATTAATTTGTGTTACTGTTACCATTTGTGTCTACAGTAATGTTTCTGTTTGTGTTTTGCTTTGCATCACCGTGCGCATTACCATTTGCGTTTGAGGCCACCATTCCATTTGCCTTTGCATTTGTCTTTCATTTTGCCTCATCATTGTTGTTACCATTTCTATTTGTGTTTCCAATTGTGTTCATGTGCATGTTACGGTTTGCATTTCCATACGCACTTGCATTTGCACTTGCGTTTCTGATTCCTTTGGCATTATTGTTGCTGTTACCATTACCATTTGCATTTCCAATTGCGTTCCCATGCCCATGCACATTTCAGTTTGCAATTCCAAGTTTGCAAATAGCCCTTTTACTGTTGCAAATCTGCCATTTTGTTTTCAGTTGGTGATCATAAAAATGCTTGGCATTTACATTTTTGACCCTCTAGCAACCTACTTCTTATTGTAATCACCTAGTCGGACCCTGAGGAGCTAGCCATGTCTTTATTTTGGAGTAAAACATCCCAGAAATATGTTTTTCACATTTCTGGAAAAAGTACTTTCACAATGTACTTTCACACTTGCAACTCTGTCAAATGAATTTGCGAAAGCTTTCGCAAATTGCGAAGTACTTTTCTAGGCTGTGGGAAAATGACAGCAATTCTTTGGCACCCCACTGCAAAAGAACGGTTTGTAGTTTTGGGCTGAAATTTGGAGGGATCGCAGCTGACATCTCTCAGATGTGTCTTTCAGTGTTTTGTTGAAAAAATATTACACAATGGCAAAGTTACAGTACTCCAAATTTGACACTTTTTCCCGTAGGATAACATTATGGCGTATGACGCATTGCAGCAATCGTTTGACGCCCTGCTGCAAAATAACGGTTCGGTCTTTTGGGCTGAAATTTGCAGGGAAGACAGCCAACATCCCACAGATGTGTCTTTCAGTGGTTTGGTGAAAACATATTAAAGGGAGACAAAGTTATTGCACTCCGAACTTCTGTTTTTTCCCATAGGATAACATTACAGCATTTGTCGCGCCTTTCAGGGCCTGTATCTCGGAAACGGTGTGAGATACAGACGTTTTGTCAGAAAAATGCTTAGCCCGGGGGCTAAGCACAAAACTAGCCAGGAAAGTGATAATTCATATAACTTTTACATTTTTTTTATATGTTGTACAGTTCCTGAGATATAAACAATTTACTATTCCAAGTCCTCATTTTCTGTTCAGAGAGTCATTATTTTGCATACATTCTTTGTACTCACTGTCTTTCTCTATGCAGTTTTTGGAGGAAACCAGCCTGTGTGCTTACATTACTGTTACCATTACCATTTCTGCTTGAGGTTCTGTACCCATTTCACTTACCGTTCATGTCTACGCCACCATGTGCGTTACCCTTTATGTTTTCATTTCCAGTAGCGTTTGCATTGTTTTTAACATTTCTGTCTACAGTACTGTTTCTCTTTCTGTTTCGCTTTGCATCACCATGTGCATTACTATTTGTGTTTGTGGGCACAATGTTACTATGTGACAAGACATCACGTGGCGGGTACCCCGGCCCCGCGCTCCCGCCGCCGCATTACGTTCACTATTTCTCAGTATCATTCTCAAAAAGAAGGGAAATTAGAGGCAAAAAATCTCCATTTACTGCATCAGTTAGGGTTGTTCCACAGTGACAAAAGCGAGGAAATTCGATGTTAGGATTGAAACCTCCTTTGCACCCTCTCAGCCCACCCTAACGGAATCGGGTGTGCATTGGGGTCCTCGGTCCTTACCTCACCCTATTCTCCTATTCTCAGCTTCTTTCCACATGTGATGTGGTGAGAGTTAGGGCCACTCATTCTCAACGACACCCGATTCCAGTTGAGGTGGCTGAGGGTGCAGGTTTCAACTCTAACATCGCATTAAATCAGTTTTTGTCTCTAATATATATATATATATATATATGTATATATGTATATATTCATGGCAAAAAAACTCTGTTTAATGCATCAGTTAGGGTTGTTCCACAGTGACAAAAGTGAGGAAATTCAGTGTTAGGGTTGAAATCCCTAACTCCACATTCCCCATGCCCCCAGCTCAACACACATGCGTGCACACACACACACATATGCAAGTAGGGGGCAGGACCAAGTCAACTCGACCAATCACAGACTACCAGCAGCAGGTGACAGAAATAACATACAACTGTCTAAACATACTACAAGACACATCCATCATCATGGCCCAACAACTGTTGCATTAGAGCAGTCATGGGTTTACAGAGTGTTGTGCACATCTTCATATGGTCACATGTCACAACAATACTGTTAGACATAGAATTCCTATGATATAAATTGTTTGTTCATGCTGTGATGATATGATAAGGTATCAACACAGAAGAAAGTATCTATAACATTGTACATTATCTAATGTGGACCTACACAGAAAAAAAAAGACAGTATGGGACCCCTTCAGTAAGATGTATTGTTCAATGTACACTTGCTCAAATCAAGATGGGCTTGGTCACATTGAGACACACATGTTGCATGAATGATAATTTATTGTCACATATCCATTAATACATACAGTAATCAGTATGTGTAAGACAGTTCTGTTATTAGCAATTCAAAATAGTATGCAGAATAAATATGTTGTAATTTTACTGCCCCATGCAGAACCACTAACAAAACTAACAGTGGTATAGATGGCTCATGATCTTCAGAGGCTATGGCAATAGTCATGACTGTGAATATGTGAAATGCTTTGCATGATAATGTTCACTATGGGCCATTATGATATTTAACAGCTTGTTACCTACAGTTTCACGTTGTTGTTGATCTGTGTAGGATTAGATTGCAGTGCAGCAGCATAGTGTTAATAATTGTATTTGGATACATAATTTGGTACTGTTGGGGTGATATTAGGAGCCATTTACAAACATGAAACCCTGATGTAAATCCTGTCTAATATTAGTCATTCAATCAAAGGTACAGAGGTGGAAAAATGTTGTGTTTCCCAAGCCACATGGCTCTACTCACTTCAGTGTGGACTATCATGGACTGAATGCAGTCAAAAAAGTCAGACACCCATCCGATGCCCTGAATGGATGAACTCCTGGAAAAGTTAGGAGGGATGACTTACCTTACAACTATTGACCTAACAAAGAGGTATTGGCAGGTAGAGTTAACTGACAGAGCTATAGAGAGGTCAGCCTTCATCACTCCAATAGGCTTATTTGAATTTAAAGTAATGTCTTTCTGAATGAAGAATGCCCAGGCCACTTTCCAAAGGTTGGTGAACCAGGTGTTAAATGGTGCTGAGGAGCACACGTGTACCTGGATGACATTGCCATCTTTAGTGCCAGTTGGGAAGAACATCTGTCCCACCTTAATGAAGTGCTGGGCAGCATGCAGAAGGCCAGGCTCACTGTCAAAGCTGAGAAATGCCAGGTGGCCATGGCTGAAGTGGCATACCTCAGGCATATTGTAGGGCGGGGACAGCTCCATCCTAACCAAGTAAAAATAGAGGTGATCAAGGCATGGCCCAGACCAGAACAGCAGAAGCAGGTCAGGAGTTTTCTAGGGACAGTGGGGTACTATAGGAAATTTGTACCCATTTACAGTGCCCTGGCTGCTACCTTGTCTGACCTGGTAAAGAAAAATATGCCTAAGCAAATTACTTGGGAACCAGCCTGTGAAAAAGCCTTTACCAGACTGAAGGAGGCACTGTGCAGTGCTCCTGTGTTAACAAGTCCTGACTATAGCAGACCCTTTATAGTCCAGACTACTGCCAGATATTGGCATGTTATTACAGTGATGATTATCAACACACTGTCATTGAGAAGATATACAAAATTTATTAGATATAAAAAAATTATACTGTAATAGAGTAACAACTGATGGGCAATATGCATGCATAGGATAAAGTCACTTGGATGGCTGCAGAACTTGAACACTTGTTGGCCCATGATGATGGATGTGTCTTGTAGAATGTTTAGACAGTTATATATTATTTCTGTCACCTGCTGCTAGTTGTCTGTGATTGGTCATATTGCCTTGGTCCTGCCCCCTACTTGCATATGTGTGTGTGTGAGGGTGTGTGTGTGGAGCTGGGGGGGTGGAGGGAATGCAGAGTTAGGGTATGCAACCCTAACACAGAATTTCCTCACTTTTGTCACTGTGGAACAACTCTAACTGATGCATTACACTGAGTTTGTTTGCTATGAATTTCCTGTCTTTTTGAGAAATCATTATGTAATATTATTTTGAATATGTTGTTGAGAATGTGCCTCCCTTTTCACAACACAGTCTCACCAAGATCTAGATACCTTTGTCTGAATATGTAGTTGTCTGATATTATTTATACAGCAATAGGTCATGTTCTACACCTTTGATGTGAAAATTAAATGATCAATCTATGGAATAGGAGATTAATATGTTCACCACATTGGTCTATTGCAGATTAACAGTTCAAAGTAGGAAATTTGCACCAATGAGCATCAGACACTATGTTTAGATGCACCAATACACCAATAGCAACATATATATTATCAATATTACTTTATGTTTAATTAAAGACACAACATAGGTAGATAAGGCTAACAAAAGATTTATTGTCCAATTAAAATTGTAAAAAAAAGGCCGAATTAAAAATCCAATTGGTGCAAAAAATCAGTCTCACAAAACAATAATTCAAATGTTTTTCACCAATGTTTAAAATACATGTAAAACAGTATCACAGATAGTCAATGGGTAAGATGTGACAGTAGTACACAATACATTAACACAGATACCACAGTACTCTCTGCACACTGCTTACGCATATCAAACAGTTATGATGTTGTTGTCATTGTGTGACTGATAATGTGAATGTTCCTGGGGTGGGCAAAAAAACAGATGCCACCCCTTAAAGTAATAGCAGCAGAACCAAACAATGCTCTCTAAAAAAATAAACAGCTTAAACTTACTGCTAAACATTTAATTGTTATATATTTTATGTGTACACATATGTATATATATATATATATATATATATATACACACACACACACATACATATACATGCTAAGACATATCACTATGTTACTGCATTTGGAAAATTCCCACCAGACCCCTCAATAGAGGCAATCAAAAAATATTATCAGGAACACAAAAACTCAATTGTTATCAGTGAAAGTGTCTGATGTACAATTGTCAACTATTATAAACATACATTTTATTCACTTATCACACAAATAAATCAAATAGCACATGGTAACAGGGACTATATACATCAGTGAAAATTATTGAATCAATAATCACAATACTAACAAACTAATAAGGCACCTAGATCTGTAACATCTTCTACCTATATAAAATAAATTGTTTTACAGAATGCTATGAATTTAACATTTAATTGTATGATAATCAGAAAATGTAACCTGTAGATAATTAAAAATATGTACTACAACACTTAACCTTGATATCAATTATGGGTATATGGAATAACAATATACTATATATGTGCACTACATATCTATGTCATACTAATTAATATATTAATATAACATTTAAAACTTATGAATGCAATACTTCAAAACAGTCAAATATTGCTAATTTTGCAATAGATCAGCTTACATGGCAGTTAGCACAAGTGCTTTAAGCATCACAGTACAAACTATTACCAAGTAATGTCTTTACAATCATATATAAATATATACAATACAGATGTACAGGAACAAAACAGGAATAGTAATACACTGTTGCGACCCAAAATGGTGTTATTTAGTGAAGATGGAAGTGGATACAAAAAAGGAACACAGGCTACACCTGATGCTACTCAACATGTGACAGAGTGATGTGCATTTTACGGTATTGTAGTCTTAAGTTCAGGTCATCAGACCATGTAAAATAAGACAGTTAAATACTGCTGGCACAGAACTGGAGCAAACACCAGAATATCTTTTACGCATAAAAGATCCTAATAATGCAATCATAAAGAAAAATATTTACAAACACATATGTTACATAGTTTTCTTTATGCACATGGACAAGTGTTGTGCCTTAGTAGAGGCACACAGTTGGCAAGTGTACCAACTAGTACCTGCTATGTCTGCATACAACATAATCATAAGAAAAGACAATGACAGAAGAGGGCAACCAGATAGCAATATCTCTTTTGACATTAACAAGTCTTTCTTAGACATACAAAATCACACATACCCCCACAATGCAAAGCATCATGGGCTGCATATGTATATCACCACAGAATATTATGCTGGTTCAACTTTAAGCAGCAAAAATGCATGGTGCCAAAAGGCCTCTCACACAGTTTGCAAAGGGTGCCAACAGAAGACATAGACATGTGTTTCGTCCTACCAGGACTCATAAGTATGCCTCATCTGTTTGACACCCCAGTGGAATGAACCAGCTACCCTAAGATGGTCTATCTGGGTTACATGTTTTTCTTAGACGCGTAAGTGTGGTTTTTCTAGTGACTGTGAAGACAGCTGGCACCAATTGAAGACCACTGCAACAATTTTCACTGTGTCACTGATCAACACAACAATCTTACATATCACATTGAGTACGGATATGCTATTAAAACATGTGATATGTTACCAGTGTAGTAATAAATGTACATCTGTAAGAAAAAAATATGATAATGTACCAGAAGTTATTCTGTAACAAAATGGACAGCAAAAGTATGTCACATGTTATGTGACTATTCCTCTGACACATGAAGATTGTTGTAATTCTTCAATATCAGTACGTATGCATTTTTTAAGTTTTGTGGTAGTCTCTGTTTGAAAGAGCTTGTTGAGTCATCACACTCATCCCAGTCAGTTCTGTACCTCAACAAACAAGTGTAATGTCCAGAATGTACAGACTGGCCATAGCGGTAGATCACAGCATGAGTGTCAAACACTGCTTGGTTAAATGCAATTCTGCCAGCTGTGAAATCAGTGATAGGTGTGTCAAATCTGAGCCCATTAGAGTCAAATCTATGCAATACAAGCATAAGATATTGAGATGAAGTCCTGAGACATATGGACTGAGTACATGTACATCCACACCTTACACACAAGTGACCACTTTCAGCATTTGTAAACAGCTGCTGGAACTTGACACTTTTAATCTGAGGCACAAACAGAGAAACCCAAAGCATGCCTTCTGTGGTTTCTCGCTCTGAATGACCACATAACACACATACATATTTGGTAACATATGACACAGTGAAATACTGAAGCATTGGAATCTCCTCTTCATCCAAGCTGTTTATGATTGCCATCATGAACTCGCTGGTGATCTGCTGCATGTTAGCAGCAAATGTACTGCATCCGTCATATGTACCCAACACCTGTTGTAGAGATGTAAGTGACTGCACATTGTTAGACTGATCAGAATCCACATTGACAACCTGCTTCAATGCCTTTGATAAGGAAGTCTTTAATGAAGCAGATATTACCTGCACAAAGTGTGGCATGTGGAGAAAGACTTGCATAGCTGAATTAACATAGCAGTTTACTCTAGTTCTGTTGTCAAACACTGGGATAACAGCCATATTAACTGACTTCTGACTGACAGCCGGTTCTGCATCTGCATTTGACATTGTGACCTTCTTACCACTCTGCACAGTTGAATCAGTTGTAGAAGCTCATTTTCTTTTGTTGCCAGGTGTAGTTGTGACTGTGGGATGTGAGACAACTACACACGTAGGTAATGGTATTAACGGCATCTGTGGAAGATATAGAGTACATAATCTGTTGTACTCAACAATACATCGCTTATCAGTGCGTATCTTCTGAGGTGCAAGTGTTATGATGTGCAACCCAGAAAGACTACGTATGCTTGAAAGTGCAACATAGCTCATGCCATCTTTGAAAATGTCTGTGCCTATGTCCACCATTGCTAAATCCAAACTCAAGCCCCGAGACTTGTGAACTGAAACAGCATATGCAACACATATTGGGAACTGTTTCCTGTTCACATAGATATACTTAAATACCTGGAACTTAACAAAGGTACGATCAATCTGCACAGGCTGTTCCATGTTGTCAACGTGGATAACAAGTGTCTCAGTAAACATTTTCTGAACATTGTAAACAAAGTCAATGATATTACCCATGGCACCATTTACCACGCTACACTCCACATCAAGATTGCGGAGTAGCATGACACGTGCATTCTTACAAACTGTAAGAACAGCTTCCAGGCCAGCTGTGCATGAAACATCTAACTTCAGTTCAGAGAATCATTCAGTCATCTTCGCTACTGGCTTCCAACTTAGAATGACACCATCAACTGTATCAATAGCATGCAGTGTGAGAATTTCTTGATTCTCACTCTGCAACATGACACTGTTGAACTCAGCACATTACTTCAGTCATGGCATAAGACACACAATGCATGTGCCTCTGGAATACACATCACTGGAAACATCACATGCTGTTTCTTTGGATGTAGTATCCATTCTGATTCTTCGACCATGTAACACTGAAACATGTTCTGGTGACAGAGAACCTGTACGAGCTTGATCCAACAGTGCCTTGTATACCAGATCACCAGTTTGTCACATGTTCTGATACAGCTTGACATAGGTAAATAACTCCCAC
The DNA here is from genome assembly GCA_016271365.2 of Neoceratodus forsteri. Taxonomy (NCBI): domain Eukaryota; kingdom Metazoa; phylum Chordata; order Ceratodontiformes; family Ceratodontidae; genus Neoceratodus; species Neoceratodus forsteri. The sequence continues at coordinate 41,981,813 of JADMNL010000035.1, forward strand.
AGGTTAAAACCTCCAATGCAGCCTAGTGTATTCTTAGCCTGCTCGACAGTCAGAGCTGCAAAGATATGTTCCACATTAACTGGTGCAAGCTGTAAAAGGTCTCCAAATACAACAATACTTTTACCATAAAATGCATCTCCATAGTCAGTCCCCAAGATCTCCTGTAGATGTAGGTGTATACAGGCAAGCATTAAATTGAAGACCATACTAATCTCAATGATGAGTAACTTCATCTTAGTAAGCATAGAATGAAGCTGAGATGCAACCTCAAATGACAGCTTACAATACTCTCCTGCTTTGTCATGCTCCACTGGCAACATGAAGAGACGGTGTAACGTAATTCCACCAATGTTGTATGCAGCCAGTCCAGTGGGAGCACTAACAGCAACAGACATTGATGACCCTGTCAGGTTCTGTATTTCTGCTGTTATGGCCTCTGTAAGGAAACTTTTCCCTGTGCTGGCCGAGCTACTAACAAACAACAGCAGTGGCTTGTAGTCAAGACAGTCACATTTCTTGTGTTCATGTAGTATTCCATGCCAGACAGCATTAGTGACCTCAGAGTGAACCACACTTTGCTGCTCATTGAGTCTCTCTCTCAACTCAGCTGGGTCAACACTGCACTGTGTGCCATGTTCCATAGCATTCTCCACTTTTGACATGAGTACTTCTGGGGCATTCAGAGACAGAGGTTCTCCAAGGATACCTTGTCCTTCTGGATCAAGATTGTCCTGTGAACTGATGGGAGTGTCCTCTTCAAGTTGTTTCTGTGCCTTCTCAAGATTCTCCTTCTCAGTGTCTAGCCTATGTATATATGTGTCTAAGTATTCAGTTCTGAATGTCTCATAACTGTGATTGAATTTTTCCTCGAATGTATCACAGTCACTTTTTAATTCAGACTCATTCCTCCAAGGTCTAAATAGAAATAGAGCAAAGTAGTAATGATCCCTGCTCTCAGATGTGCCTAGATGTAACTTACAGTGAGTGGTCAATGAGCCAAAGCTTATGTCTCCTAATCAGACAGCCATCCACTCCTTTGACCTTGTAAATGTCGCGTGTAATCAGATGAGACACCCGTCTTGTAGTCATACCACTTAGCCACCTCAAATAAACACATTTGATCCATGTCTTCTTGTTTACGGGGGCAGTACATGTCAATGAGGTTATTCTTCAAGCTATGTCTTGAAGACGGTCTCTTGAGAGCCAGTTCCTCTTTCTCAGCATGGGGAAAAGTCCACATTTTCACTTCTCTTTGTAGTTTACACTGAGAAAGCGCACAGCATCAGATTTGCTGTACAAATGTGTACCAATCAAGCGATCGTCAGCCTCATAAGAACCACATTCTCTGTGTGATAGGGTCTTCAACCCCAGTGACCACAGTTGAGATGTCAGTGACTTGCTTGAACTGGCAATATCTTTCCAAAGATCTTGCAAGCTAGTCTGTTCATGTTTAGTTATGTACGAAGTGACGTGCTGAACCAGAGCCAACAAGTTGTCAGCCACAAACTGAACATCTATGTTTGCTTGCCACATTAGAAGAAGAGTAGGGTTGTAGTCATTGATGTACACCTCATTCTCTTCTCTGGGTAACTCATAAACCCTCTTGGTTGATTTTGCCTTCAAGTGGTGTTGCATAGCTGAAAAAAGTTCATTCATGCAACCATCCTGACAGACACGTCTGGGGAATCCGAAACGGAATCTTGTGTACCAATCAGAATTGTTCTTCACTACCCAGCGGCAGTATTTTGCACAAATATGGCATTGAAACCTCTGCACCAACTTCCATAGTGTAGGACTGTCATACTCATCTGGAATGCAGCAAGTGATGTATTGCTTAATGAATGCTAGCACTTGTGCTGCTTCATGTTCACCTATGCATGGGGCATCCTTAATCCACAGTAACATGTGAATATGTGGAGCACCTCGTACCTGATACTCCATCCTCCAGAAGTAATGCTCCACAATACCAAGAGGTGGAATCTCCTTTGACAAAATGAAAGTCAGAATGTCATGGAATCGCTTGTGGAAATGCCTTGTTACAGACACAGGGTCAAGTAAGCACATTTCTCCACGAGTCATTGATGAAATGTCCTCTACATCACAATTTGCCCACTTCAACAGTTCTATGACCTCATCCCAGGCATACTTGGCACAACTGAGTGTGACAAACCATGTGGCTGGACCATACTCTCACAGCATGGTCATTACCTCAGAGTGTCTGCGATACCAGTATTCTTTGGTGCCACGTAGACTTGACAGAATGGAAGAAAAATTCACTTGCACATTTTCATCCTTCTGCTTTAGTTTCTCCAGGAACTGTGCAGCTGTTTTTCCATCAAGTTGAGTTGTGAGATGAATAGTATGCGTAATAGACACAGACAGTATGCTAAGTCACTCTGCCACAGGAGATGAAACAGATACTGTATGTTGCATCTGAATTTGCCATCCTTACTGAGCACACGGCTAGTATGGTAATCAGCACCCTGTACACACACTTCTCTTTCATCTAGGCATCCAACTGACCCTTCTGGGAATAAATCTGGGAAACAGCGTGCTTCTAATGTTGCCTCCCAAATGCTAACAGGCTCATCTTACACCTTTTTCATTTGATAAAGCTCAATGTTGTCCCGTACTGGATCTCTGCCATGCAGTGGGTGAATTGTGTACTGTTCATACACATTATCATTTATCTCCACAATGACCTTCTCAATCATTGGTTTTGTGGTTTCCAACAGATCATGTTCAACAGACACAGTGGTCATGCGATCAATATCAGGCTCTGCATAAAAGGGAGTGTTGCTCTTTAAATAAGTAAGAGCAAGCTTCACCTTCTCTACATTGACAACATCCTGCCAAATAACCTTTGACTTTGTTGGAACATTATTGACAAGAATCACCAAAGTGTTCTCAATGGAGATCACCTCCACATTTTCCTGCAGAGGAAGTGGAAGATACATGATGGCACCCTTAAGAGATCTAATGAGTTCTTTTTGTGGAATGTTATGTGTCTTTGTGTTCAGATGTAGAATAGTTTGAAATGGTTTCATAGTCTGAATAAGAATCCATTCAAACATATTCAATGTAGCAATCTCAGCTGGTGTAACATGTGCCTCCATATTGTTCAAGACTGACCTTGGTGGCAGAGTCTTAGCAGTCACTTTGGAGAAACAGTGCTTGCACATCACAATCATTGGGTTTAACTGAAAGTCACACTTTAACAGCAGAAATGCTGACAGTCAAAACCACATGTCATTGTACGGTGACAAGGTTTCCAGGTTCACTGTGACCATTTGTTTCTCGTAACAGAGCAGATCACATGACACACATACTGAGTCAAATTTCTCTGTCTTTGCCAACCAAATTTGGCAATTGATTTCCCAAACTGCTTGAGAATATCAGTTTCTAAGACAGACACAGCATTTCCATCAGCAATTGATGACTGATCAATCACAGTATCTGTCACACTGCTGACCCGTCGCAGCTGTTTCAGAAATGTCATGGCACCATGCATCTCACCATACTGCAGTAACTCATTCAGATGAGTATATTGAGCAACAACTCTTCGAACCTCATAGACCCTGTACACAAAGTTTTGCATGCCTGATTGATGCACCCCCAGCATCCGCATGTGGTGAAAGACACTGTTGCAAACACCACTATCTAGACATGCAAGCAAGTAACCCATAAGTCCAGTATGTGGATGGATCTCACAAAGATCTATACTCTCAAACAGTTTATGTCTGTCTTTATGATCAGTAATGACAAACAGGTTGATAAAGTGCTCAACTTTGTGAAATGACGATTGCCTTCAGTTGCAAGTCACATCACACGTCCATGAGAGACAGTGACACTTACGAAGCTGAGTATTTGCCTCACACTCATCATCTGATCCATTGTAGTGTCATCACAGACTCAGCATATTACAGAGTTTACCAGACTCATCAATGCAGAAGTTGCTGTCCTTTTTCTGTGAGTAATATGACTCCTCCCAGAAATACACCTCTGAGTGCTGTGTGTGCAGCCAGTGACCTGTGAGAATATCACAGAAATTGTGCAGGCTCAAGACAGGATACCATTGTAACCTCATCTTAATGTCATACACAACTTTCCTGAACTGCTCAAGTGCATATGACATCTTACGTCACAAACGTTGAAGAACAAATATGGCTCTATTAACAAACATACGTACTTTGAGAAGCAATTTCATCAAAGAGAGATGGCTCTTTGTTTTTTTTGTGCCCACGTCTCATCACAGCAACAATAAGTCTGTCAATCCTAACTTTAAAAGCTAGTGATCAAAAATACTTTTGCTTCCTCAGATAATCATCAGCAGCTACAAATGTACGCCGCTGATTAGTATGTTTATTTGTGCTTGCCGTTGCAATATTTGTGTTTCAACTCACAGATTTCCACAACTGTTGCTGAGCTACACATATGTTCCTTGCAGTGGAGCAAGTACGTACTTTCTAGCGGAGTCAGCAACCTGTGAAATCACTCCTTGAGTGGACCGCTGAATTGTTTTACATTTTGAACTACAATTAGTGGGTTTCGGAGCACTCTTAAGCAACAGTGAACAACTATGATACCTGTTTCGTCTCTGCATAGATTTCCATCTCTGCTTAGAGGGCATCTTTCTTATTTGTTAATTCACAATAGTCTGCACCAATCTTACAGAAGTATCAAACACCTGTATAATAAATACAGAAAAATAAATATTTAGTGTTGATCTGTTTTTTTGTCCTAATATTACATAGTGACAGACACTTCCATATCTCCATATAGGAACAATAAATAGTACTGCCAACAAAATATTGCAGACATTATTACTCTAATAACTGAACACCACTAAACCAATATACAATGTTTTCAAATGTCACAGAACATAAGCTCACTTATAATATGAGAATAAATATCTTAAAATGTAAAAAGTGAAGTATTGGCACAATCTAAAGCATCCACAGTACTTTTATAAATACTGTTTTTAATAACATTTTTAAAAGTAGCATCGAGTGTTCGACAGTGTCGCAAAATATGGTGTCGTGAGCACAAAACTGTCACAAAATTTGGTGTAGACAGCACGAAATTGTTGATTGTACTGTCGCAAAAATAGTGTCACACACACAAAAGTGTCGAATAATAGTGTCGTGAGCATGAAAGTCTTGCAAAATTACATTAAAAAAACACCCCTTGTAAGGCTGCCACCAATGCAGTGTCACATTGATCAGGCCATGTCAGGCAATTAATCACAAGTGCTGAAGAGTGGAGAAGAAGGACATCTTAGATGAAACTGAGATACACTGCTTAACTCTGTGTAAGTACATCGCATTTTATTAACAATTTTCCTATCATTATAAAAACTGTTATTAGCACAAAAATGGTATTAAACAAAATGTTCTTTACTGCTCTATTTGACTATGACAATCTAAATAACCTATTATGCTGTAAAAAGAAGTTATTACTGTCTAAAGTCAGAGTGTCAATCACTACTTACTATCATGGATACAGCTGCAAATGGAGGCAGAAACCAAGCAGCACGTTTATCATAACACAAGAGGCAACCAATCACATGCCTCTGTGTAGCTGTGATTGTTTGAAGTAGCCTGTTAAAATGTAGTATTTTCCCCACTAAGAAATCTTCCAGCATTTCTGGTTGACAGCAGCTACAGCCATTCCATGTAGTAATAGTGAGTGCATCCACTGTATTGGTTAGCAATCAGAAAGCATCAACCAATAACTTTTAAAATCACTGTGTTTTGGGACAGCCCACCAAAGCAACATTGAAGGAGAGAGGTAAACTTAATTTTCATATTCAGTAGTGACTAGACACTGCAGGAAAAACACTGATGTTTTTGGTTGCTCTCTGTCCACTTCTCAGCTTTAAAACTCAGAATGACAGAAAACAGCAAAAAGACTCTGTGGATTTTCGGCAGCAGTATAGTAAAGCGAGCGTCAGAGTATGCTCTGAGGAGTGACTTTGGCAAAGACCTGCAGCTTCCAAATTGCTGTCTTAAGTGGTTTGGCAGGGGTGGCATGAGGTGGGAGCATCTCATGCCAACAATGCACAGACTTCTGAGGACTCAAGCTCAGCCAGACATACTGCTGATTCATCTCGGAGGCAATGATTTGGGCACCAAACGATGGGTAGATTTAGTGTCAGAAGCAAAATTGGACTTTGCTTCTATTATGTCTATGTTATCTGCCTGTAAGATCATTTTTTCTGATATTACAGAGCGTAGGGTCTGGCAAGCAGAACAGCACATGTACCTGTTTAACAGAGCATGAAGAAAGGTTAACATACAAATATCTGGATATCTGCACATGCCTGGGATGCACACCATATGTCACCCTGAAATTAAGTATTGTAATAATTGGCTAAACCTACCAGACAGTGTGCACTTCTCACATGCTGACAATTGCCTTTTCCTGGGTGACCTTCAAGATGGAATCCTCACAGTCCTCTAAAAATATCAGACTGTTAAAGCAAATATCATTTAAAAAAAAGGCTCTTTTAAGAGTCAAAAAAACTTGGTCAAAAAATAGAAGAGCTGCATACATAACACAAACACATGCTATCTCACTTTCACACCACCACACAAAGTGCATGGACATGTTCAGAACTGTGACATGCAGTAAATTATTGGCAACAAGATGTAGCATAAATATCTGACTATGTAGTTTTAGTATACGTATAAGGCACAGTTTAACATGGCATCACAGAGGCAGCACTGTGTTGTTAATCATATATATATATATATATATATATATTAATCTTATATTACCTAACAATCAGTGTAGCCACATACCAATACTTCTTATAATAACAATAGAATAACACAAATTTAGCTGTATGTACATCTGTAGTCTAAAACCTCACCAGAGCTTAAAAATACACATGTGACAATGTATCACAGTAATATAGTGTTGTGTCTCTGTTACAGCTTTATAACCAACCTCTCAAAATGAGACTGTGGACTGTGAGGGAGGTGTGCTGCCTGCTTGAAGCAGCTCAGGCCAGAGGAAATCCTTGTATTCTAATGAGAAGTACGAAGAGGAAGCTGGATACAATATGGAGTCGCATTCACGGATTCATGTGGATGATATTAAAAGTGTGAAACAAAAATCCTGCCATGTGCAAGAGAAAGTGGAAGCTGCTGCACCAGCATTTTTATGTATTAAAAAGTAGAGAGGAGATGCTGGACAATGATACATACTGGTAGTACCTCGCACATGAAATGTGGGAGGCTGCTGGGAAGCCTGCTGCAGGGGAGCGCCTAACACACCGTGAGTAAAGAAACTATGTATTACTCAGCATAGCATATTCTTTGACAGTAATCACTAACAAGCTGACTGTTGTGTTGAATTACTGTAGATAACACCTCAAGTAGTCAGGTATAAGACAACAGGCTCAATACATCCACTACCTGAGGCGTCACATTATCCCACCACACCATACAGTTTCATGGTTGTTACTGCCACAATGAAATGTTCAATTGTAATACAGACTGGTAAAAATTATACACATTTGTGTGTCACTGCAATCACAGTGATGCTCCATTGATGTACATTGACTCACTGTAACAATGGGTCTGCATTCAAGCTGCAGTGCCTGGTCTTGGGGGTGGGAGGGTATTGCCTGCCTGACACCATGGACTCCTAAGTGTCCTTGTACCTTCCTCAGATTAGGGTAATATTCTATTGACGTCCATAGCCTTAGTTTTACAAGCAGTCTGTACTCAGTAGGCAGTACCTCTTCTGGGATAGGAGGGTGTACATTGTGTGGCTGACACTGTACAACTCCTAACTGTCCTAACTCATGTGATCCTGCAATAAAACAAGTTGCACCATTGATCTCTATGGACTTTCTTCTCCCGAGACTCTCTACTGACAATGCACTACCTGGCCTGGGCTGGGAGAGGTGGCATTGACAAGCTGACACCATGCAACTCCAACTTGTCAGTCACTGCAATCATGGAGCTGCACCATACATATTCATTAACTTTCTTTTCTGTGAGTCTACTCTCTGGATGCAGTAGCTTTTTGGAGAGGTTGTTTTGGGGGGGGCAAGCACTAAGTGGCTGACACTGTACAAGTTGTAACTGCACCAACTAGTGTGTAACTTAAATGATATAGCTGTATTGTTTATATCCATTGCCTTTGTATTACTCTGACTGGTCACCCAGGATACAGTACCTGTTTGTGGGGGAAGGATCCATTACCTAGCTGACACCAAGGAACTCCTAACTATGCCAACTAGTGTGTTACTGAAATCATGGAGCTGTACAATTTCTATCCATAACAGTAATTTTCCTGTGGCTGTTCACTGAGGATGCAATACCTGAGCTACAGGCTGGTAGATTTCCTGGCTGACAACAAACAACTCCTAAGTGTTCTAACTTGTGTGCCCCCCTGAAACCTCAAAGGTGAAATGTTAATGCTATTGACTTTCTTTTTTGTTGTGACTGTCCACTCACGATGCACTACCTGGCCTGCGGTGGGGGAGGTGGGGGGTGGAGCATTTAGTAGATGACACCATGAAACTCCTAACTATCCAAACTAGACTGTTACTGCAGTCATGGGCCTGTACCATTTATATTCATAACCTTTCTTTCCTGTGAGTCTCGTCTCAGGATGCAGCACCTATTCAGCCAGGGCAGGGGGTACCTATCACAACTAGTGTGTTACTACAATCATGTAACTGTAACATCTGTATCTATTAGTTTTTTTGTGAGTCTCCAATTAGTATACAGCACCTCATCTGGGTGTATCTTACATGGCAGATAACACAACCATTGTTCAAAGATATCTATTTTACATAACTGAAGACACATATACCACACTCAATCAATATCATTATTATCTTTCATTCACAGGTCATCAAAGGTACTCCCCACCACGCAGCGAGGTAGTACCAGCCCAAGCTGAGGTTGTGGAGGCTGTACACTCAGACTCTGACAGTGTTATCATTGTCAAGTCAGAAGGTAAGACATCCTAGGAAAAATGACTTTGAATAGTTGCTCTCTGTACTTGGTGTTCATCAGATTCTTGCAGCTCTGCAACCACTCAGGTTCTGTAACAGTGCTGTGTAATGCATTAGTTTTGTTCTGACTGTACATTCAAGCAAGAAATTCCTTGTGCATCATCTGAGCACATATACCCTTACTGACCCTATAGGTGTCCTAATTGTGCAAGCATATGTATCTGTGTAATCACCAAGGAGTTGTGTGACTGTAAATGTCAGTAGTCTTCTTCTGGTTCTCCACTCAAGACACAACATCTGTTCAGTGTATAAGTAAAGGTAAATACCTGACAGGGTGGTCATAACTTGGAAATAGTGGGCCGCACGCAGTGTATTGAGGCACGGCACCACAAGCAGAGGGCCTCATTGCCCCCTGGAAGTTCTGTTATCACCCCATAATGCTTATCGTATTTAGAAAATGGCCTATAGGAGAATATAAATCTGTGAAGAGGCACTTGAACTGACAGTCATATTTAGCTGGACATCTATTGCTAAAATAAATACCCAGCTTTAACCTCTGTCACTGAATCAGGTATAAGAATTCATTGTTGCCATTATGTCATCATTCATATTTTGGGTGGTACCAAGGAACTACTAACTGTGAAATATCTGTGTTGGTCATCTCCATCACAGAACTTTTGTATCAGCAGTACAATCAGCCCACACTGTCAGTTTCCTTTTAACACCATTGCCTACATCAGAACTTCCAACTACTACGTCTCCTAAGTCAGCCACATTACCTTGCTAAGATCATGTGACTGAGAAGTACATTAGTTTGTAAACCCCTCATATTACGATAGTGTTCCATAGATGTACATGACCTGACTTTCCATTTACATCATTTGCTGGTTTTATCTGCACAACTCCTCAGTGCCCTAATTAAGGAAAAAGCATGACAGGCTTTGAGTGATGTTGAGCTTAGCTATGCGTGCTGTGGTTCAGTCATGAGCCCACAGTCCAAGTGACCAAACATCCAGCCATCAGTAAATACCAGCGTCACCCACATCCTAGAGTGGTTAATTAAGCAATAAGCCATGACAGGGTGTGGTATATCATGGGATATCATCACGCCTTGGGTGGTTAGGCATCAAGGCCACAGGCTGAGTGCATCCAACCACCCGAGAAGTGACAATATCCCATGATATACCACACTCTGGAGTGACTTATTGCTATTATTAAGTGAGTTTCAACTTGTATAAATAAAAAAATAAAAGAAACAGGTTTTAAAATGTTTTATGAATGAGTTTTTGGATGGTGTAGAAGTACATTTTGAAAAAATAGTTCTCAGACAGTAGACAGCAAGGAGGCTGATGGCGCTGAAACTTTTTTGAAACCGTGATGATGTAGCCTGATATCATCATGGCTTCAAAGAGCTCTGGGCAAGTCAGATTCCTCCATTTACAATCCTCAGTTCATAATTGCGCTTATACAATATGTCCTGAAGATTTTTAGAATATAAAAATAATGAAAAAAGACAATGTTTCTGCATTCTCAATGTTATTTATTAACTTTATCCTTATGCTGCAATCAATACTCTTGTACCATTGTCAGTTTTATCAACAGTAGTTATAATGTTAAATCAGTCCCCCTCCTTTGCAATCCCTGTAGAGAGCCATGTGCCTCCCCCATATCTCTCGACTTTTCCAGATAGCCGTACTGCAAATGCAGCCATACTTGAACTATCACTGCATACTAATCTTCTCACACAACAGCAGCAGGAATCTGAATGCATAGCCTGTATGTAACTTAAGTAAAAGTCATCCTCCTATGTTGTGCACTTCTCCAATAACAGGCATAAGTAACATATGTTCATGGCTCTATAATAGTGTGCATGTATAAAAAAATTACATATCATTTGTTTAACCATTGATAAAATCTCATAACTAAATGTTGTGAGGGATGCACATGACTAACTGTGATACATTGTACAATACCAGAATCATCACATTAATAGATAGTAAGACAATAACAGCATTGTTTACCATGTACATAGTCACATGATCTATAATAAACAATCTATTTTTCTATTTTCTAGTGGTCGGGTAGACTGCTGTAACACCACGGACACAGGTGAAGCAGGAGCCTGGCACCAGTGCTGAACATAAGTCTAGTAACAGAAACACATACAGATGTCATTGACTGCTGACAACAGTATTAGTACATGTTATATCCTAGTATATGTGTCCCAACTTATGTATTCCTGCAATCACGGTGGTGTACCATTGATTCCCATTGCCTTCCTTTTCCTGTGACTGTACACTCAACTCCTAACTGTCCTAACTTCTCAGTCCCTGCAATCACAAAGGCGCACCATTGATGTCTATGTAGTTTCTTTTCCTGTGACTCTCCAGTCACGATGCAGCACTTCACCTGTGGATGGTGGGCACTGATTAGCTGTCATCGTACAACTCTAACTGTCCCAACTAGTATGTTACTGCAATCATGGAGCTGTACCATTTATATCCTAGCCTTTGTTTTTTCCCTGTGAGTCTCCACTCAGGATGCAATACCTGCTGTGAAGGGGGGGCATTGCCTGGCTGACATTGTGCAACTCCTAATTGCCATGACTAGTGTGTTACTGCAATCATGGAGCTGTACCATTTATATCCATAGCCTTTGTTTGCCTGTGAGTCTCCATTGAGGATGCAGTACCTGCTGTGGGGGGGTGCATTGCCTGGCTGACGTCGTGCAACTCCTAATTGTCCCGACCAGTGTGTTACTGCAATCATCCAACTGTACCATTTATATCCATAGCCTTTTTTTTCTTGTGATTCTCCACTCAGGATACAGTACCTGCTCTTAGTTAAACAATGTGTGTTCACTCAACATACAAAACCCAATCATGTGATGGGGAAATTGAATGGCTAACATCATGCACCCCCTAACTCTCCTAACTTGTGCCTTCCTGCAGTCAAAGCGGTGTACTGTTTATCTTCATGGCCTCACTTTCACCATGGGTCTCCACTCAGGATACAATGTCTGATCTGAAGGGGGGACTCTCCACTCAGGATGTATTACCTGGTCTGGGGGGGCATTGCCTGGCTGATGCTATGCAACTTATAACTGGTCCAACTTCTGTGTTACTGCAATAATGTACCTGTAACATTAATTTGATAACCTTTGTTTTACTGTTACTCTGCATTCAGGATGCAGTACCTGCTGTGCATGAGGGGTCGGGGTGGGACATTCCCTGGCTGATGCCATGCAACACCTAGATGTTCTAACATGTGTCCTCCTGCAAACAGGGATGTATACCGTCAATGCCTATAGCCATTGTGTCCTGTGCATCTCCACTCAAGAAATAGTACCTGCTGTGTCATCTGGAGTGGAGAAGCATTGCCTGACTGATGCCATGCAACTCCTAACTGTCCTAACTTGTGTGTTCCTACAACCAGGTAGGTGCACCATCGATGTCCATAGACTTTTTTCCCTATCACTCTCCACTCAGGATGAATTACCTGCTCTGAGGGAGGTTATTGCCTGGCTGATGGCATGCAACTCCTAACTGTTCCCAACTTGTGTGTAACTGCAATCATGGAGCTGTACTACAAATATCCATACCCTTTGTTTCCCTGTGAGTCTGCAGTCAGGATGCAGTACCTGCTGTGCAATGGGAAGGGGGGGTGCCACGTTGCCTGCCTGATGCCATGCAACTCCTAACTGTCCTAACTTGTGTCCACCTGCAAACACAGATGTATACCGTTAATGTCCATAGCCTTTGTTTTCTGTGCATCTCCACTCAGGATGCAGTACCTGCTGTGTGTGTCTAAGGGGGGCATTGCCTGGCCACACCATGCAGCTCCCAACTTTCCCTAACTTGTGTGTCCCTGCAACCACAAAGGTACATCATTAATGTCTATGGACTTTCTTTTCCTGTGACTCTCCACTCAGTATGCACTACCTGGCCAGGGGGAGCATTGCCTGGCTGATGCCTTGCAACTCCTAACTCTCATAACTTGTCTGGCCCTGCAACCACAAATGTGCACCATTGATGTCTATGGACTTTCTTATCCTGTGGCTCTCTACTCAGAATGCACTACCTGGCCTGGGAGGAGGACATTCCTAGATGAAACCATACAACTCATAACTGTCCCAACTACTATGTTACTGCAATCATAGAGCTGTACCATTTATATCCATTACTTTTTTTTTTCCTGTGGCTCTCCACTCAGGATGCAGTACCTGATTTTGGGGTGGGAGGGTGCATTGCCTGGCTGATGGCATCTGACTCATAACTGTCATAACTTGTGTGCCCCTGCAACCACAAAGGAGAACCATTGATGTCCATCACTTTCTTGTCCTGTGACTGTGCACTCAGGATGCACTACCTGGCCTGGGAGAGGTGGGGGTGGCATTGCCTACTTGACACCGTCCAACTCCTAACTGTTCCAACTAGTGTGTTACTGCAATCATGAAGCTGTACCATTTATATCCACAACCTTTATTTTCCTGTGGGTCTCCACTCAGGATGCAGTACTTGATCTGCGGTGGGGGTGGGTTTGACTGGCTGATGCTGTGAAACTCCTAACTATCCTAACTTGTGTGTTCCTACAACCAGCAAGGTATACCATCGATGTCCCTACACTTTATTTTCCTATCACTCTCCACTCAAGATGCACAACCTTGTCTGGGGGAGCATTGCCCAGCTGATAGCATGGAACTAAGTGTCCCAATTTCTGTGTTATTGCAATCATGAAGCTGTAGCATTAATATCCATAATCTTTGCTTTACAGTGAGTCTCACTCAGGATGCAGTACCTTCTGTGCGGTGTGGGGGGGCATTGCCTAGCTGATGCCATGCAACTCCTAACTGTTCTTACTTATGTCCTCCTGCACACAGGGATGTATACCGTTAATGTCCATAGCCTTCGTTTCCTGTGGATCTCCACTCACAAAACAGAACCTGCAGTGTGTGTGTTGGGGGGGCCATTGCCTGGCAATGCCATGCAACTCCTAACTTTCCTAACTTCTGTGTCCCTGCAACCACAAAGGTGCACTGTCAATTTAAATGGGCTTTCTTTTCCTGTGAATCTATACTCAGGATGCACTACCTGGTCTGGGGGGGCATTCTATGTGTGTGGGGGGGGCCATTGCCTGGCTGATGCCATACAACTCCTAACTTTACTAACTTCTCTGTCCCTGCAACCACAAAGGTGCACCGTCAATGTATATGGGCTTTCTTTTCCTGTGACTCTACACTCAGGATGCACTGCCTGGCCTTCTGGGGGGGCATTGCCTAGCTGACACTGTACAACTACTAACTGTCCCAAGTATTGTGTTAACACCTGATCTGGGGGAGGGGGTATACCCTGGCAGATGCCGTGGAACTCCTAACTGTCTGAACCTGTGTGCCCCTGCATCAGAAAGGAAAACCATTGAAATCAATTTGTTTTATTTACTATCACTGTACACTCAGAACACACTACTAGCCCTAAATATCAGGCAAATCCATTGAATGGTGGCAAAGTTATTAAAGGTGTAAAATTTCACTATTTAACCTTAAAAGGGCTACTCAAGCCTAACTATGGTAGTACTACCGTGCTACCATAAGATATCAATATATATATATATATATATATATATATATATATATATATATATACACACACATATATATATATTATGGTAGCACAGTAGTGCTACCATAGTTAGAGTTGAAGAGCCATTTCTATGTTAAACCCAAAATTTTTCACCTTAATAAAATCTATAACCATGCAGCAGGATCAGCACCCACTATACATTGGATCCCAAGGAAGAGGAAAAAACCGTCTGACTACTCATTACTCCTATCACTTGGTGCCCTCATCAAGCTAATCTTCTTTCTGCTGATCTGTGTTGGCACTGTTGAAATCAACCCTGGCCCCACTGAAAGCTCTATCTCTCCATCTGACCTAGCCTCCATAAACGGCTTAAGTTTTCTTCACATCAACGTCTGTAGCCTCCTTAAAAAGTTCTCATTAATACAGGCCTGGGTTGCACACACCCTACCTGACTTTCTGGTTATATCTGAAACATGGCTCAAATCAGCAACAAAAGACAGTGAAATACACCTTTCCAACTACCAGCTCTTCAGATCTGACCGTCTATCCAGGGGCGGTGGGGTAGCCATCTATGTCAAAGCAAACATCTCTGCATCCTGCCTCAATTCTACATCACAACCAAAGGAATTCGAATGCTTATCAATTAAAATAACTCTTCCCAACACATCATCCTTTCAACTGATTGGTTGCTACAGGCCCCCCTCTGCAGGCCTCAAAATCCTATCCCACCTAGGATCTATACTTAATCTAGGCCCTGAAGACACCATCATCTTAGGAGACCTGAACTTAAATTGGCTAACTAATGCATCTGCACCCCTAGTAACCTTCTGTGATACTTATGGATTCACTCAATTAATCAAAGAACCAACAAGGATTAACCCAAAAATAATCTCAACAGCACACTCCTGGATATTATGTTGGTAAATAAGCCTCATCATTATCCCCATGCTGGAGTACTATTCAGTGACATAAGTGACCACTGGTCCCATAGCTGCCATTAGATCAACAATCAAGCCACCCAATCCAGCAAAATTCCTCCCACGAAGGTCAAAAAAGAACTTTAATATTTCAGGATATCTCCATGATCTGTGCTACACCACACGTTGGCAAGAATTCTATCTCACAGCTTCAATAGAGACAGCTCTTCAAATCTTAAATGATATAATCATAAGTGCCCTCAATGTACATGCACCCCTCACCAGTGTCAGAACCAAACTCAAATCCTGTCGCTGGTTCTCTGCTGACCTTAAATCCATACTGCTTGCCAGAGACAAACTCTGGAAAAGGGCAAGAAAGACAAAGGATCCAAATGACTGGCTTCAATTCAGAAAAGCCAGAAACTCCTGCACAAAACAAGTAAGAAATGCCAAGGCTGCCTTCTACACAGCTGAATTGGATGCCTCCTATCACAACCCTTCCAAGTTCTGGGGTACCATAAAGGGATCCTAGGTCAAACTTCTACCCCTGTCTTACCACCCAAAATTCACGAAATAGTATTGAAATCACTGACAAAGCAAAATATCTTGAATGCCTTTAACGATCATTTCACTACAGCTGGCCTGGCTTTCGACTCCTCACCTGCAAACCTATTAAGATCATCACTAAACTTACAATCTACTGAGGGACAAAAGGTTGCTTCCACATTCTCATTCAAATCAATACTCTTAAAAGAAGTAGAAGACCTTCTACTCCAGCTAGACACAACTAAAAGTGCAGGTGCAGACTCCCTGGATCCCTACTTTCTAAAAGTAGCACTGCATGCCTTAGCCGCCCCCCTCACCCACCTCTTCAATCTGTCACTTGCCACTGGTTCTATCCCCTCAATATGGAAGACAGCTCAAGTGTTTCCATTACTTAAGGCAGGTGATCCCATGGACCTCAACAATTATAGGCCCATTTCCATCTTACCAGTACTATCAAAGATGCTTGAGAAGCTGGTAAACTCTCAGTTAACTGCCTACCTTGATACCAACAATCTCCTTAATCCAGCTCAATCTGGGTTTAGACCAATGCACAGCACCATCTCTGCATTAGCAAAAGTCACAAATGATTGGCAGACTGCCTTAGACAAAAAGAATAATACCTGTGCTGTGTTTCTGGATCTAAGCAAGGCCTTCGACACTGTGGATCATGAACTTCTAATCTCCTCCCTGAATTCCATAGGCCTTGACCCACTCTCCCTTAAATGGTTCAGATGCTATCTCTCCGGAAGATTACAACTGGTAAAAAATGAAGGTGACCTATCTACCTCTAAACCACTCCTAAGAGGTGTACCGCAAGGCTCCATCCTGGGTCCCATCCTTTTTGCCATTTATATCAACAATATTGACTCCAATCTCTCACAATCTAATATTCACCTTTTTGCAGATGACACTGTACTTTATGTCAGCAATCCTCACCATCAAAAGCCTGTGAGCTTCTACAGTCTGAATTCTCCTCCTTCAGCACAACCTATTAGAAAAGAAATTACTACTAAATGCCAAGAAAACCAAAGCTATGTTCTTTGCCACCAAGAACTGCTCTTCCACTGTCCCATCATTCACCCCACTCTCTACCATCCTTGGTGAAAATCTGGATATGTAGACAAATTCAAATATCTTGGAGTATGGATAGACAATAAACTTGACTATACTACCCACATTGAAGAGCTCCTGAAAAAGTTAAGGCAAAGACTTGGTCTATTCTATAGGATCAAACACTACCTGACCAGAGATTCCAAACAAAGATTAATCCTAGCATCATTCCTGTCCCTCATTGATTATGCTGACTTCCTCTATGGCCACTGCTCCCTCTCCCATTTAAACAAATTAGACACCTTGTATCATAGAGCAATTAGATTCATTACAGACCTTCCCTCCAGCACCCATCATTGCTCTCTCTACAATGCAGTCAGTTGGACATCATTGCAACAAAGAAGAAAAAAAAATGCTGCTATCTGGATCTACAAAGCTCTGACAAACAAACTCCCTTCCTACATTTCAGACTGTTTCAACCGGATCACATCCAGGCCTTACACTCTGAGGATCAATAAACTGATCATGCTGAAGATTCCTATCACCTGACCCGATATGGAAGAGCTGCAATCAGCTTCCTAACTTTTCTGGAATTCTCTTCAAAAGACATTGAAACTGGATACCCTGATTCCTTTAACATCCTTCAAAAAGCTGTACACCAGTCTATTCCCCAATTCATGCAACTGCTTCCACAAGGCCTAGTCCTCCCACCCCCTCTCCTCCCACACCCCCTCTCTCCTTCACTACCCTTTTTTTTAAAGCTCCCCCCTATTTTTCTATCATTCCTCTAGCTCATTCCCCACCAAACTTCATACATATATGCACACCCAAGTCCCATTACCCAAGCCTTATCCCGACTAAACTGTTTGTTTCTCTCCTTTAGTAGGTTTTAGGTTCATTGTCATCTTGCCTTGTATATATGTAAATATTTGTATATCTGTCTCTCTCATAAATGATTGTATTTGTGCTTATTCAGTATCATGTTTTTGTGTATAATTTGTAACCTTTTTTGTTATGACCACTCAGGTCCATCTTGTAAATGAGCTACGCTCAATGATGTTCGCCTGAATAAATAAAGATTTTGATTGATTGATTGATTGATTGAATAACTTTGTAACCGTTTGACGGATTTGCCTGAAATTTGGAATACATGATCAAGAATCATAGGCCTTGGGATCTGCCAAGTTTTTTACCAGTTGGATATACAGCTGTGGAGTTATTAAGTGTGATCTGCGCGTGCGTTTACGCTTTTTCTGGAATTCTATGGTGGCGCCTACAGGTCGCACGGTTTGCGCGACCGGCCCGAAACCTTCAGGGAACTTGCGGCCGGGGTCCCCAATGTGCCTTTCAAAGATTTGGTGAAAAAATATTAAACGATTCAAAAGTTATTCAAAAAACAATTTCCCATTATAAGTCAATGGGAAAAGTTAACAAAAAGTTCAACACTTTCGCAAATGCCATTTTTACTTTCACAAATGGCCCTGTTACTTTCGCAAATCTGCCATTTTTTTTCAGTTAGTGATCAGCAAAATGCTTGGCATTTAAATTTGGGACCCTCTAGCAACCTAATTCTTTTTGTATTCACCTAGTCAGACCCTGAGGATGCTAGCCATGTCTTTATTTTGGGGTAAAACATCCCAGAAATATGTTTTTCAAATTTCTGGAAAAAGTACTTTCACAAAGTACTTTAGTGCTCACAAAAGTGTCGCAAATTTTTGCTAAAGCTTTCATAAATTGCGACTGTAGTTTTCTAGTCTGTGGGAAAATGACAGCAATTCTTTGGCACTTCGCTGCAAAAGAACGGTTGGGAGTTTTGGGCTGAAATTTGGAGGGAAAGCAGCCGACATCTCACAGATGTGCCTTTCAGTGTTGTGTTGAAAAAATATTACATGGTGGCAAAGTTATGGCACTCCAAAGTTGACATTTTTTCCCATAGGATAACATTACGGCACCCGACGCATTACAGGAATCTTTTGGCACCCTGCTGCAAAATAACGGTTTGGTCTTTTTTCCTGAAATTTGGAGGGAAGACAGCCAATAGCCCACAGATGTGCCTTTCAGTAGTTTGGTGAAAAAATATTACAGGGAGGCAAAGTTATGGTGCTCCGAACTTCTCTTTTTTTCCCATAGGATAACATTACAGCTTCCTTGCTTTCAGGGCCCATATCTAGGAAACGGTGCGAGATACAGACTTTTTGTTGTAAAAATACTTAGCCCCCTAATGGGGGCTAAGTTTAGAACTAGCCAGGACAGTCATAAATCATATGACTTTGAAATTCTTTTTCTATGTCATACGGTTCCTGAGATATAACCTATTTAGTATTCCAAGTCCTCATTTTCTGCACCGATACCTATTATTATGCATACATTCTTTGTACTCACCATCTTTCTCTATGCAGGTTTTGGGGAAAACCAGCCTGTATGCTTACATTACTGTTACTGTTGACCTTTCCGCTTGCAGTTCCGTACCCGTTTCACTTACCGTTAACGTCTACGTCACCATGTGCGTTATCCTTTGCATTTTCATTTGCGCTTGCGTTTCTGTTATTTTTTGCCATTTGTGTCTACAGTACTGTTTCTCTTTCTGTTTCACTTTGCGTCACCATGCCCATTGTCATTTCCATTTGCAGGCACCATGTTACTATGTGACAACACATCATGTGGCAGACCGTTCCCGTCTACG
The DNA here is from genome assembly GCA_016271365.2 of Neoceratodus forsteri. Classification (NCBI taxonomy): domain Eukaryota; kingdom Metazoa; phylum Chordata; order Ceratodontiformes; family Ceratodontidae; genus Neoceratodus; species Neoceratodus forsteri. The sequence continues at coordinate 42,001,564 of JADMNL010000035.1, forward strand.
CCACCATGTGTGTTAAACTTTCTGTTCTCATTCATGCTTGCGTTACCTTGTGCACCATTGTTAGTGCTTCTGTTTATGTTGCTATTCCTGTTACTATGCCACAAGACATCACGTGGCCATGCTCCCGCCGCTGCATTACATTCACTATTTCTCGTTATCATTCTCAAAAAGAAGGGAAATTAGAGGCAAAAAACTCCATTTAATGCATTAGTTAGGGTTGTTCCACAGTGACTAAAGTGAGGAAATTTGGTGTTAGGGTTGAAACCCCCCCTTGGACCCCCCGGCCACCCCCCCAACCAGCATTGGGGTGTGCATTGGGGTCGTCGGTCCTAACTCTCACCCCATTCTCATATACTTCTGCTGTTTTACACATGTGATGGGGTGAGTTAAGGCAATGACCCCAATGCACACCCAATGCCGGTTGGGGGGTGGGCGGGGGGTCCAAGGGGGGTTTTCAACCCTAACACCGAATTTCCTCACTTTTGTCGCTGTGGAACAACCCTAACTAATGCATTAAATGGAGTTTTTTGGCTCTAATATATATATAGATAGATAGATATACTGTATATGTATGTATATATATATATCTTATGGTAGCACGGTAGTGCTACCATAGTTAGGCTTGAGTAGCCCTTTTAAGGTTAAATGGTGAAAATTTGCATCTTGATAACTTTTCCACCATTCAACAGATTTGCCTGAAGTTTGATAGGCATGGGGCGTACCTATAGGTCTTGGGATCTACCAACCTTCGTACCGATCGGATATACGGCTGCGGAGTTATTAAGTGACATTCGTGCATGCAATTACTTTTTTTGCACATTCTTTGCTCACGCCTATGGTTGTACGGTTTATTTGACTGGTCTGAAAACTTCAGGGAATGTGTGGCCAGGGTCCTGGATGTGCTTTTGAAGATTTTGTGAAAAAATATTAAATGGTTCAAAAGTTATTCAAAAAACAAGTTCCCATTATAAGACATTGGGAAAAGTTAACAAAAAGTTTGAAAGTGTCGCAAATGTACTTTTTAGTGTTGCAAATGGCCCTAGTAGTGTCGCAAATTCACCATTTTGTCTTCAGTTACTGATCACAGAAATGCTTGGCATTTAAAATTGGGACCATCTAGGGACATAATTCTTTTTGTGTTTACCTATTCGAGCCCTGAGGATTCTAGCCATGTCTTTATTTTGGGGTTAAACACCCCAGAAATATGTTTTTCAAATTTCTGGGAAATGTAGTGTCACAAAGTAGTGTCACACTTGCGACACTTTGTCAAATTGTTGCGAAATGTGTTGCAAATCATGATACTACTTTTTAAAGTATGGCCAAAATGACAGGAATTCTTTGCCACCCTGCTGCAAAAGAACGGTTTGGACTTTTGTGCTGAAATTTGGAGGGAAGAAAGCCAACATCTCACAGATGTTCCTTTTGGTGGCTTGGTGACAAAATATTTATTTATTTTATTTATTTTGTGAGAATCAGTTTATAACCTTTGAGCCAGGGGCTCGTTTCCAAAGGTACCTCATCACATTGAGGACATACATAGCAATTTAGATTACATAGTACAGGTTTTCTACAAAAAGGCATTTGTTAGAGGTGCCTCATCACACTGTGGTCAAACATCATACATTTGAGTTACAGGGTACAGGTAATTGAAATAGGTCTTACACAATTGGTTTCATATGTTGAGCAATCAACTGGCCTTACCATAAGACAGCAGGCTCTGGCCAGGTTATACTTAGGTATGATGTGCTGGAAAGGGTGGAGGGGTGGACTAGGTGGGGAGCTGCCTGGTGGGCAAAATATTGCACTGACAGAAAGCTACAGTACTCCGAAGTTGACATTTTCTCCCATAGACTAACATGGTGGCATCGCCATGCCTTTTGGGGCTCGTATCTTGGAAACGGTGCGACATAAAGAATTTTCATCGCAAAAATGCATAGCCAATATGAAAACCAGGCAGGAAACTCATGAATCATGTGAAATTTAAATTTTTTTTCTAACGTTGTACAGTTACTGAGATATTAGCAATTTGGTATTACAACTGCTCGTTTTCTGCTCCGAGGCACATTATAATGCATACATTCTTTGTTGTCACTGTGTTTCTCAATGGAGCTTTTCGGGAAAAATAGAGTGTGTGCTCCAGTTACTGTTACATGTACGCTTTACAATTCTGTTTCCGTGCTCGTTTGCATTTCCATTTCCACGTACGCCACCGTGTGCATTACCCTTTCCGTTTCCGTTTGCGCTTGCGTTTGTGTTACTGTTTCCATTTGTGTCTCCATTACTGTTTGTGTTTGTGTTTCACTTAGTGTCACCGTGCGCATTACCATTTCTCCTGGTGGCCGCCCTTCCATTTTCCTTTGTGTTTCTCTTTCATTTTGCCTCATCATTGTTCTTACCGTTACCATTTGCATTTCCAATTGCGTCCCTGTGCCTGTGCACAATACAGTTTGCATTTCAATACACGCTTCCATTTGCATTTGCATTTCTGTTTTCTTTGGTGTTATTGTTGCTGTTACCATTATCATTTGCATTTACAATTGTGGTATAGTGACCATGCCTGTTGCGGGTTGCATTTCCGTATGCGCTTGCGTTTGCGTTTGCGTTTCTATTTCCTTTGGCATTATTGTTGCTGTTACAGTCATCATTTGTGTTTACAATACCAGTATCATCACTGTTACCAGTTGCGTTTTCGTATGTGCTTGCATCTCTCTTTGCATCACTGTTCGCTTTGGCATCACTTTGCACCTGCGTTCCTACTAATGCTTCCTTTCCAATTTATGTTTGCATCACCATGTGCATAACCTTTACTGCTTGAATTTGCATTGCTGTTACCATTACTATGTCACAAAAAATCATGTGGTTCACACCCTGTGCTCCCACCGCCACATTCCATTCACTATTTATAGTCCTCATTCTCAAAAAGAAGGGAAATTAGAGGCAAAAAATTCTGTTTAATACATCAGTTAGGGTTGTTCCACAGTGACAAAAGTGAGGAAATTTGGTGTTAGGGTTGAAAATCCCTCCTGCATCCCCTCAGTCTGCCCCTCAACCATCATCAGGGTGTGCATTGGGGTCATTGGTCCTAACTCTCACCCCATTCTCCTATTCCTTAGCTTGTTCATGCATGTGATGGGATGAGAGTTAGGGCCAATGACCCCAATGCACACCCCGATGCCGGTTGGGGGACGGGCTGAGGGGGTGCAAGTGGGTTTTCAACCCTAATACTGAATTTCCTCACTTTTGTTGCTGTGGAACAACCCTAACTGATGCATTAAATGGAGTGTTTTGCCTCTACTATATAGATAGATATATAGATAGATATATTAATATATTTATATAGCAAAAAAAACTTTGTTTAATGCATCAGTTAGGGTTGTTCCACAGTGACAAAAGCAAGAAAATTTGGTGTTAGGGTTGAAAACCCTAACTCCACATTCCCCCCAACCCACCAGCTACACACACACACACACACACACACACACACACACACACACACACACACGCAAGTAGGGGGCAGGATCAAGGCAACACGAACAATCACGGACAACCAGCAGCATGTGACAGAAATAACATACAACTGTCTAAACATACTACAAGACACATCCATCATCATGAGCCAACAAGTGTGCAAGTTCTGCTGCCATCCAAATGACTTCATCCTATGCATGCATATTGCCCATCAGTTGTTACTGTATCACAGTATACTTTTTTTATATCTAATAGATTTTTTCTATCTTCTACATGACAGTGTGTTGGTAATCATCACTGTAATAACATGCCAATATCTGGCAGTAGTCTTACAGCTCTTTGTTGACTGTTAATGCCTCCTGTTACCCCAGAATAAGACAATCATGTGTCAGTATACTGTTCTCTGCACAGCACTACTGTACAATCATCTTACATTGTAGAATTCAAGATCTGTGTGGAACTCTCAGACCTGATAACTCACATGGTAACACTATACAATAGCTCAGTTGTGAAAATGTTGTCATTTTAAACAGCAAATTGTGTTCCTCCACTATTTGATATACTGCTGCTACAATGGTATTCAAAGCATTGATGTTCAGATGTCTGTCTTCATGAACACATAGTAGCAGAGATCAGTTTAAGACACTTTCATGTGTCTAACTTAGCAGTGCTCGTACCATGCCATAAGAAAAAATTGGATCAGTACAGTATTATCTACTAAGTCATTCTCCACTATTATTTGAACCTTAACAGTTCTATATGGCACTGTCACCCAAATGATTCTATGTTACTAGTTCAGTCCTTTTTGCCTTGCTGTGACTCTGTAAGTGCAAAAGCATGTTTATGTTTGTATACACATTCCTACCTATGTGTTAACAGTGGTGGCCAAATAGAAAATTTTACCACCTCTGTACCTATGAATGAATAATATTAGACATGATTTTAAACCAGGGTTTCATGTTTGTAAATGTCTCCTAAAATCACCCCAACAGTAGAAAATTATGTATTCAAATACAATTATTAACACTATGCTGCTGCACTATTATCTAATCCTAAACAGATCAATAACTATGTGAAACTGTAGGTAACAAACTGTTAAATATCATCATGGCCCATGGTGGACATTATCATGCAAAGCATTTCACATATTCACAGTGATATGACTATTGTCATAGCTGATAACATCATGAGCCATTTATACCACTGTTAATTTTCTTAGTGGTTCTGCATGGGGCAGTAAAATAAATAAATATTAATTCTGCATGCCATTTTGAATCGCTAATAACAGAACTGTCATACAAGTACTGAGCACTGTATGTATAAATGGATATGTGACAAGAAATCATTATTCATGCAATATGTGTGTCTCAATGTGACCAAGCCCATCTTGATTTGAACAAGTGTACATTGAACAATACTTGCTACTGAAGGGGTCCCATACTGCCTTTTTTCTGTGTATGTCCACATTAGATAACGTACAATGTTATAGATACTGTCTTCTGTGTTGATACCTCATCATATCATCACAGCATGAATAAACAGTGTATATCATAGGAATTCTATGTACAACAGTATTGCTGTGACATGTGATGCTATGAAGATGTGCACAACACTCTGTACACCCGTGACTGTTCAAATGCAACAGTTGTTGCCCCATGATGATGGATGTGTCTTGTAGTACATTTAGACAGTTGTACCCATTTAAGGTTAAATGGTGAAACGTTGCACCTTAATAACTTTGCCACTGTTCAGTATATCTGCCTGAAATTTGCCAAGCTTTATTGGCCTCCAGGTACACCATTTTAGGGCATTTTCGGCCATGATTTCTGCCTTTTTGTGGTGGAAGATGTCTTAAAGGTGCAAAAATGTAAAAATTGAATATTTCTGGAATGGTTTGGTCTTTTTACATGAAATTTGGAGGGTGCTAAGTGGATGTACTGAGGATGTGAATAATACTGTTTACATGTTGGAAAAATGATTTGCTGCAGAGATATTGTGTGATGCAGTCAACATTTTGCGCATAGTGTTCTGTGTGGTGCTACTGGCTTGAAATTTATAGCATAGGTAGCACTAGTGGTATGGAGCTGCCTTGCAGTGGTTTGGTGTGTAAAACATTAACAGGTGCGGAATAATGCCACTCTGACGAATGAAAATTTGGTTCATTACACTTCAATAACTTCTGAACCGTGTGTCCGATTTTCCTGGTATTTGGAATGTAGAAAGATTCATAATACATATTTGACTGCAACAATTTTTGGGTTGCTGTCACTTACAGTTGCTGAATTGTGCATGGTATGTTGTTTGCTCATGGCGCTGTGCAACCGTTGAACAGATGTACATGCAATTCTGGACACATTGTGTGCTATAGTACATGTCTTCTTTTAACAATTTTTGGTTCCGTCGGATATATGCTTCTTGTGTAGCAAAGTGGCAAAAATGTCCTTTTCCACACTCCTGCACAGCTGTCCTGGTGTCACGCTGTGCAACTGTTGAACAGATTCAGATCACATTTGTTATACATGTTGTGGTATGGTACATGTCTTCATTTACCAATTTTCATTTCAGTCGATCGTACAGTTTTTGAGCAGCAAAGTGACACACATTCCCACCACCACATTCCATTCACTATTATAGTGCACATTCTCAAAAAGAAGGAAAATTCTTGGCAAAAAACTTTGTTTAATGCATCAGTTAGGGTTGTTCCACAGCAACAAAAGTGAGGAAATTTGATGTTAGGGTTGCCACACTTTGCACCACCCTGCCCACCCTGCCCCTCACCAACAGGCATCGAGGTGTGTATTGGGGTCATCTGTACTAACTCTCACCCCATTCTCCTATACTGCACCACTTCAGCTTATTTACAAATGGAATGGGGTGACAGTTAGGGCGGATGACCCCAATGCACACCTTGATGCCTGTTGGTGGGGGGGTGGGGTGGACAGGGGGTGTAATGGGTGGCAACCCTAACTTGCATTTCCTCACATTTGTCACTTTGGAACAACCCTAACTATTACGATAAGCACAGTTTTACCATAGTCTATTAGAGCAAAAACTCTGTTTAATGCATCAGTTAGGGTTGTTCCACTTGACAAAAGTGAGGAAATTCAGTGTTAGGGTTGAAATCCCCCCTTGCACCCCCTCAGCCCACCCTCCAGCAGACATCGGGGTGTGCGTTGGGATCATTGGCCCTAACTCTCACCCAATCACAGGTGTGAAGAAGCTGAGGCATAGGAAAATGGGGTGAAAGTTAAGACCAATGACCCCAACGCACATCCCGATGTCAGTTGGGGGGTGGGCTGAGGGGGTGCAAGGGGAGTTTTCAACCCTAACACCGAATTTCCTCACTTTTGTCGCTGTGGAACAACCCTAACTGATGCATTAAACAGAGTTTTTTGCCATGAATTTTCCTTCTTTTTGAGAATGAGGACTATAAATAGGGAATGGAATCCTCCCATTACTTTATTTTTTGTGACATAGTAGTGGTAACAGCAATGCAAACGCAAGCGGTAATGGTTATGCACATGGTGACACAAACGTAAATTGTAAAGCAAGTGTTAATAGAAACACAGGTGCAAAGTGACGCCAAAAAGAACAGTGACACAAACAGAGACACAAGCACATACAGAAACGCACCAGGTAATACGCACGGTGATGGTACCACTATTGTAAATGCAAGTGATAACTGTAACAGCAATATTAACATGAAAGGAAACAGAAACAGAAATGCAAATGCAAACGAGTACAGAAATGCAAACTGTAACGTGCACGGATGGCACCACAATACTAAATGCAAATGGTAATGGTAACAGCAACAATAACACCAAGAAAAACAGAAACAGAAATGCAAATGGAAGTGCTTATGGAAACACAAACTGTAATGCACAGGAACAGAATTGGAAATGCAAATGGAAAGGGTAAGAACAACGATGACACAAAACGAAAGACAAACGTAAACAGAAACAGAAAGGCGTCCGCCAACAGAAATGGTAATGCGCACGGTGACGGTAAGCGAAACAGAAACACAAACAGTAGTGGAGACACAAATGGTAACAGTAATGCAAATACAAAGGGTAATGAACACGGTGGCGTACATGGGAACGCTAATGCAAACAGGCACGGAAACACAAATGTAAAGCCTACGTGTAACAGTAAGTGAAGCGCACACCATATTTTTCCACAAAAGCTCCATTGAGAAACACAGTGAAAACAAATAATTTATGCATAATAATGGGCCTTGGAGCAGAAAACAAGCAGTTGTAATACTAAAATGCTAATATCTCAGTAACTGTGCAACATAGGAAAAAAATTAAAATTTCACATGATTCATGAATTTTCTGGCTAGGTTTTCACTGAATGCATAGCTCATCAGTTCATTTTCATGACAAAGATTCTGTATCTCGCACCGTTTCTGAGATACGAACCCTGAAAGGTGCGTCGGATGCCACCATGTCAGTCTATGGGAAAAAAACATCAAATTTGGAGTACTATAACTTTGCATCCATGCAATATTTTTTCACCCAACCACTGAAAGGCACATCTGTGAGATGTTGGCTGCCTTCCCTCCAAATTTCAGCCCAAAAGACTAAACCATTCTTTTGCAGCAGAGTGGCAAATAATTCCTGTCATTTTGGCCATAGGCTAGAAAAGTAGTGTTGTGATTTGCAAAAGCTTTTGCAAAATTTGTGAAAGTGTCGTAGGTGCAATACTACTTTCCCAGAAATTTGGAAAACATATTTCTGGGCTGTTTAACCCCAAAATAAAGACATGGCTAGCATCATCAGGGCTCGAATAGGTAAACACAAAAAGAATTGTGTACCTAGATGGTCCCAATTTTAAATGCCAAGCATTTCTGTGATCAGTAACTGAAAACAAGATGGTGGATTTGTGACACTACTAGGGCCATTTGCGACACTAAAAAGTGCATTTGCGAAAGAGTCAAACTTTTTGTTATCTTTTCCCATTGACTTATAACGGGAACTTGTTTTTTAATAACTTTTGAACCGTTCAATATTTTTTCACAAAATCTTCAAAAGGCACATCAGGGACCCTGGCCACACGTTCCCTGCTGTTTTTGGATGGGTCATGAAAACCATGCGACCTGTAGGTGCGAGCAAAGAATGCACAAAAAAACATAATTGCGCACACAGATGTCACTTAATAACTCTGCAGCTGTATACCCAACTGGTACAAAAGTTGAAGATCCTGAGATCCATGGTTCCACCCCATGCCTGCCAAATTTCAGGCAAATCTGCTGAATGGTGGCTAAGTTATTAAGGTGCAAAGTTTCACCTTTTAACCTTAAAAGGGCTACTCAAACCTAACTATGGTAGCACTACTGTGCTACCATATTTTATATATATATATATATATATATATATATATATATATATATAATATATATATATATATATATACATATTATAGTGGCGTGGTCATGCCACTATAGTTAGAGTTCAGTGGTCACTTACATACTAAAGTCAAAAGTTTGGGCATTAATAACTGTGGACCCATTTAATGGATTTTCCTGAACTTTGGTACACACAGTGGGGCATGGTGGATCTCTTGATATGCCAAATTTCATTTTGGTCAGACTTATGGTCTTTGCGTACGAAAGTGCTGAAAAATGCAAAATTATCCACTTTTGGAGGCAGCTTTTGGTATTTTGGATGTGGCTCTGCACAGCTGTTGTGTGGTGTACCACTCTGCAAGCTGGCTTGTTTGAAAGATCTGTGATGGCTGAACATGACACTTTTTGTTTGGTTAATAAATATTATGGCATTCAAAAGTTATGCCACTTTTAACTTCTCATTATAAGTCAATGGGAAAATTTATATGTCTATTTTGCAAACAAAGAATGGGGTTTTGGCCAACTGGTCCCACCTGGGGAGCAAATAATTTGCAGTCTCATGGTTCAAGAATCTTTGTTCCAGATGATTTTTAAAATTCTTTGATCGTGAGGTCCACCATCTTGATTTTTAATTTCCGATCATAAAAACACAAATATCTCGGCTCAGGGATCACTTCTAAAGTAAAACTTGGATGGGTTTTACTCAGGGGGTCCCAGTCTATTGAGCCATGCCTTTGGTTCCATCCAAATCAATCTAAAAAGAGAGTTATTAGCTTTTAAAATCTTTGTTTGCTGCTTGCTAACGATCTTTGATTGCAAGCCTGCAAATTCTTTGATCGCGAGATTCTTTGGTCGCGATCTTGCATCGTAACCTATTTTCACAAATATCTCAGCTCAGGGGTGGGCTAGGGACACAAATGCGGGTGGGTTTTGATCAGGGGGCTTTGTTCTATCGAGTCATGGTGTTGGTTTATTTCCAAATGATCAAAAAATCACGTTTCCCCATTTTGCATTCTTTGTTCATGAGCCTACAAATTCTTTGATCGCGAGCCTGCAAATTGTTTGATCGCAAGAATCTTTGATCGCAATCATGCATCGTGAGTGTGGGATGAGATAGCCAGATTTTAAAATCAGTTTTCTCAGCCCAGAGGTGCCCTACAAACATAAATGAGGCTGGGCTTTGCTCAGGGGCCTTAGTTCTGTTCCATGTGAGTAATAATAATACTGTATGAAATTTCTGTGGTAGTCTAGTGGCCCCCATCATAATAAATAATTTTATGTTCTCTAATGTCCTGGTAGTGTAGTGCCTCTCATGTGTGTTTTTTTAATCCATGGTAGTCTACTGGCCTCCCCCGAGTTGTATAAAAACATTATTACTGTTAATATCCCTGGTAGTCTAGTGGCCCCCCTTCTGTATGAAAGAATATCCACTATGCCTGTACATATCCCTGGTAGTCCAGTGGCCCCCCTCCATTATAATATAATAAATAATTATTTTCACATTTCCTGGTAGTATAGTGGCCCCCCACCCAGCCTTGCCCACCCACCCAGCACCCTCTTCCTTCCCCAGCCAGCGAATGGCACAGCCACCTCTCACCTCCATGGCCAGCCACTGACTGCCTGCATTATGAGTGCTAATGCAAAAGGTGCACACCCGATGCCAGTTGGTGGGGGCAGGTTGGGGGTGTGGTGCAAGGGTGGGAACCCTAATGGCAAATTTCTCACTTTTGTAACTGCAGAATAACCCTAACTGATGCATTATCAAAGTTATTTGAATTTTATATATATATATATATATATATATATATATATAGGGAGAGAGAGAGAGAGAGATAGGGACTCGCTTTCTATGTTTATGCTAATACTTTATTTTTTATTTATTTATTGGAATGTTTCACCAGGAAGGCACACTGAGCAACAAGTTGCTCATCTCCAGGTGTGACCTGGGGGGTATGGAACAATGGGATAGAATTCAGAGAAATGTTACAATATTGGAATACAATTTGCTTACTTGCATACAGTGAAAGTAGGAGGGACTACAGGTGGATAACATTGGCTAACAATGCAACAGTTAACTATAGTTGATTTGAAGACACATATAGCAAATTGGCAATAGTTGGTGATGATTGGTAACACTGGAACACATATATAACTTGGCAACAGTATGTAGCACTAGATGGTAAGATGACCCAATAGTAACTGGTAGCCATTAGTGTAAGATAAATATTCAACATTTACAGTGATTGGAATAAAGAGAGGAAGAATGGAAGGAGAGAACAAAAAATTGCAGAGGGTAGAATGGAAGAAGGGAAACACACATAGAAACATAGAATTTGATGGCAGATAAAAACCACTTGGCCCACCTAGTCTGCCCATTTCAGTACCTAATGGATAAGCTGCAGATCCTTGTTAACCAACAGCCTACTTCTTCCTACCCCCCCTAGAATTGCTTTATGTCTGTCCTATCCATTCTTGAATTCCCCCACTGTGTTTGAATCTACGACTTCCTGAGGAAGGCTGCCCTATGCATATACTGTACAACCCTCTCTGTGAAGAAATACTTCCTCACATTCCCTCTGAGCTGTCCCCCCTCTATCTTCAAATTGTGCCTCCTTGTTCTTGCACATCTCTTTTTCTGAAAGATGCTACCCTCTTTGACTTTGTTGATTTCCTTGAGGTATTTGAACATTTCTATTATGTCTCCCCTCTCCCTCCTTTCCTTGAGACTAGACATCTTAAGCTCCTTTAGTCGTTCTTCATATGTCTTCTGGTGAAGACCCTGCACAATTTGGTTGCCCTCCTCTGGACAGCTTCCACCCAGTCTATGTCTTTGTGGAGATAGGGTCTCCAGAACTGTACACAGTACTCCAGATGTGGTCTTACCAACTGTGTGTACAGAGGGCCAACAACTTCTTGTTTTCTACTGGTGATGCCTCTCCCTATGCATCCCAGTATCCCCCAGCCCTCCTTACTGCCTTCTCACATTGCTGGCCTACGTTTAGGTCATCTGATATGACTACCCCCAGGTCTCTTTTCATTTTTGTTGTTGTCAGTATCTCACCCCCCAGTGTGTACTCCTTCCTTGGATTTTTGTTTCCCAGGTGCATTACTTTGTACTTCTTTGAGTTGAATATAAGGAAAGGAAATTTATAGAGAGATACAGACAGAACACTATTTTGGAGGCAAACAGAGATGACAGGGTGGACTAAAGTGCATATAAGAAGGGTATGGGGAAGGTTATAAGTGTTTAATTGAGTGTAGGGGTAGGCCAGTGTTAGGCTATGTTAACCAGAAAGGGGTAGGAGGAGAGGAGAGGTAGAGTGTAGCAGGGTGATGAGAGAGAGGTATTGTAGGTGGGGATATCCAAGGAGGGAGGAGGAGTTGAAATTCAACATTGTCCTGTTATCCCTAGCTGGGCATGGTGGTGGACAGCCCTACTGGTAGTACACCAGTTATAGGTGATGAAAGTTATTTATATACAATGATGCAAGGGTGGGTGTTGGGGAGGAATGTCATGGGAGGGGTAGCAGAGGTCAACAATAGAAGGAGGGGTGGTATCCCACATGTGTGCTGGGTGACCCTGCCTGCACAGGGCAGTGATCTAGCAGTGACTGAGGGGGTGCAGTAAAAGAAGAAATAGGGGAAAGGGTGTAAAGTTGTTGTCCAATGTGCATTATGGATCCTGCCTGCACAAGGCAGTGATCGAGCTCACAGGAGGGAGATAGATTAAGGGTAAAGAAAGAAGGGTGAGGAACACTTTAGGAGGAGGAGGAGGAGGAGGAAAGTAGGGGACATGGAGGAGCATGATTAGAGGGACACAGGAGTGGTGAGGAGTAGGCATATGAGCCTGAGCAGAGGTCAACTACAGTAGGGGGGTATTACCCCACCAGTGTGCTGGGTGACCCTGTCTGCACAAGGCAGTGATCCAGCAATGACTGAGGGGGTGCAGTAAAAAGAGAAATAGGGGAAAGGGTGTAAAGTTGTTGTCCACCACACGCTATGGTTCCAGCCTGCACATTGCAGTGATCAAGTCACAGGAGGGAGATAGATTAAGGGTAGAGAAAGAAGGGAGAGGAACACTTTAGGAGGAGGGAGAGTAGGAAGAAGGAGGAGCATAATCAGATGGAAATAGGATTGGTGGGGAGTAGGCATATGGTAATTGTGATAGGGTGCAGGCTTAGTGGACAGAAACAGGTAGCATGACTCTATATTTGATTTTCTTCATAGTCCAAAATTTATTGCCAAAATCATTTTCATCATAAGCAGGACACTTTACATACAGTGTACATCACCCAATTCATAACACTGGAACACTTCCTCAGTTCATATCCTTCTTGTAATTGGCATCTTTCCCTGGAGTTCCCTGCAGACCTTAATCCTCTCCGATTACTCTCTGGATCACATCTGATGTCTCTATCTGCTATCTTTCCTTTTATACAGCTGAGTGCCCATGTGACAGATTAACTCCACCCACTAATACATTTTTAAATATAATTTATTTTTATCCTCAGTAATTATTTATTTCACAATACCTAAACACATTTAATTCAACACTAGGACTTTCATATAATCTCTACAGTGGCTTTATATTTTTCTAAACATTTTAATCAAACTCCCAATATCAGGTAGCACCACCCACCTCTGATTACAACATAAAAGCAGTCTACAGATGGCCGACTGGCTCTTAAAAGAGAGTCGGAGCTGACAGGGACCAAACTTGGGGCTCCAAAATGCCAGAAGAAGCAGACACCCTTGCCCCACAAATATCCCAGACCCAGCCCAGAAAAACCTGCAGTCAACCCAAGAAGGTATATAAAAGTCTATTTTCATTGTTTCCTCTAGAAAATGTTATTCTGGACAAAACTATAAGGTTAAATGCCTTCACAACGGTGCGCACAATCAAGTGGGTATGTAATTACCAGCACTCATGTTTGCGCCATCGCGCAGGAGCTTGGCAGCCTAATTTAATAAAGAAAGTCACTTTAATGTACAGCTCTCACAAAAAGAGCATTATGGGGAACACGGAAAGGAACTAAGAGGTTCCCAACATTTTTCTAGAGCCTAAAAGGCACCAGTAAGCCCATGGAAGCACTTCAGGACAAAACAGAGATATTTTAATATTTAATACTATCTTAGGCTTCCTAAGCACTGCCTCCCTAATCTGAGGCATAATTATGAAAAAAGGGATGGACAGCCAGTTCCTAGATTCACTGAATGAAGGGCTGGTGTGCCGTGCTGTATTAAACAATGGGCAGTTTCCAGGTTTACTAATACAGGCAAAGCCTACATAATTTTCATCCGGGGAGTTTCGGTATACTGGTAGTTGTTTCTCAAGCCTAGAGTCTTTATTAATGAGGGGGTACTTATGAGAAGCATTCACAGAACTCACCACGTAAACAGTTTCCTTATATGCAAGTGAGGGTTGTTCTTTAGCGTGAAAGCACGCACACTCGAAAAGAACAGTAAACTGCCATAATTCAATGGCTGAATCACCGAGGAGAAAAAGAAACCTTTTCTTTAATCTGCAGCTGTTAATCACATACCCAGGGTCCCTGTTTTACCACCAAAAGGAAAATTAACAACAGAAACCACTCTCAGGGATGTAGTGATTAACAGGGCTGACTATAAATATTATTATCCACTGTCAGCTTTATCTATAGTTTACTCTACTACTCCACAGGGTTATTAATAACTAAACCATATTTAGGAGCAGCAGTTGAAAGTGACCAACAATACTAATCAGCTGCCAGCTCCCCAATATATATTTTACAGTGTCTCCAGTTCTCAAACGGGGAAGGCTAATTCCCAGAGAGCGATACTACTCTTTTCTTTAGTCTCACAAAGTACCATGGAATAGCAGCTATATTTTAATTCAAATGAACAGAAGCACTTTTACACTAACTATACAGCATTACATACTATAACAAGGTATCAAAGCAATAGCTAGGAAAGGGGGGTAGAACTTATAACCTTAAACCTACTTCCTTACTAATACTAACAATTCCAAGACCCCCTCAATCCTTCATAGAGCCACTCGGTGACAGTAATATGGTTTTAGGGGAAATGGCAAGGGGGATTAGGATTAGTAATCTATACAATTGTAGCAAACCTCTTTGAAAATTAGAAAGATTGCTTTTGAAGCAGGCAATTAGTTTACTTAGCTGAAGGCTGGACAAAATACTTGAAGTCCATTCTTTAAAGGTAGCGATATTATTGTTTTAAGATTACTTGATTAGTAATTATTGCTATTAAAACTATCATAACGTTATCCTATTTACTAGATAGAATGATGTCATAGGTGCCTATGATGCAACCATCAAGATTAAATGCACTTTGTAAATTTTGTTTAACTAAAACCCCTCTTTCTAACTTCTTCCCAAATGGGTCGGACCAGCAGACAACTCCATAAGATATGTCTCAAAGTACCAGAAGCTCGTATTACAATGTGTACAGTTGTCTGACTTTAGAAAATCATATCTAGCCAATTTGACAGGAATCATAAAGGCATTATGTGAAATTTAAATTGCATTAATCTCAAATTATCTAAAGGGACATGTTGGTAGATATTATTCCAAAGTCTAGGCCAGTCGTGAGAGTTATTGTCTAATTCTAGATGCCAGTATGATGGTTGAATTGATGCATCAGAGCATTTAATGGATAATCACACTTTATATATGTTAGCTATAGGATGAAGGTTAATACTAGCATTCTTCAAATCAAATCAAATCAAACTTTATTCGTAAGTGCAATTCCAAGAAAGATCAATGTGCTGTACCACAATATATAAAATCTAAGTAAAACAGAATTAAAATTTTCAGATCAGAAATTAAAATATAGTCATAAATAACAGATGGTATATTTTGGCATTTTTTTGTATCTGGAAATGCTGGGCAAAACAAGTGAGTTTTCAGAGTAACTTTAAAGCTCTCAATGGTTAGGTACTCTCTAATCCAACAAGGCAGAGATTTCCACAGGGTCGGGGCCACAAAAAAAAAGACTGGGTCCAGGAGGTCTTTAATAAAACCCTAGAATTTTCCAGCAATCACTTGTTGGTGGAACAGAGTGAGCAGAGGAGGCAGTAGGGGCAAAGAAGATCTTGCAGGTAATGCTGTCCCTAACCATGTAGGGCTTTATAGGTCAGTAACCTGACCTTGAAAGTGATCTGCCAATTAACAAGTAGCTAGTGCAGATCACAGAGCACAGGAATAATATGGCAAGATCTTGATAACCAGTCAACAACCTGGCTGCTGCATTCTGCACTATCTGCAATTAGTGGATATCAACCCCCTGTAGCCCTAGGTATAGGACATTGCAGTAATCAAGACATGAGGTTACAAAGGCATAAACCAATAAGGGAAGATCACCAGGCAGGACCAAGCGCTTAATCTGGGTGATGTTCCTCAGATGGTAAAAAGAGGTCTTCATGACAGCAGACACCTGAAACTTTAATGACAGGCTGCTATCAAAAGCAATGCCCCAATTCCATGCCTGATCTGAGGTAAGCAGCTGATCCCCTCTGAGCCACAGTGCAAATGATTGACCAGCCAACAGCCCCAAGCCATGGTGACCTGGATCCACCACCAACACCTTAGTCTTGCCCGATTTCAACTTCAGCCAGTTGGCACTCATCTAACCCTGGATCTCAGAGAAGCAGCTGTTGAACACTGAGACTGCCCCACTCTGTTAGGGTACAAAGGACATGCAGAGCTTATTGCCATCTGCATAGCAGTGAAAGCTCAGCCTATACCACCTATAATGTCTCCCAACAGCAGCAGGCACACTGCAAAAAACATGGGTGACAGTACTGAGCCCTACAGAACACCACATGACAGGGGAGGGAGCTGAGGAATAAACCCCGACACCACTCTCTGTGGCCTACCAGTGAGAAATGATCAAAGTCACCTGAGAACTGTACCAGACAGTCCACAGAGAGTCTGCAGGTGCTCCAACAACACCCCATGTTTGACAGTGTCAAATGCTGCAGTGAGATCAAGAAGAACCAAGATGGAATGGCTCCCCCAATCTCTCACTATCGGGAGACCATTTTGTACCCTAATGAGGGCAGTCTCAGCACTGTGACTCTTCCTAAACAGTGATTGGAGAAGATCATAGATATCACTGGATGTTAAATGATCATTCAGCTGCTCTGCCACCATATTCTCAATAACCTTGCTCACAAAGGGCAGGATAGAGATAGGCCTGTAGTTTGCTAGACAGTCTAGGCCGAGAGAAGATTTCTTCAGAAGAATTTGCACCACTACCTCCTTCAGAGGATCTAGGAATGACCCTGTCTCCAATAAACGCTGGACAATCTCAGCATGGGCTGGGCTAATGACTTCAATGCACCCCACTAGGAGGTGCATTGTGCCTGGATCCAAATTATAGTAGATTGGATGCTTACCCTTGATGACCTGCACAATGTCTACAATCACCAATCGGCTGAAAATGGACCAGACAGACAGAGTGCTTGCAACCTCTTGCCAAACTCTGAAATACCCATTTGAGGGTGCTGCATGGATCTCGGACCTGATGGTGACAACCTTATCAGCAAGGAACTGTACAAACTCATCACACTTCTCCAGTGAAAATGTTGCCCATAGCTGCAGACAGGTTGGATTGAATAACCAGTTGACAGTTTGGAAGAGTTGAGCTGGTCGATTCCTCACCACAGAAATCTCCTTGAACAGAAATTCTGCCTTCTTACAGGATATTGCCAATTGGTACTCTTTATAATGGGCTACCAATCTACGTTTATCATCAACCTGGCCTTATTTCTGCCAGCACCACTCCAATCTTCAACCTTCTCACCTCAACTCCTTCAAAGTCCCATCAAACCAAGGGGACTTTGGGCAAAGAGTGAGGGGGGAGAGATCACAGACAGGTGCTATGGAGTTGAGGACCCCTGTCTCTGCCTTATTATAGGCTAGTACCAGTTCCTCCAGCTCACTGCATACACTTAACAGACCTGATAGATCCAACACTGCCATGAGACCAAATGGGGTCAAACCCCTTAAAGGGCAGTACTGGACCATCTCTGTATGGGCAGGTCTATTGGGGGGTGCCTTGAAACCGAACCTTATAGTATGATGGTTCGCCCAACCGGCCAGTTCCACCACCAGATTGGTGATCTCCATCCCCAGTAGGAAGACCAGGTTCAGTGAATGCCCATAACTATGGGTAGCAGAGCGAACTACCTGTGTCAGTCCCAACAAGCTCATCAGTTGGAGGAAGTCTTGCCCAAACTGTGAGTGTTCATCATCTACCCAGGTGTTGAAGTCCCCTTGAACTAACCATCTGGGTGACTCCAACACCAGGTCAACTATGAAGTCCACAACTTCCTGTAGGAATTCCTTCTCACCACTGGGTGGATGGTAGAGGAGAAGAATCTTGTAACCTACACCTGCTACTATGATACATTCAAAGGATCTAGGCACTCCCACTGTGGTGTCTACAAGGCCCAGATCCAACTTAAAACAAATGGCTATCTTAATTTTAAGGACATTTTCTTGGTAATCGTACAGCCAAGGAAACTGACCAAAATGTGAAACAAGTGTAATTTTTCATGAAAAAAATGTTTACAATTTACTGTATTGCATTGTACTGTCTTTTCCTGGGTTGTACATGAAAATAGACAAATGTCTGCCTAGTGTACCCCACTGGTCAGCAAAAGCTAAATAAATAAACAAAACATTTTTTACTAATTGTAAAATTTTCCAAAATTTCACTAAAAGGTAGTAAAAAGCCAATTTTTAATAAAGATGCCACTGTTAAACCTTTAGCCTTGGGAAACCAAGACTTTGTGAAAACTTTCTTGTTTAATTTGAAGTTATGGTCATTAATAAGAGGTTGATTAATATCATTAGAGAACTGAATACCCAAGAACTTGGCCACTTGATTAGGAATTTAAGGGAGATACCTATAGCCATGTTTTTAAGAGCAGTGGGTAAATTAGAAATGTTCATATATAACATAGCCAAAGGAGGTATTCTGAACTTTTTAAGGAGAAACAAGTTTAAGTCAAGCCAAACTGGTTTGTAGCTATCAACATTAATATCATGGGTGATCCATCTGAGATACTTATTGATGTGAGTGGACATGTAATAAAGAATACAATTAGTGATTTTAATACCACCCTGAGATTTGGGAAGCATTAATTTATTTAAGGCAATTCTAGCTGGTTTGCTGTGGCAGTATAGCCTAGAGGTTAGAGGAATGAGGTGTGAATGAACTTGATACATCCAGCAGGGCAGACCTGAGTTTGATTCTCACAACCTCCACTTGCATACTGTGTGACTCTGAGCAAGTCACTTAACTGCCCAGTGCTCCCAGGTCACCCCTGAAAACAGGCAGTTGTGCCTAGTGGGCCTTACCTGGTTACCAAAGACTAAAATAAAAATAAGAAGGCATTTATTATACCTTTTATGGAAACAAACCATTTTAAAGGAAGATATAGATTGAACATGTTTAAGGAATGAAAGAGTCAGAGAATATATTCATTTTTGCAATACTCACTCTGCCTAAGAGGGGAGAGAGAGAGAGAGTAATTTCCATCAATTAACATTCTGTTTTAGGCTAATAATTAAATTATTAAGATTTATTTATTTAAGAGTTTTACCAGGAAGGCATACTGAGCAGAGTACAGCTCAATTCCCGATGCATCCTGGGGACAATCCAAAATAAACAATGTAAAGCATACAGTATAACAAGATGAGATAATAGGTTAGGCAAGATAACAGCAAGGTTATAACACAAAGAAAGATAACAGCAAGGTTACAACACAATACATGGTATAACATGGTACACGATACAAGTGCATTTACCATAAGAGATAAGACAGCTGAAAGGCAGAGATCGGTTAAATAATGAGCGGGGTGTGGTAGTGCAACCAAACCAGCCATGACTGAGGTTCACATTGGGATTACAAAATGGAGTAAGTAAGGTTCGGAAGTTGATTAGGAGATTGATTAGGTTGACAGTTTGGGTATCATCTTGTGATAAGTACATTTTCAAATATTTAATATGATTCAATGACCATACTAACCCCAATCTACAAATATCTTCTTTGAAAAAAGCATCATTTTGGGCATTACCATTGTTTTTGCTTTGTTCAGCTTGTAATTAGATACCTGACTAAAGTCCTGATCATTTTTAGAGTGGCCAGAATAGACTCCACTGGGTTTGAGACATGTAAAAACACATCATCAGCATATGCTGAAAGTTTTAGATGAAAAGGGCCTACCTTGATTCCTTTGATATGTGGATTGATATTCAAGAAATATAAAAGTGGTTCAAGATAAAAATTTAATTAGATTGGGGATAATGGACAATCTTGATGTGTTCCACAAATCAACTGAATAGGGGATGAAAGTATGCAATTACAAAACATTTTGGATGAGAATATAACATTTTTAACCATTTTGTGAATATATTGGGGAAACCAAATTTTTTAAGTTTTGCAATAAGGAAATCCATATTAACTATCAAAAGTTTTCTCCATATCCAGAAACACCAGAGCCGAAGGGAATCTGGAGTCCTTGAAAGTGAAGAAAACAGGATGATTTCCTAACGTGATTGGACGCTTGCCTAGAGGACATAAAGCCCAGTTGTTCTCTATATATCAGAGAATTCCAGATGTTTTTAATTCTTTGAGCCAGTATAGAGTCAACATTTTTAAATCACAATTTATGAGTGAAATGGGATGATAACTAAATACCCTTTCTCTAGGTTTCTCTTGCTTTGGCAATAAAATTGTTAGGGTTTCTAGCGATGAGTAGTCATTAAACCCATATTTTAAGGTATAAGTAAATAGAGACTGTAAAATGGGTCCTTAAATATCTCTAAAAGTTTTATAAAAGTTTTCCATGAACCTATCAGGGTCAGGTGATTTACCCAGTTTTAAATTATAGATAGCTTCGATGTTGTAATTTCTAGGTTACTGATGGATTTAATTAAATCTTGTGCTTGCTCTGGTTTGATCTGAAGACAATTACAATTTCTTAGATATCTATTAATATTAATCGGTGATGGAGAACATGTAATAGGGCAATATAAATGTTTATAAAATCTTTCAAAATCTAACAAAAGCTCACCTGGGTCAGTTTTGATTAAACCATCTCTTTCCGAGATAATGGAAACAACATTTTTGGACAATTCAAGATTTTTAAGCCTATTGGCAATAAATCTGCTAGGTTTTTCTGCCAAGTCAGTATATCTGGGTTTTGTTCTAATAATACAGAATTCCACATTTTCTTTGGTTAAAGTTTCATATTGATCTTTACATTCTCTTAATTTGTGAGAAGTAATATCCAAGAGAGAATAAATAACTTGATTTTCTAAATATTCTATCATATTGAGTAACTATTTTAACTTTTCATGGGTTTGCTTTTTTGTTTTGATGATACTGTAATAAAATTATCTCCTTATATAACATTTACATGCTGACCAAACTATATCTAATTTATCCATCCACTTACTGTAAGATTGATCCATAAAATTTGAAATAAGCTGATTAATATGCTTTATGATGTATTTATCTCTAAGGAGTTTGTTATTCAACCTCCACATAGATTGCTTTCTATGAGTAGAATGCAAAGTGTGTTTTATCCAAACCAAAGAATGGTCTGAAATGACTCTTGCTGTAACTTGAGAATCTATAATTCTGGGTAATAGAACTTTATTAATTAAAAAAGTCAGTTCTTGAAAAAGAATTGTGTACTGGTGAGAAAAAGGAATATTTACTTAAACATTGATTAAATGTTCTCCAAGTGTCTACCAAATCATATAACTCTAAAAATTGCTTTAGGGCTCTGTTGTCAGAATTCTGTTTCACCCCACAGACATTAGATCTGTCTAGATGTGGGTCTAGAGGAATATTCCAGTCCCCCCACTCCTGCATTATTTCATATAACAAAAAAGGTGTCAAAACCTTAACTAAACTCATTAAAAAGGTGGCAGAATCTGAATTTGGTCTGTAAATGGAACCCAGAAGTATATGCATATTATTAAATGTCCCAGCCACTAATATATATGTACAATCAGGATTGGCTATGACCTGATTTTGGTTGAAATGAAACTTATTATTTATCAAAATAGCTACTCCCTTTTTTGAGGTAGAGCTACCAGCTCTGTATACCATATGATAATCCAATTTTCTTATAATAGAAGTTGACATAGAAGTTGACGGCAGATAAGGACCGCAAGGCAATGATCTCCATTGATAAAACATGAGACTCTTGAAGAAACAGAATATTATAAACTAGTGACAATGAGTGCCTCAAGATTTTCAACCTTTTTACCTTAGAGTGAGCTCATTTCATTTTCCAAGATGCATATTTGAAATTATTACTTATTATGTAAAATAATATTATATATAACAGACATAATATCACCCTTAAAGTCAGATACCTCAAAAAGTATATTAATGTAAAATATCAGGAACTTGATCTTCAAACCCCCAAATTCTAAGCTACTTGACATAAAACCCTATCTAAACCACCTCCCCTTTCCTTCCAAGAGGTAAAGGATAATATATGTTTTTTGAATATATATATATACAGTATATATATATATATATAATATATATAGCAGCTGTACTTCTTATTACCTCTTTCCCTGGTCCTAAAGACTGCTCTGCTCTGCTCCTACTGTCCTAACTATGATAAAACTCTATGTTTTCACCTTACCTCCTGCCCCATCCTAACAATCTATAACACATAAATAAAGATGGCTAGGTAATGCATTTCTTTGTAATATACTCACCTAAACCATTTTCCTAACTATTAGTTACCTAGAGGCATATGAACTTCCAATATAAAAAAGTATTGACACCTTAAGTTCTTGTAGATCTGCAATTAAATCAAACAATACCATATCTAGTAATATAAATCATTGTGGGAACATATTTTTATTTAAATTCCCATGATAAGACATACCTGTCAAACCTCAGTTAAATGAAGTAGAAGAAAAAGAAAAACAAAACCAAAAAACTACTAAGTAACCCCCATCTTTAGACCAACTAAATTATCCAGAATGCAGCCTCAGACTGCATCAGAATCACAAAATCCCTTGTCTATAAAAATAATTATAATTACTTATTTAGGTTGTCACAACTTCCAGTCCCATACTCATGTAAATTAGAGCATGTCAGAAACCAACTCTGAAACAGAAATGTCAATTATGGATCCTTAAAGCTAAACTTGTTGGATTAAGCAGCAGTTCAGCTTAAACCAATAAAAGGTGTTTGCTGACATATTGTTTTTCTGGTAAAAAACTAAAGGTTTATATTTACTTATATTCAGGGTAGATGATAAACTATACCTGGCCTTTCAAAATCTCCTCACTGTGGAAAGAAAATACCTGGGGTCAAGGAATGTTTTGAAAGGACCAGTTAAGCAGCTTTATCAGCAACTGACTGTTTTCCCAAATTACAGGACCCATCTGTAAACAAATGTCTTTGATCAAAACCAAAGATTGGGGGGGGTCCTGTATAATTATCAAGCAGGTGATGCTACTCATAAATTTAGTTTTATGGCTGCTGTCTCTTCGTCCATGCCAAGCAAACACTGACCCTGTAATTACCAGGAAGATTTAGCATTACTTACAATAATGTATATCTAAGAAACACCTCAACTGAAACCATTGCCCAACATTCCAATTCTCAATGTTTGTTGAGTAAAACAATACAGGGTCCACTGGTTTCTTTTTGGTCATGTAAAAGTCATTTCTGGGATTATGTGTTAATAACCAAATGTTTAGACCAACTGATGTCTGTGTTTGTGGTGTTTCTGAGATAATAGTATATAGTGCTGATCTTCACTACCCTCAATTGTCTCTGTATAAATGTAGCTACCACTGTATATGCAATGTCTTTTACTAAAATCAGTTTAACTCCTGTATAAATGTAGGACTATATCCATTTCTGTTACTAAACTGTTTAACTACAGCTAAGTCTTGATACTCTGTACAAAGAAATGCAAATGTTCTGAAAAGAAGTCACAGTTCTGGGACTTTAAACACTGTAGATGTTTATTCTAAACTGTCTGTTCTCAGTTCCAATGAAAAGTTAAAACCTTATGTCTGTCAATGTTGTTTACCCAATGTGCAAATGTTTTGTACAAACTGTGATTATGCCTGTATGCTTTATGTGTGTGTGTGTATTATATATATATATATAGATAGATAGATAGATAGATAGATAGATAGATAGATTGGATTACTCAAGTGAAAAATGTATGTTTAGCTTAATTGTGTAGGATAAGGCATAATATCAATGTATTGTATATTTCAATGCAAGACAAACCATACTGTGTCAAAAAAAAGACACTAGCTATTATTGTAGATGGAGTGCTGCTGCCATCTAATGGCCAGTGTGATCACTCACCAGTTATGGAGGCTGCAACCCCTTAGCTATGATGTAACTATGCAGTAATTAGCTGTAACCAATCAGAATTGGCCAGCAATTCTTAAAGTTTAAGGCACATGCCAAATTTGGTAAAAACCTTATACCAACACTATGATTGGTCCAAGGACCTAGTGGTCACTCAAAGAGTAAAGTCAGCTAGAATATAAAAGCCGCACATTTGTGCTGGGTTGGTAGAGAAGAGAGAAGAGAGAAGGGTGGAGGAGAGAAGAAAGGAGACAGAAGAAGGAATATGTGTAAAAGCTATAACCTGTCTGTCATAGCCTGCATATGGTGAGTGATCAACACCTGTGTCAGGTAAATTAGGACTGCTTTTTAATTCTATGCTTCAGTAGGAAGTCTATGCTTGTTATAGGATTAGAAAATAAAACTTGTTCCATAACCTTTAAATATTTGACTGTTAGTTTGATTTAACCTCTATCTTAAAGAACCTAGGGAATCAAGTGCTTTGGCCAGGCTCTCAGATTCAACAATTGGCATAGTCGGCAGGATAGAGGGTGCTAGTGAGTCAATATTTGTAATTTTGGGGACTGTTCCTACAGGAAAACCCATATTTGGATCAAGTTTGGCTGTTGGAAAAGGATCATAACCTATCCACAGTGACAGTTGGAGTCAATCCGCTGAGAACAGCGGTTGATCCAAGGTCTTGTCTAATAAGACCCAGTCTTATATAGGTACATATACAGGTTATTGTAACATGGAACAATACATTGCAGATTTTGTAATTTCACACAAAGGCCAAGAATTTTGCAAAGATGCTAGGCATAATCGTGACTGTTGGGGTTATGTGAAAGAACAGTTCCAGGCAGAATTGGAAAAGAAAATGAAAGATAAACAAAAAAAAAAGGTTACTGCATTCAAGGGTTGTATGTCACAGTGGTCAGCATAGAGGAAAAAATAAAATGCATAAAAAAGCAAGCTTTAGATCTCAAATCTAGCAATTTGGATTTGCAAAGACAAGTGGAAGAAACAAAACAAAAATAACTGAAATCTACACTAATGCAATGCAGTCTTACTAATCAGCTAACTGATGCATGGTGTGCTAGCAATACCATGCATCAGCAGCTAGAACAAATACAAGCTGAAAGAGATAAATTATACAGGGAAAATGCTGACTTAAAAAACACTTTAAGGAAACAAATTGAAATGGTAACAGAAACGAAAAAGGGGTCAGAAATAGACCACGTGCATTGTCACCAGTGGATAAAACAACTGCAAAGTGAACTGCAAGTCTATAGGAGTGTAGTTGCTGCAGTAGAACCAGGGATGATGGTGGTACCAAGTCAGTCAGTTGTTCCAACTGCTCTGCCTCCCTACAATTAGGTCTAGCATCAACAGTTGTGTTCCAACCCCAGTCAGCAACACACAGAAAGGGAAACATGTAAAGAAGGTGATGAGGAGGACAGGATAGGCCCCTCATGGCACCTTTATACTGGCTATGGCAGGGAAGTGGCAGCTGCAAACAGTCTGAATTGTGAATTGCATGAAAAAACAGCAGAGCTCCAACACCACAAAATGCAATCTATAGCTCAGCTCAATGATGTCCAGTGTTCTAACAATATCTTGCAAAATGAGTTAGAAAAAGTTAGGCAAGAAAAAGAGATTTTAAAGAGAGAAAATGAAAATTTAAAAGCAGCTTGTATGAAACAGAGTAACATAATTGTAAATCTCCAGCAAGGTATAAGACTGAAACAAACTCAGGGGTATGAGCAGTAGGAGGTCAAAGAAAAGATAAAGGCTGAGAGAGAAATAATGGTTGTAACAGCACCAGAAATAACACCTGTAGTCACAGCCCCATCATACTGTAATGCAAAGACTCCAACCCTCCACCCAAAAGTGAACTATGAGTCATCATGGACCCCAAAGTATGACCGATTGCCAGGAGAGGCACTGAATGATCATGGTTAGGCAAATAGAAAGTAAACACTGGCATGCTGAAAATTAAAATCTTCAGCTCAAAAATTAAAACCACAGCATGCCAGACCGAACTTTAATGTGGACTTTCTATATGCTAGCCTTCTTTTCATAACTCTTTTTCTTTCTACCCCCACACACATATCCACTACTATGCAATAAGTTACATGCATGACTTAAAGCAGTAAGGTAATAAAACAAAAGTGTATTGACTTGGTGCTACAGTATGTTTGTACCATGTGTAACAGATGGTACCTGTTGCAAAAGAAAATGTTATAACAAGGTTTCTTACTTTAAAGAAAAAAAATATGGCTAAAGTGCAGTCAGCCACACCCACCAATGAAAATAAAATAAACCACATTAGCTTTAAATAAAGAGTAACTAGGGTATCAAAAAAAGTCTGATGCTGTTTTGGTTATTTAAAAATGTGTAAATCACATATTTTGCAAACTACATTGATAATTGCTTTTGTTTTGCAATGCTGGCCTTTATTTTTACTTTCTCTGTACTAAATGCAATGGGCTGGATATTCAAAAGGATTGCGCCATGTGCAATAGGGTTGCGCCTGCACAAGTCCGAAATTGCTCCATTCTGCCATATTCAGCAGGAGGCAGTTGCGCCCCCCAAGGCAAGCTGAGCAACAGCGCAATGCAAATGAATGCATGCTGAACTGGAGGGGGAGGAACCATGCATAAACTGCACAGCCTGATATTCAGCGGGCTGTGCAGAGTTGTGCAGGCGCAACCCCCAACCTGCGCCTGCACAACTTTGAGCCAAAAAAAAAAGGAGTAAGTCGAGGGCCACCCACAGGTGAGCTTCCACTTTGCAGGGTGCAACACAGCAGCTGCCACCTGTGGCTGGCCCTCAACCTACTCCCTGTGCCCCCCCTGCAGCCCAATCATGGGCAAAAGTGTAAAAAATCCCCCCACCCTCCGACTGGCCCGATGGTGGGCGAAAGCTTAAATAAACCCCCCACCAGCCCGATTGCGGGCAGCAAGCTGTCCCCAGAACATATCCCTGGTGGTCAGTGGACTGCCAAGCCAATCGCGGGCTGCAGATTAAACCCGCCCCCAGAACATATCCCTGGTGGTCCAGTGGACGCTAAGCCTGATCAGCGGGCTGCAAAGTTTAAACCCCCAAACAAAACATATCCCTGGTGGTCCAGTGGACCGCTAAAGCCCAATCATGGGCTGCATAATGTGATGACACACACCCCCAAGACCATATCCCTGGTGATCTAGTGTCCCCACCCACCCGCAAGCCCCACCATCCCGCTCCCCGGCAGCCATCGGTGACAGCATCCCACCTGCCTGCCACCCGCCGCCCGCCGACCGGCTGCCCAGTAGGACTGCATGCCCATTGGTGCAGAGGAAAGAGCCGATGGGTGTGCAGCCCATACCGTACAAGGCAGTCCAGATATGTGAATGAATTCATTCATTCACATATCTGAACTTATGCACTGAACTTCTGCGCCAGTAGCTCCTGAACCAATGGGCATCAGTCTAGCTGTCGGACGGAGGTGGGCGAGGCAACGAAGCGGTGGGGGTGATGCAGCCCGCTGGCTGCCGGAGGTAAGTGGTGGGGCTCAAAGGTGGGTGGGGTGAACCTGAGCCACCAGGAATTGGACTTTGGGGTGGGTTTGACTCTTATCCACGATCGGGCTTCATGGTCCACTGGACCACCAGGGATATTGGTCTTTGGGGGTTGAACCTGTTCTGCCCACGATCAGGCTAGTCGAGGGGATGAATGCCGCTCTGCCCTTGATCGGGCTATTCAGCGGGGGGGGGTTCATTTACGTATGCCCGGGATCAGGCTAGTGTGGGGGGTTCTTTTACATTATGCCCATAATCGGGCCAGTGTGGGGGGATTTACATCATGCCCATGATCAGGCTGCAGGGGGCGTCGGTCCTCGACGGCCGCTGCCTGGCAGGGCGCCAGGCACAAGTCATCAGTGATCGGCACAACGGCATGTTAATGGCATGCAAATGGGGCCATAATTAGATGCAAATGGCCCCCCCGTGCGCCTTGCATAAATTGTGGCCCCGTTTGCATGTCACCTTTTGAATATCAGAAATTTGCGCATGGCACAATGGAACTTGCGCCACCTCATCTGAATGCTCCACTCTGACCACTTGCGGTGGTGCAAGTTCCACTGTGTCACGCACAGTGGCTGTGGCCAGGGGGCGATATTCAAAGGAGTTGCTCAATAGCACAACTCCATTGAATATCACCCCGGCCACACCCCTGCGCAACTTTTTTGAGCAGCACAAGGGCTTGCACCACAGAATGGTGCAGCTTGAATATCCAGCACATAGTTTATTAGCTAAAGGAATGCATGTGTTAGTTGCAACTCACTGTCATGCCTGTATTTTGGACTACATACAGGATAGCAGCAATTAGTATTACCAGTATCAAACTGGTATTACTTGTCTTCTTCTTCTTATTGGTTGCAAAACTGACTTTTAAAAATGTGTTGAATTTAAAACAAACTTTGTGCCAAAGTTTACAGTTATATGTGCCACGTGAAAATAATGTGCAGTATTGTCACTGTTTGTCCAAACAATATGCTGCAGTTACAGCCATAAATATTTGTTTTAAATCTTTAACATTTTCTCTGTTTGACCAGTTGGCTAAATCTAAATTCAATTACTCTGCTTTCTGCTGTCCCCTAAACTAGCCTAACCGGTTTGTTTTCTGGGTCTGTGAACATTAGTTCTTCTTTTAAATTGTTTACTAAAAAACACTAATTATAATGATTATCATCTTCAGGCAGTTAGTTTGTGAAAAAGATTTATCTTTAAACTATGTTTAAGCTTTTTTCCTTTTAATATCCATAACAAAGTGACATATCCATGTGCATTAAAAAAAGTCAACACTTGGAATTTGTTTTTTATTATTTTTAAAATTATTTTAAATTAAATAATTAAATTTAAATTATTTTATTTTATTATAGACTGCGCAACCCAGCCTGTCTACAGGTTCGTAGAGCCTTTCCACAATCTCAGTGTGATGAGCTTGCTCGGTTCTTTGAGGATAAGGTGGAAGACATTAGGGCAGAGATCCATGCAACACTCTCTATGGGAAGGGCTGTGGACCAGTCTTTGGTCGCATTCCCTCCTCGTTCCTGGAATCTCTTCAAAAGGCCGGATATCGAAGATGTTATGAGGATTGTCCAAGGTATGCGCACTACATCCTGTAGTTTAGACCTGGGCCCTACAGCCTTGATTATGGGCTGTGGGGAGATTATCATCCCCCAGTTTTAGTGAGGATAGTCTGGTGCTCTTTAGAGTCTGGTGAATATCCCAGCTCCCTGAAGGAGGCTGTGGTGACACCAGTGTTGAAGAAGGCTTCTTTGGACCCCGACTCCATCGCTAACTACAGACCTATCTCAAACCTTCTCTTTGTTGGGAAGGTAATTAAGAAAGTAGTGGCTACTCAGTTGGACAACCATTTGACCATCCATAGCATCTATGACCCTCTCCAATCCAGTTTTAGAAAGAGGCATAGCACCGAGACTGCACTGGTTCGGGTGCTCAATGATCTCCTGATGGCGAGAGACCAGAAAAAAACGGTCCATTTTGGTCCTGTTGGATCTGTCATCAGCATTTGACACTGTAGACCATGGGGTACTACTTGAGCAACTGGAAAACATCTGTGGGCTTTCAGGTTTGGTCCACAGATGGTTTACGTCTTTCCTCACTGCACTGGTAGAACACAGAGAGTGGTGTCAGAGGTATTTTCCTCTGACCCTATCGCTCTGTCCTGTGGGGTTCCTCAGGGCTTGGTGCTGTCCCCCATGTTGTTTGCGGTGTACATGCTTCTCCTCGGAGACATTGAAAGATGGTATGGGCTGGAGTTTCATTGTTATGCTGATGATACTCAGCTCTACCTGTCTTTTGCACCTGACCAGAATGGAACACTCTTGGTGTTTAATAACTGTCTCAATGAAATCCAAGGATGGATGAGGTCCAGCTGGCTGAAGCTGAATTCTGGAAAGACGGAGGTGATGGTCGTGGATCTTGGTCTCCGGATAGGGGGGTTGGGGACAGACCATCCCTCAGGTTTATTCCTGGGGGCGGTTAAGCTTCCTATCTCTAAACAGGTGTGCGACCTAGGGGTAATTCTTGATGATCGGCTGACACTGCGTGCGCAAGTGTCGGCTGTTGTTAAGCTATCCTTTTACCATCTTAGGAATATCACTAGGATCAAGCACCTTGTTCCATCCGGAGACCTACCCATGTTGATCCACGCCTTTGTGACCTAGCGCTTGGACTACTGCAATTCCCTTTACTTTGGGCTTCCGGGGTTGATATCCACTGCTTGCAGCTGGTGCAGAACTCCGCAGCCCGGTTGTTAACTGGGATGCCTCATTCCTCCCATATTACCCCAGTGCTGTGGGGTCTGCACTGGCTGCCAGTTCAGTGGCAGATCTCCTTTAAAGTCAGTTTTCTGACTTACAAAGCCCTGCATGGTCTGGGCCCTGACTACCTGAAAGAGCTTCTGGTTCCTTACATCTCGGAGCGACCACTCCGCTCAGCCAATGAGGGGTTGCTAGAGATTCCAAGGGTAATTCTGAAATCTTCCATTGCCCGGGCCTTCATATTCGAAGCACCGACCCTTTGGAATTTTCTACCCTGTTGGATTAGAGAGTGCACGATGGTGGGGGGCTTTAAAAAAGCTTTGAAATCCTTTCTGTGGAGAAAAGCGTTTGGGGAGGATATTGAACCAATCTGATTTTATTATTTATTATGTGGATGATATTATTT
Organism: Neoceratodus forsteri; assembly: GCA_016271365.2. Taxonomy (NCBI): domain Eukaryota; kingdom Metazoa; phylum Chordata; order Ceratodontiformes; family Ceratodontidae; genus Neoceratodus; species Neoceratodus forsteri. Next base: position 42,032,477 of record JADMNL010000035.1, read on the forward strand.
ATTCCATTGATTTTTATGATATGTTATTTGAATGTATTTTAAAGCCTGTTCTGCGCCTTGTTTTTTTGAAAGGCGCAATAAAAATAAAGATGATTATTATTATACTTTGGGTATAATTAACTCACTGCTTAAGGTTTCAGAAATGCATGTTGTGCAGTCTCTGAACTTTACAAAAAACTATGCTTTGTAAATTTATTGCATACAAATTTTCACTTCTGGTAGTGCCTTTCAGCTTCCTAAAAAATAAAACAAATGGCTATCATGTGCTTGTTAAGGTAAAACATTACTAATGCATGTTTTTCTTTTCCATGTCAAGCAAAGATTAAGTATGGTAACTCTCTATTGCTTAAACTCAACTGCAATTTTTGTTTTTGGTACAATGGGTAGCACATTTATTTTCATGATCACTAATTTTTGTTCCTCTCAGTTAAAACTGCCACTGCAAACTTTCATGCAAAACATTTGCTTGTTCAGGTGTTTTGCAGGTGGGGAATGTTAATGTGGATGTCATTTAAGTTTAAATATCTTAAAAGCTGTAATGTGTTTCATACAAGGAGACAGCTATGGAAGGAAATTGCATTTGTTTGCTGCCCATAGTTTGGGAAAATATAGTTTTGGAAACAATAACGCTCTCAAACTGCTTAGTAGTTTTACAAAAGTGTGTTGCCTAATAAAATGGCAGGAAGGTCAAAAAGATTATGCTCAAATGTTATGGCACTACAGAGCATTCTGCAGCATAAATGGGGGAAGGAACATTCTACACTCCAAATAAATGTAGTCTCTCAATTTATGAAATCAAAATTACTAAGGGCAAACAACTGGCAGCAACCATATGGATTATGTAGCAATACATCAGCATGCCACAAGTTTTTTTTTCTGATGTCTGATTCAGTTTAAGTTTGCAATGTCCTAAGTTTCTTCCAGTGTAAATACAGAAGGACTTCCGCTCTTCAAATAGTAAGTGATTAACACATACCAAACTAGTTAGGTACACTGCCATAAAGCCCACATATTTACAGTGGGGAACCGGAAAGAAAAATCTGTGGGGCCTGCCCAAAAGGGGAAGTACCAGAGGTTGGAGTGGTAAACAACTCACCTCCACAAACAGCCCATAGATGCCCTTACAGATGGAAAATTGGGGGCCATCTTTTATGGGAGCTGAAATGCAGCAGTCAATGTACCTATTTAGGATCAAGAAAAAAAATCACACTACCTTCCATGCAGTCATTAAAAAAAGGCCAACAAATAGATGGTTCCTGGCTGTTACAGCTAAAGAAACAAAAAACTAATCTTTGAAGAGAAGAGGGGAACCAACCCTCCTCCACTCCAGTTTGTTTTTCTGTCATTTCAGGATACAGGACAAAATGTAGGTGTATGAAGTTCAACTGGTCCACAATGCCAATCCAAGTTGACACCATACTTCCTCCAGTTGCAGTGACTGGAGGGATCATAGAAGTTATAGTGTGGAGAAGCCCTAGAGTTCAAACAACTCCCAGGGGCAAGGACGGAATCTATGCATATAAAAAAGGGTGTCCCTCTTCTTGCTGTGTGTGTGAAACATTCACAATGACATCTCACATAAAGCAGTGGCTGGTAATAAAAAAAAGAAAAGAGAACTGCAAAGGACTGTACTACAAACCATCATAAACACTCTAAACATCATAAACTATGAACAATGCTGAAATGTTTCCTTTTTACACAAGACTGTGCAATACTTTGAAATGCAACTGCATCTATTCAGTGGCTTCATTTTGCTCCTCTCCAGAGACTTTAGTCAGTTAAGCACAGTTGCACCTGTTTCCATTCACTAGTTTCACTTTGCTCCTACACAGGGACTTTGATCAGTTAGATACTTGTTGTACCTGTTATGACCTAAAATGTTCAAATCTTACATTTTAAATGTTCATTTCATTTCCTATGTTAAATGTTGTTTTCTTAAAATATGTCTCTTCTAAAGTGTTTAGTTTAAGTATGTTTTAAAATATGTTTCTTTTGAAATGTTTGGTTTAGGCATGTGCCTGTCATTCTTCATATGGCAAAATGCTTCCATTTAATATTGGGCATTTTGAAACCTAATAAGCCTAAAATGCAGGGTCATAATGGTTTATCCATTAAAAAAGGGTTTATTGAGGCCTAAAAGTGTGTTAATGGTTCCATTGTGTACACTATTGTATGCTTATTTACTGTGCCCAAACCAGGATCAAGGTCTTGGTTTACAAGCAATCTTTAAAGGGCCAACACAAACATATGGGTAAACAAGTAATATGTATATCCTATGGGAACTATGTTCTCATAATTTACAATTTGCTCATGAGATGTGGAAACAAGGGCACTTCCCTGGCCTCATCTCAAATAACTACTTAACCAAATGTTGTTGCCTAAGTGGCTGTCATTGGTCAAGTGGTTATCCTAATAGAGCCACTTCACAAGAAGAAAAATCTTCCTAATGAACCTGGTCATCAAAGTATACATTATGCTCGAACCTTAAATGTGCATATTACTTCACTTGCATTAAATTTGCAGCTGTTGGTGTATCATAACAGCATTGCCAATTTATTTAATGAAAATCATGCAAAGATAACCAAATTGGTTTAAATCAATAATAGAAAGAAAAAAAAAAACACAAGGTCAAGAGATCATTTGCACAGCCTATGGTGGTTATGTTCTAACTATAGTAACTACATTACTACAAGATGTGGAAAATGGCCACATCCCAGATCTCATCAAAAATGAATAGGTATTGCTCTCAGTGTGGCTACACATGTGGTAAAACAGACTGGACTTGTGCCAAAACAAATTGCCTGAGGCCTTTGTTTAGCACTGCCCAAAACCTGGGGTCAATAATGTCACATCCCAACAGAGGCTCATATTATACTAAAGGCTCATGCTTGATCAGGGACATGTTTTACAGTGTCCTTGTTTGTTCTTGACTCTGCCATACCAGTATTTGTTAAACTGGCCACTGTCCACTCCATAGGACACTTAGAAGGGGATGTGTACAAGGAATGGCTGAATCTACCACAGCTTCTGGTGTTTCACCCTAAAGCACAGATGTGGAGAGCCCCACATACTGCATGTTGCTCTGTGAGAGGGTACTGGTATGTGTATAGATGTGAGGTGTTCAATGTTGCTATTTCTGTCTGTGGTTATGTACCTAAAAAGCAGACAAATGCTAAAGCAACTGGCCAAATGCACTTACACCTCACCAGCTCTTGTCCAGTCCAGCTTAATAAATGGTGTCTGCTGACTGTTGCAGTCATTCATCACATGGAGGGGCAGTACTGTATTGTTCCTAATTATAAAAAATATCTTTATGGGTCCCTCTCTTGTGATGTCATCACCCCACATTTTTGTTTTTCTCCCTCATGAGCATACCATCCCTCATGAGCATACCATTATTGGCCAAACTGTGATCACCCCTGTCTCCATACATGAAGAGTCTGTCATTCAAGTAACCTAACCAACAGGAGGATGCTAACAGGTAGATACTTGTTTTCAATTTGCATGCTGATCCCTTGTACTGAAATTTACGATCTTTGCTGGATTATAAAAATACACACCTTATTAAAATTGGCAATGATATACATAAGGTTGAAACTCTTTGTATGAACTCATGCATAATGCCTTAATTGTTCTTCAATTAATGGTCATTTCATCCATATATACATAATATGCTGTTTAAAGTACACACACACAAAAAAAATTGATTTTTGCAAACAGTGCACTTAACCAAGCTAATGTAATCATGATGCCTTCCTTTGCTGGCATCAAGGTGGGGACTGTTGGAATAAGCAGCAGTTCAGTTAAACCAATAAAAGGTGTTTGCTGAAATATTGTTTTTCTGGTAAAAAAACTAAAGGTTTATATTTACTTATATTCAGGGTAGATGATAAACTATACCTGACCTTTCAAAATATCCTCACTGTGGAAAGAAAACACCTGGGGTCAAGGAATGTTTTGAATGGGTAAGTTAAGCAGTTTATCAGCAACTGACTGTTTTCACAAATTACAAGACCCACGTATAAACAAATGTCTTTGATCAAAACCAAAGATTGGAGGGGGATCCTGTATAATTATCAAGCAGGTGATGCTACTCACAAATGTAGTTTTATGGCTACAGTTTCTTCATCCATGCCAAGCAAACATTGATCCTGTAATTACCAGGAAGGTTCAGCATTACTTACAATAATGTATATCTAAGAAACACCTCAACTGAAACCATTGCCCAACATTCCAATTCTCAGTGTTTGTTGAGTAAAACAATGCAGGGTCCACTGGTTTCTTCTGGGTCATGTAAAGTCATTTCTGGGATTATGTGTTAATAACCAAATGTTTAGACAAACTGTCTGTGTTTGTGGTTTTTCTGAGATATAGTATATAGTGCTGATCTTCACTACCCTCAATTGTCTCTGTATAAATGTGGCTACCACTGTAAATGTAATGTCTTTAAGTAAAATCAATTTAACTCCTGTATAAATGTAGGGCTATATCCATTTCTGTTACTAAACTGTTTAACTACAGCTAAGTCTTGATACTCTGTACAAAGAAAAGCAAATGCTCTGAAAAGAAGTCACAGTTCTGGTACTTTAAACACTGTAGATGTTTATTCTAAATCGTCTGTTCTCAATTCCACTGAAAAGTTAAAACCTTATGTCTGTCAATGTTGTTTACCCAATGTGTACATTTTTTGTACAAACTGTGATTATGCCTGTATGCTTTATGTGTGTGTGTGTGTGTGTGTGTGTGTGTGTGTGTGTGTGTATATGTATAGGATTACTCAAGTGAAAAATCTATGTTTAGGTATGTTTAACTTAATTGTGTAGGATAAGGCATAATATCAATGTATTGTATGTTTCAATGCAAGACAAACCATACTGTGTCAAAAAAAAAGACACTAGCTATTATTGTAGATGGAGCACTGCTGCCATCTAATGGCCAGTGTGATCACTCACCAATTATGGAGGCTGTAACCCCTTAGCTATGATGTAATTATGCAGTAATTAGCTGTAACCAATCAGCATTGGCCAGCAATTCTTAGAGTTTAAGGCACATGCCAAATTTGGTAACAAACTTATACTAACATTATGATTGGTCCAAGGACCTAGTGGTCACTCAAAGAGTAAAGTCAGCTAGAATATAAAAGCCGCACATTTGTGCTGGGTTCGTAGAGAAGAGAGAAGAGAGAAGGGCGAAGGAGAGAAGAGAGGAGAGAGAAGAAGGAAGAAGTGTAAAAGCCATAACCTGTGTGTCATAGCCTGCATATGGTGAGTGATTAACACCTGTGTCAGGTAAATTAGGACTGCTTTTTAATTCTATGCTTGAGTAGGAAGTCTATGCTTGTTATAGGATTAGAAAATAAAACTTGTTCCATAACCTTTAAATATTTGACTGTTAGTTTGATTTAACCTCTGTCTTAAAGAACCTAGGGAATCAATTGCTTTGGCCAGGTGGTCAGATTCAACAAACTGAGAATAACTATCTAAATTTGCATTCATATTAGCTTTACAAAGGAATAACCGATCAGTAATGATCAAATGCAAATAAGTTTAACCTGTTACCATAATTTTAATATGCCGACCGTGTTGGCAAACTGAGCCATACATAAGCATATTGGTCTGGTAAAGAACCTCTCCATACATAAAGATCATAAATGCTACTGCCAATTTAAAGTAGCCTCAGGTATTGGCTAAAACATCAAAAAAGTGTAACTTATATAATAATAACAATAATATGTTTATTTATAAAGCACCTTTCAATTATCAAGGCACTATACAAAATAAAACAACACAAATCAGATAATAAAATTCAGTATAAAACACAATAAAATCACAGTATAGTCAACAATCTCAAATACAATCAGTACTCCAAAAAGGCTGTTTGATAAAAGTGGGTTTTAAACTCCTCTTAAATTACTCCACGGAAGTGAACTCCCATAACCGGCATGGTAGAGAATTCCAAAGAGTGGGTGTGGCATAAGAAAAAGCTCTACAACCTGAAGATTTAAGACTCACTCTTGGAATCTCTAGCAACTCTTCATTGGCCGAGTGAAGCGACAGGCCGGGGCAGTAAGGGACCAGAACTTCTTTCAGATAGGCCGAACCCTGATCATGTAGGGCTTTGAAAGTCAGTAAACTGACTTTAAAGATGATCCACCACCAAATAGGTAGCCAGTGCAGTTCACACAGCACTGGGGTAATATGACAGGACCTACTTGTCCAAGTCAAAACCTGGGCTGTTGCATTCTGCACTAGCTGTAGGCAGTGGATTTCAACCCCAGAAAGCCCAAAGTACAGGGAGTTGCAATAGTCCAAATGTGAGGACACAAAGGCATGGACCAACGTTGGTAACGAGTCAGATGGAACAAGGTGCTTAACTCTGGTGATATCCCTAAGATGGTAAAAGGAAATCTTGATGACTGTTGACACTTGTGACTGTAGTGTCAGCCTGTCATCCAAGATAACCCTCAGGTTACACACCCGTTCAGAGGTCGGAAGTGAAACGCCACCAAGAAAACTTCCTGAGGGTGCACCAATAAACGACCCCTCTATCTGATGGCCAGGGTCCTCGACCAAAACCTCTGTCTTTTCTGAGTTCAACTTCAGCCAACTAGAATCCATCCAATCCTGGATTTCTTTCAGATAGCTGTTAAACACTGAGATAGCTCCATCCTGGTCAGGGGCAAAAGACAGGTATAGCTGGGTTGGGTTCTGCATAGCAGTGAAACCTCAGCTCATACCATCTTATAATGTCTTCGAGGGGCAGCATATACACCATGAATAACATGGGAGACAGCACTGAACCCTGAGGCATCCCACACAACAAAGGAGTTGGGCTTGAGGAAAAAAAACCCAGACACAACTCTTTGTGATTTCCCGGTGAGGAATGAGGTGAACCATCAAAGGACGATTCTCAATATTCCACAGATCTGCCTCAGGCATGCTATCAACACCAAGTGATCCACAGTGTCAAAGGCTGATGAGAGATCAAGAAGAACCAGAATAGAACGTCTCTTCTGATGTCTCGCCCTCAGAAGATCATTAAGCACCTGAAGCAGCGCAGTCTCGGTGCTATGTCTTTTACAAAAACTGGGTTGGAAGGATTCATAGATGTCATGGATGGTTAAATGGTCTTCCAATTGGGCCACCACTACCTTTTCAATCACCTTCCCAATAAAGGGTAGGTTTGAGATAGGTCTGTAGTTTGTGAAACAGTCCGGGTCCAAGGTAGCTTTCTTCAAGAGAGGTGCCACCACCGCCTCTTTCAGGGAGCTGGGAAACTCACCCATCTCCAAGGAGCACCAGACTATTCGCACGAGGATTGGACCAATGATATCACTACAACCCAACATTAGGGAGGTCGGTCCAGGATCAAAACTACAGCTTGTAGCACATACACTATGGATAATCCTCATGACATCCATGAAGTCAGGTCGACTGAAGGAACTCCAAAAAAACTGAGATACTGTGAACTCACATTGTCCAATAACATCCCCCTTAGAGTTTGCCAGAAGCAGATCTGCCCTGTTGTTAGCCACATTATTTACGAAGAAACGAGCAAGCTCCTTGCACTCTAATTGCAAAAAAGCTTTCTGAACCTGCAGACAGGCTGGGTTGCACAGTCTGTCTACTGTTTGAAAAAGCTGAACTGGTCAGTTCCTAGCAACTGCAGTCTCTCTGGACAGGAATTCTGCCTTCTTACGGGTGATTGCAGATTGATAGACAGAATAATGGTCCATCAATCTAAGGTGGTCGGCATCAAGGGCAGATCTGCACCAGCAACACTTTAACCTTCGCCCCTGTCTCTGCGTCTCCCTCAACATCCCATCGAACCAAGGGAGACTCGGGGCAAAGGGATAAGGGGTGTACATGAACAGGAGCAATAGAATCCAGAGCCACCATGACAGCCATATTATAGACCACCACCAGGGTCTCTGGACTACTGCTCACCAATATGGGGGACAAGAGGTCAAGGACTGCTGCAAGGCCTTGAGGAGTAATATACTGTAAAGGGCGGTACCTAACCATCTCCACAGGGGTAGACCTTCTTAGTGGGGTGCAAAAACTGAACCTCACAGTGTAGTGGTCTGACCTAGTGACTTTGTTCCACCCCCAAATCGGAAGTATCAATCCCTAGGAGAAAGACTAAGTCCAGGGAGTGTCCAGATTCATGGATAGTGGTGGAAACCACCTGTGTAAGGCCCAAAGAAGTCATTAATTGGAGGAAGTGATTACCAAATTGCAAGAGTTCATCGTCAACCCAGGCGTTAAAGTCACCCAGAACCATCAATCTGGGTGACTCAAACGACATGTCGATGATGAAGTATGCCACTTCCTGTAAGAAGCGTTTCCCATCACTTGGTGGACAGTAGATGAGTACAATTTGAATACCTACACCCGCTACCACTGTACACTCAAAGGACTCAGTCTCCCCCACTACCACACTCATCAGGCCCAGTTCAGTCTTGAAACAGACTGCAACCCCCCCAACCCTGCGGTCCAATCTCGGGCAGTGTATCACTGAGAACCTGGTCGGAGTCATGGCCTCCAATGTGGGGCCTGGATTTTCATCCAGCCAGGTCTCGGTGATGCAAGCCAAGTCCACTGAGCCAACAAGATCAGCAATAATGCCCGTCTTGTTTCTGATGGACTTAGCATTGCATAACACCGCCCAAGTTGGACGAACCTCGGATTCTGTCAAGCCCAACTGCCTACTAAATTCTGTAGTGCCCTTGGGTTTGGGCACCAGACATGGTAAACCACGATCTGGATTCCATTTCACCCCAGGGCACCTTCTGGATCTAACTACCCCAATATAATGGCCCCCCATTCATCCTCCCTTGTAAGCAAACCCCCAGCCCACTTCCCTCTCCTACGAGCAATCCCTAGCACTGTGCAGCAGTGATATATATCATATTGGAGAGGGAAAGAATAAAAAGGGTGGAGGGTGCGAAGAGAGGAGGATGAATAGCGCACTACCATGGGGACAAAGGGCCGACACATGCCGTTACAGAACAATTAAAACAAAAACAATAAACCTACCAAAACAATTAAATTCAAAAAGAACCAACCCCACCCCAAAGAAAATCAAGTCTAAAACCAATGAGAGGACTCCTTAAAAATAAATATAAAAATAAATGAAATAGCAGGGTTCTTTCACCACTCCAACTTAAACAAAAATAAAAATTATTATTATTATTATTTACCCCCTCCAGCTCTCTCACAACCAGCGGAAGAAAGAATATTTTAGCACTGTCACTGCAAAAATATGTTTTTCCAATAACATAATAACATTTCAAACTTAAAATATAAAAAATTAACACATCTCTTCTCCCCCCCAGTCCTCTCATGACCAGGAAATGGAGAAAGCAATTAAATAAATAAAATAAATGGGCACAAGGTCCTCTCACCACCTCGCTGTCCAGATCAACTTAAAACAAAATTAGAAAAAATAGAAGTCCTCAATCCTCTAGGTACAGAGTCAATTTTGTTCATAGGTATGTAAAAGAAAAAAAAATCCAAATCCATCAAATCAGGAAACAAACACAGCAGACCAGTTATCCACGGGATTCAGGAGATGTTCAGGGCTAAGGGTAATCAGATCCTTCTCTTATACACAGTTAAACAAGGCCCCTCACTCCCAACTGGGCAGACACCACAAGAAATAATGTGGCTTAATAAAACACCCTGGCAAGCCACATTAGTAGCCCGACCTGGGGGTCTGGGGCAAAGAACATCAGTCAATTCCTTGACCAGATGATCCTAATACCCCCTTCAGACCTCAAATCAAGTGGGGGTCCCAGTGAGAAAACGTACCTCAGACCAATTCAAAGGCCTTAAACATGCCAGGGGATTCAAGATAAAATGAATAAATCCCCTTTACTACTTCTTCCTAGATCTCATAATTTCCAAAGTAGAAATCCTGAACACTCCAGTCACGGCCCAGTCAAAGAAGCCACACATAAATCCCAATGTCCCGAAGAATACTTTAGCAAAAGGCATCCCACAGCATTTCACACGCAGGACCTAAAATCCCACACTTTACTCCACTCAGGACACTTCCCTCTTTCCCAATAGATCCTGTAGTGGGTGGGGGGGCAAAATCTCTGTCTTCAGGCAAAAAGCCCCCACAATCTACACCACACCCTGCACACATACAATTCAGGCAGTAAACGGCATCCCACAACACCTCCGTCGCAGGACTGAAGGTCTGAAGGGCTGAAGGTCTTACTATCTACTCCACGCCTGAGTCGGTATTCAGTTTGGGCGATAAGCCAGCAGGATGCCAAACATCACAAATACTTCCCTCCACCGCGATGAACCCTGTAACAGGTGGGGGACACAACCCCAGCCTCAGTGCCAAAACTCCTCAGTCCACTCCATGTCCGCACGATGTACAGCCCAGACAGCAGGGCTTAAATTGCTGAAAACAATCGCAATTGAACCAGATGCTTCCCTTCATCCTGGACTCGTCCTGGAGAACTCCACTGACACCACCGAATCCACCAATCTACTAATTATGGCAAAAATGCAGAAAAAACAACAAATAAACAAAAAAATAAATATGTTTTTATAAGCTAAGAACTAAGACCAACGCAGTAGCATGCTCAGCCCAGCAGCCATCTTGAAAATAATATTGATCAGTCAATGATCCCCCATCATATGTATTCAGATGCCATTAACATCTAAAATTAAATAGCATAGAAGGGTGTGTGAGCTGACAATACACACTGGTACTGAAGGAGTTAAAAGGAATTTAGGTTATGCACTCCTTTTACTCCATGTGTCATTACCTGTAGTCCATGAGAGGAAATACCTAGAATATGCAAATGTTCTTTAAGCTTAAATAAATGTATGTAGCTCCAACACTCAGATGGAAAATAAAACTATATTGTTTATCCACATATTCCAAAGGAAAAACTTTAGTTAATAACTGAAACCATGTAAATAAAAAGCTCCCTCTGCTCTGAAACTCCCTCACAATCATATCCTTTAGAATGTGTATATCTCAAAAAGCTTTAATTTCTAGCAAAACAAAAATATCACAACTACTGTACCTCCACCTTAACACATTTAAATTATTCCTGGATCAAAAATATTTAAACACCATCATGTAATAATAACCATCAAGTATAAACATAAATGTCCATTGTATTTTTTGACTCTTGGAATCACGTTGAAAGCAATCAGTTCAACCCAATTTAAATAGAGCAGGGAAGAGTTCAGATAAAGCTTTTCTAGATTGTTCCAGCAACTCAAATGAAAAGGTTTTGTTTTCTTTACTCACTGTTAGTCTAGCAGGGTACGTAATTTTAAATTTAATTCTAGCTGCAATTAGTTTAGCTACTATCGGTGCAACTTCTCACCTCCTAAGTCTAATGGTGTGGGGTAGATCTTGTCCATTTCAAATCCTCTTTCCTTCCCAGCTAAGATTCTGCACCATTCTGATCTTATTAGGTACATGCTGCCTATCCAAATAGCTGAGAAATTTCAGGAAGAAGGGTCTTGGTTGTTCTACTTGCTTCAGCATGGGTCTGAGTGCCTGATGACCCCTTTCAATAATATACATTTTTCCACTGAGTGGGGGAACAGCCAAGTTTTCACAAAGGACTTGAGTGAAGTGGACATCATTAGTTCCTTCTTAGGATTTGGGCAAATGAAAACTAATTGTATTTACTTCTACTTCTCCCCTGCACGTCATCCAATTTTAGCTCAAGCTGAGTAAGTTTATGTCTTAAGGCACATCATTCGGGTTCTGTTCTGTAATGCCAGTCCTCCACAGATGAGATCCTTACCTCTGCATCACCTACTCTTCTACTCAGCTCCTCAGACTTTTCTCTAATTGCTTAGGTGTCCTCTAGAAGAGTGAGTATTGTTTCTTTTATACAGTTTAGCTCCTGAAGGAATGTTTCTTCTGTTAAGGTAGTACAGGTGGCATTTTGTATACCCATTTTCACTGGGGCCTGCTTTGCATGCTTAGATACCCCGCTCTGTCTAGGGTTGGTGGCACAGTATGCTTCACTGGTGGATTCTTCATTTCTACATCCATTTTCTTTGCTACTGTTGCTATGCAATGACTTCCTGATATTGTATTTGAAAGTAGTTCAACTTTATTTTATAAAAATAGTCAACTTTGTATGAAATAAAATTAAGTTAGATGTTGAGAGGCCTAGAGCACAGGGAAAATGCTCTTACTCCATTTGAGTCATCACATGAAGAGGTTATCATATTTAATGACCTCAAGGAGGCAGATCAGTGCAACAAAGCAGTGGGCAGAGCCAGCAGGATGCTGGAGTGCATAGGGAGGGAATCACCAGTAGAATGACAGAGGTCATGTTGCCTCTGTTTCAGTGGTTGATGAGACCCCACCTGGAGTGCTGTGTCCGGTTCTGCAGCCACATCTTAGGAATGGCATAGATAGCATGGAGGCCATCCAGATGAGGCAACTAAAATAATGTAGGGGCTGCATCATAAGCTCTATGAGGAGAGACTGAGAGATCTCAGTATGTACACCCTGTAGGAAAGCAGGGAGATGAGTGGACATGATGGAGGCACCAAACCAACTCATGAACAGGATGAACTCCACTGTGACAAAAACAAATCTTCTAGCCAATGCTTCTTTTTATTTCAAACATCTTTGAAAATGAAAGTGAAAAGGAATTTTAAGTTTTATTACAGATGTAACACTATAATTGGGCTTGATGAAGTGGTGATGACCATGAAACTGTGGCCAGTTTCCGAAAGTGTGCATACTGAAACAAAAAGAAGCATTGGCTAGAAGAACTGTTTTGTCACAGTGGAGTTCATCCTGTTCATGAGTTGATTTGGTGCCTTGTTCTTTATGTGGATGAATAAAAACTTCTGGGCAGCCTGAACTAACTAATGGGGGACATGATAGAGATCTATAAGTACCTCATGGGGGTAAATGAGGCACAGGAGGGGAATATGTTTAAGAAGAAAGGGTGCACAAGAATGAAAGGACATGCAATGACACAGCAAGGGGGGAATTTAGGAGTGACGTGAAGAAGTACTTCTTCACTGAAAGAGTGGTGGATGCCTGGAACAGTCTTCTAGCAGAGATGATGGGGTGAAAACAGCAGTGGGCTTTAAGCATGCATGGGATAGGCAGAAAGGAATCTTGGTAGGAAAGCGGAGGGAGGAAGCTGGAGATCAGGTAGGCTCTGCAATGACTGGAAGAGACAAAATGGGCAGACTCGGTTGGCTAAGTGTCCTTAGCTGCTGGCAAATTGTATGCTTCTATGTTAAAACTGCCACAATAACCGAGTATGACATCATACCCAGTTAATATGCTGTATTTGATTGCACTGATAATGCAGTTGATAAAAGGACCACTGGTTATTATATTATGAAATACCAAGGTACATAAGGAAACTACCTTGTTGTATTCTGGAACAACTATTTAACAGCCTGGAAGATAATCATAAGGCAATGTCTAAACTCTATAGTTTATTGCAGAAAGCCTGTCAATTTGAACTTTCTCAATTAAGGGTCTCTTGGGAGAAAGACTTAACTCCTAAATTCTCTGCACAACACTGGAATACTCTTCATACTTCTTACCACCACACATCCAAAAATACAAACTTAAAATATTTTTCATTGATTATGCTAAACACCAGCTAGATTACATGAGTTCAGCACCACTATACAGCTAGACACCCTAGGTGTAAGACAGCAAAGAGTACACTCTCTCACATTTGCAACATGCTCTTTGTTGAAATGTTATTGGATTTCAATTTTAAACAGGAGCTAAAGGCATTTTAGGGATGGATTTTCTGTTTGAGCAAGGATTTATCCTTTTAAATTACATTCCTGACATTTGAATAAATAATAAAAAGCTAGTTATTTTGTTTATTTTTTTTATTTTTTATTTAGTTGTTTAACCAGGTATAGCACACTAAGCTGAAAGCTTTTTTACAGTTTATAGTGTATGGTGGAACACAATTGCCAATAGAAATCCATGTGTAAAATGTCCTTGTTGTGCTGCAGTACTGATGTCATGATGTTGTTGTGCTGCACTGAGGACATCACTACTGCAGCACAGCAACACAGAATGTCTTCGTATGGCCGCTTTGTTCAGAACACGGCACCTGATGAAGTGGCAGCTGCGGCGAGATAGAGGTGATCCCGGACATGCACAATGTCTGGAAGAACTGAGACAGTAATACTGAGGTTCATACTGAAAAGTGTATGGAACAAGTAGGTATAGCGCATATATACTCCGATGTATACTAATCCCTAAAAAATGGTAGTTTAACTCCAGATACAATGTATCTGTCCAATCTTTATTTCAATGCAGTTTCATGTTTACTTAGTATAATAGTTTCCAGAAGTGAATTCCATAAGTTAGCAATTCTGATAGTAAAAAAAATATTTACTATGTGTAAGCTTAAATGTTTTCCCTATTATTTGTAAGGGGATGACCTCTAGTATTCTTACTCTCAGGTTTGAAGGAGATGTTGAGATCAGTCAATAAAATTGCGTCTTGCATAACATCAAACAAATAGCAAATCACAGCACATTCTCCTATTTTCTATAAACATTAAGTTCAATTGGTCCAGCCTGTCCTTATATTCTAGATTTTTCATCCCCACAATGACTTTTGTGTATTTGCTTTGTACTTTTTCAATTGTATCTCTTTCTTGTTTCCTGTGAGGGAACCACAGGGAACCATATTTGAGATGCATATTCCAACTGTGGTCTCACATAAGCATGATACAATTGTGCAAGTACAGATTTTTCTCTTGTTCTTATGTTTCTTTTTATAGACCGAATAATTGAATTACATTTTTTTATTGCAGCATAAGTTTGGGCATCTGTATCAAATTTATCGGACGTCACAAAACTCAGTTCTCTTTCTGAGGTGCATTTAGCTAATGGTTTTCCAAATAAAGTATATGATGCATTGCTATCTTTCCATTACTGCAACATAACTAGAACTTATTCACACACGTTGAACACAGGCTTGCACTAATGATTGCCCACATACTACAAAAAAATCACAGAATCATAGAAGTTGTTGGCAGATAAGGACCTCTGGTCCACCTAGTCTGCCCTATTTTCTCTACCTACAGTGCCATCGCAGACCCAGTTCAGTCTCCTGGTTTTACACCCACCTGCCATTCTTCTAATATCCCCTTGTGTCCATCTCTTTATGTCTATCCCATGCATTCTTGAATCCTCTAACCATTTTAGCCCCCATCTCCTTCACTGGGAGGCTGTTCCATGCATCCATATTTCTCTCCATGAAGAAATACTTTCACACATTTCCTCTGAGCCTCTGCCCCTCCAGCTTCATAATATGACCTCTTGTCCCAAAGCATCTTTTTCTCTGGAAAACGCTCCCTTCCTGAACCTTGTTTATTCCTGTAAGGTATTTGAATATTTCTATCATATCCCCCTTTCCCTCCTTTCCTCTGGGGAGTACATATTTAATTCCTTAAGCCTTTCTTTGTATGGCTTTTGATGCAGGCTGTGCACCATTTTGGTTGCCTTCCTTTGTACCACCTCCACCTTTCTATGTCCTTTCAAAAATGGGGCCTCCAGAAATGGACACAGTACTCGAGGTGGGATCTCATCAATAATCTATACAGGGTATTATTACCTCCCTTTTTCTGCTGGTGATACCCCTGCCTGTGCATCCTAGCATCCCGTTATCCTTCTCCACTGCCTTCTCACATTGTTTAGCTACCTTCAGGTTATCAGAAATGATTATCCCAGGTCCTTTTCCTGTTTTGTGACTGCTAGTACCTTTCCTCCCAGTTGGTATGTTGACCGGGGTTTCTGTGGGTTTTATGTGATAAGGGTGACTCCGTGTGAGTGAGTCCCCAAAGGGTGAATGCAGGACACAGACTGCTAAAAGGGTGATGGGGGAATACAATGAGCAGTGGAGAGAGTGCAGACAGGAGGCAGAGGCTGCAAGAAAGTGTCCCAATCTGTGACAGTGCAATGGGGTAAAAGGTAGCAGGTGAGCCCACCATGGCGATGGGCACAGAGCGTGTGCACCAATGCACCAGAAAAAGAGTGCCCTGTAGTGGGCAATGGGATGGGGTGAGTGGCACAAGGTGACATGCCCTGGGCATCCACCAGGATGGTGTGGGGGTGGCCAGATGTGGACAGCACAGATAGAGGCACGAGACCTCCATGGATGGATGAAAACTGCATGGCATACCCGTGTACAGGGCAGGCATGCCATGATAGGGCTGTGTCAAGCAATGCATAGTGGGGGGGGTTGCAGCAGACCACAATGGACAGCCACGGGGACATGGTGCCCGTAATGTGTGCAGCACAGTGTGGACCCAGAAGTGGCCATGTTGGTGGGCATCTGCAGCAGTGATGCATTGGTGTGGACTATGGCCTGATCATGGTGGGGGCTCCCATGGGCCTGCTGTTGTGGGAGGCTCTGCCATGGTGGTGGTGGTCCACTGGGCTTGGGGAGGACCGTGGTCTGTGAAATCTGGCTGTGTATGGCTGGTTCTTGAGTCCTGTCATCTCACCACTCTGCCCATGGCTGTTCTATGTCACCTATCCACCCTGTGCAGTCATGGGTACGTTTGTGCTATACGCCTTCCCAGGCCCCTTCTTGGTAGCTCTCGCCATTCCTGTAGAATGCATCCTGCACTCGCTTCTATGCTGCAGGAGCTTGGTGCGCTTGCACAGTTGCCTGTAGCTACTCTGGGTCTCACCCTTACCGAGCTGCAGCCTCAGGCACTCTTGTACTGCCATTCTGCGTATTTGGGTGGTCGCCTTTTAGGCAGTCGCTCAGTAGGGATCGCCCACCCTTACCATGCTGTAGATTTAGCTTTCTTCCTGGCTGTTACCTTTCTGTGCCCCAAGTGCATGATTGTGCACTGTTTTGCATTGAAACTCAGCCACCAAACCCTTGACCATTCTTCTATCTTTTTTAGATCATCCCTCATCCTTTTCACCCCTCGCAGTGTGTTTACTCTGTTGATGATTTTTGTGTCATCCATGAACAGGTATATTTTTCCTTCCAGCTCTTCTGCAATGTCACTAATAAAGACATTGAAGAGGACTAGGCCTAGAACTGACTCATGTGGCACCCAACTGGTCACTTTGCCTTCTTCAGAGTGGGTGCTATTTGCCACCACCCTCTGACTCCTGCTGCTTAGCCAAATCTCTACCTATTTTACTTCTTTAGGACCTAATCCTGGGCTACCCAGCTTGCTCAACAGTCTTCTATGCAGAACGGTGCCAAAGGCCTTTCTGAAATCCAGGTAGGCCATATCTACTGCTCCTCCCTGATCTATTTCCTTGGTCACCCAGTCAAAGAATTCAATCTTGTTTGTCTGGCAAGACCTCCCCATGTGAAACCATTTCCTCAGATCCTGAAGACTACTGTTAACAAGGTATTCCACTATCCTTTCCTTCAGCAGTGATTCCATTACTTTTCCCTCTACTGAGGTTGTGCTGACAGACCTGTAATTTCCTGCCTCCTCCTAATTACCACTTTTGTGGAGTGGAACCACATCTGCTCTCCTCCAGTTCCATGGTACCTCCCCTGTTTCTAGTAACAAGTTGAACAAGGCTGTCAGAGGTGCTTCCAGCACTTCCCTGAGTTCCCTCAGTATGCTGGGGTGCACCCCATCTGGTTGCATTGCCTTGTCTATCTTTAATTGTGTTAGTTCCTTAAGGACTCTTTTCTCTGTGAAAGGACTAGTGTCTACCTTCCATCCCTTAATATCCTTGTCCTTTATTGTTGGTCTGTTACCTGCCATTTCCTCTGTAAATACTGAAAAGAAGTATTTGTTCAATATGTCTGTTTCTTTGTGGTCCTCTTCTACACAAACCCTTCCTTCCCATTTTAGTCTTACTATCCCTCCCTCCTTCCCTTGGTCTTTCTCTTTATGTATCTAAAATATGATTTTTCTCCTTTCTCTACTGATTTAGCAATATTAACCTCTGTTTATGTTTTTGCACTCTTATCTGCCTTCCCTGCTTCAATTTGTTTCTCTTGGTAGTTCTCCCTATCCTCCTCCTCCTCCTTCAGAGATTTTTTGTACCTTCTAAATGTTAGATTCTTTGTTCATACTTTTTCCACATAGAGAACCATAGTGGCCTCCAGACAAGTTTGTGTATGAGTAGCCATACACATGCAAGGCCAAGTTTCCCATCCCATTTTCAGGGGTGACCCAGAATTAGTTACAGGCAAAAATGCATAGAGTGTACAGACATTAGGGTAAACAATGCAAAAAGATACTATACAAGGCAATTACAAAAACTGTTGAAACAATAGACACAACATCCAGGGTATACAGATGATCAAAGTATTAGTTACGAGATTTAATCTGCAAGGTAAAGGAGGGTGGAGCAGAATTCCAGTTAGGGGAGACATTTAGGTACATACTGGAGGTATGACACTTACAGCTTGCTATTGAAATGAGATTGTCCTTAAGGGCAAGTTCTTTTTTTATTTATTCTTTATGCTCCCTTGCCATGGCTTTGCCCCCAGATTACCCCCAATGCCCCAAACACTCCAACTGCAGGGAATCAACCTCGCAAGTTTGCCCCTGCATGGTAGTGCCATCCCAAAAAATGGTTCTGACTGCCATGGTGAGCCAGTGGAAGCTACGCCAGGAGTCGGTGGACCACCGATCTGGGAGGTCCGAACTCATGGGGGGATTCTTCTCATTACTGCCCACTTCCAGAGAGCAGAAGCATTCAAGGGAGTCCATGGAGATGTGCTCACACAAAAACATGATGCCACTCCAGACCCCAGCAGTCACCCTCCCCTCTCACATGACAGCCCTCATTGCACTGCCACCCATGGTCAACAGGTGGCAGTGATACAGTGGGTATGGCTACCCACTCTCCTCAGAGGAGGAGAGCATCCTGTAGGTTACTTAATCCTCCTCCCCCTGGCCAGCCATCTGGCAATGTAGACTTGTTCCCAAACACAGCTCATCGGTGTCATGAGCGGTAATAGACGAGGGTGGAATGGGTGCGCATAGGTAGACTCTGTGTTTTAAATCCCATTTCCTCCTAACAAATGTGATTTAACTTATAATCACAATTATGTTCTTAGAACCAAGCGCTTCCTAGGGATTAACACTTTTTTTTTAATTTAGTTGTTTAACCAGGTATAGCACACTAAGCTGAAAGCTTTTTTACAGGAGCGACCTGGTGGTAACAGCCCTCGTTTGTGCCTTAGACCATTAGACATTTCCAGCTGGCATTATTGTCAAGGAAATGCCCTGCTGTTTTGGCATTATTGCTTAAACAATCCTTAGGGGTTGTGATAAAAGTGCGATTAAAATTCTTAGAACCCCAAATTAATTTGAACCCAAAGTGGAGTTGTTACAAAGTTTTACTTCACTGGCGAAGTTCCATCAAAGTTGTAAAATTCACCTTCACAAAAAACTTTGTGAATTGTCACTTCGCAGTGAGTTTTCCTTGGGAAGTGACACTTTTTCAGGTTAAGTCAGGCAAAGTCATGGTAAAGTTGCAACGTCGCCATCAAACTTGCATGACTTCACTGGAAAAAGTGCAATGCAGGCCAGTCAAAAACTTAGAGAAGTAGGCACTTGGTGAATTTGCCAGACTTTGCACAACTCTGTATCTAAGAGTCTTAGCTGGCATTTTCCCATACTTCTGAACCAAATAATAAAATAGAAAAACAGATCTTTGGTGAAACTGATTATCACTGCTAAATATAGCGAGGATGCAGTAGCTGTCATCCAGGAGGTGAAGGCTATACCAAGCAGTGGTGCAGCAAGTGAAGGAAAGTATGTCGAGAATGATTGGAAAAAAATAGGACTGTGCAAAATGCAGAATTCCACCATCAGAAGTGGTGTGGAATAGAAATCCTGCCTCCAAAATGCTTTTCAGAATTTACTTTTAAATTCTGTGGCATTCCAAAGAAACTGTGGAATTCTTTTCCATGGATAATGTAAACAAAAGAATATTTTTCTGAGAATTACTAAAAAAGAATCTGCAGTTTATATAAATTGCATTTAGTGGGCTTGCTTGTGGCAGGGAAAAAAGAAAAACATCTGAAACAGGAAGGGATATAAACATGTGGGGAGTGGTGCATTGCACTGGCTGTGGAGCAGCAGTCTTCTGGGAGACATTCTGGAGACTGCGTTGCTGTCCTATTTGCAGGCACCTCTCTGGTCTTAGGGATGAGGTTGCTCGTCTCCATGATGACCTGACAAAGATTTGGGAAACCTGCTCCCCCACCCAGGGGTCACCCAGGCCACTGCCACTACCTCAGAGGTTGCCAAGAAAGAGAAGTGGTTGGACCATGGTGGACTCAGGGAGGGTGAGGGTGGTGGAACAGAGGTACATCCCTCCAGTTGTGCCACTCTACAATTCATTCACCCCTCTGACAGAGCATGGTTCCTCTATGGAGACACCTGCAGTGGAGACCAAGGAGGATGCTGAGAACCTTCACAATGGAGACCCACAGGAGGGTGTCACAGGACCCCAAAGGGGAAAGAAACAACTCCTGGTGGGGGACTCAATTGTTAGGGGGTAGAACTGGGGGAGGGAGGGGAAAGAGAGGCTTGGAGGGACAGGAAATGAATCCACAGGATCGTGGGAGCAGCTGCAAGGGAGAGTGAGCTGGATGTCATTGTCCACCTAGGGATCAATGACCTAGCTGACAATGGGATCAGAGCAGTGCAACAGGAGTTTGTGAAGTTGGGGAGGGGCCTTAGACAAGTAGCACACATGGTAACTTTCTTGGAAGTGCAACCTGTCTATGGCATAGATGAGGCTAGAGTACTCTGCACCATGGGATTCAATGACTGGTTGAAAAACTGGTGCAGAGCTCAGGGATTATGCTTCATTGGGGACTGGGGCTTCAAAAGGATGGTTGTAGGCCTATATTAGTGAGATGGTCTGCATCTGTCCAGGAGGGGAACCAGGATCCTAGGACAGGTTTAAATGCTTCATTGGCAAGCACTTAAACTAGCCAAGGGGGAAGCACTGAAAGGAAATCCTAGCCCCCCTAAAGAAAATCAGGGTAGTTAATGAGGTAAACACCAAGATAGAGCAGAGGCAGGGATAAATGGAGAAAAAAACAAAGGCAGTAAGGACAGGGATAGGGCAAAAAGAAATAAGGCCATAAAAAATGGAAGGTAATGACTACCAATGCCCATAGTCTAGGTAAAAAGCTCCCCAAAATAGTGGCCTTGATGGAAGAGGGATGTCTGGATATTGTGGCAGTCACAGAAACATGGTACATAGAGTACTATGACTGGAACATCAACATATCAGGGTACACAATCTATAGGAGGGACAGAGAGGGTGGACGAGGAGGAGGAGGAGGAGTAGCTCTCTATGTATGAGAAGGGATCAAAGCAACAGAACTAAAGGGTAAACTGGGAGGAGAGGAGGCACTGTGGGTCACCTTGGAGACTGGAAATGGCACCACAATCCGCACAGGGGTTATATACAGACTCCCATCTCAGGGGGAGGAAATGGACAAGGAAATGATAGAAGGCATCCTTAGGATGGCAGAGAAATGGGAGATATTGCTGATGGGGGACCTGAATACGCCAGATGTTAACTGGAGCACCTTTGCTGCAGTCACATCCAAGAGTGGGACCATTCTCGATGCCCTACAGAGGGCATGCCTCAGACGGCTAGTTTTGGAACCCACTCATGAGGGAGCAATCTTAGACCTGGTACTCTCAAATGGGGACAGAGAGAGGATCTCAGATCTAGAAGTGGGTAGTCATCTGGGAAGAAGTGACCATCAAACAGTGTGGTTCACGATAAACATAGCTGTAGAGTCAAGCCATACAAAAGTGAAGGTACTGGACTTCAGGAGGGCTGATTTTGTCAAAATGGGAGAGTGTCTCAGAAAAGCACTAGCAAACAGGCAAGAAGGTGGGGTGGAGCAACAATGGGGAAACATCAAAACCGCCACCACAGAAGCAAGAAGCCTTTGTGTGAAGCAAGTGAACAAATCAAAACAAAAGAGAAAACCACTATGTTCTCAAAAGAAGTGGTGGGGAAGGTTAGGGAGAAAAAGATAGCATTCAGGAAGTATAAGGAAACACAGAGGGAGCAGGACAGAGAACTGTACCAGTTAAAGAAGAAGGAAGTGGGGAAGGCAGTCAGATAGCAAAGGACCAAACTGAGGAAAGGATAGCCAACTCAGTTAAGAAAGGGGATAAAACCTTTTATAGGTACATTATGGAGCAAAGAAAGACTAAGGCAGGGATATTGAGGCTGAATAAAGAGGATGGTGGTTGGGCAGAGAGTTACAGTGAAAAAGCAGGGATACTGAACAAATACTTCTGCTCAGTATTCACAATGGAAGAGCATGGGGAGATACCTAATCCAGTCAATAGAAGCACTCTGGATGAAGGGTTGATACTAAAGGAATAATGCATGACAGGGTGTGTGTCATGCTGGGATAACACCATGCCTGGGGGGTTGGGCACGAGGCTGCAGGCCGAGTGCATCCAATGCCCCAGCCATGGCATTATACCAGCATGACACACACCCTGGAGTGCATTATTCATATTATACAATGGCTTGTTGTTATATATAAAATAAAAAAAATAATTTTAAAGAATTTTTTTTTAGAGTGGAAAAATATTTTTGTTTGTTAAATGGAGATGTAAAAATAGATTTCTAGCTCCAAGAGGTCATCTGCATTGATTCAAGGTCCTGAGACCAGACCTATGGTGTTATGCTGGAAAAACACCATAGGTCCAGCCCCAAACTGACCAATCACAGTCCAAGATTCTTTCTTGCCATTGTATAATAGTAATTTCACATAAGAAAGGGTTCTGAAAGAACTCCTAAAACTGAAGGTGGATAAAGAAATGGGGCCTGATGGGGTTCACCCCAGAATTCTGAAAGAACTAAAAAAAGAACTAGTAACACCACTGACTACCCTTTTTAATAAATCATGAGAGGATGGTGTGGTACCTGAGGACTGGAGGAGGGCAGATGTGATTCCCCTTCATAAAAGTGGGAGCAAGACAGAGGCAGGAAACTACAGACCTGTCAGTTTAGTGGTAGGGAAAATGATGGAATCACTTCTGAAGGAAAGAATTGTTGAGCATCTAGAGGCCAATGGGACACAGGACCCAAGGCAGCATGGATTCACAGTGGGAAGGTCATGTCAGACAAATCTAATTGATTTCGTTGACTGCGTAACCAAAGTAGTAGACCAGGGAGGGGCTGTGGACATGGCCTACCTAGACTTTAGCAAGGCATTTGACACAGTCCTGCACAAAAGATTAATAAAAGAATTAGCCAGCCTGGGAGTGGGTCCCAGGGTGGTTGCCTGGGTAAAACACTGGCTGGACAACAGGACACAGAGGATAATAGTAAATGGAATCCACAGTGAAGAAAGGGGTGATACTATTGGGGTACTGCAGGGTTCAGTACTGAGGCCAGTCCTTTTTAATGTCTATGTATGTGACATTGCAGAGGGACTGGAAGGAAAAGTATGTCTCTTTGCAGATGACACAAAGATCTGCAAGAGGGCTGATATGCAAGGTGGAGTGGAAAGGATGAAAAAGGACTTGGCAAGGTTGGAGGAATGGTCAAATGTATGGCAGCTTAGATTCAATGCAAAGAAGTGCAAAGTAATGCACCTGGGAAACGAAACCCAAGGGAAGAATATGCAATGGGGGGGTGAGATACTGACAACAAAAATGGAAAGAGACCTGGGGGGTAGTCATATCAGATGACCTAAAGATGGGAAAGCAATGTGAGAAGGCAGTAAGGAAGGCTGTGGGGATATTGGATTGCATAGGGAGCAGGATCACCACTAGAAAACAAGAAGTTGTTGTCCCTCTCTTCAGACAGTTGGTAAGACCACATCTGGAGTACTGTGTACAGTTCTGGAGAACCCCATCTCTGCAAAGACATAGACAGGGTGGAGACTGTCCAGAGGAGGGCAACCAGAATAGTGCAGAGTCTGCACCAGAAGACGTAGGAAGAAAGACTAAAGGAGCTTGTGAAAGAATGTCCAAGTCTCTCCAGAGATTCATTCCTTTCTCTAGTAAAAGACTACGGCAGTACCGCTAAGATCCTAATTCTTTCTCTGTTGCTTTCTTTCCTGTTTCTCATTTTCCCGCTTTTTTACAGGCTGGCCACCTGGAAATACAGGTGTCTCACTAATGCTTGTATTTTTTCTTCTTTCTCTGCACTTCTGGTGCCTTGATGTTCTCACCCCCCCCCCCAGGTAGCTAATGTAGCTAATATATCTTCACTTGTGTCCCATTATTGCAACATTATGGCACTTTGACAGTGCTAGAATTTCATTGCGCAGTGCATTCTGCAGAGAGCTTTTGCCATATGGGCATTTGCCCTGTTAGTTTTATTTAGAAACCTGCATGCAGTATACTCAGTAAAGCAGCGGTTTAAAGCTGCCAAGAAGTGACCCTCCCCCCTTCTCGCACTTGTGAGGTGAAACCCCTTTTCCTTTTTCCCCTTGTGAGATGTCCAAAGAGACCTACATGTGGAGGTATTTGTTAAACTGTTGAGTTTGCCTCGGTAGAAGCTGTATTTTAAACCTAAACCGAAACAAACACAGTTTTCTGTTTGTTTTCTTCAGGCCTAGGCATCCAAGCATAACACTGAATGATATGAAGTTCTCTCTGTTGTTAGTAACCCAGTGAAATGAATTCTTGAAAACATGGTTTTAATGTTTATGTTTTCTGCAGAATCTCCATAAGTATTAAGTTGAATAAACATAAAGTAAGAATGATAATGGCCTTACAAATGCAACACAATGCTTCTAAGAGCTCTGTGTTCCCTGTGCTGCAGCACGTTTGTAAATATAGAAAAGAAACTTCTGTACTTAAATGTGTAGAATTCTAGATAACTTTCAGCTTTTGGTTGAAAGAATGTATAACATTCTAATGTTAGTTTATTTGTTACTTAAGAATGGAAGGTCTTACCAAGGTATAAGCAGGGGGAATCTTCTAGAAGGGGTTGTCTCCTTGCAGGGATCATTATGAATGGATCCTTAGGAGTCAGCCGGCCCTCTCTTCTCCATACTTACACCTTGGGTCATTCATGGGAGGAGCCATAGAGTGCATAAAATTTTCTTTTTTTTTAAGTACTGATTCCTTTTTGTGTATATTAGCATATACTGATTACAGACAGACCCAGATAACTTTTAAAAGGTTTATAAAAGACCTTTATGTTGAATAAAGAAAGTTTAAGTTTAAAAATGTTGTGGGTAGAGTCTGATATTGTCACATACTGTTCTCTTAGGTTAAAAGGAGCCTGGACCATGTCAGATTTGTTTTGGGATCAGCTCTGGGCTGATCTACTAGGGAGTCTGTGCCTTTTTCAGACTATGTACCCTTGATGTTCCCAGGTGGCTGATGCTGTTATTGCCTGTGTGAACAAAAGTTTATTTTTGTGCCTTCTGATTTCATTTCTTATTCATGTATGAAGTGCAAGTTAATTTTGTTCTGTTTGTATCTCAATAAATATTTTTAGGCTTGGCTGCTTCTTTTAAGCCTTGCCTCTCTATAATTTGGCGTCAGTGTCCATCTTTACATCCACACCCTTTTACACTGGTGGCAGTGGTGGGATGTACTATTGTTACTGGTGCTTTCCAGTTTTTGGACACTGATTGCAGAATACAGATGCAGAATAGACTCGTGACAGCCCTAGCGGTGGGATAGCGATTGGTCTGTACAAGGCCTGGTGGACTATTAATGCTGCAGAACAGAACAGCAGAATCCTTGATCCATGGGGTTGCTACAAGGTCTGTAATGGAGAAGCTGAATATTCCCATGTTTGTAGGCCTGAATTCTGAGGTACGACAGTTGGCTATGGTGCCAGTGGAGATGAAGCTGTGTGGTGATGGTGGCCAAGGTGAGGCATCGCATAACCAGAGGATGGACCAGATGAACCTGATATGCTATATGTTTGAGCAATGGATGAATGCTGAGAGCCATTGGAGAGAGACCAAGCAGAGGTACCTGGAGCTCTGGGTCCAGTTGGAAGACACCAGGGATTTGAACAGGGAAAATGGGCTTGAGAGATTGGATTCGGAAGATGCCTGTGCAGAGTGTGCTGATTTGGAGATTCCTGTTTTGCCTATGTTCCCTGGGATTATTGGCTGGGAGATAATGGAACTGAGACATTGGAGAAGTCCACAGGGGAGACTGTTCCAGATTTTGTGTGTTCTGTGGTGACGTCTGCAGGCAGGCCAGAAGAGGAAAAGTCTACATCCAAGAATGAAGAAGCAGTGACTGCTGAAGTGACTTATATGTTCAAATGTGATAATAAGCTTATTACCGATATGTCTTGTGCTGACTGGAAACAGTTACAGGCAGGAGATCCTGAAGTGGTTCAGCTCAGTAAGTTTGCTACCAAAAAGGGGAATAGCAAAGGTAATAAGGGGGTAAGGAAGACATTGTGGTGGTATGACTTCAAGGATGGGGTACTATGCCATATGAGGCCTAACCCCCGCACCAGGCAGGTAGAAGCAAGGGTGGTGGTACCCGGTGCTTACAGGAGGGAATTGTTAGATGCAGTATGCATGAATGCTAAGCCCTCAGACCATGAGGAGGTTTTGGGACACCTTACTCCACACTATCACTGGCCAGGGGTGTATCAACAGGTAGCATCCTATATAAAGGGCAGAACTGTCAGCCATCAAAGGGAGATTACAGAACATGGGAGAGGACTAGCCCAGAGGGTTGAAGTTCACAAAAAGTGGCACCCTTGGAGAAATGGGAGGTTCACATGTAGAGTAATGGGCTCCAGATGGTGGACAGCTGTTCCAAAGTATTGTAAAGAAGGCCCAGCTTTAGACATACCCATCCAGAAAATATATGGGACATGGTTACATGACAGATATATGTTGTGGTGACTTGTAACTCAGGTTAGGGTATGGGTAAATGGAAGGAGACTCCCAAAGTGTTTTTGTACATTGATAGGTTATGGTAGAAAGGTTTATTTTACCTAAGGAATCCCTGGGGTGAGGTATAGGCATGAGGAAGGACCATAGCTCCAACCCCTTCCTGGTAAGGATGTAAGAGGATTGGCATTGCGATACATAATTTTGTGGGAGTTAGCATTGTCCAGTTAAATAGTAGCAAATGCTGACTAAGCACTGAGTACACTTTCAAAACAAGAAAAAAAAAGTTATGAAAACTAAGATCTGACAAGAAGCAGTGAAGAGTATATACGAAAACAATGATGTAACTTCAGTATAGTGACCATTAATGGTTCAAAGAATTTAAAGAAAGTTTCACATAATGTTTTATATGAAGTGATTGCATATTGTTCGCATTCTGAAAAGAGACTAGAGAAGAGGCCTTAATTCTCCTATGAATCTGCATATGCCTCTCGGATCACAAATAAACATTTGTTAGGGGTTTACTATCAGAGGGTACACTCTAGAAAGAGGGTATCTGATAATAATATTGTCAAAGATGCATACGCTATTTATGAACAGATATAAGTATGTATTCCAGTTACCAATTCCTGATGACAAGTATTTATGCAGGAAGTGTAAGACTGTTATTTTGAAAGATGCTTGGTGGAACAAGATAAATGACCCAGGGTAATTGAGGAGACAGTATTTCTTTAGGAGGAATGTTTATGCTGTGTTGCTACTTCAAAAAGGTCCCCAAGGTGGAGCTTTGGGAGTGGGTGGGCTAAAGCTCCATCTCTCCCTCATTAAAGTGAGAGATCTAACACTGTGCATATAAAGGTCCTTAGGTAGTTACCCGGTAGCTTCCTCTTAAGTGGGGAGGAGTGTGAAAGAATGTCCAAGTCTCTCCAGAGGTTCATTCCTTTCTCTAGTAAAAGACTACTGAGGTAGTGCAAGGATCCTAATTCTTTCTCTGTTGCCTTCTTTCCTGTTTCTTATTTTCCCACTTTTTTCCAGGCTGGCCACCTGGAAATACAGGTGTCTCACTAATGCTTGTATTTTTTTCTTCTTTCTCTGCACTTCTGGAGCCTTGATGTTCTCACGCCCCCCCCCCCGGTAGCTAATGTAGCTAAAATATCTTCACTTGTGTCCCATTATTTCAGCATTATGGCACTTTGACAGTGCTAGAATTTCATTGTGCAGTGCACTCTGCAGAGAGCTTTTGCCATATGGGCATTTGCCCTGTTAGTTTCATTCAGAAACCTGCACGCAGTATACCCAGTAAAGCAGCGGTTTAAAGCTGCTGAGAAGTAACCCCCTCGCACTTGTGAGGTGAAACCCCTTTTCCTTTTTTCCCTTGTGAGATGTCCAACGAGATCTCCATGTGGAGGTATTTGTTAAACTGTTGAGTATGCCTCGGTAGAAGCTGTATTTTAAACCTAAACCTAAACAAACACAGTTTTCTGTTAGTTTTCTTCAGGCCTAGGCATCCAAGCATAACACTGAATGACATGAAGTTCTCTCTGTTGTTAGTAACCCAGTGAAATGAATTCTTGAAAACATGGTTTTAATGTTTGTGTTTTCTGCAGAATCTCCATAAGTATTATAGTTGAATAAACATAAAGTAAGAATGATAATGGCCATACAAGTGCAACACAATGCTTCTAAGAGCTCTGTGTTTCCCTGTGCTGTAGTACGTTTGTAAATATAAAAAAGAAACTTCTGTACTTAAATGTGCAGAATTCTAGATAACTTTCAGCTTTTGGTTAAAAGAATGTATAAAATTCCAATGTTAGTTTATTTGTTACTTAAGAATGGAAGGTCTTACTGAGGTATAAGCAGGGGAAATCTTCTAGAAGGGGTTGTCTCCTTGCAGGGATCATTTTGAATGGATCCTTAGGAGTCAGCCGGCCCTCTCTTCTCCATACTTACACCTTGGGTCATTCATGGGAGGTGCCATAGAGTGCATAACATTTTCTTTTTTAAGGACTGATTTCTTTTTGTGTATATTAGCATATACTGACTACAGACAGACCCAGATAACTTTTAAAAGGTTTATGAAAGACCTTTATGTTGAATAAAGAAAGTTTAAGTTTAAAAGTGTTGTAGGTGGAGTCTGATATGGCCACATGCTGTTCTCTTGGGTTAAAAGGAGCTCCTAGCCTGGACCATGTCAGATTCGTTTTGGGATCAGCTCTGGGCTGATCTACTGGGGAGTCTGTGCCTTTTTCAGACTATGTACCCTTGATGTTCCCAGATGGGTGATGCTGTTATTGCCTGTGTGAAGAAAAGTTTATTTTTGTGCCTTTTGATTTCATTTCTTATTCGTGTATGAAGTACGAGTTAATTTTGTTCTGTTTGTATCTCAATAAATATTTTTAGGCTTGGCTGCTTCTTTTAAGCCTTGCCTCTCTATAATTTAGTGTCAGCGTCCATCTTTACATCCATACCTTTTACAGAACTTAAGTTGTATAGCCTCGAGGAAGGGAGTGAGGGAGGGACATGATAGAAACTTTAAAATACCTCAAGGGAATCAACAAAGTCCAAGAGGGTAGCATCTTTCAGAAAAAGAAATATGCAAGAACAAGGGGGCACAATTTGAAGATAGAGGGGGGATGGCTCAGAGGTAATGTGAGGAAGTATTTCTTCCCAGAGAGGTTTGTAGATGCATGGAACAGCCTTCCTGAGGAGGTCATAGAGTCAAAAACCATGGGGGCATTTAAGAATGCATGGGACAGACATAAGACAATTCTAGTGGGGGATAGTTGGAAGTAGGCTGTTGATTAACCAGGCTCTGCAGCTTATCCATTAGGTAGGGAAATGGGCAGACTAGGTGGGCCAAGCAGTCCTTATCTGCCATCAGATTCTATGTTTCTATGTTTCTAGGGAGATTCTGCCACTCTTGAGGACTGACCTTTTCTTAAATCTGTTGCAACAGTTCTTCTATTTGTTAACATAATCTATCCTTTACAAATTCTAGTCCAATAGGTTGGCCACCTATGGGCGCCCCCTCCCCATTCTTGACTATGCTATAGCGTCCTCTTTAATTTTCCTTTTCCCTCTAAGGCCCTCGTACAGGGAGGTTATTGTGGTTACTGCTGAGCTGATGTAAAACAACAGGCTGTGTTCCTCATTGTTGGGTTTAGTATGCAATTGCACTATGTCATAAAATACCTTGATGTATATGTCTTATGTGTATGAAACCTGTAAATGCTGAAGATACCATGGCACTAAGTGTTTTTGATAAACGTAAAAAGTTACTATGGGACTGTATTAGAAAAGTTAACTTACCGGAGTAGAGATATCAGAACCCCCCACATTGTGTTAAAATTCATGTAATTACAGATTGTTTGAGAGGCCATTGGGCACCATGAATTCTAGCTTGGTGATTTGCATAAACATCCCATGATGATTTGCATTATGTGGTTATCTATGATGTTGTGTTAGTTCCAAGTCATAATAGTGATCACAAAACAGGGATTGCTATTATCTTTCTTTATTTCTTTATTTAGAGTATAGGATTACAAGTACCTTTGAGCCAAGGCTCTTTTACAAAGGTTCCATGTTAACTTGAGGTACAATACAGACATTACATAGAGTTGAGTAACAATGCAGAAATGGTGCACAGACATTTTTAAGCAGCTGAAATACATTATATTGAGGGAAAGTGAGTACCAGGGGGCAGGGTAGCCAGAAGTAACTGAGGCTTGAAATGGACACAAAAAGAGTGGTGCAGCCGTGGGCATTTGTCAGGCCACAAAAAAGTGCTTGGGGTAGGGGGCAAAAACAGGAGGAGAGGGAAGGCTGTAGGAAGAGGAAGACAGAAGGTAGGAGTAGAAGTGCTATGGTGAGTGTATATCGCCGAAAAGCATATTGGTGATATACACTTCTCAGCAACCTCACTTCCGAGAACACTTAGTGTTTTTGCTGGGGAGGGCTGTGCCTGATTTTGGATTACCAACTCCGGGGGGGGTGAATGTTGAGGAGGAGGAGGAGGAGGCAACACTAGGTGTAGGAGTAAAAAAAGGCAGCCTCAAGCAGTGGCAAAAATTTCTCCCCCCAATCTAGCCCGAACCCAGTGCCTACTGCACCCAGAGTCAGCCACCCTCACTACCACACCACAGGGCTGGCTCTTATGCAGAAGGCACACACCCTATCTAAAACCTCTTCCCTATCCTTCCCCTCCTCCCTATCCCTCCCCTTCTGGTCGCCATCCTCACTGTTCCATCACTACCCTTGCAGGGTAGTGCATGATGATAGCGCTAAAAATGCAACGCTGTTTTTGCTATCAATCATTTTTAATTCCTACCATCACTGGATATCTGTTGTATTTCTTTGAAATTTGGCTCCATTGTGAATGCCCTTTGAGGTAACCCTTACTTCAGTGCTTCTGCACCGATATTCTTTGTCTTTAGCTTGTTTTTGAGTTTTTTCTGTTTTTGAGCTTCCCATCACCCAAATACACAAGACAAACATAGGGACTGAATAATTTTCACTAAAGCTCTAGATCAGTAGATCAGTGGGTCATTAGAAGCTGTCTAAGTGCAGAAGAAGGACATGCATAGTCTGTTGCTGCGAACTGATATATTGAAGAAGGGATATGCCATTGCTTAAGGTTATCCCTTGTGTTTTAAATAAACATCACACAGAGATTGTGTGTTGAACCTGAAGTTCTGTGTCTGGTCCATCTGTCATCCCACAACCACTCCACATACTTGGTGCTAGAAGTGGGATCACTTGCTGTAAATGTCTGGACTGGGCTAGGGGGACATTTTTCGGTGGATAACTCCCAGATATCCCAGGTGGACTGATGCACCAGAAGTTGCCAGAGGAGCACCCAGAGAAGAAAGTCAATGGAGTTCTGATCAGAACCATGGCCAACAGACTAGGAGAGAGGCTACTGTCTGGACTGGACCTGGGAGCTTGGAAGAAGGCCAAGCCAGAAGATGATGAAGAGATGCAAGTGGATAAGGAAGAATTGAGATAACTGCCTCCTCTTGAAGATGCTCCAGCTGAAGATGTAGGGGAGTTGTTGAAATGGCTCTGCATAAAACATGTGCAGATGGAAAGAGAAAGAGACATTGAACAGAGAAGGCAAGATGCCAAATGGGTGGTTACCATGAGGGTCTTGCATGCCATCAATGCAAGACAAACAGAAAGAGCCAGTAGCCCAAAAGAGATTAAACTGTCTAAACATTTGGACAGTGATGACATTGAAGCCTACCTCCCAGCATTTGAGGTGATTGCTTCAACATGCACATGGCCAAGGGAATAGTGGGTTGTTTGACTGGCACCACACCTGACAGGCAGTGCCCAGTTGGTTTATAGCCACATGAACTCCTGAGAGTCAGAGGACTATGACCGTGTGAAGCAGGAGATCCTCAGGTGCTATGACATAAACACTGAAACCCATCACTAGAGGTTTAGGTTTTTTTAAATGTAGTCACTGGATATCCCCTGAGAGAGATTTATGCCCATCTCAAGAAGTTCTGCTACAAATGGTTGCAGCCAGATAACAAGAGGAAGGCCCAACATCTAAAGGAGGTAATTATTGAATAGTTTATTAAAGTTTTACCCCAAGATGTACAACTTTGGATTTGGGAGCATAAGCCTGATTCCACCGATAAAACCATCATACTGGTGAAAGACTTCCTGGCAGCTCAACCATCCAGACGTAGAGAGTTCCAAGTGACTTCAGCAGCTGCAACCACCAGCAATCTGGTAAGAAATTCTTTTACTTATAAACCGTCAAATCCAGCCCCAGTGAAACAACACTCGAGAGCAGAGAGAGGGGGCAAATTCCAGTAGCAGAGATGGTATGTCATGGGTGCCAAAAGAAGGGACATTATGCAAGAAATTTTCCTAACATAAAGAAAGAGACAGCTCACCTATCCTTAGCAAACTGAGGTGACTTTATGGTTACTGTGCAAATTGGATCACAGCAGATGATGGGACTGATTGATTCTGGGAGCTGCCAGACTCTTGTGTGAGCAGATCTAGTAACTGGGAATAAAAAAGGGCCAGATATAGCAGTCATCTGTGTGCATGGAGATACCCAATGCTACCCTACAGCCACCATACAAATGACTGCTCAAGAAAAGACACATGAGGTAGAAGTGGGTTTGGCATCTTGCCTACCCATACCAGTTGTTATCGGGCATGACCTCCCAGACTTTGCTTCATTTATACATTGTCATGTCGCTCAGGACTCTGCTGTAGTTGCCGTAACCACCAGAGCTCAAGTGAAACAGGGACATTTATCATCTGTGTTCCCATTTGATGATGTTTTTGAGGATCCTGGTAAGGACTGTAAAACTAAGGCAGAGAAGAGGAAGCTACAGAAGGACTGGATTGATACTCATGCTGGTGTGCAGGCAGACTTGGGACACACTTTTAAATGTGATTTGCAGCATAAGTAAAGTGCAGATCCTTCATGTAACCTTTTTTTCACAGGTGGGGAAGGGAGTGGAAAGAGGTTCCTCTGAGTTTGTTGTAAAACAAGTAATGCTGTACAGACAATACACTAACCCCAGAACTGGAGAGGAAGTAGACCAAGTAATGGTTCCAGAAAAATTCCTCTCATAAAATAATCAAGTACAGTATCTGGCACATGACATCCCCTTAGCAGGTCATGCAGGTAAAGAAAGCACCCTCAATAGGATATTGCCCAGCTTTTCTTGGTCCTCTATCCACAAGAACATAGCTGAGTATTATAACGCATGTGCTGAGTGTTATAAGGTAGCTCAGGCAAGAAAAAGGAATACAGTACCACTACAACCCATCCCCATTGTGACTAACTCCTTTGACACGAAAGCCATGGATGTAGCTGGCCCCCTGGAAAAGAGCTCCAAGGGTAACAGATTTGTACTGGTCATATGTGATTATGCTACCCGCTACCCAGAAGCTATCCCCATGAGAACTGTCACCACCCCAAGGATAGCAGAGGAGCTAACAAAAGTATTTAGCCACACAGGAATCCCCCAGGAATTACTTACTGATCAGGGGAGTAAATTTGATGTACACCTGCTAAAAGAATTGTACCGTCTACTGGGTGTGGTAGCAGTGCATACTTCCCCATACCACCCACAGACTGATGGCCTCATAGAGAGGTTTAATCAGACATTAAAGAGAATGTTGAGGAAGTATGTAAAAGAAGAGGGCAGAGACTAGGATAGGTACCTCGCCTATTTATTCTTTGATTACAGAGAAATCTGTCAAGCATACATTGGTTTCTCTCCTATCTCACTATTGTATGGGATGAACCTGAGGGGGCCATGGGATGTGGTTAAAAACACTGGGAAGAAGGGAAGGAGGTGGGATATCTTAATGTTGTAGAGTACATAACTCAATTATGCAAATGCCTGGTGAGGTATATCAACTTGGCATACCAGAGCTCAGAACAGAAACAAGATTTACCAAAATAAAGATACGACCAGGGTTTGAAGACTAAAACATTTCAGTCAGGGGACAAAATGTTGTTAATTCTTCCCTCCACAGAAAACAAACTTCTCATGAAATGACAGGGCACCTTCACCATTTTGAGGCAAACAGGAAAATGAATTATGAGCTTAGCATGCAAGAAAGAGACCCCCAGAACATTTACCATGTGATCTTCCTTAGAAATGATGTGAGAAGCCTACCCCTCCTTTATATCCATCATGCAGTTAGGGAGTCAGAGCTGGAGGTTGCCTATAAAAGGCTAGAGCAGTCAGAACAGTTGGGTGAGATCCAGATAAACCTTGAATTGGAGCCTCAGCAACAGAGAGATTTCCAGGAGTATTGCAAGAATTTTAGCCCATATTCACAAACATCCTGGGGTTGGCCAAAGGAACGGTGCACACCATAACTGCCACGCAAGACAAGCCAATACACCAAAAGTCGTACAGATTGCCTATGAAGGTAAAGGGGATGTGGTGATTCAGGAGTCAAAAAATGGAGCAGTTAGGCATAATTGCACCCTCAAAGAGTGCATGGTCTTCACCCATGGTCATAGTGGATAAGAAAGAGGGTGAGATCCCTCTATGCCAAGATTTTAGAAAGCTTAACAATTCATCACTATTCAGTGGGTATCCAGTGCCCCAAATAGTTGACATCTAGAGATGCAGTGAATTTAAACTTAACCGGTGAAATGCCTGCAAAGTAGGCACTTCATGTTGCCATTCCACTATGCAAAGTGGCCAGTATGAAAGCCTCACTTTGCCTTGTAATTATTACTTCTCATTGTCATTCCACCTTGATGTGAAGTAAGGTGGAATGACAAGTCTATTGGCAGCCCCCCACAAATCACAATGCTTACAGTACTGTAAGTCACATGCTTTATCCAGGCAGGAAGGAAGTGACTCATGAAAGGAGATACTTTCACGTTCTCCTGTGCAGGGGGACAGAGAGGAGGCAGTGAGATTGTGATAGCAGTTAGGAAATTTAGAGAAAGAGTGAGAGAGATAGAGAGAGACTCAACAGCTTTTTTAAAAGCTACATTTGTTCATGTTTTGTGTAAACTATTTTTTTACTTAATTTGTTCCTGCAAATTTATCTTACTTTTATAAGCTGTTGTTTGTCTGTGTCTGACTGTGTGTGTGTGTCCGTGTTGTGTGTGTCTTGTGTGTGACTGTTTTGTGTCATTGTTTGGACAGAGGGAGGGCAGTCGACTGAGTCAAGTTGAGCAGAGATGGAGCAGGGTGAGGGAATGTCTGGGGCAGGGCAGTTCCAGGACCACGGTGGCCAGGAAGCAGTGTGCACATGTGGGGGGCATCCCCGGTTGCAGGCCCCTCCAGAAGCAGGACCACCACCTCCTCAGGCAGTGTCACCACCACCACCACCAGCACCAGCTTATCCTGATCAGGATGTGCCTGCACACCCGGCCCCAAGTATGGAGCCTCAGCACCATGACCAGGCTGCCAGTGCATCTGGCCACCACCTGTGCCTGGTCCTCCTCACATCTCCCTGGTTTGGGAGTATTTTGATTGTGTTGGGGGGACAGCAGCATGGTCAGGTGCCACATTTGTAGGGTGGAGGTGCATCATGGCCCCCCATGGGACTCACCTGGGTACTGGGGGCCAGCACACCCACATGATCAACCACCACCCAGTGGAATTGCAGGCTGCCACAGAACGGGCTAAGCCTGCACCTGATGGCCCTTCTGTGGCAGAGGGTGTGGCTCTGTATGGCCATAAGATGACGAGGAGGGTCATGGCAGCACCTGCTGCTCCACCAGCACCACCCCACCCCCACCACTGGCAGCTGCAGCTGCAGCACCTGCAGACCCCAGAGAACTTCCTGTAACTCAGGCAGACATTGCAGTTCTCTGGAGTGCTGTGGACATGATGAATGAGAGGGTGAGTACTGTCAAGCAGCAGTTGGAGTGGATAGAGGCCATCAATTCAGATAATGTCCATGCTCCAACTGCTGCTGGACCACCACAGGATCCCACAGTAGTTTTTTTCCACCTACTATGTGCCTCCCACCCTCCCTGCTGTGTCATAAAAATGTATTCCCCCACCACTCCTGTATCTAAGTATGCACTTTTTCCTTGTCTTCTGTATACATAACATTTTGCATCCTGCCCCCCCTTCTGTTAAGTGTGTGTGTGTGTGCTGTTTTGGTTTTCCTTGTTTTAAGTTAAAATGATTTGTCCCTGCCATCATTATTTCAACTTAAAGGAGTAGTCCAACCCAAATTTGAAACAGCATATGTTATGCAGAGCACTTTGATGTGCAAGCAACGTCCCTCCCCTAATGTGTCTTTCCCTCTGTCTGCTATTAGGAGTTTTTAACTAAATTACTAAATTGTGTCTTCATGTTAAATTGCTTTATTGACTTTATCGCTCCGACAATGCACCCTGTGTAATGTGACAGTGGTGTAGCATAGTTCATTGAGTTACCAAATGCACAGTTCACAACAGCAGAGCTATGTAACTGACTAGCAGTTTTCATACAGAAACCCCACTCATCTAGCTCTGAGGTGCATGCTAAACTGTAACAGTTGTCTTCTATTTAAGTGTATTCATTTGCAACATCTAATGATTTGATGTTCTTCCATATGTATGTGTTGCTATCTATCCTCCTATATAGACAGCACTAAAAATACAAACAAGAGGTTACCAAAGTTTCATTACTTCATGCTTATACTGTTTATGTCCAGTCTACATGCCTGTCACACTTAAGCTGGACATTAAGTAGAAAGATAAACATGAACAAATCATTTGGTAGCACTTGATTTATTATGTGACCATCTCTGTTGCATAAAACTACTGTGGGTAATGCGGACACCACAGTAGCAATGCAACATGTGAAATACATGGTACAACTTTTATTAACGGCTTATTATCAACTAAACAGCCAATACACATTGATAAGTACCATGCCACATCAGGGGCCATTTTGACATCACTGTAGCTCTGCAGAGCCAGACTGAGGAGAGGCTCAACCACAGTTAAGAACCAGAAAGCACACAGGCAAGCTGTTTGTTACTTATAACTAAACATGAGGGTGCCACATGATGCTCCCTGGCAACCCTCGTGCTGGCCTTTGAGGGGAAAATGATGCCAAAATATCACACAGGCCCACCCTAAGCTCACCACCACATGCATCACAGGGATGCAACTGCAGCAAGGTTCTTGTTCTGCACATGGAATGCCACATCCAAACTACTCTACAAGTCAAAACAAGTCATACACCAAAGTTCCCCATGAACAAGCAAAGGCAAGGCACGATACAGCTGGATGTTACACGGTGGGCCTGAGCCACATCAGGGGTCATTTTGACATCACTGTACCTTCACAGAGTCAAACTGAGGGCAGGCCCAACCACAGTTATCAACCAGAAAGCACCCAGTCAATCAGTTTTGTATTGATACCTGTAGATACAGGCACTGCATGGTGTCCCTGGCAACCGAGTGCCAGCCATTATGGAGAAAATGATGCCAAAATATCACACAGGCCTACCCTGTGCTCACCACCATGTGCATCACAGGGACACTGCTGCTGCAGGGTTCTTGTACTGCACATGGAATGTCACATCCAAACTGTTTGAGTCAGGCCCAGGTGATATTATGCCAGCACTTGAGATTTAATTTATAGGCAGTCTCATTATAAATAAATCTGCTAAATGTTTTTGCCAGATGAATCCAAACCACTGATATTGCCCAACAGGCACTAATACATCCAGGCAATGACCAGAATCCAGTACTACACATGGTATCCCTTCCATACCCCTGAATGTACTAAGCAATGCCATAAGCAGCCTTTCTGAGGTAAGCCCAAGTGCTGTATTGTTTTTATTTATAAACAGTTCCAACATATTATGCCATCACTTGACATCTAATTTAGAAACAGTCTTATTATAAATAAATCAGGAAAATGTTTTGCCAGATGAATCCAAAACAATTGATGTTGCCCTACAGGCACTAGTACACCCAGGCAATGACCCAGTTATTACACATGGTACCCCCTCCATGCCATAAGCAGCCATTTTGAGGTAGGCCCAAGTGCTGTATTCTTTTATTTTTAAACAGTTCCAACTTATTATGCCACCACTTGATGTCTAGTTTAGAAGCAGTCTCATTCCTACATGTGATAACCCCCCATAACCTCGAATGAACTGACCAATGCCATAAGAAGCATTTTTGATGTAGGCCCCATTGCTGTAGTTTTTTTCAAACAGTTCCAACATATTATGCCACCACCCACACCTGATTCCCTAGTACAGTATGCCAACACAATGATGCTCCTTTATAATCTTACATCAAGAAAGGCAACTTTATCATTTAAAATAACACACACACACACACACACACACACGTGCATGTACATGCACACACGCTCACATGCACACACACACACACATTCCTACCTTAACGACAGCATCACCCTTCTTTCCAAAAGTTACAAGCATCTCTCACAAATAGCATTTATTTTATTTAAAACATTTTAAGAGTGCAGCTTTTATATTCATTCCACATACAAACTTCTAAAATAGAGCCACCATCACATCAACAGGTACAGCAATTTGACAAATACACATTCTTAGAATTAACCTGTAGGAACCCAACAAGTGTTGTTTTTTTCCCCCCATTTAAACATGGTTAAGGTCATCAGCAGGGGAAAGTTCACCAATATTAGCAATTTTCTGAAAAAATCAAATTATACAATGAAAACCTGCTGGATGGATAGTAATCAGAAAACTATAAATCTCAAACAAAACTCTATTTGATTAGACTGGTCACATATATGCACAGCCACATTTTGAAGAGGGGCCCTTCACAAACAGCTGGGCCATGAGAGAACACACAAATTAAACTTTTCTGCCCCCAAAGATGATAGAACACATCTGCTGCACTATAGCCAGATAGTATTTAATATGCCCCCATTTAAACAGTGCCAGCACCAGAGGAAAGTTCAGCTGATATACTTCCCAAACCAAACTTTAAAATATACTATTTAATATGCCCCATTTAAACAGTAACTGCACCAGAAGAAAGTTCTGCTGGTATACTTCCCATACACAACTTTAAACTATTCTAATTAATATGCCCCATTTACATAGTGCTAGAACCAGAGGAAAGTTCTGCTGATATACGTCCCAAACAAAACTTTAAAATATACCCATTGTGCTGCACAGACCACTAATCCAATCATCCTCTATTTTGAAGAGGGGCCCTTCACAAACAGCAGGACCATGAAGTCTTAAGGTGAATACTTTACTTTTTATGTCCCCAAAATGACACAGAATAACTGCTGCACTTTAGCCAGTCACTATTTAATATGCCTCCCAGAATTTTAACTTTTTGTTTTGTAGCAGAATGCTAAAGATCATGTTTTCTAGTGACTGGAGACCTCTAAGATACATCCAAACTCCTGTGCAGCACACCAGATTTAAAATAGACGATGCTTCATTCTACCTGTTTTTAAGAATGGTAAATGGGAGAAGCAGTTGGATGAGAACAGTTTTGCTTAGAGACAGAGTACCAAAACTGAATGCCTGATGTCACCTTTGGGTCACAGTTATTTGTACCAATATCAGCATCATCATCATCCATGTGGGTAACATGGATACGACAGCAAGAGCCACAGCTTTTGATGCTGCTACTCCTAGCAGGCTCTATGTACCACTGCATTAAGATTGAAGATTTGTGCGGGGGAAACACATTAAGTAATGTGAACTGACACTGAAAAAACCCTCAAAGCATAAAGGCAGAATACACAAAAGAAATTATGCAGCTATGTAAGACACCACAGTAATGCAAGAAAGTAATAAATTACATGTGGTATCATATAAATGTAATTACATCTGCATAAAATCAATAATCACTGGGGGACAGTTATACATCCACTCTGTCCACTAAAAAAGAAAACTTTAGCATTGTGCCTTAAATACAGTAAATTTAATGGTCACCAAGATGTCTAGCACAGCCATGTCACAAAATGACTGCCTTTTTTAAGGCCTTTTTCATTATTAAAATGTTGCCACAATAACCTAAAAATACATATACCTTTTTTTTATGAACACACTCTCTTGACCATATTGGTAACAGTACAGAGCACATATTCTGTATTTTTAATAAATTATGAGTAAAATACAGACCTTATTTTAAGTGCACACTCAAGTCTCTCTAATACTGTCCACACACCTATATATACATATATATATATATATATATATATATATATATATATATTCATGGTGAAAACTCCCTTAATGCATCAGTTGGGGTTGTTACACAGCAACAAAAGCAGGGAAATTCGGTGTTAGGGTTCAAAACCCTAACTCTGCATTCCCTCATCCCCACCCCCACCTCACACAGACACATACATGCAAGTAGAGGAAGGACCAAGGCAACACAACCGATCACAGACAACCAGCAGGAGGTGTATACCTCTGTTACCATAGCAAGTAGGGAAAAAAATTCAACTTCAGGTATCACGCAGTATTTCCAGACTTATTCCAGCAGGTTAGTTCACCTAAAGGTGACGCAAGCTGCCAGTATCGAAAACTCTGTACCTCGCTTCATTTTTGATATATGGGTGCTGAAAGGCATGATGGGCACTGCAATGTTAGCTTATGGCAAATTGCTCAAATTTGAAACACTGTAACTTTGTGATTCTTAACTATTTTTGCACCACACCAGCAAAAGGCACATCTGTGGGATGAAGACTTGCCATCCTGCAAATTTCAGCCCAGAGGACCCAACCATTTGCTTGCAGGAGGATGGCAAAGATGCGCAGTTATCTTGAGCATAGTTTCGTAAAAAACTGTCAAAAACACATAAGTGTCACAAATGGAAAGCACAACACTTTTGCATTTGCAAAAGTATGGAAAGTGCTTTAGCAAAATGGTTTCACAAACACCAAAGTTTTGCAAACGTAAAGCATGAAACTTTCACATTTGCTAAAGTGTTTTGCAAAACTAGTTTCAGAAAATGTCCAAAATGCTGTTTTGGGGCTTCTAACCCCCTAAGAAGCATATGTGTAGTCTGTGTTGTGTGTTGGTGGCAGCATGGGGCCTAAGCTGCCCAGTTGTCCATAAGCATATGTGTTTGGCAGAGTATGAAACTTCTGGGATGAGAGTTAGGACTGATGACCCCATGCGAGACCCCAACATCTATCACTGCATGGAAGATGACAGCATGGAAGTGGGGTGTTGTTGTTTACAGAGTTTTATGTTATTTCTGTTACCTGCTGCTGGTTGTCTGTGATTGGTTGTGTTGCCTTGGTCCTTCCCCTACTTGCATGTATGTGTTTGTGTGGTGGTGGTGGTGGGGGTGGGAGGAATGCAGAGTTAGGGTTTTGAACCCTAACTCCGAATTTCCCTGCTTTTGTCACTATATAACAACCCTAACTGATGCATTATCAATATTTTTGCCATCAATTTCCCTTCTTTTTGAGAATGTGAACTTTGAATAGTGAATGATATGTCTTTGTGGGAGCATGGGGCCCACCAAGCTGCCCATTCCATAGTAATCTCCTGTGTTTGCGGGAGCACAGGCCCTCTGAGTCCTGCGCTCCCATGTACACAGAAGCAGGATGCCATAGCAGTGCCCTGCAGTGTAAGAAAATCTTGTAACAGTGATTTGCCATGCTAAGGGTGTCAGTAACAGTAACGGTAACACTAACAGTAATGTTAACGGTAATGCAAGTGGTGATGCTAACGCTAATGGTAATGTTAATGGTAATGCTAACAGTAATGGTAACGCAACTGTTAATGGTAACGCTAACGGTAATGGTAATGCAAACAGAAATGCAAATGGAAATGCAAACGGTAATGCAAACAGTAAAGCAAGCGGTAACGGTAACACAAATGCAAGTGGAAATGGAAATACAACCAGCGAAGATAACAAGAATGGTAATGCAAATGCAAATGCAGATGTGCACAGTAACGGAAATGCTAACGCAAATGGTACTGGTAATGGTAATGTTAACAGTAGTAGTAACGGTACCAGAAACGTAAACAGTAATGCTAATGCTAACAGTAACGCTAATGGTAATGCTATTGGTAATGTAAATGCAAACACAAATGATAATGGTAATGCAAACACAAACGCAAATGATAACGCAAACAGTAATGATAATGCTACTGTTAACACTAACAGTAATGCAAACACAAACGCAAATGCAAGTGCAAAAGGTAACGCAAATGCAAATGGTTATAAAAACAATAACGCAAATGTAAATGCAAATGCAAGCACAAAGGGTAATGCAAATGCAAATGCAAACACATGTGCTAACAGTAATGCACATGCTATTGGTAAAGCTAATAGTAATGCTAAAGCTAATGGAAATGGTACTGCACACATTAACAGTAACACTAAAAGTAACGCTAATGGTAATGGTGACACAAAAGCAAACACAAACGCTAACAGTAATGGTAGCGCAAACGCAAACAGTAATTGTAATGCTAATGGTGATGCAAATGCAAACATAAATGTTAACACAAACACCAATGGTTATCATAATGCAAACTCAAACACAAATGCAAAGGGGAAACTCAAACGATAACACAAATGAAAATGCTAACAGTAACGGTGATGCAAAATCAAATGGTAATGGTAACGGTAACAGAAATGCAAACGCTAATGGTAATGCGAATGGTGACACTAACAGAAATGTAAAGCGAAACCCTAATAGTAATGCTAATGCACACGCATTGTGTCCGAGGTAGGTGCATCAAGAAGCACAGTGAATACAAAGAACGTGGGCATAATAGTGGCCCACGGACAGGAAAATGAGCACTTGGAATACTAAATTGCTTATATCTAAGGAACCATACGAGGTAGAAAAAAAATTAAAATTTCATATTATTTATGACTTTCCAGGCTATTTTTGCACTCAGCCCCACAATGGGGGACTAAGAAATTTTGTGACAAAAAGT
Organism: Neoceratodus forsteri; assembly: GCA_016271365.2. Lineage (NCBI taxonomy): Eukaryota > Metazoa > Chordata > Ceratodontiformes > Ceratodontidae > Neoceratodus > Neoceratodus forsteri. The sequence goes on from JADMNL010000035.1 coordinate 42,075,688, forward strand.
CCATATCTCTAACCGTTTTTGAGATACGGGACCCGAAAGATGCGGCAGATGCCATAATGTTATCCTATGGGAAAGATCTTCAACTTTGGAGTGCTGTAACTTTGGAGCCCTGTAATATTTTGGCACCAAACCACAAAAAAGGCACATCTGTGGGATCGTGGCTTGCTTTCCTGTAAATTGCAGCCCAAAAGACCAAACCATTGGCTTGCAGGAGGGTGGCAAATATTTCCTGTTGTTTTGGCCATACTTTTGCAAAATACTTTTGGAAAGCATGAACGGTTCTCAAAACAAATTAAGAAACACTCGCAATTGTGAAAGTATTTTGCGAAAGTACTTTTCATAAAAATTTTAGAAACATATTTTTGGGGGGTTTTACCTCCCAAAAAGATATGCCTAGCATCCTTAGGTCCTGACTAGGTGAACACAACAAGAATTGTGTCCCTAGAGGTCCCAATTTTAAATGCCAGGCATTTTTCAGAGCTCTAACTGAAAACAAAATGGCCAACCCATGAAAGTAAAAGGGTCATTTGCAATAGTAATAACAGCCATTTGTGAAACTTAAGCATCTACAGTATTATTAACTTTTCCCATAAACTATAATGGGGAACCTTGTTTTTTGACTAACTTTTGAACTGTTCAATATTTTTTCATGAAATCTTCTAAAGGCACATCGGTGACCCTGGCTGCATGTTCCCTGAAGTTTTTAGACTGAATGCCCAAACCGTGCAGGCAGTAGGTCCATGCAAAGAAACTCACAAAAGGTCAGTTATTTTGCACTCTGTAGCTCTGCAACCGTACATCCAACAATAATGCAACTAGCCAGATCCAGTGATCTATAGTACCAGACAATGCATGCAAAATGTCAGGCAAATCTGCCATGCGGTTGCAAAGTTATTAAGGTGCAGAATTTGAGATTTATCCATAAAGTGGGTACTCAACCCTAAAAATAGTGGCACTACTGTGCCACTATATATCATATATTATATATATTATATATATATATATATATATATATATATATATGTAATAGATAACCACTCTTAGGTATGCGGTCACGCTCTGATATACACATGCCTTGGTGTGTGTGCAGTGTCATGCGTCAACCACCCAAGGCGTGCCTATATCAGAGCGTGACCACACACCCAAGAGTGGGTTATCTATCTTATAAAATGGCAAAATTGTTTTGAGGGGTAAAAGTGCAGGTGTGTGGTCACGCCTGATATACGCATGGTCATGTGATGTGTTTTATACAATCAGAACACTTAATTTGGATTTGTTGGATTTGTCCATTTTATAAAAAATATATATATATATTATTTGTTTTCTATATATACATGTAACCATTGCTTTTTTTTGTATCACAGGTCATATAGTTGAACTTGGAGGGTGCATTTCTTGGCTTGATGAGAAATTTTGGCTTTAGAATACTGTCAAGCCAGTGAAGGTAAATATTTTATTTTTTGGGGGGGGGGAAGTTAAAAAAGATTCATCAATGTTTTGGCCATCTTTACAGGTCTTCAGAGTATCATCAGAACTGAAAACAAAAGTTAACTGCTGTGATTTGTGAAGAACATAATTTGTCTCATGATGAGTGTCTGGTGTGACATGACCAATGATAATAAACTGCACAGGAATGCGAATGCCTATAGCTATACTTCCCTGACCTGGCTGTACCACACAAAACTACCTGTTTTTCAAATTCATATCAATGAGTACAATGGTGATTGAAGTTGAGACCCGAGATACTACGAAACAGGCTTATATGCAACTAACTTAAAAAAAAATTGAGTTTTGTGATTTGTGACGGGATCGTGAATCATGACCGTGAAGATGAAGAATGTGATCTGTCTCAAAGTCAGAGTCTTGTTGCGTGTCTGGTGTGAATAAACTGTACAGGAACACGAATACCTATGGCTGTACTTCCCTGACCTGCACCACACAAAACTACCTGATTTGAAAACTCATATCAACAAGTACAATGGTGATTGAAGCCAAGACCTGAGATACTACGAAACAGGCTTACATGGAACTAACTACAAAAAAAAAGTAACAGTTTGGTGATTCGTGAATCGTGACCGTGAAGATGAAGAATGCGATTTGTATTGTGAGTGATTCATGATGATCGCCCTGTCTTAAAAATGCACATCAGTGAGTACAATGTTCATACAGAGATATGCACCACACCAGTATTCTGAAGGGAAGTCAAACAAACAACTTTGACTTAAGTTATAGATGGAGATTGGGCCCTAAAGAGATGCAAACACACAGACAGATTAAGATTGCACTGTGCACTCAAGAGAAGCAGACACAAAGGCACAACAACACCTAACCAGTGCTCACAAGTCACAAATCCAAATCTGGAAAAGAATACCTTTTGCAGGTTGCGGCGGGGGGGAGGTAGTGCACTGCAGTAACAGTTCACTACCAGTAAAGATACCACAAAGCAGTACAAAAAATCATACAGGTGCAGTGGATAGCAGGTTCACACCGCTGCAATTACTGTGTGGCACAATAAAATGTGTCTGATTTGATGGCACACATTACACATCACACACACTCACACACACACTACAAGTAATGTGTAGCAAATTGAAAACTTCATTACTATAACCAAATCTTTTAAACACACTGAAATTATGCACTGCTGCACCCCAACAATCAGCAAAAAAAATGTAAACAAATTAATTAAAATATTACTGTGTGTACATTAGTTCAAGTTCAAGTTCAAGTTTATTGCAGGAAAGACTCCATTGAGCAAGCTCATTCACAAGGAGGTCCCGAGGCACATACACATACAGTTCACAATTGCATAGACAGGAGATATAAAATGTAGAAGAACAAAGAAAAAATAATAAAAAGCCCTTTGAGTCAATTTCTTTGCTCAACATTTAGTACATCACTTGTAGGAAACCCTCCTGTGCTCATATCATTGAGTGTTTATAAAAATAAACATTAATACAGTTAAACAAGAAAAATATAACCAAAACAGAAAGATTGCCTTTTTCTCCCAGTTAATCTACCTACACCACAGATACGCCCCTCCCCAAAGCACACTTCAAGTGTCTGTCCTTACACAGACTGAATGTTCTAAATTAACATTCAAAATCCACACACAAACAATAAACACTCGATGATATGAGCACAGGAGGGTTTCCTACAAGTGATGTACTAAATGTTGAGCAAAGAAAATGACTCAAAAGGGCTTTTTTAACAGCTTTCAGAGCTCTGAGAGCAAACTGTCTCCTCTCCAGCTACCACTACACAACACACTACCCAGAACTGGGGCTGTGCAGAACAATCTAGAGCCCATGTGACTTGCAATTCCATGAATCACTGCAAAATTCACATTGGACCTCAATTACAAGGCAAAGTGATGCAAAGTGCATTGATTTCTATGTACTTCGCATTAAAATTGATGCAGAAGTGGTTGGAGGAAGGCAGAGTAATGCAAAGTCATTGGTTTCAATGGACTTTGCATTCCTCATTATTATGCGAAGTTCTCCGCTTCGTGTTGCAGATGACTTAGCAGATTCCACATCACTCCACAACTCGCTTCGCAGAGCGAATTTTGGCCACTTCACCCACCTCTATTGGCATCATAGATAGGCTAGGCAATGCACAGTATATCTCCACCCTTGACCTTACTAAGGGATATTGGCAAATCCCCCTGTCACCTGATTCACAAGATAAAACCACATTTGGTTTATACCAGTTTGCCACAATGCTATTTGGACTACATGGGGCCCTAGCCACTTTTCAGCATTTTATGGACCACGTACTAAGACCACACACACTGAGTACTGTGCGGCTTATTTGGATGATGTGGTTATGTTCATCCCTGATTGGGATTCCATGTTGTCCCAGGTATTGCAAGTAATAAAGGAATTAGGAGTCACTTTTAACCCCACTAAGTCTGCCCTAGCAAAGACTCAGACGAGATACCTAGAGTTCATTTTAGGTAACGGACAAGTGAAGCCCGAGGTAGAGAAGGTTACAGCAGTAGCAAACAGCCCAATACCTACTACAAAAAGCATATGAGATCTTTTCCTGCCTGGTTGGTTATTACAGAGATTTATTCCTTATTTCTCAGCCACTCCCTGTCCTTTGATTGCTCTCATTAAAAAGAGGTGTCCAGATAAGGTTCAGTGGACTCCTATTCATGATGAAGCGGCTTTTAGGCATATCAAGGCCATTCTGTGTACAGTTCCTGTATTGAAAAGCCCTGACATCAACCATGTATTTGAGGTTCAAACTTATGCATCTGAGAATGGTATTGGGGCAGTCTTATCTCAGAAAATAGATGGTGAAGAACATCCGATCATGTATATCAGCAGGAAGCTATATGAAAGGGAGGGAAGATATGCTACCATAGAGAAAGAATGCTGAGCTCTGAAATGGACTATTGAGTCTCTGAAATATTACTTGTGGGGGGCTGAATTTAAGGTTGTAACTGATCATAACCACCTTTGTTGGTTGCACCAAATGAGAGAAAAAATCCCATACAATGTGGTGGTACTTAGCTCTTCAGGCCTATCAATTTACTGTGTCCCTCAGGGCAGGGACACAACATGTAAATGCTGATTTCATGTCTAGATATGGTGCAGGAATTGATGGCAATGGCATATGATGGACTTTCCTTAAAAAGAGGTAGTGCAGGGAAGGTACCATTAGTCTTTTTTGAGAAATGTGTTAACACTTCAGGGTTAAGAATGATATCCACTATGTTTATGACAGAATGTGTATCATTAATAGGGACCCTGAAATAAAGCTTCTGAAGATGGATGGGTGGAAGCTCCATCCTGTCCTGGGACAGGAAGGTGGTAAGCAGCCTAAAACAACTTCTCCCTCTTAAGGTGGGGGATATGTGATAGGGAGATCCTACCACTCTTGAGGACTGAGGTTTTTCTTAAATCTGTTGCAACAGTTCTTCTATTTATATACTAACATACTATTTGCCAGCAGATTAGGCCTTACGGTCTATTGAGTCTGCTTGAACCTTAGATCCTTAGTTGGGTGCCAAGGCCCTCCCATCCCTTGTGCTCCAGAAACCCCTATCATCCATCCCCACCCCCCTGGGACAGGCCATCATCAGATACATCCACTTTCTGTGTCTGTCCCACCCTCTCTTGAAGCCCTCCACTGTGGATCTCTGAACCAGCTTGCCAGGCAGTGCATTCCAAGGGTCCACCACCCTCAGTGAAAAACCTCCTCCTCTTTTCCCCCCTCACCCTTCCACCTTCCAACTTCAAACCATGCCCTCTGGTGATACCTCCCTGCTTTAGTCTAAAGATCCCCTCCATGTTTACCCTATTTATTCCCTTGAGGTACTTGAAGACCTCAATCATGTCCCCTCTCTCCTCTCCTCCAATGAAAACAGGCAGAGCTCCTCAAGTCTGTCTCATATGTCAAATCCCCTAGCCCTCATATCATCTTAGTTGCCCTCCTCTGTACCCTCTCCAGGAGCTGTATGTCCCTCTTCAAGTGTGGTCTCCAGTACTGTACACAGTACTCAAGGTGTGGTCTAACCAGTCCATTGTACAGTGGCAGAATCACTTCCTTGCTCCTAGAGGTGATCCCCTTTATGATGCATCCCAACATCCTGTTTGCCTTGGTAGCCACTCTCCTGCACTGCTCAGCATTATTCATACATGCATCCACCATGACCCCTAGGTCTTTTTCCCCTATTGAGGCCTCCAGCGCCTCCCCTCTCAGGGTGTACCTGTGTTTAGGGTTTCCCTGACCAAGATGCAACACCTTGCACTTGGTGATATTGAAATTTAATTTCCATGTGTGAGCCCAGCTTTCCAGGGTATCCAGGTTCCCTTGCAGGGACAACCTCCCCTCTTCTCCCTCAACTACTAGTCCCATCTTGGAGTCATCCACAAAGAGACTCATTTCACACCTATACCCTCCCTGATGTCCGATATGTGCATTAAACAGGATCGGACCCAGGACCGAGCTCTGCGGTACCCCACTACCAACCTCTCTAGGGTTCAAGAGCTCCCCACAGACCACTACTCTCTGGGTGCATCCAGCTAGCTAGTTTTCAATCCATCTGACCATCAAAGGTCTACCTCTAACCCCATCAGTTTCTCCACCAGACCATTGTGGGGACAGAGTCAACGCCTTGCTGAAGTCCAAGAATAATACATCCAGGCTTTCCTGTCCAGTTCTGATGTTACCCATTTGTAGAACTCCACAAGGTTGGTTTGACATGATCTACCTGGCACAAACCCATGTTGCCGACTATCCAGACCTCCCACCTCCTCCAAGTACACCCCCAATCGTTCCTTTAGTATACTCTCCATTAATTTTCCCACCACCAAGGTCAAACTTAGCCTAATCTATCCTTTACAATTTCTGTTCCATAATGTTGGTCAACTATGAGTGCACCCTCCCCTTTCTTGACTATGCTGTAGTGTTTTCTTTAATTTTCCTTTTCCCTTTCAGGTTCTCATACAGGGAGGTTATCATGGTGACCTCCGAGCTGATGGTGAAAAACAAGCTGTGTTCCTTGTTGTTGGATTTAGGATGCAATAGCACTATATCATAAAATACCTTGATGTATATGCCTTATGTGTATAAAACCTGTACATGTTGACAATACCACAGCACTAGGTGTTTTAGATTAAGGTAAAAAGTTACTAGGGGACTCTATTAGAAAACTTAAGTTACTGGGGTAAAGATATCAGAAAATAAACATTATGTTATTTAAAATTCATGTAAATTACAGATTGTTTGAGAGGCCCTTTGGCATCATACATTCCTGTTTTAAGCTGAACCAGCCTAACATCCCATGGTGATTTGGTATATATCCCATGATGCTTTGCATCATGGGGTTATGTGATGATGTTTCTTTGAAACTTGACTTTATTGACAGTGCCCTTTGGGTAACTCTCTTGCGCCAGTGCTTCTGCACTGAGCATCTTTGTCTTTAGCTTGTTTTGTTTTTTTTCTGTTTTGAGCTCCCCATCATCAAAACACACAAGCCACACATAGAGACTGAGTAATTTTCACTAAAAAGCTAGCTCAGTAGATCAGTGGTTGCTGACTAAGTGCAGAAGAAGGACATGCATAGTCTGTTGCTGCAAACTGATGTATTTAAGAAGGGATATACCATCGCTTAAGGTTATCCCTTGTATTTTAATTAAACATCACAGAGATTGTGTGTTGAACCTAAAATTCTGTGTCAGGTCCATGTGTTTTCCACAACCCTCCACATTGCTCCATGGCTCTGAGGGGTGGGGCTCTGCTTGTCACACTGGTGATTCAGGTTTGAGCCTCGAACTTGGGATGCCAAGGGGGCATAGGCTCTCAGGGCAGGTGATAGAGCATCCACACAGACCCTCTCCTCCCGGGGGAGGATTCTGCAGAGCATCACTGGAAGAATTACACCTGATGGTGTGTGGAACATTGCCAATGTGGTGGCCACACATTGGCTGCCTCTGCCTCAGGGCATTGTCACAGGGCACATCACTGGTTGTGGAGAAACCCATAAAATGGAAACTAGCACCTGTTTCAGCTTGCCAGATGATGGCTGCCTAGTTCCCTCATGCTGCACTGCCCCTAGAGCACTGCTCATGTTTCCCTGCATACCTTCAAGGACCCCTCAGAAATGCCACTCCCCTCCTCTGGCTTCCTGGCAGGGATATGCCAAATCCTCCAAGGATGCAGTTCAGCCTTTGGAGCAAGGAGGCAGGAAGTGGCAGTGAAGGGAGAGACTGGCAGGCAGACAAGGATGGTGACCAGCCAGAAGCAGAAGGAGGTTGGGGGTGTAGGGAAAGGCACAAAAACTCATGCAAGTTATTGAAATTCTGCTACAAATGGGATTCCACAGAATTTTCAAAAGTTTTGCAGGAGTATTTTTTGTTGGAATTTGAACATTCCATAGGCCCTAGAAGAAAAGATATATTTTCCTAGTAACCAATCTGAGCCACTGGCGAAACTGGATAGCACTGCTGAATCCAGTGCAGCAATGCAATAGTTGTAATCCAGGGTGATAAGGTTAAAACATGCAGTAGTGTAGAAGGAGAGAGTGGTTAGGAAGAAAAGGAAGTAAAATTGTATTGGATCCACAAAGGGTCATCGACAAAATAGTTGTCGAATGACCCGACAGCGAAATAGGCTGGTCGACTGCATTTTGCAATCAGCTGCCAGTTTGCAGAACCTACAAGTGTTTTCTTCTGGGGGCTTTGCCCCTGAACCCCCCATGTGGGGGAATGCACCCCTGAACCCCCCCACTTTGGATTCTCAACTCTGAGTCGGGGGTGTGCAGGACCCCCTACCAACAGTGCCGGCTGCCAGCGGGTTCCCTAAAGTGACATAGCACTGTTGTCGCTGTAGGGGACTCCTCTGTCGACATATCAATGTCGAGGATGTATACTTTATGTATACATCTAGTGCCCATCCCCTGGAGCTCAGAGCACTGTATAAGAGAAAAATAGAAAACAAGTTTGATAACATTATTAAACCCAATTAGAATAAATATGTGCAAAACAAAAGTGTTACTGCTCAAATGGCAGCATCATTTCAGGGACTAATTACACCAAACTAAAAGCCTCCTAAAGCAAATGGGACCTTATGCCCCTCTTAAAGGCATCCACTGAGGGAGCCTTACTGAAGAGATCAAGGCAACCTGTTCCACAGGGCAGGTCCTATGAGCCTGAGCACCCAATCACCAGAAGATTTTAACCTTGTCTTGGCAATGGGCATGAGGTCCATCTTGGAGGAGTGGAAAGGGTTGGAGGTCTGATAGGGAGGCAGCAAGTCTCTCTGGTAGCCAAGACCCAACCTGTATAGATATATTATGGTTTGAGGGGATTTGGGTAGTAACAGCAACAGGCAGGATTGTAATAAGCATCTATTCTGTGCCTTAACTGCAACTAAGCATGGGAACAAAACATTTTAATAGTGTTTTCTTTTAATTCTGTTTCTTTCTGCCCTCTCTTTAGGAAATAAAGCTGGTATTAAATTAGCATTTCATTTCAGAAAGTATTAGTTTGTAGCATGTCTATGAAAAACAAACTATGATTCCAAAGAAACATTGAATCATAGATGATAATGGCCAAAGAAGATCAATGGTCCATCTTGTCTGCTCATGTTATCCTATCATACCACAGTACCTGTTGACCCTATGGGATCTTTGCTTACCCTGTTCTCATTATTGTTCTCTGTGTTTCCAACTCCCTCATCCCTCTGAGTAACTATTATACTCTTGGATGTATCCCAGCTTTGTTTGAAGTCATTTATGGTTTTGAAATCCACTACCTCTTCCAGCAGACCATTCCATGACTCTACCACCCTTTCTGTAAAATAATACTTCCTCACATCCTTTTTAAACATTCCCCCATTAACCTGCACTCTTCACCCAAGTCCTAGCTTCTGTGTTCCTGCTAAATAGCTCTTCACAGTTCACCTTGTTTATTCCTTTAAGGAATGTGAAGGCCTCTGTTATAGGTATCATAGGTATCATAGGTGATTTCAGAGCAAAGAAGACTTCGTCATTGTGCTCGCTTGTTAATTCTAATTTTGAAACCCCTATTTTATTTGCTTTGCAATACTTATCCAGTTTGCCCTTTGTCATGCCCCCCATCTATGTCTAACATGGAGCTTAAAATTGATCACATGCAGTTACACTTACATTTTTATACCAATAGAGAAGTGGAGTACATTCAAAAATTGACTCAGGGACCAAGCGGGAAATTTTAACATTTTTTATGGAAGACAGGAGACTTAGTGCTGGGTATTTTGAGTTGTCATCTATAGTAGTGTTCTTGTTCAATCCTTTCATTAAAAAGTGAATTGGTTTCCCTTCATATATCCTCGCAGCTGACTCAATTGAACAGGCCACTAGTGGAGAAGGCTGCAAAGAGTCTGCTGTTTCCACAAACATTACTCCAGGGTCCAGGTGTAGTTTCTCATCTGCATTTTCCATTTTGTGAGATACAATAGAAACAAAATGCTCTGTGACACTGCTGAAATACTGATGGTAGAAAACTGAAATGCCAAACAGCATAAAAAGAAGAAAAGCTGTTGCTGCTATTTTTTTGTTGCCGCATCTTGCTTCTGGTAGCCCTGTAACGATAAACACAGTGGATGATTATGAAAGGAATTTTCCAAGACCTACATTATTTGCCCAATGAGATTCAAAAACCACACTTCAAACCCTCAAGCATAGATCTTAAGTAATTTTAACACTAAACTTGATTTGGCTTATACTATAAAATTTATTAATTTATTATTTGTAGCAAGAGGCAATACATGGTTGAAGTACATGGTGCCTGTAAACACAGGTATCCACACAGGACATGGAGGGGTTCAAAACAAGACATCTATTGCCTGCCTGCATTCCAATGTACACCAGATTTTGCTAGAAAATCCCTGAAGGGGTGATGGGGCAAACTCTGATCTTGACTAACTGGCTGAGAGAGGGCAAAGGTAATCAGAAATGATGCAGCTTGTTTCTATATGTGTTTATACTGTACATGCAAATAAGTAATGCTCCCAAAAACTTTGGGCTCAGTTTCAAATGCCCACATTTGCCGCAAGCAAAGTGTGAGTCGAATATATGATACATGGGACTTGCGTCAATCACCTGTCTAGTGATCAGGATTTTTGATCCCATGCACCAACTGTTGCAAATTAGACCAACTTTTGTTGGTATAGTTTGCAGCAATCTAAGTTCAAATTTCTCATGCCACAGGGTTAAATCAACATCATAAATTAAGGAGAACATAAATAATGCTGTACAAATTAAATACAATTTGCATAAAGGTCGATAGAAGCAAAATTTAAAACTCAGCATTTCAAAATGACGTGCCAGTAAAGTTGCTTACCACTCCTGAAGTCCAGCTGAAAACAAGGATATGATGTCTACAGATATGTTAAGTGGGAGAGGGGTGGTGGCAAAAATTAATTCATTAAAAAACTCTGCTATCAGCAGTAATAGGAAAAGAAGATAAAACTGACACAGCTCTCCCATGTCAGTTTGGCACATGTGCATTTCTCACTGCCTACTGTAGCATGCTTACAAATATAATGGCTCCCCCATGTTAGTTTAACACATGTACATATCCCACTACCTAGAATGCTTGCAAATGTCACTTGTTACCAATATTCCCAGCAATACAACAGCTGTATGTAAATCCTACTTTCTAAATGTGCATAGCTAGTAAGTTTGCAACCATTCTACTGAGAAAGTAATTTACAGAAAACAATTAGAAATGGCTTATTGCCTATAGAACATGCTGGTAAAAACAAATGAGATATACAGCCTGGGGGCTTATGACCATGTACAAAATTTATTTGACTATCTCAAAAACACATAAAGGTTAATGAGATAAATGCTTGAATGGCAGACAGAAACAACTGCAATTAAAAAGACACACTCAATTTGCAGCACAACTACTCTGTCTGACAACTAGGCTGCTCTCTTTGCAAGTCTAGCCCATTGTCTCATTGTAGATATAAAGTGTTGATCATGGTCTATTTCCACTTAATTGAGGCTTTAACTTGCAAACTGAGATGATTTTAAATGTGTATAAGCCCTTTTCTTCATGAAAATTACAAGTGGCCAAAGATTTTGCAGCTTTGATCTTGTAAGTGGTAGTAACGGGAATGAGTGTTGCATGTGGACAGGGTTTATTAACAGAATCCTGATATAAAGCAGTAATTACTGTTATAAAATGTACTATACGCTGCATAGAAGCAAGATGCCTGTTCAGACGAGGTGGTTTAGGAAATATAGAGGTCCCCGTTAAAGGGTGATGTCAACCTCCTTAGGCTTCAAAGTGTCTTTAGTTTAAAAATCACAGTTTGTAGGAGTGTCCCCGACCAATCACAGCCCTCCCTTCAGTTGTGCATGAGAGATTCTTATAAACGTCTGGATACCTCACGCAGTGAGCCATGGTAATGGACTTGCTGACGTCTCATGCCATCAGCATTTTAAATAAAATTTTTTTTTTTTAAATACAGTTAGCTATCTAAAATAATTTTATCAATCCATTTGGATGGGCCTTTTATGGATCCAAGAATGTCACCTTTTATGTCCTTAGGACCCCAGAACTGCCCACCTTTGGTTCACAGTCCTCTGGTTCTAAAACTTATGAGGCAATATTAATAAGAGGCCCTCCAAACAGACCCATAAACTTATAACACATTTTATAATTGGTCCAATTCCTGTAGAGATTCTTGTGTTTTTGGTAGTTTGATTCTGATTCCTTTTGTCATTTTAAAAGTGAAGAACAGACTGCCCACCATATTGGTATTACCAGAAAAAAATGTTTGTTTACAACCTTTGTTCAACCCCACTGCATTTTTTCTGGACTTGAGAACAGACCCAATACAGTCTAGCCACTTGGAGGAGAGGAGATTATTGTATCATGAGTGGTAGCACTGTTTCAGGGAGTTACTAATGTTCATAAACCATGCAATGGAAGAAGAGCAAGGATTTGAATCAAAACAAGGTTGGCTTTAATTACACTGTGACAAGATATGTGACAAGATTAATTGATTATTTTTCTGTTAGTTTAAAAATTTTTCTCTGTTACAGGTTCTGTTTGGAATGGACAAGATGGCTGCCAGGAAACATCCACTGATGGTTTATGAGAGCTGGTCACCCACTATGGAGGTGCTGACATTCTTGTGGGAAGGTTAGCAGTAACTGCTGACAGGATGAGCAGGGAAGAGACAATTTAGCCATAATCCTGGGATATGTTCCCATGTCAAACAATGGACCCAGGTGCATGTCGTAAAGCTTCAAGAGATAGTGAGGAAGGGCTAAGGAAATGAGGTGACACACACACACACACACACTCTCTCTCTCTCACATGGGTAAAGATACTGGGGGCTGTCACCCCAGGGATAGGTCATCTCCTCATAGCCCAGAGTACATAAAAGGGAAGGATCAGGAAACACTCCCCCTCTCTTGGACATTTGACATCTGAAGAAGAGGGCCTTGTTGGAGGCTAGCTTGGTAAGGCAGTACAGTCTAAAGGGAATGTCTCCTGTAACTAATGACATGTAAAGAGACTATAGGTGAGGCTAAAGTTTTAGGTTTTTCTAACAAATCATCTTTCTGTTTAACTTACTTTATTTTTTAATCTCAGTAAACATGTAAACCTTTTGTCATATTATAAATCTATCCTGTTTGAAAATACTTGATATATCTTCTAGTAAGCAATCTATTTTTGATAGAACCAGTGACTGCTTCATTATTGACAAGGTGAATTTATTATTTGTGCTATTCCCTGTTTGCAGTCCATCTCTAGAGTGCACTCTGCCAATAGTGCAGGATGGAAAGCAAGGGGGCAGACAGTCTCAGAGGTGTATGACCAAATACCTGGACAGCAGGTGGTTGCTGAGGAAGGTGATCATGATAAAAAAACAAGGTCCCAGTGGCTGTCAGAGGTGCACTTCAAGCCACGAGCTGGTGGAGCAGTACAGCCTAAACCTGAGCTACAGTATGAGCTGATGTAGCAGGGGCTCAAAATTAGCTACAGACCCTAAGGATGGAGCTTGCACTGAAGAAGGTTGTAGTGCAGAGGCCAAGGCTTGAGGCTGAAAGGGAGATTGTAAGGTTGGAGGCAGAGGAAAGAAAGAAGGATCACCAGCATGAAATTCTGATGCAGAAAGAAAGCAAGAAAGAACAATAGTACAAGATCCAGAGGCAACAGCATGATAAAGAGATGGTGAAACTGTGCCAACAGGCATCGCCGCAAATCACAAGTAATGCGTTAGCGGATGAATTGCAGCCAGACAAATCGTCGAGGACTAGAAGTCATGGACTACTGGTCGTGAGGTCTAAAAGGCACCAGTCAAACAGTCAAAATTAAATGTAGTCGCTAGCACAAAGGGTGAATTGTATTCATCGAATTAAGGACAAATAGTCGCAATAATCATTTTCAATAACTTTATTCAGTTTTTTAAAATACATAAAAAATACATAGCATAGCGTAGTAAATCAATTCCACCAGGAATGTGCAAATGTAGCAGTAGCATTTATTTCTGTAACAGCATCAAATCATGTGTCAAAACAGCTGTGCAAATGTAACAAGTAAAAACTAATGTTCATCTAAAGCTGTGCAAATTATGTAAGTCTGTCGTGCAAGTAAGCTAATATGTGCAATAGTAGATGCTGTCGTTATGCTACATTATGCTACATTTATCTTGATGACAGTTGCAATGTCTCGTAGATACTGCAGCTCGGTTCTGTTTTTAAAGTCCTCACAAATAGTGTGGAAAACGTTGTTTACTCATTGATACTTTTGATGCTTTCTCAGAGCCTGCTGTCCCAGTTTCACCTGCCTTCTTAGTAGGGACACAGCATGCTGTTCCTGATGCAGTTTTCAGGCGAGCTTAGCGCAAGTCGGGTGTGCTATTGACACAGTCTGTGAAAATGCTCTGTGCCATGCCTCAAGAGTGTCATTGCTGCGAGGCAAATCAGCAATAACTCGCTTATATTGGTTCCAGAATTTGATTGGGAACTGAGGCAGACAACGCTTTTTTATATTTCTGGTTAAGTATCAAATATATGTGTCCTCAAAATAGTTCATGAGGCACTGTACATCCTCACAGACTGTCATCCTGCAACATTTCAAGACCGCTCGAGGTGGTGGTGTTCAGGCACAAGGAAGTGCCAGAATACACTGTACTTTATGCGCGAAAGTCTTGTCCTGTATGTACCGGCTCTGCATCCCCTCCTGCTGTACTCTCCTCCACATAGCTTGACCTAAGTGGAAATTGCAGCCTACAAGCTCTGCATTTGGTAGCATTTCTTTTAATACGTTGACAGCTGCCAGTTCAAAGTCTGTCATGACATTGCTTGCACTTAGTTTTGCACCAAGCATGTCTTCCAAGTTCAGAAAGAACTCTCTGTATACGCTGTCACTTTGCCCAGGTAGAAGGGCATACACATGGCCTGTTGACACTATTCACTAGTGCATGAATAGTGTACAACTGATCAACATCTCTTAGTGCAACTGCAAATGTCACATCTCAGAACCAGTGCTTTGTCTGTTTAAGCACTGCAAGATTAAGTCACTGGCAAATATCAGCATTTGGTCATCATTGACTCTAAGAAAGGGTTCCCACTTACAGTGAGTTCATACTGCAACACATCAACATCATTGTGCCCTCCATGCTGCCGTTATCGGCTAACATCTTGCCGCAGTGTCTCTTGGAGAGGGCAGTAAGTGGGCATGGGTGACAGAAACCTGTTGCAACCCCTGGTGTACAACATTTCTTTTCAGCTCCTCTGACTCAGCGGTGCTCTGTTTCATGACAGCTCAAGACACTAACACTCTACTCATCCATGAATGGGTGCATGATTGTGGTCGGAGGAGGTAGTGTTATAGTGTCACCAAAGGTATGGAGATGTGCACGGCAAGTTCTCAGTTCGCATCTCCAAAATATTTTGCCATTTGCTACGTCCTTTTCCTTGGTGTACAGAAAATTGTCCAGGGCAAGCTTCTACTTACCTTTCTGTGTTGGCACATATTCTATTGCAAGCTGTTGTTTGAATGCACATAGAAATAATCATAGTGACTCACAATATTTATAAACCAGGAAGTGGTGCTGATTTATTCTAGATAAAACTGGGAATAGGTTCAAGCGGATACAGGATTGAGAGGATTGCACTGTGTGTCTTTAAATTTATGTGGATGTTGGGGCCGAAATAATTGATGCACAAACTGAAAATGCAGGAAGTGAAGGAGTTTCAATGGTAGTACATACTGTAACGTTACTCTTCGTTGGGTAAGTTAATCTATGGTACCCTAAATTGTTTTACCGAATGTACACTGAATCACTGGCCGTGTCACAATGTTTTCATCGCAGGATGCATCTATAATGTGTGCCGTATTGTCCGCGGCATAAAATCCATTGACTGATTGTCTTATCGATGTATAGACCACGACGCCTTAACCGCAATGATTAATACTGCGAGCTGTTGACCGTATGCCCAAGTAATGGCATAGTGGATCCCACCCACAAAGTCAAAATTAATTCAAAAATGTTTCCTCAATACAGGGACTGGGATGATTTTGATTTTTTTCAATGATTTAAGAGTGTATGTGTGCAGTTCAAATTGAACAGGGCTCTGTGGATGACCCACCTTGCACCATTGCTTACTGGTCATACTTTGCATTCATTTGCCAGAATGGATGGTCAGGACTGTATGGACTGTGATAAAGTTAAAAAGGTGTTATTGAAATGTTTTGGACTGACTCCTGAGGCTTATAGGTGAAAATTCAGACAATTAAGGAAAGGCCCAGGAGACAGCTATATATTTGTTTTTATTAATATATATTCATTACATGAGAGACAAACAGAATTACATATTTGCTATCAAGTACAGTATACTACATATGGAGTTTGGAGCTTATCAGCCCAGTCTTTCATACATAGTCTAGTTATTCATATCAATTAGAATTATTTTCTATTGGTTATAAATTACAGCAACAGCTGGTATATCTTCTCTATCACATACTTCTTTGTTATACATAGATCATAGATAGTAGACAGTGTCGGCAGATAAGGGCCTATGGCCCACCCAGTCTGCCCATTTGAGCTTGTTAGTTCAGTTTATGTTTTCCTAGAAGTCTGTTGCCCTTATCCCTGACCTCCAGAATTCCTTTATGTCTATCCCATGCATTCTTAAATCCGTGATTGTTTCAGCCCCACCACTTCCTCTGGCAGGGTGTTCCACTTGTCCACCACCCGCTCTGTGAAGAAATTCTTCCTCATGTTTCTCTGAATCATCCTCCCTCCAACTTCATCCCATGCCTCTAGATCTGGAACATCTTTTTGCTTAAAATAGTGTATTCCTGCAACCTGTTCCTCCCTGTAAGATACTTGTATGTCTCTATCATATCCCCTCCTCCCTCCTCTCCTCCAGGGAGTACATGTTCAGTTCCTTCAACCTGTCTTCATAGGACTTGTGATGCAATCCATGCACCATCTTTGTTGCCCTCCTCTGAACCTTCTCTACCCTGTCTATGTCCTTATGTAGGTATGGTCTCCAGAACTGTTATGAATATTAATTTATTAGAATATAAGTGAAAAAGAAAAACAAGAGGAGAAATGGAACGGGGGTACTGACCGGTATTCTCTTCATGTTGCCCTCCTGGTTACGCGATGTTTTGTTTGGATTGGGTTCCATATCCGGTAATAATTTTTAATTGATTTGAATGAAAAATAATGAATATGTTCCAATGTATGTATGGTTACCATTTTATTTAGCCATTCTTTAAATTCCAGGGGGTCTGGATCTTTCCATTTTAGACGTATCTGCTTATATACTTGAACTAGAGATCTATTTAACAGTGTTTGATTGTTGGTTGTAAGTTGATTATACAGGGGTCCAATGCGTAGCATCATCCAAAGCGGATGTTTGTACAAAGAAAATTTGATTGCATCAGCTAGAAATTCAAAATCTTTTTCCACCAAATCTGAAGCTTAGGGCATTATATAACCATATGAATAAGAGATCTCTCATTGTTTTACATCACGGACATCTCCTGATTTATCTGAATTAAACATATTTAATAATTCTGGGGTATAATATATTTTGATGCAAAATGTTGAATAATATTTGTTGCATCCAAATGGATTTTAAACTCCATGATCTAATGTAGCTTGTTTCCAACATGTGGAAGATATTTGCATTCCCAACTTTTCTTCTCACTTGTGTTTCAAATTCAAAATGTAAGACGTACGAGGGAGTATGATATTGTATATTCAGGAGATTGGTTTTTCATGAGAGAGTAGCTTAAAGAATTTTTCTAAAGCAATTAGTGTGTCTAAATAAAACTTATTAAGGATTTTAAGTATAAATCTCTGATCTGTAAATATGCATAAAATTGGGAATTCGGTAGGTTATATTGTTTTTTTAAGTGTATCAAAGTCTAGCACCTGTCCCTTGTCCAAAAATCATTCTATTTGCCTAAGATCTTTATTATACCATTCTTTAAAAACATGGTTTTGTATAGATGGTATAAAATGAGAATTCATATAGATGGGGACTCCACAGATATAATATTTTTATAGATTCTAGATCCTAGTACATACTTCCAAACATGTTTTGTGGTCTGAGTAGTTAATAGCAATGGGATTTTTAATTTTACTGTGTCCATATATAGTATATGTTTAATGTTGGTGAACAGGGTTTTTGCAGTTTCGATAATGAACGAGGCATCTTGTTTTTTTTCTAACCCAGTCTAATATTGTGCATAGATTAGCTGCACAGTAATAGATTTTAAAGTTTGGGAGGGCCAATCCTGCATCGGAATGTGGGGATATTAGTTTTTCCATTTTTTGTCTTGCCAATTTTCCTTTTCATAAAAACCTTTTTATTGCTGCATCTAGGGCCTTGAAGAGCTTATCTGATATTATGATTGGCAATGTTTGAAAAATAAATAAACATTTTGATAGAATTGCCATTTTTATCAAATTGGATCGGCCCGTAAGAGTATAGGGTAAGGTTTCCCAATGAGCCAAAAGATCCTTGACTTCTTCTAACATAGTATCATAGTTCTGGGATTGTATATCTTTAAGCGGTTATCATCTTAACTCCTAAGTATGTTAGTTGGTTTGTTTATTTAATTTGATATTGCCCAGGTGGAATAAATGGATTAGAATGTGCATATGTTTCTAAAGCCTTGGTTTTTATTTATTTAGTTTTTGTTGATCGGGTAAGTGCACTAGACAAATCCTACCTATTTTCAGGCATGACCCAGGGGAGGGGGATACAGATGAATGCCAACTGACCTTGAACCAGATTAAGCTGTTGGTGGTATTTTTAGGAATGAGGGAAATTTGGCCAGGACACTGGGGAAATTCCCCTACTCTTTTCGACAAGTGCCATGGGATCTTTAACATCCACCTGAACTACCACTAATCCAGGCAGATGGGACCTTGGTTTAACGTCTCATCCAAAAGACGGCACCTCAGAAGTGCAGCACCCTCTCATGCTGCATTACAGTGTCAGTACTGGGATATTAACCCCAGAGTGCAAGATGTGAACTGAACCCACAGCCCTCTGATCTCCCGGCCTCAGAGGCAAGTGTGCTACCTACTGAGCCATTGACACTTTGCTCTGATACTTTGTTTTGGTCCAGTTTACTTTAAAACCAGAAAATTCCCCAAATTTAAGCATAATCTCAAGAATACCTGGAAAGCTGTGGTCAAGATCTTTGACTGAGATAGGATTATCGTCTGCATATAAACTAATTCAAAACTCTTTTCCATTTATCAAAGACCCTTGTATTTTTGATGAAGTTCTAATGGCTATAACCATAGGTTCAATGGCTACAGCAAATATTAGTATTGAGAGAGGACAGCCTTGATGGGTGCCTGTCTGTAATTTTATTGTAGGAGAGATATTTGAGTTGGTTTTAACACTGGTGACCAGGCCCAAGTATACTATACCAATCCATTTTTGAAATCTTTGTCCAAAACTATATTTTCCCATAATATGTTTAATATTTGGCCATTCTACATGACTGAATGCCTCTCTGCATCTATTGTAAGGATAGACAAATCCGTGTGCATACTGTGATCAATTAGTTTATTATACATCTAATATTAGTAGTTAAATTATGCCCTTTAATAAACCCATTTTGGTTGCAGTAAATAATATCTGGTAGCATACCCTCAAACCTGGTGGCAAGTGCTTTTGCGTATTTTGGAATCTGGGTTAATTAATGAAATGGGGCAATATGATGCTGGAGTTATAATGGTCTTTACTTTTTTTTTAATAAGAATATACAAACGTCCCTAAAAGTTGGTGGTACAGTTTGTGCCTCAAATATGTATTCAAATGATTATTTTAAGTGCAGGGCCAGTTTAAGGGCAAATATTTTGTAAAAAATCTATATAAAGTCCATCTAGGCCAGGAGCCTTTCTGAGGGGAAGTTTGGTTATGGCAGTGAGTATTTCTTCTAGTAAGATATTTTGTTCTAGGAGCTCTGCCTTTTCAGATGTGATCCTAGGTAACATAGAAACATAAAAGTTGACGGCAGATAAGGACCACAAGGCCCATCCAGTCTGCCCATTTCTTTTTCTACCTTATAAATGTGCCATTGGCCTTTGCACTGTCAGTGGCCTATCTATTCATACTCATCTGTATTGCTCCCTTATGCATATCCCATGCCTGTTCAAAGCCCTGTACTGTATTCATAGCCACCACTTCTGAGGTAGACCTGCCATGCATCCACCACCCTTTCTGTGAAAAAGTATTTCCTCACATGGCCCCTTAATCGGCCTCCCTCTAATCTCATGCTGTGTCCTCTTGTCCTGCTACTTTTCTTATATTTAAACATGTTAGACTCTTTCACCTTGTTAATGCCCTTAAGGTGTTTGAATGTTTCGATCATATCACCTCTCTCCCTCCTTTGCTCAAGGGTATACATATTGAGCTCCGTTAATCTGTCCTCATATGTCTTCTGATGCAGTCCCTGCACCATTTTGGTTGCCCTTCTGGACTGCCTCAATTTGTTAATGTCCTTGTGAAGATGTGGCCCCCAGTACTGCATGCAGTACTCCAGATGGGGCCTAACCAGTGTCTTGTAAAGAGGGATTATTACCTCCCTCTTATGACTTGTGATACCCCTACTAATACAACCTAACATCCCTCTAGCCTTACCTGCTGCTTTAGAAGTCTGCTTGGATGATTTCAGGTCATCAGTGATGATGATGCCCAAGTCTCTTTCTTCCTTTGTGACTGCCAGCAACTCCCCTCCCAACCTATAGGTGGCTTCAGGGTTTCTCTTCCCTATATGCATGATCTTGCACTTCTTTGTATTAAATCCCGGTTGCCACTCTTCTGACCATTTTGCTAGTTTATCCAGATCTCTTCTCATTCTGCCCACCCCATCTGGATCATCTACTCTGTTGCAGATCTGGGTGTCATCTGCAAACAGACAAGCCTTACCATCTAGTCCATCTGCAATGTCACTAATGAAGACATTGAAGAGGGCTGGCCCCACGACTGATCCCTGAGGTACCTCACTTGTGACTTGCATCTCTTCTGACTGTATACCATTTACCACCACTCTCTGTTTTCTGCCCATCAACCAGTTTGCCACCCAGTTGACCAGCTTCTTACCCACCCCGAGCCTACCCAGCTTATTTATCAATCTTCTATGTGAACAGTGTCGAAAGCTTTGCTGAAGTCAAGGTAGACGACATCAACTGCTCCCTTGGTTCACACCACTCTGGTTACCCAGTCAAAGAAATCTATGAGATTAGTTGACAGGACTTCCTTTTGTAAACCCATGGTGTCTTGGATCCTGTGCCCTCTGGATTCCAGGTATTGCACTATCCTTCTCAAGGAGTGCCTCCATAATCTTGCCCACTACTAAGGTGTAAGACTGACTGGTCTGTAGTCTCCTGCCTCCTCCTGCTACCACTCTTGTGGAGGGACACATAAGCCCTTCTTCAGTCTTCTGGGACTGCTCCTGTTCTCAGAGACTCACTAAACAGTTCTGATAATGGCTCTGCTAGTTCCACCTTAGCTCCTAAGTACCCTGGGATGTATGCCATCAGGTCCCATTGCCTTGTCCACCCTGAGCTTAGTGAGCTCTTGTAAGACCCTTTCTTTTATGAAGGGTGTAGTGCTCACCTCCCTCCCCCCTGTGTCCACGGTGCTGAGCTATGGGCCCTGCCCTATCTTCTCTTCAGTAAATACTGAGCAAAAGTATCTATTTAGGATAGATACTTTTACAGGGTCATCCTCCTCACATGCCCCTTTTCTCCTTTGAGCTTAGCAATACCCCCTCTGGACTTTCTCCTTTCACTAATGTATCTATAGAAAGTCTTGTCACCTTCTTTACTGTTCATGCTAGTGTTTCCTCAGTTTGGGACTTTGCCTGCCTTACTGCCTTCCCTGCTTCCCTTAGGGCAGTTTGGTATGCCTCCCTATCTTCATCCTGCTGTGTTCCCTTATATTTCCTGAAGGCCAGCCTTTTGGCTCTGACCTTTCTGCTACTGTATTTGAGAATCAAAGGGTTTCCTTCTCTCTTTGCATCCTTTTCTGTCTAACACAATGGGATGTTGCTTCAAGTATTGCATCCTTAATGCTTGCCCACTTGCTTGTACCCTCCCTGTGTTTCTTTTTGCCAGGGCTAGCTTAACTCTGTTGGCCATCTTATCAAAGTTGGCTCCTCTGAAGTCCCATATTTTTGCCTTGAATGGATGATTTAGATGTAGTGGCCAAATTGAACCATACCATGTGATGGTCACTGGCCCCTAGATGACCTTCTACCTGAGATCTGTGATCCTTCCTGTTAGTCAGTACTAGATCTAGGATAGCCCTGTCTCTTGTGGGTTGTTGTACCAGTTGTTTGAGGCCCTCCCCTGCAGGGAATCCACCATGTGTCTAGTTCTGGCAGATGTTCCTGCTGGTATTGACCAATCTGTATCCGGCATGTTGAAGTCTTCCATTATCAGAACCTCCCCTTTAGCTGTCATGTTTTGTATATCTTCTAACAGTAATGTGTCTACGTCCTCCCCCTGGTCTGGGGGCCTGTAGACAACCCCAGTTCTTATGGCTGTCCCATTTCCTGTTTCCAGGGTGACCCACAGTCCTTCCAGCTCCTTAAGTGTATTTTGAATTTCTGTAGCTTTGATATTTTCATTGACATACAGGGCCACTCCATCCCCCACCCCCTTTTTGCACCTTGGTCTCTTCTGAACAGTACATAGCCAGGTACTGAAGTCTCCCAAGTGTGGTTTCTGGTAAACCACATCTCACTAATTGCTACTATGTCCAGTTTAGCCTCTGACATTATTGTCTGCAGGTCTGGGATCTTATTTCCCAGGCTGTGAGCATTTGTGTACATGATTTTCCATTGGCCAGATTTTGTGTGTGTTAGTTGTTGGGTGAAGTTTGGCATTTCCTGTGTTTCGTATGGGGAGACGGACCTTTTTCTTACCTGGTTATGCAAATGAACTGCAAAAAGCTGAATCCCTGTTTGACCACTAGCTGAGGGGAGGAGGTGTCTTCCCATTCAACGATGGGGTGCTCCACCTCCCCATTTGCTAGTTTAAATATTCTGCAAAGATGTCAAATCCTGCCCCAATGCACTGACTTCTCCTTAGTCAGAAGCAGTCCATCCAATTTAAAGAACTTTCACTCCCAGAACTGTTGCGTAGTTCCTTACAAATCTGTGTCCTTTTCCTGGCACCGCCCTTGAGCCACATGTTTAGCTCCCCATCTCCCTTCTCTGACCTTTCCGTCCATCTGCCCCTCTTCCAGACTGGCAGGATCTCAGAGAAGGAGATGTTGATGAAATG
This sequence comes from Neoceratodus forsteri, assembly GCA_016271365.2. Taxonomy (NCBI): domain Eukaryota; kingdom Metazoa; phylum Chordata; order Ceratodontiformes; family Ceratodontidae; genus Neoceratodus; species Neoceratodus forsteri. The sequence continues at coordinate 42,098,980 of JADMNL010000035.1, forward strand.
GATGATAGTTTGTCACCCAGCCTGGTCAGGTGTCCTTGGTCTCCACAACTGACCGGCTGGTGAGATCATTAGTCCCTATGTGTACCAGGGCATCAATGTTTTCTCCTGCTTTCTGAACAATTTTAGAATGCGGTCAGTGTCATTTCACACTGATGTACCTGGGAGACATCTGACCATTACCCCTGGCTGGAGATGGATATCAACTCCCCGAATCATGGAGTCTCCTATGATCAGAAGTTTTTTGGATTTCCTTTTTGCTTTTTTTATTTTGGTTCCTGATTTGGGAGAGTTTTGTTGTGCTAGCTCTTGTGCTGCAGTGTCCTGCTCTGCAGAGTCCTCTGCCCCTTTGTTTGATTTCAGAGATAGAGGAAGATACATGTTTATAGTGTTTATATGCTTTTTGGAGGTAATATGTTGGAGACCACAGAGTGATGGGGCACCCAATTTACCCCTTCTAACCACCTGCCAACCTCCTGGACCAACTACCCTCTGCGGTCGAGGTTCTTCTGCTGGATGTTGGGGAAGTGGCGGGTGGTTCTTATAATGTATTTCCTCTTGAATATGAAATTTGAGGCACACAATCTCTGCCCATGCTGCCCAGAGCTGGAGCCCTAAGATCTCCAGTGGCTCAGCATGTAGGACAGTGTCCCAAATCCTGTAAGACTGTCCTTCTGAAAAGTGTTCCACTACCTGCAGTTAATGATATCCATTCCAGATAAGTTGCTGGGTTTATAACCTGGTCAGAGTAATTAGAAGGAAAGAAAAATGCAAGTAATGGTTTGATTTTGTGTTTTGTTTTCATATAACTTGTTATAACAAGTTAAATTACTAGTGCCCTGTAAATGAGCTCACCTTGTGGATGCCCACTGATCCACCCTTCCTGCTTTGCCACAGGAAATGTCACAACTGTGGTACCCTATAAAAGGAGTGTAGTATGGGGTGGTTGGGTATAAGGGGTGGCTGGTCTCTTCCTGCCAAAAAAGAAGAACCATGGATGAATCAACAAGGAGGTAAGAGCAGAAACAAACAGTCAACAACAAATGCAGTAACCCTGAAAGCTTATCCTAATGTTAGATAAAACTGTAAAACCTGTAAAGCACCACCTGTAATAATGTCAGAGAAGATATACCCTGTAAGAAACACTTTGCTACAGAGAAAAATAAAGCAGTAACAGAAGATATACCTTGCAAAAGACAATTTGAATCAGAAGATTACAGCAGTAATCTGTTAGCACACACCTGTAGGCACACCTTGTAATAATGCAGAAGAAGGTATACCAGCAACAACAATTTGAATCAGAGAAAAATAAAGCAATGAAATGTTAGCAACAAACAGTAGCAATCTCTGTGAGTACAAAATAAAAATAACAACACATAGTAAATCTGCTTAGCCAAAAGAAGTCTTAATCCTTTTCCCTTGCTCTGGTAATGTCTCTACTCTGTCCTTTCAAGCAATCTTAGAAGGAAAGAGCTCAGGTGAAGCTAGTTGCCTTGGCCAGCAAACCAAATCTTCTTTACTTTGAAGAAAATTCTTCCTGGGATTGCTGAGAATTACTAACCTCTGAAGTATACAATTGTTGATAAAAATTGTAGAACACTTTTTTAATTTCTTCTGGTGTTGAGACCATTTGCCCTTGTGTGTTCCAAATTCTAGTGATATATTGTGGTGCTGTGCACTTTTAAGTTGCCAAGCCATGATTTTATCTATTCTTTCTCCTGTAGCATAATATTTACTTTGAGGCCCGGATATTCAGAAGGGTTGCACATGGCACAACAGTGTTGCACCATGCGCAACTCACTGATGCGCCCCGGTGCGATATTCAAATGGGGATTGTGCCTGGCAAAAATCCCGATGCACCGGAGCACATCAGTAATGTATGCGGCACAGGTGGGGGCGTGCCCATGCATACTCCTCAATATTTAGCCCTGTATGTGCTGAGTCCATGCATGTGCAACCCCTACTTGCGCCTGCACATAGGTGAGCTACAAAAGGAACAATAGCTGGCCACCACAGGTGAGTTGCCATATTGCAAGTGCACACAGCATCTGCACCTGTGGTGGCTACCTGAGCTCGGTTGCACCTTCATGACGGCGCCCCCATGCCTGATCACGGTATCTGTTGAAAGAACAGCAGTCTTATATCCTGGTGGACCAGTGTATCACTCTAGCACGATCGCGGGCTTGTATAAAATAATATGTCCAATATCCTGTGATCCAGTGGACTGTTCGCAGCCCAATCCATGGACATCTGTGTAAAAATTATAAGTCTAATATCCCTGGTGGTCCAGTGGGACCACTTGCAGCCTGATTGCGGGCATCTATTTAAAATATAAGTCCAGTATCCTGGTGATGCAGTAGACCACTTGCAGCCCATCACTGGCATATGTAATAATAAGGAGCTCCAATATCCCTGGTGGTCCAGCAGTACCCCTGCCCCCCCACACAGCCCACTGCCCTGTTCTCCCCTGGTCAGTGGTGGCGGCAGCACACACCGCCTGCCACCCCACCACCCTGACTGACAGTGTATGGTAGGGCTATATGCCTGATTGATCCTACAGCATGAACCAATGGGTGCAGCCTGTACCGTAGTACACAGTCCAGATAGTGACAATAGCCTGCCAGTCTATGGAGCTGCTGACACTACCGCCTCAGAAAAATTCACCTTACCCTAAATAAGGCTTGCAGGCTGATTACTGGTGCCCCTGGTGCCTAAATAAAGTGGGTTTTTTTGTGCATTGCTGAGGCAATCTCCAGCCATCCAAGTGCTATAGTCAACAAGGGACAGTACTGAAGACATAACTGCAAGTCGGAGAGCATCGGGGAGGCAGTTTTTATAGTGGTGGAGGATGCCAGGCTGTGTATTAGTGGCGAATGCAAAGGCATCAATGTGGGTGTGGTAGGTGAGGGCTGAATCGAAAGTAACCCCGAGGTATTTGTAGAGCAGACTTGTTCAAGTGGTTGTTTGGTACCAGGAGTATAGGGAGGGAAGTTGCAGGCTTTGTTTTGGGGGTGGGCAAAAGCATTGTTTTTTGTTTTTTTTAGATTAATGATGATTCTGTGCTCTTTAAACCAGGCTTCGGCATCATTGTAGGATTGTTGTAGGGTGTCCTGGAGGGAGATGGGATTACGGTGGGTGGTAAAGATGACAGCATCATCTGCATACATAAGAATTTTGCCAGAGCATGCACTGGGCAGGGTGTTTAGATGAAGTGAAAAGAGTAGAGGGCCCAGGATGGAGCCCTGGGGTACCCCTGAGTGGATGGGATGAGTTTCAGAGAGTATCCCATTGATTTTTACACATTGGGAGTGAGTGGATAGATAGTTTGCACCAGGTGAGAGGCCAGCAGAGAACCAGTGTGGCAGAGGGCATCCAGCAGAAGAGGGTGGGAGACAGTGTCAAGGCCTTTGAGAGGTCAATGAACACTGCACCAGCTAGGAGCTGGCATCCAGGGAGGAGTGTAGGAAATTGGAGAACTCAACTAGTGCAGTGCTGGTACTGTGACCAGCACAGAAACCGTGCTGCTCTGGGCATAAGATGTTATACTTAGTCAGATATTCAGTGATTTGAATGGCCACCATTTTTTCTAGGGCTTTGGAGGGGGGATGGAGATTGGTTGGTAGTTCCTCGAGCGGAGGACCTGTCACCCCTTTTAGAATGGGTGTGACTATGGCTGTTTTCCATGCAGTGGGGAATTGCCCAGGCAGAGGGATCTGTTTAGTAGGCTGGTGAGTGGGGCAGGACTTCATCCAGCACCAGCCGGAGAATACTGGGGTCCAGGGAGTTGCTGCCAGGACTATTGCTATTTATGCTTTAATTAGAGGGGACCTGGCTTCCTGGGCAGATACTCTATGTAGGTGGAAACTGGGGCATTGGAGACAGGGGAGGTAGGGTGGGGAAGGGTCAAAGAAATTACTGGGAAGGACAGAGCTAAGGTCAGTAAAGGAGGTGTTAAGGCAGTTAGCAATGCAGGCATGTATTTGTGGAGGTAGAGCCATCAATAGTGAGCTGGGATCGGAGGGGAGGATGATTTCATTTAGTTGATTAACATTGTCCCAGAAAGTCTGGGCACACCCCAGGAGGAGGGAGGGTGGCCTGGTAATGGTGTTGCCTTGCTTTATGGATGGCAAATGTGCACCTGTTCGAGCAGCATTGTAGGCCTGTCTATCAGCCGTCAGGCCTGCTTCAGTGGCAAGGTGCTGAGGTAATCCCTATTTCTGAGCATTTGTAGTAGGGCAGGGATAACCCAGGGTGCATACGTTTTTGATTGAATTCTTGTGAGGGGTGCAAAAGAGGTCACAGGCCTTGTTAAAGGTTTGAGAGAAAAAGGCGAGGGCAGTGTCTATGTTGGGTGCATGATGAATGGGGGACCAATTAATCTGGGTGAGGAACTGTTTGAGTTTTATCAGCCCACCAGATCAGAGGCACCTGCAGAGTGTGGTCAGGGCTGTGGGTTTGGGAGTGGGAGCTACCCAAAGGAATAGGATAGAGTCTGGGAGGACCTGGATATGATGGATTTTTGGGGGGTGGTTGGTGATAATTACATCCAGAAGGGTACTGGTTCCTCTCTTTGGGTTTACTCTAGTGGGCTGGGAGATGAGTTGTGTCAGGTCTAGGGCAGTGAAAGAATCTTGGGTAGTGGAAGGGGAGGTGCTGAGCCAGTTCACATTAAGGTCTCCCACTAGGATTTTTTCCGCCTTGTGGTGGAGGGTGGCAAGATATTCTGTTATAGATATCAGCACCGGGTTCTGGTTCTTCAGGGGAATGTAGGCAGTGGTGAGATATAGAGGGCCCCTGGAGGGGTCAGGAGTAAGTTTGAGGGTAAGGGCCTGAGTCCCATTTAAAAGAACAGGGGCAGGGAGCACTTGTCCGATGATTGTGTCCCTGGTATAGATTGCACAGCCACCCCCGCATTTGGCTACTTGGTCCTCCTGACATACGGTATAGCTTGGGCGGGAGACAAAGGAGTCAGGGGTGGATTTGGACAGTCAGGTTTCAACCAGGGCTATGATGTCTGGTTGCTGTAGTGTGGCCCAGCACTGGAGGGCATCACATTTTTTCAGTAAGCTGCATATGTTCATGGAGGCTATGTGGAGACCAGTGGACCCAGCTGGTGAGCTGGAGGGGGCAGGGCCTGGGTTTGAATGTATATTACCAGATAGGAGTAGTAGAAAGACCAAGGCTCTGACCAGGGGTGGTGGTATGTCAATTTGGGGGTATACTGGGATGGGGAGGAGGCCATAGGCAACAAGGAATGGGCAGGGTTCAAAAGGTCAGGAGGACGAGGACGAGTTGCAACCATGGGGAGCCAGGATAGGCAGCGGGGGGCATCCAGGGGGTGAGCTGCGGGCCAGGGTACATGGTCAGTGTAGGTGGGATCGGACTAAGTCAGGGAGAATTGGGGGTGCTGGTACAAGTGGGCCAGGGGAGATGTCTGGCTGATGGGATGTGGGTACTAGCATGTAAATGAGGGGGAGACATTTGAGGAGGAGGTGTACAAACATAGTGCCTAAGGTAACAGCAGGGCAGAAAGGTTCAAGTATCTTGGCTGCCCCTCAGAAAGCATAGATACCACTTTGGAGTAGTGATAGTGTCATGGACTCTGGTGGACAGGGTACAAGGTTCAAGACCCTGGCAGGGCAGTTGAAATGGGACCTGGGTGAGAGTGGGGATCCAGGTTCTGGAGGATTTAAAGCAGGCTGGGTTTGGGCTAAAATCCATGGTGGAAATAGCAACTCCTAGTGGTCACTGAGGGTTAGTGGCAGGCTGGGTGTGGGTCCGGTGGTAGGGCAGGGGGTCAGCATGTAGGGCTGGCTAGGAGGCTGGGTGTGAGGGTGAGGTGTGGGCAGAAGCAGAAATGAAAGAATGGGAGAGAAGTAGCGTACGTAGGTAGAGGGGTTCCAGGAAGTAGGAGGAGGAGGAGGAAATTCAGGTGGAGAGACAGAGGTGAATAGTCAGAGGGTCCCTCTAGTGGCTAGCAGGTATAACCTGCAAATGGAAAAGTGGGGACTTAGTAAAATGACAGACAGGAAGTGATGTCACAAGACAGTGCCTATATAGGTAGTGCTGAGCCAGGGTGTGTGGGTGGGTGGGGCAGTCGACACATGCAGCGTGTCAACGGGCTAACCCCCCTTGCAAGGGTGCTGCTTCTTGAGGTAGTTAATTACTTTCGGCACCACGTGAGGTCCCGCTCAGGAGGAGGCTCTGTGTGTGGGCTGGCCTGAGCATGCCATGGAATGACTTTCATTCATATAATTAATTGTATACTTGGGTGCAATGTCAATTGTTCAATTTGTTCCTACAAGATAGCATCGTGGATAACAGATTACAAATGATAAGCAGAGACAAAACAGAACTTGAAAAATATTTTATTTTATCATCACAATCAAGGATAGTTCCTGCTCTCTCTCAACTTTATAAAATATTACTTAACACCAACAAAACAGGCTTAGTACAACTGAAACACAGATGCAAGGAGGAGTTAGCCTACAACAATATCTCCTATTAATGGGAGAGAAGAATGAGTAGAGGTGGAGGTAACCAGTTCTCCAACATGGAGAGAGTTTCATTGGAAAATACTATTGCAATACTTTCTCACCCCTCTACGGTAAAGCATTTTGGACAGCAACAGTCGGATTTATGCTGGAGGGCTGTCGAACCACAGGGTCTCAAACACACATACTCTGGGAGTGTCCAGGGTTACAACCATTCTGGAAGGAAGTACACACCTGTATACAACTTATAACAGGCCTGCAGATCCTATTTATGGAACTGACCTGATACTGAGGCTTCCGTCCTTACTTTTGGATCCAGACAGTCCACCAATTTGGTCCACATGATGAGGTGGCAGCACTGAAGTGCATTACGTTGAAGTGGTTATCCACATCCACTCCCACGCTCGTGGACTGGAGGTCCAGAATGACTCAACTAGAATCTATGGAACAGATCACTTATACTCTGAGACTACAGAATGAAAAGTTTATTAACATATGGTCACCTTGGCACCAATATTTACAACAGATATTGGATACCCCTCAGGAGGACCTATGAGTTCTACACCAAGTTGTAAAAGTTAATAAGGATAGGAATGGAATTCTATGATGCCTATGTTAGGTTTTATTTATGTGAAGTTGGACATGCACTGTACTGTTGCTTTTTTTTTTTTTACGTTAATAGATGTAATATAGAAAAGAACATACAGTAGTGAAATGATATTATGTGGGTTTATACTTTTAACTACCAGAACATGTATTGTTTGTGAAGTTTTTGATTGCCTGGTCATATTTTTCAGTCAGATGGAAAAGATGTAACCTTATTAATTTGTAAAAGATGTCATTACTATCTGACATTCAATAAACTTGAAGTTTTAAAAAAGATAGCAACGCGGGACCTGGAATCTATTCTCCCAAAGTATGGCCCCCAATTTTTTTTTATATGTTCTTTCGAGGCCACATAAAGCTGCATTATCCTTTTGTCAATTGTTCAGTTTGTTCTAACATGCCAGCATCGTACACCCTAGCATCTATTCTCCCAATGCATGGGCCCTTTTAATATTGTTCTCAATGAACAACATAAGCGGCAAAAGAATTTCACCCAGCAAGGCTTGAACCCTGCGATCTTGACACCAAGGTCTAATGCCCAATCCACTGAGCCATTGGCTTTTCTTGATCCTTCAATCAGTTCCCTCATGAATCTCAAGTCCTATCTCCTGCCGTAAGCTAGGTCTCACTTATCTAAGATGGTGGCCACCTTGTGACCACCTGCCTTCCTAAAATGGCATCCCCAAACAACAGACAAAGCTCCCTGAACTGACAGCCATGTGTCTACTCAGCTGCTGGTGACCAGGCTCTGACTGGGTCCCGCTTGCCCTCCTTTTTCTTTCTTTTTTTTTTTTAATAAATGTGGCACCCCATGCAGAGAATGCCGTAAACTCCCCTTGCCCCCTGGAGTCCACAAAGTGGTTGAAAGTGCCCCTATACCCACCTCTGCTACTCTGGTCACAAAAACTGTCTTTCACCCTCTAAGACTTGTAACTACATCTCCATGCGGGAGAGCGTTTCAACTCTAAACATTAAAATACACATGATGCAGTTCAGAGCTGGGCATCTCTTCTCCCCACTAATCCCCCGGACGGTGATCTGGTCCCATAACTATTTCTTTCTATGACTAGCATGGAAGCCAACCCTACCTCTGCCCTCCCCTACAGTATTGAATGAGGGAGTAAGCCCCCGAGCTAGCACCACTGCAAACCTTGCGAAAACAGTGCATGCATCTCTTTCTACCGGCTATAAACCCTGGGTCCTACTATTCCTTGTGTTTGCTCTAAATTACCAACATCTCCATGGTGTTGAAAGTGTGTTGCAGCTACCTTCACCTCGATGTAAAGTAAGAACAACACAGCTTTCATTCCCAAACCACTAGAGACCATGTTACTAATCACGCATTACGGCTCAGTTACATCATCCAAACCCGACTTTATTTCAGTATCACAGATCTGCAGCAAGGCATAGGCTGAATGACAACCCCTACCAATCATGTCTACAGTAACTTACATACCAGGCATACCTTGTCAATTCCTCTCCGTATGCTTCGGAACCACCTAATACATTTTAAAACTGCCTTACATTGCCTGGTTAATCACCAGTGCCTTCTTTCCTGCAGCATGCCCATGATACTAAAGGAATAATGCCTGACAGGGTGGGTGTTATGCTGGGATAACATCCCACCCGTGGTTTGAGCCCAAAGCCACCAGCTGAGGGCATCCAACACCCAAGAAGGGCTGTTATCCCAGCATAACACCCACCCTGGAGGGCATTATTCCTATTATACAATGGCTGATTGTTTTATACAGAAAAAATAATTTTAAAGAATTTTGCTTAGTGTTTAAAATATGTTTTAAGAAAAGATGGAAACAATCAATGGGTGATCATCTAGTTGATCAGCAGAGATGTTATGCCAGGATAATATCCTGCTGTGATGGTCAACTGACCAATCAGGAGCCAGGATTCTTTCTTGCCATTGTATAATGTTGCATAGACCACAATTAGCATATATCCCTATAGATGTATATACCTCTTTTTTTTTACTTACCCTTGTAGCAAAACAACCGACTCACCAGCAAAATCACTGCAGGTATCTTCTTGGATCAAAAAGCTAAAGAAAACTATCTCATTTGTTCAAAAGCTGAAGAAAAACTAAATCAGTTGCCACACTGATGTGCTATATGATTGTAATTGCCAACTGGTGTGCTTCATAGTAAAGATTTAATTTTGCAGAAGCAAAATTGTGAGCTTTATCTGCCTTGCCTTCCCTTTAAACCCCTTTGCTCACCCTCTCTTCCCTTACCCAGTCAACTCTCCCTCTCCTCGCATGATGTCATGAGGCTCCACCCTTTCTGAAGTCACCCTGCCCACCTCTCTCCTTGAGTGGCATGCCCTCAGTTCAGCTCCCCCAGCACACCAACCCTCCCCCCTCACCACTTGTCCCATGCCTACATCCACCCTATTGTTTGGGACCTGGGATAAAGGAGTCTGCCTTTGTAGGTGGCAAACCTACTTAATGAAAATAGAAACTCCCCTAGAAGTGCTAGAGTACAGTGGATTGACAACATCCCCCATCTTTTAGCATGGAACATAAATTCTTTTTGGTTTAAATGAGATTCCTGAGTCATGAGAGAGTTGGCCCCCATGCGGTCTACATAATTAAAAATGTTATCAACTTTCAGGCAATCTTGCATCTCCCATATATTACATGTAATTATTTTAAACTTTACATATTATGCTATATCTGAGATATATTTTAGCCACCTATGATTATACTGTTCCATCTCCTCCATCCCTCCCTAATGTCGACTAATACAGTTATCTTATACCATAACCTTTAATGTATACTTGCAGATTAATGTCTTTGTCTATTGAGAAAAATTACAAGGGCGAAACAATATTCAAGATTCAAAAATACAAATACTCAATCCCACCTTCCCCTCCCCATACTTCAAAACTTTGATGGTATGTTTGTTTTTTCTTGGCATAGTTTTTATTTCTTTTTGCTTAAATATTTTCTGCATCCATATTTCATCATACCCGAGTCTTCCTGTAAAAAATAACACCTGTAAAAGTATACATATGTCTCTCCAAAAAATCCAACTTCTATTACAAATTATTCTTTCATGTTTCTTAATTGTCATACATACCATTATGTTAAGTACCCCCTTAAGATTAATTATACCATTCCCCACTCCCTCCTTCCCTCCCTCCCCAGTCGTGGTTCCTTGATCCACTAATGCTGCGTGAGACCTGGTGTGTTTATCCCTATAGCTTTTGGCCCAAGGGCAACTCCACAAAGGAAGAAGAGAAGGAAAAGAAGAAAAAAATGAGAGAAAAAAGAGAGAAAAGAAAAAAAAATACTGTGGACGGGATAGTCAGACTGCACTAGGCAGTGGTGCAAGCCTGGGTGCAGTGCAACTGTGATGCACCGGGGCCAGGTCCAGGTGATATTCAATGGTGCTAGCCATGGCACAGTACCATTGAATATGGCACTGACAGTGCACAAACTGCACATAGTGCAGTGGCACTGCACTGGCACAAGCCACAGATAGGGAGCACAGGGATGCGCCAGTACAAGTGCAGTTGCACTAGGCCAATCTCTCATGATATTCAGCAGGGGGTATGCAAATGAGGCCATAATATATGCAAGGCACAAATGGGTCCATTTGCATGTCATTATGGCCCCATTTGCATGCCTTGTGCAGGGCAGGCCACCGAGTTGCACCTGGCTCCCTGCATAGCATGATGTGTGCTGTGGGGATCCTGGGGTATCCCCACCCCATAGCCATGATCATGCAGTATATTAAAGATAGCCCTGGTAGTCTAGTGGCCCCAGTCCCTGATGCCCTGATGTGCTCACGGACAGGAAAATGAGCACTTGGAATACTAAATTGCTTATATCTAAGGAACCATACGAGGTAGAAAAAAAATTAAAATTTCATATTATTTATGACTTTCCAGGCTATTTTTGCACTCAGCCCCACAATGGGGGACTAAGAATTTTTGTGACAAAAAGTCCATATCTCTAACCGTTTTTGAGATACGGGACCCGAAAGATGCGGCAGATGCCATAATGTTATCCTATGGGAAAGATCTTCAACTTTGGAGTGCTGTAACTTTGGAGCCCTGTAATATTTTGGCACCAAACCACAAAAAAGGCACATCTGTGGGATCGTGGCTTGCTTTCCTGTAAATTGCAGCCCAAAAGACCAAACCATTGGCTTGCAGGAGGGTGGCAAATATTTCCTGTTGTTTTGGCCATACTTTGCAAAATACTTTGGAAAGCATGAACGGTTCTCAAAACAAATTAAGAAACACCACATAATTGTGAAAGTATTTTATGAAAGTACTTTTCATAAAAATTTTAGAAACATATTTTTGGGGGGTTTTACCTCCTAAAAAAGATATGCCTAGCATCCTTAGGTCCTGACTAGGTGAACACAACAAGAATTGTGTCCCTAGAGGTCCCAATTTTAAATGCCAGGCATTTTTCAGAGCTCTAACTGAAAACAAAATGGCCAACCCATGAAAGTAAAAGGGTCATTTGCAATAGTAATAACAGCCATTTGTGAAACTTAAGCATCTACAGTATTATTAACTTTTCCCATAAACTATAATGGGGAACCTTGTTTTTTGACTAACTTTTGAACTGTTCAATATTTTTTCATGAAATCTTCTAAAGGCACATCGGTGACCCTGGCTGCATGTTCCCTGAAGTTTTTAGACTGAATGCGCAAACCGTGCAGGCAGTAGGTCCATGCAAAGAAACTCACAAAAGGTCAGTTATTTTGCACTCTGTAGCTCTGCAACCGTACATCCAACAATAATGCAACTAGCCAGATCCAGTGATCTATAGTACCAGACAATGCATGCAAAATGTCAGGCAAATCTGCCATGCGGTTGCAAAGTTATTAAGGTGCAGAATTTGATTTATCCATAAAGTGGGTACTCAACCTTAAAATAGTGGCACTACTGTGCCACTATAATATATACATATATTCATATATATATATATATATATATATATATATATATATATATATATATATATAATAGATAACCCACTTTAGGTATGCGGTCACGCTCTGATATACACATGCCTTGTGTGTGTGCAGTGTCATGCGTCAACCACCCAAGGCGTGCCTATATCAGAGCGTGACCACACACCCAAGAGTGGGTTATCTATCTTATAAAATGGCAAAATTGTTTTGAAGGGGGGTAAAAGTGCAGGTGTGTGGTCACGCTCTGATATACGCATGGTCATGTGATGTGTTTTATACAATCAGAACACTTAATTTGGATTTGTTGGATTTGTCCATTTTATAAAAATATATATATATATTATTTGTTTTCTATATATACATGTAACCATTGCTTTTTTTTGTATCACAGGTCATATAGTTGAACTTGGAGGGTGCATTTCTTGGCTTGATGAGAAATTTTGGCTTTAGAATACTGTCAAGCCAGTGAAGGTAAATATTTTATTTTTTGGGGGAGTTAAAAGATTCATCAATGTTTTGGCCATCTTTACAGGTCTTCAGAGTATCATCAGAACTGAAAACAAAAGTTAACTGCTGTGATTTGTGAAGAACATAATTTGTCTCATGATGAGTGTCTGGTGTGACATGACCAATGATAATAAACTGCACAGGAATGCGAATGCCTATAGCTATACTTCCCTGACCTGGCTGTACACACAAAACTACCTGTTTTCAAATTCATATCAATGAGTACAATGGTGATTGAAGTTGAGACCCGAGATACTAGAAACAGGCTTATATGCAACTAACTTAAAAAAATTGAGTTTTGTGATTTGTGACGGATCGTGAATCATGACCGTGAAGATGAAGAATGTGATCTGTCTCAAAGTCAGAGTCTTGTTGCGTGTCTGGTGTGAATAAACTGTACAGGAACACGAATACCTATGGCTGTACTTCCCTGACCTGCACCACACAAACTACCTGATTTGAAAACTCATATCAACAAGTACAATGGTGATTGAAGCCAAGACCTGAGATACTACTAAACAGGCTTACATGGAACTAACTACAAAAAAGTAACAGTTTGGTGATTCGTGAATCGTGACCGTGAAGATGAAGAATGCGATTTGTATTGTGAGTGATTCATGATGATCGCCCTGTCTTAAAAATGCACATCAGTGAGTACAATGTTCATACAGAGATATGCACCACACCAGTATTCTGAAGGGAAGTCAAACAAACAACTTTGACTTAAGTTATAGATGGAGATTGGGCCCTAAAGAGATGCAAACACACAGACAGATTAAGATTGCACTGTGCACTCAAGAGAAGCAGACACAAAGGCACAACAACACCTAACCAGTGCTCACAAGTCACAAATCCAAATCTGGAAAAGAATACCTTTTGCAGGTTGGGTGGGGGGAGGTAGTGCACTGCAGTAACAGTTCACTACCAGTAAAGATACCACAAAGCAGTACAAAAAATCATACAGGTGCAGTGGATAGCAGGTTCACACCGCTGCAATTACTGTGTGGCACAATAAAATGTGTCTGATTTGATGGCACACATTACACATCACACACATCACACACACACTACAAGTAATGTGTAGCAAATTGAAAACTTCATACTATAACCAAATCTTTTAAACACACTGAAATTATGCACTGCTGCACCCCAACAATCAGCAAAAAAATGTAAACAAATTAATTAAAATATTACTGTGTGTACATTAGTTCAAGTTCAAGTTCAAGTTTATTGCAGGAAAGACTCCATTGAGCAAGCTCATTCACAAGGAGGTCCCGAGGCACATACACATACAGTTCACAATTGCATAGACAGGAGATATAAAATGTAGAAGAACAAAGAAAAAAATAATAAAAAAGCCCTTTTGAGTCAATTTCTTTGCTCAACATTTAGTACATCACTTGTAGGAAACCCTCCTGTGCTCATATCATTGAGTGTTTATAAAAAATAAACATTAATACAGTTAAACAAGAAAAATATAACCAAAACAGAAAGATTGCCTTTTTCTCCCAGTTAATCTACCTACACCACAGATACGCCCCTCCCCAAAGCACACTTCAAGTGTCTGTCCTTACACAGACTGAATGTTCTAAATTAACATTCAAAATCCACACACAAACAATAAACACTCGATGATATGAGCACAGGAGGGTTTCCTACAAGTGATGTACTAAATGTTGAGCAAAGAAAATGACTCAAAGGGCTTTTTAACAGCTTTCAGAGCTCTGAGAGCAAACTGTCTCCTCTCCAGCTACCACTACACAACACACTACCCAGAACTGGGGCTGTGCAGAACAATCTAGAGCCCATGTGACTTGCAATTCCATGAATCACTGCAAAATTCACATTGGACCTCAATTACAAGGCAAAGTGATGCAAAGTGCATTGATTTCTATGTACTTCGCATTAAAATTGATGCAGAAGTGGTTGAGGAAGGCAGAGTAATGCAAAGTCATTGGTTTCAATGGACTTTGCATTCCTCATTATTATGCGGGTTCTCCGCCTGTGTTGCAGATGACTTAGCAGATTCCACATCACCTGACAACCTGCTTCAGTAGAGCTTAATTTTTGGCCATCACCCACCTCATTGGCATCATAGATAGGCTAGGCAATGCACAGTATATCTCCACCCTTGACCTTACTAAGGGATATTGGCAAATCCCCCTGTCACCTGATTCACAAGATAAAACCACATTTGGTTTATACCAGTTTGCCACAATGCTATTTGGACTACATGGGGCCCTAGCCACTTTTCAGCATTTTATGGACCACGTACTAAGACCACACACACTGAGTACTGTGCGGCTTATTTGGATGATGTGGTTATGTTCATCCCTGATTGGGAATTCCATGTTGTCCCAGGTATTGCAAGTAATAAAGGAATTAGGAGTCACTTTTAACCCCACTAAGTCTGCCCTAGCAAAGACTCAGACGAGATACCTAGAGTTCATTTTAGGTAACGGACAAGTGAAGCCCGAGGTAGAGAAGGTTACAGCAGTAGCAAACAGCCCAATACCTACTACAAAAAAGCATATGAGATCTTTTCCTGCCTGGTTGGTTATTACCAGAGATTTATTCCTTATTTCTCAGCCACTCCCTGTCCTTTGATTGCTCTCATTAAAAAGAGGTGTCCAGATAAGGTTCAGTGGACTCCTATTCATGATGAAGCGGCTTTTAGGCATATCAAGGCCATTCTGTGTACAGTTCCTGTATTGAAAAGCCCTGACATCAACCATGTATTTGAGGTTCAAACTTATGCATCTGAGAATGGTATTGGGGCAGTCTTATCTCAGAAAATAGATGGTGAAGAACATCCGATCATGTATATCAGCAGGAAGCTATATGAAAGGGAGGGAAGATATGCTACCATAGAGAAAGAATGCTGAGCTCTGAAATGGACTATTGAGTCTCTGAAATATTACTTGTGGGGGGCTGAATTTAAGGTTGTAACTGATCATAACCACCTTTGTTGGTTGCACCAAATGAGAGAAAAAATCCCATACAATGTGGTGGTACTTAGCTCTTCAGGCCTATCAATTTACTGTGTCCCTCAGGGGGACACAACATGTAAATGCTGATTTCATGTCTAGATATGGTGCAGGAATTGATGGCAATGGCATATGATGGACTTTCCTTAAAAAGAGGTAGTGCAGGAAGGTACCATTAGTCTTTTTTGAGAAATGTGTTAACACTTCAGGGTTAAGAATGATATCCACTATGTTTATGACAGAATGTGTATCATTAATAGGGACCCTGAAATAAAGCTTCTGAAGATGGATGGGTGGAAGCTCCATCCTGTCCTGGGACAGGAAGGTGGTAAGCAGCCTAAAACAACTTCTCCCTCTTAAGGTGGGGGATATGTGATGGAGATCCTACCACTCTTGAGGACTGAGGTTTTTCTTAAATCTGTTGCAACAGTTCTTCTATTTATATACTAACATACTATTTGCCAGCAGATTAGGCCTTACGGTCTATTGAGTCTGCTTGAACCTTAGATCCTTAGTTGGGTGCCAAGGCCTCCCATCCCTTGTGCTCCAGAAACCCCTATCATCCATCCCACCCCCTGGGACAGGCCATCATCAGATACATCCACTTTCTGTGTCTGTCCCACCTCTCTTAAGCCCTCCACTGTGGATCTCTGAACCAGCTTGCCAGGCAGTGCATTCCAAGGGTCCACCACCCTCAGTGAAAACCTCCTCCTCTTCCCCTCACCCTTCCACCTTCCAACTTCAAACCATGCCCTCTGGTGATACCTCCCTGCTTTAGTCTAAAGATCCCCTCCATGTTTACCCTATTTATTCCCTTGAGGTACTTGAAGACCTCAATCATGTCCCCCCGTCTCTCCTCTCCTCCAATGAAAACAGGCAGAGCTCCTCAAGTCTGTCTCATATGTCAAATCCCCTAGCCCTCATATCATCTTAGTTGCCCTCCTCTGTACCCTCTCCAGGAGCTGTATGTCCCTCTTCAAGTGTGGTCTCCAGTACTGTACACAGTACTCAAGGTGTGGTCTAACCAGTCCATTGTACAGTGGCAGAATCACTTCCTTGCTCCTAGAGGTGATCCCCTTTATGATGCATCCCAACATCCTGTTTGCCTTGGTAGCCACTCTCCTGCACTGCTCAGCGTTATTCATACATGCATCCACCATGACCCCTAGGTCTTTTTCCCCTATTGAGGCCTCCAGCGCCTCCCCTCTCAGGGTGTACCTGTGTTTAGGGTTTCCCTGACCAAGATGCAACACCTTGCACTTGGTGATATTGAAATTTAATTTCCATGTGTGAGCCCAGCTTTCCAGGGTATCCAGGTTCCCTTGCAGGGACAACCTCCCCTCTTCTCCCTCAACTACTAGTCCCATCTTGGAGTCATCCACAAAGAGACTCATTTCACACCCTATACCCTCCCTGATGTCCGATATGTATGCATTAAACAGGATCGGACCCAGGACCGAGCCCTGCGGTACCCCACTACCAACCTCTCTAGGGTTCAAGAGCTCCCCACAGACCACTACTCTCTGGGTGCATCCAGCTAGCTAGTTTTCAATCCATCTGACCATCAAAGGGTCTACTCCTAACCCCATCAGTTTCTCCACCAGACCATTGTGGGGACAGAGTCAGCCTGCTGAAGTCCAAGAATAATACATCCACAGGCTTTCCCCTGTCCAGTTCTGATGTTACCCATTTGTAGAACTCCACAAGGTTGGTTTGACATGATCTACCTGGCACAAACCCATGTTGCCGACTATCCAGACCTCCCACCTCCTCCAAGTACACCCCCCAATCGTTCCTTTAGTATACTCTCCATTAATTTTCCCACCACCAAGGTCAAACTTAGCCTAATCTATCCTTTACAATTTCTGTTCCATAATGTTGGTCAACTATGAGTGCACCCTCCCCTTTCTTGACTATGCTGTAGTGTTTTCTTTAATTTTCCTTTTCCCTTTCAGGTTCTCATACAGGGAGGTTATCATGGTGACCTCCGAGCTGATGGTGAAAAACAAGCTGTGTTCCTTGTTGTTGGATTTAGGATGCAATAGCACTACATCATAAAATACCTTGATGTATATGCCTTATGTGTATAAAACCTGTACATGTTGACAATACCACAGCACTAGGTGTTTTAGATTAAGGTAAAAAGTTACTAGGGGACTCTATTAGAAAACTTAAGTTACTGGGGTAAAGATATCAGAAAATAAACATTATGTTATTTAAAATTCATGTAAATTACAGATTGTTTGAGAGGCCCTTTGGCATCATACATTCCTGTTTTAAGCTGAACCAGCCTAACATCCCATGGTGATTTGCATATATATCCCATGATGCTTTGCATCATGGGGTTATGTGTGATGTGTTTCTTTGAAACTTGACTTTATTGACAGTGCCCTTTGGGGTAACCCTTGCGTCAGTGCTTCTGCACTGAGCATCTTTGTCTTTAGCTTGTTTTGTTTTTTTTCTGTTTTTGAGCTCCCCATCATCAAAACACACAAGCCACACATAGAGACTGAGTAATTTTCACTAAAAAGCTAGCTCAGTAGATCAGTGGTTGCTGACTAAGTGCAGAAGAAGGACATGCATAGTCTGTTGCTGCAAACTGATGTATTTAAGAAGGGATATACCATCGCTTAAGGTTATCCCTTGTATTTTAATTAAACATCACAGAGATTGTGTGTTGAACCTAAAATTCTGTGTCAGGTCCATGTGTTATTCCACAACCCTCCACATTGCTCCATGGCTCTGAGGGGTGGGGCTCCTGCTTGTCACACTGGTGATTCAGGTTTGAGCCTCGAACTTGGGATGCCAAGGGGGCATAGGCTCTCAGGGCAGGTGATAGAGCATCCACACAGACCCTCTCCTCCCGGGGGAGGATTCTGCAGAGCATCACTGGAAGAATTACACCTGATGGTGTGTGGAACATTGCCAATGTGAGTGGCCACACATTGGCTGCCTCTGCCTCCAGGGCATTGTCACAGGGCACATCACTGGGTTGTGTGGAGAAACCCATAAAATGGAAACTAGCACCTGTTTCAGCTTGCCAGATGATGGCTGCCTAGTTCCCCTCATGCTGCACTGCCCCTAGAGCACTGCTCATGTTTCCCCCCTGCATACCTTCAAGGACCCCCCCCTCAGAAATGCCACTCCCCTCCTCTGGCTTCCTGGCAGGGATATGCCAAATCCTCCAAGGATGCAGTTCAGCCTTTGGAGCAAGGAGGCAGGAAGTGGCAGTGAAGGGAGAGACTGGCAGGCAGACAAGGATGGTGACCAGCCAGAAGCAGAAGGAGGTTGGGGGTGCAGGGAAAGGCACAAAAAAACTCATGCAAGTTATTGAAATTCTGCTACAAATGGGATTCCACAGAATTTTCAAAAGTTTTGCAGGAGTATTTTTTGTTGGAATTTGAACATTCCATAGGCCCTAGAAGAAAAGATATATTTTCCTAGTAACCAATCTGAGCCACTGGCGAAACTGGATAGCACTGCTGAATCCAGTGCAGCAATGCAATAGTTGTAATCCAGGGTGATAAGGTTAAAACATGCAGTAGTGTAGAAGGAGAGAGTGGTTAGGAAGAAAAGGAAGTAAAATTGTATTGGATCCACAAAGGGTCATCGACAAAATAGTTGTCGAATGACCCGACAGCGAAATAGGCTGGTCGACTGCATTTTGCAATCAGCTGCCAGTTTGCAGAACCTACAAGTGTTTTCTTCTGGGGGCTTTGCCCCTGAACCCCCCATGTGGGGGAATGCACCCCTGAACCCCCCCACTTTGGATTCTCAACTCTGAGTCGGGGGTGTGCAGGACCCCCTACCAACAGTGCTGCCGTTGAAGCGGGTTCCTAAAGTGACATAGCACTGTTGTCGCTGTAGGGGACTCCTCTTCGACATATCAATGTCGAGGATGTATACTTATGTATACATCTAGTGCCCATCCCCTGGAGCTCAGAGCACTGTATAAGAGAAAAATAGAAAACAAGTTTGATAACATTATTAAACCCAATTAGAATAAATATGTGCAAAACAAAAGTGTTACGGCTCAAATGGCAGCATCATTTCAGGGACTAATTACACCAAACTAAAAGCCTCCTAAAGCAAATGGGACCTTATGCCCCTCTTAAAGGCATCCACTGAGGGAGCCTTACTGAAGAGATCAAGGCAACCTGTTCCACAGGGCAGGTCCTATGAGCCTGAGCACCCAATCACCAGAAGATTTTAACCTTGTCTTGGCAATGGGCATGAGGTCCATCTTGGAGGAGTGGAAAGGGTTGGAGGTCTGATAGGGAGGCAGCAAGTCTCTCTGGTAGCCAAGACCCAACCTGTATAGATATATTATGGTTTGAGGGGGATTTGGGTAGTAACAGCAACAGGCAGGATTGTAATAAGCATCTATTCTGTGCCTTAACTGCAACTAAGCATGGGAACAAAACATTTTAATAGTGTTTTCTTTTAATTCTGTTTCTTTCTGCCCTCTCTTTAGGAAATAAAGCTGGTATTAAATTAGCATTTCATTTCAGAAAGTATTAGTTTGTAGCATGTCTATGAAAAACAAACTATGATTCCAAAGAAACATTGAATCATAGATGATAATGGCCAAAGAAGATCAATGGTCCATCTTGTCTGCTCATGTTATCCTATCATACCACAGTACCTGTTGACCCTATGGGATCTTTGCTTACCCTGTTCTCATTATTGTTCTCTGTGTTTCCAACTCCCTCATCCCTCTGAGTAACTATTATACTCTTGGATGTATCCCAGCTTTGTTTGAAGTCATTTATGGTTTTGAAATCCACTACCTCTTCCAGCAGACCATTCCATGACTCTACCACCCTTTCTGTAAAATAATACTTCCTCACATCCTTTTTAAACATTCCCCCATTAACCTGCACTCTTCACCCAAGTCCTAGCTTCTGTGTTCCTGCTAAATAGCTCTTCACAGTTCACCTTGTTTATTCCTTTAAGGAATGTGAAGGCCTCTGTTATAGGTATCATAGGTATCATAGGTGATTTCAGAGCAAAGAAGACTTACGTCCATTGTGCTCGCTTGTTAATTCTAATTTTGAAACCCCCTATTTTATTTGCTTTGCAATACTTATCCAGTTTGCCCTTTGTCATGCCCCCCATCTATGTCTAACATGGAGCTTAAAATTGATCACATGCAGTTACACTTACATTTTTATACCAATAGAGAAGTGGAGTACATTCAAAAATTGACTCAGGGACCAAGCGGGAAATTTTAACATTTTTTATGGAAGACAGGAGACTTAGTGCTGGGTATTTTGAGTTGTCATCTATAGTAGTGTTCTTGTTCAATCCTTTCATTAAAAAGTGAATTGGTTTCCCTTCATATATCCTCGCAGCTGACTCAATTGAACAGGCCACTAGTGGAGAAGGCTGCAAAGAGTCTGCTGTTTCCACAAACATTACTCCAGGGTCCAGGTGTAGTTTCTCATCTGCATTTTCCATTTTGTGAGATACAATAGAAACAAAACGCTCTGTGACACTGCTGAAATACTGATGGTAGAAAACTGAAATGCCAAACAGCATAAAAAGAAGAAAAGCTGTTGCTGCTATTTTTTTGTTGCCACATGTTGCTTCTGGTAGCCCTGTAACGAAAAACACAGTGGATGATTATGAAAGGAATTTTCCAAGACCTACATTATTTGCCCAATGAGATTCAAAAACCACACTTCAAACCCTCAAGCATAGATCTTAAGTAATTTTAACACTAAACTTGATTTGCGCTATACTATAAAATTTATTAATTTATTATTTGTAGCAAGAGGCAATACATGGTTGAAGTACATGGTGCCTGTAAACACAGGTATCCACACAGGACATGAGAGGGCCTGTGGCAAAACAAGCCATCTATTGCCTGCCTGCATTCCAAATGTACACCAGATTTTGCTAGAAAATCCCTGAAGGGGTGATGGGGCAAACTCTGATCTTGACTAACTGGCTGAGAGAGGGCAAAGGTAATCAGAAATGATGCAGCTTGTTTCTATATGTGTTTATACTGTACATGCAAATAAGTAATGCTCCCAAAAACTTTGGGCTCAGTTTCAAATGCCCACATTTGCCTCAAGCAAAGTGTGAGTCGAATATATGATACATGGGACTTGCGTCAATCACCTGTCTAGTGATCAGGATTTTTGATCCCATGCACCAACTGTTGCAAATTAGACCAACTTTTGTTGGTATAGTTTGCAGCAATCTAAGTTCAAATTTCTCATGCCACAGGGTTAAATCAACATCATAAATTAAGGAGAACATAAATAATGCTGTACAAATTAAATACAATTTGCATAAAGGTCGATAGAAGCAAAATTTAAAACTCAGCATTTCAAAATGACGTACAGTAAAGTTGCTTACCACTCCTGAAGTCCAGCTGAAAACAAGGATATGATGTCTACAGATATGTTAAGTGGGAGAGGGGTGGTGGCAAAAATTAATTCATTAAAAAACTCTGCTATCAGCAGTAATAGGAAAAGAAGATAAAACTGACACAGCTCTCCCATGTCAGTTTGGCACATGTGCATTTCTCACTGCCTACTGTAGCATGCTTACAAATATAATGGCTCCCCCATGTTAGTTTAACACATGTACATATCCCACTACCTAGAATGCTTGCAAATGTCACTTGTTACCAATATTCCCAGCAATACAACAGCTGTATGTAAATCCTACTTTCTAAATGTGCATAGCTAGTAAGTTTGCAACCATTCTACTGAGCAAGTAATTTACAGAAAACAATTAGAAATGGCTTATTGCCTATAGAACATGCTGGTAAAAACAAATGAGATATACAGCCTGGGGGCTTATGACCATGTACAAAATTTATTTGACTATCTCAAAAACACATAAAGGTTAATGAGATAAATGCTTGAATGGCAGACAGAAACAACTGCAATTAAAAAGACACACTCAATTTGCAGCACAACTACTCTGTCTGACAACTAGGCTGCTCTCTTTAAAGTCTAGCCCATTGTCTCATTGTAGATATAAAGTGTTGATCAGTTTTGGTCTATTTCCACTTAATTGAGGCTTTAACTTGCAAACTGAGATGATTTTAAATGTGTATAAGCCCTTTTCTTCATGAAAATTACAAGTGGCCAAAGATTTTGCAGCTTTGATCTTGTAAGTGGTAGTAACGGGAATGAGTGTTGCATGTGGACAGGGTTTATTAACAGAATCCTGATATAAAGCAGTAATTACTGTTATAAAATGTACTATACGCTGCATAGAAGCAAGATGCCTGTTCAGGCGAGGTGGTTTAGGAAATATAGAGGTCCCGTTAAAGGGTGATGTCAACCTCCTTAGGCTTCAAAGTGTCTTTAGTTTAAAAATCACAGTTTGTAGGAGTGTCCCGACCAATCACAGCCCTCCTTCAGTTGTGCATGAGAGATTCTTATAAACGCCTGGATACCTCACGAGTGAGCCATGGTAATGGACTTGCTGACGTCTCATGCCATCAGCATTTTAAATAAAATTTTTTTTTTTTAAATACAGTTAGCTATCTAAAATAATTTTATCAATCCATTTGGATGGGCCTTTTATGGATCCAAGAATGTCACCTTTTATGTCCTTAGGACCCCAGAACTGCCCACCTTTGGTTCACAGTCCTCTGGTTCTAAAAACTTATGAGGCAATATTAATAAGAGGCCCTCCAAACAGACCCATAAACTTATAACACATTTTATAATTGGTCCAATTCTGTAGAGATTCTTGTGTTTTTGGTAGTTTGATTCTGATTCCTTTTGTCATTTTAAAAGTGAAGAACAGACTGCCCACCATATTGGTATTACCAGAAAAAAAATGTGTTTGTTTACAACCTTTGTTCAACCCCCACTGCATTTTTTCTGGACTTGAGAACAGACCCAATACAGTCTAGCCACTTGGAGGAGAGGAGATTATTGTATCATGAGTGGTAGCACTGTTTCAGGGAGTTACTAATGTTCATAAACCATGCAATGGAAGAAGAGCAAGGATTTGAATCAAAACAAGGTTGGCTTTAATTACACTGTGACAAGATATGTGACAAGATTAATTGATTATTTTCTGTTAGTTTAAAATTTTCTCTGTTACAGGTTCTGTTTGGAATGGACAAGATGGCTGCCAGGAAACATCCACTGATGGTTTATGAGAGCTGGTCACCCACTATGGAGGTGCTGACATTCTTGTGGGAAGGTTAGCAGTAACTGCTGACAGGATGAGCAGGGAAGAGACAATTTAGCCATAATCCTGGGATATGTTCCCATGTCAAACAATGGACCCAGGTGCATGTCGTAAAGCTTCAAGAGATAGTGAGGAAGGGCTAAGGAAATGAGGTGACACACACACACACACACACACACTCTCTCTCTCTCTCACATGGGTAAAGATACTGGGGGGGGCTGTCACCCCAGGGATAGGTCATCTCCTCATAGCCCAGAGTACATAAAAGGGAAGGATCAGGAAACACTCCCCCTCTCTTGGACATTTGACATCTGAAGAAGAGGGCCTTGTTGGAGGCTAGCTTGGTAAGGCAGTACAGTCTAAAGGGAATGTCTCCTGTAACTAATGACATGTAAAGAGACTATAGGTGAGGCTAAAGTTTTAGGTTTTCTAACAAATCATCTTTCTGTTTAACTTACTTTATTTTTAATCCAGTAAACATGTAAACCTTTGTCATATTATAAATCTATCCTGTTTGAAAATACTTGATATATCTTCTAGTAAGCAATCTATTTTGATAGAACCAGTGACTGCTTCATTATTGACAAGGTGAATTTATTATTTGTGCTATTCCTGTTTGCAGTCCATCTCTAGAGTGCACTCTGCCAATAGTGCAGGATGGAAAGCAAGGGGGCAGACAGTCTCAGAGGTGTATGACCAAATACCTGGACAGCAGGTGGTTGCTGAGGAAGGTGATCATGATAAAAAACAAGGTCCCAGTGGCTGTCAGAGGTGCACTTCAAGCCACGAGCTGGTGGAGCAGTACAGCCTAAACCTGAGCTACAGTATGAGCTGATGTAGCAGGGGCTCAAAATTAGCTACAGACCCTAAGGATGGAGCTTGCACTGAAGAAGGTTGTAGTGCAGAGGCCAAGGCTTGAGGCTGAAAGGGAGATTGTAAGGTTGGAGGCAGAGGAAAGAAAGAAGGATCACCAGCATGAAATTCTGATGCAGAAAGAAAGCAAGAAAGAACAATAGTACAAGATCCAGAGGCAACAGCATGATAAAGAGATGGTGAAACTGTGCCAACAGGCACGCCACAAATCACAGTAATGCTAGCGGATGAATTGCAGCCAGACAAATCGTCGAGGACTAGAAGTCATGGACTACTGGTCGTGAGGTCTAAAAGGCACCAGTCAAACAGTCAAAATTAAATGTAGTCGCTAGCACAAAGGGTGAATTGTATTCATCGAATTAAGGACAAATAGTCGCAATAATCATTTTCAATAACTTTATTCAGTTTTTTAAAATACATAAAAATACATAGCATAGCGTAGTAAATCAATTCCACCAGGAATGTGCAAATGTAGCAGTAGCATTTATTTCTGTAACAGCATCAAATCATGTGTGCAAAAACAGCTGTGCAAATGTAACAAGTAAGCAAACTAATGTTCATCTAAAGCTGTGCAAATTATGTAAGTCTGTCGTGCAAGTAAGCTAATATGTGCAATAGTAGATGCTGTCGTTATGCTACATTATGCTACATTTATCTTGATGACAGTTGCAATGTCTCGTAGATACTGCAGCTCGGTTCTGTTTTTAAAGTCCTCACAAATAGTGTGGAAAACGTTGTTTACTCATTGATACTTTTGATGCTTTCTCAGAGCCTGCTGTCCCAGTTTCACCTGCCTTCTTAGTAGGGACACAGCATGTTTCTGATGCAGTTTTCAGGCGAGCTTAGCGCCAAGTCGGGTGTGCTATTGACACAGTCTGTGAAAATGCTCTGTGCCATGCCTCAAGAGTGTCATTGCTGCGAGGCAAATCAGCAATAACTCGCTTATATTGGTTCCAGAATTTGATTGGGAACTGAGGCAGACAACGCTTTTTTATATTTCTGGTTAAGTATCAAATATATGTGTCCTCAAAATAGTTCATGAGGCACTGTACATCCTCACAGACTGTCATCCTGCAACATTTCGAAGACCGCTTCGATGCGGTGTTCAGGCACAAAGGCAAGTGCCAGAATACACTGTACTTTATGCGCGAAAGTCTTGTCCTGTATGTACCGGCTCTGCATCCCCTCCTGCTGTACTCTCCTCCACATAGCTTGACCTAAGTGGAAATTGCAGCCTACAAGCTCTGCATTTGGTAGCATTTCTTTTAATACGTTGACAGCTGCCAGTTCAAAGTCTGTCATGACATTGCTTGCACTTAGTTTTGCACCAAGCATGTCTTCCAAGTTCAGAAAGAACTCTCTGTATACGCTGTCACTTTGCTCCAGGTAGAAGGGCATATACACATGGCCTGTTGACACTATTCACTAGTGCATGAATAGTGTACAACTGATCAACATCTCTTAGTGCAACTGCAAATGTCACATCTCAGAACCAGTGCTTTGTCTGTTTAAGCACTGCAAGATTAGAGTCACTGGCAAATATCAGCATTTGGTCATCATTGACTCTAAGAAAGGGTTCCCCACTTACAGTGAGTTCATACTGCAACACATCAACATCATTGTGCCCTCCATGCTGCCGTTATCGGCGAACATCTTGCCGCAGTGTCTCTTGAGAGGGCAGTAAGTGGGCATGGGTGACAGAAACCTGTTGCAACCCCTGGTGTACAACATTTCTTTTCAGCTCCTCTGACTCAGCGGTGCTCTGTTTCATGACAGCTCAAGACACTAACACCTCTACTCATCCATGAATGGGTGCATGATTGTGGTCGGAGGGAGGTAGTGTTATAGTGTCACCAAAGGTATGGAGATGTGCACGGCAAGTTCTCAGTTCGCATCTCCAAAATATTTTGCCATTTGCTACGTCCTTTTCCTTGGTGTACAGAAAATTGTCCAGGGCAAGCTTCTACTTACCTTTCTGTGTTGGCACATATTCTATTGCAAGCTGTTGTTTGAATGCACATAGAAATAATCATAGTGACTCACAATATTTATAAACCAGGAAGTGGTGCTGATTTATTCTAGATAAAACTGGGAATAGGTTCAAGCGGATACAGGATTGAGAGGATTGCACTGTGTGTCTTTAAATTTATGTGGATGTTGGGGCCGAAATAATTGATGCACAAACTGAAAATGCAGGAAGTGAAGGAGTTTCAATGGTAGTACATACTGTAACGTTACTCTTCGTTGGGTAAGTTAATCTATGGTACCCTAAATTGTTTTACCCGAATGTACACTGAATCACTGGCCGTGTCACAATGTTTTCATCGCAGGATGCATCTATAATGTGTGCCGTATTGTCCGCGGCATAAAATCCATTGACTGATTGTCTTATCGATGTATAGACCACGACGTCTTAACCGCAATGATTAATACTGCGGCGTTTTGACCGTATGCCCAAGTAATGGCATAGTGGATCCCACCCACAAAGTCAAAATTAATTCAAAAATGTTTCCTCAATACAGGGACTGGGATGATTTTGATTTTTTTCAATGATTTAAGAGTGTATGTGTGCAGTTCAAATTGAACAGGGCTCTGTGGATGACCCACCTTGCACCATTGCTTACTGGTCATACTTTGCATTCATTTGCCAGAATGGATGGTCAGGACTGTATGGACTGTGATAAAGTTAAAAAGGTGTTATTGAAATGTTTTGGACTGACTCCTGAGGCTTATAGGTGAAAATTCAGACAATTAAGGAAAGGCCCAGGAGACAGCTATATATTTGTTTTTATTAATATATATTCATTACATGAGAGACAAAACAGAATTACATATTTGCTATCAAGTACAGTATACTACATATGGAGTTTGGAGCTTATCAGCCCAGTCTTTCATACATAGTCTAAGTTATTCATATCAATTAGAATTATTTTCTATTGGTTATAAATTACAGCAACAGCTGGTATATCTTCTCTATCACATACTTCTTTTGTTATACATAGATACATAGATATGTAGACAGTGTCGGCAGATAAGGGCCTATGGCCCACCCAGTCTGCCCATTTGAGCTTGTTAGTTCAGTTTATGTTTTCCTAGAAGTCTGTTGCCCCTTATCCCTGACCTCCAGAATTCCTTTATGTCTATCCCATGCATTCTTAAATCCCGTGATTGTTTCAGCCCCCACCACTTCCTCTGGCAGGGTGTTCCACTTGTCCACCACCCGTTCTGTGAAGAAATTCTTCCTCATGTTTCCTCTGAATCATCCTCCCTCCAACTTCATCCCATGCCCTCTAGATCTGGAACATCTTTTTTGCTTAAAAATAGTGTATTCCTGCAACCTGTTCCTCCCTGTAAGATACTTGTATGTCTCTATCATATCCCCTCTCTCCCTCCTCTCCTCCAGGGAGTACATGTTCAGTTCCTTCAACCTGTCTTCATAGGACTTGTGATGCAATCCATGCACCATCTTTGTTGCCCTCCTCTGAACCTTCTCTACCCTGTCTATGTCCTTATGTAGGTATGGTCTCCAGAACTGTTATGAATATTAATTTATTAGAATATAAGTGAAAAAAGAAAAAACAAGAGGAGAAATGGAACGGGGGGGTACTGACCGGTATTCTCTTCATGTTGCCCCTCCCTGGTTACGCGCATGTTTTGTTTGGATTGGGTTCCATATCCGGTAATAATTTTTAATTGATTTGAATGAAAATAATGAATATGTTCCAATGTATGTATGGTTACCATTTTATTTAGCCATTCTTTAAATTCCAGGGGGTCTGGATCTTTCCATTTTAGACGTATCTGCTTATATACTTGAACTAGAGATCTATTTAACAGTGTTTGATTGTTGGTTGTAAGTTGATTATACAGGGGTCCAATGCGTAGCATCATCCAAAGCGGATGTTTGTACAAAGAAAATTTGATTGCATCAGCTAGAAATTCCAAAATCTTTTCCCACCAAATCTGAAGCTTAGGGCATTATATAACCATATGAATAAGAGATCTCTCATTGTTTTACATCACGGACATCTCCCTGATTTATCTGAATTAAACATATTTAATAATTCTGGGGTATAATATATTTTGATGCAAAATGTTGAATAATATTTGTTGCATCCAAATGGATTTTAAACTCCATGATCTAATGTAGCTTGTTTCCAACATGTGGAAGATATTTGCATTCCCAACTTTTCTTCTCACTTGTGTTTCAAATTCAAAATGTAAGACGTACGAGGGAGTATGATATTGTATATTCAGGAGATTGGTTTTTCATGAGAGAGTAGCTTAAAGAATTTTTCTAAAGCAATTAGTGTGTCTAAATAAAACTTATTAAGGATTTTAAGTATAAATCTCTGATCTGTAAATATGCATAAAATTGGGAATTCGGTAGGTTATATTGTTTTTTAAGTGTATCAAAGTCTAGCACCTGTCCCTTGTCCAAAAATCATTCTATTTGCCTAAGATCTTTATTATACCATTCTTTAAAAACATGGTTTTGTATAGATGGTATAAAATGAGAATTCATATAGATGGGGACTCCACAGATATAATATTTTTATAGATTCTAGATCCTAGTACATACTTCCAAACATGTTTTGTGGTCTGAGTAGTTAATAGCAATGGGATTTTTAATTTTACTGTGTCCATATATAGTATATGTTTAATGTTGGTGAACAGGGTTTTTGCAGTTTCGATAATGAACGAGGCATCTTGTTTTTTTTCTAACCCAGTCTAATATTGTGCATAGATTAGCTGCACAGTAATAGATTTTAAAGTTTGGGAGGGCCAATCCTGCATCGCAATGTGGGGATATTAGTTTTTCCATTTTTTGTCTTGCCAATTTTCCTTTTCATAAAACCTTTTTTATTGCTGCATCTAGGGCCTTGAAGAGCTTATCTGATATTATGATTGGCAATGTTTGAAAATAAATAAACATTTTGATAGAATTGCCATTTTTATCAAATTGGATCGGCCCGTAAGAGTATAGGGTAAGGTTTCCCAATGAGCCAAAAGATCCTTGACTTCTTCTAACATAGTATCATAGTTCTGGGATTGTATATCTTTAAGCCGGTTATCAGTCTTAACTCCTAAGTATGTTAGTTGGTTTGTTTATTTAATTTGATATTGCCCAGGTGGAATAAATGGATTAGAATGTGCATATGTTTCTAAAGCCTTGGTTTTTATTTATTTAGTTTTTGTTGATCGGGTAAGTGCACTAGACAAATCCTACCTATTTTCAGGCATGACCCAGGGAGGGGGATACAGATGAATGCCAACTGACCTTGAACCAGATTAAGCTGTTGGTGGTATTTTTAGGGAATGAGGGAAATTTGGCCAGGACACTGGGGAAATTCCCCTACTCTTTTCGACAAGTGCCATGGGATCTTTAACATCCACCTGAACTACCACTAATCCAGGCAGATGGGACCTTGGTTTAAAGTCTCATCCAAAAGACGGCACCTCAGAAGTGCAGCACCCCTCTCATGCTGCATTACAGTGTCAGTACTGGGATATTAACCCCAAGTGCAAGATGTGGGAACTGAACCCACAGCCCTCTGATCTCCCGGCCTCAGAGGCAAGTGTGCTACCTACTGAGCCATTGACACTTTGCTCTGATACTTTGTTTTGGTCCAGTTTACTTTAAAACCAGAAAATTCCCCAAATTTAAGCATAATCTCAAGAATACCTGGAAAGCTGTGGTCAAGATCTTTGACTGAATAGGATTATCGTCTGCATATAAACTAATTCAAAACTCTTTTCCATTTATCAAAGACCCTTGTATTTTGATGAAGTTCTAATGGCTATAACCATAGGTTCAATGGCTACAGCAAATATTAGTATTGAGAGAGGACAGCCTTGATGGGTGCCTGTCTGTAATTTTATTGTAGGAGAGATATTTGAGTTGGTTTTAACACTGGTGACCAGGCCCAAGTATACTATACCAATCCATTTTTGAAATCTTTGTCCAAAACTATATTTTCCCATAATATGTTTAATATTTGGCCATTCTACATGACTGAATGCCTTCTCTGCATCTATTGTAAGGATAGACAAATCCGTGTGCATACTGTGATCAATTAGGTTTATTATACATCTAATATTAGTAGTTAAATTATGCCCTTTAATAAACCCATTTTGGTTGCAGTAAATAATATCTGGTAGCATACCCTCAAACCTGGTGGCAAGTGCTTTTGCCGGTATTTTGGAATCTGAGTTAATTAATGAAATGGGGCAATATGATGCTGGGTTATAATGGTCTTTACTTTTTTTTTTAATAAGAATATACAAACGTCCCTAAAAGTTGGTGGTACAGTTTGTGCCTCAAATATGTATTCAAATGATTATTTTAAGTGCAGGGCCAGTTTAAGGGCAAATATTTTGTAAAAAATCTATATAAAGTCCATCTAGGCCAGGAGCCTTTCTGAGGGGAAGTTTGGTTATGGCAGTGAGTATTTCTTCTAGTAAGATATTTTGTTCTAGGAGCTCTGCCTTTTCAGATGTGATCCTAGGTAACATAGAAACATAAAAGTTGACGGCAGATAAGGACCACAAGGCCCATCCAGTCTGCCCATTTCTTTTTCTACCTTATAAATGTGCCATTGGCCTTTGCACTGTCAGTGGCCTATCTATTCATACTCATCTGTATTGCTCCCTTATGCATATCCCATGCCTGTTCAAAGCCCTGTACTGTATTCATAGCCACCACTTCCTGAGGTAGACCGTTCCATGCATCCACCACCCTTTCTGTGAAAAAGTATTTCCTCACATGGCCCCTTAATCGGCCTCCCTCTAATCTCATGCTGTGTCCTCTTGTCCTGCTACTTTTCTTATATTTAAACATGTTAGACTCTTTCACCTTGTTAATGCCCTTAAGGTGTTTGAATGTTTCGATCATATCACCTCTCTCCCTCCTTTGCTCAAGGGTATACATATTGAGCTCCGTTAATCTGTCCTCATATGTCTTCTGATGCAGTCCCTGCACCATTTTGGTTGCCCTTCTCTGGACTGCCTCAATTTGGTTAATGTCCTTGTGAAGATGTGGCCTCCAGTACTGCATGCAGTACTCCAGATGGGGCCTAACCAGTGTCTTGTAAAGAGGGATTATTACCTCCCTCTTATGACTTGTGATACCCCTACTAATACAACCTAACATCCCTCTAGCCTTACCTGCTGCTTTAGAAGTCTGCTTGGATGATTTCAGGTCATCAGTGATGATGATGCCCAAGTCTCTTTCTTCCTTTGTGACTGCCAGCAACTCCCCTCCCAACCTATAGGTGGCTTCAGGGTTTCTCTTCCCTATATGCATGATCTTGCACTTCTTTGTATTAAATCCCGGTTGCCACTCTTCTGACCATTTTGCTAGTTTATCCAGATCTCTTCTCATTCTGCCCACCCCATCTGGATCATCTACTCTGTTGCAGATCTGGGTGTCATCTGCAAACAGACAAGCCTTACCATCTAGTCCATCTGCAATGTCACTAATGAAGACATTGAAGAGGGCTGGCCCCACGACTGATCCCTGAGGTACCTCACTTGTGACTTGCATCTCTTCTGACTGTATACCATTTACCACCACTCTCTGTTTTCTGCCCATCAACCAGTTTGCCACCCAGTTGACCAGCTTCTTACCCACCCCGAGCCTACCCAGCTTATTTATCAATCTTCTATGTGGAACAGTGTCGAAAGCTTTGCTGAAGTCAAGGTAGACGACATCAACTGCTCCCCCTTGGTTCACCACTCTGGTTACCCAGTCAAAGAAATCTATGAGATTAGTTTGACAGGACCTTCCTTTTGTAAACCCATGGTGTCTTGGATCCTGTGCCCCTCTGGATTCCAGGTATTGCACTATCCTTTCCTTAAGGAGTGCCTCCATAATCTTGCCCACTACTAAGGTAAGACTGACTGGTCTGTAGTTCCCTGCCTCCTCCCTGCTACCACTCTTGTGGAGTGGGATCACATAAGCCCTTCTTCAGTCTTCTGGGACCGCTCCTGTTCTCAGAGACTCACTAAACAGTTCTGATAATGGCTCTGCTAGTTCCACCCTTAGCTCCTTAAGTACCCTGGGATGTATGCCATCAGGTCCCATTGCCTTGTCCACCCTGAGCTTAGTGAGCTCTTGTAAGACCCTTTCTTTTATGAAGGGTGTAGTGCTCACCTCCCTCCCCCCTGTGTCCACGGTGCTGAGCTATGGGCCCTGCCCTATCTTCTCTTCAGTAAATACTGAGCAAAAGTATCTATTTAGGATAGATACTTTTACAGGGTCATCCTCCTCACATGCCCCTTTTCTCCTTTGAGCTTAGCAATACCCCCTCTGGACTTTCTCCTTTCACTAATGTATCTATAGAAAGTCTTGTCACCTTCTTTTACTGTTCATGCTAGTGTTTCCTCAGTTTGGGACTTTGCCTGCCTTACTGCCTTCCCTGCTTCCCTTAGGGCAGTTTGGTATGCCTCCCTATCTTCATCCTGCTGTGTTCCCTTATATTTCCTGAAGGCCAGCCTTTTGGCTCTGACCTTTTCTGCTACTGTATTTGAGAATCAAAGGGGTTTCCTTCTTCTTTTGCACTTCCTTTTCTGTCTAACACAATGGGATGTTGCTTCAAGTATTGCATCCTTAATGCTTGCCCACTTTGCTTGTACCCCCTCCCCTGTGTTTCTTTTTGCCAGGGCTAGCTTAACTCTGTTGGCCATCTTATCAAAGTTGGCTCCTCTGAAGTCCCATATTTTTGCCTTGGAATGGGATGATTTAGATGTAGTGGCCAAATTGAACCATACCATGTGATGGTCACTGGCCCCCAGATGACCTTCTACCTGGAGATCTGTGATCCTTCCCTGTTAGTCAGTACTAGATCTAGGATAGCCCTGTCTCTTGTGGGTTGTTGTACCAGTTGTTTGAGGCCCTCCCCTGCAGGAATCCACCATGTGTCTAGTTCTGCAGATGTTCCTGCTGGTATTGACCAATCTGTATCCGGCATGTTGAAGTCTTCCATTATCAGAACCTCCCTTTAGCTGTCATGTTTTGTATATCTTCTAACAGTAATGTGTCTACGTCCTCCCTGGTCTGGGGCCTGTAGACAACCCCAGTTCTTATGGCTGTCCCATTTCCTGTTTCCAGGGTGACCCACAGTCCTTCCAGCTCCTTAAGTGTATTTTGAATTTCTGTAGCTTTGATATTTTCATTGACATACAGGGCCCTCCATCCCCACCCCCTTTGCACCTTGGTCTCTTCTGAACAGTACATAGCCAGGTACTGAAGTCTCCCAAGTGTGGTTTCTGGTAAACCACATCTCACTAATTGCTACTATGTCCAGTTTAGCCTCTGACATTATTGTCTGCAGGTCTGGGATCTTATTTCCCAGGCTGTGAGCATTTGTGTACATGATTTTCCATTGGCCAGATTTTGGTGTGTTAGTTGTTGGGTGAAGTTTGGCATTTCCCCTGTGTTTCGTATGGGGAGACGGACCTTTTTTCTTACCTGGTTATGCAAATGAACTGCAAAAATGCTGAATCCCTGTTTGACCACTAGCTGAGGGGGGGAGGGGTGTTCTTCCCATTCAACGATGGGGTGCTCCACCCCCTCCCCATTTGCTAGTTTAAATATTCTGCAAAGATGTCAAACTTCTGCCCCAATGCACTGACTCCCTCCTTAGTCAGAAGCAGTCCATCCAATTTAAAGAACTTTCACTCCCAGAACTGTTGCTAGTTCCTTACAAATCTGTGTCCTTTTTCCTGGCACCGGCCCTTGAGCCACATGTTTAGCTCCCCTATCTCCCCTTCTCTGACCTTCCGTCCATCTGCCCCCCTCTTCCAGACTGGCAGGATCTCAGAGAAGGAGATGTTGGATGAAATGGATGATAGTTTGTCACCCAGCCTGGTCAGGTGTTCCTTGGTCTCCACAACTGACCGGCTGGTGAGATCATTAGTCCCTATGTGTACCAGGGCATCAATGTTTTCTCCTGCTTTCTGAACAATTTTAGAATGCGGTCAGTGTCATTTCACGCTGATGTACCTGGGAGACATCTGACCATTACCCCTGGCTGGAGATGGATATCAACTCCCCGAATCATGGAGTCTCCTATGATCAGAAGTTTTTTGGATTTCCTTTTTGCTTTTTTTATTTTGGTTCCTGATTTGGGAGAGTTTTGTTGTGCTAGCTCTTGTGCTGCAGTGTCCTGCTCTGCAGAGTCCTCTGCCCCTTTGTTTGATTTCAGAGATAGAGGAAGATACATGTTTGTAGTGTTTATATGCTTTTTGGAGGTAATATGTTGGAGACCACAGAGTGATGGGGCACCCAATTTACCCCTTCTAACCACCTGCCAACCTCCTGGACCAACTACCCTCTGCGGTCGAGGTTCTTCTGCTGGATGTTGGGGAAGTGGCGGGTGGTTCTTATAATGTATTTCCTCTTGAATATGAAATTTGAGGCACACAATCTCTGCCCATGCTGCCCAGAGCTGAGCCCTAAGATCTCCAGTGGCCCAGCATGTAGGACAGTGTCCTAAATCCTGTAAGACTGTCCTTCTGAAAAGTGTTCCACACTACCTGCAGTTAATGATATCCATTCCAGATAAGTTGCTGGGTTTATAACCTGGTCAGAGTAATTAGAAGGAAGAAAATGCAAGTAATGGTTTGATTTTGTGTTTTGTTTTCATATAACTTGTTATAACAAGTTAAATTACTAGTGCCCCTGTAAATGAGCTCACCTTGTGGATGCCCCACTGATCCACCCCTTCCTGCTTTGCCACAGGAAATGTCACAACTGTGGTACCCTATAAAAGGAGTGTAGTATGGGGTGGTTGGGTATGGGGGTGGGTGGCTGGTCTCTTCCCCTGCCAAAAAAGAAGAACCATGGATGAATCAACAAGGAGGTAAGAGCAGAAACAAACAGTCAACAACAAATGCAGTAACCCTGAAAGCTTATCCTAATGTTAGATAAAACTGTAAAACCTGTAAAGCACCACCTGTAATAATGTCAGAGAAGATATACCCTGTAAGAAACACTTTGCTACAGAGAAAAATAAAGCAGTAACAGAAGATATACCTTGCAAAAGACAATTTGAATCAGAAGATTACAGCAGTAATCTGTTAGCACACACCTGTAGGCACACCTTGTAATAATGCAGAAGAAGGTATACCAGCAACAACAATTTGAATCAGAGAAAAATAAAGCAATGAAATGTTAGCAACAAACAGTAGCAATCTCTGTGAGTACAAAATAAAAATAACAACACATAGTAAATCTGCTTAGCCAAAAGAAATCTTAATCCTTTTCCCTTGCTCTGGTAATGCTCTCTACTCTGTCCTTTCAAGCAATCTTAGAAGGAAAGAGCTCAGGTGAAGCTAGGTGCCTTGGCCAGCAAACCAAATCTTCTTTACTCTTGAAGAAAAATTCTTCCTGGGATTGCTGAGAATTACTAACCTCTGAAGTATACAATTGCTGATAAAAATTGTAGAACACTTTTTTAATTTCTTCTGGTGTTGAGACCATTTGCCCTTGTGTGTTCCAAATTCTAGTGATATATTGTGGTGCTGTGCACTTTTAAGTTGCCAAGCCATGATTTTATCTATTCTTTCTCCTGTAGCATAATATTTACTTTGAGGCCCGGATATTCAGAAGGGTTGCACATGGCGCAACAGTGGTGCACCATCGCCAACTCACTGATCGCGCCCGGTCGCGATATTCAAATGGAGATTGTGCCTGGCAAAAATCGATGCACGGAGCACATCAGTAATGTATGCGGCACAGGTGGGGGCGTGCCCATGCATACTACTCAATATTTAGCCCTGTATGTGCTGAGTCCATGCATGTGCAACCCCTCTTGCGCTGCACATAGGTGAGCTAAAAAGGAACAATAGCTGGCCACCCCAGGTGAGCTGCGTATTGCAAGGTGCAACACAGCATCTGCCACCTGTGGTGGCCACCTGAGCTCGTTGCACCTTCATGACGGCGCCTCCCCATGCCTGATCACGGTATCTGTTGAAAGAACAGCAGTCTTATATCCTGGTGGACCAGTGTATCACTCTTAGCACGATCGCGGGCTTCAGTATAAAATAATATGTCCAATATCCTGTGATCCAGTGGACTGTTCGCAGCCCAATCATGGACATCTGTGTAAAAATTATAAGTCTAATATCCCTGGTGGTCCAGTGGACCACTTGCAGCCTGATTGCGGGCATCTATTTAAAAATATAGTCCAGTATCCCTGGTGATGCAGTAGACCACTTGCAGCCCGATCACAGGCATATGTAATAATAAGGAGGCTCCAATATCCCTGGTGGTCCAGCAGTACCCCTGCCCACCCACACACAGAGCCCCACTGCCCTGTTCTCCCCTGGTCAGTGGTGGGCAGCAGCACCCCACCCGCCTGCCACCCCACCACCCGCCGACTGACAGTGTATGGTAGGGCTATATGCCTATTGATCCACAGCATGAACCAATGGGTGTGCAGCCTGTACCGTAGTACACAGTCCAGATATGTGACAATAGCCTGCCAGTCTATGGAGCTGCTGACACTACCGCCCTCAGAAAAATTCACCTTACCCTAAATAAGGCTTGCAGGCTGATTACTGGTGCCCCCTGGTGCCTAAATAAAGTGGGGTTTTTTTTGCGTATTGCCAGGTAATCTCCAGCCATCCAAGTGCTATAGTCAACAAGGGACAGTACTGAAGACATAACTGCAAGTCGGAGAGCATCGGGGGAGGCAGTTTTTATAGTGGTAGAGGATGCCAAGCCGTGTATTAGTGGCGAATGCAAGGGCATCAATGTGGGTGTGGTAGGTGAGGGCTGAATCGAAAGTAACCCCGAGGTATTTGTAGGAGCAGACTTGTTCAAGTGGTTGTTTGGTACCAGGGAGTATAGGGAGTGGGAAGTTGCAGGCTTTGTTTTGGGGGTGGGCAAAAGCATTGTTTTTGGTTTTTTTTAGATTAATGATGATTCTGTGCTCTTTAAACCAGGCTTCGGCATCATTGTAGGATTGTTGTAGGGTGTCCTGGAGGGAGATGGGATTACGGTGGGTGGTAAAGATGACAGCATCATCTGCATACATAAGAATTTTGCCAGAGCATGCACTGGGCAGGGTGTTTAGATGAAGTGAAAAGAGTAGAGGGCCCAGGATGGAGCCCTGGGGTACCCCTGAGTGGATGGGATGAGTTTCAGAGAGTATCCCATTGATTTTTACACATTGGGAGTGAGTGGATAGATAGCTTGTGCACCAGGTGAGAGGGCCAGCAGAGAAACCAGTGTGGCAGAGGGCATCCAGCAGAAGAGGGTGGGAGACAGTGTCAAAGGCCTTTGAGAGGTCAATGAACACTGCACCAGCTAGGGAGCTGGCATCCAGGGAGGAGTGTAGGAAATTGGAGAACTCAACTAGTGCAGTGCTGGTACTGTGACCAGCACAGAAACCGTGCTGCTCTGGGCATAAGATGTTATACTTAGTCAGATATTCAGTGATTTGAATGGCCACCATTTTTTTCTAGGGCTTTGGAGGGGAGGATGGAGATTGGTTGGTAGTTCCCGGCGGAGGACCTGTCACCCCCTTTATGAATGGGTGTGACTATGGCTGTTTTCCATGCAGTGGGGAATTGCCCCAGGCAGAGGGATCTGTTTAGTAGGCTGGTGAGTGGGGCAAGGACTTCATCCAGCACCAGCCGGAGAATACTGGGGTCCAGGGAGTTGCTGCCAGGACTATTGCTATTTAATGCTTTAATTAGGAGGGGTCTGGCTTCCTGGGCAGATACCTTATGTAGGTGGAAACTGGGGCATTGGAGGACAGGGGGAGGTAGGGTGGGGGAAGGGTCAAAGAAATTACTGGGAAGGACAGAGCTAAGGTCAGTAAAGGAGGTGTTAAGGCAGTTAGCAATGCAGGCATGGTCGGTGGAGGTAGAGCCATCAATAGTGAGCTGGGATGGGGAAGGGGAGGATGATTTCCCATTTAGTTGATTAACATTGTCCCAGAAAGTCTGGGCACACCCCCAGGAGGAGGTGAGGGTGGCCTGGTAATGGTGGCCTTGGCTTTATGGATGGCAAATGTGCACCTGTTCGAGCAGCATTGTAGGCCTGTCTATCAGCCGTCAGGCCCGTTTCAGTGGCAAGGTGCAGAGGTAATCCCTATTTCTGAGCATTTGTAGTAGGGCAGGGATAACCCAGGGTGCATTACGTTTTTGGATTGAATTCTTGTGAGGGGTGCAAAGAGGTCACAGGCCTTGTTAAAGGTTTGAGAGAAAAAGCGAGGGCAGTGTCTATGTTGGGTGCATGATGAATGGGGACCAATTAATCTGGGTGAGGAACTGTTTGAGTTTTATCAGCCCACCAGATCAGAGGCACCTGCAGAGTGTGGTCAGGGCTGTGGGTTTGGGAGTGGGAGCTACCCAAAGGAATAGGATAGAGTCTGGGAGGACCTGGATATGATGGATTTTGGGGGTGGTTGGTGATAATTACATCCAGAAGGGTACTGGTTCCTCTCTTTGGGTTTACTCTAGTGGGCTGGGAGATGAGTTGTGTCAGGTCTAGGGCAGTGAAAGAATCTTGGGTAGTGGAAGGGGAGGTGCTGAGCCAGTTCACATTAAGGTCTCCCACTAGGATTTTTTCCGCCTTGTGGTGGAGGGTGGCAAGATATTCTGTTATAGATATCAGCACCGGGTTCTGGTTCTTCAGGGGAATGTAGGCAGTGGTGAGATATAGAGGGCCCCTGGAGGGGTCAGGAGTAAGTTTGAGGGTAAGGGCCTGAGTCCCATTTAAAAGAACAGGGGCAGGGAGCACTTGTCCGATGATTGTGTCCCTGGTATAGATTGCACAGCCACCCCCGCATTTGGCTACTTGGTCCTCCTGACATACGGTATAGCTTGGGCGGGAGACAAAGGAGTCAGGGGTGGATTTGGACAGTCAGGTTTCAACCAGGGCTATGATGTCTGGTTGCTGTAGTGTGGCCCAGCACTGGAGGGCATCACATTTTTTCAGTAAGCTGCATATGTTCATGGAGGCTATGTGGAGACCAGTGGACCCAGCTGGTGAGCTGGAGGGGGCAGGGCCTGGGTTTGAATGTATATTACCAGATAGGAGTAGTAGAAAGACCAAGGCTCTGACCAGGGGGTGGTGGTATGTCAATTTCCGGGGGGTATACTGGGATGGGGAGGAGGCCATAGGCGAACAAGGAATGGGCAGGGTTCAAAAGGTCAGGAGGACGAGGACGAGTTGCAACCATGGGGAGCCAGGATAGGCAGCGGGGGGCATCCAGGGGTGGGTGCCATGGGCCAGGTACATGGTCAGTGTAGGGTGGGATCGGACTAAGTCAGGGAGAATTGGGGTGCTGGTAC
Organism: Neoceratodus forsteri; assembly: GCA_016271365.2. NCBI lineage: Eukaryota > Metazoa > Chordata > Ceratodontiformes > Ceratodontidae > Neoceratodus > Neoceratodus forsteri. Next base: position 42,138,868 of record JADMNL010000035.1, read on the forward strand.
AAGTGGGCCAGGGGAGATGTCTGGGTTATCTGATGGGATGTGGGTACTAGCATGTAAATGAGGGGGAGACATTTGAGGAGGAGGTGTACAAACATAGTGCCTAAGGTAACAGCAGGGCAGAAAGGTTCAAGTATCTTGGCTGCCCCTCAGAAAGCATAGATACCACTTTGGAGTAGTGATAGTGTCATGGACTCTGGTGGACAGGGTACAAGGTTCAAGACCCTGGCAGGGCAGTTGAAATGGGACCTGGGTGAGAGTGGGGATCCAGGTTCTGGAGGATTTAAAGCAGGCTGGTTTGGGCTAAATCCATGGTGGAAATAGCAACCCTAGTGGTCACTGAGGGTTAGTGGCAGGCTGGGTGTGGGTCCGGTGGTAGGGCAGGGGTCAGCATGTAGGGCTGGCTAGGAGGCTGGGTGTGAGGGTGAGGTGTGGGCAGAAGCAGAAATGAAAGAATGGGAGAGAAGTAGCGTCTGTAGGTAGAGGGGTTCCAGGAAGTAGGAGGAGGAGGAGGAAATTCAGGTGGAGAGACAGAGGTGAATAGTCAGAGGGTCCCTCTAGTGGCTAGCAGGTATAACCTGCAAATGGAAAAGTGGGGACTTAGTAAAATGACAGACAGGAAGTGATGTCACAAGACAGTGCCTATATAGGTAGTGCTGAGCCAGGGTGTGTGGGTGGGTGGGGCAGTCGACACATGCAGCGTGTCAACGGGCTAACCCCCCTTGCAAGGGTGCTGCTTCTTGAGGTAGTTAATTACTTCTTTCGGCACCCGCGTAGGTCCCGCTCCAGGAGGAGGCTCTGTGTGTGGGCTGGCCTGAGCATGCCATGGAATGACTTTCATTCATATAATTAATTGTATACTTGGGTGCAATGTCAATTGTTCAATTTGTTCCTACAAGATAGCATCGTGGATAACAGATTACAAATGATAAGCAGAGACAAAACAGAACTTGAAAAATATTTTTATTTTATCATCACAATCAAGGATAGTTCCTGCCCTCTCTCTCAACTTTATAAAATATTACTTAACACCAACAAAACAGGCTTAGTACAACTGAAACACAGATGCAAGGAGGAGTTAGCACAACAATATCTCCTATTAATGGGAGAGAAGAATGAGTAGAGGTGGCAGGTAACCAGTTCTCCAACATGGAGAGAGTTTCATTGGAAAATACTATTGCAATACTTTCTCACCCCCTACGGTAAAGCATTTTGGACAGCAACAGTCGGATTTATGCTGGAGGGCTGTCGAACCACAGGGTCTCAAACACACATACTCTGGGAGTGTCCAGGGTTACAACCATTCTGGAAGGAAGTACACACCTGTATACAACTTATAACAGGCCTGCAGATCCTATTTATGGGAACTGACCTGATACTGAGGCTTCCGTCCTTACTTTTTGGATCCAGACAGTCCACCAATTTGGTCCACATGATGAGGGTGGCAGCACTGAAGTGCATTACGTTGAAGTGGTTATCCACATCCACTCCCACGCTCGTGGACTGGAGGTCCAGAATGACTCAACTAGAATCTATGGAACAGATCACTTATACTCTGAGACTACAGAATGAAAAGTTTATTAACATATGGTCACCTTGGCACCAATATTTACAACAGATATTGGATACCCCTCAGGAGGACCTATGAGTTCTACACCAAGTTGTAAAAGTTAATAAGGATAGGAATGGAATTCTATGATGCCTATGTTAGGTTTTATTTATGTGAAGTTGGACATGCACTGTACTGTTGCTTTTTTTTTCAATACGTTAATAGATGTAATATAGAAAAGAACATACAGTAGTGAAATGATATTATGTGGAGTTTATACTTTTAACTACCAGAACATGTATTGTTTGTGAAGTTTTTGATTGCCTGGTCATATTTTTCAGTCAGATGGAAAAGATGTAACCTTATTAATTTGTAAAAGATGTCATTACTATCTGACATTCAATAAACTTGAAGTTTTAAAAAAGATAGCAACGCGGGACCTGGAATCTATTCTCCCAAAGTATGGCCCCAAATTTTTTTTTTATATGTTCTTTCGAGGCCACATAAAGCTGCATTATCCTTTTGTCAATTGTTCAGTTTGTTCTAACATGCCAGCATCGTACACCCTAGCATCTATTCTCCCAATGCATGGGCCCTTTTAATATTGTTCTCAATGAACAACATAAGCGGCAAAAGAATTTCACCCAGCAAGGCTTGAACCCTGCGATCTTGACACCAAGGTCTAATGCCCAATCCACTGAGCCATTGGCTTTTCTTGATCCTTCAATCAGTTCCCTCATGAATCTCAAGTCCTATCTCCTGCCGTAAGCTAGGTCTCACTTATCTAAGATGGTGGCCACCTTGTGCCACCTGCCTTCATAAAATGGCATCCCCAAACAACAGACAAAGCTCCCTGAACTGACAGCCATGTGTCTACTCAGCTGCTGGTGACCAGGCTCTGACTGGGTCCCGCTTGCCCTCCTTTTTCTTTCTTTCTTTTTTTTTTTAATAAATGTGGCACCCCATGCAGAGAATGGCGTAACTCCCTTGCCCCTGAGTCCACAAAGTGGTTGAAAGTGCCCTATACCCACCTCTGCTACTCTGGTCACAAAAACTGTCTTTCACCCTCTAAGACTTGTAACTACATCTCCATGCGGGAGAGCGTTTCAACTCTAAACATTAAAATACACATGATGCAGTTCAGAGCTGGGCATCTCTTCTCCCCACTAATCCCCCGGACGGTGATCTGGTCCCATAACTATTTCTTTCTATGACTAGCATGGAAGCCAACCCTACCTCTGCCCTCCCCTACAGTATTGAATGAGGGAGTAAGCCCCCGAGCTAGCACCACTGCAAACCTTGCGAAAACAGTGCATGCATCTCTTTCTACCGGCTATAAACCCTGGGTCCTACTATTCCTTGTGTTTGCTCTAAATTACCAACATCTCCATGGTGTTGAAAGTGTGTTGCAGCTACCTTCACCCTCGATGTAAAGTAAGAACAACACAGCTTTCATTCCCAAACCACTAGAGACCATGTTACTAATCACGCACACGGCTCAGTTACATCATCCAAACCCGACTTTATTTCGTATTACAGATCTGCAGCAAGGCATAGGCTGAATGACAACCCCCTACCAATCATGTCTACAGTAACTTACATACCAGGCATACCCTTGTCAATTCCTCTCCGTACTGCTTCGGAACCACCTAATACATTTTAAAACTGCCTTACATTGCCTGGTTAATCACCAGTGCCTTCTTTCCTGCAGCATGCCCAATGATACTAAAGGAATAATGCCTGACAGGGTGGGTGTTATGCTGGGATAACATCCCACCTCGGGTGTGGTTGGGCCCAAAGCCACCAGCTGAGGGCATCCAACACCCAAGAAGGGCTGTTATCCCAGCATAACACCCACCCTGGAGGGCATTATTCCTATTATACAATGGCTGATTGTTTTATACAGAAAAAATAATTTTAAAGAATTTTGCTTAGTGTTTAAAATATGTTTTAAGAAAAGATGGAAACAATCAATGGGGTGATCACTTGTTGATCAGCAGAGATGTTATGCCAGGATAACATCCCTGCTGTGATGGTCAACTGACCAATCAGGAGCCAGGATTCTTTCTTGCCATTGTATAATGTTGCATAGACCACAATTAGCATATATCCCTATAGATGTATATACCTCTTTTTTTTTTTTACTTACCCTTGTAGCAAAAACAACCGACTCACCAGCAAAATCACTGCAGGTATCTTCTTGGATCAAAAAGCTAAAGAAAACTATCTCTCATTTGTTCAAAAAGCTGAAGAAAAACTAAATCAGTTGCCACACTGATGTGCTATATGATTGTAATTGCCAACTGGTGTGCTTCATAGTAAAGATTTAATTTTGCAGAAGCAAAATTGTGAGCTTTATCTGCCTTGCCTTCCCCTTTTAAACCCCCTTTGCTCACCCCCCTCTCTCTCTTCCCTTACCCAGTCAACTCTCCCTCTCCTCGCATGATGTCATGAGGCTCCACCCTTTCTGAAGTCACCCTGCCCACTCTCTCCTTGAGTGGCATGCCTCAGTTCAGCTCCCCAGCACACCAACCTCCCTCACCACTTGTCCCATGCCACATCCACCCTATTGTTTGGGACCTGGGATAAAGGAGTCTGCCTTTGTAGGTGGCAAACCTACTTAATGAAAATAGAAACTCCCCTAGAAGTGCTAGAGTACAGTGGATTGACAACATCCCCCATCTTTTAGCATGGAACATAAATTCTTTTTGGTTTAAATGAGATTCCTGAGTCATGAGAGAGTTGGCCCCCATGCGGTCTACATAATTAAAAATGTTATCAACTTTCAGGCAATCTTGCATCTCCCATATATTACATGTAATTATTTTTAAACTTTACATATTATGCTATATCTGAAAGCATATTTTAGCCACCTATGATTATACTGTTCCATCTCCCTCCATCCCTCCCCAATGTCGACTAATACAGTTATCTTATACCATAACCTTTTAATGTATACTTGCAGATTAATGTCTTTGTCTATTGAGAAAAAATTACAAGGGCGAAAACAATATTCAAGATTCAAAAAAATACAAATACTCAATCCCACCCTTCCCCCCTCCCCATACTTCAAAACTTTGATGGTATGTTTGTTTTTTTCTTGGCATAGTTTTTATTTCTTTTGCTTAAATATTTTCTGCATCCATATTTCATCATACCGAGTCTTCCTGTAAAAATAACACCTGTAAAGTATACATATGTCTCTCAAAAATCCAACTTCTATTACAAATTATTCTTTCATGTTTCTTAATTGTCATACATACCATTATGTTAAGTACCCCTTAAGATTAATTATACCATTCCCACTCCTCCTTCCTCCCTCCCCAGTCGTGGTTCCTTGATCCACTAATGCTGCGTGAGACCTGTGTGTTTATCCTATAGCTTTGGCCCAAGGGCAACTCCACAAAGGAAGAAGAGAAGGAAAAGAAGAAAAAATGAGAGAAAAAGAGAGAAAAGAAAAAATACTGTGGACGGATAGTCAGACTGCACTAGGCAGTGGTGCAAGCCTGGGTGCAGTGCAACTGTGATGCCACGGGGCCAGGTCCAGGAGTTCAATGGTGTGTGCCATGGCACAGTACCATTGAATATGGCACTGACAGTGCACAAACTGCACATAGTGCAGTGGCACTGCACTGGCACAAGCCACAGATAGGGAGCACAGGGATGCGCCAGTACAAGTGCAGTTGCACTAGGCCAATCTCTCATGATATTCAGCAGGGGGTATGCAAATGAGGCCATAATATATGCAAGGCACAAATGGGTCCATTTGCATGTCATTATGGCCCCATTTGCATGCCTTGTGCAGGGCAGGCCACCGAGTTGCACCTGGCTCCCTGCATAGCATGATGTGTGCTGTGGGGATCCTGGGGTATCCCCACCCCATAGCCATGATCATGCAGTATATGTTACTAAAAGATAGCCCTGGTAGTCTAGTGGCCCCCAGTCCCTGATGCCCTGATGTGTATGACACACGACCATCCCTGGTGGTCTAGTGGTCCCCCCTCACACCTGAGTCCCTGATGCCCTGATAAATGGCATTAAGACATCCCTGGCGGTCTTGTGGAAACCCCCCACCCATTGCCATGATTGTGGTAAACTCCCATATTGAAATGCCCTGGTGATCCAGTGGCATCCCCCACCCACCCACCCACACAGAATCCCTTGCTCACCCTCCCCTCCAACATCAGTGGGCAGCTGTCCCCTGCCCACACACTGCCCGGCCACCCACTGAATGACAGGTACAGTATGGGCTATAAGGCCATTGGTCCCCAGTGTGGACCAAAGGGCTTACAGGGCATACTTGACTAGACAGTCCCGAATATGTGAATGGAGCCATTCACAGGTATGGGACTGTCTAGTACAGTATGCACTGCAAGCCCATTGGTCCACAATGGGGAGCAATGGGCTTACAGCCCATACTGTACCTGTCATTTGGCGGGCAGCTGGGTGGTGTGTGGGAGGGATGCAGCTGTCCGCCGATGATGGGGGGGAAGGCAGAGTGAGCAAGGGTTCTGTGTGGGTGGGTGGGTGGGGGTGCCACTGGATCACCAGGACATTTTATATGGGAGTTTACCGCAATTGTGGCAACGGGTGGGGGTTCCACTAGACCACCAGGATGTCTAATGTCATATATCGGGGTAACAGGGGCTTGAGTGGGAGGGGATCACTAGACCACCAGGGATGATTGTGTTTCATAAACACTGAGGCATTGGGGATGGGGCCACTAGACTACCAGGGCTATCTTTAGACACATATACCATGCGATCAGCGGTTACAGGAGGCGGGGTTCCACTAGACCACCAGGATTGTGTGCTTGTGGACAGTGTTCTGGTTGGGCGGTGGTCACCCATGGCTGGGCTGCTGTGTTGCACCCTGCAATACAGCAGCCCACCTGTGGGTGGCTGGGATTTGCTCCTACTCTGCACGGGCTCAACTTTGAGCCCCCTATGTGGCGCAGTGCAGGAGTGCACTGGCATATGAGCCACACATCCCAGGCTGAATATCAGTATGTGCCGCATATGCATGGGCACACCCTCTGCATCTGTGCTGCATACATTATCATTGCACCCCAGTGCATCGGGATTTGTGCTGCGCCAGGCAGCCTTCTCAATATCCCACCGGGATGCAATGTGGGGTTGCGCAGGTGCAACCCCTTTGAATATCTGGGCCTGAATGTTTTCTCTTTCTTTTCCTCCTTCCCTCTCTCCCTACCCTTTTTGTTGGGGGCAGGAGCTAACATTAATGGAGTAAAAACATTAAAAATATTATCAAACAAGCTTATTCACACATATCTTTGTCATCTTCTTTATGCCCCATTTTTGTCTCAATCTGCTACCTGAATTATTTAGCCATTTTCCCATCTCTTATTCTTTCAACCACTTCTCTTTGTCTTCTCTTCCCTCATCCCTTCCCTCCTTTTATTATTTACATATTTTCCTGTATGCCCGATCCTTCCCCCATCACAGTTCTCCTTATTGTGACCACTACCAATACTCATTTAACCAAGTTTCTGGATTTATATCTTAGACTCTTATGATCTGATTTTCATCCCTCTACTCAGGTTGCCCATATTTGAGCCCCTATGAAAAGTTCAGTATCCTTAGGATTAGTAAAAGTATGAACTTTGCCATGCATGTAGAATCGAATTTGAGCTGGATAAAGAAAGCTGAAGTGCACTTCATGTTGTTTAAATATGTCCTTTACTTTATCAAAGGACCTTCTTGTTTGTAGCATGGTATATGAGAGGTCTGGATATGTGGAAAACTTTGACTGTTCAAACGTTAACCCTTTATTTATTCATGCATGTCTGAGAATTAACTCTTGGTCTTGGTAATAATGAGGTTTAAGATATACAGGTCAAGAGTTCTTATCCTTATTGGAAAAAAGTATGTTGCTTGGGGCCCGGATGTGCTCTATCCAGGATTATTCATTCTCCGTGATATTTTCTACCGGTAGCCATTGTAACTAGTTTCTCAAAGAAGGGGAGCAGGTCTCCCTGTCCCTCCAGTCCATCAGGTATCCCTGTTAGTTTAACATTAGGTCATCTTGATCTATTTTCTAACTCTGCTACTTTATTTTTTAACTCAGTCAATTCTTTCTCAAGTTCTTGTTGTCGAGTAATTGTTGAAAAAAGTTTATCTTCTACAGTGCTGATCTGCTCTTCAGCTTCGTTTGTTCATACTGTTAAAGTACTTAGCTGTGTTTGTATGGTGGATAACACTCCTGACAGGTCTGAAATAGAAGATGTAATGATAGCAAATCCTGTTTTAATTTCATTCTTAACCTCTATTTGAAATTGTAATAAGGTTTCTTTAGTAACTAAGTCATTACCAATAATATTCGAAACGTTGCCTTCTGTCCTTCTTTCATTTTTATCGCCTGGCTGGTTAGCACTAGAGGTAGACTGAAATATAGCATCGATACATGTTTTATACACATCAGAAAGTTTCTGTGATTGTGAGTCACCATCGGTAAGTGAGACAGTAGTATCAGAGCTATCAATATTAACTTGAGACTTCATTGGTAAAGAAGTTAAACCAACCTGTTCCTTCATGCAACACTTCAACTGTGCAGATCTGGTAAATTCAGAATGATCCATATTTTCTGTTTCATCTGTGGTAGTATAGCCTGTTTCTTCAGTTTCCAGAGCCATGGTGCAGGGTGGAGGAGTTAAATGTGGAGACTAGGGAAGAGGAGAGAGGGGTTTGCTGGAAAAAATATTGTTTGGCTTAAAGAAGGTATTCACTTTTTATTGCTGCAGTCCAGTTCTGCTGGTCATGCCCATTTTGGATTCAGATGTGGTGGTCCCTTCGAGGTTTGAAGGTAGTTTATCTTGTTTCTTCTTTTTGCTGCGTTGATCCAGGAGCATTTGCAGTTTCACCTTTAAGTCAGCTGCTGCCCCGGACATACTTCTACCTATTTGTACAACCCGCAACTGACACCTCGATTGAAGCCTACCAAAGTAAGCGAATGGGTGAAAAAAACAAAGCAAGTCATAACTACATTTTGCAGCAAAATCTTTTGGGCTGTCAGTATGGGGTGACACCCGTCCTTACACTACTGCCATTGCAGAACACTCATGCATGCTCCTCCATTCCAGGAGACAGCTATGTAGAATTTCATATCCAAATGTGTGCCTATCTAGACCACTGTGTGGATGGGGCTAAAGCTAGGACTGTAGAGCAAATAAAATATTTGTTTGTAAAGGAACAATTTCTTAAACTTGTACCTGAGGACTTGCATGGATGACTACTGGATCAGGCATGCGACTCCACAAAGGAGGTAGCAGAAAGTGTTGATCTGTATGTGGCAAGCAGACCACACGCACAGCATAGGAACATTGGAGGTGGGGAAGCACATGGTTTTATGGGGACCCAAGGAGGGCAGCCTAATGTAAACCAGCCTGCACCTAAGACCAAACAGAACCCTTTGGTCCTAAGGGAAACACAGAGCCAGGGGCAAAGAAATGCTGCATTTGTCAGAAAGTGGGCTATCTATCCTATGACTGCCCTAAAACATGAGCAAAGGGAAAAGCCTGGGATGGAGTGATCAAGACAATACCCAGAAGATAGCAGCCTGCACACACTGCAGTGCCACCAAACTCCTCCATGCATATGCACCTTATCCTACTTAATTGGACCTAACACAGGGATTGAGGGACACTGGTGCCCCCATCTCCATTGTGAGGCAGGATCTGATACAGGTAGAGCAGATCAGATTCTGCTGGGTCACTTTTTCAAGATTCTGGGAGTCATTGGTTCAGTGGTCTAAGTGCCAATGGCTCAAGTCTTCCTGAGCTGGGAAGGTAGCTTGGGGGTATGAGAGATGGGAGTCGTACCTGATCTCCCTGTGTATGTGATCAAGGGGAGTGATTTTGACCACAGGAAAAACCTAGTATGTGTTACTGCCCAGAGTCAGGCAAATGGGCAAGCTTCTGAGAGTGAGGAGGGGGTGACACAGCCTATGCTAACCCCTCCCTCAGTAGCTGATGAAGTGGCTAGTGTGGGTGCGGGGTTAGCTAGGAGTAGCAGCCCTAAGCACCAGCTGAAATAGAGGAGGCATCAGCTGGGGTGAGACTTCCTTCTGAAGGAGAGTTGAGGAAGGTCAGATGAGAGTAGCTGAGCAGGGCTCAGCTGGCTGATTCTATTCTCCAGAAACTGAGAAAGGTAGTAGATAGTGTGGAGGACTCCCAAGGGGGGAAAAGTCAGTATACTAGGAGAATGGGCTGTTGTACAGGGACTGTACATCACAAAGGGGCTGGGGGAAGAGGTACTTCTGCAGCTGAAAGTCCCCCTGGATGACTGCAAGCAACTTTTGGTACATCCCTTTTTCAGGCCAACTGGGTATGAATGGCATAAAAAGGCAGCTTGCCAACAATTTACTGTTAGACTTGTCCACTGTGCCAGAGGGTGGGAAAGGTTTGGACAAGACTAAGGTGGTTTTGGTGCCCCTGCCTATTATTGATGAATCCTTTAGAAAGGTAGCCATGGATATAGCGGGGTCCCTGAGCACCCCAAGTCACATGGGCAAAAGACACATACTGATTGTCAAGGACTACACAACCAGGTACCTCGAGGCAGTGACTATGTCTTCCAATGAGGCAGAAGAAGTGGACAATGAGCTGCTGGAAATCTTTAGATGAGTGGGTTTTTCCTAGGAGATTTTGGCAGAAAAGGGGACAAATGTCATGTCATCATTAATGACTAGTCTGTTGGAGAAGTGTGGATGAAACAGCTTTGTGCCTCAACCTATCACCCCAAGACAAATGGCCTGGTCATTCGGTTCAATGGGACCCTCAAAACTGAGGTCAGAACATATGCTCACTAGCATAAGAGGGATGGAACAACTCTTTGCCACATCTCCTGTTGCATACAGGGAAGTTACAAGGAGTCCATAGGGTTCTCACCCTTCATGCTCCTGTTTGGTCACTGGGTGAGGAGACCCCTAGATTTAGTCAGGGATGAATGGGAAGGTGAACTTGCCTCCCAAGGGTGATCTGTTGTGGATTACATCCTGAATTTCAGGATCTGGCTTAAGGAGCTCATGGGGCTCACTCAGGAGCACTTAGCCACCACACATCAGTGGCAGAAAACCTGGCATGACCATGGGGTCAGAGCCTATGAGTACAAAGTCAGACGGTGAGTGATGGCACTTATCCCAGGCCAACAAAATAAAATCACAGGCAGCATGGGAGGCCCATTCTCCATAACCAGGAAAGTGAATGAAGTCAATTATAAGTAGGAGTGCCTGACAGAAGGGCAGACAGTATATCATGTTAACATGATGAAGCCCTACTATGATGGGGAAATGGTCCTCACTGTGTGCAGTGCTACAGAAGAGGAAATAAAGTTGATCCTTCTTGGGGAGGTGTTGAGGATCCTCAGTGGATAACATCACCCTCTCACGGCAGCTAACACCAGCCCAGGCATAGCAGATGTGGTGGGTGCTGTGAGCATTTAGGAACATGTTCACAGGGAAATCAGGATACACTATCATTGCTGGACACCACATGGACACTGGGATATAGGTAAATCCTTCAATTCGCTAGAATGGAGTTTTCTATACAAAGTTCTGGAAAGGTTCAACTTTGGTCCTGAATTAATCAATTGGATTAAAACATTATATTCTCACCCTACAGCATTTATTATTACTAATTTCCTCAGATCCTCCCCTATTCAGTTATATAAAGGTTCCAGACAAGGTCGCCCCCTTTCCCCTTTACTATTTATTCTGGCCTTAGAACTTTTAATAAGGAGAATTATGGACTCAGACAGGATACAGGGAATCAAGACAGGCAAATACTCAAATAAACTACTGGCCTTTGCAGATTACATCCTGCTGATCTTGTCACAACCAGTTCACTCAATGCATACTGTCAAAAATATCCTTCAAGAGTTTGGGGAAATTTCGGGAATTTTCATCCACTGGTCAAAATCTGAGGGTCTGATGTTAAGTAGTTTTGTTCCAGAAATAGTTAATCTGTAAAGCAGTCTAGATATGTCCTGGCCCTCAGAGGGAATTTTCTATTTAAGGATTAACATTTTTGCTTCGGTTGAAAAAATACTTAATTTTAACTTTCCAAGGATCATTCAAAATCTTAAAAATAACTTAGATAGATGGTCTAATCTTCATGCATCATTATGGAGTAAAATAAATTCAGCACAAATGATTTTAGCCCCCAAGGTTTTCTATTTTTTCAACAACTTCCCTGCCCATTTTCCAAAAGTTTGGTTTGTTAAAATTGATAAGAGCATATCCTCCTTTGTATGGGGAAACAAACCTTCCCAGTTATCTAAATGTAAACTACGGGCCCCTGTCAAAGCAGGTGGTCTTGCACTACTTTGGTGGCAAGGATATTACTAGGCTTATAAGCTCAAACAGGTAGTAGGCTGATTTAACTTGAAGGAGTTCAAGAATGCACCTCTATGGCTCTAGCTAGAACAAGATATTACAACTCCCCTGGCCTTACTCAACCTATTTTTTATCAGTACCCCAGGACACCTTAATAGTCACCCATCCCTGCAGATCTCAGTAAAGGCTTGAAAAAAATTAAATCAATTTAAAAAGATTGAATATGTTCTTTTAAAATTCATGCCTATATGGAATAACTCCAAAATAACTCCAAACCAAAAAAGCCTTAAAGATATAGGCTGGAGCATTAGGAGTATACATGTACTTGGAGACTTGCTCGATGATCAAAATATACTATTATCTTTTGAGGAACTTAGTGCTAAATTTCATTTAAAGAAGTATGATTTCTGGTCTTACTTACAAATTAGAAGATTCTTAGGCCAAGGCTTTCTTAATAATAACTATAGCTTAACTGAGATGCCAGAATGGAACATTTTCTTAAAATCGGTTCTTCATCCAAAAGGCTTTAGTCTGATGTACAAATTCTTAAATGAACTGGATACTTCTCTGACTGACCAAGCTAGACTTAAATGGCAGACTGATTTAGGTATATCAATCCCTGAACAGACCTGGAATCGATTATGGGAGAATGCAGTAAAGTCATGCAGAGAAATACATGGCAGACTAATCCAATTTAAGATTCTACGTTATTTTTATTATGCTCCTATCCAACTTTATAAATTTGGCTTATCAATTAATGACTATTATTGGAGGTGTGATATGCCCCATTCAGGCCTACCTCACTTATTTTGGGAATGCGAAGAGGTTCAAAAGGTATGGAAATCCATACATCAAATGTGTCAGTCTATATTTAAGATCACTATACCCTTCTCTCCTATGATTTTCATTATAGGTGATATGTCAGATATATCCAATTCCAATAAGCTTGTAAGACTGTGGATTCTTACTGCAGCTCTAGCCTTTAAGAGGCTATTGCTCAAAAGCTGGAAGGAAAGAAATGTACCCTCTTTTAAACTATTTCTGGATGCATAAGATAACACAGCAAATAATGAAAGAATTAGTTATACTCAGACAAAAAAGATGCTTTGAAAGTAGTTGGGGCCCTTTTCATAAATGTTGTGCTTATGCTACTTAAGCACTTTTTAGAAGCTTTTAAATATTAGGTAATTTTATTTATTTAGAAATGTATTGCATTGTTTTTATCACTTTCTAGATATAATTTATTATTTTGAAATGGGCTTTTGCTTTAGTAATACTATGTCTCATGCACATATTTCTTAAGAATGGTTGTTTTGCCTGTCACTGTATTGAACATCATAAATTACCTTTATTGTTGTAAAAGTCAAAATTCAATAAACTTTAATTGGAAAAAAGACACTGGGACCCAAGTGCCACTGAGGCAGTCCAACCACAGGGTATCTGAGGGGCTTAAACAGATTATGCAAGAGGAACTCAGGGAGATGTTGGCACTTGGAGTGATACAGGAATCCAGTAGCCACTTGGCCTTGCCTGGGGTTCTGTTCCTCAAGAAGGATGGTACCACATGGTTCTGTGTTGACTACTGGAGGCTCAACAGCTGCACTGACTCAGATGCCTACCCTTTGCCAGAATGGGTGAGACCTTGGAACAGCTGGGGGGAGCCCAGTTCCTGACTATGATAGACCTGACAAAGCGCTATTGGCAGGTACCCCTAACAACTGCAGCTAGGGAGAGGTATGCTTTTGTCACCCCATTTGGCTTATTTGGATTCCAAGTCATGCCTTTTGGGATGAAGAATGCATTTACAACTTTCCAGAGGCTTGTGGATTGCATTCTGTCTGGGGCAGTTGAATATGCACTAACATTTATGACATAGCATTTACAGCCAGACATGGGAGGATCACTGGCACTTGAGGGAGGTGTTTTGTCACCTGAAGTTTCCAGAGCTGACAGGTAACATGGACTGTATGATGCTTGTATTACCTGTAACTGTGAGGATTGTGTTATACTGTTTACTCACTTATGCTATGTAATCCCGGGTTGCCCCTGAAAATGGGACCTCCAGGGCTCAGTGGGCTTACCTGGTCATCACAATTTAATTAATAGATAGATGCATAGATAGATAGATAGATAGATAGATAGATAGATAGATAGATAAATGTCAAGTAAGCATGGCTGAAGTGTTCTACATTGGGCACTGGGTGGGCAGTGGACACATCTCTCCGGAGTCAGTGAAGGTTGATGCCATCCAGGCCTGGCAAACCCCTGCCATGAAGAAACAGGGAAGTGTATTTCTGGGGACAGCTGGGTACTACAAGATGTTTTTCCTCACTACAGTGATGTGGCCATGCCCTGATAGGCCTGACAAAGACAAAATGCCAGAGAAAGTTCTTTGGACACAGGACAGTGCATCTGCCTTTTGACAGTTGAAGGAGGCATTATGTGTACCACCTGTACATACTAGCCCCATTTATGACCTCAGGTTCATAGTGCAAGTGGATGCCCCAGACCATGAGTGCTGTCCTTGGCCAGGTTACACCACAGGGGAGGAGCATCCCATAGCGTATCTGAGCTGCTGCCCAGGAAGGAGGCATATGCCACACTTGAGAGGTAGTATTTGGGCATAGTTTGGGCCCTTCAGAAGCTGCAGTCACATTTGTATGGGTGGGAGTTCACTGTGGTCAAAGATCATAATCCCCTGATATGACTCCACAGGATTAGTAGGAAAAATACAAAATTTGTGCACTGGAGTTTGAATGTACAGTCATATAACATGACCATCCTGCAGTGGAGCGTGCACAGAATGCCAGTGCAGATGGACTGTTGAGGCAGGGCTAAGTGCATGGCATGTTGCTTAAGGCACTCTCAGTCCATACATGAATAGCAGTCTTCTTGGAGGTCATGCAAAAGAGACACATCTTCATTTTCTGTGCCGGGGAAGGAGGAGATGTAACAGGATATTTGACCAAACTCATTTATTCTTTTTCTTTTAGTTTAAAAATTCTTCTGTTACAAATTCTCTTTGGAATGGACAAGATGGCTGCCACATATGGACATACTCATGATGTTGGGGTGCCGACTAGAGGTGCGTGAAAGCTGCAAATTCTGTTTTCGTGGAACTTTCACAAAGTTTTGGAAATTTCACAAAATTTTTCGCACTTCCGCCATTGGTGAGATCAGACTCTTCTTAACATGTTTTGTGGATTTTTTCCCTGTTCCATGTGCTTTTTTGGCTGAACTCAAAATAATACATTAAACTGCAGAATTTATTTCATAAGCAGTTTAATGTATAATTTTATATACAGTCCCCTCACAGATCGCTGACCCCTGTAGAATAAAATTCCTCTCTGGTGTCTAGTGGCCTCCACCTGCCAATTGCCAGCCCCATGTAAAACAATCCCTTGTGTTTAGTGGTCCCCATCCACCAATTGCTGGCCTCAAGTAAAAGATCCCTAGAATCTAGTGGCCCACACCCACCTGCCAATCACTAGTCCCAATAAAAATCCCTGGTGTCTAATGGCCTCCACCCACCAATTGTGGGCCAAATTTTAAAAAAAATTTAATAATTTCCCCCCTTGGTGTCTAGTGGACCCCCTCCCTATCTCTGATCCCCTTATTAAAAAAAGTCAGTAAATCCTCCTTCCCTGGTGTCTAGTGGACCCCACCACCCACTGTTGCAGGTATAGCCCCCAAACCTCAACCTTGAATAGACAACTGGCACAGCCTTCCTTTCTCCACCATGGCCAGCCACAGCTGAGCTGTCAATGAATGAGTACATGCCTTACAAGCACATACTCGATCACTGACAGCCAGGAGTAACGACCATGGTGGAGAGAGAAGGAATTGTGTCGGTGCCTGCTTGGGGTCAGAGTGGGGGGGCAGGGTGGTGGTGGACTACCTTCTGGGAAGGGCTGACTAAATACCAGAATGAGGGACTGTTGACTTTTTTTAAAAGGGTTTTGAATAGGCATGGGGTCCACTAGACACCGGGAGGGAAAATTATTTAAATGTTCTTTTTTATGTTTGCTTGCGCACATGAGCAAGAAACATTATGTGGCAGCTTAGGAGAGAAGCAGGTTGTGGAGGCGTGGCACTGTGGCAGCCAAGGGAGGCACTGCATTTGGGGGCTTGGCACTGGTGCACCAATGAAGGCACAGTGTGCTGATGACACTGGTCTCCAAAAGTGCCACCAAGTTGAAACGTTTTCGCTGCAGCAATCAGGGGCCATCTCATCACTGCAGCATCAGCCATTCTGCTGAAATGAGGGAGCAACCCATCATTGATGGGTGGAATGTTGTCTATTGTAATATTGTTTGTGTACATGGTGGCAAGCCGCCATCATGTTCACAAACAATATTACCCCCCCATGGAGGGGTGTCCAATCCCCCTCAGCATCATGTGCCCCCAAAACAGTTTTTTTGTGCCAACGGGGGGCCAATCCCCTTCAGTTTCATTCCCCCCCAAGTGTAATTTGCCGATGGGGGAGCCCACTCCCCGTCGGCATAAGTCACCCCCACAAACACTGGGTTTCTGCCGAGGGGGTGCCTAATCCCCTTCGGCTCTTGCCCCCATGTGCCAACTAGGGTGCCTAATCCCTCATTGGCTACAGCCCCCCAAAACATTCTAGGTGGCACACTGGGAGCCCACCCCAGTATGCCAAATGCCACTGTAAAAATGTCCTGCAATGTTTTTTTGGCCTGAAAGCAGAAAACGGTCCTCACGGTCTGTCCTGCTCCCTCCCCAAACCCCACCCACCCTCTGCGCACCCTGCCTCCCCACACCACCCCACCCCACCCCATACTTACCCGGAGCCTGGCACGACGCTTCTTCAGTGGACCGAACACGCCTGCACTCTTCAGAGCAGACTGCGAACTGAGGAAATGCCCTTAAGCTGTATAATGGCATAAATAGGGTTTTTTTCAACTTTGGTGCATATCTCAGGCATTTTTGGGAATTTTGTCACCAAATTTTCAACATGGAGTTATTGGGCCCCCTCCTCATGATTTCAGTCACTGTCATGGTGTTATTCGGTCCCTAAAGGTGACTTCGCAGCCACTGCGTGGAATCACCTTTCAGGACCTAATAACAAAATGACAGCACCAGTGTTCATGAGGTGGGTTCTCAAAAAGTCTATGTTGCAAGTTTGGTGGGAAAATCCAAAATGACTGTTTTATGAGCTGCATTGTGCAGTTGCTACTCAGGCTTGTAACTTCCATTTGCAATATTTTCACTCCAGATTTTCAACATTGCCATTGTTCTGCACCTCTTTATGAACAGTACATCTGTCATTTTCACATCCTGGCCAAAATGTGTTTTCACATTTCTGTGCAGAATAGCACGTCACTGTGGGAAATCAGTATTCAAGACACAGTAATAAAATCACAGTGACACTGTTCATGAGCAGAGGTCCTAAAATGTCTATGTTGAAAATTTTGTGACAAAAGTCCATGAAATGAGTCTGTTATGACTGTACATTGCACGGTTTCCACACACACTCATAACTTCGCAAATTTGTTATATTTTCACTCCAGATTTTCAACATTGGCATTTTTCCACACCTCCTTATGAACAGTACAGCGGTCATTTTTCACATCCTGGCCAAAATGTGTTTTTTATACTTCCAGCTCAGAATAGCGTGCTCGCTGTGGGAAATCAGCGTTCAGGAAACATTAAGAAAATCACAGTGACACTGTTCATGAGCAGACGTCCTAAAATGCGCATGTTGAAAATTTAGTGATGAAAGTCCATAAAATGACTGTGTTATGCACATGCATTGCGCAGTTTCCACATATGCTCGGAAGTGCAAGCATTTTTACTATTCCCACTACAGATTTTCAACATTACTATCTCTTCACACCTCCGTATGGGTGGTACAGCTGTCATTCTTCATATCCTGCCTGATCTGTGTTTTCTTACATATGGGGCAGAATGGCACGGTCGCTGTTGGGACTCAAAGTTCAGGACACATTGACAAAATCACATTGCCACTCTTCATGAGAAGAGGTCCCAAATGCTTTCATGAGGTGGGATCACAAAAGGGCCATGTTGAAAATTTGTAGTGCAAATACTAACAAACGCCCGGGGCGTTAGGGTTTCTAACCATAACATCCCACCCTGTACAGACTGGCAGGCATTGGGGTGTGCCTTTGGATTGCCAACTTTACTGCTCATGCCATCCCACCCCTACCCAGTGACAGGCATCAAGGTGTATCTTGGACTCTTTGGCCCCAGAGTTCACCTCATTCTCTTATGCTGCACCTATTTCAGCATTTATCCTTATGGAATGGGGTGACTGTAAAGCCAAACACCCCAAGATACACCTCAACATGTGGCTGTGTCTGCAGAATAGGGTGAGGTGACCTAGCATGAACGTCATGGGAAATGACCCAAACACTTACCCCAGTGCCTGTCCATCTCTACAGGATGGAGGTGGGGTTACCATGAAGTTCATTACTTCACTGTCATTTCTATTCTGCATCTGTCTAACTCCTGCATTTGCAATGCTAATACCAGCAAGCAAACATTCGGCATTGAAAAGTGCTTGTTTTATATTGGGCTTGCCATTTGTGGGTGGAGGGGGAACACTAGACACCAAGGATTTGTTTACTTTTGGCCAGCGATCTGTGAGTGGGGTGGACCAGTAGACACCAGGAATTTTTTCACATGGCAGCAGAAAGAAATTGCCATACTAGAGTTGCGTTAGGCTGTAAGAAACATCAGGAGTAAAGGAAAAAGCCTCACAATCTCACCATTGGTTAGACAAAAGAATGCTTAAAACCTCTTTTATGTGCAGCAGTGTAAGTCCTTGATAAAGATCCCACAGCAGGAGCGAAACACCGTTAGACAAATTGGTGGGGGTCTGCAGGGTGTGATCCTCATTGGCTTGGATATATCTGTGATGTGTGGATCAGTACAATAAATAGTTATACTGCTGAACACGCAAGAGGTTTTGAGCCTTTCTCCTGATCAAGAGTGAGATTGTGAGGCTTTTTTCTTTACTACTGTTTTTTTTTTACACGGGACCAGTGATCGGTGGATGAGGGAAAAAGACTAGACATGAGGTATTTTTTTTTTTTTACATGAGGCCAACGATCATCAGATTGGGGGACCACTGGACACCAGGTTTTGTTTTTTTAAATAGGGACATTGATCAACAGATGAGCAGCAGGCAGTGATCAGTGGGGGAGGATTAATGTATTCAACTTCAGGGGAAAAGCTGCAGAACTGACCCCTGACAGAGATCAGCTCTGCAGAATTTTTTCCCCACAGTTTAATACATGAATCTGCTGTCTGTACATTTATTCTACTGTTTTTAAGGCAGAGTTTCTGTGAAATTTGCCAAAACAATTTTTGAACTTTGGCTGAAATTCCACCGGTGCAATTTTTTTCTGCACACCTCTTGTGCCGACATTCTTATGGAAAGGTTAGCAGTAATTGCTGACAGGATGAGCAGGGAGGAGACAATTAAGACACAATCTAAGTGGGAAGTCATTTCTGGGATATGTTCTCATGTCAGGCAATGGATGCAGGTGAATGTCTTAAAACTTCAAGGGAGAGCAAGGAAGGGCTAAGGAGATGAGGTCACACACACACACACACACACACACACACACACACACACTCAGATGGGTGTGGATATTGGGGGGACTGTCACTCCAGGAAGAAGTCACCTCCCCATAGCACAGAGTACAGGAAAGGGAAGGACAGGAAATGCTCTCCCTCTCTTGGACATCCAACATTTAAAGAAGAGGGCCATTCTGGAGGCTAACTTGTTAAGGAAGTACAGCCTAGAGAGAGAGAGAATGTATCCTGTAGCTAGTGGCAGGTGAAGAGACTTTTGGTGAGGCTAAAGTGGGAGGTTTTTCTGACAAACCATCTGTCTGTTTAACTTACTTTATTTTCTCTTCTCAGTAAAGAGTAAATCTTTTGTCATACTGTAAATCTATCCTGTTTGTAATTACTTGTACTATCTTCTAGTAAAGAATTTATTTTTTGATAGAACCAGTGACTGCCTCATTATTGTGGAGGTAGTTTCCCTGTTTGCAGTTCATCTTTGAAATGTGCTCTAC
This sequence comes from Neoceratodus forsteri, assembly GCA_016271365.2. Lineage (NCBI taxonomy): Eukaryota > Metazoa > Chordata > Ceratodontiformes > Ceratodontidae > Neoceratodus > Neoceratodus forsteri. Next base: position 42,158,833 of record JADMNL010000035.1, read on the forward strand.
CAATAGTTATTGTGTTTATCTTATTGATCCTGAGCAGAGGGAAAAAGTGGTTTACTGATAAAATCAGGTGGCAGCACAGAATTAGAAGTCCCTGACAAATCTTCCATGTAAGCTGGGATGGCCCAAGGGACAATTTTTGTCACATACACCATTAGCATACAATTAAGTTCTACTTAGAAAGGAAGGAAGCAAATAAAATGATCAGCAACATCAATGAATTTTAGAGAAGGTAATCAATCATAAAATGTGGGGTTTCAACTATAAATAATGTGAGGCAAAATGAGTTGCCAATGTCTCTTTAAATGAATTTAAGCAAAGTAGCATGAATGTATCAAGGAGCAATCAAACGTAATAGTTAGGATTTTGAATAACATTTACATTGCCCTGCATATCAATATTTCTTGTACTACACGGTACTATTGTGAGACATGGCTTCCTTAAATGTAATATTTGTCTTCCTTCTTAATATGTGTCCTGTTTCTGAGAACTGGAAAATTGACAAGAATCGAAGCATTAACAATCAAATATCAGATTCATTAGTTAATGTCCATACTGTCTTTTTGAAAGAACATACAGGCCCAGATATTCAAAGGGGTTGCACCTGCCACAACAGAGTTGCACCAGCACAACCCCGCATTGCACCCTGGTGGGATTTTGAAGGGGCTGCCCGGTGCAGCCCAAATCCCGATGCACCGGGGTACAATGTAATTGTATGTGGTGCAGATGCAGCAGGCTTGCCCATGCATATGCGGCACATCCTGATAGTCAGCCCGGGTTGTGCAGCACATATGTTGGCACAACCCTGCATTGCGCCACATATGGGAGCTCAAAGTTGAGCCCTGAATAAGTAGGAACTAATCCTGGCCACCCATAGGTGGGCTGCTGTATTGCAAGGCTCAACACAGCAGCCGCCCGCTGTGGGTGGCCACCCACCCACCCAGAACACCATCCCCAAGCACACACAACCCTGGTGGTCTAATGGAACCCCTCCATTCATAGCCACCATTGCATGGTATATGTTACGAAATACATCCCTGGTAGTTCAGTGGCACTCCCCCATCCCCGATTCCCTGAGGAATAAAAGCCATGACTATCCATGGTGGTCTAGTGGCCCCCCCCACCTGAGTCCCTGAATCCAAAATCAATGTCATTATGCCTGTCCCTGGTGGTCTAGTGGCCCCTCACCCTTTGCCGCGATCGTGGTAAAACCCCATAGTGAAATGCCCTGGTCATCCAGTGGCATCCCCAACCCCCCACCTACACAGAGCCCCATGCCCACGCCTCTCCCCCCATCATCGGCTGGCAGCAGCATCCCACCCACATGCCACCCGGCCGCCCACTGAATGACAGGTACAGTATGGGCTACAAGCCCATTGGTCCCCAGTGTGGACCAATGGGCTTGCAGGGCATACTGTACTAGACAGTCCCAAATCTGTGAATGAACCAGAAGGGTCCACAACACCATTTCCCCCATCCCACACACACCCCCGCCAGTGACCAGAGCAGTTCACCCTTTCCCTGTAGTCCCTGATAGTGTTAGTCACTGGTGGCTGAATCTGTCACTGAATGAGCATGTGCTTGTACAAGCATGCACTCATTCATTGAAAACTCAGTTGGGCTGCCAGCCATGGAGGTGAGTGAAGGTCTGTGCCGATGGCTCACTCGGGGTTGTGCATGGGGGGGAGTGGTGGGGCACTATCTGACAGACTGGAGGGGTGGGGGGTCCACTAGACACCGGGGAAATTAGGGATTTATTTTTAATTTTTATACATTTTGGGACAGGGGACCGGGGGTATTGCTGATAGTCTGGGCAGGTGGGGATTCTTTATTTTGGACTGGCAATCGGCTAGGAGGTGGGGTGGGACCACGAGACACCAGGGATAAAATATTTATTTACTGCTGGCCAGGAGGGGGGTGATCTTTTATTCTTAAATACCCCCCTCCCAGCCACCCGAATAACGAATACCAAATACCAAATAATGAATATTTCAGCACCGAATAATGAATATTCGGCCAAATATTCGAACAAAGGTACTTGCACAGCCCTAATATCTAGCAGACCAGTCTGTGGTAGAAGAGGTTGCCTTTTCCTCACAATAAAACATTTAATTTCTATAAAACCTTTTCATTTCTGCACAAACTACTTTTCTCCTTATAACATATACACATTTTTTTATAGAGTTTTACTGTACAAACGTTACCTTCTTTCTTGATTTTGCAATCTTAAAGTAGTTCATTTCTCTTTAAGGATATCTTTTTAAAGTTTGTTTACAAGGTACCTATCAAACAATATCTAGTTTTGCTTTATTGTCCCATATTTGCATTTAAAAACATTCAGAGTCGGTAGCCATTTACCTTTCAATGTTTACCTTATTTTAGTATTAGAGTATTTAGTACTTCTCACTTATCATGCAGAATCTCGTTGCTTTAGCTCCTACCTCTGCCTTCTATCATTTGTTGGTTTGTTGCAGTTCTAGTGGGACAAAAAAGCCAATTGGTCCTCATGTAAAAACTAGGATCCCACCTTTTTTTTAACCAAATTTTTTTATATTAGCCCCTCCCACAAGTACCTGCATAGCTCTTATTCCTGCTTTGACTGTGAGCTCAAATGCCCCTCTGGTACTTTCTGTACTGCATTAGGAAATAAAAGGTAAACACAGGTGCCTATTTCAACTCTGTTTTAGGATTGTTGTTTTACAGTTATAAAAAAATATCTTTACTGTGTCTTTTTACTCATAAAAGGCTTTTCTTACCTTGCACAGCTGGTCTCTGAGTGTGGGTGAGGTAGCTTGTCTCCCTGTAGCTGGGGACTGCTGATGTCCACTACTACTCAGTTTGCCATAGTGTAGATATATTAAACATGTTTCAGGAAATTGTAAAATAAAATATAATGAATGTTATTCAGGGTTTTGTTACCACTTAGGGTAAACAGGACATGTTAATGTCTAGTGTCAGATACAGCTCAGGAGGATGTCGCATGTGCTCTACATGTAGCTGTGCTGGTGGATGTATCCAACAGCACATGGATGTGGCCACCATCTGTGTTGTGTGCACTGTCTGTGTTATGCTAGATGGGTGCTGGTATGCATATGCCAGGTAATGCATGGGGTACTATTATATTGCACAGAATGTGACAGGCTTGTGCTGTCTGTAGTGAAGAGCTACACCTACTGCACCCTGCCCTCACCTACTATCACCTGGGTATGCCTCTTGTGCCCCTGTTGTAGGTGACTGGGTGCTCCATTGCTCCAAATGCATACTATGAGGTGTGCAGGGCCTGTAGCTGACATGTATGGGTATGATGTACAGGGCCGGGGAGGATGGCAGGATATGGACACTACATGGGCCAGCATACACTGTGCCAGGCCATACCTACAACAGTGAGTTGTATCATTCCTGATCTGCTTGGGCCATGGCATGCCTGTGTGTAGTGCCACAGCTGTTCAGAATGGAACAACATATCCCTGCCCAGACCTGCCTTCTGCAATATGCACATTGTTGCTGCTGATGCACAGTACCAGCATATGGGCATGTATACTGTATAGGGTATATGGTACAGTGGGTATGCATACTGTATGGTGTATATGATACAGTGGGTGGGTATACTTTGTAGGATATATGGTACAGTGGGTGTGTGTACTGTGTAGTGGCTCTATTCAGGTTTTCTAGCAAGATAGCGGCCACACTGGGCTAGTCATCCACAAGAAGCAGCACCAGCATAGTTTATTTTGTTAATTTATTTATTCATTTTGTATAGTATTTTGTTATTCGTAGTTTTATTTTATTTAATTAGATAGTTAAGTAGCTTTCAGTAGTAAGTTAGGGAAGGAAAGTGAGTCATTAAGGTCTAGGTGTCGTAACGGGTTTAGAGAAGGATTTTAACCTTAAGCTTGATACGGAGTTAAAAATGTCTCTTATATGAGAAAGTAAGGTAAAAGTTTGCAACCTGATTGGCCTTACAGCTCTTACCTGTCAGGAGTATTGAGACGTGTGACCAGAGGATTAAAACAGGAGTTTGGAGTCTGGAGTAAGTGGCTATCATCCAGAAGAAGGAACCGTAGTAGCAGGGCTCACAGAGAGTTGGAGTGTCTCAGTGGTTGAATCTCAACAGGAACAACATCGGATTTGTGCAACTGTGCAACTGTGAGCAGGGATACTATGGAACTGGAGCTGTGGTATTTTACAGGTTTGTGAGTGAGGATTCCTTGCCTTACCTGGGGAGAGTGGCCTTTGAGCTTTTGCCAAGTTGGGCAGGAGGCACGGGCTTGTGGTCTGCTGGAAAGTGGACAGGGGCTCATTTGTCTCCTAAGCATCCCGGGGAGGTTAGCTAGTGGGCTGGCTTAGCCTGGGAGCTGTAGTCGTGGGCTCGGCAGGTGAGGAGGCAGCTATCTCTTGGGTCTGTGCTGGGAGGGTCTTCTGCTTGCCCTGGTTACTGTTTGTGTCTATCCCGATAGCCATGGAGGCAGCTGTGGGGGGTTAGATACTGTGTGGAACCTGCTTTTGATCTGAAGTTCTGAAGAATAAGATCTGTATATTGAACTTGGATTTAATACTTGAGACATAAAGGACTCTCGGTGGAGTTGTGGGTCAGTTTGGGTGAGAGCTGAACTTATTTCAGATTCCCTGTTATGCATTTAGAGTTGGGCTCTTTGGATCTGGGAACTGATTGACTCTGTGAACTACTGGAAATATATTGGCAGTGAGAGTGCCCTACAATTTTATTTTCTCCATCAAATTTTTGGCTAGGTTGGTCAGGTTCAAAGTGAGAGCTGAATCTGGCTGACCTTATCTGGTCATGTCTTAAAGAGGTGGGAGCTCTTTAGACCATAATAGCTTAAAAACTGTGGGACATATTTTGACTGTTTTGGACTTACACACTGTGCTGCTAATATTGTATTTGTTTAGTTTTGGGAAAGTATTTGAGTATTGTATGTTTGGGTGTGGGTTAATTTGTTTTTGGGATTGTTTAGTTGCTGGTATTTGCTTACTGTGGTGAAAATGTGTTGGGAAGGCATAGGGACAGTTGGGTATTATACCCCTCTCCAGGCTCAGGGACCTCCATCCTTTTTTTTGTCCTCCACTATCACCAGAGGTATTTAGATGGTGTAGGGCTTTGGGGATTGTTAGAAGGAGGAGGAGGACAGTGGCTGGGCCTGGAGAGGGAATGGAAAGGAGTGGGCGGATAGAGATAGTGGGGACAAGGAGATGCCCTGGGGTGAAATGGGTCCAGGAAAGGGGTCCTCCCTGCCTGGTTCCCATACCCAAGGGTTCTGCTTATAGCAAGCAGGTAGCACGGTCATCCTCAGATTCTCATCCTACTCAGGCAGTGTTGTGCAAAGCCAGGTCTATTAAGAACAAAACTGCTATAATAGTGGATTTTGTTGGATCATCTGACCTGGCGTGCATCACTGAGACCTGGCTGGATGAGAATGCTGGCCCAGTTTTGGCATCAGCAATTTTGTCCGGGTACTCGGTGATACACCGCCCTAGGATGGATCATAGAGACGGGGGTGTTGGCATCTGTTTCAGATCCGAACTGGGCCTAATGGAGGTACCAGTGGGAACTACCAACTCCTTTGAATGTATTATGGGTGAGGGTGTGGGGTGCAGGATACTTCTCATCTACCATCCACCAGGTGACGGGAATGTTTTCCTGCTGGTTCTGGGGGATTTCAATGCATGGGTTGATGATGAACTCTCGCATTTTGGTCAGGACTTCCTCCAGTTAATGATTTCACTGGGCTTCACACAGGTAATTTCCTCCTCGATCCATGTTGGTGGTCATTCATTGGACTTGGTGTTCCTACTTGGGATGGAGATATCAGCTTTGGTGGTGGAACCAGTCAGGTGGTCTGACCATCATACCATTGGGTTCAGTTTCCAGGCTACCCCAGTAGGCCAGCCCCTACGGAGATGGTCCGGTACTGCCCTTTGTGGGGTGTTTCTCCAGATGGCTTGATGGTGGTACTGGACCTATTGGGTTTACTGAGTGAATGCATGGATCCAGAGGACCTGGTACTCACCTATAATAAGGCAGTGATAGGGGCCCTGGATTCCATTGCTCCTGTTCGTGTTCATCTCCTCACTCTTCGCCCCAGGTCTCTTTGGTTTGATGAGACTTTGAGGGAGTTGAGGAGAGTTGGATGAAGGCTAGAGAGACGTTGACAAAAGTCGGGCCTGGATCGTGACAAACTTAGTTTGACAGACCACTATGTGGTCTATCAATCAGTAATCACCCGTAAGAAGGCAGTATTCCTGTCCAGAGAGATTGCTGCTGCACAGAATCGACCAGCTCAGCTTTTCTGGACTGTGGACAGATTGTGCAATCCAATCTGTCTTCAGCCTGGAAGTGCTTTTTCTCAAGAACAGTGTGAGAAGTTTGCTCAATTCTTTGCAGATAAGGTTGCCACAATCAGGTCTAGTATCCGCGTGTCCCTCCCTAATGGGAGTTGTGGTGGTTGGCAGGAGATGTCGGACACCCAGTTTGTGTGGTTTGACTTCAGCCTTCCCATAGTCAGTGACATTGTGATGATCATCCAGTCATTGCATCTGACCAACTGTAGTTTGGACCCGGGCCCCATATGTCTCCTAGTGGGCTGTGTGGATAAAATTGGACCGGTCCTTGCTGAGATAGTCTGGAGGTCTTTGGAGAGGGATCTTTCCTGATCTGCTGAAGGAGGCTGTGGTTCGGCCCCTTCTTAAGAAGTCCTCCTTGGACCCAGATTGTCTGGCTAACTACAGGCCTGTCTCTAACCTGCCCTTTGTGGGTAAGGTTATTGAGAAGGTGGTTGCGTCACAGCTGGATGATCATTTGACCAGCCACAATGTCTATGACTCTCTCCAGTCCGGATTTAAGAAGAGACATAGTACCGAGACAGCTCTTGTCCGGGTACTAAATGATTTCCTAATAGTGAGAGATCGAAGGACCCATTCCATCTTGGCCCTTCTTGATCTCTCTGCAGCATTTGACACTGTGGACCATGATGTGCTATTGGAGCACCTGCGGTTTATCAGTGGGCTGTCTGGTACAGTCTTCAGTTGGTTTCGATCTTTTCTCCAGGGTAGGACTCAGAGAGTGGTGTCTGAGATTTTTTCCTTGGCATCACTCCCTCTATCCTGTGGGGTGCCGCAGGGCTCCATTTTGGTGCCCATAGTGTTCACGGTGTATATGCTGCCATTGGGAGTGATTATTAGGCAGTACAGCTTGAGTTTTCATTGCTATGCAGATGATACTCAGCTGTACATGTCCTTTGTCCCCGGCCAAGATGCTGCCATCTCAGTCTTTAACAACTGTCTCGCCGAAATCCAGGACTGGATGAATGTGAGTTGGCTGTGGTTGAACCCAGAAAAAACTGAGGTGTTGGTTGTGGACCCAGGTCATAGAGAGGCGGGTTTGTTGGCTGATTACCTTCAGGTTTATGGCTTGGGGTGTTCAGCTAACTACCTTAGACCAGGTGTGGAACCTGGGCGTTGTGTTTGATGACTGTTTGACACTGAAATCTCAGGTGTCGGCAGTTGTCAAAGCCTCTTTTTACCACCTGAGGAATATCACCCGGGTGAAGCACCTGGTTCCTTCTGACGATCTTCCAACTTTGGTCCATGCCTTCATTACCTCCTGCCTTGACTACTGCAACGTCCTTTACCTGGGGTTACTGGGGGGTGACATCTGCCGCTTGCAGCTAGTGCAGAATGCGGCAGCCAGGCTATTGACTGGTTCATCTAGGATTGGTCATATAACACCTGTGCTCCGCAGACTGCACTGGCTGCCAATATGCTGGTGGATCAGTTTGCTGACCTATAAGGCCCTACACGATCAGGGACCTGGTTATCTGAAAGATCTCCTTCATCCCTACTGTCCCTCCCGCCCTCTCCGATCCACGGACGAGGGATTGCTAGAGATTCCCAGGGTTCGTTTAAAGACATCTGGGGCCAGGTCCTTTAGTTTTATGACCCCAACCCTGAGAAATTCTCTACCTCATCAGGTGCGAGATTGCCCAACCGTCCAAAGCTTTAAAGCAGCATTAAAAACATTTCTTTTTAGCCTAGCATATAATGATTTTAAATGTTGCTGTCGTGAATTTTAATTGATACATGGTTTTTAATTATTTATTTATTGATTTATTTATTATGTTATGCACAGACACCTTGGTTTTAGAAAGGCGCTTTTTATAAATAAAGGTTGATTTGATTTGATTTAGTGTATATGGTTCAGTGGGTGTGTACACTGTGTAGGGTATATGGTACAGTGCAATGTGTGTTCCACTGTGTGATACTGATCACACCTCCCGTTACCTCCTCTAAAGGAGACAGCAGTTACTATTCAAGTGTACAAACTTTTGTTACACTTTCATTTAAGGACAGAGCTGGTAAAATTAATGTATAAAAATGAAGACATACAGGACAAGAGTGCTATTCTCTTGCAGAAGGTACACCGAGAAAGGATGTTTTCGTTCTGAGTTTTTTTGTGTTTTGAGCAAAATGGCATAAACTGTATAAAATTAAATGCATACAGAATTTAATGTTTAAAAAGAAATACATTTGATATGGCACTGAATACAGCAGGTTATTTTTTGGGGAGTTAATATCAAACAATATATTTAGTTAATGCTGTGATGAATATTGCATTTCTTTAATAATATGTTGTATAATAAAAGGGTTGCATTGACCAGAGTGCTGGAGACTCATAAAAGGTGTTTATCATTTCTAGCTGAATTATGGCAATATGGAATAGTTTTAAAGGCAGACACCTGGCTATCTTAAGGTATTTACCTGCATATATTTGCATTATGTGATATCATTCTGATTTATGATTATTTAATATAATTTAGAAAATGGCAAGAATGGATTCTCAGTGCTGATTGGCAAATACCACCTCCAAGCTGGGTATTTATTTTTCAATAAATGCCGAGCAAGAAATTAGTACCAGCCTGACTGCCACCTTACCACATACCCTTGTGCAGGGGTGCTCACCCTGCTTAGTCATTGGCTGAAACCACCAGCTAAAATTTAAAATCCCCACAATGTTTTTCTCTCGCTTAGCGAGAGCAACTGAACCCCCCACACACACACACTCGCTCCTTCAGTATAAGCTCGCTCTTCTTCTTCAAGAAAAAAAGACACTCCACTTATTCTGCGGTTGGGAAGAGTGCCAAAATCTTTTTTTCTCACAGCTGCACTCTCCCGACTGCACTCTCGCAGAACTGTGCTTAACTGGAAGTGAAAGAATCCGTTGCTCCGAACAGCTTATTACTACGAAACACCATTTTCAAAACCGTAGCATTCTACTGCCACAAATGCCAGAACTGCCTCAAACTACAATGCTCCCACACTTATTCCATCTACCAATCTAAATTAAATGCATCATTTACCTCGGGGCTGTTCGTCAAGGCATAGTTCTCATCCACAGGTCCCGCGCTTAATAGACACAATGTCCAACTGCAGCCCAATTAAAAAAGAAAGAAAATGTTAAACAAACATGACACGACTTAAAAACGATGCCCACAGACTGCTTCTGGATATTTACTATTTCTTCAGGTGGATGTGTCTATGTCGGGAAGTGGGGTGGGGTTGGGTGATAGCTGTGGGGAGGAGCAATAGAACCTGGAACAGCCTTAAAGAAACATGGACTATTTTTTTAAATACTTTTGTTTCTGCTAATACTATTAATTTTTTTATAATCATTTCCTCTCTTCTTTCACCACTTCATTAAAACTTACTAAGAAAACCATTTTCTAAGTGCAATAATGCCCTCCAGGGTGGGCATTATTGGGAAATACCAGACCTTCCAGGGGCTATAAGGCCCTCCGCCTGCTGTGTCGGGCCTCATCATGCCCCTGGGCGGTCTGGTACTTCCCAATAATGCCCACCCTGTCGGGTATTATTGCTTACTTAAAAGTCCTTTCCAATGAAAGAGTGGTTGAAATAGGCTGAATTTATGATATTGGTAGTGGGCAAGTTTAGCGTTATGGTGTTATGTTATTGGGATCCTTTGTCTTCATAGTATATTATATTTGTTGTTATGCTTATTAGCCAGAAAATGTATTTAATATACTGTATATCATATTTTTTTATAATACATGTTCTTTTGCCCTGATGAAGAGGATTGCTCCTCGAAATGTTAGCTTTCTGTTCAGCAGTGTTACACATGAAAGTTTGAGTTTCTGAGCTAGTGTACTGATAAAATCAAGTTCAGTATATCACATATTTGGTGAGGGGGTTGATTTGTCCTAACCCTGATATTTGCGTTGGAGGTTTGTTAGGACCAGACTCCTCACAGTTTTTTTTCTTTCTTGCCCACAGGGGCCCACGTGGAAAGTACCATAACAAGCTGATACGCTACTTAAGGCAGTCATTTAGTGGAGTTAGTATTTCTCATGAGCAGGATGCCACTGCTCAGGGAATGCTGTATTTTTTTGTTTCTCACTCATGTGTTTGACCCTTTCTGCTTACTACACTTTTTAAATCTCTTATGAGCAAAGAGCTTGCCTAATAGCTCTGCTACTGATATCTTGCATGAACAAAAAGTAAGTTGAGTAATGTTTTAAAAGACAATAAGTATGTTTCAGCTTTGCTAGTTTAAAGTGGTCCATTGCCACAAGTATAAGTATCTGGAAGCAAAGGGGAGGCAGTATAGCATAATGGGTAAGAGCACTGAGCTCCAAATGTAGAAAACTGGGTTTGAATCCCACAGCCACCACTTGCACACTGTGTAACCATAAACAAGTCACTTAACTTCCCTGTGCTCCAAGGACACACCTGGAAATAAGCCTTGGCTTAGTTTGTCTTTCTGGCCCAGAACTGTAAAATAAGATATTTTGTCTCTGTTAAGATAATGTGGCTAAGCACAACTTACACTGCAGTGTTTATTAGCTCTGTTACTATATGCTTCTTTATGTGTTTTTTTGTTATAAACATTTGTCTGTAGTGCTACTCAGAGAAGGACCAGAAGTTTGGAGCTGGAATACTGGAGATCCTCCTTTCTATAGTGTGATGCATCATGGGAAGTATACGCAAATCACCATGAAAGAGTTTAGACTGGGTCAACTTTAAACAAGAGTGTGTGGTGGCGCTGGCACCATGGGGTCGGGTGAAGGGTTTTTACTTGGCATGCTGATGACCTGGGTTAGTGCCACAAGCCCAAAAGCCAGTAGAGGAGACCAGCAGGAAGGGGATCCAGAGACTCCAATGGATGCTTCTCTCCTGGGAGGATGGGCTGGGTCTTGACATCAGGAGGTAGATTGGGTGATGAACATGGAGCTTGAAGCCTCAACACACCCCTGCATGTCCTCACCTCAGGTTGCAGCCCCATGCAGGCCAAATCAGGGATGAGTGGAAGGGTCAGAAAAATGGAAAACTACCACCCAATAAGCCAGATGATGGCCACTGGTCCCCGTCACCACAAAGCCCCAGATCACCCGGACTGACTCTTGCACCACCCAGGTTGAGAAGATATGCCTACCAGTGCCTTCTCCCTCAGAAGGCGGGAGCCCACCCAATAGAAGGGATATGTTGGGTTTTCCAGGGGGCTGCAGAAGATGGGGAGGTGGATGTGATGAGGCAGAGTAGTGGCACAGGTCCTAGTATACCTGAAGGAGTGGCTGATTGGGGGAGCTTGGGAGGAGAAAATAAAAGAGTGTGTGGTGCCCAATGACCTGTCACTCACTCTGAAAATAGAAGACACAGACATGCATTTCATCCTACACAAGAATCATCAGTGTGCCTCATCTGTAAAAACCAAGGTGCAGATTGAACCAGTTGTATATTTTGGTGTTACTGGTTTGGATCATCGGGAAGCCCAACATAAGAAAGTAAGCACAAACACATTAAAGCAATAGTTACCCAGAAAAAGCATTGATGATAAGGCCCGGTTTCATAGCAATGTAACATTACATATACCTACATAATGGAAAGCATCATGGGAAGTATATGTAAATCACCATGAAAGAGTATAGACTGGCTCCAAATTTAGCCAATGTCCTTTTCAGGTAAATCCCTTATCTCCACCTAAGCTTAAAAAAAATGAAAACTAAGCAGCCAGTCTGCCAGGGCAATGGTAGCTCTACCACTTGCAGTGTAGACAACAAGGTTTGGAAAGGAACTTGGGGCATCAGAGGGTTGGCCAGGGGGAGGAGGATCAAGCATACAAGGGACTTCTCTCCTTCTCTGGTGGTGGAGGGACGATGAGCCCGGCATGTGCCTGACCCTTAGCAGAGGCAAGGGGGAAAGTAGTCTGGGGCTGCCAGATGTGCACTGAGGGGCGGCAGCTGTCAACACATGTCATGCTGGAACATGCAACATGCATCATGAGGACATTGTATGTCCGTGCCTCCTCCTGGGAAAACAGGGAAAAGGTCCGACTGGCAGGATTGCACCAGTCATCTGCAGGCCTCGCACTCGGCTATCCAAGCACTGTCCAGCAAAAATGGATCCAGATCAATGGTGGGGGTCACAGAACCCCACTGACCCTACTGGTGGGGAGCAAGTCCTAGGGGAAGATATAAGACAATGTAAGCCCTTGAGAACGCCAGAGTGATGGAGTCTGGGGGACTAATAGAAGGTGTCTGGTTGGCCTGGGGAGAAAAGGAATAACTAAAAAAGAGGCACATAAGAATAATTAACTTATGGAGAATATCACAGAGAAGCAAGAAATAAATCTTGAATTACTTTGTCATGCTAGGGAATCAGACTGGGCTTTAAAGTTGGAATAACATGGGCAGAATACATGGAGCCCTTATACCTACAGTAAAAGCTCCTTTTCACTTGTTCACACAGGGCATTCTGCCCCTACACATTTTACCATCCTCTGCTAGTTGAAATCAGGGATTTGGGAAAACTCTAGTTCCAATGTACAAGCTGAGAAAGTTGCATCTCATGAAAATAAAAAAGTGATGTGCACATGCTGGCGCTAACAGTGATGACAGCCTGAGTTAAGAGCAGCCCTTGAGCACTGAGTAAAAGAATTTGGCATAGCACTTAAAATTAATTTAGCAAAGAAACTAAGGTGTCATTCATTAGTCCTCTTTCAGCTCAAATGAATCATTAAGTTTAGTGCATATCCAATAAGCATTTTTTTATTTTAGCAGTGTCACAAGTTCAGCGGAAGTTTAAAATGACACAAATTGCAGCTAAGAGTGCCTACATCAGGAGGAATCATTCAAGAGGAGCACATGGAATGGTGCAGGAAGCCTGTCAACAATACTGACATTTCTCAGATCAAAAGAATGTTTGTTGAAATCAAAATAGACATTGGGGGAGTTAATGCCACTCTTGAAAAAGTACAGAATGATTTCTAAAAGGCAGCTGACAAAGCTGACAAAGCCAAAATTAAAATTACCCTTTTAGAAGACATGGATTGCCAGCTTGAAGGAAAGTGTGATTGTCAAAATCAACAAATACTTTTTTTGCAAAGAAAGTGGATAACATTGAAATAAGGGGAAGGAAGAATAATATTAGAATTATGGAAATTGCAGAAGGTGAGGAAGGAAATAACATAAGTTAAAAGACAAAGAACCTCAGCGTGCAAGCACTGAGGCAATGGTTACCCCAAAGGGCATTGCCTGGGAAGCCACGTTTCAAAGAAATACAAAATCACACATGCCCCCATAATGCAAAGCATCATGGGCTGCATATGTGAATCACCAGAGAATATTATGCTGGTTCAACTTTAGGCAGAAATACATGGTGCCGAAAGGCCTCTCACACAGTTTGCAAAGGGTGCCAACAGAAGACACAGACACGTGTTTCGTCCTACCCAGACTCATCAGTGTTTCTCATCTGCTTGACACCCCAGTGGAATGAACCAGCTACACTAAGATGGTCTATCTGGGTTATGTTGTGGTGAACCCAATTAAAACAAAATACAAGTTAAGAGACAAAGAACCTCAGTGAGGAAATAACATAGTTAACTTTCTTTAGCATTTCATCCCTGAGCTTCTCTTAACTTTTAATGCCCAAGGCCGCTAGAAATTGAAAGAGCTCATAGATCTCCCCCCACCCCTCGCTTGCAGAAAGGAGTCAAGTCACATCACATAATTGCCTATCTGTTAATATATTCAATCAAATACAAAATATTTTAATTTAGGGAAGCAAGAAAGACAACTTATGTGGAGAGGGTACAGAAACTCTATTTTTCAGGACTTTCCAAATATGCTTATGGAGGAACGTTAAGAATTCATTGGTGTCAAGAAAGCCTTGCAGGACTTGGGAGTTGTTTATTATTTAAAATACCCTGCCAGCATAGTGATCCATCAACATGGGAATAAACCTCTTTTTTTTTACTCCTCTAACAATGTCCGGACCTTTGTAAATGAACGTTTACAGGGCAATGTTAAACAGAATGCTGATCCAAATTAAAAAAAAACAAACAGCATATCAGAGAGCCTCAGGCTGCCACTGCAGCTCATGACTACAATTCTAAAGCCAGCACACAGACTATGGTTAATCACTCTTTGCAGTCTGTATCCTCACCAAACAAGATGCAGTGGGATAAAAATGTGGCAAGTAATCCAGAACCTGTAAATATTTTGAAAACAACACCTTGTAAAGATATACCCCATTTTGCTAACTGGGATAACTCCGTTATCAACAGGAGATGCAGACTACCGATTAGACCGTACCCTTCATGTAGCAAGTACACTCCAACAAATGAGCAAAAGAACCTGAAATAAAAGTGGAAGAAACACCAGCAAGGATACAATTACCTCTGACATCTCCTCACGGTCTTCTGGGGACCCAAATGATGAAGACATAAATATTGCCAACATGGACAAATCCTGACTTTGCTCCAACAGAGAGACTTCCAGTCTTTGCTCTAACAACATTGATTGACAGCTTGGATTAAGTCTTGAATTTGCCTTTCACTGCAATTCTTCTTGTGTTCTATAATCCCAGCTCTATATGGTGTCCAGACTACTACTTCACAGCGATGATGGTGGGTGCATGGCATGGCCTTCCTGAGGAGGTTTTGGGGTCAAAAACAGTGGTGGAATTCAACAATATATGGGAGAGACATAAGGTAATTCTAGTGGGGGTAGGAGGAAGTAGGCTGTTGGTTAACTAGGATCTGCAGCTTATCCATTAGGTAGGAAAATGGACAGACTAGGTGGGCCAAGTGGTCCTTATCTGCTTTCAGTCTGTTTCTGTTTCTACTTGCATGAATGCCTTACATTTTAAATTCCATATATTTACATTTCCTCATTTAAGGTATCTAGCTCTCAATATGTATAATATAAACGCTTATACTTGTCCTCATTTACCAGGGGATCTTTAGGTGCCTAATGGTAAATTGCATTTTTTGCCCAAATCTGAATGCTAATATACAGTAGTGTTAAGTTATACCAACTTCAGAATGTAGGTGTATTTTAGCAAACTATCTTCTCCCCACTTGTGTTCGATTTTATTATTGGGATTTTGTGATATAGCCTTATTTCACTTTGTATTGGTTGCAAACTAGATGTATGCAACTCACTACATATGCTACGTCATGTCCAATAAGAGAACTGAGCAGAGAGCGCTTTCCCTTGATGCAACTCCTCCTGTACAGAGCATGATTTCAGTTCTTTTCCATCATGGATTGCAATCTGCAGTACTCATAATAGTTAATATGTGAGTAAAGAAATCACTTTTGGCTACTTCAGGAGTTTTAAATAATCACTTGATTCCTAGATCATATATAAGTATATCCAGGATATGAAGTAACACATTATTTTGCAAGCTAAATATTATAGGTACAGTTATGGAATTGGGCTCATTGCAGCTCTGCTAATTGTCTATCCATCTACCTAACACTAGAGATGTGCAAAATTGGCAAATTTCATTACGCAAAATATTTCACAAAATTCACCCTTTTCAAAAAATTTATTGCAGAAGTGAAATTCAGAATTTCGCCCACAGAATTCAGAATTTTACCTGCAGAAGGAGAAATTTCACCAGCGAAATGGCAAAATTTGCCTTTTGATGGTAAAATGTCACTTTACCAGTGACATTTTGTATCTTGCACCTCATGAAATATTTCATGTAACAGCTGAATTTCGTGAAATATTTCACATGGCGAAATTGTCGATTTTATGGGAATTTCGCCTGAGAAATCTAATTTCACAACATCTCTACCTAGCGCACACTTTACCTCTTAAATGATCCTCTGTAACCTCCACAGCATAGCAACCATTCTTACAATTGACTGCCAGGTTGTACCCTTGGCAAGAAGCTATAGCTAAATGGAATGCAAGCCTAATACAGGGACAGGTGGAGGAGGAGGAGGACATTGCAAGAATTACTTGTGGCCCCCAAAGCAAAACCTTGACTGTCCTTACTGAGGAGACTGTGTTCTGCAGCTCAAGCCTAGATAAGTTGCCAGTTTTTATGAAGCAGTAGCACACAGTTTACCTAAAGGAGTCTGCACATGGCAGCTCAAGCTCTCACACTTTGGTACTCTATGCAAACTGGCCTAATTAATTTGGGTAGTGGATGTGACTATAGTGGGTATGAAGTCTCCTTCTCTTACATCTTAAATTCTTTTATGCTCCCTGATGGTTACTTCAACATCCTGAATATATTTAGGTGGCTGGGAATTTGCAGGAATATAAAATATTCTCAAGTAAACTGGTTTATCCCATAATATTCACTTTATTATTTTTCTCTTTCATGAGCACAGTTGGAATGATGACTTATACAGGGCATTAACGACATCATAATAACCGGCTTCCCCTTTTCCCCATAGGGAAACTGTGGCATAATTTGCTGTTATAAAGGAGTGTTTATAACGGCAAACACGCACACGGTTTCCCTTCCTGTGCGCATGCTCATACAGCAGCATGACCATTCCAGATCGCTCACTGCTTCCATGTCGCCAAAACAGAACTGCCAGAAGAACTGGGCAGTAAGTCGTTCTCTTTTATATTTTCCCCATATACCATGAAAACATTCGAAGACCTGCACAAAGTAAAAACAAAAGTTTAAAGAAAGGCAAATCTAGGCACCGGACGAAAACGCAACTGAACCTAGGATACACTGCCAGCTCTTTATTTTATATAATTGCTGAGGCAAAAAAAGGAAACCCAGCAATTATATAAAATAAAATATGGGTCTGGGTGTGTGTAAACTCGAATTTACACACACCCTTGGGGTTAGATGCTTTGCATAAACCCCTCGAGCTTCGCTCTTGGGGTTTATGTAGCATCAAACCCCTTGGGTGTGGGTAAATTCTCGTTACACACCCAAACCCATACTTTATTCTCTATATAAATAATGGGTTGCATTTTTTCCCATGAAAAAACAGTGTATTATATAATCCCCTTGTTCTCAGGGGTTACAAGACTCCCATTAGAGTTAGTGGTAGGCAGGGAAGGCAGCTAATGATTTGCCGGTAAATGGATTTCACTCTGTCCCCATCTGCTTCTGGCCTCAGCTGGGAGTTGGAGATGTGATGTAACCTTAGAACTCTCACAGCAGCATAAGCCACACAGCCAGTTGCTGTGAGTGGGGAATTTAGAATTCTGTAGTCAGTTGGTGGCTGGAGTCTGCAGAGTGCAGTTGCAGTTTCAACAGCAGCTCTGTTAGAGAGCTGCAGTGTTTCCAGTTTGTTTTTCTTTCTCACCCTACTGGAGTATAGTAATTGTCCAGCTTTGTCTAAGTAGTGGAAACCATCTCCAGGAAATGTCCTGTGTTTCATCCCAGGAGGGATGGAGCAGGCTGCCAGGATGTTAGGGGCAATCCCCTGATCTTATCAGGACATTGTGAAGCTGCCTTGTGTGCCAGCTTCTGTGAGTACATTTGTTTGTTTAAGACTGCCCAGGTGTACCTGCATTTTATGGGTGAATCCTCTGAAAAAGGGACCCTGTCACCTAAACATTTTGAAAGTTGGCTGTTCCACAGTGGAGTCCTGTCTGTGACTGCCATGTGAGTGGGACTTTTGTTCTTGGCACCCCTGTGGTGTCCTGTGAGGATGTTAAATGTGAAATAACATTTCTAGAAAGCATCATCAGTACATTTTGGATAATGTGAGGTGTATTTACTGGAGGGATAGCTGAATATGAACTAGGAAACAAAAGGTGGGAGCACCCCCATCTGGAAAGACCAGTTTCGTACTCTGGGTTCTGAAGGGCATCTGTCTTTTCTGTCAGTGCATGTGGCCAGTTCCTGAAGAAACCTTTACCTCAGTGAGTGGTTTTCTCCAGTTTTACCCCAGTTAGTGGGTTTTCTTCAGTTTACTCCTTGTATGTGGGTCCTCCAGTGTTGAGCCACTAGTGCTCTGATGTGGTCTGTGAGCCACAACTTATCCTATGCAATATTGGAATTGACCAAGTGCTGGCCGTATGTGCCATTTCCTGGAGAAAGTGTGTGTTCTACAGGTTGCTAGTCTACAAGTTCTTTAGTCATCCTATGCTAAATGGGAATTCTTGGAGTCTTGTACCTCAAATGTCTGCATTTACGTGTGTGTGTGTAACCCTTGGGGGTCCATCTTCACTTTGTGTTGTTCCTACTTTGTTACAGAATAAAGCCACATTCTAGAATCCCAACCTGGAATGGGCATTTATGTTATTGCTTCCCATGTTGCAGTTACTTGGGTACCCCTGTCCAGAAGTGCAAAGCTAACATAGCCTTGAGCAAATGTTTTCTCCCTGGCACCTGGGTTGTGGTCATGGTATTGGTCCCACCAGGTGTGTGCCAGGTAGTAACCACACCTGATTTGTGTTTTATAATTTCTATATCTGCATAACCCACCTTGTCTATGGTGGCAAAACAATGTAACCCCCACCCCTCTCTTTTCTCCTAATTATGGGAGGTGTGCCTTCTGGTTAAATAAGTGGCTGGTGGGGGTTTGCAAAAAAATACCGTTAATACATGACTGGTATTAACGGCATTCACGCAGCTCCTTTTAATGAGAAAAGGTACCAGATGTACTGTGGCTCGAGATGGTTGAAATCACTCTCCCTCTCGAGTTCCCTCTCAGAAACACTCACCTCAGGAACCACTCTTAATTAGAAAGCCGGACGATAGTTTCTCAGGAGAAATACCCGAGGTACGCATAACTTGCCAAAATGACTAAATCTCAGCAAATCATTAAACTATTTTGAATTTCTGCTCTATTATTTGCCTATCTAACTACTTTTTACATGATCCCTAACTAAACTTCCTCACCAGACACTAGACCACCAGGGACTGGAGGGATTCATGATGTGACTGGGCTGGGAAGGGGTAGGGATGGGAGTTTGGAATGGGGAGGGCAGCCTATTATAGAAACCTCAAACCACTAGACCACCAAAGCATTTTTTTTTACAATTGTGGTATACTAGGGAGTGGAATGGACATGAGGGGGTACTATAAATTTATACACTTGGGCTTGGGGTGAAGGCGTGTAGCCAGGGGAGGGACCACTAGCCACCAGGGCATAAGGGGATTTGGATGTGTGGGCACTGTCAGGCGGGGGACTGCTATTTATATTTTTTTATGTCGGGTGGCCAGTGGGTGAACTGGTGGGGGGAGGGACCACTAGCCACCAGGGTTTATTTTTAAATATGGGTGAAATTTCACCCATAAAATTGTACTTTGGCCCCCTTATCCATGGGTGAAATTTCACCTCTGCAGGCAGAATTTCACCATGGAAGGTGGAATTTCACCATGGAAGTGAAATTTTGCTGTTCTGCCAGGTGAAATTTCACCCCTCCACCAGGTGAAATTTTGCATTTTGCTCCAAAAAAATGGGTGGACTTTTGTGGATTACTCCATGAAGTGAATTTTGCCCACTTGGCCCACCACTACTTAGGAATAGTAGGCACTAGGAATTTATATTTTTGTTAATACAGCCAGTGATTTATACATGAGTCATCTAATTTCTAATCTTATAATAGTCATTGGTTATATATAGCTCCTTTAATGAACACTGTAAATTATTATTTAATTATTAAGTATACATTCTCGTATGTTTTGCAGATCTATAGGTAATCTTTCTTTGTTAGCACCAACTCTAACTCTAACTCTAACTCTTAATTAATTATGAATTTTTCATTCAGCTTAGTCTAACCACTCTATCTCTCTGTCTGAGATGTCAGCTCTTAAGTTTGTATTGTGGAATGCTAATGGACTTAGGACATCCATCAAAAGGAAAAAGGTGCTTAATTACCTAAACAAGCACATCGTAGCTATAGCTTCCTACAAGAATCAATTTAAAATCTAATGAAGCTTACAAGGTATGCAGAGAGTGGGTGGCTGTTTCAGAACACAATTGCTATAACTAAAAAAACAAGGTGTTGTGATTCTAATTAAGAAAGGAATACATTCAGAGGGGAGGCAAGAAGGTGCTATTTCACTGAGAGGGTTGTGGCACCATGGAATGCATTGCCTGAGGACCTGGTTTCACTGGGAGCAGTGGAAGGCTTCAAGAAGGGTTGGGACAGGTATGGAGCATAGTAAGAGTGGTGGATAGGGCGAACACCATAACAGATCAAAGGGGTTGGGGAAACTATGGGGAGGGTAGCACACAGTCGCTGGGCTCAAACAGTGAACTGCATCAGGTAGATGCAAGAGACCTCTGGGTATAATCTGCCGGCAACAATGTATGTACTATATGTGTGCATTTTGTGAAACACCAACACATTATTTTTTCTAAAGGGAGATTTCAGATTCTTCTGGGAACAATAGAAGGAGACAAAATAGGTTTATGTAATTTTTATGCCACCAGTTCTGAAAAAGCCACTTTTTTGATTATTTGAAAATGCAGCTATGCTCCTTTCCAGACTACAAAGTTATTTTGGGAGGTGATTTAAATGAAGTTTTAGATCCACCACTTGATAGGAACAATTCCAATTCCTGTCTACTCCTCACCAAATCCAGAGACTCTCTATTACAGTTCATTGCAGACCATAACTTATCAGACTTATGGAGAATTCTGCACTCCAGTTCTAAAGACTGCTCTTTTGTATTTTCAAATTGGCACCAAACTATTAGCAGAATAAATTTCTTCTGCACAGATAAATACTGTAGAGGACATTATTTTCACCCTTAATAACATTTTTGTTATATTCACTATTTTGAAAATCCAGTGAAAATTATATGACAGTGAAAATATATACTACAATTAAAAAGTTAGCTTGCTCTTGCACTTCAGCTAAATCATATTGCCAAGAAAACGCTGGAGTGGACGAAATAGTGAAATTTAAAGGCCATAAATTCATTGTCCTCTACAGTAGATTGTTAATGGTGTGATTGATGCTGGTATTGAAAGCCCAGTAATTTCAGACCATGGACTAATTAATTTTACCCTAGTCACTAACAACTATTCTAAGGCTACATCAAGATGGAAATTTAACTCTTCCCTCCTTAAAGATGAAGAGCTTAAACAAATGATACATAAAGAAATGAAAGAACACTTTGTAATAAATGGTACAAAGGACACTTCAGACACAGTCCTCTGGGAGGCATATGAAGCCGGCATTAGGGGGAAGTTATTGGATTTTCAGCAAAAAAGAAAAAAGACAGGGTCAAGCACCAAACTGAAATTGAAAATAACCTTAAAGTGTTAGAAAAAGAATATAAATCTTACCCTAATAAAAAGTCAGAGCTTTTATACAAAATAAACTGAAATATGAACTAAATAAGATTTACTCAGCACAGACAAAATTTGCACTATTGAGATCAAGGTGGGGGGGGGGTGGCTAGAGGCTGAACAGAATAAATGCCTGAGTCCTGAGCTCTCAGTAACCCCACTTTAAAATTTGAGTTAAAACCCAAGATTTGCAACAAAAACCGCAGACAGACTTTGACAACTTGAGGGAGTGGTTCACCAGGTCAGGCCTTATTATAAACATAAAGAAGACAAGATTGTTACACTTTGTACAAAAACAAAAAGACAAACTTCAAATTAAAATAGATTATAAAGAATATTTACAGCAGGTAGATCAGTATACCTATATGGGTGTAACTCTTGATACCCATATGTCCTTTAACATACATGTAAATCTTCTGGTAGACAAAGTTAACAAAAGAATAGGTGCGTTACGTAGGACTACAAAGTGTTTGGGGAAAAGTGCCAGCAAAATAGTGGCAGAACAGTTAATCATGCCTCTAATAACATATGGAGAACTTGTATACCGTACAACAAACAAACAGCTATTGTCTAAATTAAACAAGGTACATTACAATTTGGCAAGATATATATTACAATGTAACTTCAGAACACATAATCGCACATTGCTGTTTAAATTACAGTGGCAACCTTTGGACACAATGGGCCAGATATTCAAAACTTTGCACCGGGCAAAAACCGTTTGCTCAGGTTTAGTGCGGGATTATCGCGGGTCTGCTATATTCAAAAGGCCAAATAGCGTGAGCAAACTGCATTAGCACCAGGCAAAATCATAATGTATTCAAGGGGCAAACTGACATGAATACAGGCGCAATGCAATATTCAGTGATTAGTGCCATGCAAAGTGGTTTTGCGCGACATAGTGTGACACTTAGCGCAGTGCACATTACCACCCAGGAAAAGCTTGTCTTAACCCTTGGCAATCAGCTTTGTGTGACACTATGGCTTTTCGCGGTGTTTGCGTGGGTTTTGCGTGACCCTAACAAATGATATGACACATAGACAAAGCCAAACATAGAGGAAGCATGCTGCTAACTGATGGCATCACAATGATGCCATCATCTGCCACCAGTCCCAGCCATGCCAGGCAGTAAAGTGGTGACCCTGCTGCCAGTGGACAGCATGGCAGTGTAGCCATACAGCACACACCTGTGGACCACACTTCTGTGGACACCAACAGATGCCAGCACACACATGCAGCACTGTGGGCAAGGAGGATGTTGAGGGGAGAATGTATGGGTGGCCAGGCTGTACCACAGACCAGGTGTGGCCACAAGGCTGGGACACATCATGCAGTGCACATGGGCCAGTATTGGGCATACCCCAACACCAGTGTGCCTTTCTGATAATTTATGCTCCCCCCCCCGGCCACATACCACACAGCTGTACAACTGCCACAGCACACAAAGCCGGACATGTATATGTCACTGTGAGCATCCCATGCCAGAGGTGCAGCATCTTTGGGTCACACAACAGTGTAACAGTAATGTCCACTGTCACTAAACACCTGCAGGTTGGGCCTCTCACTGTGTATAGTGCAGTCATCATCACTGCCCTACACACCATAGGAATTGTTGTGTCCACACACTACTGGCCCCCTTGCTACTGTAGTGTCTGCTGTGCACTGTAGCATGACCTACAGTGTGACAGTTGCATGCAGCACCACCACCATCTGTGCCTATGTTGTGTTGTCCCAGTACAGCTGCAGGCAGCTGCACATGTGGAAGTAGTGTTCAAAACTGTATAATATTCCCCAAGCTGTTTGCGCAGCGCTAACACGTTTGCTCGGGTTTAGCACAGGGCTAAACTGTTAGCCCAGCGCAAACAGCATGAAAATCAGGGCATAATGAGATGCTAATCTGGATGTTTGCCCAGAGACTACGTAAGTAGGCTCATTTGCATGTCACTTTTGAACATGGCAAAGTTTAGCACCGGGCAAACGTGTTTGCACTAGGCTAACAGTTTAGCCCTCTGCTAAACCCATGCAAACATGTTAGCACTGCACAAACAGTTCGGGGAATATTTTACAGTTTTGAACACTGTACTTTCACATATGCTGCTGCCTGCAGCTGTACTGGGTTCAAACATTTGCTGGCACACACATTAGCCACATAGTTCACCTCTACCTACCTTCACATCACTGTGCACTGTTTTGCTGTTGTGGTTTGCACTTCCTGGTTGCCATATTCAGACCTGTCTTATTCCAGGGCTAAGTTTGCCCTGCACTCCCAGCCAAGTTTGCCCGGCCTCATTCCCATGCTATATTCAGAAGCTGTGTGTCCCGGGCTATTCCTTTTGAATATAGCTTGCTTTGTGCTCCAGGCTAAGTTTGCCCACTGGGCAGTGCTAATTTAGCCCCGGGGCAAAGTTTTGAATATCTGGCCCAATGTGTACTAGGTCGTGGCAGAAAATTATTTTAAAATATCATATGTTTTACCCAAATCATTATATTAATATTATGTTATTTAATAAACAAAAAATAACTGATAAACTTAGAAGATTGGTTCATATGGAAACATTTATGTTCCATACATCCGCAATAAACATGGTGAAAGAACTTTGGGTTATCAAGCATCAAAACATTGGAACATATTACCTTTTTCAATTCGTATAGCAATATCTTATGACTTATTCATTCAACAAATTAATGATATTAGCAAATTTAGTTGTGTCTATACTTAGGGTTACAAATACTTCCAAATACAGGGATGTGGAGGACAGGATGGTGTTAAGACTATTGTATAGTTATTTATAAGTGACTAATTGATAATAATGTACTGATAGCTAAGATTGAACTTCTACATAGCTTTAGGGTCCATCATTGTGACTGTAAATTTGTAATACTTATGTGTAAAAGTTTGTTTTTACCGATGTGTCTATGTAGCAATATTTAGTGATGATGTGATGCTTATTGGGCTGTTTAATACTTATGTGTACTTATGTGTAGATAGATGTCCATGTGCATATGTTTAGCTGGAATGATAAATAACAGGTCTGTCTAGTAAACTGGGTTCTCAACCCAAATGACATGTATCCTGTATAAAAATAAAATTTTTTACTACTATTTTTGCAGAACGGCATGGCTACAGTAATAAATATCAGTAAACAGTATAGTATTTTCCCTTCTTGTGATTCCTTGATCGGATGTCTAGCTGCTGAAAATACCATCTTTCTGCCCTTTCTTTTGTTGCTCCATCAGGAGGCCTTGTTGCAGTGCTGAATCCCTAAGATGGAGTCCATCCCAACACCAGCATGGCCTGAGGGTAACCTGCAAGAAATCTGCCAAATGTTCACTGAGATTCTCCACCGAATGGACAATATGAATCGGGTTAGCAAAAAAAAAAATACCTCTGATATAGTTCAACTCACACAAAGGGCCTGTGTCACCAAGCACAGGCTTGCAGAAATGGCTGATGGCTGGCATAAGGCAGGAACCAGGCTGCAGGAGCAGGATAAGATGATCCACATGCTATGGTCCAGAGTAGAGGACCTGGAGAATCACAGTCACCAGAACAACCTCCGGTTTGTGGGGTTTCCAGAGGGCTGCAAGGGGACTGATACCATTCATTTTTTTCAGAGCGAGCTTCCCTCAATCTTGGACTGGCGCTGTGGTGCTCCACCCAAAATAGATAGAGCTCATAGAACCCTGGCACCTCAACCTTCACCTGGTGGCCACCCTCACACAATCCTGGCCTGATTCCTCCTGTTTCAAGATTAGGAAAGTATTAACAGATTGGCCTGTACAAAGAAGGAGCTTTTCTGGAAAGGGCACAAAATTCAGATTTTCACCGACTATTTCCAGGAATGACTATGAGACACAGGGCCTTTATAGCAGTGTGCAGAGCCTGTGCTGAACTGGGGCTTGAATATTCAATGAGGTACCCAGTCTCCCTCAGAGTGGTTTTTAAAGGGGCCCCTTGTTTATTTGATAACTCAACTGCTGCAGAGAACTTTCTTGCAGCGCAGGCCACTAAAATGAACTGGGGCAGGTTGAGAGAGTATGGCAGTCCTAAGGACTTGTCAGCTAGGCCCTCTCCAATAGAAACTGTGATGCAGAAGACCAGTACTGGCAATCCTGTACTTACAACAGGGCCAACTATGGATCTTCACACACCTAACCGGGCAACCCCTCGTAAATCCCCAGGCAGCAGAAGAAAAAACAGAAGAAGAGCATGGATTGAAGGGGCACATATTGATAAAATTCCCTGGCTCTGATTCAGGTGCCACAGCGAGAGTCCCGACTCGATGGCTTTATAGAACTCTTACAAACCCCACATGAGTAATAACCAATTCAGGGCGCTAATGGATTTACCCACCAATGGTCCACTGCAAATATTGATGCTTCCTCCTAGGAGATCCACTGAGAACAAGTCCCAGACAGCAAGAAGCCTCTCATGGGCTGAGGAAATACGCAATATACTGTCAAGGCCTCACTACCTACTGACACCCTGCCTGCTATGACAGCATCTTCGAGGTCCTCACCAGTGCTAAACCCAACTGATGGGTTAGTGGGGTGACTTTACTTGTTTTTTTTACTGGTTAGAGCCTCTTCCCAGTGATTTTAACCACACTCAGTATACTATAAGGTTCTGTTTTGCCTTACAAAATCTGGGCTTATTCCTCCTTCCCCCACCTGGGTCAAGTAAGTTTACCTGGTTTTGATTTGCTGATAACAATCAATGTTTATACTGTTATAATGCTACAGGTTTCCTCTCTTTCTATGCTTATCCCCCCCTGCTGAGGGACAGGGTACCAGGGTAAGGTGGGGTGTTTGGTTTTGGGGGCCCCTATCTGGTCTCTCAAGGTATAGGTAAGCAGGTTGGGAAAAATGGAGGCTCATCATTGTTGTAGGGGCTGACTGCTCAATGTAGCACCTCTTGGGGCATAGCACTCCCGTCCTGACCTACTAGACTCATGGGTTGTTCCTGGGGCCGCTTTGGAGTGTGGGGGACCGTAGGGGGAGTCTCATGCAGATACACCCTGCACTTCCTTGTATCATATACATCTTGGGAAGGGGGTTGGGGACTATGCAGTGGGGTGTGGCCTAGGGGTAACTTAATTAGATGAGTGGTAGCCCAATAGTCTGTACTAGCAGAAAGGCCTATCATGTAAGGGTTGTGGGGAATGGGAAGAGAGACTTTTGGACTTCGGCAGGTGTTCTCTCTTATAATGTACTTGAGTAGACTGTTACCTCTCAGCAATCCCCACTGTTATCAGGGCTGTGAGATGGCCATTACAGGCAATGGATGCTGGTCAGAGATGGGACTTGGTAAAGTGACTGGATGGTGAGGGGGGTTGCAGACTGTTTTTTTCACTTTACTACTGCTACTGTTAGTACCCTTGTTTGAGGTACACTTGTTGTGTGATGGATTGTTTGTATTATCTTGTTATGTCTATGGAGATGGCAATCCAATGAAAGGGACCGGGACTTGAACCTGGTGTAGAAGGGGTGGGAAAAGGTTGGGAAGTGCTGCCAGATATTGACCCAATGGTGGGGGATTCCAGTCATGATAAGTTTCAACTGTGATAAACTTTGGGCCTGATAAAGACTAGGTTTATCTCTAGGAATGTAAGAGGGCTTAACTTGCTGATTAAGCGAAAAAAAGTTCTGCTCCATGTGAAAAAGCTTGGCCCTTTGGTAGTGCTCCTACAGGAGATGAAACTCTCCTCAGGGAATTCAAGGAAACTCAAACAAGGATGGGTGGCTGAACAGCTACACAGTGCTGCTGCATCCCATAAAAGGGGAGTTTCCATATTATTACATAAGAATTTGGGGTGGAAACTAAAGGGACATATCCATGACCAGGATGGGAGGTGGATTATAGCTGAACTGGAGACCCCAGAGGGCCCTCTGATCTTAGCCAATATCTATGCCCCCAATCAGGATTGCCCTCAATTTTTCCACATGGTTAATTAGGCCCTTATAGATTTTAACAACAAAAAGGCTTCAGTACTACTGGGAGGGGATTTCAACCTGACGCTAGATCACTCAATGGATAGGAGTAATAAAGCCCAAGAACCCCCCAGACAGGTGAAGATAGCAGTCCAAAGGCTAACGAGTGAACATGTGCTGTTGGATGCCTGGAGAACTCAACACCCGGGGTACATGATTATACATGCTTCTCTCAATCACATGGATCATCAAATAGAATTGACCTTTGATTTATTTCCTCTGGGCTATATGATAAGGTTGTTACCTCCTTCATGTAGCTGGTATATGTCTCAGATCATGCCCCCTGGAGTTAGTGATTAGGCAGTGGCAGGAACCTCCTCAGACCTCCTCCTCCTGGCATCAGGACCCTCTCTTGTTGGAAAATGCTACATTCCAAGACTGGCTAGGTCCTGAAGTGATGGAACACTGGAGTAACAATGATAATGGTGAAGTCTCAGACTCTACCCTCTGGGAGGCTTTTAAGACAATGATCCATGGTGGAGTAGTTGCCTTTGCATCTGCCCAGAGGTGTCGCCAAGAGGCAGACAAAAGGGCTCTAGAGAAGCAACTATACACACTGGAATCCCAGTACAAGTCTCTTAACTCTCAAGCCCCTTCTCAGACATTGCTGGCACAGCTGGCCAGTACAAGAGTTTCCCTTGATGCCCCTTTAACCTGTCAGGCTGAGTTGAATCTAAGGAAGATATGACACACCTTTTGGGAAGGGGGAGAAGGCCATCAAACTCCTGGCATATCACCTGAAACTCCAACAGGCTTCCAGAATGATACACACACTGGCAGACAGGAACGGGGGTCAGTGTCAGACTAAGAAAGGGGTGAATGAGATCATGTCCCAATTTTATGAGCAGTTATATGCATCCCCTCATCCTCCTGACCCATTTAAAATCCAAGGCTTTTTGGACTCATTACCTATTCCCTGAATCCCAGAAGGTGACTTTAAACTTTTAGAAGCTCTGATAATGGTACAAGAAGTGGATGGAGCAATTAAATCCATGAACCTTCTTAAAGCTCCGGGGAAAGACGGTTTGCCCATTGATATGTATAGAGTCCAGGGAGTTAATCTGGCCCCATATCCAGTTTGGGCATTTCAGGATTCACTAAGTGCAGGGCACCTTCCTCTTTCCATGAGAGAAGCTACCATCATGGTTCTCCCTAAAAAGGGAAAATATTTACTTTCCCCTGGCAGTTATCACCCCATCTCCCTTATTAATGCCAATGCCAAAATATTGGCCAAAGTACTGGCAAATAGGCTTGAGTATCTCCAACTGGGACTGATTCATCTTTCACAGGTGGCATTTGTTAAAGGCTGTTTAGGGTTTGATCATCACAGAACTCTGGTTTTGTTAATGCACGATACCAAATTGTCAAAAAAGCCCTCTGTAGCCCTGGCCATAGACTTTGAAAAGGCCTTTGATTCGGTCGAATGCCCTTTCTGTTTAGCACCCTCTCTACAATGGGCTTGGGACCATATTTTATCTCTTGGATAAAATTATTATATGCTTCCCCAATGGCCTCTGTCCTGACAAATGGTACCTTATCTCCACCTTTCCAATTGCAGAAGGGTACGTGACAGCGCTGTCCCCTTCCCCCCTTTTATTTGTCCTTGCTATAGAGCCCTTGGCCATTGTGCTGGGGGAATCTTACTTGATTCCAGGCATACAGGTAGGAGACACTAACTTCAAAATGTTCCTGTATATGGATGATCTCTTCATCACTACAGAGTACACTCCCCAAATGATCCAGGATATATTTAACTTTTTGGCTGATTTTACTAAAGAGACAGGTCTCAGACTGAACCAGTCAGAAACTGAGGTTCTTCCACTGTACTCTGTGTCCTCTGGAGAAGTCTTTACTGTCTTAGGGCTGAAATGGTCTCCTAACAGCATTAAATATCTTGGCATTATTCTGCACTCAGACATGACTAAAATGCTCTCAGTCAATTTTAATATTCTACTAGATTTTCTTAGACAGGACATGGAGAGATGGAAGATCCTGAAGCTGTCATTAGCAGGCAAAATAGATTCCATCCAGATGATGGCTGCTCCCAAGATGCTGTATCTGTTAGCTCATCTTCCTGTGTCAATATCACAGAAATGGTTTCAGAAATTGTAGGCTTTGATGGGTAATTTCCTTTGGGAAGGGGCAAGTCCCAGATTCAGCAAGCTTAAATTATTACAGCATTGGAGTAGGGGAGACTGGGGACTTACATGGCTAAAAGGCTATCATATGGCATGTGTTTCAGCTCAGACTATCTTACAATTTTCTCCAATATGTCAGGCCTCTCTGTCCTGGCTCCCTTTAGAAGCGCCTCTGGTGCAGTCTCCCTCCCTGACAGTGGTTTTGTAAGACAAGAAAAACCTACCTCCAGGCCCTCTCTCCTTCCATTCAGGTATCGAGCAGTTACTGGAAGAAATCCCATACCCTCCTAGGACAAGACCCTGCACTTTAGAAATATATGCCCCTTTGGAACAACCATGCACTGAGGATAGGGAACAGCATAATCCACTGGAGGATTTTGGTAGCTCAAGGTATTTTCCTGATAAAGGATTTGTTACTCCCTGGTTCTAACACATTATATACTTTCGACGCTCTGAAAGCCAGATGATATCTTCAGGCCACCCATTTTTGGAGGTACCTCCAAATTAGGGACGCCATTTCTCACTTATCCAATGCCTCCCACATAGGGATATATCTGAGTCCTCACCCTATAAGTTTATGGGGGAAGTACACTAGGAGTAGAACCAGTGAGATTTACACTGCTTTGAGGGATGCTTCTTTAGATTCTACCCAATTTGCAAGAGCAAAGTGGGAGAAGGATCTGCAGACTCAAATCTCAGAGCAACAGTGGAAACATGGGTGGGCTAGGATCCATACTGCTTGCTGGAATGGACGCACCCAACTCATTATGAATAAGACCCTTCATAGATGGTACCAGGACCCGGCCAATCTAAAGAATATGGGACTTCTCTTTATTGATACATGCTGGAGGTGTGGTAACTAGGGGGCCCATTTGTTTCACATACTCTGGGACTGCCCCAACCTTTGGTCCCTATGGGCAGCAATTCAAGATATGTGTCAACAGATATTCCTTGGGGTGGACCCTGATCCCTCTCTTTTTCTTTTGGGGTGTGGATGACCTTCCACACTAAACACAGAAACATAGAAACATAGACTTTGACAGCAGATAAGGACTGCTTGGCCCATCTAGTCTGCCCATATATAGTCCCGGGGCCCAATGGGCTCCAGCAGTGGGGGCTGTTGCAATGAGACTCATTTTGATGAGATGGAGAACCCCTGAGATGCCTACCTTTCAAGAGTTTCTCCTGGCCTTAGCCCCGGGGGCCACTTATGAAAAAATGTCTAGTTTTTCTGTGGGCTCAACTGCTCATTTTGAGAAATGTTGGCAGCCCTACTTAGAGTCCAAATTTTGTCATGACACCACTCCCAAGATTAAATTATAATATTTCTCTCCCTACCCTTCCCAGGGGCCTGGAATTCTGCTTTCATAGGGGCAGGCCCCCCTTTCTGATGGATTGTCTTTTTTTTGCTGTATATAGTTGATATTGGTGCATGCACAATTTAGGGTTGCACTTTATTTCTTTACCTTGGGTTTGGTTTTCTGGCCCTTTTATGATAAGATATGATGGACACAGATTAGTACTCAGATTTCCCCTACTCTTTGCAAAGTGGGGACCTTGCTTGATCCCTCTTAATTCTTGTTGCATGTTTTTTTTTTAAGCTTGAATACAGTATTATACATATCTGTTCTCTCAACAAGTATTGCTGTACTATATTTCTTCATGTCAATGCTGATTTCTGGATATGCCAAATGTTGCAGTGCTTTCCAGATAATTTATGTACTACTGTGTATATGTGTGTGTTACTTTTAAATAATAATAAATTCTTCAACTTGTAACTATTGAGATCAAGGCAGCATTACTGGGAAGCAGGACAGAAGGCTCGTAAACTTCTAGCCAGCAGATTCAGAAACAAGCAAAAGCAGAACATAATTCATGCCATTAAAGACCATCATGGCAAGGTCATAGATCATAGCATAGGAATCAATAATATACTATCACAGTATTTCAAGAATGTTTACAAAAAATACCAAGAGGCAGGCACAATACAGATTGAGAATTTTTTGAATAAGGTGCAACTTCCCAAACTCTCAGAGGTGAATCAGTCACTACTTGATGCAGACATTACTGCACAAGAAATTCATGAAGCTATAGCCAAGCTTCCGAGTGGGAAATCACTGGGGCTGGACAGATTATCAAGTGAGTTTTATAAGTTTGTAGGAGTTGACATTGCAGTTTACCCACAAAGAGTCATGCAAGAAATTTAAACAAAATACACATCTTTCAACCTCTATGTCTAATGCCCACATTATTTTGCTACCTAAAAAAGATAAAGACCCAATGAAATATTTAAACTACAGACCAGTGTCACTTCTCA
This sequence comes from Neoceratodus forsteri, assembly GCA_016271365.2. NCBI lineage: Eukaryota > Metazoa > Chordata > Ceratodontiformes > Ceratodontidae > Neoceratodus > Neoceratodus forsteri. The sequence continues at coordinate 42,190,821 of JADMNL010000035.1, forward strand.
ACAATGACTACAAAATTTTAGCAAAAAGTCTAGCTCTTAGGCTGCAACCCCTTTTATCTAAATTAAATCTGATTTACAAAAAAACAAGGTCATGCTATGCACAAACCCACATAACAGACACAAGGCTCATCAATTAGCAATCCTAAACAGCATGCAAACTCCCCTACAGCAAGTGTATCCCTTTAAATACCTAGGTGGTACACTTGATAGCTCTCAATCATTTACCCATCATGTTGATAACATTGTTAAGGTTGCCAACTCCAGAACTGGCTTCCTTTATAGGCACCATCACAGCATGACCCAGGATGTGTTGTCACTCGCTATTTAAAGTTTCATTCTCTCTATAATAGACTACAGGCTTGTGATATATGGTGCAGATTCTGACACCACCCTCAAACAAGTTAGCATGGCCTTAATAAATCCTGCAGACTACTCCTAGGAGCGCACAAACTTATGCACACCTGTGACCTCTATGCCCGGACCAAATGTCTGAACCTACAGGGCAGGGTACACTACCCAGCATGTCTCCTAGGGCAAAAAAACCTGCCTCAGCCTAATCCCACCTGCTATTCAGATCCTCCTAAACCCAGCATCCAATCCCCACCAGGCAAGAGGTATGTCCAGACTATATTGACACATTCCTTTCTTCTATTTGACTCAAGGTCAGTGGTACTTTGCCTACCGTGCACCCGGCTGGTTAAATAATCTCCCCCTGAAATAAGCACTGAACCAAAACTTGGGCCATTTAAGAGAAAACTACACCAACACCTTACCTCATTGGAGTCACATGATGAGCACAAGCTGACCAGATGCTTCTCTCAGAGCTCCATAATCCACAACAATTAAACCATGTCAAAGACAAATGAAAATGGCAAAAATAACCTAACTTTGCACTTTTTCACTTAGTAAAATAGACAGCTAATGAATTCTTAAAAGCTTATACTGATCAGACATAGCAGAGCAGAAGCAAATGGAGTTTACTGGGACATAGCTCCTGCAGCCATACACTCAGCCACCTAAATGGCAGAAGCAGGGCTAACCCCCCAAGACACCACCAGGCATAGCTCCTCCCAACTTCTTCATTGAAATAATGGAGCATTTTTTCTTGGAATTTGCATCAGTGAAACTAACCATTTGTGAGATGGCAACTGACATGAAAGTCAGTAAAACAGACTCAAAAATCATTGACAACCAGAATATCAGACACAGAAACCAGAATAAGCTCTACTGAAAACCAACAGCACAGAGACAGAAAAGAGCTCCATGATGCAAGGCAGAAAGTTCACAAACTAGAAAACCAAATCGAGGACCAGGAAAGTAGATATAGAAGCAACAACCTCATCCTGGTGGGCATAAAAAAGCTGGTGGAGGGCAAAGATCTCAGTTTATTCACACAGAAACTGCTGCAGGAGGTTACCAGTTCCCCAGAGTCAGAGGCAGCCTATGGGATAGAGCGAGTTCACAGATCACAAAAATGCCCTCCACCCCGTGGTGAGAAACCCACAGCTATAATCCTACACTGTGCCAATTTCCAAGAAAAGTTACACATCATGATACAAACTCACAAAAAGGGAGCACTAAGCTGGAAAAGTAAGCACTTCTACATCTTTAATGATGTCCAAGACAAACAGCAGGCTTACCAGGACATAAAAAAAGCCCTTCACCAGGCAAACATCCCATCTGGCATTTTACATCCAGCATGGTTAGTATTTACAACCTCGGGAGGTGGAGTTAACATGGCAGCATTAGATAGCATTTGGTTAGGGCTCCATGTGGATGACTTGATTTAATGTCGATGTTGGAACAGATCTTCTGTTTTGTATTGAATTGTTGATGGCTGCCAAAAGGAAAACTTTTTCCTAATCCTCTTCAGAAGAGTTTTGTTTGCTGAGAATCAAGCCACTGGAGAAATATTTCAGACCGATAAACTGGCAACATAGGCGCCGGGTGGGCCAGGGAGAGAGCCTCCAGCTTCACAGTTGAGACACCGACTGCCAACCTGTGACCGCAGGAGTAGCATAACAACTCCCACAGAAGTTTGTAAAACTATTTCCATTTCCAAGACCTCCAAGACCTTTATATTGGATTTTTGCAGAGTGGATGTTGGATTTGGGGCTCCAGGTTCCCCGATAAAACCTGAGACTCAGACATGGGATACCAGTGACTTTTCAAATAAGATTGTTCTACCCACAGTGATAAGTACTTCAGCCACTATGACTACAAAATATACGACTGATTTGCTTGGGGATATTTTGGAGAAGTTACTTTCATGGACCCAAACTTCTGACCGAAAATGTAATGCACTATCAGAAAAAGTAGTCTTTCTACAAATGGACACCAAACAGAACCGTGAGAGAATGGAAGAACTCAATCAGGATGTAGATAAAAATAAAAAGGAAATAGAGAAAAATACATGTAAAATTACGGGTATGGAAGCAACTACAGCAAATTTAATAAAAGATAATATTGCAATGGCCCATAAACTTGAGATGCTGGAGAATCAATAAAGGTACTGCAATTTGAGACTGATTGGATTATCACCTACTTTGGACTCAGAGTTTCAATCAATTCGGGATATGATTAAAGATGTATTTGTTGTTTTTTTTGAACTGCAAGAAGAAAATTTGCCATTTATTACTCGAACTTACAGGATCCCTTTGAAACCTGCTAATTAGGCTGATCCATCTTCTCAAAGGAAATCTACTATCTTGCTTACTTTAGCGTCTGAACCTGATCGCAATTTGATTATGCGTCTTTCACATATTAAGGCTCCTCTTATATATAGAAATAACAGGTTTTCAATTTTTTTCTGACTACTCGTGCTCTACCAAACAAAGGTGCCATCATTTTTTAACATTTCAACAGGAGGTGACCAAAATGGGTGTGGAGTTCCAGCTCCTAGCCCCTCCAAAACTCTGTATAACATTTAAAGGTACACAGTATATCTTTTATGATGTGGATCAAGTTTTTGCTTTTCTTAGGGCCCAGCATGATTTAAATGAAATGGATTCCCAGACACTCTCTGAGGAAGAGATGATAAATATGCCTGTATGAATAAAATAGTCAATGAAAAAATTTGTAATAGGTCAATGGAGTTCCTCTTGGAACTCTATTTTTGTTCTTTCTTCTGTGAGGGTGGGGATAGTTTATATATACAGGAAATGTAAGATGAAGGTTGCAGATTTGAATAACTGTAAAATCCTATATTTTGCTGTACTAAGCACTTGAAATGAATTTTTGCAGAATAATATTCACTCTGCCTCCCCCCAAATGTCTATTGGTCTTGACACACCATACATGTAAAGTGAAATATGTATGTTTGATGATTTGGTTTTTGTTTATCTTTTTATTGTATCAGATATGTTAAGAATTAGTAAAATATAATTTCAAAAAAGTAATAACAACCTCCAGAGTATCCCACTGATCTTCCAGTGCAGAATCCACATGCGGGGACCTACCAAAGCCTCTCCCTCACATTCTCTCCCCCCTCCCAGCAAAACCACCTTTCCATGACTAAAAAAAGCCTCTAATCCAAGGTAAGGAGCATACAAGTGCCAAGCTGCACTAGCAGAGTCTGACATCTCTTCTGAATCAAACTGTCTCACACTACTGGAGCCCAAGCATTCTCCCTCCCTAATTCCTCCTGACTTTGTGAAAACACTTCAATGCAATCATTTTCTTCTCAGAGAAGCCCAAACACACTTAGGTGGCAGTGATCACAACTGCGGGGAAGAGGGGCTCAGCACTCCAACTTTTTTTGACCACTTCACAGCTAAGAGACACATATTTGGCTTTTCCACTAACTCTTATTTAATTCTGGTGAGAAGGGCTTAAAGTCTGAAACATGGCGGGCACTCAGCATCCTTTGTTTTCTCTTCTACAACTTCTGGGATTCCTGCTGAAGACCCCCACTGGAGTCATAAAACCATCGTTTGCAACTAATTGCACTATCTTGGTCCCTGACAATGCCCAGTTGGGTTGGAATGCCAGCCATCTTCAGCTCCACCCCATCCTAAACACTCGAGTAGACAAGCTAACTGGAGCAATGGTCATTAACCAAACATCATCTAGCCAAGTACAAAGCAGCTCCCTCAAAAACTTTCTACATCAACTCTGTTTTTTTGTTTTTGTTTTTGTTTCTCTCTTGACTGTCCTGCATAACATTGGCCTGTGGCAAAGAATTTGCAGGCTTGCAAGCAAAGAATTTGCAGTGTCACAATCAAAGATTAAAAAAAGCTCACATTTTAAAAATGCAATGAATTGCGGTAAACCACCACCATGGTTTGACAGAACGAAACCCCCTAAACAAAACCCACCCTCATTTGACTTCCTAGGACATCCCAGGGCTGTGAAAATAGATTTTTTAATCTGACCATCTCATCACTTCGCTCGTGATGCACAATCGCGATCAAAGAATCTCATGATCAAAGAAATTGCACGCTCGCGACCAAAGAAAAAAATGGCGAAATGTGAGTTTTTCACTGATTTGAACCAAACCAATGCCATGCCTCAATAGAACAAAGCCCCCTGAGCAACACTCACCCTCATTTGTGTCCCTAACCCACTCCTGAGCTGATATATTTGTGTTTTTAGGTTGCGATGCAAGATCAATCAAGGAATTTGTAGGCTCGCGATCAAAGATCGTTAGCGAGCAGCAATCAAAGAGTTTAAAAGCTAGTAACTCTATTTTTTGACCGATTTGGATGAAACCAAAGGCATGGCTCAATAGATCGGAGCCCCCAGAGTAAAACTCATCCAAGATTTACTTCAGGAGTGACCCCTGAGCTGAGATATTTGTGTTTTTCCGATAGGAAAACTAAATACAAGATGGCGGACCTCGCGATCAAAGAATTTTAAAAATTCTCATGGGCAAAGATTCTTGAACCACAAGGCTGAAAATTCTTTGATTGCCAGGTGGGACCAGATGGCCAGAACCCCATTCTTTGTTCGCAAAACATACATATAAATTTTCCCATTGACTTAAAATGGGAACTTAAAACTGGCATAACTTTTGAATGCCTTAATATTTTTTCACCAAATGAAAAGCAGCATGTTTGGCCACCAAAGCTCTTTCAAACAAGCCATCTCACAGAGCAGCACACCACCCAAAGACTGCTCAGGGCCACATCCAAAATCTGCCTTCAAAAATGGATAATTTTGCATCTTTCAGTGTTTTCGTATGCAAAGACTGTAAGCCCAACCAAAACAAAATTTGACAAATCAAGAGATCTACCATGCCCCACCATGCATACTAAATTTCAGGAAAATCTGTTAAATGGGTCCAAAGTTATTAATGCACAAAATGTTTACTTTAACATAGAAGTGACATGTGAACCCTAACTATAGTGGCGTGGCCATGCCACTATAACATATACATACATATATATATATATATATATATATAAATATTATATGTAAAAAACTTTGTTAATGCATTAGTTAGGGTTCTTCTACAGCAAAAAAGTGAGAACATTTTATTTTAGGGTTCCCACCCCATCCACCCCAGCCCACCCCACCAACAGGCATTGGAGGCGTGCATTGGGGTCATTGACCCTAAGTCTCACCCCATTCTCCTACACTGCACCACCTCAGCTTGTTTACACATGAGATGGGGTAAGAGTTATGGCCGACAACCCCAACGGGGTGTGTGTTGGGGTCGTCGGCCATAATTCTTACCCCATCCCATGTGTAAACAAGCTGAGGTGGTGCAGTGTAGGAGAATGAGGATGGGAGTTAGGGCCAATGACCCCAAAGCACACATCAATGCCTGTTGTTGGAGGCAGGCTAGGGGTAGGGTGCAAGGAGTGGGAACCCTAAAATCGAATTTCCTCACTTTTTTCACTGTAGAAGAACCCTAACTGATGCATTAATGAAGTTTTTTGCATAGAATTTCCTTACTTTTCAAGAAAGAATAGAAAAATAGAGGAGGGGACCACTAGACAACCAGGGATATACAAATCAATATTTATGAACATTGGGAGACCGCTACAGACCGTTATATATTTTATCATGATGGGGGCTAGACCACCAGGGATATTTAAAACATGATTTTTTTATTCAGATGGGGCAGAATAAAGCCCCCTGAGCAAAATCTACCCTCATTTAAGTTTCTAGGGCACCCCTGAGCTGAGAAAATCATTTTTAAATCTGGCCATCACGTCCCTCGGTTGTGATGCACGATCACGATAGAAGAATCTCGTGATCAAAGAATTTGCAGGCTCATGATCAAAGATCGTTAGCGAGCCATGAACTAAGATTTTAAAAGCTCAGTACTCTAATTTTAGACCAATTTTGATGAAACCAAAAGCATGGCTCGATAGATCGGGGTCCCCTGAGTAAAACCCATCCAAGTTTTACTTCAAAAGTGACCCTTGAGCTGAGATATTTGTGTTTTTCTGATCAGAAAATGAAAAACAAGATGGTGGACCTTGTTATTAAAGAATTTTAAAAATCCTTGGGGACAAAGATTCTTGAACCACAAGGCTGCAAATTCTTTGATAGCCAGGTGGGATGAGATGGCCAGAACCCCCATTCTTTGTTCGCAAAATATACATTTAAATTTTCCCATTGACTTATAATGGGAACTTAAAAGTGGCATAACTTTTGAATGCCTTAATATTTTTTCACCAAACAAAAAGCAGCATGTTCGGCCACCAAAGCTATTTTAAAAGAGCCATATCACAAAGCAGCACATCACACAACAGCCATGCAGGGCCATGTCCAAAATCCCAAAAGCTGCCTCCAAAACCAGATAATTTTGCATTTTTCAATGTTTTCATTTGCAAAGACTCTAAGTCTGACTGACACACAATTTGGCAGATCAAGAGATCTATCATGCCTCACTGCACATTCCAAATTTCAGGCAAATCCATTGAACGAGTCCAAAGTTATTAACACCCAAACTTTTGACTTTAGTATGTAAATGACCGCTCAACCCTAACTATGGTGGCGCGACCGCACCACTATAATACATATATATGTATATATATATATATATATATATATATATATATATATATATATATATATATATATTCTATGAAAACTTCTTTAATGCATCATTTAGAGTTAAAACACAAAAAGTCAGGAAATGAGACCTTTAGTGTTGCCCCATTCCTCCCTCATGGACCCGCCCATCACCCCAAGATTGACAGCTGATGGGGTGTGTCATTGGGGTCGTGAGGCCTGAATGTCACCCCATTCCATCTGTAATCATATTCACAAGCCACAATAAAGAAGAATATGGTGACATTTGAACCTCACAACCCCAATGACACAGCCCATCAGCTGTCAATCTTGGGATGCTGGGCTGGTCCACGGGGGGGGATGGGGCAACCCTAGAGGTCTAATTTCCTGACGTTTTGTGTTTTAACCCTAAATGATGCATTAACAAAGTTTTTTGCATAGAATTTCTTTACTTTTTGAGAAAGAATAGAAAAGTAGAAAGTTGCACAAGTTAGTGGGAGCGCAGCCCTTTGGGCCCCATGCTCCCACCAACTTGCAAATTCCTGCCTAAGATCAGAGTTCAAGTACTGAGTATAATATGTATTGCTGGCAGCACATATGGTTGGGAATGTGGGGACCACCACCTTGAAAGAAAGCAAAGTGTCAGTCATCAGAGTGGCATAATTCAACACCTGTTTACATGTCAGACACCTAACCACTACAAATTACCTCCATGGCAGTAACGCTAGACACCCTATAAATGTGAAGCCAGTACCATAATGCAAATTGCCATGTGAAAAACATAAAATGTATCACGCAATATGGATGCAACAAATTAATTTTCCAACACCTAAACACCATAATTCACATGGACAGCACATCCCCTCAACACGCTCCAAATTTCAATGTAAAAGACCAAACTGCTTCTGAGATATAAAATGTGAATGTTTCAGGTTTTCATTCATCACACTGGCAGAATTCTACACCTATTAACATTTTACACACCTAATGACTGAAAAGTACATCTATGGCAGTAAGGCTATCTACCCTAGTAATTTAAAGCCACCACCATGGAAAACGCTGTCCACAAAATGTAAACTGCCTCACACAATATTTCCACAAAAAATGTATTGTCTGACACCTAAGTACTATAATTCACATCTAGAGGACATGCTGTCAACACCATCCAAATTTCGAGTTAAAAGACCAAACCGTTTCCAAGATATTTAATTTGAAAAAATGTTAAAATTGTGCTATCTGGTCCCTCCCAATCTGTCCATCTAGTCCCTCCCTATCCCGATCAAAGTACCTCATGATCAAAGAATTTGCAGACTCGTGATCAGAGAATTTGCAGGGTCATGACCAAAGAATAAAAACTGTTCTAATTTAAAAAAAAAAAAAAGAATTGCGGTAAACCACCACCATGGCTCATCAGAACAAAGCCCTCTGAATAAAACCCACCCTCATTTGTCTTCCTAGGACACCCCTGGGCTGAGAAAATAGTTTTTTTAATGTGGCCATCTTGTCCCTCGCTCGCGATGCACGATCATGACCAAAGAATCTCGCGATCAAAGAATTTGATGGCTTGTGATCAAAGAAATTGCTCGGTCACGAACAAAGAGCTAGGGATGAGATGGCCAGATTTAAAAATCTATTTTCTCAGCCGAGGGGTGCCCTAGAAAGTTAAATGAGGGTGGATTTTGCTCAGGGGGCTTCATTCTGTCCCATCTGAATAAAAAAAATCTTGTTTTCAATATCCCTGGTAGTCTAGCAGGCCCCCTGATCATGATAAAATAGATAACAATCTCTAATTCCCTGGTAGTCTAGTGGCCCCCCCAATGTGTATTTCATAAATATTGTTTTTTATATCCCTGGTAGTCTAGTGCCCCCCCAAATCATGATAAAATAGATTATGATCTCAGTAATTCAGTGGTAGTCTAGTGGCTCCCCCAATGTGTATTTCATAAAAAAATTTTTATATATCCCTGGTAGTCTAGTGGTTCCCCCCCAATCTGTATTAAATTATTATTATTGTTCATATCCCTGGTAGTCTAGCAGCCCCCCTCCATCATAATGAAATAGATAAGGATGTGCAATTTCCTGGTAGTCTAGTGGCCCCCCCCACCCACCCAGCCATGCCAGCCCACCCAGCACCCCCACCCTTACCCAGCCGGTGACTGGCACAGCCCACCTCTCACCTCCATGGCCAGCCACTGACTATGTGTATTAGGAGAAAGAATAGAAAACTAAGAACTTGCGGAAGTTGGTGGGAGCATGGGTCCTTCAGGCCCTGTGCTCCCATCAACTTATAAATGTGTCTCTACCATCAACACCCTCCAAATTTCAATATAAAAGACCAAACCGTGTCCGAGATATAACATGTTCAAATTTGAGATTTTCATTCGTTGGAGTTACAGAATTCCTCACTGTTGACATTTTACAAACACAATGACTGAAAAGTACATCCATAACACTAAGGCCAGGTACCCCATCAAATTCAAGGCACCACCACAATGCAAAACACTGTCCGCAAAATGTAAATTGCGTCACGCAATATCTCCACAAAAGATATTTTCTACAACATGTACACACCATAATTCACATGTACAGAACATGCCATCAATACCCTCCAAATTTCAAATGAAAAGACCAAACCATTTCTGAGATATTTAAACTTAAAGATTGTGAATATTGGCCTATCTATTCCATTATAAAATCTGGCCATCTTGTCCCTCGCTTATGATCAAAGATCACGATCAAAGTATCTCACGATCAAAGAATCTTGCGATCATAGAATTTGCAGTCTCACCATGAAAGATTAAAAAATGGTGAAACTTAAGTTTTAGACAGAATTACATGAAACCACCACCATGCCTCGATAGAACGAAGCCCTCGAGCAAAACCCATCTTCATTTGTGTTCCTAGGCCACCCCTGGGCTGAGAAATTTAAATTTTCAAAGGGCCATCTAGTCACGCCCTCATGATACAAGATCGCGATCAAAGAATCTCGTGATCAAAGAATTTGCCAGCTCGCTATCAAAGAATTTGCAGGCTCATGATCAAAGAATGAAAAATGGTGAAACTTGAGTTTTAGGCAGAATTACATGAAACCACCACCATGCATCAATAGACTGAAGCCCTTTGAGCAAAACCCACCCTTATTTGTGTTCCTAGGCCACCCCTGAGCTGAGAAAATTGTATTTTTACCTCGAGATGCAAGATTGCGATCAAAGAATCTCACGAACAAAGAATTTGCAAGCTCGCGAACAAAGATTGTTAGCGAGTCGCAATCAAATAATTTAAAACATTATAACTTTATTTTTTGACCACTTTAGGTGAAACCAAAGGCATGGGTCACTAGATCGAAGCCTCTTGAGTAAAACCCATGCAGGTTTTACTTCAGGAGTAACCCCTGAGCCGAGATATTTGATTTTTTGTGACAGAATTTTAAAAACAAGATGTCAGACCTCACGATCAAAGAATTCTAAGGGACAAAGATTCTTTGACTGTGAAGCTGCAAACTCTTTGACTGCCAGCAGGGACGAGATGACTCAAACCCCATTCTTTGTTCACAAAACAACCATATAAGTTTTTCCACTGACTTATAAAGGGAGCTTAAAAGTGCTGTAACTTTTGATTGCCTTAATATTTTTCCACCAAACAAAAAGCAGCATGTTTAGCCATTGAAACTCTTTCAAACAAGCCATGTTGCAGAGTTATTAACACCCAAAATTTTGACTTCAACATAGACGTGCCTTCATAACCCTAAATATAGTGGCACAACCGTGCCACTATAATATATATATATATATATATATATATATATATATATATATATATGTTAGAGCAAAAACTCTGTTTAATGCATTAGTTGGAGTTTGTTCCACAGTGACAAAAGTGAGGAAATTCCGTGTTAGGGCTGAAAACCCCCTTGGACCCTCTACACCCCCAACCGGCATTGGGGTGTGCATTGGGGTCGTCAGCCCTAACTCTCACTCCATCACATGTGTAAAGCAGCAGAAGTATAGGAGAATGGGGTGAGAGTTAGGACCCATGAGCCCAATGCACACCCCAATGCCAGTTGGGGGTGGGCAGGGGGTCCAAGGGGGGTTTTCAACCCTAACACCAAATTTCCCCACTTTTGTCACTGTGGAACAACCCTAACTAATGCATTAAATGGAGTTTTTTGCCTCTAATTTCCCTTCTTTTTGAGAAAGATAACGAGAAATAGTGAATGTAATGCAGCGGCAGGAGCGGGCCCACGCTCCCACCACGTAATGCGGTGACGGGAGCGTGGGGCCCTTTGGGCCCCATGCTCCCACCACGTGATGTCTCGTGGCATAGTAACAGGAACAGCAACACAAACAGAAGCACTAACAGTGGCACACATAGTAATGCAAGTGCGAATGATAACAGAAAGGGTAACCCACACGGGGCGTAGACGGGAACGGTCTGCCACGTAATGTGTTGTCACATAGTAACACGGTGCCTGCAAACAGAAATGTCAATGGGCATGGTGACGCAAAGTGAAACAGAAAGAGAAACAGTACTGTAGACACAAATGGCAAAAAATAACAGAAACGCATGCGCAAATGAAAATGCAAAGGATAACGCACATGGTGGCGTAGACATCAATGGTAAGTGAAAAGGGTACGGAACTGCAAGCGGAAAGGGCAACAGTAACAGTAATGTAAGTGCACAGGCTGGTTTTCCCCAAAACCTGCATAGAGAAAGACAGTGAGTACAAAGAATGTATGCATAATAATGGGTATTGGAGCAGAAAATGAGGGCTTGGAATACTAAATAGGTTATATCTCAGGAACCGTACGGCGTAGAAAAAAAATTAAAAGTCATATGATTTATGACTGTCCTGGCTAGTTTAATGGGGGCTAAGCATTCTTCTGACAAAAAGTCCGTATCTCGCATCTTTTCCGAGATACGGGCCCTGAAAGGCACGGTGAATGCCGTAATGTTATCCTATGGGAAAAAAAGAGAAGTGTGGAGCACCATAACTTTGCCTCCCTGTAATATTTTTTCACCAAACCACTGAAAGGCACATATGTGGGCTGTTGGCTGTCTTCCCTCCAAATTTCAGGAAAAAAGACCAAACTGTTATTTTGTAGCAGGGTGCCAAAGGATTCCTGTAATGCTTCGGGCGCCCTAATGTTATCCTATGGAAAAAAATGTCAACTTTGGAGTGCCGTAACTTTGCCGCCGTGGAATATTTTTTGAACACATCACTGAAAGGCACATCTGTGAGATGTCAGCTGCGTTCCCTCCAAATTTCAGCCCAAAACTCCAAACCTTTCTTTTGCAACACAGTGCCAAAGAATTGCTGTCACTTTCCCACAGGCTAGAAAACTACTGTCACAATTTGCAAAAGCTTTCACAAAAAAAGTTCGACACTTTCATGAGCATGAAAGTAATTTGTGAAAGTACTTTTTCCAGAAATTTAAAAAACATATTTCTGGGGTGTTTTACCCCAAAATAAAGACATGGCTAGCATCCTCAGGGTCCGACTAGGTGAATACAAAAAGAATTAGGTTGCTAGATGGTCCCAAATTTAAATGCCAATCATTTTTCTGATCACTAACTGAAAACAAAATGGCAGATTTGCAAAAGTAAAAGGGCCATTTGCGAAAGTAAAAATGCATTTGCGTCACTGTCGAACTTTTTGTTAACTTTTCCCATTGACTTATAATGGGAAATTGTTTTTTGAATAACTTTTGAACCGTTTAATATTTTTTCACCAAATTTTTGAAAGACACATTGGGGACCCCAGCCACATGTTCCCTGAAGATTTCAGGCCAATCCGCACAAACCGTCAAACCTGCTCGTAACGCTGTAGAATTCCAGAAAAAGCGTAAATGTGCACACAGATCACGCTTAATAACTCCACAGCTGTGTATCTGACCAGTACAAAACTTGGCAGGTCCCAAGGCATATGGTTCTTGATCATGTATTCCAAATTTCAGGTAAATCCGTCAAACGGTTGCAAAGTTATTAAGGTGCAAAATTTTGGGTTTAACATAGAAATGGCTCCTCAACCCTAACTATGGTAGCACTACCGTGCTACCATAATACATACATATATATATAAATATTATAGAGGTCCAGTCGCACCCCAATATTTTGAGATATGAAGGCACTTTAATGTTAAACTTGAAATTTGGGGCGTTAACTTTGGACCCGTTCAACGGATTTGAATGAAATTTGGTATGCATGTTGGGGCATGGTAGTTCTCTTGATTTGCCAAATTGTGTTTCAGTCAGACTTATGTTTTTTGGCACAGTGAATTGCTGATAAATGCACTTTTGACCAGTTTTGAGGGCAGTTTTTTTTGAATTTGTCCATGGTGCTGCATGGCCACCATGTGGTGTTCTGGTCTAAAACTTGACACATAGAAAGTGATTGGGGCAAGGAACATGCCACTTTTTGTTTGGTGAAAAAATATTAATCCATTCAAAAGTTATTAAACTTTTTAGCTGCCATTATAAGTCAATGGAAAAATTTATATGGTTGTTTTGTGAAAGAAGAGTGGGTTTTGGCCATCTGGTCACTCCTCACAATCAAAGAATTTTCAGGTTCGCAATAAGAGATTCTTTGATCACGAGAAATTTATTGCTCGCGATGGCTGCCATCTTGTTTTCAGTTTGGGGTCGAACAAAACAAATGTCTCAGCCCAGGGGTGACTTCTGAAGTAAAACTTGGATCAGTTTTGCTCAGGGGGCTTCCCTCTATCGAGCCATGCCTGTTGTTTAATGTAGTTGTGTCATAAAATGGAGTTTTAATCTTTTAAATTCTTTGATCGTGGCTCACTAATAATCTTTGATCGCAAGCCTGCAAATTCTTTGATCGTGAGATTCTTTGATCGTGATCTTTGTTCATGAGGAAGGGACGAGATGGCCAGATTTTTGGGTTGGAAAAAAACAAATATCTCAGCCCAGAGGTGACTTCTGAAGTAAAACTACAATGAGTTTTGCTCAGGGGGCTTCCCTCTATCGAGCCATGCCTGTGGTGTAATGTAGTTGTGTCAACAAATGGAGATTTAATGTTTTTAAATTCAAAACTGACCTCAAACAGCACCTAATAACACTCTCTAAGTGCACCTGCCCCTGAGTCAAGCCACACATGCTCTCTCTGCCCCCCAGAAAGCACTAGGCAGGCCTCAGGTACACCCTCCCTCTGTCCCTTCTCATGACTTGCCTCAGCAATCAGTCTGCATCATGCTCCTTTGGCACCTGCCACCCCACCCTCCCCCAACTTACAGTCCCATGAGTTTCCTTAACAGTCACTACTATGAATGGAGTCCACTTTGAAGAAAGAGGGGTTACTAGTGGGGTACTGCAGGGTTCAGTACTGGGTCCAGTCCTTTTTAATGTCTTTATAAGTGACATTGCAGAGGGACTGGAAGGAAAAGTATTCCACTTTGCAGATGACACAAAGATCTGCAAAAGGGTTGATACACAAGGAGGCATGGAAAGGATGAGAAGGGACTTGGCAAGGTTGGAGGAATGGTCAGAAGTATGGCAGCTTGGATTCAATGCAAAGAAGTGCAAAATAATGCACCTGGGAAACAACAACACAGGGGAAGATTACACAATGGAGGGGGGTAGTAACAACAACAAAAATGGAAAGGGACCTGGGGTTAATCATATCAGATGACCTTAAGGTTAGCAAACAATATGAGAAGGCAGTAGGGAAGGCTGGGGGATACTGGGATGTATAGGGAGAGGCATCGCCGGCAGAAAACAGGAAGTAGTTATCCCTCTGGTACATACAGTTGGTGAGACCCCATCTGGAGTACTGCGTCCAGTTCTGGACACTCCATCTCCACAAGGACACAGACAGGATGGAGGCAGTCCAGAGGAGGGCGACTAAAATGGTGCAGGGTCTGCAAGAGAAGCCATACAAGGAGAGACTAAAGGAGCTTAATATGTATACCCTTGAAGAAAGGACGGAGAGAAGGGGACATGATAGAAACTTTCAAGTACCTCAGTGGAATCATCAAAGTCCAAGAGGGTAGCATCTTTCATAAAAAGAGATGTGCAAGAACAAGGGGACACAATTTAAAGATAGAGGGAGGACGGCTCAGGAGCAATGTGAGGAAGTATTTTTTCACAGAGAGGGTGGTGGATGCATGGAACAGCCTTCCTGAGGAAGTTGTGGGGTCTAAAACTGTGGGAGAATTCAAGAATGCATGAGACAGACATAAGGCAATTCTTGTGGGGCTAGGAAGAAATAGGCTGTTCATTAACTAGGATCAGCAGCTTATCCTGTAGGTAGGGAAATGGGAAGACTAGGGGGGCCAAGCGGTCCTTATCTGCCGTCAAAAGTCTATGTTTCTGTGTTTCTAATGCAGGCTGCCTGATCATGCCCCCTCACACCCCACCATTTACTTTAGCATGTTTTCTCCACTCAGCCTCCAATCACCTGACCGTTTATCCCTATACCTTATCGCCCTTCTTCTCCCACCCTTCACCTCCACCGCATTATATACCTCTCTCACGTACCTCCTTTCTTCACCCTACTGCCAGCTATTCCCGTCTGTTTAACTACTGACAAGGCACTCTGTGGCTGCTTATCCTCCCTCCACCCTCAAAGTGTTTTTCTTGTTATTTTAACTCGTACCTATGTTTTGAGTTATCCTGTAAGTTCTGAATCCAAGCTGTATCGTTCATTGTGATGTAGCTTTGCTTTCTCCTATTGTTCTTTGTTTTGCAATCTATGATGTGTAACCTTTGTAAAAGAGCATGCACTCAAAGGTCTTTTCTGAATCACTAAATAAATAAATAAAAATAAAATTGTTTGCAAGCCTGCAAATTCTTTGGTCGCCAGATTTCTTTGATCGCCAGCTTCATTTGTGAGGATGGGACAAGATGGCCAGATTTTTGCTGGACCAGATGTCTCTGGGAGGGACCAGATAGCTCAAATTTCATGACCAGATGTCCCCTCATGATCAAAGATGATCTTTGATCACAAGATTGCAGCCGATTCTCGTGATCAAAGAATTATTTAAGGTGCAAAAACTTTAAAATTAAATATCTCGGAAACGGTTTGGTCTTTTTACTTGAAATTTGGAGGTTGTTGAGTGGATGTTCTGTAGATGTGAATTATGGTGCTTAGGTATCAGAAAATTAATTTGCTGCAGAGATATTGCATGATGCAGTTTACATTTTTCCGGATAGCGTTCTTCATTGTGGTAGTGACGTGAAATTTATAGGGTAGCTAGCCTTAGTGCCATGGAGGTACTTTTCAGTGGTTAGGTGTGTAAAATGTAAACAGGTGCAGAATTATGCCAGTCTGACAAATGAAAGTCTAAAACTTTAAAATTATCTTGGAAATGGTTTGGTCTTTTAACTTGAAATTTGGAGGGTGTTGAGGGGATGTCCTGTAGATGTGAATTATGGTGTTTCGGTGTCAGAAAATTAATTTGCTGCAGAGATATTGTGTGACGCAATTTACATTTGTGGCTAGTTTTCTGCATTGTAGTAGTGGCTTGACATTTATAGGGTAGCTAGCCTTACTGCCATGGAGGTAATTTCCAGTGGTTAGGTGTGTAAAATGAAAACAGATGAAGAATTATTCCACTCCGACGAATGAAAATTTGGTTCATTTCAAGTTGGTGGGAGCCCAGGACCCTTCACACAATCCCACCAATACATATGATATTTAGTACTTGTACTGTTATGTTAGGTAGAAAATTGGAAGTTGGTGGGAGCATGGGGCCCAACTTGTGCGATATTGTACTTTACTATGCTTTCTCAAAAAGTAAGGAAATTCTTTGCAAGAAACTGCATTACTGCAACAGTTAGGGTTTTTTACAGTGATAAAAGTGAGGAAATTCACTGTTAAGGTTACCACCCCTTGCACCTCACGACTACCCCACCCCCACCAATAGGCATCAGGGTGTACGTTGGGGTCATCGGTCCTACTTCTCACCCCATTCTCCTGTACTGCACCAGCTCAGCTTATTTACACATGGAATGGGGTGAGAGTTAAGGCTGTCGACCCAACTCACACCCCGATGCCTGTTGGTGGGGGCAGGGTGGTCATGGAGTGCAAGGGGTGGTAACCCTAAAGGTGAATTTCCTCACTTTTGTTGCTGTATATATACATATATATCTATATATACACACACACATATGTGTATACATATATATATATATATATATATATATATACATATGCATATATATATATATATATATGTATGTATATATATATATACACACACATATACAGTATGTATGAGTATACTGTATAATAGAGATATACATAGATATAAACATTTAACTTATAATCAACAAAATCAAGTCAGATATTATAGAAATACACCAAAAACATTTTGACTATCATCATTGCATTTCCAAGAACACCCTCCAAACACATACACACACACACGCACATGCACACACACAATTGGTAAGGTATTTGCTGGATTTACTTAGTATATTACGAGAGCTGTTTGTTATGCAGCCTATTATCAATTATGGTGTTGCAGTAACTACACAGGTAGAGGGTCCAAGAGTGCCAAATACTAGGCACCCCCTGGTGAGACAGGCATGCTTGGCACTAGAAGTCAAAAGAACAGCAAGTTCCAACAGCAGTAAGCAACTGGTGCACAATTAACAACACCTACACTTTGATTGAAGCTGGGGGGAGGGGGCAATCACACCACACGAGAGGGGTTGATGCATCGGCTGGGGCCTCTTACCAGAACAAAACCATTACTGCAAATCCACAGATTGGGCCCAGGGAGTTCCCTGCCGTGCAGCTGATCTTCCCTCCACGGCTCCAAATTAGTTGCATCAAGACTATGGCTGCTCAACAGGGTCCAGCAGAAAGGTTGCCAAATCGAATGCAGTACTGACTGATGGTCCCCAAGCTCCCCCTTTCCTGTTGTGAAGCCAATAAGCCACTTTAGGGAAGGGGCACCCACTGAGTTACATGAAGTATACAAGAATTGGGTAATCTGCAAACATGCAAACAATCCAAGATACAATACAAACGAAAAGAAAGGCGTAAGTATTTGATGACTGTTAAGCCCTTTCACATAGCTAGTAAACCTTTGATTATGAACAGAGAGCAGCCTGGATGAGAGTCTTGCATGGATCGAAGGTCTCAGGGGCTAGCCCCTGCCTATCTTTGTCCCAGACTACAGGGTTTTGGGTGATAGGCTCCAACAAGCCCAGCCCTTTTTATTCTCAGTCCCTAGTCATAGTTATCATTACAGTTAGATTATGTGTTAATACTAGCCTTAGTAGCAACCTTATTATTATTCCTAGAAGCTCTAAGAACTTAAGTTGTTGTGTTTTTGTATGTATTTCTGTCTAACTATGCTTTCCCCCACAGACAATTGAAATTTACAGTCAGAGGACATTGCTAGCTTCCTGTCTTCTCCACCTTGGGGAGGTCCTCAAGCAGCAGCAGACCTCAAGGCAAACAGCCCAACCCCAAACTGCTTACTGAACACAAAGCAGACCCCACCAGGTGGGCGGGGACAGGGTTCACTGGCTCCTCCCCTACACATCTGACCACCGAGGCTTACGTCATGACCATGTACCACATAAGATAACACTCCCAGGCTATAACTTCATCACATGGAATGTTAAAGGGGCCCAAATGAAAGAAAAGCAACACCAAATACTCTGGCACCTCAAACACCTAGGCACAAACATTGCATTCCTTCAGGAATCTCACACACCTGCGGCCCAGGGTAATCAGTGGTGAAGGGACTGGGTAGATCAGGTCTACACAGCAGGGGTTGATACCAAATGAGCCAGAACGACTATCCTGATTCACTGCAACAGACCCTTCCACTAAATGAGCCACATCTCCAATATTAACGGGTGCTCTGTTATCCTCAGGGGGGTGCTGGACAGGACAGAGATCCTGCTGGCATCAGTATACAGCCTCAACAAAGAAGACCCACAGTTCTTCACCTCCGTCCTGGTGGAACTAGGGAAACACCAGTCAATACCAATGATCTCAGCAGGGGACTCAAACACAGTTCAAGATGTCACATTAGACAGGTCCAGTTCTGTTAGGAAGGGCTTCACCTGAAATCAACTGGCCATACTGGAAATACAAGACTCGCTAGGGCTGATAGAAAAATGGAGGGTTCTCCACTCTAGAGACTGAAGCTACAACTTCCTCTCCCCTGTGCACAATTTGTTGTCTCACCTGGACTACTTCCTTACCTCCCCTGACTTCCTCACAAATCTAACTAAATGCACAATTCTTGCTAATGTCATCTCCGACCATAACCCGATCCAACTCTCCTTCTCACCCCTAAACCCCTCAGATAGGGACAGAGAATGGTGACTTAACACCTCCCTTCTGAAAGACCCACATACTCTATAAAAACTACAAACTAGCACAGAGCACTTCTTTAAGGAATATACAAATACAGTAGATAACTTTGCCCATATGTGGGATGCATGTAAATGCACCCTTAGGGGAGAATGCATATGAACAGCGGCCACTAAGAAGCGCACAAATGACTGCAAGGTAGCAGAACTGCTCCAAAAAATCAGAACAATATGGTACACTATTTCCAGAGCATCCCCAGAATCAGACTGGCTCAGGCAGAACTCAACCAGAGCCAAGTATGAGGAACTCTTCAGGGAAAAGACAAAGTTTGCTATATTCTGGGTAAGAGTCTCATGTATAGATCAAGGGGAAATGGCAGACAAACTCCTTACTCTAAGACTGAAGCAACAGGAACCCCTAAAATGAATCAAAAATACCCGCTCCTCTCCTTCAGAGCTCCTAGTCACTAACTCCAGAGCCATAGATCCGAAACATTTGCTGGTTATTACCATCAATTATACAATTGCAACAAAGAATACTTGCCTCTCATTGGTCAGTCTGCAACTGGACCCATGATGTTATCCCAGTACAACATCACGGGTCTAGTCCCAGCACACAAACGACTGCATCAAATGTACAAAATAAAAATAAAATAAATCATTCCACAGCTGCAATTGCTTGCCCTACTGTCACCACTATATTTTTCACTTCCTGGTCTACCCCGAAACAAAGGACACAGTAAAACAACACTCTGATAAATTTCAGTAAAAGAAACTGTTTCTTGCTACCGAAAAAAAAAATAAAACAAACAGTAAAACATCCCAAGACCTCACCGTTCACATTGCACCAATTCCACCTTCACATCAGCACTCTCCCACGCATAGTGCACACACCCTCATGCAGTAACTGCGAGACCTGAGCTTCACAGCAAACATTTTTTTCCTCCGAAACTGTGGCCCCGTACAGAAATGAAAACATTTATAGAAGCCCTCAGCTCAATCTGCTACCCCTCCAGTCTAACTGCACCACTCAAGGCATTCTTCGCTGACAACCCAACACACAAACAGTAACGGCAAGTGTGAGACTATGCCTCAGTGTGTCTTACCTGATCATTGCCACTCACAGTTTTTAACTCTGCAGGACCTACAAATGGGGAAAGACTTAAACAGAAAATAAAAAAATGAAAGCTGAAAAAAAAACACTAGGCTTAACAGTACACTTGACCAAATCAATGACACAAAATAAAAAAACAACACTTAAAGATTGATGTGCAGACTCGGGACTGCAGAGCCACAGATAAACAGGGCAGCGCCACCTACTGGCAAGAAATCAGCACTATTTTTTTAAACAGTACACCTCCTCATTAAAAAAAATAGCAAACAAACTAGTTTTAAACATATTTCTTCATTTTATTTTTGACTCATGAGCCATTGTATAATAGCAATAATGCACTCCAGGGTGTGTGTTGTGCTGGGATAACATCACTTCTGGGGTGATTAGTCCGCACTAGGCCTGCAGCCTCATGCCTAATCACCCCAGGCGTGACGTTATCCCAACACAACACACACCCTGTCATGCATTATTGCTTAACTATACTCAGAGGATACTTCAGCACCAATCTTGGACATAAAGAGCTTCTTCAAAGTGGCCTAATTACCCAAAATACCACTGGAGTGCATGGACAAACTGGGAGTAGACATCTCAGCAGCAGAGGTGGCCAAAGCAATCAACAGCCTCCCCATAGACAAGGCTCCAGGTCCAGGTGGACTACCAAGCACCTCTATAAATCCCTCCAACAACACCTGCTCAAGCTGCTAATTACTCTCTTCTATATGGCATGGCACAATAATTCACTAGCATCATCCCTACAGCAGGCCACCATTTCCCTTCTCTAAAAACCTGGCAAAGACCAGAGCTCATGGAGAACTACCACCCCATCTCATGCCTTAACTCATTTGCACCCGGTGGCCATTTTGGGGCGGATATAACAATGGATGGTTCCGATGCCATATGGCGTCTATGGGAACAAATGTGTTAATACAAATGTTAAAATCTTGGCTAAGGTACTGGCCCACAGTGTCTGGCCATGTGGGGCACCTTAATTGTGTCAGAGCAGGTGGGTTTCATGCAGGGCCACCCCTCCTCTGATCACATGCAAAAAATCTCATCTACTTGCCGCTACCAGGGACTCGAAGCACCCCGCAATACTGATATTCCAAGATGCCAAGAAGGCATTTAATAATGTCTCTTGGCCCTTACCATTCCAAACACTTTGACACTTTGGCTTCCCAAATTCCTACATTGATTGGATTATGCTCCTATATATCCCAATCCTGCAGCATATATTACTTGCAATGGAGTTCACTCTGAACCCTTCGGCCTGCAAACAGGCACACGTCAGGGCTGCCCGCTCTCTCTCTCTCCGTACCTCTTTAACCAATACTCTGAGCTCCTAACAAAACAGATCCTTCTGTGTGACACAATTAAAGGAATCAAGGTAGGCCAAAACAGATATAAACTCTTCACATGCTCAGACGATATTCTTCTCCACATAGAAGAACCAGAACAATCAATTCCAGTCACTGGACCCTAAAAACCCAGGTTCTCCAATGGGGAGGAAACTGGGCACCAGTCTCCACCAAATACCTGAAGATATATGTTGCCACCTGCCCCTGCAAGATGATTGACAAGAATCTAGACTCCATCCTAATGGCCATCAGACAAGATCTACACCTTTGGATGACCCTGTCTATGACACTCTGAGCTAGAATCAATGTGGTTAAAAAGATCATCCTAACAAAAATACTTTATCCTTTGGGAATGACCAACCCCTTTATGTCCATCAAATGATTCACGAAGCACAAATCTATCCTGACCCTACTCCTCTGGGGGGACAAATCCGCATGCAGAGCTTACCACAAACTCTCTCCACCAAAGTAGATGGGTGGTTTACAACTACCAGACTTTTATCTATACTATTTAGCTCTACATTCTGAAAAATTCCTGAGTTGGTTGTCAACAACAGCCATCTCAAGTATAGTAACATTGATTAGTTAAACACAGGACTGTCTTGTAAACTGGACTGAAAAGTCTAAATTACATGTATTTCCTGTATAAAAAATAGTTTTAACTGACTAACTGCCCCACCAAACCATAACAACGCTTATTTCCCCCATGGGCGCAAATCAAGACAGAGCTATGCAATCAATTCCATATCAGTCTTAAAGTGCTGATCCGTATGCCCCACACTAAGCTACCTACAGTAAGTCCCTCAAGGAGACTCCCATTGGGACCTCCCTGCTCGTAAGCAAGCAACTACACAAGCTCCTTGATACCCAACCCCTATTCCTCTTGGATCAGCTGATCTTAGGCAACTCCTGCTTCAAAATACAGAACAAACTCATCCCTCACAACTTCATAGGACCCACTCCCACCCCACTCCTAAACCAACTCATGCACGAGGGCTCAGTCATCCCATTCAACACCTTCTCTGAATCTCTCCCCATACAAAAATATCCCCATTCTCCTTTTTACAGCTCCACCACCCAATCACATCTACCCTCAGCCCTAGAGCTTGGCCATACCTCAATGTTACATCATGGGGAGACCTCACCTATCTCACTACTCAGCCACATGCCACCTACCATCTCTATAAAAAAAACTGCAGGAGATATCCATCCCCAAGGACATTGTAAAGCTGTGGGAAATACAGATGGACACAAACACAAGATTTTTGGGTGCAACTCACTTTTTCTAAGCGGGATGTTTATTTCATAATCTTAAACAACAACTGCTCTGCACCATGTAAAGTAAAAATAAAACAATCAAAATGATTCAAAAGAAAAGGCTTGTAATCAATTTTCACAATTTTCTCCACAGGAATCTCCTAGTCCTTCACCTACACTCAATCAGAAGACACTGACCCTATCTAGCATCTGTCTGCTCAGGCAGTGCTATTTATACCCGCCTACCAGGGTCATGTGACCAAGCATCATCATGGCCCTTCATTTAATTAAATAACAGGCTAAAAGGGCTTAGTTACCCTTCTGTAATGAAGAGCAGCTTTAGATGCTATAAGGGACTTTCCCAGAAGGATTTCCCCTTCCTAAAGGTGAAAAACTTTACACTAGGACTTGAGTGACAGACAGCGCACTATAAAAAGAGGCCACAAGGGGCCAGGTTCCTCTATACATGATATTTCATTCTTTCCCCTGCTTCAGGTAAGGACAGACTTAATTTATTCCTTCTCCTTCAAGAAGTACATTTGTTTAAGCATTTTATGTGGCCTGAAGGAGGTTTGTGTTTTCTTTTACCCTTTTTTCTGTATTCTAGCCTTTTACATCTTCACTAGCTATGTTTATGCTAGGTTCTTTCATGACAGTAATTTTCCCATGCTGTAATCTTTATTATGCAGTACAATGTATTCAATAGATAAACTGCAGCATTCAGTTCAGGTTCTAACATTTCCATAGCGGCAACAGGGTTACAGAAAATAAAAAGGGAAAGGGGTTTGCCGCTTTGCAATAAATACTAATGTACAGGCTAGTCATGTAGGTTTTTCTCTGCCTACACACTAAATAGTCACTGTATCCCTTTTTGATTAGGGTGCTTTACTGTATGCAAGACCTATTTTACCTTCTAGCTACAATAGCCAGCCATTCTATAGAGTTATGACTATTATAATATCAGCTCCTTCTGCCTAGGAGCTCGAGGTCACTGGAAGTTGACCTCCATACATACGGACCCATGGAAGGAAGAGAAAAGAAAGTTAAAGAGAAGCACAGAGGGTTATCTGGAGGTGGCCTGCCTCCAGATGGAAAGAAAGGTAATAGCTTTATTAGATAAGAATATATATAGAGAGAGAGGTTGAACCTAAAATACTCAAGGGGCCCTACTACAGTGACAGGGATGCACCCTGTCGCATTTATCCCCCCCCTTTTCAGAGGGGTACTGTAAAGTATGGGTTACCCTTCCAATAAGCCCTGGAAGGGGTGGAACTTTGGCTCTCCCCCTTTGTAAAACTCCACCTCAGGGTCCCATTATACAGTACTACTCAGCCTTGTAACTCCTACATTGGCTATAACAAAGTAATACATATACATACCCTGGGGTTAACATATTTTAAATTTGGCAATAGTACACAGGCTGGAGTGACTAATATATCCCCTCAGTCATTTTTACCAAGGGTACTAACACCCCCAAACCATTTTAAGTACAATATCAGGCACCTGTTCCAAAAGTGTGCACCTTCTGATATTTCAGTTGGAGGTCATTTCTAATAACCTCCGTCTACTTGCACCAAAAGAAGAAAAATATTTGTTGTCATTGCCGAATGTTTGCTTGCTGGTATTAGCACTGGAAATGCAGGAGTTAGACAGATGCAGAGTAGGAAAGGCAGTGATGTATTGAACTTCACGCCAACCCCACCTCCACCCTGCAGAGACGGACAGACACTGGGGTATGAGTTTGGGTTGTCACCCATAACGTTCATGCCATTTCACCCCACCCTATCCTGCCGACACCGACAAATGTTGAGGTGTGCTTTGGGGTGTTCGGCTTTACCCAATACTCTATTAGGTTGGTTTGACAAGACCTACCTGAGACGAACCCATGGTCGTCCATCTTGGAGGCTGTTACTTTCAAGGAATGCCACCAGCCTCTCCTTCAATATTGCCTCTATAAGCTTACCCACTATGGACATGAGACTGACCGGCCAATAATTTCCTGGCTCCTCTCTAGGCCCACTCTTGTGTTTGGGCACCACATGGGCCACCTTCTAGTCCTGGGGCATGCTCCCCATTTCCAGGAAGGTGTTGAACAGATCTGCCAACAGCTCAGCCAATAGCTCCGCCATCTCCCTCAGCACCCTGGGGTGGATGCCATAGAGACCTAGTGCCTTGTCCACCCTTACTGCTCTCAGCCCCTCTAGCACCCTACTCCATGTGATCATTTTGTCCATCACCTCCTCCACCCCTTTCCCCACCCTCCAGCCCATGCAGGTAGTGGACCATCCCTCTCCTTAGTGAAAATGTAGCAGAAGTACTCATTTAGAATTTCCACTTGCTCCTCCCCTTTTCCACCCAATCCCCTCCCTGCTTTATCCTCATAATATGTTCCTTGCATGTCCTCTTTTCCCTGACATACCTAAAAAAGTCCTTTTCCCTTCCCTTTATGCTCTGTGCTAACCTTAATTGCCTGGAGGTCTTAGCTTTTTTCACCCTCCTGGCCACCTCCCTTGACCAACTCCCGTAAGCCTCCTTATCTTCTCCCTTCCCTGTTCTCCTGTACTTCCATTATGCAGCTGTCTTTGCCGTCACCCCTTGCAGCACTTCCTTGTTCAGCCAGCATGACTTTTTGGCTATGCTTTTCTTACTCCTGGCCCTGGTGCAGGCTACTGTGGCCTCTGTTAGCCCAGTCTTTATGACTCCCCACTTTTGTTCTGCATCCACCCCCTGTCTTATATCCTGGAGTCTCTCTTGCAGTATTCCTCCCATCCTCCCAAAGTCCACCCTACCAAAGTCCACCACCTTAGTGCCCATGCCTCCTGTCTCCCTGCCCAGTGTGAGAATGAGCCACACTGTTTGGTGGTCACTACCAGCTAGTGGGTCCTCCACCCTTACCTCCCTCACCACCTCCCCATTTGCCAGTACTAGGTTCAGAGTGTTACCAAGGCTTGTAGGCCCACTTACCAATTGTGTCAGAATGTCATCCTGGAATGCATCAAGAAGCACCTGCTCCTTGGTACTGCTAGTAGCCAGGGTGCTCCAATCAACCCCTGGTAGGTTACAATACCCCACCATCACCACACTCCCCCTTCTACACACCCTCCTTATCTGCTCTGCCAACTCCCCATCAAGTTTCCTGGATTGGGCTGGTGGTCTGTACACCACTCCCAGCCTCAGCTTTTTGCCCTTGGAGACCAGGAGCTGCACCCAAAGTGCCTCTATCCTCTCCTCTTCTCCCTCATCCCTTATGCATTTGATCCATTCCCTCACATAGAGTGCAACCCCCCCATCCAACTCCCTGGTTCTTCCTGTATATCCTGTATCCCGGGATTGACAAGTCCCAATCATGGTACTCTGTGGCCCAAGTCTCTGTCACTGTAGCAATGTCCACCTCCCCCTCTGAAAGCAGTGCCTGAAGCTCTGCAATTTTGTTCCCCAGGTTTCTTGCATTGAGAGAGACCACCTTCCACCCATACCCCTCCTTCCCCTCGCTCTTCTCCTTGGCCTGTGTCCCTCCTCCTGGTAGTCTGCACCCTTTCTCCTCCTTATTCTTACTGGATGGTGGTGCCTTCTGTATTACACTCAGACCACTCTGCCCACCCCCTCCCTGGGTTACTACGCCTCCACCTTTACCTATATCTAGGAGATGAGCTCATTAGGCCCCCCTGTCCAGACCTTTCCATTAACCTCAGTCTTTTGGCCACCCCTCCCACTAGTTTAAATTCACCTTAGTAGAGATATACCCCTCTAATCCCACCTTTAATACTTCCCTCTCCTCCCTGCTCAAATGTAGCCTGTCTCCCACATATAAGTCACTATTCCCTCAGACCCTACCCCAGTTAGTCACTAACCCATAATTTTTGATGTGGCACCAATCATTCAGCCAGTCACTGAACTCCTTGATCCTACTCTTCCTCCCTGTGCTTGCACATGGTACAAGGAGTACCTCCAAAATGTCACCGACTCCACCACCCCCTCATACTGTCTGCTCAACTCCTCGAACCTCCCTCTTACTACTTGCACAGTCTCCCCAGCAAAGTCATTTGTACCCTCGTGCAACACTAAATGAGGTTTCTTCCTCCCCCTCACTGCACACTTGAGCAGTGCCTACCCTGCCCCTCCTGCAGTCAACCCAGGGACAGCTGCAACCCAAATATGACTGTGCCTTTCCCCCTTCCATCCCATCTCACTCCTTTCAGTATAGAATCCCCCAGGATGAGTACCACCCATCCCTTACCCCCTTTCCCTTCTAATGCCCTTTCCACCACCCCAGTATTCATTCTTCCCTGCCTCTTACCCCCACCAGCTGCACCCTCTGTGACTTTTGTATCTGCACCCTCTACTTCTGCCTCACCCCTTTTCTCTGCCTTATTCCTCCCATCCCCCTTAAACCCCTTTCCAGCCTGACTACTTCCTACTGGGCTTCCCATGTCAACCTCCCCTCCTCCCCTGCTGATTTTCAACTCCTCTCCTCTCCTGTCCCCATTGTTGTCGATTTAGAGCCCCCATTCCCTTTGACCCTGATAGTGATGTCCCTCTCATCCTTCCCCTTCACATAGCCTTCTCTCCTCCAGTCATCCCTCCTTCCTTACTAGCTCCACTTCTACCCTTTTGTCCTCGCAACCTCTTCTCCTACCTGTTGTCATCCATCTCACGCTCTGCTTGTCCTTCTCCCTTAGTATGTTCCTGCTCCCCTCTCTGTCCCATAGCAGAGGCTCAAATCTATTCTTAGTTGATACCCCTCCTACATCTCTTCCCCCTATCGGTTCCCCCTCTGACTTGTTCCCTTCTGTGACCCCCCGGTCCCACCCCTGGTCCCTCCCTACCCGTAGCCATCTGTTTTCTCCCCTGGTACTCCTCATGGTCTCTTCCTCCCCCCATCAGGAGGCTCTCCCCTCATCTTGGGCCCCCCTCCCTTCTCCTCTCTTTTCTGCTAGTGCTTCTGATACTGGGGTCAGTTTCAGTCCCTAGTTGTTCTTCCCCCATCCCCTCTTGCTATCCCCTATTCCCCCCCAGCCAGGATGCCTAGCATACTCATCTGCCCTGCCACTTAGACTTCTCCCTAACCTCCACAGTTCCTCCTTCAAACTAGCCAGTTGTCTACTGACCATACACCTCCCTATCCTCCAAGCCCAGTCCAGGATCATGGTAGACCAACACCCTGTACACCCCACCACCCTTTCATAGATGCCTGCCCTGTTGACATGTGACACCTGCTCTATTTTGGCCCCCATCTTATGTTACGGGCTCTTACTCCAAGTTTCAGTACCCTACTATAAGTGTTAGGCCCCTAGTTACTCAAATTCCTGTTCCCCCTACACTAGTCCCTCTACTGCCCCCTGGCCAACCAGGTTAATTCAGTCTCAGATCTCATCCATTAGATACTGTATTACTGTAGCAATCCTAAAGCCTCCTTGACCATTTTTCACCCCTCAGCTACCATACTTCTTGTTCTTAGTCCTCATATAGTTTCACTTGGCCCAGTTAGAAATCCTATTGCACTCCAAGTAATACTCAGCTCAGTTAAAGAGATAATCAGAACAAATAAATATGTATTATTACAGCAGTCCTAACAGTATAGCTCAGTACTTAGCTCAGTTAGAGAGAAATAAAAAGAACAACTAAATCTGTATTATTACAGCAGTCCTAAAATTATCCAGTCATTGCTTTGTCTCCACCACAGAGACCCTGCTGTAATATAGGACCACACAGGACCCTCAGCAGCAGGGTGGACAACTCTTAAGGCTCAACAGAGCTCAGTTGAGCTCATTCACTCCCCTTTCTCACTAGCTCGTTCTGTTTCTCCTGGCACTGCAGGCTGCCCTTTTGTACTGGGCTCCTTCCTGCATTGGCACCTTTTTCTGCCCACAAAGAAATCTGCAGCAGTCCCAACAGAGCTCCATTGAGCTCACTCACACCCCTTCTCTCACTCACTCATTCTTAATCTGTCCCAAACACTGATTTCCCACAGCGACCTCCCTATTTTGCGCCGGAAGTGCGAAAACACATTTCAGCCAGGATGTGAAAAATGACAGCTATATTGTTCATAAGGAAGTGTGAAAAAAATGCCAGTGTTTAAAATCTGGGGTGAAAATATTGCAAATTTGTGAAGTTACAGTGGTGTGTGGAAACTGCACGACACACACTTGTAACACAGTCATTTTATGAACTTTTGTCACCAAATTTTCAACATAGGCATTTTAGAACTTCTGCTCATGAACAGTGTCACTGTCATTTTCTTAATCTGTCCCAAATATTGATTTCCCACAGCAACCGCGCTATTTTGTGCCAGAAGTGCAAAAACACATTTTGGCCAGGATGTGTAAAATGACAGCTATATTGTTCATAAGGAGGTGTGGAAAAAGGCCAATGTGGAACATCTGAACTGAAAATATTATAAATTCATGAAGTTACGAGCATGAGTGAAAACTGCGCAACGCACTCATAAAACAGTCATTTCTGGAATTTTTTTAACCAAATTTGAAACATAGGCTTTTTGAGAGCCCACCTCATGAACAGTGGCACTGTCATTTTGCTAATCAATCCCAAAAGGTGATTCCATGAAGTGACCACAAAATCACCTTTTGGGACCAAATAATGCCATGACAGTGACTGAATTCATGAGGAGGGGTCCCAATAACCCCATATTGAAAATTTGGTGCCAAAATTCCCAAAAATGACCAAGATATGTACCAAAGTTGAAAAAAAAACTATTTATACCATTATACAGCTTACTGGCATTTCTTCAGTTCTTGGTCAGCTTTGAAGAGTGTAGATGTGTTTCCGGTCCACCGAAGATCATCGTGCTGGGCTCCAGAGGTAAGTATGGGGTGAGGGTGTGTGGGGAGGAAGGGTGCACAGAGGGTGGGTGTGGATTTGGGGAGGGGGCAAGAGAGTCCATGAGGGACCATTTTATTGTTTTACAGGTTAAAAAAAAAAGACAATGAGGGTCAGTTTTCTTTTTTTGCAGGTGTTGTTTGGTACACTGGGGTAGGCTCCCAGTGTACCACCTGCATTTGTGGGGAAGGGAACCAAAGCCCAATGGGGTCTGGGCCTCCCATCAGCACAGAAACAGGTGGGAAGGTGTGCATGATGCCGAGGGGGATTGGGCACTCCCTCGGCACACAGCAGAAATTGGGGTTGGGGGACATTATGCAGATGGGGAGTGGGCTCCCCCATCAGCAACTGGAACTGGAAAGGGGGGACTGAAGCCGACGGGGATTGGGACCCCCATTGGCACAGAAATGTGGGGGGTGCATGATCCCGAGGGTGATTGCACATCCCCTCAGTACAGAACTGAAATGGGGTGCATTATGCTGATGGGGAGCAGGCTCCCCCATCAGCAAATAATGCAGGGTTGGGTCATGCTGACAGGGGGATTGGGCACCCCATCAGCTTTACATGTGCCTCTGAGGCAGCATACAGCTGCCAGGGTCCTGGTAATGTTACACCAGGTAAGGTAATGCCCTGCAATAATGGATTGCTCCCTCATTGCAGCGGAATGGCTGACACTGTAATGATGAGGCAGTCCCCTGATTGCAGTGGCAAAATCCTTACATCTTGGTGGCACTCTGCAGAACCAGTGTCATCAGCACACTGGCCCTGCATTGGGCCGCGCATTGCCAAGCCCAGCAATGCAGTGCCAGCATTGGCTGCCACAGTGACACACCTCCACAACCCGCTTCTCTCCTAAGCTGCCACATAATGTTTATTGCGCATGCACGCAAGCAAACATAAAAAAGATAACAGATCAGTAGGAAAAAGGCAGATCAGAAGAGAGAAAATAGTTTCATCTGAAGGTAGCCACCCTGTCAGACTAAAAAATATGAAGGAAAACAAGAAGAGAGGAAGAGATACAAACCTGTTGGTCCAATATTTCACGTAAGGCAGTTATCACCTTTCCCTTTCAGTTCAGTCTCATCTCAGCACTCACCCTAGCATGCACAGGGATCACACTACCATACGACTCACTGATGACCTGGATGGTGACTGAAGGAGGACATCTATGACACACGCTGAGTTACTTTGTGAATTTGGTTGCAGCAGGAGTTAGCAAAGGATTCATTTTTTTCTTGTACATGTATGCCACCATTGCCTTACACTGAAAAATGAATTGCTAACCTTTAAAGACTGACTTTGGTGTTCTAGATGAAGAACGAGCAGTGCCGTGAGATGGGAAAGGCCTCTGGAAGGCTCCTCAAGGAGGGAGTGAGTCTCAGGCGGTGAGGGAGCCCCTCGCTGCTGAGAAGCTTCTTCAGTAAGACCCGTGGGTGTTTATTGGCCTCCCTGATGTCTCTGTTGTTGTAGTCTCCCTGTTTTAATGGCGTTACAACCCCCAGTTTAGAAGCTCATTGGGATTTTAAAATGACCTGGTGAATCTGATAAGAGCCTGGTTATTTTATATGAATCTTATATGAATGAATGGTACTTTTATTTGATTGTGAAAGAGAAAAAAACACTGTGAGAGTAATTCTCCTGTTCCTGCCATTCAATGATAATATCAGTTACTATTATGATCTGCTTTAATGTTTTAAATGTGCCTGTTATAATTTTTGTGTACTAGAGTTTTATTTGTAACTTATATTGTTACATTTAAACCCAGAAGACAAGGCTAGTTTTTTTCTGGCACTGATTGGCTCTGTGACACATGTGACCCTCTACTATAAAGCACATGACAGTAACATCCTGAGTTTATTCATTCAAGCTCAGATACTGCAGCTTAGAAGAGGTGCTTGCAGAAGGTGTGAGTCGGAGCATGTGAACAAGCATGTAAACAAGCATGAGGGCATAGCTTTCAGTTGAGCATAAAATCATTTTATTTCGCCAGTACTAGCTTTAGTGGTTGCACTTAAATTTTCCAAGTGTGCAAATGGAGAGTATGAACCCTCGCCTCTCCTTGCTTCCTGCTATAGTTTCTGTTTTGCTTATTTTTATGCTTTACAGCAGCTGCTTTTTGGTACTCCTCCACTCACAAACAGAAAGTAAGTTGTTTATCTTAATTCAGCAGGGGGAATTTCCTCTTTTATATAATTGGGAATTTTAGGATTTGGGAAATTTCTAGTGTAAACAAAAAGGGTTTTGGAACTATTTTGCTGTCTTAGCTGTACCAAATGTACCAATTCTGTTCACCGATTTAACCAAGTTAATCAAACTGAAGTGAATACACCTGTGTTAGAAGCGGGTATAGCAGAGGTTAACTAGGAATAACTGGGGGAGGTATGGAAATATTGGTTTTTGGTATTTCCCTGTTATTGGCCTCTGTTTATTGTTCCCCCTTAACAGTGGACCCTGAAGTTGGACACCTGAACTTGAAGGAGAACATTCTGTCCATCATTCCACTTTGGCTTGACCGTGGATTAGTAGGATTAATTGGAGGGACTACACTTGAACTGTTGGGATGGTTAATCTATTTTCTAGGCATCCAGTCTTTATTTACCCATATGCTGGACAAGGTGTAGATTTTCTGATCTTCTTTTGTGAAGGAAAGGAGAAAAAGACACTAAACAAGGACCAGGATTCTGAATTTGAACTGTTAATATCGGGTTGCAAAGGAAAATAATATATGGGACTTTTATTCCATCTTGTTTGAAAGGTAACATTATATAGATCCAGTGCAGATCCAGTACAGAGAGCAAAGCAAGACTTTTTTGATTTTTTTTGGATTTTAGCATACTTGGAGGAAACAGTTAACATCTGATTATATAAATATATAAATCCCTGAAGGGATTTGTGGTGAAACTTTGTGGAGAAACTTGTGTCCACCATTAACCACCATTAATTATCTAATTGTTGGAATGGTGTGTTGCCGAATTTTTTCGATAGTTGGACTAATAGAGTGAGGCAAAAAATATACACTAATCTAATAACTAATTACTGTATTTAATAAACTGTTAAACTGCCAAATTGTTATATTTTTACTTGATTAATTGTTAAAACAAGGGGATATATCTTAACCAAATGCCAGTGAACACACGCAGTGGTAAATTGGCACTAAAAGGTAACAGTGGACTAAACAGCAAAAAAGTTCAAGGGGAATTGTCAAAAGGGAAGACCAGCCCTAAAACAATACAGTGTAGGCCACCTGTTCATATTAGCAAGATGGCGGGGTCACCAATTAATAATAATAGGCCTGATGAGAAAGGTAAGATTGGAGAGACAGCTGAAAATGGCTCTAAGGAGTTTAATACACTAGAGCTTATTGCCCCTCAAGTATGCAAATCCTAAAATGACCAAAATAGTTTTAAATCACCTGCTAAACCCAAACCCAAGATGACTCAACTATCTGTCTGGGAGCTTTGGAATAAAAAGAAGGATTATTTACCAAAGAAACATCCAAAGGGAAATCTGGATGCAACACTACTAAGTAAAGGTATTAGTAAAATAAGAAAAATTAGCCATAAAGATTCAGGTCAAAACTATGACCAAAATACTCCCAGAACTGAGGGTGGAATTAATAACTGCTCTGTATTACAGAATGAAAGTCTTTTGGAATTGGTTAATAATGAAGTTAACAAATAGAGATGCAGCAAATTTAAATTCCACTGGTGAAGTGAACGCGAAGTGGGCACTTCACATTGCCACTCCGCTATGCGGAGTGGGCAGTGCAAAGTGCTCACTCCGCCTTGTCATTACCACTTCACCTTAAGGCAGAGTGGCAATGCGAAGTAAGGCAAAGTCATTGTTTTTAATGGACTTTGTGTTCCTCATTATGATTCTAAGTGATCCACTTGGTGTTTCAGATTTGGCAGCCCACCACACATCACATGGCTTACAGTACTGCAAGTCACATGCTCTTTAGCTAGGCAAGAAGAAAGTGAGTCATACAAGCAGACACATTTACTTTCTCCTGTGCAGACAGAGAGAGAGAGTAGTGTGTTTTGTGACTGCTGATACTTTGAGATCACAGCGAGGAGGAGATTTAAACTTTGAGTTGGACCCAACAGCTTTTTTAAAAGCTACACTTTTTTGTGTTTTTTCTGCACTCTTTTTTACTTAATTTGTTCTCTCTGTAAATGTTTTTCTTACCTTTATAAGTAGTTAGTTGTTTGTCTGTGTCTGTGAGACTGTGTGTGTGTGTTGTGTGACAGTGTGAGTAGTGATTTCTCAGACTGAGGGAGCTCAGTAGGAGAGATGAACTATGGTGAGAGAATGTCTGAGGTAGGGGCAGCTCTGGGAGAGCGTGGTAGTGGTAAGCGTTGTACCGTCCGCATGTGTGGAGGGCATGGGAGCCCATTCCTGTTGGACTGCTCAAAACTTGTGAGTGTCCCCCTCCAGAAGCAGGACCAGCACTGCCTCCTGTCCTGACTCTGAGGCAGTTGAACCACCACCATCACCACCAAGTCCAGCACCAGATCCTCTGGAGCAGGAAGTGCTTGTTCCCTTGGGCCCAGGTGTGGATCCCATCCCTGTTCAGCACCATGACCAGCCAGCTGCCAGTTCATCTGGCCATCCCCTGCCTGTGCCTGGTCCTCCCCGCACCTCCATTGTTTGGCAGTTTTTTGACTGTGTCTGGGGGGACAGCAATGTGGTCAAGTACCACCTATGTGAGGTGGAGGTGTGCTGTGGCCCCCAGGGGACTCACCTGGGGACTGGGAACCAGCACATCCATATGCTCAATCAGCAGCAGTTGGAGTGGCAGGCTGCCATAGAACAGACCATGCCTGCACCTGCTGGCCATTCTGTGGCAGAGGGTGCAGCTGTGCATTGAGGTATCCCTAAGAAGAGGAGGGCCACAACAGAACCTGCTGCTCCACAAGCACCCCCACCCCCACCCTCACCACCAGCAGGTCAGCCTGCAGAATGTGTGGACCCCAGAGAACTGCATGTAAGGCTGACTTGGCAGTTCTCTGGAGTGCTGTTCAGGATAACAACGAGAGGGTGAGTGCTGTGGAGCAGAGGCTGGATCACATAGAGGAACATCAGTTGCAAATTATGTCCATGCTGGAACTGCTGCTGGATTACCATGGGATCCCACATTATTTTTTTTTTCCTCACACCATGTGCCCCCCCACACCTTCCTTGCTGTGTTATAAAATGTATTTCTCCACCATCCCTGACCTTTGTATGTAATTATGCCCTTTTTTGTTGTCTTCCTTATGCATGACACTTTGTATTCTGAGCAGTACAAGTATACTGTACTAAACTGCATGTGTGCATTCAGTCTTCTTTCCAGTCTGTGTATGTATTGCAGACACTGTCCAACTCCCTGACTTAAAAACAAACATTAATGAGTACAATGGTGGGGTGGTGAAGCATGGAGAGATACTACAAAACGGACTTACAATACATCCAAGTAACTATTAAAAAAATTAATGTTGTGATTCATGATGTGCTCGTGAATCATGATTTGTGACTGCATTTGTGACACGTGATGATGAAGAAACATGAATGCCTACCACCTACAGCTGTACTTCCCCGATGAGCTGTAGCTTACAACTCCCAGACTTAAAAACATGTATCAGTGAGTACAATGGTGGGGTGGTGAATCCTGGAGAGATACTACAAAACAGGCTTACAATACATCCAAGTAACTAGAAAAAAAATTAATGTTGTGATTCGTAATGTGAATGATTGTGAATCGCGATTTGTGACTGCATTTGTGACCATGATGATGAAGAATGTGATTTGTATCACAAGTGACTCGTGATGATGGTCCTGACTTAAAAACGCATATTAATGAGTACAATGTTCATAAAGAATTAAGCACCACACCTGTCCAGTATTCTGAAGGGAAGTAAAACAAACAACTGTGACTTAAGTTACAGATGGAGATTGGGCCCTAAAGAGATGCAAATGCACAAACAGATTAAGATTGCACTATGCCCTGAAGAAATGCAGACACAAAGGCACAACAAATAACCAGTGCTTACCATCCAAAATTCAAATCTGGAAAATAATAATTTTGCCGGTTGGGGCTGGCCACGGGGGGGCAGTGTAATGCACTGCTGCAGTAACAGTCACTAGTACTAGTACCAGTAAAGATATCACAAAGAAGTACAAAAATCACACAGCTGCAGTGGATAGCAGCTTCACATTGCTGAAATTAATATGTGGCACAATAAAAGGTGTCTGATTTGATGGCACGCATCACACACATACTCACACACACACACCAAGTAATGCATAGCAAATTAAAAACTTCAGTAATATAACCACATATTTTAAACAGACTAAAATTATGCACTGTGGCAGAAACAGTCAGTAGTACTAGTACCAGTAAAGATACCACAAAGAAGTACAAAAATCACACAGCTGCATTGGATAGCAGCTTCACATTGCTGAAATTATTATGTGGCACAATAAAAGGTGTCTGATTTGATGACACACGTCACACACACACATACTCACACACACACTAAGTAATGCATGCAAATTGAAAACTTCAGTAATATAACCACATATTTTAAACAAACTAAAATTATGTACTGCTGCACTACAACAATCAGCAAAAAAAATGGCAAGAAATATTGAAAGTATTACTGTGTGTACATTAACACAGTTATACAAGAACAATATCACCAAAACAGAAAGCACTGTCTTTTTCTCCAAGTTAATCTACCTACACAACAGATACTCCTCCCCCAAAGCACACTTCCACTGTCTCTCAGTACACAGACTAAATGTTGTACATTAACATTCAAAATCCATACACAAACAATAAATGCTCGATGATATGAGCACAGGAGGGTTTCCTATAATCGATGAACTAAAGCTTCAGCAAAAAAAAGACCCAAAAAGGCTTTTTTAACAGCTTTTTGAAGGTTTGAATTGCAGAGAGCTCTCAGAGCAGATTGTCTCCTACAGCTTCCTACACAGACTACCCTAAACTGAGGCTCTGCAGAACAATCTAGAGCCCATGTGACCTGAAATCCCATGAAACACTGCAAAATTCACCTTTGGAACTTAAAAACAAGGTGAAGTAAGGCAAAGTACATTGTTTTCAATGTACTTCACCTTAAGAATTGGTGGAGTGGTGGTTTGGGAAGGCTGAGTAACGTGAAGTCATTGTTTTCAATGGACTTCACGTTACTCGTTAATAACACGAAGTACTCCGCTTCGCACTGTGGAGTACTAGGTGAATTTGCCTTCACTCCACAAGTCATTAAGTGGAACGAATTGGGGCCACTTTGTCCATCACTATTAACAAAACATTAGAAAGTATAAGATAAACTATTAGCACCAACAACAGGATAGAAAAGAAGATAAAAGAAATCAAAGATTTGAAATATGGATATGGTTCCAATTGTGACAGTACAGGTGGTATTGAACAAGGCAATAAACTGGTTCTGATAGAAAATTTACACATGGAATCAAATGAAGATGTGATGCAGTGGATGAGTCAGTAAGACTCAAGCATTCACATCCCTATTGAAACTCTTATGAGAGAATGCACCAATGCCTTAAGAGATCATTTTCTGGCTAATACAATGATATATGAACAGGTGGTGTCATTAAGACAAGATTTGTCCTTTATTAGGGGGGTAGTGATTGAAAATAAAATTAAGATTGAGTCTATCTCTAGAGATATGTCACAATGGAAACCACATGAACATAACAAGAATACTTTATTTAGCTCTCCTAGAAATCAATCTATCCAAATAGATTCAATGAAAGAGGAAAGAAGTTTAGATAACTCATTCAAAGAAAATACATGGGATATATTCCGTTCTACAGTTAGTGAGCCAGAATCCAGTAATTCTCTAGATAGCGAATTGATTATGCTACCAGAAGGTTATGGTAATCAGGACAGTATAACAAAAGAACTAAGAGCTGGAAATCCAGAATTTTGGGACAAGGGAGTTAGGCAAAAAAGAAAAAGTAAGGAAGACATAGAGGAGAAAAGATAAGCATATATCGAGGAAGAGTCACAAGAGGTAAAACATCACCAGTTAGATTCACAGTCAGTAAACACAAATAACTTACAATATAATAAACAGAGAAGTAAAAATGAGTTAAGAAAGAGACCATCCAGCAGGTACAGCATCTCTCAGAAAAAGGAAGTAGTGATGGACAGAGGAATACAAACAAGAGAGGTAATAAAAGGAGATTAAGACCAAATAAAAAAAAAAATACTTACAAAACCTGGGAACAATAAAGAATGTAAGAAAGACAGAAAAGAAGGCCAATATAAAAAAGAATACTGGTAAGCAGAAAACAAAGGAAACAGAAAGGCAGAACCAAAAATGAGTGACAAGGTATAACAAGATGGTACATTGCAGGGAAGAAAAGAATTGAACAAAGAAATAACATCAGAGGGTAAAAAACTGGAAGCAGATTTAGATCAGGAAACAGAAGAGAGGAAGGTTGAAAGTAATAATGAAAGTAACTTAAGAGAGATATTTAAAAGAACTTTGGAAACTGATTTTGTGTTACCCCTATATAATGTTCCCATAATCCCAGAGGAAACAGAATTGAAACTGAACACTCACTTAAAACAATTCTTGGGTTCAATCCATCAAGGGAATTGAAGACATAATAACTTATTAAATTAGTGTAATCAGGCCTCTCTTGAATGTAGAATTGGTATTATTATTATCAGATCAATATCATGTCTTGAAAGGGATTCAAAATCAAAAAGAACAACTAAGACAATTGGGATTTGAAATGAATTGTGAAGTCACTATAGGAACACTGTTTCCTGAATATTATGGAGAGATCAGAAACTAGGAAATTAAAGTTAGGGCATTTCAAGTTTCCATTTTTGGAATCAATAACTTTCTAACAGAGACAAAAAAACAACTTAAAAATGAAAGTAGTGGACTTGCTGCAAAACCTCTCTGAAGATAATGCTTTACAGAGAAGGATCAAAAAAGTTAAAAGATGGGAGAAAGATGGTCAAGTGACAATATGGACAGAAAATGAATCAGACTATCGATATATTCTGACAAAAATCAGGGATCATGGATAAATATGATATAAACATGCATGGTGAGGTGGTATCAGAATCCAGTTTGCAGATACTATCAGGTAACAACCAGTGGAGGAATCAACTAAAAACAGCCAACAGATTCCAGGCATTACAAGATTTAAGCTATTGACAGCCAATAAAACAAAGTAACCCAACAATAGGGTATAATGACAAGAAGAATAATGGGTATATATTATCCTGGAATGTGGCTGGTATTAGGGAAAGGTTGTCAGATCCTTCCATTATGAACTATCTAACAGCATTTAATCGTATTTGCCTACAGGAAACATGGACCAATGAGGAAATAGAGATAGATGGGTATAAAATGTTCCATATAAAAGCAAAGAAACTTAAACAGTTTGGTAGAATGTCGTGAGGTTTAACAACATGGTGTAAAATAAGAGATCAAGTAAATTACAAAAAGTTAGAAATTGATTCAGACTGAATCCTACAAACGTGCTTGATATTTACACACAAAACTGTTACAATTATTAAAATATATCTGCCTCCAAAAGGGTCTAGCTATTTGGGCTTGGATGTTATAGAAAAACTTACTAACTTACTGGAGGAAATTTAATACAAAGTCCCAGAATGTGGACTTGTTTTAGTTGGAGATTTTAATGATGGGGGGCATAGTCTGCACCCATCTATAGAGTTAACTGGTGTATATGTGCAGCTCTGAGACCCCATGTTTTAGCTGAGCAAAGGAGATCCAAAGATCATAAAGAACGCACAAGAGGTAAACAAATAGTTAAGGAATTAGAGAAATAAGATCTCATTATAATTAATGGGAGGTCAGGGGTGACCCATTAGGAGCATTTACTGATATAGAACCAAGTGGGGCCTCAATCATAGATCACTGTTGGATTTCCTTTGATGTATTACCTTATTTTAGGGATTTTAAAGTGGGTATGAGAGCAGAGAGTGAACACAACCCTTTAGAAATAGAAATAGGGATTTGGCCTAGTAGAGTAATAAAAACAAATAATAAACTAGAAATTATTAGGATCAGGAAAGGGATAAAGTGGGAATTATTAGAGAGTTACAATTCAGTTAAACTTTTAATCGATTGTGGAATTAGGAAAACAATAGAAGATCTAGCTTATCTGGAAAATGTAGATGTCTGCCTAGAGAGGTTTAAGGGAGTAATGAAAAAAAAAATCATCAATGCTCTTCAAGGTTTCATTGAATAAAACAAGGAAATAATATTAAGAAATTCTGGAAATTGGCAGCATATGGATGGGATTATATACCAGAAATGACAGAGAATCATCTAGATCCTCAGACTTGGGAATCTCATTATAGAAATTTGTTTTATGATTGAAGTATAAATGAAGTTAATCAGACAATTAAAAACTGGGAACCCATTAAGGATTTAATTACAGAAAAAGAAATAAGAATGGTTATTGGCACCACAAAAAGACATAAGGCCCCTGTGCTGGATGGCATCCCTGTGGACATAATATTGGATGATGCTGATTTATGGACAGTGGCCTTAAAAGCTATATTTAATAATATAATGCAGACTGGGGAAATTCCTAAAGCTTGGAGGGAGAATATTATTGTACCCATTTGTAAAAAGGGAGGAAAAGGTGACCCACATAATTACTGGCCGATAAGCCTACTGGATACATCCTTAAAACTATTTACAAAGATACTACATACCAGAATAATGACCTGGATAATAGATAATAACATCTTAAATGAAGCCCAAGCTGGATTTCTACCAGAGCACTCAACAATAGACCAATGTTTTGTACTTTCACACCTAGTCCACAAGTACATTAATGTTAAAAGACAGAAATTATACTGTATATTTGTGGACTTAAAAGCAGTGTTTGATAGAATTAATGGGGTAAATTGTGGACTGCTCTGGAGAATTACAAATTGGACAATTTAACTCTTAACTTGCTGAAAATTTTGTATGAAAATAATTGTACTTCGGTACATTACAACAAAGAGGGAGATTGTTCAGCTAAATTTTTAACAAATATTGGTCTAAGACAGGGTTGTGTGCTCTCTCCAATATTGTTTAATGTATTTTAAATACAGTTGTAGAAACATTGAATGACTCAGAGCTGCATATGCTGAGACTGGGTTCTGG
This sequence comes from Neoceratodus forsteri, assembly GCA_016271365.2. NCBI lineage: Eukaryota > Metazoa > Chordata > Ceratodontiformes > Ceratodontidae > Neoceratodus > Neoceratodus forsteri. The sequence continues at coordinate 42,231,817 of JADMNL010000035.1, forward strand.
ACAGTGCCCCTTCCTGGCTTATGCGGACAATGTTGTCTTGATTGCAACAAGTTACTTGGGAACCAGCAGAAGTATAAACAAATTTTATAAGGAATGTTCTTAGGCAAGTTTGGAGATCAACATTAGCAAAACTAAATTTATGATATTCAATCGCCAAAGGGTTTAGAAGGGAAGGACAACAACTTTAAAATGTGATAATCATACCATAGAGTATGTGGAAAGTTTTACATGTTTGGGGATTGAATTTGCATGGAATTTAAATTGGCAAGAGCATATTCATTCAACAGCTAATAGAATACACAGGCTTGACTCAATAATAGAGAAGTTCTTTTTCAAGTATGGGGAAGCAATCTGTTATGAGCACCATTAGGGTACTTATTGCAAAAATTAAAAGTCAAATCCTTTACGGGGCTGAAATTTGGGGGCAAAGAAGATTAGATTTTTTAGAGTTGGCAATGAACAAAATATATAAAAAGTTGTTGGGGTTACCAAAAATTGCTGCTTCAGGCCTGGTCAGATTGGAATTAGGACAAATTATAATAAAGTGCAATGTGGACTCTAGGCTAGCCACATACTGGATTAAAATGTATAATATGACAGGTAAGAGATTGCCTGGAATATGTCTTGAAGAAACTTTGTCATATAGTGGAGCTGGTTTTGTCTTCCCAAGTTTGCACATTGCAGAAAAAATTATAAAACCATATGGGTTGTTGGAATGTTTATTGGAAATACATACTACTCCTTTACTGGAGATACAAAATAAGATCAAAACTAGAATTAAAGATTTCAATATCCAAAAAGAAATTAGTGGGGTGAAGATTTATAAATTAAGTTATTGGCTTGTAAATAATACCAAGAGATATTTTGGAATGGAAAAATTCCTAAGTAAATTAAAAAAAAAAAACTGTACATAGAAAATCTTATACTAAATTTAGATTTGGATATGTAGACAGCCAACATTTAAGGTTACAATATGGTATTTCTAATTCTGGAATATGTGCTTGTACTCTTGAGGAAGACAACCCAGTCCACCTACTTCATTTTTGCCCGAGATATAATTTTGAAAGAAAGCAGTTCTTATGGGATATTTTAAAGACTTTAGATATGGAGCCATGATATCAATACAATTATTTATTAAAAATGCCTAACTTAAGATACCTTGAGGCAATAGTACGATTCTGTAAAATTATAGTTAGGAGAAAAAAGCATATTTAATGTAATGATATTATTGCATAAACTGTTAGCCTCTAAGCGGTTTCAATGAGTAATTAAAGTTGTGTATACAATGGTGACACATATTGATTTTGAATTTTGCAATTGTTTAACTAGGAGTGGCAACTAAGCTGAAAACTTGTTTACAGGTGTGACCTGGGAGCATAGGGAAGTTAAGTGACTTTCTCAGGGTCACACAGTATGCAAGTGGGGGCTGGGGGATTCAAATCCAGGTCTCCAGGTTTGCAGCTCAGAGCTTTAAACCACTGCGCTATACTGCCTCCCTAACAGATATGGAGATGCTGGAGATTGAACCCTGGGCCTCATACATGCAAAGCATGCACCCTATCACTGAGCTACATCCCCATGAAGGCTATAAATTGCTGCTAAGATGTTCTCTATAACTATTTAAACCTTATGGCGAAGGATAGTTCGTCTGTATAAACTTAATGAGATCACATAATGCATGTATTTCTATTTTTATGCTTGTTTGTTCTTACTTTTGTATTTATGATACATGGAGAGCTAAATTATTGTATTATATTCAGGCTTTGTAAAGACTTATTTTAAAGTCGAACAATAAACTTAAACTTAAACTTAAACCTTACCCTGGAAGGGGATGGCACTAGGCCCACCCTCAGCAAAAGCTCCACCCCAGGGTCCCTTAATAAGTAATCATCCTAGTGTTGTACCAGCTACTCACTGACACATTACTTTACCATGGGGATAAATATAAAAAGAAAACATGGGAGATCAAACCACCTTCCCATTCTTCCAGTCTAAATGTACTTCAATCAGTACAAAAAGGGGTATTTACTACAGCTTTCTGTTTTTATTCTAGAAAAGCTAGTAGTAGTAGTAGTAGTAGTAGTAGTAGAAAAACACAGTGAAATGCTGGCTACCATCTAGTACCTCTTAACCTATATGAGTGCCTCCCCCTTTTCCATGGGTATCATCTCTTTAGGCCCTCCCCTCCTTCAGATTCCATCTCCTACCCATCTGTCAGGTACCCCTTGGCACACAGCACTGGATTCCATATAGGCAGTCACCTTCCTATACATTCTTGGCCAGTAATATTGTGCTGTTATTCTACTCAGGATTCCTCCATGGTTTAAGGGTCTAGAGTGCTTGGAACAAACAGTCTCCAGCACCTCCTTCCTATAGCCCATGGGTACCACCACCCTGGCATTTACTTGACCACTATTGGGATTGGGCTTCATGTGATGAAGAACACCCTTCTGCAATTCATACCCCCACAATTTTGTTCTCACATCCCCATTTAGCATTCTATTCTCATGTACAGAGAAATAAGCATGTAAGCTGGTTAACTCAGCATCCCCTGCCTGCAATTTTTCCCAGTCAGTAGGTGGGACACTGGCCATTACATTGGCCACACAAGTCCCTTCAACCACCACAGTCACTTGTAACTTGCTTTCAGTCTTCATCCCTGCACTATCATGTACAGAAACAATCTTACCTGGGACTTCTTATGGCCCTTCCCTTTCTCAAATATCATCCTTCACCAGGTAACAGCCAGGAAATTTGGCAATTCCAGAAACAAGGCTTCCATCCAGGGGTCCTCCTTTTCTAGGTGCCATTGCTCCTTTTCCTCAGCTGCCTCAATCAATTCCTCCATACAGGTTAATTCCAGTAGCACCTGGTAACAGCACTCAGCCTCCCTCCGATGCTGGTCCACCTCCAGCTTTCTTCCACTTAGCCAGTTGACAAGCCACATCAGTTTGGCCATGGTCTCCACATCCAACTGGATCCTTCCAGGGTACCTCACTTAGGTCATCATCATCCTCCGAAGTTTGCTTCTTCACCTTAGGTCTGACAGTCAATGGAAGGTGGCCTAGTAGTGCTGATCCCATCTGAGCAGCCATCTTCCTGGTAAGGGTGCCAGCCACTTGGACACCCTCTGCCATGTGTCCACCTGGGATACAGGATGGTATCTGCCGCAATGTCTCCCATCCCTGGCAAGACACTAGCAGCTGTAAATCCCACCACTGCCACCACTTGTAAAGGTGTAGGACATACAGATGGACACAAACAAGATTTTTGGTTAAACCCACTTTTTCTAAGTGGTATGTTTATTTTGTAATCATAAACAACAGCTTTGCACCATATAAAGTAAAAAAATAAAACAATCAAAATTATTCAAAAGAAAAGACTTGTAAACAATTTTCACAAATGTCTCCTTAGTGCAGCACAGGATTTTCCTAGTCCTTTACCTACACTCAGTCAGAAGACACTGACCCTATCTAACATCTGTCTGCTCAGGTAATACTATTTATACCCACCCACCTGGGTCAGATGACCAAGCATCATCATGGCCCTTCATTTAATTAAATAACAGGGTAAAAGGACTAAGTTACCCTTCTGTAATGAGGATCAGCTTTAGATAATAGAAGGGACTTTCCCAGAAGGATTTTCCCCTTCTTAAAGGTGAAAAACCTTCCACTGGGACTTGAGTGACAAAGAGCTCATTATAAAAAGGGTTCACAAGGGGCTGCTGTTCCCCTATTCGTGATATTTCATTATTTCCCCTGCTTTAGGTAAGAACATACTTAATGTATTCCTTCTCCTTCAAGAAGTACATTTGTTAAAGCATTTTATGTGTCCCGAAGGGGTGTGTGTTTTCTTTTACACCCTTTCAGTATTCTAGCCTTTTATGTCTTCACTAGCTATATTTATGCTAGGTTCTTTCATGACAGTAATTTTTCCATACTGTAATCTTTATTATGCAGTATAATGTATTCAATAGATAAACTGCAGCATTCAGTACATGTTCTAACATTTCCATAGTGGCAACAGGGTTACAGAAAATAAAAAGGGAAAGGGTTTTGCCACTTTGCAATAAATACTAATGTACAGGCAAGTCATGTAGGTCTTTCTATGTCTACACACATAATAGCCACTGTATCCCTTTTTGATTAGGATGCTTTACTGTATACAAGACCTGTTTTACCTTCTATCTAGAATAGCCAGCCATTCTATAGTGTTATGGCTATTGTTATACCAGCTCCTTCCATCTGGGAGCTCGAGGTCACTAGAAGTTGACCTCCGTACATATGGATCCATGGAAGAAAGAGAAAAGAAAGTTAAAGAGAAACACAAAGGGTTGTCTGGAGATGGCCTGCCTCCAGATGAAAAGAAAGGGATAGCTTCATTAGATAAGAATATATATAGAGAGAGGTTGCAACCTAAAACACTCAAGAGGTCCTACTACAGTGACAGGGTGCATCCCTGTCACTCACATAGACAAGTGTCTCCATTGGGAGAAAGAATTCCTGGAACTTAAATAACTCCCCACTTGCCAACTTGTGGAGAAATTTGCACAAATACATCAAATCTGATGGGATCAGAACCATGCAATACAAGATTGCTCACAACATGTATTATAAACCAACCAAGCTCCATAAGATGGGCCACCTTCTATCTCCTAACTGCAGCAAGTGTCAATTAGATAAAGGAAATCTAAAATACATCCTATGGGACTGCCCAAAAGCAAGACCCATATGGGAAGACATCTGTAGTTGCTTAGACACACACTCCTAGGGCTGGATGAGTCCTTCACACCTCAAATCCTCAGACCTCAAGAAGCACAGGACCTGTTAGTCAACTCACCTGTGCTCGTGTCTGCTAGGGGCACCAAACTTACTTACGGCAATAAGGCAGGAGGACAGAGACTGCAGTCAGGTGTTGGGACCAGGCAAAGATTCGGCACCACAGATACTCACAGACAGTGGGGAGGAGCTGACATTTGGATCAGGAGTGGGGTGGGCAGTCAAAACCCATAGCTGCTGCTGGTGGCCCTTGCAATGAGGGTTGGACAAGTGGGATGCAGGGGGCCATGGACACAGAGCTTTTGCAGTTTTGTCTGACAGGGGAGGTTACTGTTGCTGCAGATCCATGGAGTGGAGAAGGGCTGCAGTGAAAAACTCCAGGAGGGATTCTCGGAGGAGTGGCTCTTGTTGTAAGGGAAACGAGGCTATCAGTAAGAAGGAATAGGAGCTGAGGAAGCAAAATGGTAAAAAAACAAAACCCCAAAAAAGACAACCTGTGACTAAAATTGGGTTTAAAGTGTATAATAACTGATTGTTTCTGTTTTCATCCACTGCTCTTTCCTCGTCAACAAGGTATTAACCCACCCCATCCCCAACCACCCCATGCTGCTCTACCTTTATACTGTCCCTTCTGACATATTTCCTGTGGATACACAGGAAGGGGACAGTCTGCTGAGAAGTGTCCTTACAAAAAGGTGTCATAAAAATATAACAATCAACCAGAAGAAATAATCAACCAAAGAGCAATAATATAAAGACAATAAAAAATTACCAACAATAAAAACAACCAGGACAACCAAAGGGTAATAATATAAAAACAATAAAAACAACCAAAACAAATAAAAACCAAACAAAAAAAATAATACTAATGGATATTGTTAACTGCTTGCGTTATGGGACACTGTTCAACAGGGTAGTCATACACAGCTTAGGACACTGTCCTGCATGCAGGACCAATGGGGATCTAAGGGCTTAACTCAGTGCAGCATGGACAGAAATACTCTGCCTCCAATCTCTGATACAGGACAGAAGGTATCACGAGAGCCACCTGCCATTGCCCCAGCACCCAACCGAAGCACCTCAACTGTAGATGGTAGTTGGTGCTGGTGGTTGGCAGGTGGTGAGGAGGGGGAAATCAATAACACCAGTGCACACCACACACTAGAGGAACACCTCCATAATATCAATGTTAACATCAAACAGATATCCGCCACTATCTCCAAAATCAAATGAAGGGCCAGAGGACACAGTAGTACAGCATCAAATGATTCAACAGACACCCATAAAGGAGACCAAATCAAATAAGGCTAAAACAAACACAAAAACACTTTTGATCACTGGGGATTCCATGATTCACATAGTAGATGCCCGTCTCCCACCTGGAGTAGAGGTTAGATGCCTTCCAGAAACGTTGGCATGGAGAGACACAACATGCATTACTAAAATTGTGCAGAAATCAGGAGATAATATTAAAATCCTGGTACACATAGGAACTAACTTTCTCACCTGCCGATCAGTGGCAGAGACCAAAGAGCACCTGACTAGGCTGGGAGAACAACTAGTATCTATTTCATCCAGCATCTCCTTCTCTGAGGTTCTTCCCATCTGAGAGAGAGGGGCAGATGGGCGGAAGATCAGAGAATGATAAATAAGGGAGTTGAACACCTGACTTAAGGACTGGTGCAAAGAAAATGGACACCGATTTGTAGGTAACTGACAACATTTTTGGGAGAGGAAGTTTTTTAAATTTGACAGCCTCAACCTGACCAAGGAGGGAGTCAGTGCTTTGGATTAGAAGTTCAAAGTTTTTGCAGGCCATTTAAACTAGCAGAAGGAGAGAGGGGTGCAGCACCAATACACCATATGGGGATATGATCACCTTCCCCCCTCAGCTAGCAATCAATCAGAGGTTCAACATTTTCTTAGATCAGCTACACTGGCAAAAAGGGGAAAGGGTCCAACTCATATTACAATGCACAAGAAATCAGCCAGGCCCCACTGCATACCAAACAAAACATTATTGGACACATGTGAAATCATGTACACAAATGCCCGCAGTCTAGGAAACAAGATCCCTGACCTGGAAGCTATAATGAAGGAAGCTAAACTGGACATGGTAGCCATAACAGAGCCATGGTTCATCAGTAATCACACATGGGAGACTATGGTACCTGGCTATACACTGTCCAGAAGGGATCAGGGGGAGAAGAAGGGGGGAGCCCTATATGTCAAGGAAAATATAAAAGCCATCAAAATTTAAAATATACATGAGGAGGCAGAGGAACTGTGGGTCACCCTAGAACCAGATAAGAGGACAGCCATATGAACTGGAGTGGTCTACAGGCCACCAGACCTGGGGGACAGCTGATAGATTATTGTTAGAGGACATACAAATGATGGCAGCAAAAGGAGAAGTTCTGCTGATGGGGGATTTTAACATGCCAGATGCTGATTGGTCAACACCTACTGGAGTATCTGCCAGATCTAGGGATATAGTGGAATCGCTGAATGGGGAGAACCTGAAACAATTGGTGTAAGATTCAACTAGAGAAAGGGCTATCCTGGATCTTGTACTGACAAATGGTGATAGGATCACAGGTCTCCTGGCTGAGGGTCACCTGGGGTCAAGTGACCATCTCATGGTATGGTTCAGTTTGGCCACGGGAAGTCAGTTAACTCATTCCAAGGCTACCATCTTAGATTTCAGAGGAGCTGATGCTGGAAGGATGGGAGAAAGGGTCAAACTAGCCCTGTCAAAATGTAATACAGCAGAGGGAGTACAAGAGAGATGGACTATTAATGATGCAATAGTTGAAGTAACCGGCCAATGTGTTAGGGAGAGCAACAAGGGCAAAAGAAGGAAGAAACCACTGTGGTTCTCAAAATCAGTGGCCTTGAAGGTCAGAGCCAAAAGGGTGACCTTCATGAAGTATAAGGAAATGCAAAGGGACATAGACAGGGAGGCATACTTGAGTTGTCTAAAGGAAACCAGTAAAGTGATTAGGAGCGCAAAGTCCCAAACCAAGGAAACACTAGGAAAAACAATGAGGAAAGGAGATAAAACTTTCTACAGATACATGAGTGACAAATTAAAGTCAAGAGGGGGATTGCTAAGCTCAGAGGGGATAATGGGGTGTGCGGAGGATGACCAAGTGAAGGCATCTATTCTTAATAGACATTTCTGCTCAGTCTTCACTGAGAAAAAGGAACGCAGGGACCACAACTTGACATCATTGACATAGGGGTAGGGAGGTGAACTCAGGTCCATTCACAAAACAAAGGATCCTATAAGAACTTGCTAAGCTCAGAGTAAACAAAGCAATGGGGCCAGGTAGCATACAGTACATCCGAGGAATCTAAAGGAACATAGAAAGAAAATAGTGGAGCCATTAGCAGAATTGTTTAATGAATCACTGAGCACAGGAGAGATTCCAGAGGAGTGGAAAAGGGCTCATGTGATCCCATTTCACATGAGCAGTATTAAGGAGGAAGCAGGGAACTACAGGACAGTTAGTCTAACCTGGGTTGTAGGTAAAATAATGGAGACCCTCCTTAAGGAAAATATTGTGGAAATGCTGGAATCCATAGGAGCACAGGATCCAGAGCAGCATGGATTTATGGTGGGAATGTCTTGTCAAACAAATCTGATAGATTTATTTGACTGAGTGACCAGGGAGGTGGATCAAGGGGGAGCATTTGATGTCGCATACCTAGACTTTAGCACATTTTTTGATACTGTTCCAAATAGAAGATTAGTAAACAAACTAAGTAGACTTGGGTTGGGACAAAAGCTGGTTAACTGGGTAGGGAACTGGTTGGTGGGCAGAAGGCAGAGAGCAGTGGAAAATGGCACCCACTCACAGGAGTTGCAAGTCACAAGTGGGGTGCCTCAGGCATCAGTTCTGGGGACAGTCCTCTTCAATATCTTCATCAGTGGCATTGCTGATGGGTTGGAGAAAGAGGTGTGCCTGTTTGCAGATGACACCAAGATCTACAACAGGGTTGATGATCCAGAAGGGGTGGATAGGATGAGGAAAGATCTGGCAAAGGTAAAGAAATGGTCTGAGGAGTGGCAGCTGAGGTTTAATGAAAAAGAAAGCAAAATCATGCATGTGGGGAAGAGGAACCCAGAAGCAAGCTATAGGATGGGGGGTGAGATTTGTTGACAATCACAACAGAAGAGAGAGAGACTTGGGGTCATCACAGATGACCTTAAAGCCTCCCAGCAGAACACAAGGGCAGAAGGAAAAGCTAAAATGATGTTGGGGTATATTAGTAGGGGTACCACAAGTCGTAAGAAGGAGGTAATGATTCCTCTCTAAAAAACACTGGTTAGGCCTCATCTGGAATACAGTACTGCATGAGGCCACACCTGTGCAAGGACATAGATAGGATAGAGACAGTCCAGAGAAGGGCAACCAAAATGGTGCAGGGATTACAGCATAAAACAGAACAGATTAAAGGATCTCAGCATGTATACCCTAGAACATAGAAGAGAAGGGGGAGACATGACTAAAACATTCACATACCTAAAGGGCATAAACAAGGTGAAAGGGTCATGATATGAGGTTAGAATGAGGCCATCTAAGGGGTAATGTCAGAAGGTTCTTTTATATGGAAAGGATAGTGGATGCATGGAATGGCCTACCACAAGAGGTGGTGAAAATGAACACAGTATAGGGCTTCAAGAGGGCATGAGATAGGCACAATGGAGTAATAGAGATGGGGAGAGAGTGAACAGTCAATTGACTAAGTGTAGTCATAAACACTTTCTTCAGGCAGGGGGAAAAAGGAAGACTAGATGGGCTTGGAGGTCATTATCTGCCATCAGCTTCTATATTTCTATGTATCTATGAATCTGCCTACCTTGCCTTGACATGGACATGACATGGCCTTTGGCCCTCCCAGATTTCAAATTTCCCTTGTCTCAGCAGCCAAAAAAGTAATACTCAAACACTGGCTGGATTACTGTATGTCCAGCTACAGGGAGTGGCACAACTCCATCCCTGAAGCACTTAGAATGGAGAAAATTATTAGATCCCTCAACAACAGACTGTCTCAATTCCACAAAGGATGGAGGCCCCTGGAAACTCTTCTGCTAATGGGATGACCCACTCCCAGATCACTGGGGATAAAAAGCCTCCTCCAGTCAGCAATCTCTAGCCACCTCACTTCTGAGAGGCATAGCCAGATAGTAACTAGCTGAAAGTTGGGGCGGGGGCAAAGGTGTCATCCGCTGCTCCTACTGAAGAAAGAACAGGGAAGATTGATATTGTCTGCACCATCTAAATGATTTGTTTAAAATTTGTAATTTTCTGTTTATTGCATCCTTGAATATGTTCTCAAAAAGTATATTATACTAAAACAAAACCTTACCTCATTGATTGGCTGTGACAGTCAATCCTAGTTAACCTTCTCCACAACCTGACCATTTAAGAGAAAACCCCCACCTACACCTTACCTCATTGAGCAGCTGACTGTCAATCCTATATAACCCACTTCCTGCTCCTCTACCCCACCCCAACCTTTTCTACCTTACCTCCTGCTACAGCTGCCCCCCTCCTTCAGCCTTCTCCCCTGCCTCCTCCCCCGTACCCTACCCCACCTTCCACCACTGACAAAATTAGCTTTCTGACTGCTTATTGTGTGCCTGCTAAATATGTATCTACCTGTTTGGAAAATTATATACTGTAGCACTGCACTTACTTTGTCCATTGTTCCTTTCCTACTTTTTTGTTCTTGCACTTATCTGCCTGTTATGGAAATTCATGTACCATACCACTCCACATATTTTTTGTACCGTTGTACCTTTGCCCCACTACTACATGTTTGTGTTGGTTTGTTTTGAGGTGGAACCTTTGTAAATGTGCTTCCAGCTCAAAGGTACTTTCCAAGAATGAAATAAAAAAAAATAATAAAAGTAAGGAGAGAACAGATAGGATTTGTGCAGGGAAGAAAAGGTACAGACAACATTAGAAGACTGTTATCTTCTACTCCAGTCTGGTTGCAAGGATCAAAACAAATCAACATATATCTCCTCAAGTACAACTTCAATGAGACGCCAGGCAGGGATGTCCATTATCCCCACTCAGCTTCCCTATAGCAACTGAACCACAGCCAATTGCTATTCAACAGAGTAAGAACTTTCATGACATTATTACCACAAGGATGGAACATAGGAGAAGTTTATATGCCGATGACAACTTGATATTTACTAATAAAGGGCACTATTCATGCTGTCAATGCACTCACGTAAACCGGGCATGTTGGCATCATGCACCTGAATGCCTCAAAGTGGTGGCTGCATGGCATTCATGACATGGGTGCACAGGGGTTACACACCCAATCCCCCATCTGTGTGAACAGCAACGTGCTGAGGGTGGGTGGGGGGCATGTTGGGGGTGTGCGGGCACTATGCGGTATGCATGAACCCACCTAGTGCTGCCCATATAGGTGCAGAGCAGGGCACAGGTTATGGCAGTGGGGATCCTGTGGTAAATCACTGTGCACCCCATGGACACAGGCTGCTGGTCATTGGGAGACTGGGACAGGGATCTCCATGCTGCCTCCAACTGTTGGGCAGCTGGAGACAACAGGGGCAGCTGGAAGGGTGACTGCCCATCACTGGACAGGACCAGTGGCACTGGGATGGGATGGTGCCACACAGGTCCAGGTGCTGCAAATGACATGCACAGCCCCGGACCTATGCCTCCCTATGCAAGGGATCCACTAGAGGGCCTGATGCCTGCCCGGGACAATGACTCCTCCCCAGGCCACCCAGCACAGTACTGTGCACTGGGGGGTGGAGCCATGGACATGTGGCTGGCTTTTGTGCATGCCAATATGGGTGCACCTTTCCATGGGTGCACAGCTGTGTGGGTGGGGTACATGTTTTTTTCATGTACCTGTCCCTGAATGGTGCATAGCACCCAACATGAACAAAAACTACTCAAGTTTATAATAGATATTGACCAAGTATGATCGATTCCTCTTTATAAGGTGAACTGGCAGAAATCTGAGATCATGGAAACTATTCATCATGCAAACCCTTTCAATCCCACAGCACTTTGGAAGTCCAAAAATTTACCAAAATTAAATATTTAGGTATTAGAATAGATCAAGAGATGAAAGAACTATTCACCCTAAACATTGATCTTCTGTTAACTAAATTAAACAATGACCTGAAACGCTGGCAATCCCTCCCTCTCACATTAATCAGGAGAGTTAATATGGTAAAAATTAATATTTTACCAACATTTTTGTATCTTTTTCAGAATATCCCTATTATGTTGCAAGATAACGTCTTTCATGGGCTAGGAAGTTTTATTAAAAAAAATCTATGGAAAGGGAAAAGACCACGACTAAAGCTCACTAAACTCTATGCTGCACTGGGAGAAGGGGGTTTCCACTCCTATTGTTTAAGTTATATCACTATACAGCAAACCTAGCTGCAGCCCTTGGGAGGTTTCAAAGCACTGAACCAGACCAATTAACTCTGATGGCAACCTCCTGGTCTCCATATAAAAATATAAAATATATACTGCATGTGGGGGATAAATATAAAAAAAATCAAAACCATTTCCAGTTGCACAGCCATTCTGGTATGAATATGGCATAAAATATGGAAGAGACCCAACCTCCAACTAAAATGTTCAATACACTCACTAATTTATCTGAATAATAATTTCACTCCCTCAACAACAGACTTAACATCTAAGAAATGGTATGAAAAGGGCTTTGAGAAATAGTTCAATTCATCCAAGACAAAAAACTGCCTGGATTTTGACACCCTGAAAATTCACTAAAAGCTACACAACAATCAATTTTATAGATATCTCCAAATATGGGATTTCATAACAAAAAGTATTCTAGTTCAAGAAAATTCCCCTTTGAAAGCTCATTTGGTATGACCTAGTCCCAATAGAGAAATATCACTTATTCACAGGTGGCTTAACAACTTCAGTGGTAATGATTCTATGTGGCTGAAAAACAAATGGACAGAAACGTAAATGTGGACTTCTCTCCAGCTCAATGGGAAAAAAATCATCAATGTTAAAAGTACCAGACTTAAATCGGTTACCCCCCCCACTGTTTGAACTTAATGAACCCTCTAGTTACTAATAAATGCCCTAGATGCATTATTAATGCTGTCACTTTGGAACATATGCCCAAGATTGAATGGATTCTGGCATAAAAGACTAAACACCTTAGCAAGAGCTGTGGGTAAACCCCCTTCCGAAGCAACATTCTTGGATCATGCTAGGCCAGAGAGGCCCACTTACTTCTGAAACAATCACATCTCAAATGTTAATGCCTATCTCTATTACAACAGCTTTGAAATGCATAATCCAACTATGGAAAGAACACCCCCCCCCAATACTTCAAAATGTGGCTAAATTACATGGTGACTATCCACAGAATGGAGAAAGTTCACTATACTTCCATTAATCGGGCCAGGTCTTACAGCAGTATGTGGTCTACCCTGGTGCAAGCACTATACCATCAATACTTGGTTAATAATTTACAGTTAAGAATCGATAATGTGTAATCACTTATCAGATTCTGGCTAACATTCGAAGTAAACTTTTATAAGAATCATATTTACTGATAACCTAACAGATACATACCAGCTGTTATGTAATAATCCCAATTTTAAGTTAAGGGATGATGGGTGACTCCTGAAGGAATTCCTGAGTTGGAGGAGGAAAGAGTATGTGCTCTTCTATCCAATGGTCAGATTAGCACCAGCTATGATTTGTTGGTAAAGCTCAATTTACCACCTAAATCTGACATTGGACACATTAAGGAGCCATCTCTGCCTTGCACCTTACCCAGCTAGTTAACACCCTGACCAGAATTAACTACAGAATTGGATCAAGTACCTTACTGGATTAGATTCTGTCTAGTCACCCAGAACGAATCACAAATGTCTCTGTACTCCCTTACACTCTAAGCGACCACTCTCCTATACTTTGTAGTTGGTCCAACAAGTTCAGCAAATCTCTGCCTAAGGTTATTTTCAGTAGGTTCCTAACTCCAGGACACTTAGAACCACTCAGATCATACCTTCAAAGCCAGAATCAATCACCACTGGACTCTACCAATGACATTGACGAGGCACTTGATTTCTTCATTGACTGTTTTAATGCTGCATGTGATGTTCATGCCCCTCTAAAAAAGCAGAAAGTTAAGGGGGTGTGCAACCTTTGGATAACACCTGAACTACTGGGACTTATGAAGACTATGGACCACCTCTGGCACTGTGCCAAAGCCACAGGCAAGCAAGCAGATATTCAGGCTTATAAAAAATCCAGAAATTTTTGTACCAGAGCCATCTGTTTTGCAAAAAAATCAATACTTTAGGGAAGCACTTTCCAACTCATGGGGTGACAATAAACATTTCTGGAGCAACATAAAGGAAGTTACTGGCAAAGACCTCAAGAGTGCACCCACCATGATTAACCTTCCCAGTGGCATGGGCCACTTTAAGCGGCCCATGGTATGTTTCTTGAATGGTGGGACACTCTAAGCAGCCCAAGTGTACACTGTTTACTTTTTAACTGATTATTTTAAAGCCCATTAATCTTGATAAACAAATAATGGTTTATTAGTAACTAGACCCCTTCCCCTGTCTGCTGTTAAAATTTTAACTATGTAGCTTAATGCATGATAAAGTACTGACAATTTAAAAATGAGCAACCTTTTTTTTTTGCTAAGCAGAATGCTCACTCAGAGCACCTGAAACAGCGCCTTTGTGATGCTTGGAATGATTCTCAGCTCAGAACAGAGAAATCCACTCTGAGCTAAGAGACATGCCTTCTCTCTAATAAGGATAGACATTTTACTTTACCTTTTATGTGTACTGTGAGTTATAGGAATATAAATTTCTTTTTATACTGTTTATTTTAATTTGATATAAAACAAAACACACCATTTTGCTTTCCAATTGATGTATCATTTCATACCTCAGCTTTCTCTGTGCTAAACACTGCAGTTCATTCTAGCTTGTGGGACCCAAAGCTCTGTCTGCCAGTTTCTCACTTGAGTTTTGATACAAAATTACAATTTCAAATCTGCTCAGCATAAGAAATAGCTCAGCCTCTTTCACAGTTGAATTTCGATACAAAATAGTTTTAGATCAGTTGAGCACCTGTGTACAAGCACATACTTTTTACTGTGCTGTTGATAACTGGACCCAAGGATTTACTTGGCAATGAGGAACTTTTTGAAAGCAGGTTCACTAAAACTAATGTGGTGTTTTTGTGTGTGATTGTATTAGAACTTCAAAGCAAAGCTCTTGTCATGATTGATATATCATATTTAATTTCCCCATTATTTATTTATTTATTTGCTGTTTTGGTTATTCATTCTTTATGAACAGACTTGAAATTCAGTGTCTAGGCATGGTTTGTCAATTTTGTTCTGCTAATGATCATCATCTCCTAGCAAGAAATTGATCTGATTTTGTTTTTTGTTCTGAATGGTAAGAGGAGGGGACTGAGTTTTATTTTGTTTATGCTATCAATTTTTTTCTATCATTTAGCAAAGCTGTTCTAATTGTTACCCCCCCGCTTCCTGTTTACATTTCTTGATGCTGACTGTAGTGTGAGTAAATGAGAGGTGAAGGAAGGAGTGAAGACTAGGCCACCGATCTTGCTTCATTTCATGTAAACATGAATGCTTTATTGAGGATATCAAGTTGTATTTTTCTTCATTATGATGGTTTTCTTTAGGGGTACTTTTTTGAAAGGCTGAAAAAACAACTGAGGATGTCATGTCCAGGCAGTTACAGTAAGTGCCTTCATGGCTATTTGCATATAACTTGCATTTGATCGTGGTGGTACAGTATACATAAATATTTTTTTTCCCCATTTGTGCTTGACTGTTGCCTGATTGCAACTTTTGGACCATGCACAATTGAAAGGCTCAGCACAAACCTTTGGGCTGCAGTTTGTGCTTTTTTTGTGAATCCTGCCCCAGGGCTTTTACTGATTTTAAAGTGCAAGCCTGTTTTTCCTAGAATTTTTCTGCCCAGAACTCTGGGACCAACAGAACTTGGCCTAAAAACAGAAGTCTCTAGAACTTGGAACGTTTTAAGATTTAGTACCAAAAAAACACCTCCACTACAAAAATGGTTTGAAGGGGTTTAAATGCAAACTGTACATTAATTTTATTTATTAAAAATGTGGTCACCAGTATAGGCACAGAAAGCCTGGACTAATTTAAGGTGTATCCGTGGGTGGGGTGTGTCAGGGAATCCTTCAAGGGGTACAACAGGGAGTGAAACAGTAATAACAAAGTGATAGAAGTAGTAAGGTAAACTTGTACTGTAAAATCATACAAGTAAGGAATTTTGAAGAAGTACAAAAACAGTGGTTATGGTGTAAATAAGCATGTGATCAGGAATGTCATGCCAAGAACATTTCTAGAAACGTGGCACATGTTAACCTTGGGCCTAAATGCAAAAGCTTACCATAGGCCAGAGGGAAATTGGGGGGGCAACTGCATTAGAGTGGCCAATGGAGCTGGGCTAGGGTGAATCCAGAACAGGGTCCCACCCCAGGCTACAAGGGCTGAGGTCATCTTTGGGAGGCTGGTAAGGTGTACTGGTTGTGGGTTGTCCATGCTACTGGATATACAGTAGTCTGGAAAATGGGGGGATGCATGGTATGTAGGCAAATTGCACAGCTAAGGGAGGAGGTGGGATTGCTGAGGTTCCCACTAAGATGGGAAAGGGAGAAGAGTAGCAGAGAGGACAGGAGGGGTCCTGCAGAAGGAGCTATTACAGCTAGCTGGGCTAGGTGCAGTTAAAAGGTGGGCTGCAGAGGGCAAGGAGCAAACATGGGCACAGGAAGGAAAAGATGGGATGGGGTATGGAGGAAAATAGAGGAGCACAAAAGTAAGGAGGGGATGTAGGGGAATGCTCCAGAGGGGATACAGGAATCCCAGATAGTGGCAGAAAAGGGAACAAGAGTAACCAGGGGGATGGCAGGTGATAAAGTATAAGAGTCCAAAGCCTGCACAGAGGACAAGGGAGAAGAGAGCTATGGGAGGACCATCTGCCAGAGAGATACAGGTAGTCGGCCTATAATAAAAAAATTGATTTGCCCCACTGGAGGCACAAAATGTGAGGGAAGAGCAGGAAAATGAAGTTGAAAGAGAGCACGTGGGAAATAGGAGAGACAGACACAAATGAAGTCTCAGAAAAATTGGAAAAGGGGGATGCCCAGTCAGGTAAGAACAATGGGAAAGCCCAAAAAGAGGTGGGGCAGTGTGCTTGGGTCCAGAGTTGCAAAAGCTAGATGGGGCAGGGAGGGGTGAGGGCCCCCAGGAAAACTCAGTCAGGGCACAGGCAGGGGCAGAAAGACATTGAGGAGAAAAGTTCACAGATAGAGAGGCGGAGGTGGGAAGCATGGTAGAAAGCTCCTGTGGGAGTCACAAAGCTGGGGGGTGCAGAATAAAGACAGTACTTTGGGAGGTGACATGCGAAAAAGGGGTATTGAAAATAGGGTAGTAAATAGGATACAGGGGGTTGGGGTAAGATGGAAGGGAGATGTAACCAAAAGGAGATGGAGAGCAGGGTTCTACTGGTTGGGGAACTCTATAATAAAATTCATTGGTTGGGGGGCAGGGGGGAGAAAAGCACATTGTGGGTGGATTGTCGGCCTGGCATGATGGCAGCTAAGGTCATTCACTATATCCTCTCAAGGGGGAAGCAACAGGATGAGAAAATGCACCTGCTGTTCTACCTGAAAATGAATGACCTGGCGAGAAATTGCCTGATGGATGTACAGGCAAGATTCAGAGCTCTTGCTAGATACTGTAAGGGATTAAATTAGTGACTTTTTTCAGAGGCACTACCATTACAAAGGGCAAGCACTGATAGGCAGATGAGGATAAGGGAGTTCAATAAGTGGCTGGTGGGGTGGGTTGAGAAAATGGAGTAAGGGTTAGGAACTGGGGCTCTATGTGGGGGGGGACAAGAGCTTGTTTGTACCAGACAGACTGCACCTGAATATGGAGGGAGTGGCAGTACTAAAAAGCAAACTAGAAGAATTAATAGCAGATACCTACAATTTAAACTAGGTTGGGGGGAATCTGCTCCACAAGGAAGAAAGTTTGGGGTGCTACAAGCCCCCCAGGATAGCACTACATTGTTGGGCAAGTGGGAGACAAGTGAAGGGGAACAATGGAGATGGCTGGAGGAAGGGATTAGCAGCAAACTCTAGATGTTTGGGAAATGAGTGTGAACCTGGAGGCCATCATGAGGGATGAGGGACTAGATCTAATTGCAATGAGTAAGACTTGGTGAACAGAGCATCACACCTGGGAAATAACCATTCCAGGATACAGACTGCTGAGAAGGAACAGGGAGGGCAAGGGGGCATTTGCCTTATACATCAGGGAAATCATTAGTGTAATTGAAGGGCAGGAGGGGAAAGTGGAGACTGAGCTGCTGTGGTAACACTAGTTAGGAAGAGGGATGAATCCCTGTGGCTGGGGGTGGAATACAGGCCTCCTGCACAAGGGGAGGAGGAGGATAACAAATGGCTAACTCAGGCAATCATGAGGCTGGCCCAGAAAGGAGAACTGCTACTGGTGGGTGACCTGAACCTCCTAGATGTTAACTGCAAAATCCCAGACGCAGCATCTGCAAGGAGCAGAGATGTATTAGACGAGCTGCAGGGGGTATTCCTTTAACAGCTGGTCAGGGAGCCAATGATGGGAAGCAACTTCTTAGATGTAGTCCTGACTAATGGGGAGAGTGTGGAGAAGGTGCAGGTGGGAGAAGTCTCAGGCACCAGCGACCACAGCACAGCATAGTTCAGGGTCAGGGAAGGGAGGGAGACAAGTAAAACCAGTACGTCAGTCATGAACTTCAGACACATGAACTTTGGTAAGATGACTAAGATAGAGAAAATATGGAAGGTAAGGTTAATATAGAAACAGTGGAGAAATTATGAAAAGCTATCAGGGGAGGGGTTCAGGAAGCAGTGGAAATGTGCATAAAAAAGGTCAGGAAGAGCAAGAGGAGGGGAGGAGACCACTCTGGTCCACTAGGGAGGTGGTGGGGGCAGTCAAGGAAAGGAGGAGGGCTTTCAGAAAATTTAAGAGGACACTCTGAGAGGAAGATAGGGAGGAGTACAGGAAGAAGAGGAGTTTGGCAATGAGGGAGATCAGAAGGGCAAAAGCAGCTACTGAGGAGAAAATAGCTAAAAACAGTAAGAGGGTGATAACATATTTTTCAGATACATGAGGGAGAGGAGAAGGGCTGAGCAGGGTATTGCTAGACTGAGGAAGAAGGGATAAGCTTGGAGCATGACTATGTAAAAGCAGATGCATTAAATAAGTACTTTATCCCAGTATTTATGGAGGAAGAGGAAGGCAGGGCCCCGGAGCTAAAGTCTAAGGGGAGGGAGGGTGGACAAATGAGTGAATCAGAGCCTGTTCACTGTGGATAGGGTCAGGGCTGAGCTAGATAGAGTAAGGGTGGACAAGGCGATGGAGCCTGACAGGTTGCACCCCAGAGTGATCAGGGAATTGAGGCACAAGCTCACTGCACCCATCACAAGGCTCTTCAACCTGTCCCTGGATATAGGGAGGGTGCCGGAGGACTGGAGAAAGGTGAACATGGTGTCCTTGCACAAGGGAGGTAGCAGGGAGCTGAAGGAGAACTACTGCCTAGTCAGTCTCATGGCTGTGGTGGGGAAGGTAATGGAGGCATTAATCAAGAAGAGGGTGGTGGATTACCTGGGAGGAGTGTGGTGTGCAGGACAGCAGACAGGATGGCTTCACCAAGGTGAAATCATGCAAGACCAACCTAACTGAGTTCTTTGATTGGATGACTCAGATAATTGACTGGGAGGGGGCAGTGGACATAGTTTATTTGGCTTCAGAAAGGCTTTTGACACCATCCCCCACAGGAGGTTGGTGAGCAAGATGGAAAGCATGGGGTTGGGAGGGAAAATAGCAACCTGGGTGGAGGCATGGCTAGCAGGGAGAACTCAGAGAGTGTTACTAATTGGGGTGAACCCCGAGATGGCAAGGACAAGGAGTGGGGTGCCACAGGGTTCAGTTTTGGGTCTGCTTCTCTTCAACATCTACATCAGTTATATTGCAAAAGTTTAAGAGGGAGGGTGTGCCTATTTGCCGATGATATAAAAATCTGTAATAGGGTGGACACTCAGGATGGGTGGAGGACATGAGGAAGGACCTTTAGATGCTCGAGGAGTGGGAAGTGTCAGCTAAAATTTAATGCCAAGAAATGTGCTGTGATGTACCTAGGGAGTAAAAAACATTCATGAAGGGTACACGCTGGGTGGGGAGGAAATCAAAAAAATCAGAACAGGAAAGGGATCTGGGGATCATAGTCCCCTGAAACCTTAAGGTAGGGTTCCAATGTAGCAGGGCAAAGGGAAGGGCAATGGAATGTTGGCATGCATAGGCAGGGACATTACTAGCAGAAGGAGGGAGGTAATAATGCACCTCTACAAAGCTATAGTGAGGCTGCAACTAGAGTACAGGGCTAAGTTCTGGAGACCACATCTCCACAAGGATGTAGAAGCAATGGAGAGGGTTCAGAGAAGGGCAACAAAAATGGTGCAGGGTATGCAGGGGAAGACATACAAGCAGAGGTATAAGGAGCTGAATCTGTACACGCTGGAAACAAGGAGGGAAAGGGGTGACATGAGTAATATATTTGGATATGTAAAGTGGTTAAATAAAGTAGGAGAAGGGGTCTGCTAAAGAGGAAGAAGGGAGCCAGAACAAGAGGGCACAGCCTCAGACTACAAGGAAATAGATTCAGGGGCAATGTGAGGGGGGTGCTTCTTCACAGAGAAGGTGGTGGTGTCTTGGAACAGACTGCCAGACAGAGTGGTGGGAGCTAAAACAGTGGTGGAATTTAAGAGGGCAAGGGACAGGCATGTAGGGCTGAGTATTGTGGTGGAGGGCAGGGGCAGGTGGGGAGGAGTGGTATATGAAAGGGGAGGGATGGGAAGACTTGATGGGCTGGAAGAGTCCCTTTCTGCCATCAAGCTTCTATGCTTCTATGATTCTATGATAGGCACAGTGAGTCAAGGCTGGTTTACAGGTGCATCTGTGTGAGGGGGGAACTGAAGCCTTCAAGGGGTACAACAGGAAGTGAAACAGTAATAAGAAAGCGACAGCAATAGGAGCATAAACATGTACAGTAAAATCATACAAATGTAACCCCTAGGTGGCGCTACCCCAAAGGCTACTACCCATGCCTGCTTGGCTAGTTGCAGGTTAAGGAACCTGGGTACTGAAATGGGCACCTCCACCGGGAGGTCGGAGTTGTTAGTGGTCAAGCTAACCTGGGTACAGCCCCCCAGGACACTGTAACCCCCCCTTCCCTTCTAGTGGCCTGAACAATATACAATAATCAGTTTTGCAATGACCCTTATTCTCCATGCAATTACCCACACAGTTTGCACTTACCACCAGGGCTGGTTCCACCAGTTTGACCCTGGAGACCCCTTGTAAAACAAGGTTAGGCACAGCAAACAACTACAGTACAGTGCTTTTGGTACAAACTGGAACCACAGTCAGGTTAAATACAAACTGAATTAGATCTGATTTATTAAGGGGGCTTGAACAGGAAAGGGGCATAATCAGGTTGATTGGCTTAAGGGATAGATTGATCAGACAGTCATGCATTAACTTCAAAGTCCCTACACAGTCACACACTCTGGGTACCCAGGTGGGAGTAAGGTGGGCTAGCCAGAAACATTGCCCGGGGTAGGCCATCTCTCTCTCTCTCTCTCTCTCTCTCTCTCTCTCTCTCTCTCTCTCTCTCTCTCCCTCTCAGGGATGGCAGGCAAGCCAAAATCAATCCTTCCACAGTTCTCCTGCACGAACTATGCAGAAACTGCTGCTCGACCAACTCGAGCTATTCACCCTTTCACTTCCCAACTCAGACTGACTGACTGCAGCAGTTAGGAATTTCCCTTCAGTCCAAAAGGTTCTGATTGGCCCATTCTGGCAGTCCTGGACCAAGATGTTGGTGATAAACAGAACTGTCCATGCTGCAAAAAAAGGCAGGTGAGACAAACTACATCACTGTTCTAATAGAAAATCAGCAAATAAGTACAGCCTCTGACAGAGCTACCTCTGCACAAATAGCGATGGCAGAATGGAGAGATTATCTGGCAGCCCAGGCGGGACTTGAGCATAGAAACACTCAGCCCCCTCCCAGAGTAAATAGGCACCATGTTATTAGCAGCTGTTAAAGGGACAGAACACAGAGGCATTAAGGCGCTCTCACACAATCACTTTTAGAATACTAAGACACAGGATACCAGCCTGGCAGTGGGCATTTGGCATACCCATGGAAGACTTTCAGGATCCCACATTTATAGGGGCTTACAAAAATAAGGAATTTTGAAGAAATATAAAACATTGGTTATGGTCTAAACAAGAATGTGATCAGGAATGTCATGCTAAGAAGATTTCTAGAAATGTGGCACACAAAATATGAATCTGTTGGATACTACTGTATGTCATGGTGTTATTGTGTCTGGTGGTGTGACAGTATGTATGGTGTGGAGTGGTGTGACAAAGTGCATGGGAGTATGGGGTCATGAGATATGTCAGCATGCATGTTGGTATAGAGTGGTGTGACAATGTGTATGGGTGTATGAGGTGTTGCTGTGTGTGTCACAATACATGGGTGCATAATGTCTGTGTGTCAGAGTTCATGGTGGTATGTTGATGGGTGGTGTGATAGCATGTAAGGTGTCGAGTGGTGTGAGACAGCATGGGGGTATGGGTTCATGATGTATCTTAGTGTGCATTTCGGTATGGTGCCAGGTTGTGTGGCAGTGCATCGAGGTTTGTGGTTGTGAGCTTGTCAGCGTGCATGGTGGTATGATGTTGCCTGATGTGACAGCATGCGTTGGCTATGGTGTTGGGTGCTGCAACAGACTGCATGGGAGTATGGGGTTGTGAGGTGCATCAAAGAGTAGCGATATGCAAAATTGTAAAATTTCATCTAGTGAAATATTTTGCGTAATTTAATTACTGCATTACGCAAAATCTTTCGCCTAGATGAAACTTAATTTCACCTCTGATTTTGCTTTCGCATAATGTTATGTTTCACCCAATTTTGCTTTCACATATAACTTTGAGTTGAAGCCACTCACACAAGGTATTTGAATTCCAAAAAAATTACACACTAGTCTATGCACAAGGCCCAGGTGGCCAACAGCCTTTGGCAGGAGCCGGCATTTCATTTGCAAACTCAGTATAAAGGGGATGCAACTGCACTACTCTTCATTATGTTGTTAAAAGGAATCTTTTTTATTTAGTTGTTTAACCAGGTATAGCACACTAAGCTGAAAGCTTTTTTACAGGAGCGACCTGAGAGCACAAGGAGATTGAGTGAATTGTTCAGGGTCACACAGTATGCAAGTGGGATTCAAACCCAGGCCTGGTCTGCTGGATATCACCAAATTTGCAGCTCAGAGCCTTAGACCACTGCGCTATACTGCCTCCTTCTAGTAGGTGTAACCAGCTCTATGAAGTAACACACACCACAAATAATAAGGGAATAAGGTGTTTATTAGGGGAGGGGTACACGGACATGGTACAGAATAAGTAAGAATAAATAGGATCAGGAGGACAAGGGTAATACAGCAATGAGCAGGGAGAACTAAGAGAGAGAGAACAAGAAAAGGGACTGAATTCTATAGGGAGCATAAGACAGTAACAAACAACAGCATCAGTGATCAATAAAATTATTTTACTTACAAAATAAAGAAACAAGAGGACTTAAATAATGGATGTAGATTAAACAGGACAGAATAGTGTTTTTTTGTTTTTATTTTTTATGGGGGGACAAAGAACATAATGTAAGATAGAAAAATAAAAACAAAAAAGACAAATTAATTTGTGCTGCCACATTAAGTGCCAGTGGGGGCACCATGGAACTCTGACAGGATTCACATGATTTTGTCAACATCACACCATAGTTTGGAAATCTCCCCCTGGGCATCAATAAATTCCTATCTGAAATTGTTTAACTCTTGTTGGACATGCTGGACTTCAGACAGGACAGCGGATATGTCCTCATGTGTCACTGGCACTGCTGGCAAGGTGGGGGCTGCCTATGCTGCTGGCTTTGGACAGGAAGGGCCCTGGAGGGGTCTTGATGTTATTGACTGCTGCTGTTTTTTGGTATGGCGAGCACAGTGAGGACGTTTAACTGATCCAGCCATGCCTCCCTCATGTGCTCCCCCTTCAGTGCTTACACCCACACTGCTCCCCACAGCTGCACTTGATGATGCTGCCACCTCCCACAATTTGAGGTACCATTGCGGCAGGTGGTGGTGGACCATGTGGCTATGCTGGTCAATTGTCCCAAAGTGGGATCCACACTTTCCTCGATGCACTTCCTGCCTGCATAGATTGCAGGTGACCACCGGGTCACCAACTGATATTAAGTAGAAACAATTCCAGAAAGGAGAACTTTGGGGATGACTGAGCCATGGGGGCGTGCTGCAGATAATGTCTCAAGCACTGACTCCTCTGGCTGCTTGGGAGGGGGCACAGTCTCCTGCTACCTGGGTGGAGGAACAGTATCCTCCTGGTGCTGGGAAGGGGGCACTGTCTCCAACTGCTGCTGGTGAGGGGGCACAGTTTGCTGCTGGGTGCTGGTGCTGGAGCAAAAGCCCTGCATTTCATTTGAGGTGGTTAGCTGAAACGCACATACAGGTGCCCCACTGTCTTCACCCGTCTCCATTATGTCCACAATCCACAAACACCACCAATTCAAATAAACAAACAAACAAAAGAAACAGAGACTCAGAGACAGCCGGGGGGGGGATCACACACACATAAACACAATCACAAGGTACTAAAATAAGAACTATGACAAAGACAGACAAAAAAAGTTAGAAAAAATAGCACAAAATAAGCAATTTAGGTGTAAAAGTGCACTCAGCAGTCACAGGGAGTATAAATGCTGCCTGTTTCCTCAAGATACATAGTACCAGAAATGAACCACTCACTTACTGCCTGTTTAGACTCAACCATTTGACCACCAGCAAAGTGAAATGCCCAGTTTCACCTAATGTTGCCTCAGATGTGCAGGTGAAATTGGCAGTGAAATTTCTCCTGTGAAATTTTGCCAAAAGGCCATAATTTCACATAATGTTTCACTAGCTGAATTTGGTGATTTCACCATAATTTCACCGTAAAATAAAATTTCACTGCATCTCTATCAGAGAGCATGTGGGTATGGTGTCAGCTGGCTTGACGGTGTGCATGTGGTATAGTGTCACTGTGTGTCAGCATACATAGAGGTATAGTGCAGAGCTGTGTGGCAGCGTGCATGAAGTATGGTTTTGGGTGGAGTAACAGCATGCACGGGGGTATGGGGTTGTGAGGTGTGTCAATGTGCTTGGGAGTTTGGTAATGCTGTGTATGTCATAGTGCACTGGGGTATGATGTTGGCTAGTGTATCAGACTGCACAGTGGTATGGTTCTATGTGGTGTGATAGCGTGTATGGTGCATAGTGTCGAGTGGAGTGTGTGGCCCTGTCCACACTACAACATGGTGTGCTGTAGCATTCTCAAAAACGTTACTGCCCTTACCGTTACGATGCATCCATACTGTGACAGTGAAGTTCTGGAAACATTATGAGCTGGTGCTATTGTGTCCACATTTATGAAAATTATCCAGGTTTGCTATTGGTTTTAAGAATGGTATTTCACATTCCGCGGTATTCTGGTAGCAAGGAGAACCATTTCACAAGCCAGACGAGCATCCGCACTGGTAAGCAAACCATTACTAGCTGTGTAACGGTTCTCATTCCGATCTCAAGACTACTTCCTAACAGGTCTTGAGATTGGATCCAAATAATGGTAGCGGTAACATTACAGATGTGGACGTGAACCATTTTAACAAAGCCCTGTAACAGTTTAGCCACTCTGTAATGTTACTGAGAAGGCAATGAGGACAGGGCCACAGTGTACATGGGGCTGTGGGTTTGTATTGTCTCTCAGTGTGCATAGCGGTATGGTGTTGCAGTGTGTGTCACATTGCATGAAGGTATTATGTTGGTTCGTGAGTAAGAGTGCATGGTGGTATGAACCTGGGTGGGATGACAGCATGCATTGTCAGAATGCATGAGTATGGTGTCAGTTGATGTGACAAAGTGCATGGGGGTATGGGATCTTTAGGTGTGTCAGCATGCTTGACTAGTATCATGTTTGTTTGTGTGCAATGTGCATAGAGTGTGATGTCAGGTACTGTGTCAGATTGCATAGTGGTGTGGGGTTGTGAGATGTGTCAAAATGCATGGTAGTATGTGCGGGATGTTGTGACAGCATGCATGAGGTATGGTGTTGGGTGGTGTGACAGCATGCATGGGGTATGGAGTTGAGTGGTGCAGCAGCACGAATATGGGTATGTGTTGTGAGGTGTATCAACATGCATGGAAGTATAATGTTGGTTTGTGTTACAGTGTTCATGGTGGTATGGTGTCAGGTGGTGTGAAAGCATGTATGGTGTAGAGTGGTGTGACAGAGTGCATGGGGTATGGTGTCGGATTATGTGTTAGAGTGCAAATGAGGTATATTGAGTGGTGTGATAGTGTGCGTGCAGTATTCTGTTAGTTGGTATGCCAGCGTGCATAGGGGTATGAAGTCATGAGGAGTATCAGCATGCATAATGGAATGATGCTCATTGCTCTGACAGCATGCATGGTGAATGGTGTATGGTGTCGGGTGTGTGTCAGATTACATGGGGTTATGGGGTCATGATGTGCGTCAGAGGATGTGTGTTTATGGTGTTGGTTAGTGCAACAGCGTGCATGCAGTATGGTGTTTTTCAGTGTGTCAGAGTGCATGGGTGTATGGTGTCAGCTGGTCTAACAGCATGAATGGGGTATAGTGGTGGGTTGTGTGCCAGCAGTCATAGGGTATGGTGTCAGGTGTTGTGACACAGTGCATAGTGGAATGGGGTGGAGAGGTATGTCAGCTTGCAAGACAGTATGATGTTGGTTTGTGTGACAGCATGCATGGTGGTATAGGTTTGGATGCTTGGTCACACTGCATGGGCTGTGGGGCTGTGAAGTATGTCAGAGTGCATGGTAGTATGTTGTTGGGTGGTGTACCAGCATGCAGGGGGTAAAGGGTAATTAGGTGCATCAACATACATTACTGTGTAGTGTCGCTGTGAATGTCATAGTGCATGGAGATATGATTTTGGTTTGTTTACAAGAGTGCATGGTGGTATGGTGTTGGGTGGTGTGGCAGCATGTATTGTGTCGAGTGATGTGACAGAGTGCATGGGAGTATGGTGTTAGTTTGTGTGTCAGAGTGCATGATGGTACGATATTCAGTGGTGTGATAGCATGCATGCCGTATGGGGTCAGGTGTTGTGACAGCATGCATGGGGTATGGTTCACCCCTGAGATGTGCTGGAAGTGGTGCTGCTCAAATATAACCCAATAATTGGGGATTGAAGTGCCACTGCCAATACACCAGAGGGTAAGGTGCTGTAGTGCTGCTGCCATCACACCCGAGGGGGATGTGATGCTGTTACATTCACCCGTGGTAAGTGCTGGGAGTGGTGCTGCTGCCATCAAACCCAATATGTGGGGATTGTAGTGCTGCTGCCAATACACTAGAGGGGAAGGTTCTATAGTGCTGCTGCCATCACACCTGATGGGGGGAGGGGGGCTGTGATGATGATACCTTCATCCATGAGAGGAGCTGGGGATTGCAATGTATGTGCCAATACACCAGAGGGGAAGGTGCTGTAGTGCTGCTGCCATCACTCCTGGGGGGATGCTGTAAAGCTGCTACCTTCAGCCTGAGAGGTGGGGGAAGTGGTGTTGCTGCCATCAAACCCAATATGTGGGGATTGCAGTGCTGCTGCCAATACACCAGAGAGTAGATACTGTAGTGCTGTTGCCATCACATACAATGGGGGTGGGAGGGGATCTATGATGATGTTACCTTCACCCATGAGAGGAGCTAGGGATTGCAATGCATGTGCCAATACATCAGAGGGGAAGGTGCTGAAGTGTTGCTGCCATACACCCGGGGGGGTGTAACTCTAAATATCCTACCTTCAACCTGAGAGGTGGGGGAAGTGGTGCTGCTGCTATCAAACCCAATATGTGGGGATTACAGTGCTGCTGCAAATACACCAGAGGGCAGATGCTGTAGTGCTGCTGCCATCACACATGGAGGGGGTGCTGTGAAGCTACTACCTCCACCTCTGAGAGGTGGGGAGAGTGGTGCTGCTGCCATCAAACCCAATATGTGTGGATTGCAATGTTGCTGCTAATCCACCATTGGGGTGGATGCTGTAGTGCTGCTGCCATCACACCCGAGGGAGGAATGTGATACTGCTACCTTTACCCATGATAGGTGCTAGGAGTGGTGCTGTTGCCATCAAACCCAATATGTGGGCCCATCAAGAAAGCTGACATAGGGGCTTACCAAGGCAATGATCGAAGGAAATGTGGTTTCATTGGGGGGGGGTCTTACCAGACAAACATGACAACAATTCTTTGATTAAATAACCAAGTAAGTGGATAAGGGGGAGCACTTGATGTGGCCCACCTGGATTTCAGAAAGACCTTCAATGCTATTCCACGCTGAAGGCTGGTGAGCAAGCTGAGAATCCTAGCAGTAGGCCTTAAAATAATAAGATTGGTAGGCATCTTGCCAGGCAATAGGAATTAGAGGGCGATGGTAAATGGTGTCCACTCTGGATAAAGTAATGTGACCAGTGGGGTGCCAAAAGGGTCAGTACCAGGATCAGTCCTCTTCAATGCTCTAATTATCTATATTGCAGAAGAACTGGAAGGGAAGGAATGCCTATCCACAGATAACACAAAAATCTACAACAGGGTTAACACATGGGGGGTTGTAAAGAATGATAATGTAAAAAAGCTGAAAGAATAGTCACAAGGTTGGCTGCTGGGTTTCAAAGCAATAAAGTGCAAAATGATGCACTTGGGGCTCAGAAACCCAATGCAACATTCCAAATGGGGAGGCAAAGTAGTAGCAGTCACAAAATAAGAAACTGACCTGGTGATAATCATTACTGATGACCTAAAGACAGCTAAATAGTGTGACAAGGCAGTGGGACAGTCCAAAATCACACATGCCCCCACAGTGCAAAGCATCATGGGCTGCATATGCAAATCACCACAAAATGTTATGCTGGTCCAACTTTAAGCAGAATTGCATGGTGCCAAAAGGCTTCTCACACAGTTTGCAAACGGTGCTAACAGAAGACATAGACACGTGTTGCGTCCTACCAGTACTCATCAGTATGCCTCGTCTGTTTGACACCCCAGTGGAATGGACCAGCTACCCTTAAGGCAGTGTGCCTTGGATATATTGTGGTGAACCCATTAAAATAAAAAACTATTTAAAAGACAAAGAACTTCTATGCGCAAACACTGAGGCAAGGGTTACCCCAAAGTGCATTTGGCTGGGAAGCCAAGTTTCAAGAAAATACAAAATCACACATGCCCCCACAGTGCAAAGCATCATGGGCTGCATATGCAAATCACCACAGAATGTTATTCTGGTCCAACTTTAAGCAGAAAGGGGGAAAGTCTACCAGGATGCTTGGATGCATAGGTATGGGAAATACCAGTGGAAAGAGGGAGGTGACAATACCCATATTTAGATCATTGGTGGTGAGACCCCACTTCGAGTTCTGTGTACAGTTCTGGAGATCCCAACTCTGAAAGAACATTGACGGGGTGGAAATGGTACAGAGGAGGGCAACCAAAATGGTGAAGGGCCTGCACCAGAAGCCCTATGAAGTAGCCAAATATGTACTTCCTAGAAGGAAGGAGTAAAGAAGGAGACATGATTGAAAGATTCAAATACCATACAGGTATAAACAAGGTACAGGGAGAGAGCATCTTCAGTGTGGAAAAGCTGGCAGTTTGCCTCCAGGGCCTCAATTTTAAAGAATTGTGTGCACATACTCCCTGGAAGAGAGGAGGGAGGGGTGTTATTTTGGAGAACCTTAAATATCTCATGGGGGTGTATAAGGTACATGAAGGGAGCATTTTTAAGAAAAGAAGGAGTACAGGTACATCATGGCATGTAATGACACTAGAGGGGAATGTTTAGGAGGGATATGGGTGTAACCCCCCTACAAATGGGGTTTTCCAAAAAGTCTTCCTTGGACTTGCCTAAATGCACACTGCCAGGCTGGTGTTCTGTGTCCTAGCAATTTAAAAGTGTTAGCATGTGAGTGCCCTGTTAACCTCCATGCCTGTCTCTTTAAGAGTTGCCTGTTTTGTGGTATAAAATTAATTTGGGTAGGGGCCAAGTAGTGTCAGGCTCTAGTCCCACCTGGGCTGCAGTGTTGTCACTCCATTCTGCCATCACTATTTGCACAGAAGGAGCCCTGGTAGGAACTGTGACTGTTTACGGTTTATCTGTTTTGATAATAATATTGCAGTTTGTCTAACTTGCCTTCCTTTGCAGCCTGGACATTTCAGTATTGCACCACCATCTTGGTTCTAGACTGCCTATTGGGACCAGTCAGTACCTTTGGGGACCTAAAATGGTGTCTGTCACCAAGGGTCTTGGGGAATTTCTCTAGGAATTGTATTTTTTTGCACTTTGTCACCTAAATGAACCTGGAGGAGCTCTAACTGTGACAGACAGATGGATCAGCCAACTGAACCTTTTGGATTTCTAAGGATGTCCCGGTGCTGCCTGCAGCAGAAGTCAGTCTGGAGAGTGAACAGCTCGAGTGATTTGAGCAGGGCTCCTGTGTAGTTTCTGCATGAGATTGGTGAAAAGGCTGAATTTGGCCTGTTTGCCTGCTGTCCTTCGAGAGGGAGCATTTGAAGAAACCAGATTATATCTGAAACTGAGTGTGACAAAGCCACTGAATTGTGACCAGACTTGAACCTGAAGAAGATCGAAGATTTGCTGTATGCGATTGGACTGTCAGGACATTCATTCACCACAGAACTCCCAGTTTTGCTCAGAGACACTGATACTGCTGCCAGACTGCTATCCACTTTGTGGTATTTACTATATTGTAAATGTGCTGTATGCTGTAAGTGGTTCGCAGTTTGGTTCCCCACTATTTAATTGTGCCACGCTTGCTGGAAGCTGCATCCAACCTTCAAGGACTGATATCCAAACTGTTCTACCTGGCCTGGGCCTTGCCACACTGGCCCAGCCAGCTACTTCAGGGGCAGAGAATACCATCGACGAGAGACTCGCCCGGGGATCAGACCCCTGCTCAACATCTCGAACAGAAACAACACCTCGGTGAATCGTGTGGGCCTTGCTTCTCATGGCATACCAGTTGTCAACCTGCAGTCTCCATTTCTTCCCTACTGTGTCTCGTGTGGGTAGCATGAGTAACAATCAGGGTAGCTCCCTGCAACATCAGCTAAATCACAAGTGTTGCCATCTGATAGCATTGCTTTTTTTTTTCCGTTTCACGAACTGAGCCTCCTGGCTCCGGATTATAAATTGTGTGTGGTTGTGCATGCCTTTTCTTTTCATCACAGGGTCCCAACCAGCTTCAACACCAGCCTACCCTGGGCAATGTTCCAGGCTAGCCCAACTTACTTCCAACTGGGTACCCAGAGCATATGACTGTGCAGGGACTAAAAGTGCATGCATAATTGCCTGACTAGATCAGTTTTAGAATCAATCCATCTAATTATGCCCCTCCATTGTTCAATTCCCTTGAACAAATCAGATCTAACTCTTTTTGCATTTAATCTGACTGTGGTTCCAGTTTGTAGCAAAAGCACTGTACTGTTCTTATCTGCTGTGCCTAACCTTGTTTTAAAGGGGGTCTCCAGGGTCGAACTGTTGGAACCAGCCCTGGAGGTAAGTGCAAAGAGTGTGGGGATTTGTATGCTGAATAGGGGCTACTGTGAAAGTGTTTGTTGCATATTGTCTTGTCCACTAGAGGGGAAAGAAGGGGAGTTATGTGTCCCAGAGGGCTGGACCCAGGTTAGCCTTGCTACTAACTACCCTGTCTCCTGGGTGGAGGCACCCATTTCAGTACCCAGGCCCTGTAACCTGCAACTAGCCAAGCAGGCAGGGGTAGTAGCCCTTGGGACAGTGCCCCCTAGGGGTAACATGAGGAAGCATTTTCTTCACTGAGAGGGTGGTGGATGTATGGAACAATCTTCCAGCAGGTGTGATCAGAATAAAAATAGTGATTGGCTAAAAACATGCATGAGATATGTATAAAGGAGAACTGGTATCAAAGTGTGTGGGGGAAGGGCTGAGACCAGGTAGGTAATAGGGAGACCAAATAAGCATAGAAAAGAAGGGCAGATTCAGCATTCTTTTTCTGCCAACAAATTATATGTTTCTATGTGGATCATCTGCAGTATGCCTGTCTCCCAGCTGAGAACCGACACAATAATGTGACACCAGAAAATGCACCATTTTACTCAGATGTCCCAGGAGAGAAAACTGTAAGGAAAACAACTTGCTAGGTAGGATGATGCATGGCCCTTCACAGGCTTGGCACCACTGTCTGAGAAGGCCAGGATTGATCCTGTTTTGGGAGACTTTCTAGTCCCTCCAACCATGGTGGTATCTAGAGGTTAATTCCAGAGATGATAGGTGACTAAGTTGGGAAGGGCCGATCCAAAAGAGGGCCATCAAGAGAGCAGGAGCACCCACACAATAAAAAATTATTGGTATACAAGTGCAATAGCATTTATTGTATGAGTAGCATTATAACATATGTGAGCTTTTGGCCACTCACATTTGGTTACTAACCAAATATTGGAAACCAGGCCTCAGCCTAGTGTGTCCTTTCAGGCCAGAAAAAGATTTGTGTTTTTCAAAGAAGCTTGAATTTAGACATGCAGTTTGTATGGGCTCAGTATTCCTTTTTTGCATACGTTTTGTAGCCTTTTCTTTAATTGCTATGGTAACCCTGCTCTCCAAAATTCCAGGCTAAGAATGTTATGCTAAACATTGTATCCAATATAATGCTAGCTGGCATATGCTTCTAACTGCAAGTGTGAACTTTTTTAAACCTCTTTCTCATCATCTGATCTGAGGTGTTACTCTTCATGTGTACTGTTGAGCTGAACAAATTTCTGCTAGGAACGTT
This sequence comes from Neoceratodus forsteri, assembly GCA_016271365.2. Taxonomy (NCBI): domain Eukaryota; kingdom Metazoa; phylum Chordata; order Ceratodontiformes; family Ceratodontidae; genus Neoceratodus; species Neoceratodus forsteri. Next base: position 42,264,712 of record JADMNL010000035.1, read on the forward strand.
TTAAATCAGTGTTATACTTTTGTGTTCTCAGATAAAGCTAACAAACTTACTAATTTCAATGTATCAAAAGATGCACATACAACTAACTCCTAAGTAGTGAATAATCATGTGTGGTGCAGCATTTTTATGCACAGTTAGTTATGTCATCCAAGTTTGATTATGCATACAAATGAAATATGAAAGAAAACACTGACATAATCAAATCTTTCTCTAAGATTCCAACTGTCTGCCAAACAGCACAACTTAATATTTCCAATAAATTTGTGTTACCCCCCATGTCACCATGTCTGGGTTTATATCACTACCTGGTGACTGTACAGGGACCACCTGGATGAGGATGTAGGTTTTATTCTTTCTCTGTGGTAGGGGGCTAGCCCAGATCAAATAAAAAATGGTGAAATGGCTCCTGCCAGAGAAAATAAGTGGGCCATATATTGTGTGCGGTAACACCTCCTTGGATGCAATATCTACCCACCTTCCTACACTGGACTGGACCACCTCCTAAGGTCCAATAAGACAGTTGTTACCTTCGCTGATAAACACTCCAATCAGGTTATGCAAATGTGGCACCCACACAAAAGTAAAAATTCAACAAATTAACCAGGAAGGGAGTACTGTTAACTGTTGTACCCGGGCAGGGAACGGGAGGCTGATGATGGTTGTACGCTGGCTGGCGGGAGGCTGGTGACTGTTGAACCTGGTCTGGGGTGGAGAGCAGGTGACTGCTGTAGCTGGGAAGGGAAATCAGATGAATGCTGTACCCAGGTCGGGGAGGGAGAGCTGGTGACTGTGTAGTGCCCCAGAGTCCTGGTGCCCTCCAGATAGGGGCTGCCAGGTGCTTTGAGGCTGGGGTGACAGGAAGGTGCCCCAGGGTGTAGGGTGGGCCCCTAGCCAGGTATCCCCACCCCCAAAATGAAGCATTAGCAGACCTCCATTTTAAAAATAAATAATTTTTTCCCCTGCTCATTTTCCCTGCCTGCAGCCCCCACCCCATTACCTCACTCTGGGCACCTGCTCTCGTGGGCCTGGTCATGAGGGAGTGCAGGCAGGGATGGGCTCATGAGGATTCTGAGACAGACTCCTCATCCCTTTTTGAATGGCAAGAGCTGTTCAGTGTTTGGCTGGTAAAGCAGGAGCAGAAGAGGCAGCAGCAAGTGTGAGAGGGAGCGCTAAGCCAGCCGGGGACAGTTAAAATGGAAGGGGACTTACCTGACTGTTGTACCTGGTCTGAAGATGGATGGCAGGTGACTTCTGAACTCAGGCCAGAGAGGAAGGGCTGGTGACTGCTGTACTTGGGCTGTGGGTGAGTTGCTGGTGATGGTTGTACTCAGGCCAGGGAGGGAAGGAGGGTAATAAACAGCTGTACTTGGGCCTAGAATGGAAGGACTGGTAATGGTTGTACCTGGGTCCCCCACAGCAAGTTTAAATTATACTTTTTGGAGATAAGTTCCCTCAGTCTCTGCTTTAACACCCCCCAAGCCCTGCTTACTTAACTGTAGCCTGTCCCCTGCATATAGATCTGGGTTTTCCCATGTCTTGCCCCACTCTCCCACCCAGCCATACATAGTGGACTCATACCATTCTCTTAGCCACTTGTTGAAGTCCATGATTTTGCTTTTTCTGCCCGTACTTGCCTTTCACACTAGCAGAACCTCTGAGAATGCCACTGTGCTCCCCTCTTCTCTGTATGGCTTCCACACATCTCTGAAGCTGTCCTGAACCTCCACTATCTGCTTTCCTTTCAGATCATTTGTTCCCAGGAGAACAATGATGTGTGGGCTCCCCCACCTTCTGTCCACACCTACCATTGTGGCACTGCACCCTACCTGCTGTCATGCCAGGCATGCACTCTACCCAGATGCTGCTCTTCCTGGCATCTGTATCTATAACAAACAGCTAAACATAACACCTATTAAACATTTCACATGTATTTATCCATGTAAAAAAGCAAAAGGTGTGTTTTGTTATTGTAAATTACTAGAAAGTGGATGCCATTTTGTTTTAGGTCATGTGACCCAAGGCATGATATCATTAGCCTATTCTATGGCTTGTTGTACACTTTAAAAACCCTGACAAGTATTTCTATCTATTTCCTGTCATTACATCATGGATTTAGTGAGATATAGCACATACTGTCATAGGTGGTACACCCCAGGCCCGAACTGGTCACCGCCCTGGTAGTGAGGTAAGGTACCCTATCTGAGATAAACTGAGGGTGCAGTGAAACATTCCAGATCAGAAATTATATCCAGGCACCTGTATCTATACAAAACAGCTAAACATCACACCTATTCAACATTTCACATGTATTTATTCATGTAAATAAGCAAAAAGTGTGTTTTGTTACTGTCAATGACTGTAAAGTGGCCACCATCTTGTTGTGGGTCGTGTGACCCAAGGCATCAAGTAATTTGCCCATTCTATGACTTATTTTACACCTCAACTACCCTGACAAGTATTTCTGCCTATTTTCTGCCATTACTTCATTGCTTTAGTGACATATAGCACATAGTGCCATAGGTGGTACACCAAAGGCCTTAATTGGTCACAGCCCTGGTAGTGAGGTATGGTACCCTATCTGAGATAAAAGGGGGGTGCAGGGCAATATTCCAGATCAGAAATTATATCCAAGCACCTGTAGCTATAACAAACAGCTAAACATCACACCTATTCAACATTTCACATGTATTTATCCATGTAAATAAGCAAAAGGTGTGATGTGTTACTGTAAATGACTATAAAGTGGCTGCCATCATTATTTAGATCATGTAACCCTAGGCATTAAGTCATTGGCCCATTCTAAGTCTTGTTCTACTCCTCAACTACCCTGACAAGTATTTCTGCCTATTTTCTGCCATTACTTCATTGATTTAGTGACATATAGCAAATAGTGCCATAGGTGGTACACCAAAGGCCTTAATTGGTCACAGCCCTGGTAGTGAGGTATGGCACCCTATCTGAGATAAGAAGGGGGTGCAGGGCAATATTCCAGATCAGAAATTATATCCAAGCACCTGTAGTTATAACAAACAGCTAAACATCACACCTGTTCAACATTTCACATGTATTTATCCATGTAAAAAGGCAAAAGGTGTATTTTGTTACTGTAAATGACAAGAATGTGGCTGCCATCTTGCTTTGGGTCATGTGACCATAGACATCAAGTCATTGGCCCATTCTATGTCTTGTTCTACTCCTCAAATACCCTGACAAATATTTCTGGCTATTTCCTGCCATTACTTCATTGATTTAGTGACATATAACACATAGTGCCATAGGTGGTACACTCCAGTGCTGAATTGGTCACAACCCTGGTAGTGAGGTACGGTATGCTATTTGAGATAAACTGGGGGTGCAGTGTAACATTCCAGCTCAGTAATTATATCCAGGCACCTGTATCTATAACAAACAGCTAAACATCACACCTATTTAACATTTCAGTTGTATTTATCCATTTAAATAAGCAAAAGGTGTGTTCTGTCACTGTAAATGACTATAAAGTGGCCGCCATCTTGTTTTGGGTCATGTGACCCAAGACATCAAGTCATTTGCACATTCTATGGCTTATTTTACTCCTCAACAATGATGACAAGTACTTCTGCCTATTTACTGCCATTACTTCATTGATTTAGTGACATATAGCACATAGTGCCATAGGTGGTACACCCCAGGCCTGAACTGGTCACAGCCCTGGTAGTGAGGTATGGTACTCTAGTTGAGACAAAGTAGGGGTGCAGTGTAATATTCCAGATCAGAAATTATATCTAGGCACCTGTATCTATAACAAACAGCTAAGCATCATACCTATTCAACATTTCACTTGTATTTAACATGTAAATAAGCTAAAGGTGTGTTTTATTACTGTAAATGACAAGAATGTGGCCTCCATCTTGTTTTGGGTCATGTGACCAAAGGCAGCAAGTCATTTGCCCATTCTGTGGAATATTGTACTCCTCAACTACCCTGACTAGTATTTCTGCCTATTTACTGCCATTACTTCATTGATTTAGTGACATATAGCACAATGCCATAGGTGGTACACCCCAGGCCTGAATTGGTCACAGTCCTGGTAGTGAGGCATGGTACTCTAGCTGGGATAAAATTGGGGTGTAGTGTTATATTCTAGGTCAGTAATTATATCCAGGCATCTGTATCTATAACAAATTGCTGAACATCACACCTATTCAATATTTCACATGTATTTATCCATGTAAATAAGCAAAAGGTGTGTTTTGTTACTGTAAATGACAAGAATGTGGCCGCCATCTTGTTTTCGGTCATGTGACCCTAGGTATCAAGTCATTGGCCCATTCTATGTCTTGTTCTACTCCACAACTACCCTGACAAGTATTTCTGCCTATTTCCTGACATTACTTCATTGATTTAGTGACATATAGCGCATAGTGCCATAGGTGGTACACCTCAGGGCTGAATTGGTCACAGCCCTGGTAGTGAGGTATGTATGCTATTTGAGATAAACTGGGGGTGCAGTGTAACATTACAGATTAGTAATTATATCCAGGCACCTGTGTCTATAACAAACAGCTAAACATCACACTTATTCAACATTTCACATGTATTTATCCATGTAAATAAGCAAAAGGTGTGTTTTGTCACTGTAAATGACTATAAAGTGGCTGCCATCTTGTTTTGGGTTATGTGACCCAAGGCATCAAGTCATTTGCTCATTCTATGGCTTATGTTGCTCCTCAACAACCCTGACAAGTATTTCTGCATATTTCCTGCCATTACTTTATTGATTTAGTGACATATAGCACATAGTGCCATAGGTGGTACACCCTAGGCCTGAACTGGTCACATCCCTGGTAGTGAGGTATGGTACCCTGTCTGAGATAAACTGGGTATGCAGTGTAACATTCCAGATCAAAAAAGTATATCCAGGCATCTGTATCTTCACAAATAGTTGAACATCACACCTATTCAATATTTCACACATATTTATCCACGTAAATAAGGAAAAGGTGTGTTTTGTTACTGTAAATGACAAGAATGTAGCCGCCATCTTGTTTTGGGTTATGTGACCCTAGACATCAAGCCATTGACCCATTCTATGTCTTGTTTTACTCTTCAAGCACCCTGACAAGTATCTCTGTCTGTTTCTTACCATTACTTCATGGATTTAGTGACATACAGAACACAGTGATATAGGTGGTTCTCCACATGCCTGAATTGGGCCCAACACACATATTTGAACAAAAAGCAACAATCCATGAAAAGGCATAATTTATTGTCATACTTGCATATTTTTTTTATAAAACACATATTTTGCCACTAAACCTGTATTTTGAAATTTCAGTGTTATACCCGAGCATTCGCTGGGGTTATGGTCAGTGAGCTAGTAGTATTAGAGGGTATCATGGTGGCCATCTTGGATTTGATCATGTGACAATTACATTGTTTACATACTATTAACGTATGGCTAAATTAAAAGAATAATAAGTTAGGAATTCAAAAATATATAGTTTGTTGAGGTTTTGACTCAAAAAAATACATGGAATACTTGCTCAAATCTTAATAGACCCAATTACAGGAAAATGCCTGACATTTATAATTATTCCATTGCCATTGATGGAAGCCTGACTCTTGACCCAGTGGCCATAGCCAATATTTTAAATAATGTCTTTACAGACCTCAGCAGTGTCCTCCCCCTGATGTTTTCATGATCTCTGCCCCTGCCACCCCCCCAGTCTGTGATGCTTAGGAGCAGTCTTCCCCCCTTTTTACTTCAAAGAGGTCACTAAGCATGAGGCTAGAAAGTACATATGCAAAGTACTCGGTAAAGCAAGATTCAGTGGGGACAATCTAGATCTCATATTTCTTGCCCTCAACCTTGAGGCAACTCTTACACCTCTAACCAGAATCTGAACCTTTCTCTAAGGCTTGGGCAATTCCCTCAAAAATGGAAACAGGCCCTAGTAACCATGGTGCACAAAGGTGGAGATAGGGCACAGCACACAAACTACAGGCCAATCTCCATTCTACCTCCTCTATCAAAAGCACTAGGGCATATAATTGCAGACCAGCTTGTGGAATATCTGGACAAATACAATATCCAATGTCCCCAGCAGCATGGCTTTTGTAAAGGTCATAGTACTATCATTGCACTGTTAGAATTCACTGGTTTCATACATAATGCACTTGACCAAGGCCATCTGGTAGGGGCTGGCTTTATCGACCTGCTGAAGGCCTTTGATACTGTGAACCACTCACTGCTACTTGGGCAATTATCGCTCTCAGGGGTGTCGAATGATACTGTCAGCTGGTTCAAAAGTTACTTAGAATACTGTTTGCAGCAGGTCAAGATAACCAATGTCCTCTCTGAAAGGAAGCCAGTCTGTTCTGGAGTGCCTCAGGGATCTGTTCTGGGGCCCCTTCTCTTCAGTATCTACTTGAATACCTCCCACAAGCCTGTCATGAGCAGATTCTGCTTTACACGGATGATGCCGTGATCTACTCTAGTAACCCTGACCCTAAGAGCCTCCATGATAACCTTCAACACAGTTTCTGAGAAGTGGAAAAGTGGTTCAGCACTCAAAAAGTGGTGCTAAACCATAAAAAGACCAAAGTGATGCTTTTCAACAAGGCCCAAACTCTTGTTCATCACAAACTGCATTGGCACCCCTCATGAACAGATCCACTCCTTCAAATATCTAGGGGTCACTGTTGATAGCTCAGTCACCTACTTGCAATATATTGATAATGTAGCTCAAGCTGTCAGCATAAGGATTGGCCTACTCCACAGGCACAAGCATAGCATCACTCCCGAGGCACTAAGAATAGCAATTTTCAGCGCTGTCATTATCATCATTGATTATGGGCTGGTTGTTTATGGCTCTGCCTCTGCTATATCCCTTCACAGGATCACTGCTGCTCTTAACAAAGCTTGCAGACTCCTTACTGGGGCTGCCCACCTCACACACAAGTGTGACCTATATGCTCAGACTGGGTGGCTTCAATTACTCAGCCAGATGCAATATCAAACCTGCTTACTTGCCAAGAAGGCACACCTTGGTTTGTTACCCCCTGGGGTCCAACAACTCCTTAGCCCTTGTCACAGTACTCAACATACTAGCAGCTTGGCAACTCAGGTCTTTACTGTTTCCAGATGCCGCACCACCTTAGGAATGAGGTATTTTGCTTACAGAGCCTTGCTCTGGCTCAAGTCCCTGAGTAGGGACATCTTTGCTGAGTCAAAACTCGGCCCTTTCATGCACAAACTCTGATAACATCTATTAGCAAACACTATATGTGACTGCCACCCTTAGCAGCCTTCTGTTTATTTTATCATTGTACTTATACCTTTCAGCACTTTTAACTCTCGGCACTTCATTTCTATCCTACCCTCAAGCCTTTTCCCCTCCACCTCTCACCCCTGCTTCTTCTCTGCTCACGCATCTTCAAGTTCTTCCCTTGCTTCTCCTCACCTTCCTCTTCCATCCTCCACCCATTCTCTTATCTCATGCCACCTCTTTTGCAACTTCTTCGCCTCCTCCTTCTCCCTTCATTTCTGTCCCTTATCTCTCTCCCACCCATATTACTCTCTCTCTTGGGTTTTTAACAAGGCCTACAAGGCTGCCCCCTCTCCTGACTAAACACCACCTCTTCTCCTTATACTATTAATTTGTCTTCCTCTGCCTCACTTCACCAGCAATCTCCCTTCTCTCTGCACTCACCCCATTTCCCTCCTTCCACCTCTCTATCCTGTCATCTCTCTATCCCCATTACCTCCTTTATACTTCTGCTCCTTCCCTCTCCACCTCCTGCAACTCATCTCCTTCTCCCTCTTGTTTCTCCCATCGCCCACCTTACACCCCATTACTTTCTCTCCTAGATTTTGACAAGGCCTCCCAGGCTACCCTCTCTTCTATCCCACTCTACTGTTGAGCAACATTCAGTGCTATTTTGATTGCTTTTGATGTATTAATTTTTTAAGTACTTTCTTGATATCTGCTATTTACTTATATATTGTTTACCTTGTTTTGTTTTTTGTACTACAGATGTGGAACCTTTGTAAATGAGTTGGATTGCTCAAAGGTGTTGTAATCCAAGACTCAATAAATAAATAAATATAAAATAAATCTATCTTTAAGAGCTATCAGATTCGGCACTTGCTGATCAGCTGGTTTGGTATGGCCTCCTGGTCTAACAACAACCAGGGAGACTTTCTCCATGCTTCACTCTTCAGCCTGGCAACCTCACCCAGTATCTCAAATTAAGCTTGCCTTGTTCCCCACACTTTTCCCAGATATTATGAGGCATTCCCATTATTGGTTGTCTTCTTTCCCTGCATGCACTTTTAATTGGGATCACATTTGGGCAGATCTTTATCTATACACCACTAATGACAAACTCTGTCTTACCCAGTTTTATATCATGCATAACATTTACCTTACTCCTTCCAAACTGGCTACAATGGGGAAATTAGCCTCCTAACTGTGTACCAGTTGTAGACAAGAGATTGGGTCTTTGCTTCACATCTTGTGGGATTGTCCAAAAATTAACCCTCACTGGGGAAAAAATCAGACAGAAAGTGAACCCTCTTTTGGGTCTAGAGAACCTCTTTACTCCTGAAATTTGTATTGTGGGTGACTAATCGCAGATCAAGGTTAAAGAGTGGAGATACTATACTGTATGTCTATGATCTCTTTATCAGTCAAGCTTGTGGTACTTCACCACTGGAAGGATTAACTGGGCATCTCTTACCCTGAGTGGCTTAACGAACTCCTGACTAATCTTTGCCTTGAGAAGATGTTAGCCAGCCTCTGTAGTCGGTTAGCTGGCTATACCAAGAAATGGGGTAAGCTACATACTTTGTTTTCACTTTCCTCTGGCCCATGAGTGGAGCATTGGAGTACAGCCTCAGCCTACATTTATTTTTTCCTTTCTCTCATAAATAGTTAAAAGGAATGTTTAACGTACTCTCTTGTGGTCTCTAATGGAGTGGTTAAACCATATCCTTTTTTATTTGTGCAGTGTTTTGGTTTCACTGGGTAGACCTCTACTATTGAATTATTAGGTTCTCTGTGGGAAGGGACGGGGTAAGGGGGGGTCTTTTCTTCAAGGGGATTTCTTTGTTAGCTGATTGGATAGTAATTTGGTTGATGGTATTTTTTTGTTGTTGTATAATTTGTAATGATTGTTTGTTGATGGTTCACTTTAAAGCTTTAATGAAGTATTTTACATTAAAAAAGAATCATATTTACTGCATGATACTAATATATTAAATTTTTTAATTTATTTATTTAAAAGTTTCACCACATTTCCAGATGCATCCTGGGGGAAGGGGAAAACAGTTGGAGAGAGTTCAGACAAATGTACATATATACAGTATTTGCAGTTAAGAACAAAATACAGTTATAGCAGCGAACAGTTAAGGGAGAGAGTACAGCGCATAATATAAAATATAAGCAAACAATATAGCACAGTTTACAGAATTCATATTTTGCAAAGTATTTACAGGACAATTGCAGCCTTGAAAACAGCAGGTAAACCAAGCAGGGCAAGAGGCACAAAGATAATTAAGTGACAGACAAGAGGGTGGTCAGACTGGGGAGGATGTGCCAGGGGATTAGAAACAGGTGTAGGAGATACAGAAGTGGACTTTAATGAGGGAATTGCAAACCTGAGGGGAGGGAGCAAAGTGAATAAAACAGGGGAGGGAGTTCCACAGATTGGGAAACCTGTAGGAAAAGGTAGCCTGGCCTACTGAGGTGTTCTGATGAGGAACAGATAAGGTCCAAGGATCAGTGTTTCTGAGTGAATGTGAGGAAGATGGAGGAGTGGAGATGGAGGAGGAGTAGAAGTAGGATGGCAGGGACTGGGACCAGAATTTAGCCAAGAAGCTGGCACATTAGGTACACTGCCTGTCCTCTATGGAAGGGAGGGACAGAAATTGGTAAAGGATGCAGTGGTGGGTGTGGGGGGGACAGTCAAGAGCAAAATGGCAGAAGGAATGGAAGACTGTGTCCAGTCTGGTTAAGGAGGAAGAGGAGGGAGCAGCACCGCAGACTACATCACCATAGTCAAAAATGGGGAGAATTATTTTTTGTAAAATGGCCTGGTGAGCCAGCAGTGAATACATCCATGGTTGTGGTATAGGGCACCCAGTTTAGGATCCAGTTTCTTGTGAATGGCCTTAATCTGTACAGAAAAGTCAAGGTGCTGGTCAAGCCAGACCCTGAGGTATGTAAAGATGGAGCAATCCTTGAGCAGTGATCCATCCAAGGCGTGGAAGGAAGGGGAGCCAACAGAGTCTCTGCCTAGTGCCAAAGGTTATGGAGACTGTTTTTTTGGTATTCATGGAAAGTTGGGTTAGAGCAAAACCAGAGCTGAGCTTTATTGAAGCCATGCTGGAGCATGGCTGCCACATCAGTACTGGAGAGACCAGATGCATACAAGACAGTGTCTTCTGCATATATGTGGATGGAGGCATGTGCAGAGGTGGAGGGCAGGTCATTTAGGAAGACAGAAGACAGCAGTAATCTTCCAAATACTGACTGGACCTATAACTATATTTACTGCTGAACGATTAAATAAAGTGTGTAAATTATACCTTAACCTCTGATTCAAATAGTAAAATGTATATGTAATTTATGTATTTATTCCTTGGTATGTTTACAACTCATGTAATTAAAATTTAATTAATGTCTATTTGTTTTATGTTGCTAAATAAAAAAGAGATAAAAAAGAACACTGTTAAACATGATATGACATCTTAACATCAGCAAAGAAGCTACAATATTATGGCACTAGATATGAGGAATGATTTTGATTGCCTCAGCTGGAAATTCCTGTTGGCATCCTTAGTGCACTATAACTTTGGAGCAAGCTTTGCTGGTTGGATTTCTGCTCTATATCATAAACCTAAAGCGGGGATAACAACAAATGGGTTTATATACAAACATTTTTAAATGGTTCAGAGGAACTAGGCAAGAATGCCCCCTATCTCCATTATTATTTATATTAGCTATGTAACCACTGCTTAAAACTCTCAAATTCAGGGTGTTCTATTAAAGGTATATGTAATAATTCCTTTGTGTTTGCCAATGACATATTGTTAACCATTTCTAATCCAGCTTAGTCAATCTTGAATATAAAACAAATTTTTAACAATTTCAGTATTGTTTCAGGCTTAAACTTAGATTTGGACAAAACTCAGGTAATGCCTATAAACTGCTCTAATAATATAAAAGTAGCTATCAAATCTCATCTAGAGGCAGTTACTCTCTCCAAAATAATAACATATCTAGGCCTGCCCTTTTCTATGAATACCAAGAAGATCCTAGAGATAACTTTAAAACTAATAATCGAAAGCTTACTAATAGGCCTTGACAAACCAAAGAAACTGAATGTCTCTTCATGGGAGAATGTTTACACAATCAAAATGATGGTAGCACCAAAACTATTCTATGTTATGCAATCAACACCTTGTATTCCAGGAAAAAACCTTTAAAACCTTGGACAAATTTACAGGCTGAAGTTCAACTCTGCAGAATTCTGCAGTAGAGTTACTGTAGCAAACAATGCAATTTCAATGTGAGTTAATCTCTTTTGTCATACAGAAAACCTGTGACACTGTGTTTCATCCTGGAAGGCTTCACTGTATAAGATATTTCGTATGGGAAGGCAAATCACCAAGATTGTCTCTTAACAAGCTGAAAGCTCCTCACTCTCATGGTGGCTTTGCACTACCTTGCCGGGAGAAATATAATCTTGCCTTTATATTAAAACAGTCATCTTTACATTTCTCCACATCAAATGATCGGTATACACCATTATGGTATGAAATAGAAAAGAAAATACTGCTTAAATATTGGCTAACAGATTTTTTGTTTATCAATCCCTCTAAGGTTTTGCAGAAGCTGGTTTGTTTAATAAGTTTGCTTAAACCTTTGAAATTATTCCTTAAACAAAGACAAGGGTAGCTAACCCCTGGGAAGAAGCCTCACTGCAGGACAATCCTACGTTAGTGAACTCCAAAGGATAAAAAGACATACTGTAGGCTGGGAGTAATTAGGCATTAAAAGAATGTCAAACATAATTGACGGTAATCCTAGGACTCTGAAGTCTTACATCTTCAAAAAGATTTCAGCATCCCAAAATATCACTTTTACTTTTACCTACTGTTCAGGAACATTTAAGCAATAAACCATGACGGGGTGTTCATTGTGATTTATTCATGCCTGGTGTAGTTTGGTCATGAGGCTGCAGACCTCGTGACCAAATCCACACCAGAAGTGGGTAAATCCCTGCATTACCCACACTTTGGAGTGGTTTATTTGATTATACAGTGTCCCCGTTCAGTTTCAGTATCTAAAAAGTAAAGAAAAATATAGTTTTCTGACAGTTTAAATATGTTTTATTGAATTTATTGTTGTGCCCCCCTCCAAACATTGTTCCCTGTTGGTAGGTAGAATATTAAGGAGATGATCCATGCCACCTGCAATTGATATGGTTTATAGTTATTCTATTTTGGTGTTCTTAGTGTTTTCTGTTTGGTGTTTTTTTTTTTGGTTTAATTTTGCAGCAGAGATGAGCAGGCTGGAAGAAACAGAGGCACCATGTCAGCACCATTCTGTATGCTCCCTCCTCCACAATTGATGCAGTTGAATGTTTATTGTAATTCTATTTTAGTGTTCTGTTTTTTCCTTTAATTGTATGGCAGAGATGACCCACTAGGAGAGTGACAGGTATCATGTCAGCACCATTCAGTAAGTAGGAGAGCTGGTGCTGACCATTACGATACCTGGTGCTGACTGTTATGTCCATTGATTAAGTGAAAAGCAAACGGAGGTTACAGCTGCAACAGTGGTTCATAATAAGGGTTCATACTAAGGTTGAATGAAGGAGCCAGTAGGCCGAGGCCCATAACGCTCCTATACTAGGCCGTAGAATAAAATGATAAGTCGTACCCAGACAAGATTAAAGTATCAAGACGATGTTTGAAAATCTCTTTAGAGTTACTAGTAACAACGTCAGATGGAAGGCGATTCCACAGCGCAATAATTCTAACAGTGAAGAAGTACTTACGATTGTTATGTCTAAAAGATTTGCCAGTTAACTGAAGAATATGACCTCTAGTGTTATGTGTAGATTTTTTAGATGAAAAACCTAATTCAGTCATGATAAAAGGGTCATGGATAATATCATATAATAGAAGGAGATCACCACGGATGCGTCTAGTGGTGAGAGACATTAATTTCAATGTATCCAATCTTGATTCGTAAGATATCCAGTCAAATCCAGTTATCTTTTTTGTATATTTACACTGCACTCTTTAAAGACAGAAATTTTCTGATTTTTTAAATGGACACCAGAATTGAGAGGCGTATTCAAGATGTGGTCAAATGTAGGACCTGAATAAAGGTAGCAATACCTCCTGTTTGCGAGATCTAATATTGCTCAAGATAGACCATATAATTTTGTTAGATGTATTAATAACTGAAGACATAGGCTTAGTGTATGTTAAATTATCAGATATTGTTATGCCCAAGTCTTTCTCGTTGTCAGTTGCACACAATGGTAACTCATCCAAAATATATGAGAAATTCAAGTTATTAGAACCCAAGTGCATAACTTTGCACTTGGCAGGATTTAACTTCATTCCCAATTTTTTAACCCAAGTACTGATAACATCTAAATCATACTGAATACAGGAAATTTGATCATAACTGGAACTTAAACCACTGATCTTCACATCATCTACATATTTTATAGTATAGGAAAGGCAAGAATGAGTTAAATCAAATATGAAAGCCTGAAAAAGGCAGGGACCAAGAACTGAGCCCTGAGGAACACCACTCAGTACCCTGCCTGAGTCAGAAAAAGTCCCATTTATCATCACTCTCTGAGTTCTACCTGAAAGCCAGTTACATATCCATTTCATTATATAGCCATTAATATTAAGGTTGGAGAGTTTTTGGATAAGAGCCCAGTGTGGCATGGAGTCAAAAGCTTTACTGAAATCAATAATGATAATATCACAGGCTAAGTTATCATCCAAAAAAGAACTAAAATGTTCATAGAAACAAAGTAAATTAGTAAGACAGCTTCTACCCTTTTTGAAGCCATGTTGTTCTGGATCAGGAGCATCAATTACTGGGGACAGAATGTCCTTAAGTGGGCTTTCTAAAACTTTACAAATTGATGAAGTCAAGCTGATCAGCTGATAGTTATCCCATTGATGTTTGGATCCCCTTCTTATGTATAGGAACCACAAATGCCTCTTTCCATTCACCAGGAATAAAGTTAAGTTGTAAAAACAGATCAAATAAAAGTTTAAGTGGGAAAGCAATATGTTCAGATAATAAATATAGCAGATGCCCTGCAATATAATCTGGGCCTGGACAGAATTTACCTTTTAGTAAAAGTAGTTTATTTCTAATAGACTCAACTGAAAAAGTGATAGGAGGATCAATTGATGTTATATTAAGATCCGGTAAATGTGCCACCGGTTCAGAGAAAACTTTGCAAAATTCCTTATTAAAAACATCTGCCATAGCTTTAGGGTCATGAATAAGTAAATTATCTATTGTAAGAGGCCCCACCATGCTAGGACTTTTCCTGAGTGAATTGATATATGAATAAAATTGTTTAGAATTTGACTTCTTAGCTGAAGATGCTAAAGTCAATTCCCATTTTGATTTCACCCTATGGATAGCTGATTTACATTTTCTACTTGAATTCAAATAGGAATCCCAGTTGGAAGCAGATCTATTTTTTAAGTAATAATGATGTTTTTAATTTTTTATATTTATTAAATGTTTGATGTTATTATTCAACCATTTGGGAGATTGTTTCTCATTTGAGTTTTTATTTTTGGAGAGAATATAAATGTCCCACAAAATCAAAATAATAGATTTGAAAAGCATCCAACTCTAAAGTGGGTTTTTATCCTTAAACAAAGACAGCCAGTTTATATTTTTTAAATGGAGATTTATGCTGTGACAATCATCATTGTCATATAAATATATTATCGAAGAATTGCTATTAAAAACAGTGTGTCTCTCTAAATTGAAATAGATAGAATTATGGTTGCTAGTACCAATTGGTGTAGAAACTTGCACATCTCTAATATCTAGGGCAGAACTACAAACGACCAGGTCCAGTATATTATCACCTCGGATAGCTGTATTTATCCATTGAAGTAAATCCAATGCCATGCAGGAGGACATAAATTTTTTACTAATACTACTAGAAGCTATAAATAATTGCCAATTAATATCTGGGAGATTAAAATCACCAGTAATGATAACACTCCCCATTTGTGTGGCTGTTTCAAATTCAGATAGAACAGCATCCACCAATAAACTAGTAGAAGATGGGGGAATATAACATGTGCCAAGATGAAGAAATTCACTTTAGATAAGAAAATATTAAGCCACAGAGTCTCAGTAAGGAGATCATGAGTTTTTATTAAACTAGATATATTAAGTGAGTCAGTTTTATTGCTAATAAATGAGGCGACGCCTCCTCCCTTCCTTGTACAATGATTCAAATAATATGAAGTATATTCTGGAAGTTGCTTGGTCCAAGTGGAGTCACAGTCTCCCCATGTTTCATTTACTGTAACAATATCTAAATCTTTATTCGAGATTACAGCAATTAACTCATCAAATCTCTGTGTCAAGCACCTAGCATTAAAACTAAGAAATTGCATATGTTGGCATGACACATTATGCATAAGTGAAGATGATGTGCATGTTTTAAGTTCCCCCTTCCCCCCAGATACTAGTTTAAATTAGAGTTAATCGATAGTAGAAATTGTTTACTCAATAGGGCATTCCCTAATTTATTAAGATGCAAACCATCAGCACAATAAAACTCTGGTTTGTCAAGGAAATCCTCCCAATGGGTGATGCACTTTAATTTTTGTCATAAACACCAAAGCCTAAGCCAATTATTGACAATTTTGATCTTATTGTTAAGATACCCAGAGTTCTGTGGAATAGGTAGAATCTCGGAAAAAATAATGTCACACCCCCTATCAATCAGTTTATTAGTCATTGAAACATAAGCTTGTTTAATGTTTTGAATAGAATCTCTATAAATGCTATTGGCACCAACGTGAACAATACACAATGGATTAATGTCATGAAACTAAATAATGTTATCAACCATAAGAGTTAAATCTGAAATGTTAGCACCGCTAAAACTTGAACAAGTTCTATTATATTTATCAGGCTCACATAAATCTCTATCTAATTTTCTAACTGAAGAGTCACCCAAAACATATAACTGTCTAGAGGTTGAGACATTGCAATTGGAATCATACATAGTGGATGTTTCATCATCGGTTTGCGCAGTAGCAAAATCTATCAAGGGAGGATTTGGGGTGAGGTAAGACAAAGAGCCAGAAACTTGTAACGTATTTGCTGGAGATGTGTCTATGGAATTAGTAACTTCATTGGGGGATCAAAGGAAATACCAACAAGATTGGTAGCAACAGTAGATGATGGATCAAAGCTATTATGTAATGGAATAGAAAAATACTCGGCCTTACACCTTCTTTTTTTGTTACTTTAGACCCTTGTACAGTGTACCAGTTAGTGCCTTCCAAACTATTGCACATACTGTACTCTTCTTCTGTAGCTCCTTTTTTTGAAACATCAACTGGAATTGTTGATAAGTTGCTTGAAATAATACAGGTACTCTCATTAGGTAATGTAATATTTGACATGGAGCTAGAGGTCAAATTGGATGGAGTATCATTTGCTGGGATATTGGTTGCACATAACACTGATTGAACCATTAAATGTTCAGGGTTATTGTTATATTCCAACACTAAAATCCTCTTGTAATATAAACTGTTTTCACATTGTAGTACTATGTTATCAGTGCATTTTGCACATTGGTAAGGAAGGTTGTCAGCATAAATAGCCGACAAACTGAACATATGACAATATATACATTGTATGCCAGTTTCTCCTGTTGTGGTAGTAACAATCACATTGATATTACTGATTGTGTTTATTGGAGAAGCCATTTCAATGTGTAGGATAAGCAAGAACACTCCAGGTAATCTTAAGTAATCACAAATAGTACATGTACAGAAACACCAGTGTGACCCTTACCTCCTAACATCGCCTAACCGCGCTAACATCGCTAAAGCAGCGTGTCTTGAGCGCGTCTTCATCTTGCGGAGGCATAAACGCCCTGCTCCCTAGCTCACCCTGCTCGCTTAGTGAGTGATGTAAAAGAGTGTAGTGACCCAGAAGTGGTCACGAAGGTCAGCGATCCCCTCGAAGCAAAAATAAAACAGCCTTTTTTCAAACTCCACGAATTCCACTCATGCGTGGAGTTGGTGTAGTATAGTGTATGTAAAGTCCCCAAACTTAGAAAAAAGCAGCTCCCTAAGTGAAGTGTAGTTCTCAAAACAGAATAAGACAACTACATGCCCTTTTCCTGCTTCCTGAGAACGTCAGCAAGGCTCAGACACACGTAGGTGGTAAACAAACACAGACAGACTCTATTAAAAAGGTGTAAAAAACACCATAAATCAGTCACACAGTTTGTACACAGCTCAGTAGTAAAACTTTGTATGTTAGAAGCCAAAATGAAGGAACTGGGATGTTTTAAGGACTACTGTGACCCAGAAGTGGTCACCAAGGTCAGCGATCCCCTCAAAGCAAAAATAAAATAGCCTTTTTTCAAACTCCATGAATTCCACTCATTCGTGGAGTTGGTGTAGTATAGTGTATGTAAAGTCCCCAAACTTAGAAAAAAGCAGCTCCCTAAGTGAAGTGTAGTTCTCAAAACAGAGTAAGACAACTACACTCCCTCTTCCTGCTTCCTGAGAATGTCAGCAGGGCTCAGACACATGTAGGTGGTAAACAAACACAGACAGACTCTATTAAAAAGGTGTAAAAAACACCATAAATCAGTCACACAGTTTGCACACAGCTCAGTAGTAAAACTTTGTATGTTAGAAAAGTGTGTCCGAGTGGCTTCTGTCAGTGAGTGGGCTGTCAGTCATGAAAAGAAAGACAGGGATCCTAGATCCGTTATTTAGTGATGTGCTGTACGAGGTCCACGCAAGCTGGAAGGTTGGTCCAGGAACCATCTGTAGCCAGAGGGGAGAAAAGACAAAGCCACGGTTTGACATTGGTCTGCAATGTGTTTTGGATATAGAGCATAGTTTTTGGCATATTATTTATTAATTTATTTATTTAAGGTTTCGGAATTATAACCTTTGAGTCATAGACTCATTTCTAAAAGCTCCTCTACATGGAGACAATACATTTAACATTCAATTACAGTGCAACAGTGCAAGTTACATACACATATGCACATTCAACATAATATATGTACAAAGAGAAGTATCTGTTTTATGCATTACAGTGCCACAATTGCAGTCTGAGAAGAGACATTGTTGTGCGCCCATGAACCCTGGCACTGGGCCCAGCACTGAAATGGCCCTGGGCTGTGGTAGCCATGCTGTCTGTCTGCATGGCATCGAAAAAGAGTGTGGGGGGTGAAGCTACATTGGGAAGGTGCATGTATGTGAGGTTAGAAGGTGGTTTTAAGGGCAACCTTAAATGGGCCAAGCTTGGTATGATAGGTGACCTGTGAGAGGAGGGTGTTAAACCAGGTGGGGGCCCTGACCAGGAATGATCTCTGTGTTAGTGTTGTTTTGACCCTTGGGATGGTTATTGCTGCTTTACTTGCACTGTGTGTATTCACAGATGGGGTGATGGTTGCTAGGGTAGTTGACAGTCCCTGGCAGAACTGCAATAGATGTATTTTACAATAAAAAAATGTTTTGTTGTATTTAAAGTGGGTTTGGGGCTGGTAGAGTATATGACTTAAAAAGTGAGTCCACATTTTAAAGTAACGCTTTTTTTTTCAATTTAAACTTTATTAGTACATTTTCCATTATAAAGGGCAGTTACAATGAAAGTAATATGTAACACAACCACTTATAGGAACACAACTGCCCAACCCACCCATCCCTCCCTTACAGCAGCAACTACTCCGTATAACCCCTAAGTGCAAAGCTCATTCCCTGAGGATCTGTGAGAGGTTTTGAGATATGACATAATTATGATTGAGCCAGTGAAATTAAAGAGTGAAGGGGATTCCATATTTTGTTATAAACTGCGAGTCTGTTATGGAGACTGGCAATCACCTTTTCTGTTCGAAGGTTAGCAAGAATTTCATACAACCATTCTTGAAAGGTTGGGGTGTATTTGTCTTTCCAATGATGTAAGATAAGTTTCTTAACAGATAGGGCAATCATGGAGATATGAAATTTCCTTACTTTGACCCTGACAGCGGACAGGTCCCCTAAAAGGCATATATAAGGGGTGAAATACTCCTGAAGGCCCAGTAAGGGATCCAGGGAAATCCTGATTGAATCCCATAAAAGGGAAACTTTGGGACAGAACCAGAACATATGAATAAGTGTTCCTTCTTCCTGCATACACTAAGTACATGTACTAGAATCCAAAAAAAAACATTTCTTTAGTTTTACAGGAGTGCAATACATGGTGTGTAATATATGGTACTGCCTGAGGCGCAATCTGTCTTGGGAAACATATTTATGGCAGGATTTCCATAGAGATTGCCAATCCAGCTGGTACTGAGGAAGAAGCGAGTTCTAGAGTCTAGTGGGTCCAAAAGATTCCCCGTATCTTTTGTGAAACAACACTCGATATAATTTAGATATGGCACCTGAAGATCCAGTAATTGAGGAGACCTCCAGTATCAGGGCTGAGACTGTCTGGGAGGGGGAAATGTTCCTCAAAGCTATTGTGAGTAGATGTCTTAGCTGCATAACTTTGAAATGTGAGGAAACCGGAATGAGAATTTTTTTGGTAATATCACCTGGGGACAACCAATGCCCCTCATCGTCCACCAAAGAAAACAGTTTCCCATCTCCCAGTTGGGCAACCATTTACGGGAAATCTGCTTCTTATTTATAGTGAAGGATGTGGAATTCCAAATAGACTGAGCTACATCTGCCTAGGAGGTATAATGTAGAAATGAACATAATTGCGCATATACCCTTAGTGAGATACCTACTGTGGGAAAATCAACTATATGCACCTGGGATATTTTAAGGTAAAATAAGGTTAGGGGGTCCAGATTCTTAGATTTAATTGCATCAGATTCAATCCTAAGCCATATTGGTTGTTCCTTTTCAGAGCCCGGGGATACCCATGTCAAGCATTTTACTAAGTGACTGGCCCAGTAGTATATAGCCAAATGGGGAATCCGTACCCCCCTCAGATTTTGGAGCAGCTCATTTATAATAGGCCAAATGGGAATATGTATCTGTCCAGATAAATTTAGTGAATATGCCGTGTAATTTTTTAAAACAGCGTAGAGGGATAAAAGTATTGAGAAGAGATAAGATATAAAAAATTTTAGGAAAAACATTCATCTTGATTATGTTACTCCTGACCGATAATGATATGGGAAGTTAAGACCACCTGTCAAGGTCATGAATAATAAGCTGTGAGAGGGAGTCAAGGTTATCTTTAAACCACGCTAGGGGATTACGGGATGGTTTAATGCCCAAATACTTAAATGACCTGGGAGTCCAACATAAACCTAAGGGACTAATATCATTCTTAAATACCTTGTGGTTTAATGGAAAGAATAGAGATTTACTGGCATTTAACTTGTAATTGGATAATTCACTAAATCTAGCTATTTTATTCAATAAGGCCAGTACAGAAGATACCGGGTGGGATAGATGTATCAACAAATCTCTTTAATTTCATGATGCCCAACCCAAATGCCTTGTATAGAGATGCTATTGAGAATATTTTGAATAAGGGGTTCCATATATAAATTAAATAACAGAGGTGATAGGGGGCAACCAAATGACTCAGAAGGTATATGGGTGGTAATACAACCTCAGGGACTCCAACAAATAACAATTGGAAATTGTTATAATCCCCCAGCATGTGATTCTAATACATGGAAAGCTTTAATGAATGATCTGATTCATTTTACAAGTCTAAAGGATGCAATAATATTGGGCGATTTCAATATGCCTCAAATAGATTGGTCCACAAATTCAGGATATAACAACCATGACTGTGAATTTTTATCTGTATTGACAGATAATGGACTAGTTCAACTAATTTAATCTGCTACTAGAGGTACTAATATTTTGGATCTCCTTATTACTAATATTAGTCACAAAATATCCAGTATACAAACTGTGGATCCCCTGGGCAACAGTGATCATTTTTCTATCTTGTTTGATCTAATGGGAGCAAAATATAATCTAATCAACAAGTCAACATATAAAAACTATGACAGTGCAGACTACAACAGTATAAATAGGGAAATCAAAAAAATACAGTGGGATAAGGTTTTTCAGGCTCTTTCTTCCAATGAGGCCTGGATTGTATTTAAAGATCTAATTTATTTATTAGAAAAGAAATATGTTCCAATAAAAAATAAATACAATAGAAAGGGTAGAAAACCTAGATGGTTTAATAAACCTATTAGGTTACAAATAAAAAAAAATAAAGAAAATTGTTCAAGAAGTTAAAAAAACACTCAGCATCAATAAAAACGAAACTTTTCTTCAGTATAAAAAAACTTTACAAAAGCTTAAACATATGATTAAACAGGCTAAATCAAAATTAGAATTCAAGCTGGCACATACTAAGGATGGATACAAGTCTTTGTTTTCATATCTAAATAACAAAAAAGGTAGTTTGCACAAGATAGGGCCAATAACTCATGACGGTAGTACCATACAATCAGATATAGATATAGCTAATCTTTTTAATACTTATTTTTGTTCAGTTTTTCCAAAAAAAGATTCTTTTGTACCCAAAAAATCTATAGGTGCTAATACTAAATTAACTCATGTATATAATATTAAGGCATCAGACATATTGCCATTAATAACAAATTTAAAGAAAACTACAAGCCCAGGTCCAGATCAAATTAATGCTAGATTCCTAACCCAAACTGCTAAGGCTTTGGCACTTCCTTTAAAATTAATATTCAGCAAATCACTTCACAAAGCAGAGATTCCTCTATTTATTTATTTATTTAGCTTTTGTTTACCGGGTAAGTACACTAGACAAGTAGTATGCCTATTCTCAGGAACGACCCGGGAGAGCACAAAACATACAGTATACATACATGACAACATTGGAGAAACAGCATGATACAGTAAAAAACAGCTATAACAATGCTTGTATAAGGGCAGAGATACTGCCACACATAGTACAAATTGTTACAGGACATAGATAGACATTAGAATCACTGAATACATATTTCATAGACCATCATGGACTCAGAGTGGACAATAGTGGACTGTAGAGTATTACATTACAGAGACTAGGAGCAGTCACATCTTGTCGTTTGTTTTAGGTGGGACCACAGGAAGGAGCGAAAAGGTACCATGGGAAGGGGCAGAGTGAACAGAGTCCAGAATGGAGTTCCAGAGCCTAGGCACAAAAGCGGCAAAGTCACAATCCCCCATAAGGGTCCGAGTAGGGGGAACTTTAAGCAACTCGGCGGTCTGTGACCTGAGCTGGTAGGAGATGGCGTCCAGTTTTGGGAGGAGATGCACCAGTCCCGACGGTATGCCTGTGGCAAGCACTTTCCTGGTGAAGTTTCCTACACCAAGGATCAGGAATTCCACAGGAGGGAGCCAGCTGAGTTTGTCATAGAGCTCACATCGGTGGGTGAGTTTGGGAGCAGCAAGTGTAAACCGACAGATATCATTATATGCCGTGTTCCACCGATTAAGATGGATTTGAGGTGACCTGGCAAATAGGTGGTATCCATAACTAAGGGAGGGGAGAAGCACTCCCCTCGCAAGTGCCAGCCTCGCTCCTGGAGTCAGGTTGTATTTGGCCCTGTAGGCAAGGCCAAGCTTACACCTGGTGGTTCTGCAGATGTTTTGGATATGGCTTCCCATGTCAAGTTGTGGGTCGAGGGTGACCCCAAGATATTTAGTTGGCAACAGGGGGCCTCCATCACAAGCTATTTTGAGCATAGCTGATGGGGCTTTTAACTTGGCCGTGGAACAAAAGAGCATGGCCTGAGTTTTGTTAGGATTCAATACCAGTCTATGGTTGGTAATCCAGGCCGAGACTCTGCTGAAGTCTTCAGATAGGCACTGGTTAAGGTCAGCAGCATTACGAGCATGGGCCACTAGCACAAGGTCATCTGCATAAAGCGTGACTTGGCGAGAGGTCACCCGTGGGAGTTGATTAATAAAATTGAGAATAGGAGGGTCCAAGTACCGATCCCTGGGGAACTCCCATGGTCACAGCCCTAGGCTCCGAGAGACCTTGTTAAAGCAGGTGTGCTGCTTTCACCCGTTAGGTAGCCCATCATCCAACTCATGGCATGCGGAGAGAACCCGAGAACCCTGAGCTGCTCCCCCAGTAGGTCATGGTTGACAAGGTCAAAAGCTTTTGACAAGTCAATAAATATAGCACCTCACAGTTTGCCCTGATCCATGGTGGATCTAATACTAGAGGTTACAGTAATCAGGGCAGTAGTGGTACTATGACCCTTCCGGAAACCATTTTGGGCCCCAGAAAGCAGCTCATGGGTATCCACGTACTCCGAGAGTTGCTATGCCACAACCTTTTCCAGGAGTTTACCAAGGGATGGGAGAATAGCAATAGGGCGATAGTTGTCAGGGAGTTTGGAATTTCCCTGCTTCAAAACGGGGACTATCCTTGCCTCCTTCCAGATGTCAGGGATTATCCCCGAGCTAAGGGATAAGTTAAAGATATAGGCAATCAGAGGGGCAATGTAAGCTGCTCCCAGCTTGAGAAGCCTGGGCTCAAGGTTGTCAAGCCCTGCACAGGAGTGCTGGGAGAGGGCAGCCAAGCAGTTCCGAACATCAAGGACAGACACGGCCTTAAGATTAAATACTCTCCTGAAGCCGGCTCGTCGGCGCAGCGGTTGGATTTCCGCTTGCGACGCTGGCGACCCGGGTTCGGGAACGGACCAGAGTCATCGGAGGGCCGGCCGGGGGGAGAAGGATTGAGCGTCCGTTGGACTGCTCTCCTTCTCCGGGGGGAGGGATGGGGTAGCATCCGGGGTGATGGGGACTCCTAGCGGAGGCTAGGAGTACCCACGCTGCCGCGCTCAAAAATTGTAGGAGGCGGGGCGGACGCTGGACGTCATTACACGACCCCGCCTCCCGGGAAAAAAAAGGAGGAAAATGGACGGCTGCCGGGCGCCCTCCATGAAGCCCGCCACGGCTTCGATTAGCCCCCCCAGGCCAGTCCTCTGACCAATTTCGGTCTCTGCGGGATGCCTTGCTCTCCCCATCCCGCAGCCCCACCGTGGGGGGTAAGCCACGGGGTATCGGAGGACCCGAGGCCGATGTGGGGGGGTGGAAGCCGTTGGCCCGTGACTGGGCTGAACATTGGGTGGCAGGCAGCTAGGAGGAGGTGGAAAAATCCCAAAAAAATAAAAAATAAATACTCTCTGAGGAGGATGTTCACTCTGCATCAGAGGGATATTAAGCGAGCAACCCCCATCGGTCGTGAAACGAGAGGTGAGGGCCGAAAGGTCGGAGAAGTGGAGATTGAGGTGGTTGGCTATAGTGTGGGAATTATTGCACGAGACTCCATCAATAATCATGTCCACGACACCCGAGTGAGAGGACCCACTGACGAGGGATTTAATGTTCCTCCAGAACCTCCTAGGATCTCTGACAGAGCTAAGTAGTGCCGATTTACAGAAGTTACTTTTGGCAGCCCTAATGGCTTTTTTACACCGATTCCTGAGTTGCCGATATCTCAGGACATTAGCAGGATCTCTGGAACCCTTAGTACTTGCCCAGCATTTGTCTCTCTCCTGCATCTGGGCAAGTAACTCATCATTCAGCCAGAAGGTGGCTGTTCCCCTCACCCTCCGGGTGACCCTGGGGGCGTGTCTATCTTGGAGAACACCAAAGGAATGTATGAAGCAGGAGGCTGCCACTGAGGGGTCAGAGGCTTCAAGCACCCTGGTCCAGTCAGTACATCCTAGATCAGCCAGGAAAGCCTCAGGGTCAAAACTGGAGTATTTTCTGACTTGAATGATTTTGTGTGGAATTCTAGGGAGGGGATTTTCCAGACACAGTATACCGGGGAGTGGTCAGATATGGAGTCTGATAGCATGCCTGATGAGGCAATCCTCTCCGGCTGGTTGGTCAGGATCCAGTCCAGCAGAGAACTTGAGGAACCATTGGCTGCCTGTCTCGTCGGGTCATGGATTAGTTGGTTAAGGGATAGGCAGGCAAGTTGTGATTCGCATTTCCTAATATTGCCACACTCCCAGTTCATGTTGATATCACCCATAATAATGAGTTCATTGTCACCTATACTGGGCCTAACTGCATCTAAGAGGTAAGTGAGTCCTGTCAGACCCCCCTAGGGGGGTTATAGGTGCACACCAAGTGCAGCTTCTTAGCATCACCCAGCAGCAGGAGCACATGAAGAAACTCACAAGGTGGATGATCAGGTTTACTCTGTGCCACCAGGGAGATTTTCAGATGGGATCTGTAGTAGATGAGGGTGCCAGCCCCGCTTTCTACCCTCAGTCCTGTCTAGACAAATGAACTTGTATCCTGTTAGGAAGCAGGCAGAGTCAGGAATCAAGGGTTTGAGCCAAGTCTCAGTTATCCCTAGGATGTCTGGCTTGTATAGCTCAGTCCACGCTAGATCATCTCGGTTAGGAAGCAAGCTCCTAATATTCATATGCACTATTTTTAGTCCCTTATTCCCATTCCAGGTGGCGGGAATATTAGAGATCAGCTTAGATGGCCCAGGATTGAGCTCAATATCTCCATCCATGAGATTGGTTAACGGCTCTGGTTACACCAATTTATAAAAAGGATAGTAGATCTGTAGTCCAAAACTATCACCCAATAAACCTTACCTCCATAATTTGTAAAATAATGGAAAAATTGATTCAATCATTTCTTGAAAAAGAAATGATCGAATAAAAAAATTACTGATCATACCCAACATGGATTTAAGACAAACCATTCTTGTACAACAAATTTGATCTCATTCTACAACAATATTAGCAAGGGCCTGGATAACAAAAATCAAATGGATGTTATCCTATTAGACCACAGTAAGGCCTTTGACAAAGCACCTCACAATATTTTGATTAATAAAATGCATTTATTAGGTTTCTCAGATCAATTAATCAACTGGGTTTCTGCTTGGTTGAGAAATAGAACCCAGAGAGTAGTATTAAATAACTATCAATCTCAATTAGGAGCAGTCACTAGTGGTGTGTAGCAGGGCTCGGTGTTGGGTCCGGTTCTATTTCTTATTTACATAAGCGATATGCAGGTAGCAAATAACAACAGGTTGTCTAAATTTTCTGACAACTCAAAGCTTGGGGATCTAGTAAATAACTCATCAGAATTTAATTAATTGAACTCTGATCTAAAGTCGATTGAAAAATGGGCTATTGACAATTTAATGGAGTTTAATGTGGACAAGTGTGTTGTCCTGCATTTTGGACTCCATAATCCCCAAAATAAATATTTCATTTATAACACATTATTGAAATCATCATGAGTGGAAAGGGACTTGGGTGTTTTAATCAACACTAAGCTGTCTTCAAAAAATCACTGTACAAAGGTAGCAAATTCTGCTAATAGCCTATTAAGACAAATCCAACGATCTTTTGTAAATAAATCTGAACAGTGTATTATGGCCCTTTACGGATCATGTGTTTGACCTCTTATTGAATATGGGTCTCCCTTTTGGAACCCACATCTAAAAACAGATATTGATTGTTTAGAAAGAGTTCAGTGACATGCAACTAGAATGATTCCAAGATTAGCTAAGTTACCTTGCAAATCCAGACTGTCACTTACTGGTTTACACTCTCTACAGATAAGAAGGGCTAGGGGGGATTTATTATTAATATATAAGCTACTCAATAACCCTGATTTGATGAATAAATGTGGATTAGCTCATGACACCCGATGTATTGTCCCAAGATGTCATACTAAACAACTAATGGTACCTAAAGCTAAAACTAATCTAAGACTAAATTTCTTTTCATTAAGGGCACCAAAATTATGGAACAGGTTACCACAAGAAATAATGGATTCAGTTAACATTGAATCATTTAAAAAGGGAGTACATAAATGGTTAGCAATGAGATTATAATTCTAAATGTTCCCACTGTACGTGGGGAGAAAATCTAGTTGGGCCTCTGCCTTCTTTTTTCTCAAAATAACCAAGTAAACCCCTGCCTAGTCCCTAAATGGAGTGGGAAAGATTTAGAGAAGGCCCTGTTCGTCGAAATTCTTGCTGTAGGGGGTTTATATAGTGCAGCAACCCAAGATATAAATACAGGAGGAAATTTAAAGGCATTCAAAACCTTGAACAAAAGCTCCAATTTACCCAATCAAATGCCTTCTCGGCATCCAGAGAGACCAGGCCTGCAGGGAACTCAGCATCTCTGGTAGCCGAGAAGACATGAGATAATGTACGCAGATGGTCAGCTGATGAAAGTAATGCTTTTGCATCACGGTTTTAACTGGTAATGAATCTGGCAGTTTGATGCTTTGGTTTTTGGGGAGCTGGATTAATTTTTTTTATGTCCTGACTGCAGATGTGGCTGACTAGGTCTTTATCCATGAGAGAAGTTACCAGAAGGGGAAGGGATCAGATCAGTTCCAGTACAGTAGCTTCTTCTTGCTGTTTTTATGTTGTTTCTTGGGGATTTTACTTGGTAGAAGGTTATTTCTTTTCTTTCTTACTACTTCTAAGGAGCTAGCAGGGTATTGTTTTGGGGATGTTGGAATTTTGAAACCTGTTTTGGTGCCTATAAGTGGGCTCATTTGCTTGATGTTTCACTGTGTAGCAGGCTGAGTTTGTGGAGACCTATTTCTTCTGATTTACAACCTATTTGGTGTGATTAAATTGGGGCTGTTTCTTTGAATTGGAGACCTATCTCTATTAATTTCAAGCCTATTTTGATGTATTGTTGGTGAAGCTGTTTGAATTGGAGACCTGTTTCTTTTGGTAGCAAACCAATTTTTTGGGCTTTGAGTGGAATTGTGATTCCTTTTTGCTGGCTTCACTAGCTGCAAAGTTTAGTGTATAGTGAGGGAAGGATGCTAATGGTCTGACCAGGGGCCTCAGCTACCGGATTGTTTCTGGAAGGTTTGGGCTGGTCCCACCCACCCCAGGCCCATGATTTCCTTTATACCAGGGTTTCTGACATCACTTCCTCAAATGGGCAAAGGACATGCACCTGGCATAGCAGAAGCAGACATCCAGGAAAAGAACAGCAGTGAGTGAAGAGGTGACTTCTATCTCAGTGGAAGGGAAGTAACTGCAAATCAAGGAGCTTTCATTGTTATTTTTTTGCATTGCTATTTGCATTGTGGAAAGGAGGAGTAGGAGTTTGAAGACGATTGTGCAATAGTTACTTAAAGTCTCTTTGGGTGTGGATAAGAATATAAAAAGCAGTTGCTCAATCTATCTAAACATGTACAACAAATGGGGTAAGGGAAATTAAGAAAAGAAGAATTTTTGCACTGATAGAGGGGGATGGGGAGACTTGGGGGACTGTTTGGTATACTTCATCTGGAAGGGTGGGGGGTCGCTGATGGGAAACGAAAGCAATGGGTGGGGTGGGAGGCTGCAACAACTGTGGTGCACCAATCTTTCTAAAAATTGCCTGGAGGGTGGGGGGATGTTTATTATGCAACCACATAGAGAAACTTAGAAAGGAGATTGAGGGTCTGTAGTAGGAACTAAGACAGGCAAGGCAGATTAGAGGAGGGTTTAGCCCAATACTGGAGGGAGAGAGGGTGATTTGAGCCAACAGTGGTGAGGAGAGGGTCAGAAGAAGGGAAGCAGAGACAAAGGGGCCCAGGTCAGGAAGAACTATTGCAGGGGAAATCAGGCCAGGAGACAAAAGACAAATGGAAGGAGGAGACAGGGATTTTTGAGGGGAGGAGAAGTGTCAACAGTCAAGGAGTGGAAAGGAGGGAACAGGTTACTATGAAGAAAGAGAGGGAGCAGGCATTTGCGAAGTGTCTTCAGAAAATAGTTTTGCACTGCTAGAGGGGAAGAAGGAGGAGGGAAGTGATGCGATTGGAGGAGTAATTGATAAATGCCTAGACCAAACCGGAGTGGGGGGAAGTTCTGCTGGGAGAATTGCAACAGGGGAAAAAGGGGAAAATAAAGTGCAGGAGGAAGAAGAGGAGCTGAAAATGAGAGATGGAGATGAATGGAAGTAAGCAGGTAGTAAGAGGGGTGGAATCTTAGTGCTGGTGGACTCAATACTAAGAGGAGTCAGGTAGGGTAGCAAGGGGGAGAGGCATAGTTGCATTTGGGTAGAGGCCATGCCAGGAATTAAAGCAGAAAGGGTGGGACAATCTGTTCTGAAATATGCTAGAAGGGGTAGGGACAAGCCTCATTTAATTATATATCTTGGGACGAACGACCTGGATGACAAGACAGTAGATATAGTCCAGAGGAGGTTTGAGGAACCAGAACAATTAAGCGAAGGGGCAGGAAGATCAGTAACTTTTTCAGAGATACTTCCAGTGCCCAAGGCAAGCACAACAAGAAAACTGAGAATAGAGGAATTTAATGGATGGCTAAGAACCTGGTGTTATGCTAAAGGGTATGGGGTCTTGGGGGGTGGGAGGGACCTGGGAGGAAAGTAGTCTCTATGCCAAGGACAGAATACATTTAAGTGAGGAGGGAAAGAAAGCGTTGAAATAGAGGATGGAGGAGTACATAGAGGAAGTAGGAAATTTAAACTAGAAGCGGGTGGGTGGCAAGTGGGCAAGAGACATGCAGAGACCACAGGTTGGAAAACCATATGAGCTAACCCCTCATAACAGTGACAAAGGACAAATGGCAAGTACTATTGGTGATGCTAGTAAAGGAGGGCAGGATGGGAGGGGGGGAGAGTGGAAGGTGGTTACCCTTAATGCTAGGAGCCTTGGGAGGAAAACTGCAGAGTTATAGGTGCTCATGGCAGAGGGAGAGGTGGACACTGCAGCCATCACAGAAACATGGGCCACCAAATACAATGACTGGTACCTGTCTGTACCAGGGTACAGGTTATTTCGTAGGGACAGGGTGATTGGGAAAGGGGGGGGTGGCACTATATGTGAAGGAAGGACTGAAGCGTGTAAGGGAGTGAGCAAGAGGAGGAGGGTAGTATGGAGTCACTTTGTATGCAAATCCAGGATTCCAAGAATAGGATTCTCAGAATGGGAGAGGTGTACAGGCCACCATCTCAGATGGAGGAGTTAGACAGGGAACTAACGGGACAGATCAGAAGGACCTGCGAGAAAGGTAGTGTGGTGATTGTGGAGGACTTCAGCATGCCAGGAGTGGACTGGAATACCCCAACAACCAGGAACAGAAGGGAGCAGGTACTGCTGGATGCCTTCCAGGACAGCTTCCTGCTGCAAATGGTAAGTGAACCAACCAGGTTAGGGAATACCCTTGACCTTGTGCTGGCAAATGGGGACTTTGTGAGAGAACTTACAGTGGAAGAACTGCTGTCAGACAGTGACCACTACTCAGAAAGACTCACATTGGTTATGGGCAAGAAAGGAGTGGAATCTGGCACAAGAGTGCTGGATTTCAGGAAAGCTGACTTTGGGAGGATGGGGGAAGTGATAAAAGGGTACCTGACCTGAATTCAACCTAGTATAGACAATAACCAGAGGTGGGAGGTCATAAAGCTGGGGATAGTGGAGGTAACCAAAACCTGCTGCAAGACCCAGAGCAAGAAGGCTAGGGCTATGAAACCAAGCTGGTTGAGCAAGGAGGTTATGGAAAAGGTAAGGAGGAAAAGAGCTGTCTTTAGGAGGTACAAGAAAACAGGGAGGGGGAGGACAGGGAGGAGTACTTGACGGAATCGAAGGAGGTGACACGGCAGTAAGGGGTGCCAAGGCATCTATGGAGCTCAGGCTGGTACAAGGCATTAAGAAGGGGAAGAAGGACTTCTTTAGGTATATCAGGGAGAAAAGGAGCTGTAAGGAACACATAGTAAGGATTAGGAAGGAGGGGACTTGGGTGGAAGCAGGATGAGATAAGGCAGGAGCACTAAATGATTACTTCTGCTTGGTATTTACCTAGGAGAAGAGGGGGGTGATACCAGGAGGGGGGAGGAATGGCAGAAACGGGGGAGGGGTGACTGATCGGGGAATCATGGAAGGCAGAGTTCGGGAGGGTTTGAGGGCACTGAGAGTGGACAAGGTGCCAGGCCCAGATGGCATCCACCCCAGGGTACCGAAGGAGCTTTCAGAGGTTCTTGTGGGACCTTTGACAGACCTTTTTAATGCCTCACTACACTCAGGGTGCATACCTTAGGACTGAAGGATGGCTCATGTGGTGCCCCTCCACAAGAGTGGCCCCAAGGATGAACCAGGAAACTACAGACCAGTAAGCCTCACATCCATCATGGGTAAGCTAATGCAGTCTACCCTGAAGGAGAGGCTGGTGGCCCTCCTGGAGGCCAAAGGACTACAGGACAGCAGACAGCATGTCTTCATATACATGGCAGATCCTGCCAAACCAGCCTGGTGGAGTTCTATGACTGGGTAACTAGGCAACTGGACAGGGGCCATGCAGTGGATGCCCTGTATCTGGAGTTCAGTAAGGGTTTCGACTCAATGCCACATGGGAGCCTGGGAAGTAAGTTAGAAGGCACAGGGATAAGTGAAAAGCTGGTGAGATGGGTAGGAAACTGGCTTCAGGGAATGCAAAAGAGGGTGGTGGTGGGTGTTGAGCTCTCACACCCAAGGGTAGTGATGAGCAGTGTTCCACAGGGCTCGGTGTTGTTACCAGTTTTGTTTGGGATATTCATTGCAGACATATCACTGGACATCAAGAGCAATATCAGTCTGTTTGCTGATGATACGAAGATGGGAGCAGTGGTGAATGACCTAGGGGGTGGCAGGGGTTGCAGGATGATATGACAAAGCTTGAAACCTGGTCAGACACCTTGCAACTGGGGTTTAATGCCAAAAAGTGCAAGGTGCTGCATTTTGGCGTGAAGAACCCAAGGAGGAGTTACCAGCTGGGGGGAGTGCAGCTAGCCAAGACAGAGGAGGAGAAGGATCTGGGGGTGCTCATTACAGGCTTAATGAACAACTCAGCACAATGTAGGAAGGCAGCTGCAAAGGCCAACAAAATGCTGGGTTACATTGCAAGAGGTATATCCTCAAGGAGGGAGGAGGTGATTCTGCCACTGTATAGGTCATTAGTTAAACCGCACCTGGAGTACTGCGTGCAGTACTGGTGCCTGTATCTGAAGAGGGACATTAAGTTGCTGGAGGGGTGCAGCGCAGGGCAACAAAGATGATCAAGGGGCTGTGGGACTTATCATACGAAAGGAGGCTGAGGGAGTTCAACATGTACTTGCTGGAGGAGAGGAAGGAGAGGGAGGACATGATTGAAACCTTTAAGTACATGAAAGGAATAAACAAGACAGGTACAGAGGGCTGTTCAAAGTAAAGGAGGGAGGGACACCAGGGGCCATGATATGAGACTGGAAGGAGGAAGGTTCAGGAGGGAGATGAGGAGACACTTTTTACAGAGAGGGTGATAGCTGGATGGAATGCGTTACCTGCAGAAGTGGTATCCAGTAGAACAGTGGACTGCTTCAAAGGTAAGGGGCAACAGACTTCTAGGAAAACATAAACTGAACTTACAAGCTCAAATGGGCAGACTGGGTGGGCCATAGGCCCTTATCTGCCGACACTGTCTATGTGTATATGTATCTATGTATATGTATAAAAGGGGATGGGACAGACAAGGGGCAAGGTCAATGGAGGGGAAGGGTGGAAGGGAGGGACAGCTGCAGAATAAGGGGGTGCTAGCTGCACATTCGAGCAGAATTGATAGACCTCTAGGTCTTTATCTGCTGGCAAATTTTGTATGTTCATATGAGTTATAGTAGGATTTACTTACTGATAAAAGACTCAGTTAGCCAATCAGCTTCTTACCTTTAAAGTACCATTGTATAATCTGAAACAACACATACTGCAGGCTGATTTCTCACTTCCATCTTATGCACAGTGGGATCAACTTAAAACAAGCATTTGTCAATGCTGAATGTTCTCTTGCTGCCATTGGCATTGGAAGTGCAGGAGTTAGAGAGATGCATAATAGGAATGGCAGTGAAGTATTGAACTAACACCATCCCCACCCCCACCCTGCAGAGCCTGACAGGCATTGGGATGTGCTTTTGGGTTGTCGGCCATAACGTGCATGCCATTTCCCATCACTCTACCCTGCAGACACCGACAAATGTTGTTATGTTCCTTGGGGTCTTTGGGCCTTATGTTCACCCCATTCCATAAGGAAATATGCTGAGATGGGTGCAGTACAGGAGAATTGGGTGAACTTTGGGGCTGAAAAGTCCGAAGCACACCTCGATGCCTGTCACTGGCTGCAGGGTGGGGGTGGGGTGGAATTGTGTGAGCATTGCAGCCAACAATCCCAAGTCACACCCCTGACACCTGTCAGTCTCTACAGGTTGGGTGTTATGGTTGGAAACCCTAACACCACAGGTGTTTGTTGGTATTTTCACTCCAAATTTTCAGCATGGGATTTTTGTGACCTCACCTCATGAGCAGTGGCACTATCAGTTCATTAGCCAAAAGGTGATTTTGCACTGCAACTGCACCATTTGGCACCTCAGGTGCAAAAACACATTTTGGGCATGATATGGAAAATGGTAGCTTTACTGTCCATGAGAAGGTGTAAAAAAATGGTAATGTTGAAAATCTGGATTGAAAATATGAAAAATTGGTGAAGTCACGAGCGTGCGTACAAATTGTGCAGTGCATACCCATAATGCAATTATGCTGAGGATTTTTTTTAACCAGATTTTCAACATAGGCATTTTGGGACCTCTACTTATGAACAGTGGCACTGTGATTTTGTTAATTTGTCCCAAAAGTTGATTTCCCACAGTGACCGTGCCGTTGTGTGCCAGATGTGCAAAAACACATTTTGGGCAGGATGTGAAAAGTGACAGCTATACTATTCATAGTGAGGTGTGAAAAATGGCAATGTTTAAAATCTGGAGTGAAAATATTAAAAATTGTTGTAGTTACGAGAGTGAGTGGAAACTGTGCAATGCACGCTCGTAAAGCAGTTATTTTCTGGAATTGTTTCACCAAATTTGCAACATAGGATTTTTGGGACCCCACCTCATGAACAGTGGCACTGTCATTTTGTTACTTAATTCCAAAAGGTGATTCTACATAGTGACAATGAAATCACCTTTCAGGACTGAATAACGTTATGACACTGCATGTGTTCATGAGGTGGGATCCCAAGAACCCCATGTTGAAAATGTGTAGTTAAAATTCAAAAAAATGGCTGAGATATCCACCTGAGTTGAAATCCCCCCATTATGTCATTATACAGCTTACTGGTATTTCTTCATTTTGCAGTTTGGCTTTGAAAAGTACAGATGTGTTCCCACTCAACCGCAGATCACAACACTGGACTTCCGGAGGTATGTATGGGGTGAGGGGGGATGTGGGGAGGTGGGGTGCACAGAGGGTGGGTGCTGGTTGGGGGAGGGGCGCCACGTACAACAGACCATTTTCTTTTCTTTTAAGGTACAAAAAACAGAAACAAAAAAGTGGACACTGTGCTGAGGGATGGTTTTCTTTCTTTACAGGTGAAATAAAACAAATGTTGGGCAAACTGGGGTGAGCTCCCAGTGTGCCCCATGACTTTCAGGGGTGATATTGGCCACACGGGGGGGGGCTTCCAGTGTGCCACACAATGGGGGTGTGGTGTGGGGAGAAACATACTGACGTGGTCAGCTTTTTTGAGTGGAGGCAGACTGGGGTGGGATCCCAGTGTGTAATACAGTGTGTGAGGAGGGTGGCGGACATGCCCACACAGGGATTGCACCCCCGATGCCTGCCCTTGCCATGTTTATTGAAATTTTTCACCAGCAAAGGCACGTACTGGAGGCATGTCATCTGTGCCGCTGCATGACGAGCTTGTCTCTGATTGCAGCAGCACATTTCTTTCAAGTTGGTGGCACTTTACATATTACTTGTGTCAGCGCTAGCATGCTGGCTAACTGGGGAATGAGGGACATGCCTGCTAGAGTGTGCCTTGCATTTGCCAGAACACTGACACACCTCTGAAAGTACTATTACCCCAATGTGTTGTTTGCCCCTGTGCACAAGCCAACATAAAAAACAACTAATAACAAAAGAGGTTCCAGTCTAATTTGTAACTTATTATCTAATTCCAATTTGCAGGCCTTTGAGAGTGTCAAACTGAAATTGGAACAAGAACTTAATGCTCATTTAGATGATAAGAAGTGGGGAAAAGTCTGACAGAATGCCTTAAGAAGCAGCAGAGAACTGCAAGGTATATTAATTCAATTCAAAATTCTCCACCATTTTTACATTACTCATGAGAAACTAGAAGACATGGGGCTAGATACAGTAGGACAATGCTGGAGGTGTGGCTTTCCTCATGCAGGCCTGTTACACATGATTTGGGATTGTCCATGTATCAGAACCAGGGACACTGGTTTACCGGGATTGAGAAAGGGCATATTCCATTTTGCACATTGTGAAAAACGGTATTGTCACCGGTGTCTGCTAAGCCAAAATCCGGTTTTCCTGGTATTTGATTCTCTGTACTTTATTTAACAATTTTTTTAACTCTGCTAACATGCATTTAAGCAATTTTGACCTCCACTGTTGCACATCCTTCCATCCTTGTACCAATTTAAAGTTATTTTAGGTACAAGATGTGATGGCAGCAGCAGCACTACAGCCCCCATCCCTAAGGTGTGATGGAAGCAGCACTATGGCCCCATCCCTCAGGTGGTGATGGCAGCACCAACAGCACTATGGCCCCCATCCCTCTGGTGTGATGGCAGCAGCAACATCA
This sequence comes from Neoceratodus forsteri, assembly GCA_016271365.2. NCBI lineage: Eukaryota > Metazoa > Chordata > Ceratodontiformes > Ceratodontidae > Neoceratodus > Neoceratodus forsteri. The sequence goes on from JADMNL010000035.1 coordinate 42,300,609, forward strand.
CTATGACCTCCCTCCCTCAGGTGTGACAGAAGCAGCAGCACTGTGGCCCCCATCCCTTAGGTGTGATGGCAGCAGTACTACATTCCCCATCCACCAGTGGTGATGACAGAATCACTACAGCCCCCACCCCTTCGGTGTGATGGCAGTAGCAACAATGCAGTCCGCATCCCTCAGGGGTGATGGCAGTAGTGACAGCACTATGATTCCCTTTTTTCAACACCCACACCCCACATGCACAAGTTACAAATGACTTGGTCTCTTTACTTGTTAGAACTCAGATGTGAATTAATCTGAACCATCACCACTAAGGTGGACTACCTTTGTTTTTTCCTATCTATAATTTAACTGCCTGAATTGGATTTCTGCCTCTGACACTGCTGACCAGGGTTAGGGAACAGACTTGGGTGTTGAAGGGCCAGCTGGTGGGTGAAGGCTTGATTGTCCAATGACCACGCACCTTCTCCTGGGAGGGAGGGTGGATTCACGGCTCAGCATTTTCTGGCCCCTGGTGGAGGCCAGAGGCACAACAACATGTGAGCCCTCACTGCAGGAGGGAGTGTGACGGACGTCGGCTTGTGCCTTGACATCATGTGGCCTGTCGGGAAAATGGGAAAACACCCACTGGCCAACCGAAGGACAGCTGTTGGTCCCTCCATAAGCTGGAAGCCCCAGACATGTGTCCGTTGTGACCCCTGCCATGCTCAGGATACACAGGAAGCTCTTTGGGGTAATTCTCCTCCCCTGGTAGCCTCCCACAGGGGTAGAAGCCCACTCAATGAAGGGTTACTTTGGGTTATCTGGTAGCACAGCAGTAAGGGGCAGTTGATGGTGGTCGGAACTCAGCAGCAGTGGTAGGGAGGCCTTGGCAGGCCTGAAGGAGTGGATGGCCAGGGGATAGGAGGAGAAAAAAAAATTGCTTGAATTTGCTTCTTTGAAATAAAGTGTCTCCACCTAAAAAATCCACAAGTGATTAATGGAGGACCTACAAATTGATTCATTCATCTCCCAGATGTGTGGATGCTTTTTTTTTCACTTGGTGTCCATGAAAAGAGTGTCTCCCAGTTTTCATGTTTTTGTTCAGATGTGAATTGAGCACTACTCTGCCCACCAGCATCATACAGCCCCTGGGGTCTTACCTTCTGTATGTCATTGACCGTGCTTTCAAAATCCACTGGCCAAACATAAGTACACTTAAATACTTAACTTTTGCTTTTTGTTGAAGCAGTCATCAGAAAACTTTTTGTTGTCACACAGACTGAAACAGCAAGTGGGAGAAAAGGTGCAAATCATCCAGTTCACCTAAATGGGGTGTTAACTGTAAAGTCTTTTCATAAGTAGTAAGGCAGTTTCTTCTTTGTGAACATATTTCATTCAGACTAGTTTTCATTCAAACAACTGAGGATTTTGGATGGCCTACTGATTACAGTATAAACTTGAATAAGCTAGTTGGTAACAGTGATCCTGTGTTTAGCAATCTATAACCTAGATGCTCATATGCAAAGAATACAATGAAAACCTGACTAAAATCTAAAACAAGCTTATAAAACACATAAAATGTATCTGAACATTTGTCTTTACCTATACAAACTCATTGCAGCCCAAGTAAAACGCAAGCAAATTACATGGTACCCTGACTACTATTCTATGATGTAGTAAACATATATTGGTATTTTTTATATTCTTTGTAAAGAGGTAAGGCCCACTAGGCAGAACTGTCTGTTTTCAGGAGTGACCTAGAAGCACTTGGGAGGTTAAGTGACTTGCTTGGAGTCACACAGTATGCAAGTGGAGGTTGTGGGAATCAAACCCAAGTCTGCTGGATGTACCTAGTTCAATCACTGTTTGTTACTCTAACCACTAGGCATGGGTGATTAAACTGAATGGCTGATTACAACAAAGCAGTGCAGGTGATTTCCCTACTGACTCTCTATGCAGCAAAGCAGAAAGAATGCAAAGCACATCAGCATTCATTTTAAGATGCTGAAATCTGGGTTGGCCCACTAGCGCTGCGGTAGCACTATTGCTTGCAATGCCAGTGACCCAGGGTCAGAAGTGAACTCGGGTTGCTGGAGGTCTGGCCAGGTGAGTAGGATCGAGCACCCGGGGGACTGCTCTCCTCCTCAGGGAAGGGTGGGCTGCAGGTCCTGCTGCTTTACCACTAGCTGTGTGATCACGGGTGGTGGTGCAATGGTGCTGCAGAGTGATCAGGAGGGGAGGAAGCTAGCCAGGGTCTGGAGCAGTGGCATGTCTCTATGTGACCTACCTCCTTGGAACTCCTCTAGTGCAGATGCCCTCAGGGACAGAGACCAGAAAACCAGGAACAATCACCGTACATCGGTCACTGGCAGAAGGGACCCAGGTGCCCCAGACTTCATAACCAGGCTCCATGAGGGACCCATTGAGCTGCCTGACACACACTAACGGAGTCTGGAGGGGTGACCTGGGGTGTCCTCCCTTCCCACCTGTGGGGTACAATCCAGGCAGGATAGGGGCAGGCCCACAGGAGCTCCTGAGCATTACCTGGGGTGAAGCTAGGGGATACCCAGCCTAGGGATCTCTGAAAAGTTGAGACTGATGCTGTGAGAAGGGGACATAGAAAGAGAAAATAAAAAAAATTTAAAAAGATGCTGAAATCTTAGAGATTCTGTGCAGTGACATGCAATTTCCATGAGGCACCGGTACAAGAATTCAAAATCCGCAAACCAAGCAGGATTCCATGATTGTTACCGGTGTTACCGGTAAAAATGGAAAACCAGTGTCCCTGATCAGAACCTTCTTGTGAAATATCATTGATTTTTGCTCAGAAGTGATTAACCACTAGATTCCCATAGAGGCTAACTTATTCATCATTGGTACTTTCCCAGACAACTGGAACATTCTTTATTCACAGAAACTATGGCTTTTCACAGCTGCACTAGGAGGGAAAAGGTTACATTTTTATTACACTGGAAAACTGGCACATGCCTGACTTTTACAGAATGGCTAGAATACATAAGCCTAACAGCTAGCTATGAAAGGATACGTCCCAACCTGATTGATAAAGAAGAGTTTTTTAATAGATATGTGGTCTTCTTTCTTGAAAAAAATTGCAAATAATCCATGGTTACTATGAGGAGGTTACTTCATTTTTGTTTGTTTTTGTCATATACATAGGGTTTTAAATCAAAGAAACCTCTTTACACCAAACTTTGGGCCAGATATTCAAAACTTTGCCCCTTGGCTAAGTTAACACTGCCCGGCGGGCAAACTTAGCCCGGAGCACAGAGTAAGCTACATTCAAGAGAAATAGCCCAGGGCAAACAGCTTCTGAATATAGCATGGGAATGAGGCCTTGCAAACTGGTCTGGGAGTGCAGGGCAAATGTAGCCCTGGAATAATAACATTGAATATAGCAACCAGGAAGTGCAAACCACAACAACAACACAGTGCACATCGATGTGAGGGCAGGTAGAGATGAACTATGTGGCCAATGTGTATGCCAGCAAATGTGTGGACCGTGTACAACTGCAGGCAGCAGCAGATATGAAAGAACAGCGATCAAAACTGTATAATATCCCCTGAACCGTTAGTGCCACGCTTGCTTTAGCACGGAGCTAAGCTGTTTGCCCAGTGCAAACACATTTGCCCTGCGCTAAGATTTGCAATATTCAAAAGTGACATGCAAATGAGCCTACTTGGTCTCTGGGCAAACAGCCAAATTAGCATCTCATTACTCCCTGATTTGCATGCAGTTTGCCTAGCGTTACTGCAGGGTCCCACAGCTCCACCTGTAGGTCAGTCTGGAAGTAAAGGGGCTGGCCAGGTCTGGCCGCAGCTCTACCTGTAGGTCAGTTTGACAGTGCATGATGGTTGCTGCAGGCTACATGTATGCAGTACAGCATAGCATTGTGTGCCCCAGGGAAAATCACAGCATAGGCACAGGAGGTGGTGGTGCTGCATGCAACCATCACACTACAGGCCATGCTACAGTGCACAGCAGGCACTACAGTAGCAAGGGGGCTGTAGTGTGAGGGGCACAGCAATGCCTATGGTATGTAGGGCAGTGATGACCACTGCACTGTACACAGTGACAGGCCCAGCTTGCAGGTGATTCCTGACAGTGGACAGTACTGTTTCACTGTTGTGTACTCCGCAGATGCTGCACCTGTGGCATGAGATGCTCACAGTGACATATACATGTCCGGCTGTGTGCGCTGTGGCATCTGCATAGTTGTGCGGTATGTGGCTGGGGGAGCATGTAAGATCCGACAGGCACACAGCTGGCGGGGTATTCCCATTACTGGCCCATGTGCACTGTGTGATGTGCCCCAGTCTTGTGACCACACCTGGGCCATGGTGAGGTCTGGCCACCTGTACACCTTCCCCTCAGTTGCCACCATGCCCACAGTGCTGCATGTGTGTGCTGGCATCTGTTGATCACCACAGACGTATGGCCTGCAGGTGTGTGCTATATGGCCACACTACCATGATGTCCCCTGTGGGTTGGATCACCCCTTACTGTCTGTGCTTGACTGGGACTGGTGGTAGCTGTTGGCATCATGGTGGTGCCACGAGTGAGCAGCATGTATCCTCCATGACTGGGATTTCCTAAGTGTCATGATCATATGTTAGGGTCGCGTAAGCTGCATTAATCCCTCGCTAACACCATGCAAAGCACCAATGTCATGCAAAGCTGTTTGCCCAGGGTTAAGACCAGCTTTTCCTGGGTAGTAATTTCTACCACGCTAAGGGTCACACTATGTCGCTCTAAATACTTTAGCGCAGCGCTAGTCACTGAATATCTCATAGCGCCTGTATTCATGTTCACTTTGCCACATGCATATAATTATGGTTTGCCCTGCGCTAATGCAGTTTGCATGTGCTATTTGGCCTTTTGAATATGACAGACCCACGCTAATCCTACGCTAATCCTGCACAAACGGTTTGCACACCACGCAAAGCTTTGAATATCTGGCCCTTTATGTTTTACCTATGTTATTTTTTATCTATGTTACACACCTTAGTTATTTAGTTTACAAGATTCAAAGGCCCAGATATTCAAACTGCTCCCAAAATGTGCGCCACAGCAGGAGCAAGCACAATTCAATTGCGCGTATGTGCAACAGACACGATATTCAAACATGGAGGAGAACAAATTGCGCAAGCAGCCAACGTCTGAATATCGCACAAACTGCGCTATAGCGCAACCAGGAAGGGGAAGCTGAGCAGAAAGGTTGCACCATAGCGCAACAAGGGCAGCACAGCTGAGCAGTCCAGAGGTGCCACAGCGCAAGCAGAGCCCCCCCCAGCAGAGCAATGGAACTGCACAACCAGGGAGGCAGGCTGGGGCCCAACGCCAGCCATGCCACACATGGGCACAGGAACACACTGCAGAACCAACAAGACACCTGCACACCCCAAGCACAGCATCACTGGGGGTGGGACGGATGATCTACTGGCCCATGGGGACAAGCCAACAAAGCACAGCAGGGCCATGACGCCCCAGCACAACCACTGGCAGGCTGAGACTGCCACACACAGGGGGTTGACAACCACAGTGCACATCAGCCCCCCGTACGCACAGCACACCCTGCACCGTGACCCCAAGACACCACCCATGTGCAGTGACTGGCACTGCAGGAAACACCATGCATCCCCCGCACACGTCAACCCCGTGTAACAGAGAAGCATACAAGCCAGACCCACCCTGTGCACCCAGCAGTGGGTGGCAGCAGATGGCAAGACCAACAGAAAGTCACTGCCACACTGGAGACACCTCCCCATGCGCACACACACACACACACACACACACACACATACCCAGGACCATACCACCCCAGATGGCATGCACACCACTGCAACTGAGCAACCATAGCCAGCTGCAAATCAGAGACCAACACAGTATTCATATCAAAATATAAATGTATTAGAAAAATGAAAATTACAAAATCAACAACAACATAACTATTTACAAGAGGGGGTAGGGGTACAAGGTAGGGGTGGGCAAGGGGTAGGGATGAACAACTTGGACAGGGAAGGCAGGGTGGGAGGGATGGGTGAAGTGGGAAGGGGAATCCGGCCTAAGGCCTAGCAGGCTGGTCCTCTTCCGCCTGGTGCCGTCATGTCTGGCCGTGCCTCCTCCAGAGGCCATGGCACTGGATGTTGGTGAGGATGGTCCTGTTGTCCACGGACACCTGGGTGAGCTGCTGCAGTGCCCGCTCTATCCTCCGGAGCACAATTAGGCCTAGGAAAATGGGAACACAGTCAATGGCTGTGACTGACCACAACCCTGAACACCACCCAACCTGCAAGCCATATAGCCCAATGTCCCGCACCTGTGATGGTATGCACCCACCCACAATGAACATGCACATGGCCAGCCCAACCAGGCGGCACCAGCTATGTGCACCACTGCACACACACACACTGCCCATGTCCATCACAGCACAAACAAGGCTGTCAAGTGACGTGGCAATGTGGTGGATGCCAGTTCCACAGCCATGTGCCCAGTGCATGCATGGACCACCAGTGATGCACACACAGACGTGCGGTGACACTGGACAGTGATGAATGTCACCTGTGTCGTGCATGGTTGTGTTGTGCATGGCTGGTAGTCATGCCCACCCCCTCCAGCATGCAATAGCATCCATGATGTAATGATACTCACACTCCGCAAGCAGCTGTGGCTGCTGATGCTGCTGCTGCTGCTGTGGCCCACCCCTCACAGCACCACCGACTGCCACTGGGGCCCTGCCATGGCCCTCCTCACCCCATGCCTGCATCCTCTCTGCCTGGCCTGTGAGAGACAAATGTTGAGAAAAACATCAGTGTGACTCCAAAGCAGACTGCCCCCTGCCCCAGTGAGAGTGCCTGCCCACACAGCCAGACCCATGCATCTCACACCTGCACACACTGACACAGCCAACCATGTCAGAGCCATCACCCATGCACAGCCACCAAAACACACTTACACCCCTACAGAGAATACAGGTGCATAGATGGTACACCCACCTAGCCTAGGCACCATGCCCCTCCTGGCACGTGACCGTAGCCGCTCATGCAGGTCAGGCTCCCTCCTGCGGAGGTCACTGTACCTGTGCTGGCACTGCTCAGCAGACGGCACCACCCAGTGACCCCACCAGGTCATTGGCCACTGCAGCCAGACCTGGTTTCAGCCATGGTGAGGGGCTCACTCATACAGTGCCCCATAGTGGGCCTCTACCAGGGCCACCAGGTTGGCCACCTCCACCGGGCTCCATTGCACTGCCCTCCTGCATGCCATGCTTCCAAGTTTACAGCAGGCAATATGGCGCCCCGCAGCGCGGCAACCCCACGTGGAAATGTTGCACAATAGACCACCATAGGTTCCAATTGCACTGTTCGTACAGCACCGTCGGTCCACATAGCGCTGTCACCAGACAGCGCAATAGGGCCGTACACATGGCAGCTGAACAGCGCCAAGGGGAAAAGGTTGGACACCAGGTCAGGGGTCTATGACGCAAGGCCACGCACAGCACCATCTGACATCTACACATCCTGCGCGACCGACCACCTGCGTGACAGTGCCACAGTGGACTATTGCGCAGTAGTGCCACAGCGCCATATAGTGCCCAGTGCTGTAGCGCCACTGGCACAATGGTGGCTATGGCCTGAATTGCCGATCGTGCACAGCACGTCATCAGCACGGCAGACGCCTGTGTAAGCTACCTGGGCATGCGCAATGCAATGTACCGCACAGTCACAGATCTACGCTATTGGCTCAGCCGGCTCAACCGTATTGCGAAAAGCGCAATGGCGCGATATTCAGCCGACACATGCAAATCATCTGATCAGCCATTCAAAGGCGCAGTGGCGCGATTTGCATCTCATTACAGTTGCTCCACTCCTCATTTGCATGCATTGCGCTATAAAAGTGCGACAGTGGGCTGCGCTGGCCAGATTCGGTTACTGCAGGTGAGAGGTGAGTTGCATGCTGTGGGATGTTCTGGACAATGGGCATGGGATAACGCTGTAGACTGCACAGTGACAGGTGTCCACTTCCACCCATACAGAACGCCATGACCGAGCAGAGCCAAGGTGAGGGTGAGGATGGTGGGCGAAGGAGGAGGAGGAGGCCCAACTTCACCACGGCAGAGACTGAGGCCCTCTTCCAGGCCTACCTGGAGGAGGAGGCACTACTGAGTGGATGGCGGGGCACCCCCTCAGGCCCATGCGGCTGCATGGGAGGGGGTAGCCCGGGCAGTGAACCTGCACGGAAGCCACCAGCGCTCCATGCAGGAATGCAAAAAGAAGATTGGGACAGACTGCAGGAGGGTGAAGGAGAAGGTGGCAGCCCTCAGGACGGCACGTGCTGGCACTGGCGGGGGACAGCCAGCGGTGGTGGAGCTGACCCCGGCTGAGGACCAACTGGCTGCATCAATGCAGCGCAGTGCTATTGAGGGTGTACCAGGAGGTGGATTCCAGACAGGTGGAAGCCCATCACTGCACGGTATGACATGGTGGTGGTGTTGGGGGGGAAGGTTGTTCACATGCACTCACATGTCCTCTCTATCTGTTACAGATCCTGTTCATCTTCAGGGGATGGTGGTGGTGGGTCCAGGCAGTGAGGATGACCTGCTGGACATGGAGGAGGGTCCATCCACCTCTGTCACCAGCCAGCATGCACTGCACCAGCATGCACGCTGGGCTGCCAACTCTGGTGTCGGTGATTCGGGTGCGGGGGTGCACAGCCTGTGTTTCAGCAGTCTGGCATGCAAGCATGCCAGCACGCTATGACTGTGGCTGTAGCTCGTACCTGCACCATTGATGATGCAAGGACTGTAATGGGCAGTGACATGTGTGTGTCCCATGACGGACACACAGCAGGCCAGCACGTGCCCCTGGGCCTTGCTGGTTCTAACTTGTGTGCCAGCATGATGGCACAGTCCCAAGCTGTGCCTGTCAGCACCGGTGGGGCAGCACCGGTGGCTGTGCAGGTGTCTGGCACTGTTGCAGCCACAGCGGTGGAACGAGTGGTCCCTGGGGCACAGCGGTTGGAGGGGCAGCAGCAGCAGTCACCCACCAGGTCTGGGGGTGCAGTGTCCAGCGGTGGCACATGCCCGCCGCCCTTTGATAAGCACATTCCTGGTCCTGGCGAACAGCGTCCACCCTCAAGGGGTGTTGTGCATCAGGACCTTCCACACCCTGGGAGACAGGATGCCGTTGTGGCAGAGTACCCATTGGACGAGCACACCCGCCTGCTGCGGGAATCAGTACAGCAGCAAAGGCGGGTTGCAACGTCTGTGGAGGCACTGTGTGCGGCTGTGGAGTGGGACAGCAGGGAGTGTGCTCTGGACCGTGCAGAGATGGTCCGTATGCGGATGGATGTGACCGCTGCCATTGACAGGCAGACCCAGGCATTGGTCGCTGTCGTGGCTGCATTGGGCACACAAGCAGGTGCTCCTGTACCGCGCACCCCACACAGTATGCTCTCCACTCCCCATTCCCGGCATCATGTGACCCCAGGTCTGTCGATGCTGGGTTCTGCTGTGGGCATCCCAAGCACCCCTGGTGCAGGTATATTTGGCATCCTACAGACCCCAGTGCGGACAAGGTCGTGATCGTGCAGTGGGACCCCTGGTGGTCCATCGGTGCCACCCCATGTGGCCCCTGCTCAGCCTGCCAGTGCTGTTGGGTCACGGCAGGGCCGCCCACGCATCCGCGGTGGCTGTGGAACAGTGCAGCATGACTGACCTGTCTCCCAGTGCGGGCCCTGTCTGCTGCTGCCCTGTGTGCACTGTGCGTCACGGTGGGCAGTGCACTGGTGGGTGCCCTGCCCATCACGCCGACATATGGACTACCTGCACACCATCCCGACTACTGTCCACAGGTGCATGTCCATGATGATGCCTGAATTGTACTGTACACCAAGGTGCAAGGGTGCCCAGCATCTGACACACGTGCTTGGACAGTACAGGTGGTGGGTGTGGTCTGTGGATCTGTGTGTTTGCCATGTCTGTTCCTGCTCTGCTGTGCACTTGCCTATGTATGCTTTGTGCCTGGTGTGTTTGTGTGTGGGTGTGTGTGTGTCCATATGACTGTTCGCCCCTCCCTGATGGTGTGTTTGTGTGCCTTCCACCCTCCTTGCCATCATGCACCCCTGGTGTGTTACTCTGTTTGCCTGTGGGTTGTGCCAGGACAGTGTTGTTTGCACATGACCCCTTGACTTACCTGTGTTGTGCATAATGCTCCTCCGTGATGGTGTCCCGGTGCAGCTGGGCCTGCCGGATCAGTCGGGGGTCCTGCCGTCCAAGGGGGGGCTGCACATCACCATCAACACCAGCGCCACTGGTGTCCCCATCGCTGTCCCCCTCTTCAACCTGTATGACTATTCCCACAGTCATTGGCCATGTTGTGCAGGATACAACAGGCCAGGAATATCCCACAAGCCATTGAGGGGCTGTACTGTAGGGCACCGCCAGAGGTGTCTAGGCATCGGAAGCGTGCCTTGAGCATCCCAAACACCCGCTCAATGATGTTGCGTGTGGTGGCATGTGCCTCATTATAGCATTGCTGCGATGGGGTCATGGGGCGCCGGTACAGTGTGAGCAGCCAGGGACGGAGTGGGTGTCCGCTGTCACCTGTGTGGAGATAGTGGAGATCAGTCTCATGTTCAGGTCCATATTGCCCATATCTCTGTGTGCCACTACCATGGCACCTGTGGCATTCCCATCCTTGCCCCGAGTTTGCATTCCCTACATGCGTACTCACCCACTAGATGGCCTGTGGGGATGTCCCAACTCTCGAATCGATGGCACAGTGCGGACTGATGCCATATGAAGGCATCATGTGCTCCGCCAGGGTGTGTGGCTCAGACATTGATTATACGCCCAGTGGCATCACACACCACCTGGCAGTTGACACTGGGGAAGCCCTTCTGATTCATATAGGCGCCCCCATCAGGGCCAGGTGGCATGCGAATGGCCACATGGGTACAGTCTATGGCCCCTAGCACGCCAGGCATACGTGCTACCCTCTGGAATGCCTGCATGTTTGCTGTATGCTCTGCCGCAGTGCTGGGGAACTGGATGTGCTCCGCAGCATGTGGCAGCAGTGCGCTGAGGAATTGGGTGAGGGTGCGTGATGTGGCCAACTGTGTGATGCCTGTGGTGTCCCCTGTTGGCCTCTGGAAGGTGCCCGTGGCAAGCAGGCACATGCAGGCTGTCACCTTGGTCTCCACTGACAGAGCATGGCTCCGTCGTGAGGGTGCCTGCATCACATCACTGCACAGCTCACAGAGCCACCTCAGTATTGCCCTGTTCAGGCGGTACTGGCCCACGATCTCTACATCTGTGTACAACTCAAAGCTGATGCGGGCATGGTACTGCCTGTTGGGGGCGTACCACCGATGGGCCCCTCCACGGCCACGTCCCCCTGCACCTTGCATTCTCACCCCCCTCATTACAGCTTCCGTGTGGAAGCTGGCACTGTCCATCTCCCTGGCTTGTGCCCCCGGCTGATGTTGCTCTGTTACCCCCTGTCCTGACTGCTACTTCCACTGCACCGGGCACCCCCCCGCTGGCCTCTGCAGCCTATGGTCCACACTGCTTCCCTTGCCTGCCCTGGCCTGTCACTGTCTGTCTTTCTCTCTCTCTCTTCCCCACTTGGCATCCCTGTGGTGTTCTTGCGCCGCTTCCTTGAGCCTTTTTATTTTGGCTCATTTCCGCTGGGGCGCAACTTCCGGCTGGTCCGCTGTTTCGCATTGCACAAGTCTTTGGATATATCTTTGCGCTCTTTATGCATGGATCCACCCCCTTCGGTTGCGCATGCCGTCATTTGCATTGCGCTGTTGCTCAGCATGTTTTCGGTGGCGCAACTGCCTCCTACTGAATATCGCAGAATGGCGCACTTTTGGACTTGCGCAGGCGCAACTCTATTGCGCATGGCGCAACCCTTTTGAATATCCCACCCAATGTATTTCATTGTTTGTTTGTTTTTTGTTTGCTGTGTTATAACTCATATATCATTCACTGTGCTATTGAAAACAATAAGATTTGAATTACAAAAAAAAGGAAAAGAAAAAATGTGTGTTGCTTAATGGATAATTCATAGTGTGCGGGAGGGTAGTAATCAAGCACAGAAAACCACTCACAGTATGTTTACTTGTAACAAGTATACACAATTTTAAAAAGATTAATCAGCACAAATCTTCTTTGTTTCACATTTAGAATACCAATCTGAGTTAGTGAAGTATGAATTTAAACAGCATGTTGGAGTGATAAGGGCACAATGCATTCTTTTTTTTCATTTATAATGCCCATTGGATTTATATGCTAAAAGATTATATGGAATAAAAATTGTTATGAGACAAAATACTTATAGGGCTGGATATTCAAACTGCACCATTCTGTGGTGCAAGCCCTTGCACTGCTCAAAAAGGTTGCGCTGGGGTGTGGCCAGGGTGATATTCAACAGAGTTGCGCTATTGAGCAACTCCTTTGAATATCGCCTCCCAGCCACAGCCACTGTGCATGGTGCAGTGGAACTTGTGCCACTGCAAGTGGTCAGAGTGGAGCATTCAAGATGCGGAGGTGCAAGTTCCATTGCGCCATGTGCAAATTTCCGATATTCAAAAGGTGACATGCAAATGGGGCCATAATTCATGCAAGGCATGGGGGGGCCATTTGCATCTACTTATGGCCCCATTTGCATGCCATTAGCATGCAGGTGCACCAATCCCTGACGACTTGTGCCTGGCGCCCTGCCAGGCAGCAGCCGTCGGGGACCGACGCCCCCTGCAGCCCTATCATGGGCATGAAATAAATCCCCCCCTGACTGGCCCAATCGCGGGCATAATATACATGACAACCCCCCCGACTGGCCCGATCGCGGGCATAACATACATGAACCCCCACTGACCCGATCGGGGCATAACAGTACAAACCCCCAACTGGCCCGATCATAAGCAATACAGAATGAACTCCCTCACTGGCCCGATCACGGGCATAACAGAACTGAACCCCCACTATCCGATCGAGGGCAGAAAGGAGTTCAACCCCACGAAGATCAATATCCTGGTGGTCCAGTGGACCGTGAAGCCCGATCATGGGCATTGAGTCAACCCCAAGGTCCATTACCTGGTGATCTAGTGGCCCCCACCCCACCCACCCACGGGCCCCACTACCCCACTCCCCCTGTCAGCCGGCGGGTGGCAGCAACCCACCCGCCTGCTGCCCCGCCGCCTGCTGACTAACTGCTCAGTAGGGCTGCACATCCATTGGTTCAGAGCAAGAGCCAATGGGCATGCAGTCCATACCGTACAATGCAGTCCAGATATGTGAATGAATTTGTTTATTCACATATCTGGACTGCCTTGTACGGTATGGCAATACCATACTGTGCAAGGCAGTCCAGCCATACTGTACCGTACAAGGCAGTCCATCCATACCATACAAGGCAGTCCAGATATGTGAATGAATATATTCATTCACATACTGACTGCCTTGTATGGTTTGGGCTGCACACCCATTGGCTCTTGCTCTGAATCAATGGGCATGCAGCCCTACCAAGCAGTCCAGTCAGTGGGTGGTAGGTGGCAGGCGGGTGGAGTGCTGCCACCCGCCGCTGATGGGGGAGTGGGGTGGTGGGCCCATGGGTGGTGGGGTGCGGGGCCACTAGATCAACAGGGTAATTGGACCTTGGGGGTTGACTCTAATGCTCTGCGATCGGGTCATGTCCACTGGACCACGAGGGATATTGGTCTTTGGGGGGGTTGAACTCCATTCTGCCCACAATCGGGCCAGTGGGGAGGGAGTTTTATACTATTATACCTGTGATTGGGCCAGTCGGGGGGAGTTCAGTTCTGTATTGCCCACGATCGGGCCAGTTGGGGGGGAGTTTAATACTGTTATGCCTGTGATCGGGCTAGTGGGGGGGAGTGTGTTCTGCCCACGATCGGGCTACGGGGGGGTTACTATTATGACTGCGATTGGGCTGTGGTGGGGCACTGGGAAGAAGTGGAGGGCCACCCACAGGTGGCAGCTGCTGTGTTGCACCCTGCAATGCGGCAACTCACCTGTGGGTGGCCCTCGACTTGATCCTGTTTTTTTTGGGCTCAAAGTCGTGCAGGCACAGGTTGGGGGTTGTGCCAGCACAACTCTGCACAGCCCGGCTGAATATTGGGCTGTGCAGTTTATGCATGGTTCCTCCCCCTCCAGTTGAGCATGCCTTCATTAGCATTGCGCTGTTGCTCAGCATGACTTGGGGGGGCGCAACTGCCTCCTGCTGAATATCACAGAATGGAGCAATTTCGGACTTGTGCAGGCGCAACCCTATTGCACATGATCCAACCCTTTTGAATATCCAGCCCATAGTCTTCAAAAACTGTATTACTGGATGTAGTTGTCTATTTTTTCCAAGTTTTAAATATGGCACCATGTCTGCAAAGAACTGTTTTATGGTATACTATGTACCCTATATTAAAATGACAAGGAATTAGCTGACCTTTTTCCTCACCCATTAAAGATTTTATTTTATTTTAAACACAACAGATAACAGTGACATATTTCTCATATGATGTTTCCAGCCTTTACAATAATACAATTTTACTACCTTGTTTTATATGAATGATTTAATGGTTTTCAATTTTTTTGTGATACAGAGGCCGTAATACACTGCAGAGATGATCTGGTCAGAGGGAATTAAAAAAAGATACCCCTTCTTGGAATTACAGGATTATGTTTCAGCTTACAAAACACTGGTTGTAGTTTCTAATCATGATATATTACTTATATAAAATCACAAGGGTAGGGACAACATTCTCATTATCTTTTGCACTTTAATATCACATAGAGAAAATTTACAGCTGCTTACTCATGTAGCAATAAATGGGTAGGGGAATGGTAACTTGAGTAATTGAGGAAAAGAGGGGAGTTGTGAAATTGGGATAGGTGGCTTTATCTTCACTGCTCAGTTGTTTCGAGTTGTTGAAATTTCTTACTGTTTTAATAAGTGTAATCAGCCTTTATGTTTTCCTTGGTGGGTCACACAAAGGTTCCAGATAACGCATGCCTACAGTACTCATCTTCTGTCTACTTCCCTTATACAATGGAGCCACACTGCCCATCTGGTGATGAATAACTCAGTCTTTTCATTTGGGCTCTGTGTGATTCTTTCCATAACGTATATTTGGGTAAGCAGGGTGTGCCATTCCTTTATCATGGGGGGTGTTGAGCTGAGCCAAGTTTTCTTAATGGCTTTGTTGGCCAAGGTAAATAAGATATGTATTAGGTTTCTCACCTTGGGGGTCCCTTATTGTAGAGAAGAAGACTAGAAAGACATAAGCTTGGCTGCTGAAGGGAAGGTTGAGTTACAGTGTCTCCACAAGGTTGCAATGTGTTTCTGTCCAGTAATTGGGCCATCCCAAAAGATATGTGTGTGGTGAGTGCCCTGGTTGCTGCATCATGTTCAGCAGGCAACTGTGAACTGGGCTTGGTATTTTGTCTGTATTATTAGGGTCTTTAAAATGAGTTGCTAGCTTCCATGTAAACTTCCTGAGTAGGGGGTGTATGTGGCTGCTTGTGACTCCATTTACAACCATTTGTTATTTATACATTGTTTCTTTACTTGCGCTATCTTGAAAAATTATAGGAAAATATCTTCAATGTGTTTACCATTTATTAAATTAATGCTAGCCAGATAGTGCTGTTAACAGTCTTTCATTCAGGATTTATGTACTTGATATTTTGTAAGGAATGGTGGTCATACATGTCCAAAAAGGTCAAGTTAATTTAATAACATATAGCTCATTCTTTTGTTATTGGCAACTGAGGTTATAAAATAAAACCATTATTCTAGGCTTAGCATATAGAGAGAACTACATTATCTTTTTTTTTTTTTTACATTAAATCTTTATTAGAGTTTCCAGCATACAAACAATATGAACCAGATGTATTTAGAAGAGACATATACATTGGGAAGTAAGACAAAACACAATAAACAACAAAAGCGAAAAAAAAAAAGGAAAATCCCCCCAATCCCTCCGTCCCCCCACTACCCCCTTCCCACCCCTGCCCCCCTATATCCCCACTCGTCCAGACCAGGCTACTCAGTGTGGAACCTTGATGTGGCTAGCAAAGCTTTGTTT
This sequence comes from Neoceratodus forsteri, assembly GCA_016271365.2. NCBI lineage: Eukaryota > Metazoa > Chordata > Ceratodontiformes > Ceratodontidae > Neoceratodus > Neoceratodus forsteri. The sequence goes on from JADMNL010000035.1 coordinate 42,316,711, forward strand.
TGTAATAAGGTTGTGGCAAATGCTAAGAGCAAAGCGCAAGGAAAGAGGCCCATATATCATTGAATTTGAATAATTTGTTTCGCAAGCTGAAAAAAATCTTCTCGACTCTGAGACAATGTAGTAACTCTGTCAACCACTCACAATATGATAGAGCCTCATTGTCCTTCCAATGCCTTAGTACTAACTTTTTAACTGTCATGGCTATAAGGGCGACGTGATATTTGTGTGCCTTTACGGAGATTTCTGAGTAGTTCCTAAGTAGACAAGTATCGATCAAAAATGACTCATCTAGACCTAACAGGGGGTCTGCCCTCACCCTAATCTGCTCCCGGGGGGGGGATACTTTGGGGCAGAACCAGAAAATATGTACTAGATTGCCGTCACCTTGGCCACATCGCAGACAGGTGGCGGACTGTCTACTGTCAAACTTAACAATCTTCTGGGGAGCATAATACAGATTGTGCAAAATACGGAACTGTATGAGTCGGAGTCTGTCCTGAGTAATATAGTGGTGACAACCCCACCAGAGTGTCTCCCACCTGATGGGTATCCCTGGTAAGAGAGTTTCCCAAAAAATCTTAGGTCCGAAGGGGCCAGGGTGTAAATGGTTGTACAAGGTTTTGAATATTTTGGAAACCCCATGAGGAAGGCCAACACTTTGTGTCATTTCAGACCAGAAGGGGGATGCTCCAGAACTCCATTATCTTAAAAGTAAATGTTTGGCACCTAATGTGGCAGCCAGACACCAGCACAACTGATAACTGTGTTATCTAAAGTAACCTTGGGATTATTCCTAAAATGAAAAGGTCTGGAGAAAATGGTATTGGTTGACCTTTTAACAGTGTGCACTTTTTGAATGGCATTTCTAGTGAAATCTACAGTGCAGGGAATGTTTTGTTTTCTAAAAAGCTAGTTTCAGCAACAAGTACTGTAGTACTATAAAAAGTGTCTCAGAAAAGTTCCATTTTGATTGGCTAGCTGCATTCTGACAGCCTTACTGTACATTCATCTCTACTGCACTGTCAGACACAGCCTGATCACCATATCACATTAATTCTTCATGTTAACATTTCATTTTAATAACTGGTGACCCCCACAATGGCTGGGTATGCACTCCCGATAAAACACTGTAGTACCGTAACTTGCTGAATTACGCAATAACTCTATAGTGATTTATTATGGCATTTTCTTCCTCGCGCTCTCACGTCACTGAATTTGTGCAAGTACAGCAGTTGCTCTGGGACATGCTCACTTGCACAAATACAGCTTAGTTTTTCCCACTGCTAAAATCTTGGACCAGTTATAAAAAATAATGTCTGTGTAAAATGTGTTTTATGAGGATTTTTCATACACCTTCACTGTGTGAAACATTGTCATAACATCCAGCTGCACAGGTGTTATTCTGTATATCTTGCACTGCAGAATGACCGGAATGATGCACTCTGATTCCAAACCAACATTCCCATACAGTTGGTGGATGAACTATTTAGCAATGAAGCATGACCAGGGGTTAATTTAACAGTCTGTTAATCACCCCCCCTAAAGACACAATATGGTGCAAAGCACAGCCGAGCTAGTAATTAACTGATTGTTAGTCTAACTCCTAGGACTGTGTTATTGCTATAATAAAAACAGACTTAAAAATAATAATAACAATAATAATAATGATAATAATCTTTATTTTTATGGCGCCTTTCAAAAACCAAGGTGTCTAATAAAGTTTAAAACATATCAACAACTCAGTATCTTAAAAATATAAAACTATAAAAACAGCAAATACAATTACATTTGGAAAAAGAAATTAACAACCAAACACTTGACACCACAGATATGTTTTCATGGCCTGTTTAAATCCCTCTTTGGTCATGCACTCTCGTAACTGATGGGGTAGAGAATTCCAGAGGGTAGGGGCCACCTTCATAAATGCCAGGGCCCCAGAAGATTTTAAACACACCCTCGGGATCTCTAGCAACCCCTCGTCAGCTGAGCAGAGCAATTGCCCAAGGCAGTGCGGGACTAGGAGCTCTTTCAAGTAGTCCAGATCCAGTCTGTGTAGGGCTTTAAAAGTCAGAAAACTGACTTTAAAGGTGATCCTCCACTGTCCTGGCAGCCAGTGCAGTCTGCCCAGCACCGGTAAAATATGACTGGACCAAGAGAAGTTCCTATCAAAAGGCGGGCCACTGCATTCTGCACCAGCTAGCAGGTGGCGGATTTCTACCCCAGGTAGCCCTAGATAAAGAGAATTGCAATAATCCAAGTGTGAGGACACAAAAGCATGGATCAGTGTAGGAAGATCGCTGGATGGAACAAGGTGCTTAATCCTGGAGATATTCCTCAGGTGATAAAAAGAGGACTTGACGATGGCAGACACCTGCGAATGCAGAGTTAGCCTTCGTCAAAAATTACCTCCAGATTCTGCACCTGTTCAGGGTCGGGAGTGATGAGCACCCAAGGTAAAGCCCGGAGGGCAAACCAACCCCCGGCCCCCCTATCTGGTGCACTGGATCCACAACCAGCACCTCAGTCTTATCTGAATTCAACTTCAGCCAACTCGAGTCCATCCACTCCTGGATTTCTGCAAGGCAGTTATTAAAGACCGAGAGCACTCCACCCTGGTCAGGTGCAAAAGAAAGGTAGAGCTGGGTATTATCAGCATAGCAGTGAAACATCAGCCCATAGCTTCTTACAATGTCTCCGAGGGGCCGCATGTACACTGCGAACAACATGGGGGACAACACTGAACCCTGAGGAACCCCACAAGGCAGAGAAACTGGGTCTGAGGAATAAACACCAGACACCACACTTCGAGTTCTTCCAGTGAGGTAAGATGTAAACCACCTGAGGACTACACCAGATAATCCACAGATAAACCTCAGATGATCAAGCAGGACCCCATGGTCCACAGTGTCAAATGCTGATGAGCGATCTAGAACAACCAAGATGGAACGGTTCTTCTGATCCCTAGCCATCAGGAGATCATTGAGCACAAGAACCAGTGCTGTCTCAGTACTATGCCTCTTTTGAAAACTGGACTGGAGGAGTTCATAAATATCATGGATGGTCAAATGCTTCTCCTGCAGTATGGCCACTACTTTCTCAATCATCTTCCCTAAAAAGGGAAGATTTGAGATTGGTCTGTAGTTTGCATGGCAGTCAGGGTCCAAAGAAGCTTTCTTAAAGGGAGGCGTTACCACTGCCTCCTTCAAGGAGCTAGGAAACTCACCTGTTTCCAAGGAGCACCAGACTATCCATGTGAGGACCAGACCAATGGAGTCAATACAACCAAAAATCAGGGAAGTAGGTCCAGGGTCCAAACTACAGCAAGCAGGGTGTGCACACTGGACAAATCCGCATGACATCCATGAACTCTGGTCGGTCGAAGGTACTCCAAGAAAACTGAGGAGCAGCAGCCATGCGCTGATCCAGAGCAACACCCTTAGAGTGTGCTGGATGGAGTGCCACCCTGATGTCAGCCACCTTATTTGCAAAAAATTCAGCAAGTTCATTGCACTCTACCAGCGAAAAGGCTTTTCTAACCTGCAGGCAGACTGGGTTGCACAGTCTGTCTACAGCGTGAAAAAGCTGAGCTGATCAATTCTGAGCAACCGCAATCTCCCCAGACAGGAACTCTGCCTTCTTATGGGTGATTGCAGATTGATAGGCTTGATAATGCTCCATCAACTTAAGGTGGTCGGCATCAAGGAAGGATCTCTGCCAGCAACGCTCTAACCTTCATCTTAGTTGCCGCATCTCCCTCAAGGTCCCATCAAACCATGGGGACCGAGGTTGAAGGGAGAGAGGACGAACTCGGACAGGAAAACGACATCCAGGGCAGCTGAAACAGCTGCATCATAGGGTACCGAGAGGGCCTCTGGGTCACTGTTAGCCACAGGAAGGAATGATAGGTCAAGTACCACTGCCAGGCCTTCAGAGCTAACATCTCGTAAAGGGCAATACCAGACCATCGCCACAGGGGTAGGCCTATAAAGGAAAAGAAAACTGTTAGCAGTGTACATGTTGAATGCTTTCCTCTGTAAAAGGAAGAGTTTTAATAAAATAGCTCCTCCACCAACCATATAAGAATCCTGGTTTGAAACCAGACTGCATCATTCTAGTCATTCCACAGTGCTAGAGGATGGAATGTTGATATAAAGAATCCAATGCCCACTGTAATCAGGCTGTACATAATAGTGTAACAGAGATCAATGTAAGGATGTCAGAATGCTAACAGTAAATCAGAACGGAGCACTTCTGAGACCCTTATAATTTAAACTTCTTACTTTCAGTGACAAATAGATTTAGTTTAGTTGCCGTATTGGTCATTGTAAGAACAGAACCAGAAGCAAATTGTAAAAACAAAAACAAGGTGCTGCATCAGCATGTGGACTGAAAGCAATTTGTTTGATACCTTTTATTGGACCAACTTAGATGTTACAAAAAAGAACAAAGTGCCTAAACTTTCGGACCAACCAAGTCTTTCCTCAGAAGCTTATGACAGTTATTTAGAAAATCCCATACTATTAACACCAAGGTCATACATTAAAAAAACACACATGGGATTTTCTAAATAACTGTCATTAGCTTCTGAGGAAGGATTTGGTTGGCCCGAAAGCTTAGACACTTTGTTCTTTTTTGTAACATCTAAGTTGGTCTAATGAAAGGTATCAAACTATTTGCTTCTGGATATCACTTTTAGTGAGGACATTTGAAAGGTACACTTCTAACGCTTTTCTTTTTAAATAATTTTTTTATAGTAGCAATCAGGCAATCCCAGGAGTAAGATTAACAGTCAGTTAATCACCCTCTGGGGCAATATGGCACTTGGCTGCACCTCATGCCACATTATTCCCCCAAAGGGTGATTAACAGACGCTAATCTAACCCCAGATCATTCCTTATTGCTCAATGAAAGTACACCTGTCAAATCTACTTTTCTAGGTGCCTTCTATGCAGCACACTATGAGTCATTTTATCTTCGTATCTTAGCCCTTGACAGGTCTGCAATGACATAGCTAAGGAAAATGTGGCAGCTATCTTTTTTCTTGAGAAAAAAAACTAAATTAAAACATTTCTAAAATATTCAAATTACACTGGAAATAGAAAACGTTACCACCAAATAAAACTAGAAGATGCCTGAAATTATTTATAGTGAAAAGGGGTAGGGTCAAATTTTGTGCTCTATTTCACTGCACTGTTGTTTTAGGGAGTGCTTAGTCCTGTAAGGAATGAATGTGTATCCATCAGAGGGAACAGAAAAAAAAAATTATTTTTTTAAGAAAATTTGAGATTTAGAGTATGAGACTACCCTTGACAGGGTTGGATGATAGCAGTGCAAACTTTCTAATATGACATACAATAGAGTTAACTTCATTTTATATATATATATTCCTGGTGCTTCAGACATATACGAGATATGCAAGGGGGATGAGTTAAATAAATGATTCATGCGTATAAGAGCAGTTTGACAATGGGTAACCTCATGAGTGGGGTAAGAGTGAGGTGTCCGAGGGCAAACAGTTCAGGTGCACATAAATCAATTATTTAACAAGTTCCCCACTGCATATTCCATGCATGCGTTAGGCAGAAGATTTTTAGGATGATTTTTATTTATTTGCAGTGCAGTTTATGTTTTATCGTTTATAAAATTAGATGGATTTGTTTGTGCTAAGGCACATATTTCTATGCTTGTAGAGAAGGTTGCTATGGGACAGTAATGATTGCTATGGATGCTACATCCTTACATTGATAGCACATATTGTGATTGGCTGTTATTTTTATATGGGCAGGCTGGAGAGTTTCAAATACATGGAGGCTCTGTTTCTGACTTAGCGAGGTAAGAGTGGTTGCGACTTGCCGGTTCAGTGTTTTATTTTTATTTTAAGAGAGAAAATTAAATATCTGGTTGATTCTGCATTTTTGCTTGGTGTTGTTTTTACAGTTGGAGCAAGTTGCATCATGTTTGAGCAGTGGGAACAAGCGAATGCGAGAACCATGTGTTAGCAGGGAGAGAGCAAGTGGGATAATGGCATGGCATGTATTTTTAAAAGAAAAAAAATAATTGCTTTGGGTGTTGTGCGATTGTCCAACTTGTTGAAAACATGAAACTGGACTGGAGAAGCAGGCTTGTTGTTTGCATACATTGAAGTGGGTAGTGCAAGTCAATGTGGCAGGTGAGTGGGCAGCTATTGAGAGAGTAGAGCCCAGCATGCTACAGACAGGAAAATAGAAATGCTGGAGAAGATTAAAATGTGAGGTAATGATTTTATTCGGATTTGATAGGAAGCAGAATATAAGAGACAGGAGCAGCAGATGGGAAAAGAAGGAGGGACAAGTGGGCGGGTGTACAAGAGGGCACACGGTTGGCTAAGCAGAAAGCAATTGTTTGAGATAGAAACTTTTTTTAATTTAGATTGCAAAAGGTCAAATTCGATGAGTATATTAGCAGAGAACTAAATTTAAACTGATGGGGGGCAGCAGGGGTCATACTACCCTTTGTTACCTGGAGGAGGAGGAGGAGGAGAACATAAGGCCTCCCTCCGCAATTGGGAGAAGATGCGGGGCAGGCATGAAGCAAGATAGGAAGGGCAGAATGGTTAGATTGGGTAAGGGAGGAAGGGACAGGCTGGCCAGGGATGGAGTTGTTCTCTAGTCAAGGTGGAAGGTGGTGTCTCTGAATGCAAGGAGCTTGGGGAACAAAATGGCTGAGATGCAACCACTGATGGTGGAGGGAAAGTAGACATGACTTCCATCACTGAGATGTGGACCATGCCAAACCATGACTGGGATCTCTACATCCTGGGGTACACACTGTTTAGGAGGAATGGCAGGATGTGGGGTAGCTCTGTATGTGAGGGAAGGAATCATCTGTAGTAGGGAGGAGGAGGAGACAGTAGGAGAACAGAGTTGTTGAGGATGCAGTACAATTATCATAAATAAGAAAGCCAGGATAGGAGTACTGTACAGGAATAATATTTGGACAGGAATCTTCGGGTACAAAATAGTGGAGATGGCTGGCGGGGGGCGGTAGTGATCATGGGGGACTTAAGTCTATTTGGGCTAGATTGGTCAATCCCTTCTATCACCTGCACCAGGTCTCAAGAGTTGCTGGAGGCATTCCAGGATGGGTTTCTAACAGAATGTGTAATGGAATCCACTAGAGAAAGAGGTACACTGGACCTGGTTATGACTAATTTGGGGCATGTCCAGGGGGGTGAGGATGGATGCACCACTGGCAGAAAGTGACCACAACACTGTGATTTCACCAGGAGATGGGCAAGAAGAGGACAGGAACTAAGACATAGGTGCTGGGCTTCAGGAGGGCAGATTATAGAAGGGGGGATTCTGGAGGGGCACTTTGCTGAGATCTGGGAATATATGGGTGTGGATCTAAAAGGAGTCATCATCAAGAAAGGGCTGCTAGCAGCTACTAATGAATGTGCCAAAATGCAAAGCAAAAAATCCAAAGCCAAGAAGCCCAGCTGGTTTAACAAGGAGGTATTCAGAGGGTAAAGAGGAAAAGGGCAGCCTTCAAAAAGCACCCAGAGGGATGAGGACAGGGAAGAGCACAGTAAGAAGGAAAGAGAGATAAGCAAGGCAGTAAGACTGGTCAGGAACAAGAAGGAACTGCAGCTGGCAGAAGGGGTTAAATTGGAAAGAAAGCTTTCTGCCAGTACCTCAGGGAGAAGAGAGATATCAAGGATGGAATAATCAGGCTGAAAAAGGAGGAGGGGTGGGTGGAGGGTAGTGTGAAAATGGCAGAGGTTCTTAACAAGTACTTCTGTTAAGTCTTCAAAAAGGAGAAGGATAGCCCAGTCCCCACCAGAAAGGGATGCATCGGGGGAAGAGTCACAGATGGGGAGATCAGATTTGATAGGGTAAGGGTTTAAAGACCCTGAAGGTGGATAAGTTCCCGAGACTTGACAGCATACACCTGAGGTTCTGAGAGTTAGTGGATGTGTTGGCTGGTCCCCTAGCAGACCTGTTTAACACCTCTCTGGAAAAGGGAGTAATACCCCTGGACTGGAGAATAAGCATAGTACAACCGAACAGTGAAACTAAAACCATGAAGACTATCACAGTGATAAAATGGCAGTTTGATGCAATGGTACTTCTACACTGCTTCTTCTGGTGTTGCGCCCCCTCCCTGAAACAACTCCAACCTGCAGTTGATTATATTAAAATGCAGGGGGTGTGGGGGGCACAGCCTCCCACAATACAAAATTGTTCTTCTGATGCAGCAATGTTGACTGTTGGCATTGGGCCATCGATGTAATGCCACTCGACATATTTACTGTCGAACTGGCATGGGGAACCAGAATGGTACATGTAGTACCACTACATAAAATAGACTTAGGCAGCAAATTGATAATATTTTAAACTAAATTTAGGGGGAGGTTGTTGCCACTTCACCTTTGGTTAAACATAATATAAATAGCCCACATAAACATACTGACTGAAACATCCTTCTTATAAATGCTAGGAGCTTAAACAATAAATACGACGAGTTATTATATACTCTAAAACAGCAGGATGTCCATATCTGTGCAGTTACAGAGACTCGGTGGAAGGAGGATGATCCTTGGGACAAAAATATCCCTGGGTATGCTTTATTTCACAAGGATAGAACCATTAGTAGGGGTGGAGGAGTGGCACTATTCATCTTAAACAGCATACAAATTGAAAATGTTGAGTTATTAAAATGGCCTAAAATAGAAGCCTTATGGGTTAAAATATACTTAAAAACATCAAATTGTATAAATCTGGGAGTAATTTAAAGGCCACCTTCAGTTACTGTGGAAGAAGACTCTTTGCTATTGGATTATATAAATAGCATTTCCTCTGCAAAAAATGCTTTACTCATGGGTGACTTTAACCTCCCAGGGATAAACTGGAACACTCTTAGCACTATTACCCAAATTGAAAATACTTACCTTGAATCCTTTTTGCTAAATAATATGGAACGAATAGTGAAACAGAATACTAGGGGAAATAATATACTTGACCTAGTTTTGCATAATCTGGGTGACAGTATAACTAACTGTAATGTTTCCCACCCCCTTGGAACTAGTGACCATTCTATGGTTCACTTTACATATAAAGGTATCTATGGTTCTGACACAGGATGTGCAGTTATCTATAATTTTAAAAAAGCTGATTTCCAGGAATTTAATAAAGAGTTGACATCGTGGGACTGGGAAGATGAATTTTCGAACAAGTCACTGAATGAAATATGGTCTATATTCAATACTAAATTATCTACAGGAATATTAAAGTATATCCCTCAAATGAAAAAAGGAGATCAAGTTAAATGTAAAACTCCATGGATAAATGCTAAAGTTAAAAAACTGATAAGACAAAAAAAAGGCATTCAAAAATGCAAAACTTAGTGGTACACTGTCAAGTTGGGAATATTATAAAAATTTACTGAAAAAAACAAAAAGTTGTGTTAAAAAAGCCAAAAGGGATTATGAGGTAAACTTGGCAACAAGGGTTAAGAATAACCATAAGTCCTTTTACAAATTTGTAAATAATAAAAGGGGGTGCCACTCCTACCCTAGGCCCATTAAAGGATTCAACTGGTAAAATGATTTTAGAAAATTCCGATATGGCAATGCTATGTAATCAATACTTTACCTCTGTTTTTAATAAAAAGTCCCTGCCTAGAAAAAATCATAACCCACATAAAACTCCTGGGTCGTACCTTATTACAGCATTAGACATTCAAAAGTGTCTATTAGGGTTGGACTCTATTAAATCATCAGGCCCGGATGGTTTTCACCCTTGCATTCTCAAAGAACTGGCCATTCCCTTATCTGGGCCAGTTACAGCATTATTTATTAGACCTATCGATGAAGGACAAGTAATTGATGTATAGAGGCAAGCAAATGTTGTGCCTATTTATAAAAAGGGTTCAAAACATGAAGTATCTAACTACCGGCCTATTAGCTTAACGTCTATTTTGAGTAAAATCCTAGAGGGAATCATCAAGGAATATCTAGGGGAAATAGTTAATATCGATTATTCCCGGCATGGTTTTGTTAAGGGCAGATCGTGCCAGACAAATTTGCTGGAATTTTATGGTAAAGTTAGTATGGCTCTAGATAGAAATGAGGCAGTCGATGTAATTTTGCTGGACTTCTCAAAAGCCTTTGATCAGGTCCCTCATGGCGAATTGTTAGACACTTTGATTGAAATGGGTTTAAATGGTAATATTACCAAGTGGGTGGAATCATCAATAGAATGCAAAAAGTCTATATAAAAGGTTCTTATTCAGGTAAGGAACAAGTGACCAGTGGTGTTCCACAAGGCTCTGCGCTCAGTCCATGTCTCTTTAATATATATATTTTTCATTAAGCACGTCAGTCGGTGTATGGCTAACCAAATTTGCGGATGATACTCGCATAGGCCATACTGTAAATAATGTTGAAGATGCAAATACTCTACAGCATGCACTTGGTGAACTTGAAAATTGGGCAGACAAAAACATGATAAATTTTAATATAGATAAGTGTACTGTTATGCACTTTGGGAAAAATAATCTATTAGCCAAATATAAGTTGGGAGGCAAATTATTAAATGTGGTGGAAGATGAAAGGGACTTGGGTATAAGGGTACAAAATAATTTGAGTCCTAAACTACATTGTCAATAAGTCATTAAAAAAGTTGGAGGAATACTTCACTGTATAAACAAGCACACTCAAAGTAACAGTAGTAGAGTGTTACTCCTCTTATATATTTCTTTAGTGAGGCCTCACTTGGAGTATTGTGCTCAGTTTTGGTCACCACAAGACCAGGGCTCAAAACGTGCTCTGGAAAAAATTCAGAGAAAAGCAACAAAGAAAATGAACAAAGTTAAAGATCTAAATTATGATGATCATTTAAACCAGTTAGGACTTTATTCCTTAGAATATCGAAAAATGAGAGGGGAACTGTGTATGGTTTTTAAAGCTCTCTATGATGACAGTTTATGGGCTAAATTGGGACTAACTATAAGAAATAATCCATATGAAACTCGGTCTCACCCCTTCCAACTTATGGGAGAATGTTGTAAAACAAAGAAAAGGAGCTCCTGGTTTGCAATAAGAGTCACTAGTGTCTGGAACCAATTACTCATAAATGTGGTAACTAGTGATGAAATGGACATTTTCAAGTCAAGATTAGATATTTATCTACGTAAAAACTTAATATGTGGTTATACTTAAATTTTCCTAGCGAGCTATATGGATCTTGGTCTTTTTTTGCTCTGATAACCTATGATAAAAGTGGGCCTAGGGATGACCAATGTAATTATCTAAGCTCGATAGGGGGAGCTCATGGAAACCATTGTGAAGGAAAGACTGGTGAACTTTCTGGATGAAAATGGACACCATTATGACAGGCAGCAGGGGTTCATGTCAGAGCGGTCTTGTGAGACTAACCTTATTGATTTCTTTGAATGGGTAACTAGAACAGTGGACCAAGGCCAAACATTGGACAAACTATATCTAGATCTTAGCAAGGCCTTTGACTCTTTTCCCCAAAGGGCATTGATTAGTAAGCTGGAAGACTTGGAGGTAGGGGCAGAACTGGCTAGGTGAGTAAAACATTGGCAACAAGATAGAAAAAGGAATGTGGTAGTCAAGTGGGGAGTTCTTAGATACTAGGTCAGTCACTAGCAGGGTCAGATGGGGCTTGGTGCTCAGCCCAGTTTAATTCAACATCTTCATCTGTGGCATTGCAGATGGGGTGAAAGACAAAATATGACTCTTTGTGGGCAACACAAAGCTTGGTAGGGAGTGAACACAGAAGAAGTGAGATAGGGCATAACAGAGGACCTGGCTAAGTTAAAGAGATTGGGTATTTGGCAGCTAGGATTCAATGCTAAGAAGTGTAAGGTAATGCACTTAGGGTGAGGATTCCAGAGACAAATTACTGGCTGGGGGTGTACAGGTCACCAGGTCAGAGGAATAGAAAGACTTGGGTGTGATCATTATGAATGACCTGAAGCACTCGGCACACCACAGGAGAGCAGTAACCAAAGCAAATAGGATGCTGGGTTGTATAGCCAGGAGTGTATCCAGTAGGAAGGTGGGAGGTTATCCTGCCAACTGTACAGGTCACTGGTTAGGCTGCATCTGGAGTACACTGTGCAGTACTGGAACCATTACCTAAAGAATGACATCAACTAACTGGAAACAGTACAAAGAAGGGCAACTAAGATGGTCCAGGGTCAACAAAGGCAGACCTTATGGGGAGAGACTCAGAGATCTCAACATGTACTCCCTGGCAGATACAGGAGAGGGGCAATAAGATCCAACCTTTAAATTCCTTAGGAATTTCAACAAAGTGAACACTGATTGTCTCTTTAACCTTAGTGCCAACTAAAGGTGTGTGAAAAAAAACTTCTGGCAGAATTTCCACAAAAGTCAGAATTTCGCTTCTGCGAATGTTCAGAAATCAGTTTGGCAAATTTCACAGAATTCCAACCTAGAACTGTAGGATTTTTGTCTGTACTGCAAATGTGTATATTAAATTGCATTAAAAAATGTCCATAGAACAGATTGTTCAGTTTATCTGGAAAGGAAGAAAAATTTACAGATTAATGTGTACATATCTGCCATCACACTCACTATGGTGGAATTCTGACAGCGCACCTCACAAATTATTCTGCATGTCATGGCAAGTAGTGGAATGATTCCCAAAAACCCATGTCATGGTGATGGTTTCAGCATGTTACATATATGTATAATAAGGTATGAGCCGGTGTTTGTAACAAGAAGTTTACACATACACAATGTGATAGCTCGAGGGGTTTGTGAAGCATCTAATGCCGAGGATGTGTGTAAACTTCAAGTTCAAACACACCACCCCATATTTTATTTTATATAACTGCTGGGTTTGCCTTTCTTGCTACAGTAATAGTATAAAATTAAAAAAGACTTGCTCACTCTGCTCAGGCCCAGCAAGTGGCTGTTCTCTCAGCATAAGGATCTGTTGGAACACTTACCCAGAATTCCTGGCTGCTGTATGTAAATAAGCATTTGTACTGCTGTACCAACTACTGAAATAGTGGTCAGCAAATATAAAGCTCTCAGCTGAAAGCAGTAGTTCAGACACAAAGGGTGCTCCTCAGAGGCATACTCCAAGATCAGTCCAGTCCCTAGCCTTACTGTCTACTGAGGTTCACTGATCTTCATCAACTGAAGTACCCACCATAGTGGTTGGCTAATAGAAGGCTCTCAGACAGAAGTCATGTCTCCTTCTTTTTCATCCAAGTATTGCTATAAGAGTCTTTACACAGAATGGGGTTACCAAAGTGCTGTCACTATTCAGTCCTTGATTTAACAAAAGTGAAAACACCCACTACGACAGCAAACATTTAATTTGTAAGGTCACCACAAGCAGTGATAAGTAACATAACGTGAGAACTTCAGGTTAATTAATTATGTATTTTTCATGTATTTTACTTCCCAAACAACATCAATGTGACATAGAAAACCACATACTGCTTTTCTGCTGGCTTGTTTGTCTTGGAATTCAATAAAATACTTTTAAAACCGTGCCTGGTGTCGTATGTGTAATGTAAATAGCACAGCAGTATGTTTACTATGTCTCATTGTATTTCATGCTTTCTCAAAGTTTTTGTGGTGCATGCAACTTGTGGTGTTTCTAAATGAACTTTATTACATGCCCCCAAAAACTTTCAGACAAGCATCCCTTTAAGTGCTTTTTGCTGATGGCCTAATTAATGTTGTCTCTATTGAGCTGCATCATGTTACAGATTGGAATTCCTCTTTCCACTCCATTTATGCAAATTTCTTTTTGCAAGGCCAGTTATGTGTCCACTGCCCCAGATGTGTCTGCCCCACTGCTGATAACATGTGTCCTAGGTGATTTACAGCTGGTAGTTCCTGGGAGTGCATTGGAAGCAGGCAGGTGTGAATTCTGACTTTAACAGCCAATAATTTATCATTGCAAACACCTTTGAATGTTCTTCAGGAAGAGGAGAGTGCTTGTGTCCACTGACAGTATTACTGTTGCTGTGCAACACACACAGCATACCAGCAATGTGCCTCCTATAATGAATAAGCTATTCTAAAACTGGGAGTGCAGCAGCCAGCTTGTACAGCAGTCTTGGAGCTTTGACAATGATCTGAGGTATTTTTTCATGAGTATTGTGCATTTACAGCTTAATTTAGGCAGTTTTAGAACTTTTATTGGGGCACATGCATCTGTTTGTACTTGGGGGTTGAGATAGTGACTTACATGAAATATCCTGAGTTTTTGCAGTGCTTCAGTTAAGTAATGCATGCATGGAAACACATGTTCATTTTTTTGTTGTTTTGTTGCTTACTTGCTCTCCTACTGAATGTTACCCATATGCAGCTCAGTCTAATCATCCCATAGTCAATTCAGAAAGCTTTTGAGTTAAAGGGAAGATGTGTTCAACCATTGATATTTTTAGATCATTTTAATGTTTTTTTCATGACCTTTGTTGAATGATGATAGAAACTTTTTTTTTCAGTTGGTACTTTTTATTGTAGTTTTAACACATTACAGACAACATCCACAGACAAGACAATGATGATAGAAACTTGAAAAGTGTGGCCCAATGGGAATAGAACCCAGACTGCCAGTAGGAAACACTTTCCCTAGGTATTTTCCCTTTGTAATTACTGCCTAGGAGCCCTGTGGAAGTGACTTCCAACACTTTTCTGTGTCTTTTAATGATCCTTATGAATTAGGCATATTTGGCCTACTAATGTGTTCTGTGCTCAACATGCTGTGCTTTGGTAATTATGTCAAATGTTTTTAAGGTTTTCGCTCCATGCATTACTCACCATGCTAGTTCCAAGGCCCATCCTGCTTGACCTCCCATTGTATGAAGGGGTCCAGAAATGTGAACCATTGTCTTGAGGATAGTTTGTGGATTTTTAAAGTTGGCATTGTGATAATCAGACAATGCATTCCTAGTTTTATTGCTGGGTGGTGATTCTTTGTCTTGGGTGTGGTAGTTAGACTGCACAAGGAATCTCACAGGAGTTCCTGAATGTTGTTTTTGACTTCTTACTGAACATTGGTGTGTGTGTGTATGGGGGAGAGTTGTTGTGTGTCTGTGTCATTGAATTGTAAAAAAAATGAGAGTACAGGCAATGTTGTCCAGTGTGTTTTTTGGGGGATGCAGTGATTGAGCACAGTGTCCTGCTTTTGTCTTTGGTAGGGTGGCTGAACAAATGCACTTTAGAAAGCATTGTCTGTAGGCCTTGTTTTTGACTGCATTTTGTGCATTGCCTCTTGGGGGGTGGGGTTGTTTCATGTGTATTTGTGCCACTTAAAAAAAAATGTGGGTTCCAAGCAATGCATTTTCCAGTGTGTTTGGTCAGCAAGGGGCAGCCATTGTGCACATGGTCCCCCCTTTGTCATGGGTGGGGTGGCTGGACAAATGCATATGGAGAGATGCATCATCAGGTGACCTTGGCCTTTGACTTCATTGTTACCCTGTGATTGTTTTGAATGTTGGAAATTATGTATGGCATTTAGTGGTGTATTTTTTCATGTGGTCCTCAGGCAATTGAGTGTGTTCAACCATTTTTTCTGCAAGGAAAGTGATGGTGTGCCACCGTTTTGTTTGCTGGCAAGTGAGGGTGTGCCATTATCTTGTTTGAAAGGAAAATGACCACGTGCCACCATTTTGTTTGCCGGCATGTGGGGTGTGGTACCACTGTTTGCATGGTACCGATGTACTGATCCCCAGTTTTGTTGTACACTTTCTTGTCTGCTTTACTCAGTTTTATGTAGCATAATCTTGTGTGCTGCTCTACTCATCATCACGCAGCGTAAGCATCTATGTGTGCCTCAGTTTGTCTGGGAACTGGGGGAACAGTGCAGAACATTACAAAACCATGTGAAAAAATTAAAATCTTAGAATTTAAATGATTTTTTGATTGGAGAATGGCACCTTTGAACATTTATGAATGGGCAGATATGTAAATACTGCAGTTATATAAAATTTGCTGTAAAATGTTTGTATGATAATAATGATTAGATGATGAGAAGTACACTGGTTTGGTGTTTACTGTTACACACACCACACTGTTTGGTGTCCACTGTTGTATGGGCCACACAGTTTGGTGTCACCACTGCACGCAACACACAGCATTTCTGGAATCTCATTTTTCTGTTGTAGAGTTTTCTTGCTACATGGGTATTTTTTCACCTTTGGATCAGAGTGTTCAGAAAAGATTAGTAGAATTACTTTACTGTGGGTTTGAAAAAATGACCCTTATGTCACACTTTGGTAACCCAATCTCAAGAACAGACTCACAAAGCAATCAACTATTGTCATGTAAAAGCCTATACAGAGCAATATAGCCACTATGGAGCTTGTAAACTGCAATTGTTGTGGTACACTGTTTAGCAAGTCTTTTATCCTCAAAGTGGGGCACTGTTCAACATTCTTCACATTCAGGGACCTTAAATCTCAGCTGCATGTGGCCTCGGCTGAGATACAATACCCCTGCACTATTATACATCAGGCCCTGCTGGGCAATGTCAGAGACCGATCCTAGATACACTGCACAAGCACCCCTACCTCAAAGGACTAACAGGCCAGGGGGCCAGCAGATAGTCAGGAATCATAGAACTACCAAAAGAATCCTCTGCTAAGTGGAATGGCAATCCTGTTTTGACATCAAACAGATACACAACACTATCTCCCAGGGCAACTTGTGTAGATGGCATTGATGATTCTCCAACTTGCATTATGGGCATTAAACATTCGCCACATCCAAACCAGCACAAGGAGGTGCACCTCACTACTAAGCATGCTAAATCAGAAAAGAAGAAACCTGTTCTAATAATAGGTGACTCCATGGTCAGCCGTATAGAGCCTCACCTTTAGCAGGACCATGCTTCAGTTGTAGTCAGGTACCTCCTGGGGACATCAGCATGGAGGGAAGCAAGCCACATCAAAGGGATCATACATGCAGTGGATCACAACACTCATGTCTTTTTCCACATAGGTACAAATGACCTAGCCAGTAGGTCAGTGAAGGAAACTAAACAAAATATCTCCAGGCTGGGTGACAAACTTTCTTCTATTTCTACCAGTCTCACATTCTCAGAGATTCTGCCTGTCTGGAAAAAGTGAGACAGCAGGCAGAAGATCAGGGAAAAGGACATCAATGAATTTAACACCTGGCTGAGGAACTGGTGCCAGGAAAAGGTCACCGGTATATTGGAAATTGGCAGGACTTCTGGGAATGGGATTTTTTTAAATTTGATGGCCTGCACCTCTCTAAAGAAGGTACATGAGTGCTTGGTCAAAAGGTTGACGTCCACATTGGTCAGTTAAACTAGTGGGCTGGGGTGGCACAGGCACCCCTTACACCACAAGGGTCACCTTGTGTCCATTCCTCATCACCAACTGGTTCAGCATGCATATTCTCCTATCATACACACAACAAGCAACACAAAACACATACACAACAGAGCTAGGGTAAGCTTTTAACTAACCAGAATAAACAATGTTGGAAGGCGATGTGCATCAACGCTCATATCCTGAGGAATAAAATTCCCAATCTCATGGCCATGATGGCAGAAGCACAATTAGTCTTGGTCACTGTTACAGGAACATGGTTCACTGGGAACCACACATGGGATGTCACCATCCTGGGATACATGCTACTGCAGAAGGATCGAGAAGGTAATAAGGAGGGGGGTAGCACTGTACAAAAAAGAGGAAATCAATGCAACAGAAATCCAAAGGAAGCAAAGCAGGGCAGAGGTACTTTTGATTACCCTCAGGGTTGGAGAGAAGGCCCCAATCTGGATCAGAGTTATCTACAGACCCCCATCCCTGGAAGCTGATATAGATAAAGAGCTCATGGAGACAATCTTGATGATGGCAGACAGGGGAGCTTTGCTGCTAGTAGGGGACTTCAGTCTGCCAGATGTGGACTGGTCCTCATACACAGCATCCTCCAAATGAAGTAAAAATTTCCTGTTTGCAATGCAAGGAGTAGGGTTATAAGAGCTGGTGAATTCCCCCACTAGAGACAAAGCAATACTGGACTTGGTGCTCACAGACAGCACAAAAGTCTCAGATGTGAAAGTAGGGATCAATCTGTGGACCAGTGACCACAGGACAATCCAGCTAACTGTGAACAAGGTGGAAGATACCATTCACGCTAAAACCAAGGTCCTAGATTTCAGGAGAACTAACTTTCCTAAAATGAAATGTATAGTCACACCCATGCTAAATGGCAGAAACTCAGAAGATGTAGAAGACTGTTGGTAAGCCTTAAAACTGTTTTAAATTCAACTACAGCTACATGCACTAGGCAGATCACCAAATCCAAAAGAAAAGAAAATCCACTCTGGTTCATCACAAAAGTTGCAAGCAAAATCAAGGAAAAAAGGAGGGCTTTTGCTAAATATAAACAAACTAAAGGTGAATTACATAGAGAATAACACAAAAACAAGCTGAGTGAGGTAGGAAAAGCAGTTAGGGGATCAAAAGCACAGACAGAGGAGAAAATAGCACAGGGGGTCAAGAAGGGAAACAAAACCTTATTCAGATATATATGTGACAAAAGAAAGAGTAAGGTGGAATAGGTTAGCAACAAAGGAAGGCAAGATGGCAGAGACAGATGAAGACAAAGCTGAGTTACTAAATGATTTATTTTGCTCTCTCTTCACCATAGAAGACAACAGGAAGGGTCCTACACTACATAAGTCAGTACACAACACCACATGAGCAGGCACAAGACCTTTCACAAGGGAAAGGAGCCTAGAAGAGCTGAATAGGCTCATGGTAGATAAAGCAATAGGTCCAGATGGCATCCACCATGGGGTAGTAAAGGAACTTCAGGAAGAACTCACCACACCTATGGCTGAGCTTTTCAGCAAGTCACTGGTAAGCAGAATAATACCTCAGGACTGGAAAAGGGCAACAGTAGTACCTTTACACAAGAGTGGAAGTAGGGAGGAGGCAGGAAACTACCGACCGGTCAGGATGGTGAAGTACCTGGAGGATAACAGAAAGATTGACCTCATACAACATGGCTTCATAGTAGGATGTTCTTGTCAAACCAATATGACTGACTTTTTTGACTGGGTCACCAGAGCAGTCGACCAGGGAGGAGCAGTGGACATGTGTACCGGGACTTCAGCAAAGCCTTTGACACTGTTCCTCACAGAAGGCTAGCTAACATATTAGATCATACAGAACATAGTGAACTGGATCACCAACTGGCTGCAAGATAGCACACAGAAAGTGCTTGTTAATTGATCATTATTATTTAATGCAAATGCCAGCAGACACATCGTCATTCCATTCAGCGCTAATCTTGCACTGTTCCCCTGTTCACTCTGGCTGTTTTTCCTGCTCAGCAACAAGAAGAAAAGAAAGAAGCTTCAACACTTTTAATTTTAACAAATAAAAAAGTAACTGGGCACTTTGTTCACAGTGACTTTTCTAATGTTTCTGACTGCACGCAGCTGTCCTGTCTGATTGCGGCACAATCCCGACTCTGTTGTTGACTGTGTTCCTCTTCCCATCGCATTCCTCAGGTAACAAGCTAAATACAGCACTTTCCAGCAAAAGATAAAACAAAAAAAGGGAGTGAGGGCTTGATTTGCACTAAAGATAAAAAAAATATCAAGGGGACGGCTGAAGACAAATGCTGTCACTGAGACAACTGTAAACAAAAAAAAGCTCTCAAACATTGTAATGCTCTCTACTTGAAATTGATTTTTACTCAATCTTTTACTTTTCTATTTTATTTTTTATATCAGGTTTAATGGGGGAAGTGGAGGAGATGGTTTGTGACATGCTGTGGAACAACTGATTAATTATGACAAGCCTGCAGTGGTGGGCTTCACTAGGATGGGGTTCAGTCATGGGATTTGCACAACATATGGTGGGATAGCTAGATATATAACGTGGCTGGACCATGTACAGACAATTCGTCCCTGGAATAAATGTCTACATTATGCCCATGCCCAATTTGACTTGTGACAAATTCAATATCGCTGAATTGACCGCAACATGCTGTCTGTGACAAATTGTACCACAACCAATTGTCCGTATGCTTCCAGGACAGCTTCCTATTGCAGATAGTCAATGAGCTTACCAGTTAAGGGAACACCCTTGACCTTGTGCTGGTGAATGGTGAGTTTGTGAGGGAGCTGAGGGTGGAGGAACCATTGGCAGGAAGTGACCACTACTCAGTATGGTTCAAGATAAACAAGGGGAAAGAAGGAATAGGATTGGGCACAAGGCTGAGAGACTTCAGAAGGGCTGACTTCGGGAAGATGAGGGAAATAGTACAGGGGTATCTGGCCAAGATCACTCCAGATATGGACACTAATCAGAGGTTGGAGGTCATTAAATGGGGTATAGAGGAGGCAACCACAACATGTTCAAGGGTCCAGAGTAAGAGGGCTAGGGCCAAGAAGCCTAGCTGGGTGAGCAGGGAGGTCATGAAGAAAGTAAGAAACCACAGATCCACCTTTTAGAAGGTACAAAGAGAGGGAGTACACAAAGAGGAATATCTGAAGGAGTCAAGGGAGGTAACAAGGGCAGTCAGGGCAGCCCAGGCATCCCGGGAACTCAGGCTGGCACAGGGCATTAAAGAAGGGGAGAAGGACTTCTTCAGGTACATCAGGGAGAAAAGGAGCTGCAAATACCAAATAGTGAGGATTAAAAGGGAGGGTGGGGTGGGTGGATACTAGGGCAGAACAGGCAGAAGCATTAAACAAGTACTTCTGTTCAGTATTTACTAAAGAGAAATGGGGAGCTGTACCCAGGGAGGCTGGAGGGGGAGGCATGAGAGGGTAAAAGATGACAGACAGGGAAATCCCAGTGGGCAGGGTACTGGAGGGATTGGGGGCACTGAGGGTGGACAAGGCATGGGTGCCAGATGGCATTCACCTCAGGGTGCTTAGTGAGCTAGCAAAAGTCCTGGCAGAACCCCTGGCAGGTCTGTTCAATGCCTCTCTGGACTCAGGAAGTGTTCCACAAGACTGGCCCCAAGGATGAGCCAGAGAACTAAAGACCAGTAAGCCTCACATCCATTGTGGGAAAGCTGATGGAGACAATACAGAAGGAGAGGCTAGTTTCCCTCCTAGGGGCTAATGGGCTGCAGGACAGCAGGCGACATGGGTTTTTCTCAGGTAGATCCTGTCAGACCAACCTGGTGGAGTACTATTATTGGGTAACCAAGCAATTAGACAGGGGCCATGCAGTGGATGTCCTGTACCTGGACTTCAGTAGGGCATTCGATTCAGTGCCCCATAGAAGGCTAGGTAGTAAGCTGGAAGGCACAGGGCTGGGGTGAAGATGGTGGGATGGGTAGTGAACTGGCTGCAAAGGGAGACAGCAGAGGGTGGTGTTGGGAGGGGAGCACTCATCACACAGGGCAGTGACAAGTGGGGTGCCACAGGGCTGTGTACTGGGGCCGCTGCTATTTGGGATCTTCATAGCAGACATCTCAATAGGCATCAAGAGCAAGATCAGTCTGTTTGCAGATGGCACCAAGATGGGAGTGGTAGTGGATCACTTAGAGGGGTGGCAGGGGTTGCAGGATGATCTAGCAAAATTGGAGGCCTGGTAAGACACTTGGCATCTGGGGTTCAGTGCCAAGAAATGCAAAGTGTTACACTTCATAGCAAAAAAGCCAAGGAGGGGCTACCAGCTGGGGGGGTCAGTTAGCCAAGACAGAGGAGGAGAAGGATCTGGGGGTGATTATAATGGGTGCAATGAACAACTCCACAGAGTGTAAAAAGTCAGCTGCAAAGGCTAACAGGATGTTGGGTTGTATTGCCAGAGGCATATCCTCCAGGATGCGGGTGGTGATCCTACCGCTGTATAGGTCACTGGTTAGACCACAACTGGAGTATTGTGTGCAGTTCTGGCAGCTGTACCGAAGAAGGACATTAGGTTACTGGAGGTGGTGCAGTGCAGGACAACAAAAATGATCCAAGGGCTAGGGGACTTGCCCTATGACAGTAGGTTGAGGGAGTTGAACATGTATTCTCTGGAGGAGAGGAGGGAAAGGAGGGACATGATTGAAACCTTTAGGTATATGAAGAGCATAAATAAGATGGACACCAAGGGGCTTTTCCAGTTAAGGAGAGAGAGGGACACTCGAGGGCACAAGCTAAGGTTGGAAGGGGGAAGGTTCTGGAGGGAAATGAGGAGATTTTTTTTGCAGAGAGGGTGGTGTCAGGGCGGAACACATTACCAGAGGAAGTGGTAGCCTGTAATACAGTGGGCTGCTTCAAAAGGGGATGGGACAGGGTAAGGGGAGGGTCACTGGAAGGGGGAAGAGGAGGGAGGAGGGAGGGCAGCTGCAGTATAAAGGCTGCTAGCTGCTCAATCGAGCAGAATCGATAGACTGAAAGGCCTTAATCGGATGGCAAGTTTGTATGTTCGTATTTATATTCGTATGGTGGAATCCAAGACAGTAAGTGAGTTCAAACTCACATGTGACAGACATTGTAGACACATCAGGGTGCAGTCTAAATAGGGAGGTGGGCAGAAACACAGACAGGGTAGATGGATCATGCGGTCCCCATCTACTGACATGATTCCTATATTCCTAAGACATTCTTGTGTGGCTACAGTCCAGTTAGGTTTCTGTCTGCACGTGGTTCACAGTCGCCTTTGTTCATTTAGTTAAAAATTTATTTAATTTGGTAGGCAGCCGAAAGTTACATTTTTTTTTCCTCTTGGTAGCTGATTTTTTTAAAACACATACCACAGAGCCCAAGTGGCAGTTCAGGTGGTTCAGTGTCCAAGGGCAAGACAAGATGGCCAGTTGTCTGGGTGGAAGAGCTGTGACTTGCATGTGCATGGAGCAAGGGAAACCGGGTGTGTGTTTGCCATTATAAATACTCCTTTATAATGGCAAATTACACCAAAGTTTCCCTATGGGAGAAAGACAAACCTAGTTATTATTTATGTATTATGCATCTCTGCAGTAAAATAATTGCGCAGTTTGTAAACTGTATCCCAATGTGAACTGCATACATTTCTGTAAACTGTGTTTGAAAAAAATCTACATATTAGCACGTGGAAATTGCACATACCTGTTGTTCTGCACCGAAAGAGAGTCTGACAGTGAGATAGAGAGAAGACAAAAAAGTACTTTAGAAAGTTTGTTTTTTAAAATTAGAGAGACCACCAGTCAGTCAGGAGGGAGTCTATAGACTACTGGGGAGGTATATGTTTCAGTAGAGATCCTGTGAATTTATATTCTGCTGGTGAAGTGGCTGCGAAGTGGCTGAATTCGCCACACAGAGTAATCTGAAAAATTTCCATGCCTTAGGTGGAATTTCGCCAAGGCAAAATTTTGCCTGCCGAGGGTGGAATTTTGCCTTCTCCAGCAAAATTTCATCTTCCGCAGGGGAAATTTCACAGCAGAAGGCAGAATTTCACCACAGAAGGCTAAATTTTGCCGGCGGAAGGTGAAGTTTTGCTATTCTGCTGGTGTAATTTTGCCACTCCACTGGGTGAACTAACTTGGTCTTTCAAAGTGATTTTCATTCAGCAATGATACAAATATATGGGAACAAGAGCTAATAATGAAAGAACCTGCTGTATACTTCATGAAAAGGTGGAGCTGTTTGAACAAGTATGGGGGCTTCTTTTTGAGAGTGAATAATGCATAGGTAGAAGAATGAGTACAAGCAGAATTTCAGAGATTATATTAATTGTTTTCCTTGTTGTTGTTTGGTGTTCTTGGAGATATTTGGTATTCTTGGAGATACATTTATGCCTATTTACTAGTATGATGTATGTTACATCATGGTGCTGTTTTGTATTATTTTGTAGTATTTGTTGTTTGTTTTTTCTTGTATGTAACTTACTGTAAATTTTGCATAAAAGACCTCACTTGAAATGAACTTGTCTCATCTGAGCTTGCCTATTCAATTTTTGAATAAAAAGTTATAGTGAAAAAATGAAAATATGTGCCCAGACATATTAATTTTAGTCATGTTAATGGTTATACGTAATCTCTGCTATTAACTTAAGAATTTATGTATCTAGGGAAAGGGAAAATTTTTTACCAGGAAAGGCATGCTAAGCTGAAGCTTGTTTCCAAGTGTGACCTAGAAGCACAAGGAAGTTAAGTGACTTGCTCAGGGCCACACAGTATGCAAGTGGTGGCTGTGGGATTCAAACCCAGATCTCCATGTTTGCAGCTCAGAGCCTAAACCACTGTGCTATACTGCCTCCTAGATTAATTTAATGCTATAGGCTTAGACACTACCTTTCTTTATATTTCTGTTTTGAATTGGTTCATGATTATTTATAATGTCATTATGTCTATTTCTTTTAAAATTAATAAATTTCAATACCAAAAAAGTGATTTTCATCAGTCAGTGTTGGAATGACACATTGTAAGCTTTATTGTGACTGTGAGCTAGGGGGACCCATAAAGGCACAGCTGTTAAATACAGCCCCATTCCCATTATAACTCAAGATTGAATGGCAATGATGCATTAGCTTGAGCTACTGAGGCTTACTGCAGAGCTAGGTGGGGCTAAGCCCCGGCAGGCCCCACTGTAATTTCAACTCTGATTATTATAAATAATTTAAAAAAGTAACATGTACCCTGATACACTGCATGTAATGTTGTCATCCTGTGTTTAGGAATCCCATTTACATACTGTAAACAAAATGTTAAGAACAATAAATAACTAAATGTTTTCCTACCGTAGCTGCCTGTGATGGCATACAGGATGGATGGCACCTGACAACATCCCTCACTGAAGTCGAATACTATATTTTGTATTAAAGCTGTCATTAATCTGTCTTTAAAGACTAATTATAGTCATTTTTCATCTTCTTTAGTCATCAACAGAATAATACAACTTCTAAGAATACTAACTTCTAAGAAGTATTCAATAAACTGTTTAAGAGTAAATTATTACTTAATTAAGATTAGAAATAGATTTGCAATGTTCTTCAAAGTACACATTTTTGAATACTCACTGAATTATAACTGAAGATGACAGTCAGCTGTCTGTTCCAGTTTTCTCTATAAGAAACTGAAACAACTCTGTAACCCAAATTGTGCAGAAGTCTTTGTTTTATTACTGTTTCAATGTGCAGTACAATATTTCCATTGTTTTGCGTATAAATTTTTTTTCCAGAAAATCAAAATAGAATGTTACCCCTGCTCAGTGTTCCATTCTGCTATGTACAACTGAAACTTAGACAGTTATCTTGTGTACTGCACACAAGATATAGTAAAATACCATTCATTTTCCATTAGAATTAAGAAAACCCATTAATTCTCATCATTAAAGCCTGTCACAAATTCTTTAATGGCTTTTTTTTGTCTTATAAAATCTGAAAAAAGGGGTGAATTTTGAAATGAAATAGTTCCTCCACTAGCCACACTGCAAGGAATGGTGATTTTGGTTCTTGATGGTTACATGTTCCCACTGCCTAATGTGAGGACCAGGAGGGACTGGCAGACTATGGGCCCATATTCAAAGGTTAGCATATGTGGTAACATGATTATCATGAGCACTTACCAAGATTTGCACAAGTGCTCCCACCTGGCCCAGAAACAGAATCTGTCAGCAGATAAGGACCTGATGGACTATCTAATCTGCCCTATTTTCCCTACCTATATTGTCACTGCAGACCCTACTCAGTCTCCAGTCTATCTCCCTCACATCTATGATCCTCTGCGTCTATCCCATGCATCCTTGAACCCTGTCACCATTTCTGCCCCTACTACCTCTACTGGTAAACTGTTCCATGCATTCACCACTCTCTCCATGAAGAACTACAGTACTTCTTCACATTTCTTCTGAGTCTCCCCTTCTAACATCATAGCATGATCCCTTGTCCTTGAGCATCTGTTTCAGTAGAAGATGCTTCCCTTCTGTACCTTGTTTTTGCCTGTGAGGTATTTGAATATCTCTATCATATCCCCCTTTCCCTCCATTCCTCCAGGGAGTACCTGTTAAATTCCTTGACCCTTACCCACAGGGATTTTAATGCTGGCCATGCACCATTTTGATTGCCTTCCTTTGTATTGCCTCCACCCTCTCTATGTCTTTATGGAGGTGGGGCCTCCAAAACTGTACACAGTACTTGAAGTGCAGCCTAACTAGTGATCTGTATAGTGCATTACCTCCCTTCCTCCTTCTGCTGGTGAGTCCCCTTCCTATGCAACCCAGCATCCTTTCAGCCTTCCCCACTGCTTTGTCACACTGCTTTGCTGCCTTCAGGTCATCAGAAATGATTACCCCAATGTCCCTTTCCTGCTTTGTAACTGTTATACCTCTCCTCCCAGTTGGTATGTTGCCCCTGGGTTCTTATGCCTCATGTGCATTATTTTGCACTTCTTTGTGTTAAAACCCAGCTGCCAAGCTCTTGATCATTCTTCCAACTTTTCTAGATCACTTCTCATTTTTTCCACTCCTTACAGTGTGTCTACTCTGTTGCAGAGTTTTGTGTCAACTGCAAACAGGCACACTTTCCCTTCTAGCCCTTCTGCAATGTCACTGATGAGGACATTGTAGAGGAGCTGCCCTAGTACTGATCTTTGTGGTACTCTACTGGTCACTTTGCCTACTCCAGAGTGACTGCCATTTACCACTGCCCTCTGACTCCTATTACCCAGGCAATTTTCCCCCAATTTTACTACCTAATGACCTACTCCTAGGCTTCCTAGCTTGTTTAGCAGCTTTCTATGTGGAACAGTGTCAAAGACCTTGATAAAATCCAGGTAGGTCATGTCCACTGCTCCCCCTTGATCCACTTCCCTGGGCACCTAATCAAAGAACTAAATCAGGTTTGTCTGGCAGGACCTCCCCCCTGTGAACCCATGCTTCCTTGGATCCAGCAGGCTACTGGTAACTAGGTATTCCACAGTTCTTTCCTTTAATAGTGTTTCCATTATCTTGCCTACTACTGACTTCAGGCTGACTGGCCTGTAATTTCCTGCCTCCTCGCTGTTTCCACTTTTGTGGAGTGGGCTACATCTGCCCTCCTCTGGTCCCATGGTACCTCCCCTGTTTTTAGATGACATGTTGAAAGGAGCTGTCAGAAGTGCAACTAGTTCCTCTTTCAGTTCCTTCAGAATCCTGGGGTGCATCCCGTCTGACCACATTGCTTTGTCTACTTTTATCTTTGATAGTTCACTAAATACTCTTCTATAAATGGTTTTATGCCCACGTCCTGTCCCTTTACCTCTTGCCTTTGCCTTTGGCACATTTCCTTCCCCCTCCTCCATAAACACTGAACAGAAATAGTTGTTTAATACATTTGCTTTTTGGTGGTCCTCTTGCATACTGCACCCTCCTTCACCGTTGTCCTTCTTTTTTCACTTATGTATCTAAAAATGTTTTATCTCCCTTTGTCACTGACTTGGCAATCCTTTCCTTAGTCTGTGGCTTTGCACTTCTAACTGGATTTCCTGTTCCCTTTGTTTCTCTTGGTAAGCCTCCCTATCTCCCTTCTTCTGTGTTTTTTGAACATTCTAAATGTCCTTTTTTTTTTTGCTCTTACCTTTTCTGCTACTTCCCTAAAGAACCACAGCGTTCTCCTTTTTCTCTTGCCCTTGCTCACCTGCCTTAAACTGAGGTTTATAGTTTTCCTAATTCCCTCTTTTATTTTGGCACACTTTTCCTCAACTCCTCCTAGTTTTCCTATCCCCACTAGGGTTTGCCTTGGGCATTCTCCCATTTTCTTAAAATCTGCTCTCCTAAAGTCCAGAACCCTTGTGTGATTTGATTCTGACTCAGTCCTTACCTCAAAACACAATGTACAGTAGTCACTGTTTCCCAGGTGGTCCCCCACTCTGGCATCAGTTACACTGTTCCCATTTGACAGTACTAAGTTCAGAAGTGCTCCCTCATAAATGGGTTCCAACACTAATTGTCTGAAGAACTCCCCTTTCATGGAGTCCAGGATGCAGCTACTCCTGTTTGTAGCTGCAGTGGGGAGACTCCAATCCACATCCAGTAGAAAGAAATCTCCCACTGTCAGTACCTCCCCCTTGTGAGCCATCTTCCAGATTGCTTCCACCATTGCCTTATCAACCTCTTCCCCTTGTGCTGGAGGTCTGTAGATCACTTCTGTTCTAATAGCAGACCCTTTCCTTCTTTCCAGTGTGAGCCACTGTATCTGATCACCTCCTTGATCCCCCTGTATTTCTGTGGCATTTATATTATCCCTTATATATACAGTGAAGCCCACCAGGATGAAGCGCAGCACTGAAGAATTCTGCAATAGAGTTACTGCAGCAAACAATGCAATTTCAATGGGAGTTAATCCCTTTTGTCATGCAGTAAACCTGTCACACTGCGCTTCATCCTAGTGGGTTTCACTGTAGAGTCACTCCCCCCTGTCTACCTACTCTGTCCCTTCTGAACAGTGTATATCCTGGAATGGCAACTTCCCAGTCCTGGTTTGCATTGCACAAGTTCTCCGTGATGGTGACCGGGTCCAGATCTGCTTCCTCCATGGTGGCCTCCAGGTCTGCAATCTTATTGTTCAGACTTCTCACATTTGCACCCAAGGCTTTCCAGGCTATGCTGCCTCCATCCATCCTTTTGCCTTTTGTCCTCCCTTTTCCTGTCCACTAAGTCTTTAATTTTTACTCTTGCTTTGTATCACCAGAAATTCATTGTTTGTTGCTCGTTGTTGGGTATTCTCTCCCACCTTGCATTCTTTGCTTGTTTCTTGAGATTGTTGGTGAGGGCAGTGTTTGTTCTTCTGCCTCCTTCTGCCTGTCCCTTAGCTAGTTTAACTGCTTGCTAATGAAGCATTTAAACCACTCACTGAGGACCATAGTCCTCCCACTGGCTGGATGCAGGCTGACAATTTTGTACATTATCCCTTCAGGTGGGGCCCAGTCCCCAATGAAGCCAACCCCCTGCTCACTGTATCAATCCTTTAGCCATGCGTTGAAGTCCTTGATTTGGTATTCCCTAGCCTCCCCATTGCTGAGGACAGGCAGCACCTCTGAGAAGTCTACAGAGTGTGCTACCTCCCCAAGTCCCCTTACCAACTCCTTAAACTCCTCCTGCACTACCTCTAACACTGCCTTGACCCTTGCCTTGTCAATTGTCCTCAGATGGACAATAACATCTAGCTACCCCTTCCTTGCTACCACTCTGGTGATCCTTAGGATCTGCTCTTCATCTCTCTGAGCCATGCCTCCAGGTAGGCACTTTACCTCACTCTCTCCCTTGTTTCCTGACCCCAAATCTATCCACATGGCATTGGAGTCCCTCCACCAGGATTTGCTTCTTCCTCCTCTGGGGTCTTCTGCCACACATCCTTGGGGCTCCCTTGTGGAGGACTCGCTCATCCTCCCCAGCCACTACATCTGGTGTCACTGTGGAACCTTCCTACTCCTCCAAAACTGCATAGGCATTCTGTAGTTGCACCAGCTGGGAGATGTGCCGCTGCCCCACCTCCCTTACCTTCCCAAAGCCCACTGTACTCCATCTGCTTCTTCTGCCTGGCAACCTCTGAGGAAGTGGCAGCAGACTTAGGGATTCCTGGTTGGGGGAGGAGGCTCCCTGAATCTGAGCCAACTTGCCAGAGAATTGCAGCCTCATCTCTCAGACCAGAGAGGTACCTGCTAAAGGGACAATAGCATCCTGAAGGTCCTCCTGAAGACAGTTGCCCCACAGCCTCTGCACTGCATCACTCCCATCATCCTCTTTTCTCTCTCTCTCTCTCTCTTCTCTGTCTTTCCCCCTCTTTCTTTCTTCTCTCCTGTCTTCCACTTCCTATCTCCTGCTTCCCCCTACTTATCTGTGAGACTGGGCTTTGGTTAGCCATACTTCCCTGCTTCCTAATAGAGTGGAAGGGCATTACAGGCAAATCAAATCAGTGTTGCTTGTTGTTCCCACCCTTTCTGTTCCTGACAGGAATTTCAGGTGTCAGTCAAATTGTATTGCCTAAATATTTAGGTCTAGACAAGTGTGGGTGGATGGAGGGGTGGGTGTGAGAGCAAATTGTCTCTGCATTTGTGTACTGTAATCCTCTGCTGCCTCTCCAAGGACTCTGGCCCCACTGTTCCTCTCCCAATGCTGCAGCTTGTAAATACTCATAATGGAGCTAGGGTATAGCTGACTCTTCCTTCACTGATCCCAGGCCACTCCCAGTTAGCTGTCTCAGCAGTAAAGTGTTGAAGGGGAGCTGTAGATGCTTTCCCCTGTTCCTCTCCCAAATCTTCTGCTTTTAAAAGCTCAAAATGGAACTGGGGCACAGTTGGCTCTGCTTTCACAGGTCATAGGCCCCTCCCAGTTGGCTGTCTCAGTTAACATTTAAAATTCATGTGCAAAGGTTTTTGTATATTGTTAATAACACTTGGATTCATGTCCATGTGTCATGATTAGAGTTTCCTGAAAGTTTCATGCTGTTTGGTTATGTGGTTTTGTTTAAATCAGCATTTGCTAACTTGTGCTACAGTGGCAGAAAACAGTGGAGTTATTTCTGTCTCTCTTAGTCAGGCTTGGAGAGTGATGACATCATGGATGAGTACTGTAGATTGTTGCTTCAGATTTGCAATCACAACAGGCTGTAGAGTTAAAGGTTTACTCACCAGTTTTGTTATAAACTCAGTCTATGGTTTGGGTTTAGATAGATTAGCTTAAAATCTATCATTCTCTTCTTATAAAAGTTGATCATTTGAGCTTCATTGCTGAATTGAAGTAGTGAAAATCTTTCTTTGTGAGAGATCAGCTTGTCTGTGTCACAGCTCTCCATTCTTTCTCATCAAACTCTGATTTTTTTCTAACTATATAACACAGGTTTGTTTAATGAATATAACATAAATCTAAATTTTGTTCATTCATAGAAATAGTTTGTCTTTGATGTAGCTTTTATAAATACATTCATGTAAGAACTTTTTTCATGTCAGATTGACAATCAGATGCCTGTCACACTCTACTATTTCAAGCACATGTATTGTCTGAACTCACAATTTTCAGTTTTTTGGTGGTTTCTGTATGAAAATACATCATGTATGTGTATAACTAGAAACACAATATATGGCATCCTGATGCACCATGTCTCTTCTCCACAGCTGAGGCATCTGAACTTTGCTGCCACCTGTCTGCTGCCCCATAAGCCACTTGCCTTCTGCTTCATATGTGAGACTGCTGCCCCCTACTGCACCCTGTCTTTTCCCACACAATGAGGGATTGTGCATCCTGCTGCCACCATTCTCTGCCTAAAGAATCAGGGTTGCTGTACAATGCTGCCCCCTACCAAAACAGTTGAGGTTGCTGCACCCTGCTAACCTATCTCCACCACTCCCACAGTCCAGGATGCTGCACTTGTTGCACCCTGTTGTTGTCTCCACAGTCAGGGCTGCTGTGCTGTGCTAAGCCCTAGAGTTTTAGGTCCCACTGCCTCCACAGTGAGGCCGGTTGCACCATGCTAAACTAGATTACTTGAGGTAGGGCATCAATTGCACCCTGCTTCCCACTTCCACTACCCAAAATGGGCAGGGCTGCTGCACCACACACTCCCCATCTCATAGTCAGGGCTGCTGCACCCTGATGCCCCCCTTGTCAAGCACAACAGTTGAGGCCTCTGCACCATGCTGTACTCTGTCCTCTGTCACCACAGCCAGGGCTGCTGCACTCCGCTGTCTTCACAGCTGGGGTTGCTTTGGCCTGCTGTGCCCTAGAGCTTCATGCCTCTGATGTTAGGGCTGCTGCACCATGCTGCCACTTGCCACAAGAATCAGGGCATTTACTGCACCCTGGTGCATGCCTCCACAGTTGAGGCAGTTGTACCCTCCTGTCCCCTGGTTACCAGAGTCAGATCATTTGCTACATCATGCTGCCCACGTCCCTTGTCCCAAACAGGCATGGCTGCTGCACCCTGTCCCTCATTTTAGACTTTTGTACATTTTAAAATTAATTGAATTACTCCAGGAAGGCCAAGGAGAATAAATCTGTTTTCAGCATAGATTTAATTGCTGAATTGAGAATTGCTGATGGTCAGGCATTCTCTTAACTGATGAGGTAGAGAATTCCACAGGGTCGGTGCTGCAAATGAAAAAGCACAAGCTCCAGATGTTTTAAGAAGAATCCTGGGAATATCTAGCAATCCCTCTTTGGAGAATCAGAGACGGCGATTGGGGGAGTAGGGAGTCAGGAGATCTTTAAGGTAGTCAGGTCCCAGTTCACGTAGGGCTTTAAAGGTAAGCAAGCCTACCTTATAGGTGATCTGCCACTGAACTGGCAGCCAGTGCAGTTCACGCAAGACCGGTGTAATGTGACTGGACCTGGAGGTACCTGTCAACAGCCTGGCTGCAGCATTCTGCACCAGCTGCAAGTGGTGGATATCAACCCCAGACAGCCCTAGGTAGAGGACATTGCAGTAGTCAAGATGAGTAGTAATGAAGGAATGGACCAATGTTGGAAGGTTGCCCGGGGGAATCAGGTGTTTCACCTGGACAATGTTCCTCAGATGGTAAAATGAAGATTTGACCACAGCTGACACCTGAGGTTTCAAGGTCAAGCCATCATCAAAAACAACACCCAAGTTATGCACCAGGTCTGAGGTGATGAGCTGGACACCATCAAGCCAAAGGTCTGACATGTGACCAGCACCAAAACCCACCCCTGGGTGGCCCCGATCTATGACCAACACCTCAGTCTTATCTGGATTCAGTCTCAACCAACTAGAGCTCATTTAGTCTTTGATCTCTGAGAGGCAGCAATTTAGCATGGAGATCACATCAACCTGTCTAGGCACAAAGGACATATACAGCTGAGTATCATCTGCATAGCAGTGAAAACTCAAGCCATATCACCTGATGATATCTCCTAAAGGCAGCCTACAGTAGTAGTCACAGACACTGCAAGCTATTTCCCAAAATTTCTGTGATATTTCCAGAAATATCTGAAGCTTTTTGCATTTAAACAGTAGGGGCAGCAGAGAGAAACTCTTGAGAAATTTTGCATAATATCTGGAAAAACCTTGCAATGTCTGAGGCTACCACTGTATACACTGCAAACAACATGGGTGCCAATATGGAACCCTGTGGCACCCTGCAGGACAGGGGGAGAGCATCAAAGGAATAAATTCTGGTGACCACCCTCTGAGACCTGCCTAAAAGGAAAGGTCAAAACCATTCAAGGACTATACCCAACAATCCACAAAGGATCCGCAGGGTTTCCAAAAGCACCTCATGGTCTACAGTGTCAAAGGCTGCTGAGAGGTCAAGAAGGACCAAGATGGTCCTGCATGTTTGGATTTACCCAGTGATACTGTAACGCTGCTCGTAAGTGGCTGGGTACTTGGACTACTGTTTCTCCTGTTGCTCAGTTTGGTACCTGGATTACCGTCTGTGACTACTGCTCCCCCGCTCATGGGCGAATGCCCGTTTGCCCTCTGGTGGCAGGACTTGCACGGCGTGAGAGGCTGTGCTGCAGTTTGTCCTGCACTGCCTCTTTCTACCTGGCTGGAGGCGTGAGTAAGGGGGAGCTGTGACTGTTTGCTGAAGGGGTGGGGACAGTGCTCTGCATAAACTGAAGCACCACTCGCAAGCGTGAGCATGTGAGTGGCACGAGCGCCACTCGGTACTGGAAATTTCCATTTGTAAATGAAGAAGGGAAACAGGTTGGTCTATTGTTTGGTTTTAATATGTGTAAAGTTAAACAGTTTGTATCTATTTATTTGCTGTAAGAAATGTTTAGCTGGAATATTATTATGATTTAAATTTGTTTTGTTTTAAATGATTGATTATTGTATTAGTTTTATTTGGTTAAGTAGGCTAGGCAGTTATTTTGGTGTTATTTAAATTGTGTTTAATAGTAGTTTTTGTGTCTATTGCTTGGAATGTGCAGGGATTATATGGGAGGATTTATGGGGGCTAGGATTACCTATGGGAGCTCACTGCTACATGATTTACATCCCTCTGTCCCTCTCCCAGTGTCTGATACTACTGCTAGATGCTGTTGCTAAGTGGGGAGTACAGGCGGTTGTGCTGATTGTTGGCAGTGGGGTGACCCAGGTATGGGTAATGGTAGGATAGAGGTTGTTAGGTCCAGAAGGTGCCCTGGGTTATGACGGGCATCTGGGAGAGGCCAGACATGGCTGGTGCCCATCCCCAGGGAGTCCACCAGACCGAGTGGTCAGGTAACCCGAGGAGCTGCACCACCCTCCAATCCTCTGACGGCAGTGCTGTGCAATGCCAGATCGATCAGAAACAAGACGGCAATTATTGCCACCTTGATTTAATTGGTCGATCTGGCTTGCATCACGGAGACCTGGGTGGGAGATGATGCAGGCCCCATTTTTGAGGCTGCAGTCCCTCCTGGGTATACCATGGTGCATTGCCCCAGAGTGAATCGCAGGGGTGGCAGTGTAGCTATCTGCTTTAGATCCAGCTTGACCTTCACCGTGCACCCAGTGGAAACTCCAGGTTCCTTTGAGTGTGTGGCTATTCGTGGAGGATTCGGTGCAGGCTGTAGGATCTTCCTCATCTATCGCCCTTCTGGCCCGATGGGGAATTTCCTGCAGGAGATTGCTGAATTCATCAACGGCAAAACATTGGGATCCCCCAGATGTGTTTTTCTGTGGGATTTCAATGTTTGGGTCGATGATAGAGATCAAAGATGCAGTAATGATTTCTTGCAGAGTATGTCCTCTTTAGGATTGACGCAGGTTGTTACTGCATCAACCCATCAGGATGGCCACATATTGGACCTGGTGTTCTCACTGGGGCTTGAGATCACTGATCTCAGGATTGATCGGGTATTTTGGTCTGATCATTGCATGGTGAAGTTCACGCTTGGGGCTCCCGCCATAAGTCCTTCAACTGCTGAGATGATTAGATGCCACCCTTTACTGGGTCTTACCCCTGAGGGTTTTCTGGCGGCAGTTAAATGGTCTAGTGTGGGTGCTGCATGCATCGGAGGTGTTGATGCCGGGGTTGACACCTATAATAGGGTGTTATCTAACACCATCAACTCCCTCGCACCTGTCCGTGTATGACCCAGAACTTCATACCTGAGATCCCCATGGTTTGATGGAGACCTCAGGGAGATGAAGAAGATGGGTCGGAGACTAGAGCACTGCTGGAGGAGATCCCGCCTGGAGGCATACAAACTGGTCCTGCGGATGCACTATCGTGTGTATCAGGAAGCAATCAACCATAAGAAGGCAAAGTTCCTGTCTAAAGAGATTGCTGCTGGGAAAAAACAACCAGCTTTACTCTTCCAGACTGTAAATAGACTTCTTCATCCTGTCTGTTTGCAGCCCAGGAGGGTTTTTTCTAATAAAGATTGTGAGGAGTTTGCTCAGTTTTTCTCTGACAGGGTGTCCTTGATCCGGCGGGAGGCTTCTTCAGCCAGCAATACTATAGCTGACAGTGGTCACCAAATGTGTTCTGAGTGCACTCCGCTGAGTTGGGGGGAGTTTAGACCAGTGGAGGTTAGTGAGGTTATCGAGGTGGCAGTCAATTTGAAGCATACCTTCTGTGAGCTGGACCCAGTGCCAATGCGTTTCTTAATGAGATGTGTTGACTCTGTTGGCCAGGTGTTTGCCTCAATTATACAATGTTCCTTGTTTGAGGGAGTCTTTCTGGATGCCTTGAAGGAGGCTCTGGTGAGACCCCTTTTAAAGAAATCATCTTTGGACCCAGAGATCAAGGCAACTTACTGTCCTATCTCCAACCTTCCATTCTTGGGGAAGGTGGTGGAGAAGGTGGTAGCACTTCAGTTGGAAGAGCACCTCATGACTCACGAGTTGTATGATCCCTTCCAGTAGGCTTTTCAGGCTAGACATAGCATGAAAACTGCACTTGTTCAGGTGCAGAATGATCTCCTCAGGGCTAGAGATCAGGGGGACAGGACAATTCTTGTTCTCCTCGATCTCTCTTCAGCATTTGACACTGTGGACCATTGTGTGTTGCTTGTCCACATCAGGCAGCTGTGTGGACTCACCGGTACCATCATCAACTGGTTTGAGTCCTTTCTCACCAACAGGAGGCAATGGGTTATGATGGGAAATTTCTCATCTACACCCCGTCTCCTTCCTTGTGGAGTCCCTCAGGCTTCGGTACTGGCCCCAATGTTGTTCACAGTGTACATGCTGTCCCTGGGGGGGATCATTAGGAAGTATGGCCTGTGTTTTCATTGCTATGCTGATGATACTCAGCTATACTTGTCCTTTGCCCCAGGAACATCCAATGCAGTGGATGTGCTAAATATCTGTCTGACTGAGATTAATGACTGGATGGCTTCCAGCTGGTTGTGACTGAACCCTGACAAGATGGAGGTATTGGTAGTGGAGTCGAACAGAGTTCATGATAGGATGGCCTCTGACTCAGCAACTGGACTTGTTCTTGGAGCTGTGTCATTGAAAGCCTCCTCTTGGGTGTGAAATCTTGGAGTGATTCTGGACAGGAACCTGACCATGGAGGCTCAGATATCTTCCATGGTTCATACCTGTTTTTTCCATCTCAGAAACATTGCCAGGATTAAGCCCCCTTTTCCACCTCTGGACCTCCCTACCTTGATACATGCCTTAGTCACATCTAGGCTGGACTACTGTAATGCGCTGTATCTCGGGGTCACAGCGGGATCTCTCCACAGACTGCAGCTGGTGCAAAATGCTGCTGCCCGGTTACTGACTGGGCAGCAAAAATTTTGCCATATTAAACCGGTACTGCATGAATTGCACTGGCTGCCAGTCAGGTGGAGAATCCTCTTTAAGGTGGGTCTTCTCACCTATTAGGCCCTACACGGGCAGGGCCCTGGTTATCTGTCAGTCCTCCTGATACCTACTCCCTCTATCCACCCTCTCTGATCTTCCAGTGGTGGCTTCCTGACCATTCCTAGAACGAGGCTTAAATCAGCTGACGACAGAGCCTTTAGTGTTGCGACTCCCGTTCTATGGAATTCTTTACCAGCTTTGGTCAGAGAGGCCCCCACTGTAGATATTTTTAAGGCCCGCCTGAATACACTTCTATTTTCACAAGCATTTGATGCTTAGAGTAGGATTTATGTTATAGTTTGTGATTTATTATATTTTATTCTCGTATAAATGTTTTATGTTTTTGCGTGTAAAATGCTATTTGAAATTTTGTACAGCACCCAGAGCCTAGGGAATTGGGTGTCTTTTAAATAAATTTGCCTTACCTTGCCTTGCCTTTTGATCTCTTGCCCTTAGGAGGTCATTTAATACCAAAACAAGGGCAGTCTCCATGCTATGCCTCTTCCTGAATCCAGACTGGAGAGGGTCATAGACATTTTGTGTTACCAAGTGATTGCCCAGTTGCAATGCAACCACCTTCTCAGTGACCTTCCCCACAAAGGGAAGGTTAGAGACAGGTTGGTAGTTAGCTGGATCGACAGGATCCAAGGAGGGTTTTTTAAGGAGCGGTCGATTGACTGCCTCCCTTAATGGATCCAGAAAGATTCCCTTCTCCAGGGATCTCCATACAATTTCAGCTAGGATCAGGCAGATAACATCTACACATCCCACCAAAAGGGAGGTAGGGCCCAGATCCAAACTACAACAGGTTGGGCACAAAGTCTGGACAATCTTCACAATGTCCATGAATTCTGGTCAGCTGAAATCCGTCCAGACAGACTGGGTGCTCACCACCTTTCATTGACCTCCACAACCCCTCATGGAGAGAGCAGGCCCGATTCCAGACCTTATGCTGGCAACCTTATCTGTGAAAAACTCAACTAGCTCATCACACTTAATTTGTAAAAAAGCTCTTCTGGACTGCAGACAGATTGGATTGCACAATCTGTCAACAGTGCAAAAGAGTTGAGCCAGTCAGTTCTGTGCAGCAGAAATCTCCCTGGGCAGGAATTCTGCCTTCTTATGGGTGATTTCTGATTGATAGCCCTTATAATGTTCCATCAATCTAAGCCTTTCAGCATCCAGGCCGGACTTCTGCCATGCTCTGTCCAGCCTTCGACCAATCCCCTCAACTCCTTCCAGGACCCATCATACCAAGGGGACCTTGGGAGAAGAGTGAGTGGTCAAACACGAACAGGAGCAATCAAGTCAAGGACATATCCCACTGCCTTATTATAGGCTAGTATGAGGTCCCTTGGACTTGTGCTTTCACCCAGCAATCCCAATAGGTCCAGCACTGCCGATAGACCATCTGGGGTAACTCCCCTCAAAGGGTGGTACCGGACCATCTCCACAGGGGTAGGTCCATTTGGAGGGGCCCCAAAACTGAACAACCCTATGGTATGATAGTCAGACCAACTGACTGGTTCCACCCCCAAATCAATGATCTCCATCCCCAGGAGGAACAGCAGATCCAATGAGTGACCTCCACTATGGGTAGAGGAGGTAATTACCTGTGTAAGGCCCAGCATTGTCATTAGCTGGAGGAGATTTTGACCAACGAGTGAGAATTTGTCATTGACCCAGGCATTGAAGTCCCCCAGAATTATCCATCTGGGGGACTCCAGCACCATGTCAATGACAAAGTCTGCTATCTCCTGCAGGAATAAACCCCCATCACTTGGTGGACCATAGATGAGGAGTATCCTACAGCCTATGCCCTCATCCATGAGGCACTCAAAGTAGCTGGTGGTCCCCACTGGAACATCCACAAGGCCCAGTTCAGTCTTCTTTATAAGAAGAGAATGATAGTTTGTAAGCTAATCTATCAAAACCCAAACCACCGACTGAGTTTATAAGAAACCTGGTAAGTAAACCATTAACTCCACTGCCTGCTCTGATTAGGAATCTGAAACAGCAAGCTGCTGTACTCCACAATGATGCCTTCACTCTCCAAGCCTGACTGAGAGAGACAGAAATAACTCCACTGTTTTCAGCCACTGTAGAGCAAGTTAACAAATGTTGATTTAAAGAAAACCACAAAACCAAACAGCATGAAACTTTCAGGAAACTCTAATCATGACACAGGGATTTGAGTTCAAGCTTTATTAACAATATGCAAAATCCTTTGCATATGATCTTTAAGTGATGGGGAGGGGAAGCTGTAGCTGTATTCCCCTGTTCCTCTCCAAAATCTTCTGCTTCTAAAAGCTCAAAATTGACACAAAAAATATATATTTCAGTAAAATGAGAGGTTGAAAATTCCACACAGCACTAATCTGCAGGCATC
This sequence comes from Neoceratodus forsteri, assembly GCA_016271365.2. Taxonomy (NCBI): domain Eukaryota; kingdom Metazoa; phylum Chordata; order Ceratodontiformes; family Ceratodontidae; genus Neoceratodus; species Neoceratodus forsteri. The sequence continues at coordinate 42,355,802 of JADMNL010000035.1, forward strand.
TGAAGGTATTATAAAATAATAATAATAACTATTATTATATGTTATTACTGTATCTGGATCAACACTAAAAAAACAGTGTCAACTTTTGGCACCAGTCAGAAACTGTCTAGGCTCCCCCCCTTCCTATCTACTCCATTCTGTATGGTACCCCTCTTGAAGTAGTCCCCACCTTAAAGTATTTCAGTGTGTGGCTAGATTAGTAGGCTAGACTTGTCTGCTCAGATTGATGCCATTCATACCAATCTCCACTTCAAACTCAGTGTCTTGTACTGCAATAAGAACTGCCTTTCTCCCCAGGTCCTCCTAAACTACAAGAAAACAAAGACCATGCTCTTTGTCACATCCAGAAACAAGCACAAGACCTATCACTTGCAAATTCATAACAGGCAAGGTGATATATTGGGCATGATCAATACTTTAAAATACCTTCAGGTTACCCTCGATAGTACCCTCTCCTTCTCACAACATGTTGACTTGATTGCTAAAGCCATCAACTGCAGGATTGTCCAGCCGTACAAACATAGGCACTGCCTAACTGATGAAGCCTTCAAACTTGCCATTACTAGCTCCATCTTATAGACTATGGTCTGGTGGTCTATGGAGCAGCCATCAATAAGCCCTACACAGAATCAGGGTAGCCCTTAACAAATCTTGAAGACTCATCCTGCTAGCCCACACCTTGATACATACCTGCGAGCTATACTCCCATACTGGCTGGCTTAAGTTAAATAATAGAATTCATTACCAAGTCTGCCTTCTTGCTAAGAAAGCCACTCTAGGCCTTTCTATCCCTGGAGGGCTTGGCCTCCTCCTCTTCCCCAACAATGGCATCAAGTGCCATTTCACCAAACCTCCCATGGTCAGTGATCCTTAGAATATAGTGCCCCCTCATGGTTCAACTCCCTGAGCACTGACCTCCTGTCCAGTACTAAAATTGGTTACTTCAAAATGAACCTTAGGGCTCACCTAGTGGCCACCAGCTCTAAGTGTGACTGTGGTTAGTAGCACTCATTTCCCACTCCCAGCTTTTACCATCCCCATCTCCTCCCTTCTGTCACCTAAGGCTTCTCTGAGCTGTTTTCTCCCCCCACACATACCACTCCCTGTCCACTCCTACTCCCAGCTGTCTTTTACCATTTCCCTCTCTCCTTCCACTGCCCCCCCAATTCTTCACCCTATACTTTCTTTCGTCCTTTTCCCTCTCCATTACCAGATTATGATTTTTTTGAATTTATTCTTGCTGTGCCTCATTAATGTTTTGTACCAAACTTACCAACCCTGTAACTTCATTGTAATTGATTGTATGCAATACCTTATTGTTGTTTCTCAATGCCTATTTGTTTTGTATATCTTTTCTTTGTGAACCCTGATGTAGAACCTTTGTAAATGAGCTTTTAGCTCAAAGGTGTTAATTCCTAATATCAAAAAAGGTAAGGTCCACCACGATCTGGTCAACAAAATGGTTCTCCTGGTTATTCACTGCATGGATGTGCTGTACAGCACCACCCCCTTTTCTTCCCTTGACTAACTGGATACCCTTTGCAATGCTTTCTGATGCCTTTCTATCAGCCCCATGTACTCACCATTGCTCTCTCTCTATTCCCCCATACCATCCTCCCTTTCCCTTCATATTACTAGTCCCACCATGCTTACTTCACCTCAAAATACTGGTTTGTGTCTCTCCCCTCATACTATCCTAACTCCTCTCTCCCATCCCTTCAGCCTCTTGCCCCCATCACTCCAGGGGCCCTTGCACCTCCTCACTTACCCAACCAATCTCCTCTGATGGGCAGTCTGACTTTATCCTTTCATCTCCCTTCCTTCTGGTATCTGTTCACTTCCTCTCTCCAGCTCTCCTCCTCATTTATATCCCTTAGACACCAGCTAAGACTTCTCTATGCTCCCTCCAGCAGACCCCTGGCCTGCTTCTGACCTTCCCATGTGCTGTTGCCCCCCACACTCTTTGAGTTTTGTCTCTTACCAGTGAAGTGTATTAGCCTGTTTTTGACTCATCTGCACTGCTCACACACCATCACCTGCCTCTAATGGTCCTTAGCACTTTATTGAGTTCTTGTTTACATTGATCACTGCCTGTCAGCCAGTTTTACAGTTCTTCCATTAATCATGGTTTTGATCATCTGACTGTGCTATTCACTGTTACAGCACTTTGCAATTTATTATTGCAACTTTTTTTTTGTAACTTGCTGTTATTTTGTACACTGTGCTCCTCCATGTTGCACCTGGAAATCAACCTTGGCTCAGTGTGTCTTTCCCAGTTACCAGTTTTCAAATAAATAAATTATTAGTGCTTTAATTAGTGTACGTATGTATGTATGCAATTGATTGATTGATTGATTGATTTCAAGGGTTTTACCAGGAAAGACACACTGAGCTGGTATCAGCTTGTTTACAGATGTGTTCTGTAAGGAGGGGAAAAGAGAAGAGAAGAGAAGAGAAGAGAAGAGAAGAGAAGAGAAGAGGTACAAAATACAATGTATGAAATACAGAGAAGGAAATAAGTATGTCTAAATATACAGTACAAGAATACTTAAAGAATACATTGACAATCAGAAAGTTGCCATACATTATACAATGGCAAGAAAAAATCTTGCAATGTGATTGGCTGCAGAACCCTTGAAACAGTGATGTCATTACACAATAACATCACTGTATATAGGACAGGCACACAGATGACCACACAACAGTTAATGAAATCCCTTCCTCCCTTCTTCTTCAAGCCACCGCTAAGCCAATGCAACTCCTGTGCTCTTGCCAGTAATTCCTTTCTGTTTAAACAAGTCAATTCCTCCCTCCCACTGCCAGAAAACAACACTAAAGCAATGCTGCATAAATAAAATTTATTCACCCTGCCACTAAAAAAACTTTACCTAGAATCATTTTTTGCTTAAAATGTAAAAAGAAGCTGACAATTATTATTGCAAATGATTTCATCCACCCCCACTCATCAGCTCTACCCATCCACCCCATACACAGTGAGCAGTTTGAATTTTCCTTTCTTCTTCCGGCACAAACACATACAAACTGTACTGGGAGAATGACAAGTAGAGACTGTCAAGTGTTAATTCAGAGACAGTGGTACTGGTCAGAAAGCAGGATGAATGACTAGGCGGCTTCCTGATTTTAAACAGAGGCCCATTCACTGTAGGTATCTGAGTCAGCACGCGCTCATTCCTCAGAGCTCAGTAGTTTCAGGTTGTTTCAAACTAAAATTCACTATGTTCACACTGTACCATGGCAGTCAGTACATCACAGATCAACAGGAAAGAATCACAGTCTTCACCAGGTACCAGAATGGGGGGGCAGGCTGCAACAGTACAGAAAGGGCATACACCAGCAGCATCACCTACTAGGCACAATACAATTGGTGGACTATGTTTTAAATACAAACACCTACACATAGAAAAATTAATTAAAAAATGTAAACAAAAATGTATTTTTTCATATTTTTACTTTTTATTTCTACAAATGTGCGATTGTATAATAGCAATAATTTATTCCAGTGTGTGTGTTATTGTGTAATAATGTCAATCCTTGGGTGGTGGAAGCACTCGGCTTTGCCTCATGCTTCAATCCACACACGGAGGGACATTATTAAACAATAACACACACCTTGTGGTGTCTTATTGCTTAAGTAAACTGTGGAACTGGCAAAAGAACATGAAATAATTAACACTAATTAATAATTAGTTACTAGTATAATAATAAAACAATAATGTCCCAGACCATGATTTTATAGACAGCAAGCAGTGCAATACAATTTTATATTACATTTATCAAACATGAGCAGTTCACAGATATTCAGAAATAATTAAACCCCTTGACTCACCTTTGAAAAATGCTCCCTTTCCCATGATTCTCAATAATGATGAGTGTTTTTCACAGTAGCAGTTATCAATGAAAATCCACTTTATAACATCATTCTGGAAAAAAAATGATAAGTTAGGACTTACATTTAGTTAAAAATGAGTTAGTAGTGCTAGCAGTAGATTTTGTTTGTTTGTGGTGCCCTGCTCTAGACCCCCGGGGCACCAATACATTGAGTAAAAATACACATCAAACAAATACGAGTTAACCATAATGACACAATAAATAAGAAAAATTCTAAAACCATAACACATAATTAAAATACCAACTAAGAACCCACTTAAATAACAGATGCCTGAGGAAATTGATATGTTTTAAGGCCTTTTTTAAAGGCTTCTACTGATGGGGCCTCCCGCAGATCTCTTGGTAGTGAGTTCCACAGTACTGGGCCTGCACCCTCAAAGGCTCTGTCTCCTGATGTTTTAAATCTGGCCTGGGGATAACCAGGAGGGCCTCCCTCAAAGAATGGAGGGACTTAGAGGGAAGGTATAGATGTAGAAGTTCATGCAGGTAGCTTGGTCCCAACCTATACAGGGCCTTAAAGGTTAACAAACTGATCTTATAAATGATTTGACACTTAATCAGCAATCACTGCAGTTTCCAGAGTGCAGGCATAATGTGACTTGACTTAGAAAAGCCTGTCAACAGCATCGCAGCCATGTTCTGCATGAGCTGTAGGTGTCACGGCGTAACTCCACTGACCCTATGGTATAGGATGTTGCAGTAATCAAGATGAGATGTCACAAAGGCATACACTGGAGATGGCAGGTCTTCAGGGGGATAAGGGAATGAATCTGGTTAATATTTTTAAGATGGTAGAAACCACTCTGGACAACTGCCTACACCTGAGCCTCAAATGTCAACCCTTCATCCAGAATGAAGCCCAGATTCTTCACCTTTTGGTTAGTATCAGTGTTGGAGGTACTGTGACAGAGGTCCAGTATCCTCTCAGACGCTACCAATTCCACCACCTCCCCTTACCTGGCTCAATCACCAGTGCTTCAGTTTTGTTGATTGAGTCTCAGCCAGCTCGAGGACATCCAAATTTGGATCTCAGCCAATCAAATTTCCCATAGCATGGCTATTCTGTAGCTAGCAACCCCAAAAATCCCAGCAACAAAGAAAAAAAAACAGATAATGAAGAAAAGCAAAAATCTAACTAACATTTTCCCACTGTATGTAAAAAATAAACATTTTTGGAAAAATAATCTTCTTATAGTATTTTTATTCAAAAAAAAGTCACATTAAGGCATTAGTGAGGGTTGATGCACAAACCTCAAAATAGGGAATGGTGACATTAAGGTAAAAATGATCATCTGACTCTTGGTGAATGTGTGTTCTGCATATATTTCTGCACTTTGCATCTGCTCAAAGAAGCATTGGCACTGCTTTTAAGGAGTTTATCAGTCAAAATGTGCAAAAACAAATTATGCAGAGTGTTTTGATTTGTGTGTGTTGTCCTTGTGTGCTCTTCCCTTTGTCTGCTATTAAGAGTTGTTCCTAAATTTGCCTTCTGGTTTTATGGCTCCTCGGGATCTCCATGATTGAATTTTTATTGCTCTTCTTTTTCCTACAATGCCTCCTGTCCCATGTTTATTTATTACTTTTTCTATTTCATTTGTTTCACCAGAAAAGGCATACTGAGTTTGTAACAGTTTGTTTCAAGATGTGTAATGGGGGGATGGGGAAGGGCTTAAACAGTGCAAGATAAATAGTAAAAATACATTGTGTGAGGTGCATTAGTGATAAAATAAGTACAGTACAAATACATTAATAAATAAAAATTACATACCTATCAGTGTGAAGTTACAGTTGGATATATGCACATTAAGAGACAAGTGACCTCTGTGTGCAAGCACGGAAGCAATGGTTACCTCAAAGGGCATTTGGCTGGAAGCCAAGTTTCAAAGAAATACAAAATCACACATGCCCCCACAATGCAAAGCATCATGAGCTGCATATGCAAATCACCACAGAATATTATGCTGTTTCAACTTTAAGCAGAAATGCATGATGCCAAAAGTACTCTCACATAGTTTGCAAAGGGTGCCAACAGAAGACTCAGATACATGTTTCATCCTACCAGGACTCATAAGTATACCTCTTCTGTCTGACACCCCAGTGGAATGAATCAGTTACCCTGAGATGGTCTATCTGGGTTATGTTGTGGTGAACCCAATTAAAACAAAAAACAATTTAAAAGACATTGAGCATTGAGGCAATGGTTACCCCAAAGGGCATTTGGCCGGGAAGCCAAGTTTCAAAGAAATACAAAATCACACATGCCCCCACAATGCAAAGCATCATAGGCTGCATATGTAAATCACCACAGAATAGAGACAAGTGTTTATCAGTGTAGGGAACAATGCAGATGGTAGCAGGATGATACTACACTAAGTTGGTGACCTATGATAATAGCGAAACAAATTGAGCGACTCACAACTCAGCACTTCAATTTGGTCACTTTCTAGATTGGTGATGGGGAAGGGATAGTGTAGGGAGGGAACAGAGAGGGAGGAGAGGCCAACAGTGAGGGGAGGGAATAGCAATGGAAGGGAGAGAGTGGTGGGGTGGGCTAAATGGATCTGTGGAGCATCACTCCTCTGAGCTACCCATCGTGTAGTATAGTGGGTAGGGATATGGACTGCAGTGCTGGTGGTCCTGGATTCAGGACTGTACAGAGGTATGGTTTCTTTTTTTGTTTTGCAGGCGTCAATGTGCATTTTAAGTCCTCAGTCCCTGTTTGTTCCTCCAGTGTTCACCAGCCTCGGAGGTGATTATTTTAATATGGTGGTGTGGGGACATTGCCCCCCCCACATAAAACAAATATTTAAATGTTCACTGATTTGGTTTTTGGCATTTGTTGAGTGTGCCGAATTGGTTTTTGGCAGGTTGTACTTGCTGTTTTGTGAGTCGCTGTGTTATTTTCAATATCATGACATGGAACCCCAGAGTACAAGGAGAAGCAAACTAGGCAGATCTGGAAGATCCTTAGGAACACAGAAACAAAAAAAGATATTAAGACACAGTTAGCCTTGGGGTGAGTGTGAGGAAGGTGCTGACAACTGAGGAGGCCAAGGGGGGGATGTCAACAACACAGGAGTAAGGAATGCAAAGGGGATGTCAAAAACAAGATAGGATGGAATACATGGGCCAAGGATCAGAAAAAGTTGCAGGAAGGGATGGCAAAGTCCTGAAGAAGGGATTTGAGGGAGGAGAAGGATGAGGCTGAGTAGACACACAGGGAGAGTGAGGACCAGGGTTTTGGAAAATGATGCAAGAAGGCAGCCTGGCCTTTGGAAGTTTTCCTGTGTTTGAGGGACAGAGAGAGGAGAACAATGCTCTGGAGGGGGTAGGAGGAAGGAGGGATGTATAGAGGTTAGAGAGAGAAGGAGGAGTGAGCAAACCAGAATTTGAAGGTGAAGGTGGTATAGTGAACAAGGCATCTGGCTGTGAGGGAGGGGGGAGTAGAGAGAGCAGTGGTGCGTACAAGGAGGACAATCCAAGGCAAAACAGCAGAAAGAGGGGAAGAGGGAGTCCAGTCTGGCAAGGGAGTACTTGGAAGCGATGCTATAGACAATAGGCTTGATTCTTGAAGGGTGGCACAAGTCGCCGCCAAATGCAACTTGTGCCAGCCGCAACTGCGACATTGACCCTGCACCCTATTCAAGAAGGGGCAGGGTCTCTGCAGCTAAGTCCTGCAACTTGCAACATGTGGCCAGGTATGCAAAACTGTGAGCACACCTGGCGAGCATGTTGCAAGCCACAAAACACAGGTTGCAAGTGCACCCCCCAACCAGCAAGCCACAATAGCCACCCAACAGGGCTGCCCATGCCCCCTGACCCCTCAAGCCTCCAGTATGTGATCTGCAGGGCTGGCCACACCAACTGGCCCCTGAAACCTCATTAGATATGCCCCACAGGGCAGTCCACACCCCCAGCACCCTGAATCCCCCTTTGTAACACGCCCCACAGGGTGGTGCTGTCATCCCCCCACCCATGCCCTGACCCTGAGTCACTGGCTGAAAATGCAGCAAATAGCCTGCCAAGCCCTGGTAATCAAGTCACCCCCCACCCAGCCATGCCAGCCTACCCAGCACCCACCACTCGTCCCCAGCGGTGACTGGCACAGCCAACCTATACAATAATTTCTATTAATTTCTGAGCACATCTTTCCAGTAGCTGTCCTACAATAGCTCAGTCTGTGGCTGGCCATGGAGGTGAGAGGTGGGCTGTGCCAGTCACTGGCTGGGGATGGGTGGGGAGGTGCTGGGTGGTCTGGCACGGCTGGCTGGAGGGCCACTAGACTATCAGGGCTTGGCAGGTTATTTGCTGCATTTGTGGCCGATGACTAGGGGGTCGGGGCATGGGTGGGGAGATGACAGCGCCACCTTGTGGGGAATCTTACAATGGGTAAGTTGGGGTGCTGGGGTTGTGGTTAACCTTGCAGGGCATTTAAAAGACACTTGGGGCAGTTAGTGTGGGCAGCCCTGAGGGGCATTTAACAGATGCATGGGGTGGCAGTTGGTGTGGGCAGCCCTGTGGGGCCATTACTGTACGGAGGCTGCATGTACAGTACAGGAATCAGGCAGGATCATGCATGATGCCCAGTGGGGCAACAACGGGGGTGGTCTGGGCATGGGGGGGAATGGACCGGGTTCTACAGGACCTTCAGAGGATGGATGTAAGTTACACCAGCTAAATGCAGGTGCAACTTACGTTGCTGGTTCTCCTCCAGGGGTTATTGTAGAATCCCAACATTGGGGACTTTGTTGCTGCCCTTCTGGAATGGGGCGCAACTGCTGCCGTAAACCCCCTAGCATCATGTCGTAGGAGGTTTATAGCGCAACTGCCGGTGTAACAGCTGTTCGGCGCAAGCGGCCTGCGACATGTCGCAGGCCACTTTGTAGAATAGCGCAAGTCGCAACTGCTAACGTAAGTTACTACTTGCACCATTCTACTTGGCACAAGTGTTGTTACATCAGGCATAACCTTTCTAGAATCGGGGCCAATGTCCACATTATCAAAAATGGGAAGGAGCATCTTCAGGACTAGGTCCATCTGGACGGGGAGATGGATGCTTGCTTTGTTTCCATGTGACAGTGATGCATCCAGAACCATTGATTCAGTGATTGAGAATTGCTGTTAAGAGCCTGAGGTTCAGACCTCAAATAAACACCTCTTTGTAACGCAGTCTTTTTTGGTTTTCTAGTTATGTGTCTAGGTCTAGCCAGCAGGAGTAAATGTTTTGCTTTTAAAGCTTTTTATTTCATAAAAGTACTTACAGGTATAAAAAGCACACCCATCACCCCAGGTCTTCAGTGTTGCATTGGGTGAAGTCTGTAGCTGTTTCCTTACAGAACAGCCCATTCAGTTATCCCCTCATTTGTTTGCTAAACTGTAAATTTAGATTTCAGTGGATATAGAGCATTACTTATAGGGAACATAAATAGGGGTTTCTGACTGGCAAACAAACACACAGCACTGTAGGTTGGAGGCTTACCCACATAATGATGTGCTCTATTTGCCTCAAAATGTATATCAATCCATCATCGTTATGCTTTAAACATTTCTATGAGATGTAAACAAAGCAGTGCTTCTTCTTCAAACATCGTGCTTCAGTTGCTGCCTATAATGGCTGGTATGTGCTTATGCAATGATATCAGTTAAGTGAGAGTGCTCCATAGTGATATTACAATCTACATGGGGACCTTAGTAATAAACTTTTGAAATAAGATTAGCAAAACACTTCTCCTCCAAATCCTTTACTGTGCATGTGTGAACCATTTTTCATACCTGCACAACACAGGATTTGGAGGAGAAGCTCTTTCCTAATCTTATCTCCCTTGTCTCGCCTCTCTTCCAGGGTATACATATTGAGGTCTCCCCGTCTCTCCTCATATGATGTTTGGTGCAGGCCCTGCATCATCTTTGCTGCCCTTCGCTGACCTGCCTCCAGCCTGTCTATGTCCTTATACTGGACACAGTACTCCGAATGAGGCCTCAACAATGATCTGTACAGTGGCATCACAACTTCTTTTCTTCTGCTGGTGATATGTCTCCCTATGCACCCCAACATCCAACTGGCTCTCCCCACAGCCTTGGCACATTCTTTGGCCACCTTTAGGTCATCAGATACGATTACCCCCAAATCCCTTTCTTGTTTGGTGACAGTCAATATTTACCCCCCATCATGTAATTGTTCCCTGGGTTCTTGCACACCAAATGCATGATTTTGCACTTTTTTGCATTGAATCTCAGCTGCCACACTCTAGACCATTCCTCCAGTTCACCTAGGTCCCTCCAAATGTTTTCCACTCCTCCTGGACTATCCACCCTGTTGCAGATCTTAGTGTCATCTACAAAGAGGCACACTTTCCCTTTCAGCCCCTCTGAAGTGTCACTTATGAAGACATTAAACAGGACTGGTCACAGAACTGATCCCTGTGGCACCCTACTGGTAACCCTCCTTTCTTCAGATTGAGCTCTGTTTACCACCACTCTCTGTCTTCTATCACTCAACCAGTTCCTAACCCAGTTTACCACCTTGTGACCCACTCCCAAGCTGCCCATCTTGTTCACAAGTCTTCTATGTGGAACAGTATTGAGAATTAGGGTAGTCAACTCTAATGACCACCTCCTCCCCTGAGAAAACACCCATGATTTCTTGTCAGGGCCTTGCATGAAGAAAGGTACAGCTTATTGTGTTGGCCACTGGTAGTGAGACATACTTCTGAAACTCCAAAGAGTTTTTACCTTGCTTGGAGCTGTACCTTAAGATCTAGAAAGGAGGCTACAGGCTGGGGGGAGATGGTGGTTATTACGTTTAACAACCCCATGGAACACCAAACCACTGGTTCACCATGACTCCCAAGACTCCAAATCTAATTGCTTTCATTTCATTTCTTTATTCACTTTGCATTCTTGCACCCTAATGTGTGCATTAATGCAATATAACAACCAGACAGTGTGCTGTCCCATAGGGAATCCCAGTTATAACTGATCATAGTAACCTGTAGGTTATAACAGAGGACACACGCAGGGTTTCCCTCATTGCACCGATGTTCATACTGCTTCTCTTGTGCACACACTACTTCTCTCTGTGCCTCCTTTCACAGCTTTTTAGTTGTTTAACACTGGATTTTTACCTGCCAACACCACAGGCTGTAGATCATGACCATATAACTGCCTCCCAGTTTGCAATCATGAAAGTATAAACCACACTTCATCCCAACTGTGTCTGAACTACTGCTACCACTAGCATGCTATACAAAGTAAGAGAAAGAGAGAGAGAGAGAGAGAGATGGAGAGATGGACAGACAGACAGACAGACAGACAGACAGACAGAGACAGAGAGCAGAGAGAGAGAGAGAGAGAGAGAGAGAGAGCAAAATAGGGAAAGAGGCAACAAACACAAAGAGCAAGCACCAAAACTTTGATCAGCAGAACCAATGCTGCTTTAAACAGCACCACCATCTAGTGGCCACTTTGTTTCATTTTTAATATGAATTATCCTGATGAAAAAACATGACCTAGCAATTATATAAAAAAATGCATGGGTAGGTGCGCAAAAAACTAATATCTTATACATGCCCTGAGTGTGTGATGCTATCTTGTAAAATGGGAAGGGAAAATCCTTGATCTTGATTTGTTGTTACCCGTGCATTAGATCTGTCTAATACACAGATAAAAACAAGTACTGCCATGCAAAATGGAAACATAACAAAACATGCATCTGTCAATGCTGAACATCTGCTTGCATGTATTTGCTGTGCAGGTGTTTGATGTAACAGGGCAACAGTGATAATTAAGACATTGATAACATGAGTTATAGCAGTTAAATTGTCATATCTAATTGTGTATTTATTTATTTCAAATGTTTTACCAGGAAAACATACTGATCTAAATTGTTTGGTTTCAGATGCCATGGCCTTCTCCTCCTGCAAGAAGACAAAAACTCAAGTGGGACCGTCTCACTTACAAATGAATACATGGACTAGAGACAGAGCGAAGTTGAAATTCTTGGGTGAATTTGTCATGAAACAGCAAAAATTTGCCTCCGCTTGATCTCTGCAAAATTTTTCCCACATTCAGAAGCTTTGAAATGGTGATGTTTCACAACAAAGTGCTGAATTTCAATCTCAAACGGTGTAATTGTTGCAAAATTCCACAATCTGCCTACAAAAATCCACAAATCGCGGGTGAAGCTCTGCACTTCGCAGGCAGAATTCAACACTGCTTGGTGGAACTTCACCATGCAAAATTCATGAAATTCCACAGAATTCATGAATTAATTAGAGAAGCAAAGTTTACCAACTTCACCAAGCTCTTACATGGACTGAATCATGGGTCCCTTGACAACTTAAAGCCTCGCCAAACCTACTCTATCATGTCACTTTCTGCTTACCACCTCCTTCACATGCTGAGAGTTCATAAAGGTGTTGGTGAGAAAGCCTTTGCCATTGGTGCTCCATTCCACTTGAACTCCCTACCAGATAGGATTAAATAATCCAGAAATATAATTATCTTCAATCAAGCCTCATTTACTCATCTTCACAGCCCAGTTGCAACTGTAAAGCCCTCCCAGGATCCTCTTACTGCACCTTATAAGGCTCTCCTCATGTGCAAAAGTCTAAAGAAATAAAAATACAAACATATGGTGCAGCGGCAGAGCTGTGAGATCCTATATAGAAGACATAGGCACACGTTATAGCATGCCTCTCACTTCAGGAGAACATTGATAGCATGACATGTTCAGTCTCTAGATGTGAATTACCCAGTGCTAGAGCACCCCTTCTTTGGAATACTCAGGAATTAATGATACTCACAGATCCCCAAAGTGCTTTTTGTTACAGGAATGTGCAGACCAAGAATTTTATCAACATCTCATGAAAGGTAGAAATATCCTGTTTCCCACTTAAAAATACGTTGATAATTATGTTGAACCTTCAAGTAATTTTTTCCTGTGGCAGCAGGTTTTACTGGTTCCATTTCTGGTAGTAGGCTACATTTTGTGGCCATTTAGCGAATTCAGTGGGTGCCGATTCACACTCAAGTGGAGAGTACAACTTTAGAACTGCATGATGTAGTTTATGCAGCCTTGAACAACACTGTATCTTCGAGGTTTAGGAGAAGGACTTCCAGACATACTACCTCCCCTGTTAGTCTACCTAGTTTATCTGGTGTGTGAACTGAGAAAAACCCAGAGAGTTTAGTAGAAAGCAAGTGAAGATGGAAAACTAACAGAATCTGAGGCAATATAACGAAACACAGGAAATTATGGACATAGTGTCAGAAACAGATGTAAATAAACAGTTACAAACAGCTATTGAAACACAACAAGATCAACACACCAGTTCAACTAATGACACCCCAGAAACATATGATATATAACAGAAGCTCAAGTAATGAAAGTTTGTCCTGTGTACATAATTGGAGATTCTATAGTTAAATATCCAAACTCCGTCACAACAGCCAACAAAAAAAAGAACAAGTTATAAACACATCACTGCCTGAGGCAGGTATTGAAGATATATATTCACTACTACCAAATTCTGGTCCTTATGCACAAAAGGGTGGAGTGGCTATGTGCCATGTTCCTTGGGCATGTAGCCACTCTTCAGCCATTGTGCCCCCCTGTGTGGGATGCACACGGGGGGGTGCACCGACCCAATGCACCCTATCCCCCATGTCTGTGGACTGCACAGCACAGGGGGAATTTTGGGGGCATGCTGGCACTGTACGGTATGCACTAAACTGTGTAGTGCTGGCCACATGGGTGCAGAGATGGGTGCAGGTTATGGCAGCCAGGATCCTGCCGTAACCCACTGTGCACCCCCACAAACTCCAACTGCTGGATGCTGGGGGACCAAGACAGTGCTCTCTGTGAAGCTCCTGCTCATTAGACAGCCAGAAAGGGCAGGGACAGTGGGATGGTTGAGTGCCCAAGATTTCATGTTGCCAGGGGGGGGCTGGACTAGGACACTTGCCCACCTACCGGGACTCAGGAGTACAGGGGTTTGGCCTCATTGTTATTGGGGCACAGCTGCCGTGCAGGCATGTGGGCTGGATTTGAGCCCCAACACCGGGGTCCTGCAGTACACTGGGAGGGTGCTGTTTGCTGAGGGCTGGGCCAGTTTACAGACTGGCCATAAAGACCATGCTGTTTGGGTCCGGGTGCCTACAGTAGACATGCACTACCCTGGACCCGTGCATCGCAGCATGAGGGATCCACTGTTGGAGCCGGGACAGGTATCCCATTGGATGCCTGCCCAAGTCTGCAACTCCACCCCGGCTATCCTGGGGTGGAGCAACGGACAGGTAGCCAGTGTTAGTGACTGCTGGTATGGGTGTACCTGTCCACGGGTGCGCAGAGCATCTTTCTGCATACCCCAATCTGCGTCATGCATAGTGCCCATAGTGAGAAAAAATGAAAATCAGGGTAAACCAGTGGTCCTGCTCCTACTTTTTCAGAGGTTCAACTATCACATGAGATAAAAAACACACACACACACACACACACACACACACACACACACATATATTTAAAAGAACAATGGTGTGACATAATTTTATCTGAAATGCTACCAGTACCAAGAGCAAAAACTTGATTCAATAAAAAAAAAATTGTTAAAATAAACAACTGGACCAGATATTGGTGTATCAAAAACAATTTTAAGATTAAAAGAACTTGGAAAATCTTTAATCGTTGCAGAGATCTTTTCAGTCTGGATGGTTTGCATCTAAACAGAAAGGGTAGTCAGTTACTGGAGAATCTATTCACTAAACGTATAAATATGTGTTTAAACTGACTAGGTGGGGGGAGGGGATGTAATTACACCTAAAACTAAAATAAAACCACTGCTTTTGTGGAGACTTTTGTATCTTTTGCCATTTTGTGCAGTTAGGGTTACCACCTTTTAAGAAGCCCAAAGTGGGACATTTCCTACCGAAATATGATTTTTCGCAGGATAATATGTATTGTTGACTAATGCAACAGACTTGTTTTCTCTAAACAATTAGAATTAAGACTAAGTGTTGTAGTTTTTTAGCTGTTTCTAGTGTTGCTTATCATTTTAAGGTATTTTAGTTAAGATATTATATTGTTTTGCAGTATTCAGAGGGAAGTCAGAAAATATTTTTTTCTATTATAATGTCAGGACATGTAGTATTTTTCACGTTTTTTTGCAGGACACAGCTGCCCAAATCAGGACTGTCCTGTGAAAATAGGGACAGGTGGTAACCCTATGTGCAGTATGTCAACCATATGGCAGCAGTGGCCACTTCACCATGTTCCTCAGCAGCTTACAGCAGAAGCAGTCAAATGAATAAGGCTAAGCTGCTGAGGAGAATCTTAAAGGGGAAATGCCCTCCCATATGGCAATACTACTGAAACACCAACAATCTGCAAAGATTAAAAGTAAAACCTAAGACCTAAGGCTATGTGGTGGGGATCAATGCACAAAAAGCATGAAAGATCCCACTGGAGCCATGAAGTATCTCAGAAAAACAGAAAATACACTTACCTGTGGCACCTTTTCTCAGTTTTGAGTTCACACATCCGCACTGAACTCACTGGGAAAGTAAGCTTTGAGGGGTGTGACACTGTTTGTACAATGCAGAGTGTTCTGCATGGGGGTCGACAGTATCACACCAATCCTCAGCCAGGTGGGTTCTGACATTGTTTGGCCTGCAGTGGTCTGCACATGAAAAGAAAAAGTGGTGCCAATCGGGAGACAGCTTTTTCCTTTCATTTGCAGGTCACCTCAGAGCAAACAGCTGTTTGCGTCTTGACATCCAGCTTGGTTTCTCCCAGCCGTGTGGGGCAGGCCACAGCTTAAGCTCTGTACGGGCTGGGGGTATTGCATGCCCGAAGGCACTACTGTAAGCACAATTGATTGTGCTGGCTGGGAGGAGGCACTTTCCTCTCCTGCCTCCTCCACATCCTGCTGTCTGCCATTGCTCTGGTGAACCCCCCCAACTGCCAACACCGGGGTGCTCAGTCCCCGTGTGACCTGTCCCCGCCTTTTGGTGAACTGGTTCCGACATCGAGTTGCCTACTCCCAGTGTCGGGTGCACCCCCCATACACATATTTTCTGACCTCAAGGTGCCCAGTCCCTGGGTTGGCATTGATCTGGCACACTGGAAGCCCACCCCACTGTGCCAACATCCATCATTTAACCGTAAAAAAAAGAAAACAGACCCACAAAGTCTTTTTTTTATTTTTAAACCTGAAAAGAAGAAAATGGTCCCTCATGGTTCTGACACTGAGATGCCTACTCCAGGTGTTGGATGCACCCCCTCATATTCTCCGACCTTGGGGTGCCCAATCCCTGGGTCGGCATTGTTCTGGCACACTGGGAGCCCACCCCAGTGTGCCAACATCCATCATTTACTGTAAAAGAAACAGAAAACATTTTCCCATGTGGTTGTCACTAGCTCCTCCCCCACCTGCACCCTCCCTCTGTGAACACCCCAGTTCTCTGCACCCCCCTCACCCATACTTACCTTTGTAGGTTGGGAGCAGTGATCTTCAGTGGACTGGGAACACATCTGCACTCTTCAAAAGCTGACCGCAAACTGAAGAAATGACGGTAAGTCCTATAATGGCAGTGAATGGGGGGGTCAGTTTAGGTTGCTATCTCAGCCATTTTTGGGAGTT
Source organism: Neoceratodus forsteri (assembly GCA_016271365.2). Classification (NCBI taxonomy): domain Eukaryota; kingdom Metazoa; phylum Chordata; order Ceratodontiformes; family Ceratodontidae; genus Neoceratodus; species Neoceratodus forsteri. The sequence goes on from JADMNL010000035.1 coordinate 42,372,349, forward strand.
TTGGTCCCACATTTTCAACATGGGGTTCTTGGAACCCCACCTCATGAACACAGTCAGTGTCATTTCATTTCTCGGTCTTGAAAGATGATTTTGTGGTCACTGCTGGAATCAGCTTTTGGGACCAATTAATGAAATGACAGTGCAACTGTTCATGAGGTGAGGTCCCAAAAAACCCTTGTTGCAAATTTGGTGAAAAAATTCCCAAAAATGACTGCTTTATGAGTGCCCGTTGCACGATTTCTACTCACGCTCTTAACAGCATCAATTTTTAAGGTTTTTACTCCAAATTTCCAACATTGCCATTTTTTCACACGCCCTTATGAACAGTACAGCTGTCATTTTTTGTGTCCTTCACAAAATGTGTTTTTGCACCTGTGGTGCAGAATGGTGCGGTTGTTGTGTGAGATCAACTTTCAGAATAGATTAACAAAATTCCAGTGCCACTGTTCATGAGGGGAGGTCCCAAAAAGGCCATGTTAAAAACTTGATCAAAATATTCCAAGAAATGAGTGCATTACAAGCGTGCGTTGAGCAGTTTCTATGCACACTTGTAACTTTGCCACTTTTTGATATTTTCAGTTCAGATTTTCAACATTGCCATTTCTTCACACCTCCTCATTATCAGTACAGCTGTCATTTTTCACATCCTGCCAGAAATATGTTTTCACACCTGTGGTGCTGAATGGTACACTCGCTGTGCAAAATCACATTTTCAGAGTGAGCAACAAAATGACACTGGCATTGTTCATGAAGTGGTGTCCCAAAAGCCCATGTTGAAAATCTGGAGCAAAAATACCAACAAATGCCCAGGATGTTAGGGTTTCTAACTGTAACACCCACCCTTAAAATGCAAAACAGGGGAATATACAGAGAAAAATATGGGAGGCATTTGGCCGGCATTGTTTATTTATTTATTGTACAATCAGATTTACAACCTTGGAGCCAGGGGCTCATTTACAAAGGTACCTCATCACAGAGAGGACATACAGTGTCACATATTTACAGAATACAATCACACAGAATAACATAGTTTTACATAGTTGCTAGAACACAACGAATAATTAGAAACATTTCAGAGTGACAGATTTAGTACCAGCAGGTACCGGCAGAGGAAATGGAGGCCATGAGAGAGTGGCGGGGTGAGGTGGGGAGTTCATCCCAGAGGGCTATGTCAAGAGTGTCTTGAGAGTAGCAGAGCATCTGTTAGAGACAGTTGCAGCAGAGGGTGTTGAACAGTAGGTTCCAAAGGGCAGTTTTGAAGGATGCAATTTTGGGAGTGCTGGAGATGGCTGTGGGGAATGAGTTGAACCAGAATGGGGCTCTGTAGCTGAACGACCTCTGTGCCCGGGTGGTCCTAGTTTTGGGTATTAGTAGGGTGACCTTGTCTGCGGCTCTGGTAGAGACTGTGGAGGGTGTAAGTTGGATGGAGGCAGAAACCCCTGGGGGGAGAGCCCGAGCAGAACTTTCTTAGTTAGAAGGCAAGTTTGGTAGCGGAAATGTTCATCGAAGTTAAGGAGTTTGGTCATGTCATAAAGCTGACAAGTGTGGGTGAGCCTGGGGGCATTGGTCACTAGTCTGCAAGCTTTGTTTAGGGTGAGTCAAATTTTGTTGAGGGCTGTGGAGTCAGCAGCACCATAGACCGGAAGGCCATAATCCACAAGAGACATTACTGAGGATGTAATGGCAAGCTTGAGAGCATAAGGTGGGAGGCAGTCCTTGTGATGGTAGAGGATGCCGAGTCGGGAGTAAGCGGTGGATGCGAGGGATGTAATGTGGGCATGAAAGGTGAGGGACGAGTCGAAGGTGATCCCAAGGTACTTGTAAGAGCGAACTTGTTCAAGCACTTGTGGGGTGCTGGGCAGGGTTTGAAGGGGGTTGTCGCTAGCTTTGTTCTGGTGGACGGCAAAGACTTGTTTTTTTTTTGAGGTTAATGACTAGTCTGCTCTCCTTAAACCAGTTCTCTGCATCATTGAAGGAGTATTGGAGGGAGTGTTGGAGGGAGGTGGGATTCCTGTGAGTGGCATAAATAATGGCGTCATGGGCGTACAGGAGAATATTGCCAGAACAGGCATTGGGCAGGGTGTTTAGATAGAGACTAAAGAGTAGTGGGCCCAAGATAGAGCCCTGGGGAACCCCTGAGTGGATGGGATGGTTTCTGAGAGTGTCCCATTGTTTTGGACATGCTGGGAACAGGCCGATAGGTAACTTAAGCACAAGGAGAGGGGGCCAGCAGAGAAACCTGTATGTTAGAGGGCATTTAGTAGGAGGGGGTGGGAGACAGTGTCAAAGGCCTTGGAGAGGTCAATGAACACTGCTCCAGCTAGGGAACCAGCATCCAGGGAAGAGTGCAGGAAGTTGGAGAACTCCATTAATGCTGTATTTGTGCTGTGACCAGCGTAGAAGCCATGCTGTTCCAGGCATAGAATGTCATATTCTGCCAGATATTCGGTGAGTTGAGTGGCCACCACTTTTTCAAAGGCTTTGGGGGGAGGATGGAGTTTGGATGATAGTTGCTGAGGATGGACCTGTCACTCCCTTTGTGAATAGGTGTGACTGTAGCTGTTTTCCATGCTGTTGGAAATTGCCCCAGACAGAGGGACTGGTATAGTAGGCCAGTGAGTGGGACCAGGATATCATCCAGGACCAGCTGGAATATTTCGAGATCCAGGGAGTCTTTGCTAGGACTGTTGCTGTTTAGTGCTTTAAGCAGGAGAGGTCTGGCTTCCTGGACCAATATTTTGCATATATAGAACTAGGGGCGTTGAAGAACTGGATGTGGTGGGTCGAGGATAGGGTCAAAAAAGTTACTAGGGAGGACAGGGCTAAGATCCATAAAGGAGGAGTTAAGGCAGTTGGCAATGTCAGTTGGGTCAATAAAGGTGGAGCCATCAATGGTAAGCTGGGATGGGGTGTGTGTGATTTCCTGTTTATCTCTTTCATATTGTCCCAGAAGGTCTGGGCACACCCCTACAAGGAGGCGAGGGTGGTCTGGTAGTGGTTTGCCTTGGCTTTACAGATGGCCCACATGCACTTGTTATATGTGGCATTGTAGGCCTGTCTGTTAGCTGTCCGGCCGGTCTCGGTGGCTAGGTGCCAGAGGTTATCCCTATCCCTGAGCATTTGGAGTAGGGCAGGGTGACTCAAGGTGCATTATGCTCTTTGGAGTCAATTTTGATGAAGGGTGCAAAAATATCACAGGTCTTGTTAAAGGCTTGTGAGAAGAGGTCAAGGGCAGCATCAAATTTGGATGCATGGTGAATGGGGAACCAATCAATCTGAGCGAGGAACTGTTTGAATTTTTTCAGCCCACCTGGGCAGAGACACTTGTGGAGTGTGGTTTGGACTACAGGTTTGGGGGTGGGAGCAGACCAGAGAAATAGGAGAGGGGAGTGGTCACTTAAGGAGTCCGGGAGGCCTTGAATGTCCTGAATGTTTTGGGGGCAGTTGGTGACAATGACGCCTAGGAGGGTGCAGGTTCCTATAGTTTGGTTATGTCTAGTGGGTTGGGAGATGAGTTGGGTCAGGTCTAAGGCAGTGAAGGTGTCTCTTATTGGCAAGGCAGAGGGACTGAGCAAGCTCACGTTGAGGTCCCTGACTAGGACTTACTCTGCTTTATGGGGAAGGGAGGAGAGATATTCAGTGAGAGACAATATCACTGGGTTCTGATTCCTTGGGGGTACATAAGAGACTGTAAGATAGAGTGTACCTTGGAAGGGTCTGTGTAAGTTTGAGAGTAAGGGCCTGGGCACCATTAACAAGCTTGGGAGCAGGGAGCACATGGCCAATGATGCAGTCATGAATATAAACCACACAACCAGTCTGCTTACCTGCTTGATCCTCATGATATGGGTTGTAGCCTGGAAGAAAGACAAATGAGTCTGTGGTGGACGTAGTTAGCCAGGTTTCTACTAGGGCTATGATGTCTGGTTGGGTAGTATGACCCAGTTCTGAATGGCAGCAAATTTTTTCAGCAGGCTGCATATGTTCAAAGAGGCAATGCATAGTCCAGAGGACCTAGTTGGTGGACTGGTGGGGGCAGGGCCTGGATTAGGGTGGATATTACCAGAAAAGAGTAATAGAATGACTGAGGTTCTAGCCATAGGGTGGCAGCTTGTTAACTTTTGGGAGTACATTGAGAGGAGGGGAGGCCATAGTGGAGCAAGGGATGAGAAAGGGTTTGGAGGGTCAGGGAAGGCACAAAGAGGTGGAGCCAAGGGGAGCCAGGGTGGGTGGTGGGGTTTGGAGGACAGCTAGGGGGTGGATGCAGGGGTCCAGGGTGCAATGACAGGGTAGGGGGGACAGGTTACTCCAGATATATGTGAATGTGCAGTCCACAAAGGGCATGGGTGAGCCCCTGAATGGTTATGAAGGTGATGCACATCAAGAGGAAGTGAACAAACATGGTACCTAGGTAGCCTTGGAGTCAGAACAAAGTGGTTGGGGGGGGCAAAAGCTTTAAGAGCTTTAAAAAAATACAGAGAAATTAGCTTTACTTTTTGGCTTAGTGGTAGTGCTGCTGACTTTAGTGTCAAGAGTACAGGGTTTGAGACCTGCAATGGGGCAGTAGCAAAGTGTTTTAGCAGACTATGGAGCCAGAAGCTTTAAGAGCTTTAAAATACTGAGAAATAATTAGCTTGACTTGTTGGCTTAGCAGTAGAGCTGCTGACTTTGGTATCAAGGCTATAGAGTTTGAGACATGCAGGGGGGCAGTAGTAAACAATGAAAAAAGAGGATTAAGTAGTAGGAAAGTGAGGAGGAATGGAGATGAGGAATGTGAACAGAGTGGTGCCTAGAAGAGCACTGTAGCAACCCCTCGTGGTCAGAAACTGTAAGCTGCAAATGGAAAGTGGACACAGTGATGTGTCATGTGACCAGTAAACAGCAATAAAGGTAGAGCTGAGCTTGGGTGGGTGTGGCATGCAGCACTGATGGGGTAACACCCTGTAGAAAGAAAGTAAGCTGGAAGAAGAGAGGTTTACCTCTTGCAGCCCCTCTGTGAATCCTGTAGTCCCCTGGTGTGAGCTCTTTAGCTGGGCAGTGTTCTGATGGGGGGGAAGGTTTGTGAGGCCTTGTACAGCCCCATGTACAAGAGCAATACCATTTGACTATGCTTGTTTTTTAATTGGAAACCTCAGAAAAAGTACAACCTGAATTTAAATGGCAGAACATGGCCCCAAATCCAAGCCCAAGCAATGGAAGTGGGTAGAGCAGGTTAGTCAATTTGAAAGCTTCAGCTTAACAGGAAAAAAGAAAAAAAATGCTAAACCGCTCTGAGGGCTATTGGTGTGTGCTGGATATAAAATTGGTAGAGTGCTATGACAAATATCTGCTCCACACAAGTAGAAGTGCAAAAGCAGCTTTATTATTTTAAAAGCACACCAAGCAGCAACCTCTCACACAAACCTCTACTGGTTTTGCTAAAATTGCGTCATCAGGAGGTGACCATTGCATCTAACATGGACCCTTAAATATGTGCAGTTACCAAAATACCAACAATATTTAAAGTGACAATGCCTAAATGTCCATATAGTGAAAATACATTATAGACTTAAAAAGACTATGGCCCAGATATTCAAAAGGGTTGCGCCATGCACAATAAGTTTGCGCCTGCGCAAGTCTGAAATTGCGCCATTCTGAGATATTCAGCAGGAGGCAGTTGCGCCACTGAAAACATGCTGAGCAACAGCGCAATGCAAATGAATGCATGCTGAACTGGAGGGGGAGGAACCATGCATAAACTGCACAGCCCGATATTCAGCCAGGCTGTGCAGAGTTGTGCAGGCACAACCCCCAACCTGCGCCTGCACAACTTTGAGCCAAAAAAAGAAGTAAGTCGAGGGCCACCCACAGGTGAGCTGCCGCATTACAGGGTGCAACACAGCAGCTGCCACCTGTGGCTGGCCCTCAACCTACTCCCTGTGCCCCTGCAGCCCGATCATGGGCAAAAGTATAAAACATCCCTCACCCCCAACTGGCCCGATCAGGTAAATGTCAGAAAGCCCCTCCCTGACTGGCCCAATCGGGCATAAGCCACATCATCCCCACCAGCCCGATCACGGGCAGCAAAGTGTCCTCCAAACATATCCCTGGTGGTCCAGTGGACCGCTAAGACGATCGTGGGCTAAGAATTGTAAACCCCCTAATGTATCCCTGTTGGTCCAGTGGAAGCTCATCACGGGCTGAAGAATTGTAACCACCCCCCTGAATGTATCCGACAGGCAAGCAAAGTGTCCCCCGGATCGTATCCCTGGTGGTCCAGTGGACCGATAAGCCCGATTATGGCTGCATAATGTCAAAACCTCTCCGCCCCAAGACCATATCCCTGGTGATCTAGTGTCTCCACCCCACCCACTCTATGAAGCCTCACCATTCGCTCCCCACAGCTGGCGGGTGGCAGTATTCCACTATTGCCACCTCCCCTACTCACGATCGATTGCTCGTAGCTGCACGCCTATTGCGCAGAATAGCGCCAATGGGCGCAGTAGCCCACTCGCATAAGGAGTCCAGATATGTGAATGAATTCATTCACATATCGACTGCCTTGCCGGTATGGGCTGCACGCCCATTGGCTCTGCTCTGCATCATCGGGCGCAGCCCTACCAGGCAGTCGTCGGCAGGCGCGGGCGGCAGGCGGGTGGGATGCTGCCGCCCACCGGCTGTGGGGGAGGAGCGGGGTGGTGGGGCTTCGTGGGTGGGTGGTGTGGGGGGACACTAGATCATCAGGGATATGGTCTTGGGGTGGAGGGGTTTGACACATTATGCAGCCTGCGATCGGGCTTATCGATCCACTGGACCACCAGGGATATGTTCGAGGGGGTGGTTACAATTCTTCAGCCTGCGATCGGCTTCCACTGGACCACCAGGGATACGCTCGGGGTGGTTGTTGTTGTTGTTGTTGAATTTTGTTGACCCGGTAAGTCCACTGGGCCTAGAAGTCCCTTTTTCAGGGGAGACGGGGGGGGGGATACAGATGGTAAGCAACTGAAACTGAACCTGATTAAGCTGTTGGTGGTATTTTTTAGTGAATGAGGGAAATTTGGCCAGGACACCGGGGACATTCCCCTACTCTTTTCGATAGGTGCCATGGGATCTTTAACATCCACCTGAACTACCACCAGTCCAGACAGATGGGACCTCAGTTTAATGTCTCATCCGAAAGACAACACCTCAGAAGTGCAGCACCCCTCTCATGCTGCACTACAGTGTCAGTATTGGGATATTAACCCAAGTGCCAGATGTGGGAACTGAACCCACAGCCCTCTGATCTCCTGGCCTCTGAGGCAAGTATGCTACCTGCTGAGGGTGGTTACAATTTTCAGCCCATGATCGGGCTTCACTGGACCACCAGGGATATGTTCTGGGGACACTTTGCTGCCCGCAATCGGGCTGGTGGGGGTTATTTAGGCTGTTGCCCACGATCGGGCCACTCGGAGAGGGGGATTTTGATGCTTTGCCCGATGGGGCCAGTCGGGGGTGGGGGATTTTATACACATTTACCTATGATCGGCTGCAGGGCGAGGTCCTCGACGGGTTGCCGCCTGGCAGGGTGCCAGGCGCAAGTCCTCGATCGATGACCTGCATGCTAATGGCATGCAAATGGGGCCATAAACAAATGCAAATGGCCCCCCCATGCCTTGCAAGAATTATGGCCCCATTTGCATGCCACCTTTTGAATATCAGAAATTTGTGCATGGCGCAATGGTACTTGCACCACCGCAAGTTGAATGCTCCACTCTGACCACTTGCAGTGGCTCAAGTTCCACTGCACCATGCACAGTGGCTGTGGCAGGGGGGTGATATTCAAAGGAGTTGCTCAATAGCAAAACTCCTTTGAATATTGCTCTGGCCACACCCTTGCACAACTATTTTGTGCAGCTTAAGGCTTGCACCACAAAATAGCTAGTTTGAATATCCGCCCTATTTGTTTACACATAATCAGATCCAATAAAGTGTCATCAAAAACAGGGGATCAGAGAATTCATAGTAAAAAGCATTGAATATATAGTTAGTGCTACTTATTTTGAAGAATAGACTGTTATACTGTGTTATCTCATCCTGTCCTTCATTTTCAATAGAAGGTGTTGAGAAAATCATGATCCTTCTATGCACCCTAGAAAAAAACATAAACACATAATATTACTATTATTCAATATCTTCAAAGAAAATAGTGGGCTAACTGTATAAGATATGTGCAACTATCAGAGTAGAATGAATTCACTTTCCTCTATATCTAATACATGGCATAAGTTCTATGCGGTCTATGCGGGGTGTTCCATGGCACCAAGTGTAAAAATTCAAAAAGATTCACAATGTAATAATTTTTGATCCAGATTTCCACCCCGTGGTCCTAGTTTAACCTTTTCAATAGCACAGAACTTAAATGTATGATTACCCAGCGTTTTATTTTTCACGTGGCATGCCAAAGCATTTTTCTCGTCTCCCTTAACAATAGCCCTTAAGTGCTCACCTATACATATCTTAATGGGTCTGGAGGTTTTTCCTACATAGAATGAGCCACATTCACAAGTGGCTAAATATATTGTATTTTCAGTACTACAGTTAAAAAACTCCCTAACTTGAAATAATTTTGAAGCATTACATGTGGTGAAAGTATTAGTTATCATGATACTGGGACAGAATTTACAATTACCACATGTAAAATTACCTGTGGGCAAGGGGTAACAGATGTTACTGTTTTGGACTTTGTTTTCTGACACATCCTGGTGACTATGGACCAATTTTTCCTGAAAATTTTGACCCCTGTGATAGACCATCCAAGGTCTATTTTTACAATATCAGAAAGCAGGAACAATTTTAATTGTTAGAGACAGGAAATCATTTCTAATTAGCAGCTGTTTATGATAATGTTATTCTGAGAAATTTTATGAATTCCTCTAAATAATCTACATGTAACTGTATCTGAGTAAAAAGTGATATAAAAAATGGTATCTGCATTGTGTCATTTTTATGGAAGCATTCTGTTACAGTTCTCTTCAAGGAACAAGTAACTTGGAGTATTAACTAAGTCATGGTTTGCGCACAGAACTCTAAGCATAGGTTTGATAGATCAGCAGCTTATAGTTAACATTCTGTGCACAAATCATGACATAGTTAAAACTCCAAATTATTGGTTGAAGAGAGCTGTAACAGAATGTTGCCCATGAAACAAAACAATGCAAAACAGTTTTTTGTATCCCTTTTTACCTAGATACAGTCACATATGGATCATTTAGGGGTATGCATATCATTTTCCAGAATGACAACTTTATAAACAGCTGTCAATTAGCACACATTTCATGTCCCCTTTAAGGGTACTCCCTGTTACAAGGCAGCACAAACCTTCTATTCAGAAATGCAGCCCCAGCTTAAAAACTCAAGTTCCTTCAGAAATGCTTGAGGACATCTTTCCCCTTGCATGGCACAGCTAAAACTGGAGAGTTGCTGCTGTATGGAATCCTCATATGCCCATCAATCTAAAGCTTTAAGCTATGCAATATCCCCTAGTAGGGGTGCACTGTACCCCAACTGAAATGAATACACATTGACAATGTGGAGCATTACAGAAAACACATTTGGGGGTCATTTGTCCAACAGTTAAGTGCAGAAACCACCTAACAGGGTCTTGATGACCAACTATATGTGTCAGTGTCTCTGTAGGATGTCATTGTTGTGAGTTTTGAACATTTTTTAATGAAAAAAACAGAAACAAGATAGCATCCATAAAACAAACTCTGGCAACAGCCAATGGGGCTGCAGGTGAGAATTTGGGGTACAAATATTGAGAATTACCAAAGTTATGAGCCTGCATTCATATAATGTAACACAGGCTCATAAAGTTGCTGTTTTGCAATATTTTTACCCCAAATTTTCAACATAGTCTTGCTATCACCCTGCCTCATAAAGAAGGGCAAAGAAATGTCAAACTTAGGACCAAATGTGATTTCACACAGAGAATGCAAAATCAACTTTTGGATGCACAAACATATTTTGGGCAGGAGAAGAGAAATTACACCTGTCATGTTCATGAGGTGCTGTAAAGAAATGGCTATGTTGAAAATTTTGGGGAAAAATATTGAATAATACAAAATGTACGAGCCTGAATTTGCAAAATTCAACATAGCTTTTTAACTTTTTTTAAAATATGTTTACACCAGATTTAGACCATAGCCTTCTTATGACTCCACCTCATGAACAAGGACAGAGAAAACTTTTAACTCCTGTCTGAAAAGTGATTCAATGCAGGGACCACTAAATCACCTCTCAGGGTGTAAAAAAACCCCACTTTGGGCATGATTTGAAAAATGACAGTTGTAACATTCATAAGGTGCTGTAAAGATGTGGCTATGTTGTAAATGTGGTGTAAAAAATATTTAAAAAAAAAAGTTATGAGCCTGTGTTTGCAAAATTTAATGTAGGCTTATAACTTTGTTGTTTTTTTAATAGTTTTACATCACACTTTCAGCATAATCTTCTTATGACCCCACCTCATGAACAAGGGCAGAGAACATTTTCAACTACTGCCTGAAAGATGATTTCACACAGGGATTTCAAAATCATCTTTCTAAACAGATTTGCCTAATGTCAGTGCAATTGTTTATGAAGTGGGGTCCCTAAGACGGCATGTTGAAAATTTGGGCAACAAATGTGCAAAAATTCCCATGTTATGCCACTAAGCAAAAAACACCATTGAAATACATTGAACTGCATACCTGTTTCTTCACTTTGCTGTCCGGCTTTGAAGAGTGAAGACATGTCTGCATTCCAGAAAGTAAGGGCTTGGGGGGCTGGGGTGATGGGAGTCTGAAGACAGCAAAAGACATAGATGGACAGTTTTCTTTTTACAGGTATAAAAAAAGACAGAGGAATCCTACATTGGGGGATTAGTCAACCCCCCAGTGTCACTATTACATTTCTTTAGAGGGGGAGTGGGGTGGTTGGTGCTGAGAGGGAGGGTCAGTTGGGGTGGGTGATTTAAGAAAAACAAAAATAAAAAAAAATAACCACACACACTTGGTAGTGGACGGGGTCACAAAAAGAAACAGGATTGCTGATTGTGACACTGGAGGATTGGGCACCCTAGTGTCACTGTTATGTTTCAGGGGGTGAGGTGGTGAGGGTTGAGAGGGAGGGGTCAGCTGGGTGTGATGAAAATAATATGAAATAAGACATTCTCATCATTCTTTGTCAGCAGTGGTCACGGGTGGAACACTGCACAGTCTGCTGCATCCAAGCTGGCCACCAACCTGCATTGCACATCTGCATCTACTGGCACATGCGCAGTACAGTTCAGCAGCCATCTTGGACACAGTGGACTGTGCTGTCTTCTGCCGTGACCATGACAGATGACAAAATAATGCACCGCTGTTACTAACAGAGAGAGTGGAGTGCTTCAGGTGGAAGTGAATGTTATGCAACTCCACACTATTTTTCAGTCAAAAAAGCCTCCCTTTTCCAATCCATTGCAGTAGGTTTGTAGGGATCCATGCTCTGCAGCCCTAAAAAGGGTTTTTTTCCTCATGAAAGAGGATTGGCCCCATAAAAAAAAGGATCCTTTTTCGTATGGACAAAATTGTTGTTTTCATTCCAAGCAGCTATCCAAAAGACTGTACTGAGCATGCTCAGAACCAAAATTTTTTAAATGTACAACTTTGGAATGGATTAATATTTCTTCATCAGACTAGTGAGAGGCACATTTGAGGGCTAAGCCCTTTCTACACTGAAAATTTCTGACCAGACTTCCAAAATATCTGTGCACTAGGCAATGACAAGAAAACAGAAAAATAAAACAGGAATAATTTATGTTTTTTTTTTTCACTATCTGTATCTCAGAATTCATATATTCAACCAAAACTAAACTTGGCATGCCAAGAGGTCCCTTACAGAAATATAGGTGTGCTGTGTACATGTAGAATGCATGCCATATGCTTAATTATGCAATGTTTGTATGGCCTTCACAAATACAAAGTGAACCTAAGTGAACCAGGTCTAAAAGCAACTCAAGTTTATATGCTGCAAGCTTGATATGTGCACAGCAGGTAAGCTGGTGTGAGCATCTTCCAAAATTACATCAGGTCCATGTTTTGCATGCATGGCATGAGTGCAGCAGTTAAGCTAGTGTGAATATCATCTAAATATCACATCAGGTTCACATGCTGCATGCTAGCCATTGTGCAGCAGCTAAACTGGTACAAATTTCATCTAAAAACACATCAGTTTCTATTTCTTATACTACTGCTAGCAATTATAGTCATTAAAAATACATTGTTATTTGAATTCCATAAAAATGAGGTGAACTCATTAATTCTGATCTTTTGCAAGTTGTTTAATGGCTTTTGATTTTTGTCAGTAAATCACCATCAATTTGTATTGTTTGCCTACTGCATTAAATGCCTAGGTTATAAATAGTCAGCATCCCCATTCCAGATGTATGAAGGGGCTCCTGTTTTGTGATGACTATCCTTTTTGTTTTGGACCATGCTAATCCCTTATGTTTATTTAATGCTACAAATGTGTTTCTCCATGACTGTTTTATCTCACTTACTTTCCCTTTTCATTCTGTACTGAGCATATACACTTTGGCCATGCTCAGCACTCTTTGTGTTGAGTAGGGTCTTGGAAGCATGCACCATACCTCACATTTTCTCACTGAAATGTGGGACATGGACACTCAAAATGAAAGACAATGAGGGACACTAACCCTCATGATGATCAGGACACATCATGAAACATGGATATACAGTATCTCAGAACACAGTGGAAACTATTGCATTAGCACCTGAGAATGAATTTCTACCATTGAGCAGGGGTGTCATTTAGGTAGGGCAGAGGGGCAGTTGCCTGCCACACCCTTATATTATACCCTAGGTTGTTCTTATGGTGTGGCAATAATGGCATTAAATTTGGATTTCATCTTTTGCACAATAAGTGTGTGCTCACTTTACAGGTACACTCCAGACTCGACTGTGTCTGTATTGTGTTTTCCATGCTCTCCACCTATTAGCAGTGGCACAATCACATGTGATGTGGATGAGCTCCAGCCAAGAAAGAGGGCATGAGTTTTGCAAGTGCAACACTGTCTTTCCCACCACAGAGTAGACAGACTGCAACTACAGCTTGGAGGAGCTCAGTGAGCACTGACCTCAACAGCAGTGTTGTGGCAGTATATGTTTTGGTCTACTCTTAGTGAGTTTCTGTCTCCCTGGTGGCTGAAGGGCAGAGTGTGAGCTAGAAACTAAATCAAGACTAGGCTACCTATTCACTCTATTAGTCTTGACTTGCAAAAAAAAACAGCACAGATACCCAAAGCAGCAAGCTAGGTTTAGCAGCAGTGATGACAGCAGTGTGGGTGGCCTTCATAGACCTTGATCAGTGCAGTGCAACAGCAGTCACAGCAGCAACCAAGCAAGAAGCAAGCAACCCAAGTTGGGTGGGTTTGGTTGGTGAGGTGACTTGGTCGCGGACCATGTTGGGGACCTGTGATGGTCAGTTCCAGCATCCAGCTTCTGGCAGAAGGAGAGGGGAGAGCAGACTGAAAACTGCATGGGCAGCACATTGTGCCAGGCTGCAGGTTCTTGCCTTACGGTCAGGTAAATAAAAGTAAGTTATTTTTTTTACAGTGGGATTGGGGAAGGAGGAATGACTGAAATATTGATGTGTTTTTTCACATTTCTTCACCTATGGATGGCTTCAGTCATATTCATTTTTCATTCTATTGAAGGGATAGATTATTGAGTAAAACAAATTTGCTGGTAACAGTCCAAGTTCCCTACCTGCTTTTTTTTTTTCAGGTGCAAGCTAGTGTAGCCATAGATTAGGGAAGAAGATGACTTCTAACTACAGCAAGTACATTGCGGTATAACCTGAGACAGTTGCACCAAGAGAGAGAAGTCCTTTGAGAGGGGCAAAACAAACAGCACCTCATGGAGGCTGTTGTGGAAGCTGATGCTCAAGACATCAAATCACAGTCAGTGACTGGAAGGGACTAGACCTTGGGTGTGAAGGGGCCAGGGTTCAACGCAGTGTCCAGTCCCAGGAAGGAGGACAGCAGGACCAGTGTGAACTGAGAGCAACAGGGGAAGGTCTCCACCATGCTGGAGCCCGAAGAGATCAGGCTGCAAATGGAATTGCAGAGAATGAGGCTAGAATTTGAGGAGAAAAGATTTACAGCCCAGCAGTGAAGGGAGCTTGAACAGGGGAAGCTGGAAATGGAGAGAGAGGGAGAGAGAGAGAGAGAGAGAGGAGAAATTAGACCAGAAAGAAGCCGAGTGAGAGGAGAGAGAGAGTGCCAGAGGAAATCTGAACTGGAGAAGCTACAACTCCAAAGACCAGTGCAAGAGCAGGTAAGTGGCATGGGTGAACCTGGGACTCCAGGACTAGCTTACAAATTTAATTCTAAACTGATAGCTGAATTTAAAGAGGAGAAGCTAAGGATACATTTTTAAACTCATTTGAAAAGGTATGCATCCAGGCAAAAATTCCCAGAGAGTCCTGGAGTGTCCGGCTATCTTTGCTGCTTACCAGAAATGCTCATGATGCATTGGGTCAAATGGACAATCAGGATGGTAATGATTTGAAACCTAAAGCAGCATCGTTAAGAAAGTATGACTTAACAGTAGAAGCAAACAGAGTTAAGTTCCATAAGCTCAGGAGATGCCCTGACATGAGCTATGAGGAGCTAGCCACAAAGCAACGTCAATTTTTAAAACGTTGGTGGGAAATGGTTAAGACAGACACTCTAGAGAAAATTGAGGATGTTGTACTTTTGGAGCAGTTCTTTTTGGCTTGCCCAGCAGAGCTGTAAACCTGGCTATAGGACTAAGATCCATAAATAATGCAGGAGGCTGCCAAGCTTTCAGACTGCTATGCCTTGAGCAGACATGCTCTGAGAGGGAGTGGGGCGGGTGTGATAGTGTAGAAAGGGAAAAGCGCACCTTCAGGGCAGCTAAACCCCGCTGCTCCCTAAGAAAGTGGGAAGCTCCAGGTTACAAAGAAAGGATTTGCCTGATAAAGAAAACTATTTTTGGATTTGCAAACAACCTGGGCATATTGCCAGACAGTGTCCTAAAAAGGCACAGAGTGCACAAAGAGTGCTGGGAAAGAGGTGTTTTTTTTTGTATCCTGGAAAGCATGCCAGTAAACATGAGGGAGCACATACACCCAGTTACTGTGAATGGGATGCAGACCCATGGTTTAAGGCACATGGGGACATCCCTTACTTTGATAAAAGGGCATTTGGTTGAGCCTGAACAGCTTATACCCAATCAGTTTGTTACAGTACAGGTATTCACTGGGGAGAAGAAAACTATGCCACTTGCTAGTGTTCTCCTGGGCTGGGGTAAGACAGGAGACACTGTGCAAAAAGTTGCAGTGACAGAAAATCTGGTCCCTGATGTGATTACAGGGCACAATCTCTGAAAGGGGATGGTGTGTGCAGTTTCCTCACAGTCAGGCAGCAAAGGCAGATTGTGGTTCCCAAACCTCATAGAAGCCCTTGGGGAAAACATTGGGAGGCTGATTCCCCAGCCTATGTCTTCTGATATGGAGAATAGTGAAAAGGGGGTAGAAATGCCCCAGGTAGCAATTAACAGAAAAGCTACAGAAGGTTACTCTGAGGAGGGGTAGCCAATTGTCAGACAGCTAGGGACATTAGTTTAGGATCTAAAGGGGCCTGTCCCATGCTTTGGGAATGTAAAGATTTTGCAGCTACTCAGAAAAATGACCCTAGTTTAGAGAAGCTGAGGGCTTGAGCAGAATCTGATGGAGCACAGGGAGTGACAGGAGACATAGAGTGTACTGGGACAAGGGACTGCTCTATATGCAGGATGAAGGGACAGAGGGAGGTGATGGGCAGGCAGCTTGTCATTCCCAAGGGGTACTGTGAGAGGTTGCTCAAGATTGCTCATGATATCCCCATGTCTTGACATCATAGAACTGCATGCACTACACAGCAACTGTTCCAGAATTTCTACTGGCCCAGCTTCACTCAGGAGGTGAAGGAATATTGTGGATCTTGTCACTGGTGCCAAGAAATAGGGAAGGTGGGTAGTAAACCCAAGCCACCCTACTTCTCTTGCTCATAGTGGAGGAGCCATTCCAGGGGGTAGGAATGGATATTGTGGGGCCTTTGAATACCCCCAGCTCCTCCAGGAAAAGGTTTATCTTAACAGTGGTGGATTATGCCACTGGTACCTAAAGGCAGTCACCCCTATCCTCATTGAGGACAGGAAAAGTGGGAGATGCCTTGCTAGGGATTTTCTCCCTTTTCAGGTTCCTGCAGGAGGTTATCACCAATTGAGAGGGTTCCTTCATGTCGTACCTGATGAAGTGTTTGTGGGAGAAGTGTGGGGTGGTGCAGAGAACACAACACCTTATCATTCCAAACCAATGGGCTTGTGGAAAGATTTAATGGTACCCTTAAATTGATGCTCCAAGCATTTGCTGAACAGCATGGAAGGGACTGGGAGAAATACCTTCCCCACCTGTTGTTCTCTTATGGGGAGGTGCCACAAGAGTTGACAGGGTTTTCCCCTTTTGAGCTCTTATATAGAAGTTGGGTGCATGGGCCCCTAGACTTGATCTGGGAGGACTGGAAAGGCAAGCATGCCACCCAGGGAATGCCCATAGTGGATTATGTCCTTAAGTTTAGGGAAAGCTGAAGGAGTTTATGAGAACAGCCCAGAGCAACATATCAGCAGCCAAGCAGAAACAAAAGGTATGATACAACCACAGAGCCAGATCTCACTCGTACACTGTGGGTCAGGAGATAATGGTCGAAATCCCAGTCTGGAAAGATAAGCTGCAGGCCAAGTGAGCAGGGCCAAACAAGATAATCAGACAGGTGAATGACATAAATTACATTACAGAACTGCCTAACAGGAGACATACCCACAGGATGTACCATGTCAACATGATGAAGCCATATGCAAATAGGGCTGACATGGTCTTTGCAGTGTGTGTAGTCCTGAGGAGGAGATGGATGAGGAAGACCCCTTCTGGACTTGCTGGAAGAAAGCAAACAGGAGTCTCTGTGGAGGCAGTCAACATGTCACCCCAGTTGACCCTGGACCAGATCTAGGATGTAAAGGAGGTTTTAGCAGACTTTGCCTCATTGTTTAATGCCAAGCCTGGACTAACATGTGTCAACAGTGTCAGTGGCTCAGTAGGTAGCACACCTGCCTCTGAGGCCGGGAGATCAGAGGGCTGTGGGTTCAGTTCCACATCTGGCACTTGGTTAATATCCCAGTACTAACACTGTAGTGCAGCATGAGAGGGTGCTGCACTCTGAGGTGCCGCTCTCAATGAAACGTTAAACCGAGGTCCCATCTGCCTGGATTGGTGGTAGTTCAGGTGGATGTTAAAGATCCCATGGCACTTATTGAAAAGAGTAGGGGAATTTTTTATTGCAAAAAAATACAGAACATCAAGTATAGACATCATATGAAATAAGCAAATAACATATAAAACATTCTTGAAACAGTGAAAATCATGGACATTATACCAAATTCAGGAAAAAAAGAAAGTATGACTTCATATTTAACTAATAATTTTAACTGAATCAAACAGGAATACCCGTCCAATAATATGTAAACTGGGCAGAAGAAAGGCACTTTGCTTCCTTATCCTTAATGTTGTTTAGTGTTGATTCAATACATTGAATAATAGCTCGTGGACAAGTTGGTATCTGTTGAAATACATATTTACATCTGGTTTGCTTACACATAGTATTTGCAAGCTGCAAATATTACCTCAAAGTACTAGGATGAAATAAACTCCAAAACTGAAAATCCTTAAACAAGGACAGAATAAGTGATTCTGCTTAAAAAAGGCCATTTCCACTTATTCGCCAAAGTTTTCCAAAATAACAGGGCATCTGTACAAGTAAAAAAGAAATGTTCCATGGATTCTTCTATATTAGCACAAGATAATTTGGGACAAAATCTCTCTTGTGCTGACTTGTGTTTTAAATTCCCCCTAACTTGTAATTTCCCGTGACAACATAACCAGGAGATGTCCCACATATGTGGTGGTATTCTTTTATCTTTGAGGACTTCAAGTGTATGTGTTTTATGTGATGGAGGACATAGTGGAAATTGTAATATCGGTTCATCAATATGTAAGAGGTATACATATAACTGTTTTCTAGTGAGGCCTAAAATAGAAGATTTGTTCACTTTCCAGGATCGAAGAAAACGAAAGCAATCAATAACATAAGATGGAGTGGAAGGTATGCGAGAAGCTATAGGTGGATGACTAGTCCATGCTGTCATCAACGATTCTATTGCCTTTGACACCCAAGAATCGCATATTGTTAATGTATAAGTGTAACTCTGTAGAATATGGTGTAAAAAAAGAGAGAGAAAAAAGAATAAAGGGTTTATCATTCCCAAACCCCCTTGAGTTGGGGAAAGATATGTAATTTGTCTCTTAACAGGATTTAAGCGATTACCCCATAACATTTGGAAAAAAATACTAAATAATCTAGTTTCTAGATGCTTCGGTGGACAATAGACATGGCGGAGAAACAAAAATCGGGGCTAAGAATTTTTTTATCACCATAACTCGTTTCTTTTTACTTAATTTCCATGTTTTCCAAAAACGTACCTTATTTTCTCCTAAAGTTAATTGTTTGTCCCAGTGATAAGTAGAATCGTGCGATGTGTTGAACCATATCCCTAGTATTTTCTGAGGGGTAGTGCAGACTCTTATTCCATGTATTGTTGTGACATCATTTATGATGTGATGTAGGGGAATACATACACTTTTCTCCAGATTTAATGTACTTCCAGATATTGATGTAAAAGATTGAAATATCTGTATAGCTTTATCACTTGAGGAAAGGTCAGAACACAATAAGACTACATCATCTGCATAAGCAGATATCTTAATGGATCTTGAATTAGGATGCGGAACTATACCTATAATGTCAGGATTCCCTTGTATGTGCCGAATAATAGGGTCCAGTGCGAAGACGTATAATAAAGGACTCAAAGGACAGCCTTGGCGGAGTCCAATTCGTTGTAAGAGGGTCGGTCCATGAGAACTGCTTATCATTGAAAAGAAAAATGCTATCGATAACACATATGAGATCCATGATATGAATCTATCAGGGATACCGTGATAGTGATAATGTGTATAATAGAAAATCAGGATGTACCAAATCAAAAGCTTTTGATTGGTCTAGAGCAAAAAGATAACCAGTTATTTCATTTTGTGTTTTTCTTTCAAAATTTCACGTAACAAAAAAGATTTGAGTGAATGGCTCTACCTGGTATAGCACATGTTTGAGCAGCATCAATTAAATCTCATAACTAATCATAATCGAGAGCAAAGAATTTTGGAAAAGAGTTTGTAATCTGTATTTAACAGATGCAGAGGCCTCCAATTTTTAAGGGAAGTTATATCTCCTTTTTATATATAAATTTCAAAGCAGATAAGCCAAAACCGATGATGTATCCATGGTATCTAAGATATAGTTAAATACTTGAGTTAAGATTTCTAGTAGATGTTCTTAAACATTTTATAGAATTCATGCTAGACCATCTGGCCCAGGAGAAACTTTCAGCTTTAGACACGAAATGGCATTAGCAACCTCTTCCTGCAAATCCAACTAATTAGGTTGGGAATACAATGTGTTGGTATCTGAAGGAACTGAATCATAGGAAACGAGGATACATTTATGGGGCATCTAGGGATATTACAAAAATGGGTCTGCAAGTATTCAGACATTACTGATATCATCCCTGAAATAGAAGTTACTATGGTACCCTGAGCATCTTGCAAACCGTGCATAACCGTGGATTGTAGTCTATCCTTAAAGGCAAAAAAGGATCAACAGACAGAGAAATCAAAGTACCAGTTCTCATGATATAATCTAAAGACCGGGCTCTATCATATTGATGTGATAGCATACTGGATCTTATCTTGGAAATTTGTGATGAGTAGTCTATTGAGGATGTGGACTGAAGCGACATTAGTTTGTACAATTGATTACGGTACATTAGATAAGTAAGGTAACTGTCCCAAGCAGTTTTTTTCCCTAATTCTGTGAAATAAGTAGCTAGGTCTTGTTTTGTGTCTTTCCACCATTCCCATAGGGAATCATAACAAACCATGACCGACAGCCATGCTTGAAAAAAAATATGCATCTGAGATTGTACAACTTTGGAAGTAAATAAAGAGTTATTCAATTTCCAGAGAGCTTGGTGTATAACAGGTGTGTCGGGGGAATCAATGGAGAAATGACCAATTAGAAGGCAATGATCTGAGATCTCATTTGGACGGACATTAACATAATGTGGGATGCAATGATGAGAAACAAAAAAATAATCTATCCTAGTACAATATATTGACCTGTAATATGTATATCCCGCATCTGAGTGTAGTGAATGGTATGCATCAATTAACCCTGCATTTCTTACTAGATTGGACAGTGCTATGGAATCACAATATATTTTTTTCCCAATGAGACTCTGTTTTTAGTATCAATAGAACAATTAAAATCTCCGCCCCAAAAAATATATTTACGTGTACATAGAAATGGTTTAATTAACTCCAGTAATGCTATTCGGGCTGCTTTGGTTTGTGGACTGTAGATAACTATAACTCTAAATGGCAAGGAGCATTTGATGAAATCAATGATAAGTGCTCTTCCCGGGAGTATATCAACTATTCGAGTAACCAAAATTTGGGTAGAATAAAAAAGGATGGCCACACCGTCTGCTGAATCTGTTCCAAATGTCCAATAAGAGGGGCCTCTATACCATCCACATTTTAATTGCTGAATGTCATATAAACTGGAAACATGGGTTTCTTGCAATAATAAAATATCCAGGGATAGAGAGTTTGCATAGTGTAAAAAGCTCATTCTCTTCTTGTAGCTTTTAAGGCTACATACATTCAAAGAAGCAATACAAAAATGCATGAGTAATTTCAAACGTTAGCCACTACCATCAGTTACTGACATGTTTTTCCATTTTTTTCCCCCTTTTTCGGTTTTCATCAATTTCTTTCTGGCACATCAGGGGTTTAATAGTAGGGGTATCAGCATCAGAGGGCACTGCAGACACATCTGATTCCCCATCTGAGACCTCCTTGTCTCCTTTCAGGCAATCAAACATATTAGATGTAGGGGTATCAGGAGGTCTAAGCGACTTCCGAGCAGCAGCCCTGGTAACTCGTTTAATAGTTTGAAACCCTTCTTTATCAATTATAGCAGTAGAGGAAGGTGCAAGGGATGAAGATTCAGGGGGGGAATCAATAGAGGCCTTTACTTGGGCAACCTGGTCCTGTGGTGGTAAAGGGGTTTGATGTTTCAGTAAACTTGACATATTTTGTTCAGAAGAGGGGGACAAAAGATTGTCTAAGGCAATAGGTGGAGGGGAAACATGTTCGTTTACTTTATCTTGTGCTTTTTGTACTAAGGTATCAGAGTTCCAACCATCCGACCTACTCCTACTTGCCCATGGACATTGATGATAAGCATGTCCTGTTTCATTGCACAAATTGCACTGGAATACATTCATACAAGACATGCTTGAATGTCCATATCCTCCACATAAACTGCATTTAAGCAAATCACACGTACTACTCAAGTGGGTAGTAGCACCACATTTGTAGCAAGCTCTAGGTTGGCCTCCATAAAAACAAACCCCCCCTATCCTTACCAAGAAAAAAACTATTTGGCAGATGTACAACTCTGAATTATTTTGAAATAATTTTACTTTGAACCTCCAGCCACCAGTACATAGACCCTCATCGCTCTAGGATAGCTTCAGGAGAGGAGAGAACATTACAATGATTTTGTAGTCAATGGTGAATGTTGCTTACGCTAACACCTTCATTTCTGAACATAATAGTCACAGTCCTAATTGTAGGTTTAGATAAAGGTATGATAGAAAAAGGGGTCCAAACAGGATCATTTTTCTGTAGGGTATATAAGTGCCAAAAACGGTCTAATCCTGCAGATGTTTTAAAACTGATATCAAAGGTTTCCTCTCCTGAAATAGGTATCAGGGCATATATGTCAGATGCTGTGAAATGTAGTCTGTCTTTCAGAAGGGTTCTGGCTACATAATATCTATCAGGGAATTCAGGAAGTCCCCCTCTATAACAAAGGTGAACTGCATTCCTACAGGGGCTGGTTCAAGTTTGTTTTTAAAAAGGTCTGATAGTATGGATGGTCGATCAGGTATCTGTGTGGTGAAGCATTTGTCTTGAATAGGGGGTAAAGTGTAGACGTGCTTGGTTTAGGATCCTAATAAAAGTATTGTTATGTGGAGAGCCTAACAAAGAATGAGAAGGGGGTATATCAGGTTCTTGAGACAAGATGGTTTCAGAAGTTGTGGGACGGGGGGGTCTGGTGGTGTATATAGAGAAATTAAAGGCATATCAGCATTTTCCTGTGGTCCCTGACTAATCCCTTGGTCAACAGTATCCATTATATCTCCCCATGAATTTAAAGATGTGACATTAGTTAATACATTATTATCATAAACTTTCACATTCTCTGCATTAGGCTGTGGTACCTCGTTGGAGCTCATACTCATTGCAGGCCTGTTGGTAGAAGGCAAAACACCGTGTGTGGCTTCATTCCAATTTGGATCTGGCATCCAAGTCCCTGCCGATGATTGTGTCCATCCTGCTGTTGACAACGCTGCAGAAACTGACCATGAGTTCTCCGGAGTAGATTTCTCCTGCTGTGGTCCGCAACATGGGTGTAGTGAGTCAATGGTGGCAGGAGGTTTGGTAGCAGTTGAAACAGTGAGAGAGCCAGAGTTCACAGGGTAGAAGAATCTACCATAGATACTAAAATAAATCCATCTGGATCGCAATGTTCCCAGCAATGCTGCGAGGCTAAACCGGAAAGCGGGGGAAGAAGTGGTGTTACTCCCCGCAGGCCTCGAGCACTTCGTTCCTGCAGATGATCGAGGCAACACCGTAGAGATCGAAACATCCGCTATAGGACGCGTAATCTCTTCGGGATACTTCTGTGCCTAGTATATCGTGGCTGCAGCATTACACTGCAGGATGGTCGGTATCGCTTTCACAAGCCTGCTAGTAGCAACATCTGGCGTTATCGGTAGAATGGAAATCAAAGAGTCAGTATCGCATTCAGGCAAATCTCTAACTGACTCACCCATTGTGTCAGCAAAGACGGAAACTCCACTTCACAGAGTAGGGCATTTCCGTGTCCTGGCCAAATTTCCTCATTCACTAACAATACCACCAACAGCTTAATCTGTTCAAGGTCAGTTGGCATTTATCTGTATCCTCCCCGGGTCATGCCTTAAAATAGGCAGGATTTGTCTAGTGCACTTACCCGGTCAACAAAAAATAAATAAATAAATAAGCCTCCTTAGTGACACATGAAGTAGAGATGGGGATGCAAGTGCCCATACAGAGAATAGCATATTGGGTGTCAGAGGCTGTCCAAAGGGACATTAGGAGGTAGGTGGAGGAAATGCTGGATTTAGGGGGTAACCCAGAAATCCCACAGCCCCTGGGCCTCATCCATAATCTTCATTCCCAAGGTGGATTGCTCTACTTGTTTTTGTGTGGACTATCGTGGACTTAACACAGTCATGAAGTTGGACGCCCCCCCCATGCCATGGACGGATGAAATACTGGACAAATTGGGAGGGGTGACATTCCTTACCACTATTGACCTGACTAAAGGGTATTGACAGGTGGAGTTAACTGCCAGAGCTAGGGAAAGGTCATCTTGCATCACTCCATTTGGGTTATTTGAGTTTAAAGTAATGCCTTTTAGAATGAAGAACACCTCTGCCACCTTCCAAACGTTGGTGAGCCAGGTGTTAAATGGTACTGAAGAGTACACCATAGTGTACCTGGATGATATTGCCATCTTCAGTGCCAGCTGGAAGGAACACCTTTCCCACCTTAGGGAAGTGTTGGGCAGGATACAGAGGACAGGGCTCACTGTAAAAGCTAAAAAGTGCTAGGTGGCCATGACTTAGGTGGTATACCTAGGGCATGTAGTAGGGCAGGGATAGCTCCATTCTAATCAAGCAAAATTGAGGCAATCAAGGCATGGCCCAGGCCAGAAACACAGAAGTAGGTTCAGAGTTTTCTAGGGACCGCAGGGCACTATAGAAAATTTGTATATCAAACTACAGTGCCCTGGAAGCTTTGCTATCTGGAGTGTTATAGAAAAGAATGCCTAAAAAGATAAAATGGAAACCAGCCTGTGAATGAACCTTTACACTACTAAAGAAGGCACTGTGTGGTGCTCCTGTATTAGCCATTGCAGACTACAGTAAACCATTTGTAGTCCACACAAATGCCTCAGGTGTGGGTACTGGGGAAATACTTAACCAGACTTCTAACCAAGGAAAGATCACCCAATAGTGTACCTCAGTAAGAAATGACTTCCCAGGGAACAGGCTTATTCTACAGTGGAGAAAGAATGCCTTACAACTGTGTGGGCACTAAATAAATTAGAGCCATACCTATAAGAGTGGCATTTTAAGGTACAAACAGACCATAACTCCCTGGTTTGTGAGGCACAACTGGGAAAACAAACTGTAGACTTTAAGATGGAGCCTTGCCTTGCAGGGTTATGACATGACTATCACTCACAGGGCAGGGAAAGCAAATAAACACAGATGGGCTATCAAGTAAGTTAGAGCAGTGAACTGAATTTGGGAAGCTCTTCCCATGCCTAGGAATAGATTCCCCAAATCTGCCTAGGAGGGAGGAGTATGAACACAGATAGCCATCTGCTTGTTATAATTTTTATTATATTTGTGATATAAATATATGTTTAAATTTCTGCTTAGAAATACAGACCAAGCAGAAAAGCCTCATGAGATACTGGATTTTTAAAAGACAAAAATGTGCTGGCCTTGCTTGTTGTCACTGCTATCTTGTAAAAGCTGACTTTGTGGGACTATAATAAAACCAGGTTATAAAACAACCACTGTGGGGAATAATCTCTGAGGCACTCCACACTCCTTACACTTGGGTATTGTGTCCACCTGATAGGTTGCTGATGCACATGTGACTTTCAAGAAGAAAGTCCATCCCCTCTTCCCTGTGATGCTGCCTCTCCTGTATCAGTTCGAATTGTGCCTCTGACCAGGTTATGTGCCTCACAACAGCTCCCCAGCAGTTTTGAAATATTTACATATTAAGGTAAGCTCACTTTTCTGAAGTCTGAATTTTCACAATAGACATTGTTTATGCAACCAATGTGAGATAGAGGCGCTCTTATTGCTTCTCGCTGTTTAGACAACCAATTTCTAGAGGCATACTGTAATGAAAGTAGTAATAAAAAAGACTGTATGGTTTCCATTATTTTGAGACCTCCCCAATGCTCTATGAGGCATCCTATGTTTAGAGTTACTGACCAGGTCCCTAGGAACAGTGCTGATTGTTGGAATTACAGAGTCTGGTTTGTGGTTGGTTGCAGCTCAATTGGGTCCCCTGCTAGCAGACCCAGGATTGTGCACTATATGGGACTGCAGCTGCTAGGTGTGATTCTGAGACCCCTGATAGTGGTCTCAAGATGCCCCATACCCCCCCATCTTAGTGTCTTTATTATGGGGAGTTTTCCAGAGCATCCTGTGGCTCCTGCTAGTGGCCACAGGACTGGTCCCTGACTGTGCCTGTAAAAAGATGACCTCTGTATCTATTTTCTGCTGTTGTAGACTGTTTTTCCTAGGGGCTTGGTCAGTAGCTCATTTATTTTTGTTAGGGTAATCTCTGTGTGGCCTACCTGTCACTGGAGCAGCTTCCTGAGTGACCTTTTAAAAGTGTTTGTTTTCCTTACAGTGGTTCGGAGTTCGTGTCCTATCATGGCATTTTTCCACACCTTCCCATCTTTTGTGTATTCGTGAGGGTGTTGGCCATGATTTTACTGCATTCTGGGTCTCTGAATGTCTCCCTCTTGGGTCTTGCTCTGTTCTCCTTCCACATCTTAGCGCATGCACTTGAGTTCTAGGATTCGTGCATGCAACCTTTACTCAGAGCTCACACTTGCATGTAGGGAGCCTTCCACTCTTGCATGCACACTTCTCCCAATGTCATCTTGTGCATGGCATGGCATTCAGGACTTGCACCACCGTGAGCTATTTTCTGACCTCCATCCTCATTATTTAAAAAATTTAGGAAACTGGCCATCTCAGACTGCATTTTATGACCTATCAGGAGGAAAGCAACTTCTGACAGATACCGGTGAAAATCCTCACACAGAGAATAGCTTTCAGGAATGTTCCTCTATAGATCAAAGGGATAATTCTGACCTGCCATAAAGCAGGCTTACTAACTAAAAAGAATTTATATATTTTTTAAGTGGGATGCTTAGCAAAGTGCAGATGCATGTGACTAATTCGGAATGCAGGAATAAGACTGACCTAACAGCCAGCATCACCACAGAGCTGTGACCTCACAAGCTGGTGGGACTTTTCCCCTCATGAAATTGTCAAGCTGCAGAGGGAGCAAGGCATACTTGTGTTTGAACTTTCAAGAGACACTTTTATTTCTGAACTCTTAAGAAGCACTTCTACCAAAGTTAGGTAATTTCAGCACCACTATTTACTAACTGAAACTGGAGTAGGATCAGTTATTAAATAAAAAGGCGTTTGATTTTTGTAATTTCTATTACTTCAATGACTGTACCATTAATGTTACATGTTCTGTGTTTTGCATTTATTTACTATTTTTAAATCTAGTAAACTTTGTTTTCCTTGAAATCCTGCCTGAGCCTTTTTCCCATTTTGAGTGTAAATGCTGGGACAGTTTTGATAATTCTGACAGAACTGCTAAGCGCTTATAATGTGTTATCATAAGCACCAAAGTAAGAAACAAATACTAAGGTCTCAATTGACTTAGAAGCGGGATTGTGAACCAGGTGGTGTACCCGCTAGGTTAAGTATTACACTGCATTCCTGAAGAGGGTGTGATATTTGGACCTGTAACCTGGGCGTGCTAGCAAAAAATGGTTCATATTTGACCCCAGGACTCAAGACTGGTAGTGGCTCAGACCTGAAACAGACTGGAGGGTTACCCTGTTTGTCTCCTGTTCACATATTGCACTTCAAGGTTGGGCACTGTGGTAGAAGGGGGTATGAGACCCTCAGAGTATATTTGTGATAGTCAGCAGTACTTGCCGGGGTGGGGGGGCCACTAGGTCTCCAGGTACAGACATTGGCAGAAGTGTCATATGTAGGTATATCAGGATAAGGGGAGACATGGGCACTAGTCAATGACTATATATTTTTTTTGTAATACTTTACATCATGGGCATATCAGGCTGAGGGGGCCACTAGATCACCAGGGATATTATTTTTTTCTCATTTTTCACCTTATGGGTGGAACAGAGCTTGGGAGGGCTATGAGCTACTACCCTGCTCCCTTCCAAGGGTGCACCTGCTGCCAAACTCTCCCACAGCTTGTGGTACATGTCTTGGATGCACTGCCTGTTTGGCACACTGTCACTGATGCCACAAGCTGTGGAAGTTGGATGCAGGCTCCAGGACCCTGTTTGATACTGAACTGAGCACTAGATCCCTGACATGGGGCAGTTAGTGGAAGCAGCCATTATTGCAGCTTTTGATAGAGAGCAGCAAAAGGAAGGAGGCAGCTGATAGAACTCTACTACTGGGACTAGAAAACTTGAACTCTACTACTGGGACCTTCAATTTGGGTAAAAAAACAAACAAAAAAGAAGAGTTAGCATGCTTGTCTGAGTTGGGGGAAGGGGACTGTTGTCTGTGCTGTGAGCTAAGTGAGGAAGACAGCTGTAAATTAGGGAGTGTGGCTAAAGCAGCAGAAAGTCAGGTGTCTGCATTTAAAACTTCCCTAGTTAGTTTTTGGCAGTGAGCAGCAAGATGAAGGAGGAAGCTGCTAGAATTCTACTATTGGAACTATATAGCCTTCCCCCCCACAATTCCACCCTTAGCCAGTTCTACTTTTATAGGCACTGAATTTGACTGACAACAGGAACCTCCTGTTTGGGAGCAGGAAGGGAGTGATCACAGAGGCATAAAAGACCCACCATCCTATAAGGAAAAGAATAGCTCTCCCTCACCCCCTAGCTGCTGGAGGCCAGTCTCTGAGCAAGTAAGACATAGACTACTGAGGAATACAGGAACTTCCAGTCCAAGAACAGGAAGGGCAGAAGCTGTAAGGGCATGGAGGCAGTCAGAAAGTAGGGAGAAAAAGCAAACATAAAAAGGTAAACAGAGAGAGGAAAGAGTAAGCATACAAAACAACAGTCATGGGGTCACAAACTGGATGCAGTGCAATGCAGTGGCTGTGATTCGGCAGTCTTCAGGGAGATGTTCTGGAGGATGCTTGGGTGTTGTCCTATCTGCAGGCAACTCTCTGGTCTGAGGGAGGAGATTTCTTGTCTCCGGGCTGAGTTGGCCAGGATTTTGGGACCTCTCCCACCCAGGGACCACCAGGGCTGCTGATGCTGCCTCCTAGGTTGCCAAGAAAAGAGCAGTTGGACCACTATGGGCTCAGGGAGGGTGAGGTGGGAACATAGACACATCACTCCAGCTGTACCACTTCATAATTCATACGCCATTCTGGCAGAGCATGGTTCCTTAATGGAGGCACCCACAGTGGAGATCAAGAAGGATTCTGGGAACCTCCACAAAGGAGACCCATAGGACGGTGGCACGGAACCCCACAGGGGAAGGAAAGAACTCCAGGTAGGGCACTCAATTGTTACAGGGTAGAACTGGGAGAGGGAGGGGAGAGGGAGATAAGGTGCCTGCCCAGTGCCATGCTTAGAAGGGACAGGGAGCGAATTCTGAGGATCATGAGAGCAGCTGCATGGAGAAGGGAGCTGGACATTATTGTCCACCTAGGAACAAATTACCTTGACTGAGAATGGAATCAGAGCAGTGCAGGAGGAGTTTGTGGGGTTGGTGAAGGGAATAAGACAAGTAGCATGCATGGTAACCTTCTCAGAAGTGTTACCTGTCTATGGCATGGGTGAGGCTAACATGTTACACACCATTGGATTCAATCAATGGTTGAAAAACAAGTGAAGAGCTCAGGGTTTTGGCTTCATTGGGGACTGGGGTCCACTTGAGGATACAGACCTATACTGGTGTGATGGCTCTGTATCTGTCAAGGACCAGGGTCCTAGGTGATAAGTTTAAATGTTTTATTTGGCAAGCATTTAATCTAGCCAAGGGGAGGCACTGAAAAGGATCAGGAAATCCCAGCCCCCACCACAAAACAGGGTAGTTAGTGAAGCAAACCCAAGACAGAGAAGTTGATATGGAGAAGGGTAGTTGTAAAAGAAGAAAAGGCAAAGGCAGTAAGGACAGGGATGGATAAAAGGGGTACGGCCATCACAAAATGGAGAGCAATGATTGCCGATGCCTGTAGTCTAAGCAACAAGCTTCCTAAACTAGTGGCCTTGATGGAAGAGGGACACCCTGCATATTGTGTCAATCACAGGAACATGGTACACAGAGAACCATGACTGGGATATCAACATACCAGGATACACAATCTACAGCAGGGACAGGGAGGGTAGAAGAAGAGGAGGAGAAGCTCTCTACATAAGGGAAGGGATCAAAGCAATGGAACTAAAGGGTAAACAGGGAGGAGAGGAGGCACTGTCGGGCATCCTGGAGACAGGAAATGGCACCACAATCCACAGGGGGTTGTACACAGCCCCCATCTCGGGGGGGGGTTGGTCAACAAAATAATAGAAGACATCCTTAGGATGGCAGTAAAAGGGGAGATATTGTTGATGGAGGACCTGAGTATGCCAGATGTTGACTGGAGCACCTTTGTTGCAGCCACATCCAAGAGCAGGGTCATTCTCGATGCCCTACAGGAGGCATGCCTCAGACAGCTATTGTTGGAACCAGCTTGGGAAGCAGCAATCTTAGACCGGGTACTCTCAAATGAGGATGGAGAGAGGATCTCAGACCTAGAAGTGGGTGGCCATCTGGGAACAAGTGACCACCAAACAGTGTGGTTCATGATAAACACAGCTGCTGAGTCAAGCCATACAAAAGTGAGGGTACTGGACTTTAGGTGGGCTGACTTTGGCAATATGGGAGAGTGCCTCAGAAAAGTACTAGCAAACAGGCAAGAAGGAGGGATGAAGGAATGATGGGGAAACACCAAAACTACCATCACAGAAGCAACAAGCCTTTGTGTCCAGCAAATAAATCAAAATGAAGAAAAACCACTATGGTTCTCAAAAGAGGTGGACGGGAAGGTTAGGGAGAAAGATAGCATTCAGGAAGTATAAGGAAACACAGAAGGAGCAGGACAGAGAACTGTACCAGTTACAGAAGAAGGAAGCTGAGAAGGCAGTCAGACTAGCAAAGGCCCAAAAAAGAGTAAAAGATAGCCAACTGGTTAAGAAGTGGGATAAAACCTTTTATACTGTAGCTACATCAGGGAGCCAAGAATGACCAAGGGAGGGATAGTGAGGCTTGATTAAGCTGAGGGTGGGTAGGCAGAGGGTGACAGTCAAAAAGCAGGGCTAATGAATCACTACTTCTGCTCAGAATTCACAAAAAGAAGAGGAGGTAGTACCTAATCCAAGCAACAGAAGCACTCTGATAGGGGATTGGTACCAGTCCATTCACAGAAGAAAGAGTTCTGAAAGAACTGCTAAAACTGAAGGTGAACAAATCCATGGGACCTGAATGGATTCACCACAGCATTATAAAACAACTAAGGGAGAACTAGTGACACCACTGAATATCGCTTTTAACAAATCATGGAGGATGGTTTGATACCTGAGGACTGGGAAGGGCAGATGTTATTTCCCTTCACAAAAGTGGAGCAACACAGAGGTAGAAAACTACAGACATGTTGGTTTGATCTCGGTGGTAGGGAAAATAATGAAATCTCTTCTGAAAGAAAGAAATATTGAGTACCTAGAGGGCAGTGGGGGCACAGGACTCAAGGCATGGATTCACAGTGGAAGGTCACATCAGACAAATCTAATAGATTTCTTTTGACTGGGTCATCAAAGTAGTAGACAGGAGGCTGTGGACGTGGCCTACCTAGACTTTAGCAAGGCATTTGACACAGTCCCACACAAAAGATTAATAAACAAATTAGCCAGCCTGGAAGTGAGTCCCTGGGTGGTAGCCTGGTAAAAATTGGCTGGACAACAGGACAGAGAGGGTAATAGTTAATGGAGTCCATGCTGAAAAAAGGGTTACAAGCAGGTTACTGCAGGGTTCGGCATTGAACTGGTCCTTTTAATGTCTGTATAAGGACATTGCAAAGGGACTAGAAGGAAAAGTAGGCCTCTCTGCAGACAACACAAAGATCAGCTACACGTTTGATGCACAAGGAGGAGGGTGGAAAGGATGAGAAGGGACTTGGCAAGGTTGAAGGAATGGTCGAATGTATGACAGCTTAGATTCAATGCAAAGAAATGGAAAGTATAGTACCTGGGAATCAAAAACACAGGGGAAGAGTACACAATGTGGGGAGAGGTACTAACAGCAACAAAAATGGAAAGGGACCTGATGATAGTCATATCCAATGACCTAAAGGTAAGCAAGCAATGTGAGAAAGCAGTAAGGAGGACCAGGGGATACTGGGATGTATAGGGAAAGGTATCACCAGTAGAAAACAATAAGTTGTTATCCATCTGTACAGGCATTTGGTGAGACATCATCTGGAGTACTGTGTGCAGTTCTGGGGACCCATTTCTGCAAGGACATAGACAGAATGGAGTAGTTTAGAGGAGGACAACTAAAATGGTGCAGGGTCTGCACCAGAAGCCATACAAGAGAGACTAAAGGAGCTTAATATGTATACCCTTGAGGAAAGGAGGGAAAGGGGGGCATGATAGAAACTTTCAAGTACCTCAAGGGAATCAACAAAGTCAAGAGGGTAGCATCTTTCAGAAAAAGAGAAGTGCAAGAACAAGGGGGGACAATTTTAAGATAGAGAGGGGACAGCACAGGAGCAACTTGAGGAAGTATTTTTTTTTCACAGAGAGGGTGGTGGACACATGGAATGGCTTTCCTGAGGAGGTCATGGGGTCAAAAACAGTGGGGGAATTGAAGAATGCTTGGGACAGATATAAGGCAGTTCTGGTGGGTGGTAGGAAGAAGTAGGCTGTTGGTTAACTAGGATCTGCAGCTTATCCAACAGGCAGTGAAATAGGCAGACTGGGTGGGCCAAGAGGTCCTCATCTGCCATCAAAGTCTATGTTTCTATGTTTCCATGTGACATTTAAAAATCTGGCCCCTTATCTCCAACACAAGACCTACAATGACTGATTAGATCACTTGGGATTATATTCTTTACAGTGAGTTTCTGTGCAAAGCATTAAGGAATGAATATCATTGAAAACAATTAATGATGGAATTTTAAAAATAGTTGTCATGATCTAAGGAGACCTAAACAAGAACTATAACCCCCACCAAGCTGAAAAGAATCAAGGAATACATTTTTTCACCCGTAGGGCGGTGGGTATGTGCAACTCTTTGTCAAAGCAAACTGTAACATCGTATACTGAACGAATATTAAACAAAAAAAACAAAACAATGTATGCTTATTCAACTGAGGATTTTTTTTTTGTTTATTTTAAATTTATTAACCGGGTAAAGACACTGGGAAAGGCCCTTTTTCAAGTCTGACCTGGACATTAAATAAACAATGCAAACTGTTACATACAATCAATTACAACTATTACAAATTCTACAGATAATAAATAGTTTCTAAATTTTGCTTTGAACCTGGTCAGGGAACCAATAGATCTAAGAGATACAGGTAAATCATTCCACAGTCGAGCAACTGAGGATACAAAAGAACAAGAACCATAATTATTTTTAACCACATTTGCTTTCAAGACAATTCCTACAGTAGGTCAGTTTGAAAATTTACTTGAGAGTCTCTATATTCAAGTAGATCAGATAATAGAGAAAGATGCTTTGCATATATGGCCTGATGAATCAAGTTGCCACACGCATATGTGAATTTCAACTTGGGAGACAGCCAACCCAAAGAAGAGTACAAAACACAATGATGTGTAAGTGAAGGGGCACCAAGAACAAATAGACCGATGTTATTATATGCCATACTCAAAACCCTACCCTCTTTATTCCTAAATTGTAATACAAACATAAGAATGTGCCAGCAGAAGAAGACCACCCTGTCTATCTAAGTCTGCTTGAGTGTGCAGCTAACTGTAGTTTGTAGCTGTCCCATCCCTCCCTTTGTCATCCCACTGCCCCCCACCTCCCCTCTCTCCCCTGTTCCCTGCCCCATGCCCTTTTAAAGCTGCTCACAGATTTACATGATACCACCCATTCTGGAAGTGCATTCCATTTTGCTACCACCCTCTCTGTGAAATAGTGTCTCCTCATTTCCCTCCTAAATCTTCTCCCCAGTATTCTTAATCCATGCCACCTGGTGTCCAACCCCCTTCTTAGCTTAAAGATCCCATCTGCCCATTCCTTATTGATCCTCCTCAGATACTTGAATATCTCTATCATGTCCCCCATCCCTTCTGTCCTCCAGGGTGTACATATTCAGATCTCCCAGCCTGCTCTCATAGTTTCTCCTCCATTCCACACATAATCTTTTGTTGCCATCCTCTGTACCCCTCCAGTAGCCTGATATCACGCTTAGGTATGGCCTCCAAAACTGCACACAGTACTTTAAGTGTGGTCTTACCAGCGACCAGTAGAGGGGCAAGATCACATCTCTTTGCCTGGATGAAAACCCCTTGCTATGCTCCCCAGCATTTTGTTCACTTGCAGCTGCTCTCCTGCACTGGCAGTGTTGTTCATGGTCCCTGTTTTCATTACTCCCAGGTCCTTCCTCCTCCTCAGTGATCCCCAACTTATCCCCCTAGCCAGTATTCTCTCCTTGGGTCTCTTCACCCGAAGTGCATAACCTTACACTTCTGCACTGAATCCCAGCTGCCACCTCTCTGACCACTCTTCTAGGTTGCTTAGGTCCCCCTGCAGCTGCTTCCATCCCTCCCCTCCATCCACCACTGCTCCAATATTGGTGTCATCAGCAAACAGAGTTACCTTGTTCGCCACCCCATATGCAATGTCTGATATGAAGAGGCCAAATAATACTGGCCCCAGCACAGAGCCCTGTGGCACCCCACTTGTCATCAGCCCTGGAGCTGAGAGCTCCCCTCTTAACACCACCCGTTGCAGCTTCTCACTCAGCTAGCTTGTAATCCAGTTCGTCACTTTTGCCCCACACTCATTTGCTTCTCCCCAAGCTGCCCATGAGGCATCAAGTTGAAGGCCTTGCTGAAGTCCAAGTAAAGAACATCCACCTCATGACCCTTATCCAGCTCACCTGTCACCCAGTCACAATATTGTATCAGGTTGGTTTGACAAGATGTCCCTGAAACAAACCCATGCTGCCTCACATCCTGGAGGCCATTGTCCTCCAGGTACAATACTAGTCTTTCCTTTAGTATCACATTCATGAATTTGCACACTATGGAGGTGAGACTTACCTTATGATAATTACTTGGTTCATCCCTTGGTCCACTCTTGTGTAATGGTACTACATGTGTCATCCTCCGGTCCAGTGGCACACATCCCGACTCCAGTAAAACATAGCTAAGGTGTGGCAATAAAGTGCCCATTGCAATGGACTTTTGAGATATATGATAGGAAGGCCTTAAATGTATGTAACAACCCCAATTTACAATTTATAGTCTTACTAACTGCTTTTACCTGAGAAATAAAAACTAAACAAGGATCATGAAGGAATCTCAAATACTTAAATTCTTTTACCTGTTCAAGTAAATTACCAGATCTATCATAAATCAGCAGACTAGGGTTCTCCTTTAATCTTGGAGTGCTACCAAAGACCACACATTTAGTCTTTTTTAAGTTCAAAATCATTTGATTTGATAACCAAGAGCCAAGTACTTCAAAGTCATCCTGTAACCCTGCACTAATCTGTTTGGTTGTCTGACCCTGATGGTATAATATCATCAGCATAAAGGAGGAAACAGCTTTTATTTAATATAGAAGGGACTTGGCTAATGAATAGGGAGAACAACAGGGGTCCAAGTATGGACCCCTGTAGAACTCCATAGGAAATTAATTGTGAATCAGACAAAAACAGAGTCAATAATGACTCGTTGAGATCTCCCTTCCAAATAACTCTTTAAGAAAGTAACTCCCACATCAGAAATACCCAAACA